>CAXAJV010000002.1:31047736-32297736 GCA_963969225.1 Xylocopa violacea | reverse complement strand
CTAACTGGTATGCAAATCGTAAAGGAGAAACTCTGCCTAACGTACTTTCTAATCTCCGCGAGATTATCTATAATTGTTCACACCGTTCAAGAGGTCTTCGATTTTGAATATTTATCGAAGTACAATAAATTTCTTCGTACTTTCTATTAATTTATTGCAAAATGTAGCAAAACAAGAAGCAGCCTCGATCCTCGCGGTACAATCTGACCGTTTTCATCGAGTATAAAATTACGCATTAAAATTGATGATGAAGTATTAATTCAAAAGCAACAATGTGTTCGAGAAACTTGTATACTTTCACCTCACGAAAAATGCGCGGTGTCGGCAGCGATGCACTTTTCCTGCAAGTGTTACGCGCCGCTTTTTCATTCTCGAATTCCAAAAGGGGAACCGGCGCGAAGCCTTTTCCGCTCGTGTTTCTCCTGGCTAGATAAGGCTCGCCAACGCATCCGTATCTTTTCGCGGCTCCTATTCTCCTTCCCACGTTCGCGGTTTTCCAACAGTTTTTTCTCTTCTCGCGGTTACGCGAACACGCCGCGGTCGAAGTAAAAGTTGGCTGCCAAACGCGTAGCAACCTGACGTCAGGCAGGTTCGCGATCGCGAAATACAAAGTTCTTCCGGTCATTGTCGCCGCGTTCAACGAACCGTTATTGCGTTCCCTTCCTCCTTCCTTCGCCCGGGAAAATTTCAGAAATCCCCACAGGATGTTCCGCAGACAAATGGAAATTTAATCTGCTTTCGAGGAACTTGGAAATTTCGATACGATCTCTCTTTCTCTGGTCAAACGCGTACTCGATGTAACACTTCAAAGTGAAACAGAATTTTACAGAAAAAATTAGGAGTCTACGAGGAGCAATTACTTTCATATATTTTCACAAAAATAATCATCGAGCACAGTTAACAATCTCTCCACGTGTTCCATCTTCCTGAAAATCATAACTAATCCACCTTCGTATCGCTGCTACTTTCACATTGGTCTCTAAAAAGAATTCGCCGTTTCTCAATCGATATAACATAGTCCAAAGGACAGAGGTCACGAAAGTAAACCGAGTTCGACATCAGCGGTCCAATAAAAATTCATCGCGCGATCTCAGGCGTTTCGATGGACCCAGATTGCATCTCTGACGAAGAGTCGCCAGCGCTGGCCATCGCCAGCCCCTTCGTCGGTCGCGCCCTTTCCCTCCCTCGTCAATTTCACCACCGATAGACTCGATTTCATCCGCAGGGGCGTTCGTACGGTCGCGCGGCCAACGATCGTGCGCAATGTCGATCGCGGTTCGACCGCGTAGTCTCGAAGCCTCCGCGAAAACGGCTGTCGGTGTCAGGGTCGAGCTCCTTTCGAGTGTGATCTCATTCACCGTCACGGGGCGGGCGCGGAGGTAATTATCGCGTTGCATTTTCATCGCGTTGTGTCGCAATTGGCTGCAACTTATCGCCACGAGCCGCTGGAACGGTTGCAGCGCGTTCGTGCGATCCATCAACGATCGACCTTCTCGCTCTCGCGACCGATCCCATTATTACGCGAGAATTTTCGTGCACGTGTTTAGTTGCCACAAACGCGCGCTCGATCTCGAGCGGGAATTGCAAATCGCGCGTTTGCATAGGCGATGACGCGTGACGGCTGGACGATTAAGAAAAGAAGCCGCGGCCTCGATTAAACGGGGGAACGATTTTCTGTTGCAGGTAGCCGGTTCGATAATCGGCAAAGGTGGCCAGAATATCACCAAACTGAGAAGTCAGGTAAGCCGTTGCTCCTTCCGTTGGTCGTTTCCGTTTCCCCTCGGCCTTGCCCCCCGTTGGCGTTTCGCGCGCGTACTCGGGGGGCGAGCGCGCGAGCCAGAGGAAGCCGAGAGACGATCGGAAAAAAGAAATGAGATGAAATTTAGACAAGAAGATCGTGAGAACGAACGTTAACGACGAGAACGCCGATGGTAGACTGTCGCTTCGGGACGTTTTAGCCGACGATATTCGTCGATTTTCAAACGGAGTATCATCGTATTTTTCACGAGCTTCTTGCTCCGTTCTCGCAACTAATCTCTCATGCGAATTTCTAGAGGCGACCATCTTACTGTTGTCGATCGATCAACGTCCTCGATTAGCTGGAATGTTAGGGGAACTCCGATGAGTGTATTTCTGAAACGTGTGTGCAGACGAGAATCGTATTAGCTCTGCTGTATAGCGTTTTTCTTACTCTCTCTCCCTCT
This sequence comes from Xylocopa violacea, assembly GCA_963969225.1. Lineage (NCBI taxonomy): Eukaryota > Metazoa > Arthropoda > Insecta > Hymenoptera > Apidae > Xylocopa > Xylocopa violacea. Next base: position 32,295,532 of record CAXAJV010000002.1, on the reverse strand, counting down.
CTTTCTCCTCTCCCTCTCTCTCTATCTCTCTCTCTTTCTCTCTCTCTTTCTTTCTATCTATCTATCTATCTCTATCTCGAGTAGCCTGTTTTTATTAGCCGATAAATCTAGCAGAGTATTCTTGTTACTGTTATTATTCTTGTCATTATTTTTATTTTCTAGGCAGCTTTGAAATCGTTCCTTTTTTGATATATAACACATACGACAGAAGAAAATGCAGTATAATACATACAATACACACACACGTACGAAATATTTTCATCGCGCATTTGGTTCTTGAACTGGGAAGTTTCCATCGTCGCCCGCAATCAGCGGCTCGCCTCGCAGGCACACGATTTCGCTCCCCTCGCTCTCTCAGGTGTCTCGAGAAACCGTCACGAATTCACGGGATCGTGGCACGAGAGAAACGCGTGGGCGTGATACTACGGCCGACCCTGAACGATTGATTAAAGATGCGGCTCGAGCGTCGACGAGTAAAGCCTGTTGCACGCGTCCGATTGATCGAGTGTTTTCTATTTCATCTTCGAGCCATCAATTATTCATGGGGAACGCGTCGAAACTAACGCGTCGCGATACTATAAATTCACCCAATTCCGCTTGCTCGATTCGAGTCGGCGAAACGCGATTCAAATGTTGATCGCCTTTATTTAGCCCCCTTTCCATTCCTCGATGCTCGTTCGAGCCTTAAAAACGAGACGCCTAAATGTATATTAAAAAACGCGGAATTATGCGCACCCAAAGCGAGTTTCCAATATTTGTCTCGAGCGTGGAAAATTTGTCCGAGGAAAGGGGAGGACGCGTGACCGGGTCGAAATTAGTTCCAAAGGCCGCAAGCGTTGTTAATTAAATTATAGACAATTCTTTCTTATCCGACTTGCGTTTGATCTTTCGACACCGATCCATTAGTATTATTAACTTGATTATTACATGCCCGATCGGAAGCACACAGAGGCGGTATAAAATGGGAAAAGTACATATTGACGCCTCGCGAGGGTAAGGTGCAGTCGTGGCCTATTCTAATTTAATCCGCAACCATGAACCGTTCACTTCGATCAGCCGTGTAACAGGCATTGTACTCGCGAGCTTCTCGATCAATGTTTTTTTTTGTTGCGTAACATCGATTGTTCGCCTCGACGATTATTTTCCATCGTCCTTGAGACGCCGACGAGACTCACCCTGCACGAACCAAATGATCGGAGGTACAGCGCGAACGAGCGTTCGCAGCCTCGCGAATACTTTTCGATTGCGCGCGATAAAGGCGAGGACGCCATCCCCGAATCGATCTTTTCGCGATCTGCGGATCGCGTCGCTTGCACAGCGATTCCAAGCGCCTCCAACGATCGCTCGATGCGCACAGGTTGTCGCGGCGTGACACAGTCGTGAACGTGAGCTCAAACATCGTCGAGCCTCGTTTAAGCTCACGTTTCGATCAACGATCATCGTACTCGTCGATCAGCGAATGAATTCATACGGATCGAGCACATCATCGCCGTAAATAAGATTCACAGTTGTGTGTCTGTGTGTCTATGTGCGTTGTGTGATCTTTTTTTTTTTTTTCTTAATACACGACAGCCAATGGCAACGAGTCAGTTTCATACGATGAAACGCGAAAACGTTGAGTAACACGCGGAGTCAGGGACAAAATAGAGTGGACGCAGTAAATACGTTCGGTAAAGCTCGTTTTTCCCAAGCATGCTCGATTATTTCTCGAAGGACGGGCACAGCGGAATTTTCAAGATATTCTTAACGATCAATTAATTTATTATCATCCGTCCATCGTTAGTCTTCGATAGATCCATGAGAAACTTCTCGCACCGTTGCGTGCCGTTTCGTTTCTCGCATCGGAATGAACAGCCGATACAAAGCGTACAGCCTTCCGGCGAATCGTCCGAACTGTGCCGCACGACGAACGCGAAAATTGACCGACAGCAAAACCAGTCATCCCCACTCGATCTTGTCCCTGGTCGTACATGAAATCGCGTCAAAGGCGATCGGTACGCCGTTCAGGCGTCGCTCCTCTCCGCGTGACCTAAAAGATGGAAGGCCAGGAGGCGTATAACGATCCGAGCTGCGCCGAGAGACCGAAAAATCGCGGGGGATAATCGTGTCTCCGCCGTGGAAACATTTTCACCGTCCGCGGCTGCTTTCGCCCACGTCCCCCTTTTGCGACGATGGCACCCCGCGGGGTGTCTGTTCCTCGTTAAACGAACGGGGAGAAAAATGCTCGCGCTCGAACTGCGTCAGCCGGCTGACGGGGAGGAAAACTTGGCGAAGCACGCGCACGACGGAGAAATATTTGCAAGCGATCGTGTCTTCGCGGTGGTGCGTTCGCGCGTCTTTTCTTTTTACAACAACAACTGCGACAGCGCGCGACAGTATGGGTGGAAAATGACCCAAAGATGGTTAAATTCGTCGCGCGAGAGGATTTATCGGCAGGCAAAGGGTTAACAATCGCCGCGAACGTGATGAAACATTGGGTGGACTGGCGGATTCATAATTCGGGCACGTAGTGGCTTAGGAGGCTCGACGGGGGAAGTCCGGGGCGCTTTGCGAAATTGCACGTTAATTATTAAAACTTCCTCTAATTAGCCACGCTTAAGCGACTTCGTTAGCAATTGAAATACCGCGCGAATCGGCGTCGAGGTTCAGCCGGCGTCAATTAACTGTGGAAAAAGAGAAAGAACGGAAGGGGGACGGGGGTAGGCGGGGGCGTTGGCTGGCCGTGAATACCGTTTTCAGAATATTTACAGCAACGTGGATATAATGGGGTTGATTCATCGTGGACAATGCAGTTGCGTTTCCTTGCGTTTCCCGTCGAATTCCCGCGAGAGACTGCCTCCACGGACACTTCCGAGTCATTTCTCTAATTAATTTCATTCTTCCTTAGCGCGATTTAATTCTCCATTTAAATCTCGCCAGTCCCAACGTTATTCAACCCTCTGTAGCGCGCGCGCGCGCGCGAGCTAGTAGTCGCGATCTTTTTCAATCTCTTTCGTTGCGAGAGTGTAGAGGGTTAGGTGAACTTCGAAAGTAAATTCTGTAAAGTGTAGGAGCGTTCGTGCCTTGCAAATATTTCTCCGATCGGTCGCGTGTCTCGAGAAAGAGAACTACCACCGCTCAGGTAGAACAGGAAGAACAGTTTAGGGGATGGTGAGGGGGGTGGGTTGCACGAACTGTAAACGCGCAACTCACGATATAATAACAAACGGGAGGTGGGCAAGGGGTTAGAAGGTTAAGCCGCGAAAATTAATCCAGACGTGAGAGACGTGATGCCTAACTTGGTTGATGATTTGTGCCCTGGCCCCGCCCCAACCCCGGCGTTGCCCCCCTGGTGTTGCCCTGCCGTTGCCCTGCCGTTGCCCTGCCCGGAACTACGGACCCTGACTCGATCGGCAAATGGACCACCCTACCAACAATCGACAACAACCACCAACCAACCACCAATGAACCAACCACCAACCACCACGGCCCGACAGTACAAAGCCTCAATCATTGTACCCGATTGCCCCGGACCCGAACGGTAATGACCAAACACCACTACTTAATGTCTTATTTTTCTTTGTCTCTAATTACAAGAGTACCTTTTTAAATGGCGACGACACGTGGATCGCTGTTGCTGCATTTTTGTTTCTCTTTTTTTCTGTTTTTTTTTTTTGTTTTTTTTTGTCAAATCGAACGACAGCGACGTTCTCTCTCTCTCTGTTGATAATTCTTTCTCTTTATTCTGTATGTCTATCTTATCTGTCTCACTCTCTACTTCTCCCTAGAACTTCTGTCCATCTGTCTTTCTCTTTGTATACTGTCTGTCCATCTCTGTTCTTCTACACCGTCTTTATAGCCGTATACCCGTTTCTCTCTCTCTGTCTCTCTGTCTCACCCGTCTGTTTCGTCTTCGCCTCTTTGTGCCTGAATCGCCTGTGTCTGTTCGTTCCTTCGTTCGTTCGTCTCGTCCCCGCCTGCTGCGTCTCTCTCACTCTGTCTCTCTCTTTTAGCCTTGTACATGTCCTCGGCATCCAGCATCTCTCCGACGTCGTTACGCGATGATTCATCGCCGCGAGCCAAGGGCGGGTGTACGCGAGCTTTCGAACGAGGAACACGCGCGTTATCCTGGACGCGCGGAGTTCGTGACTGCACCTGCCACCACCTGCGGTTGCACGTCCTCTGTCGTCCTCCACCCTCCCCGCAGATCATCGTCCTTTCTCTTCGTCCTGGATTATGATACTCTGCCTACATCTCTTTCTTCGCCTGCGCATCCGTGGTATACCTCGAAGCTTTCATTGTTGCAACCGGACGAGTGTATCGGAGGCCCATTCAGAGGAGAGCGAGCTCTCCTCGCGCTTGTTGCTTTGCCTGTCTCGCCTTCCCGTTCTCACCTCCTCCCCCTTCGCTCTAGTCAGGAATTTTACACTAATTGTACAGCTTTCAGTGGCGTGGACGTACACGTACCATCTCGAGCGTGCCATGGAAAGCTTGCGTCGGGACAGACGTATCTACAAAATGAAACCGCAGTCGCGATAATCTCTCACAATTAGCCACCACCGATTGGGTTAGAGTAAATACGTTTTCAATTAGCCTGAAGTGGTTTCGATCGATGTGTCGCTCAGTTTCGAAGATGGTACAGATTTCTTAACGTTCTACCAGTTGGAAGCGAAAGCTTTGCCGATAGTTGTCCAGCCAGACGGTTGTGCAGTTGTCCCAAGTGCGGTGAAGAACCATCCTAATCCAATCTGGCCCTTTCATCATTTCTCTGGCGCAGCCACTGTCTTCCTCTTTGCTATCCTCTATCTATGATCTGTCTTTACTTTGTTCGTTTCTGTTCGGATCGTCTCGCGTACGCGGACAAAACACGCTCGACACCAACCACACGCTCCGATGAAAACCACACTTCACGATTTTGTTATGTCGGGGAAAATATGATGTGTACACTCGTGTTGTGTCTCTTTCTCTGTATCTTCTTTTCTCTCTCTCTGTCTCTCTCTCTATCTATCTATCTATCTATCTCTCTCTTTCTCTTTCTGTCTCTTTTTCTTTCTAATTTTTGTGGCTAACACGGATGCTAATCCGTGGAACGGAGGCGGTGCTCCGCCGATTCCACGCTTAACGTCGATATGTCACGCTTACTTTTTAGGTACGCCCCACTGATCAACGCACCACTGACCATCATCGTCCTGGCAGAGAATTTGCCGACGTGATCATTAAACGAGAACTATCCGCGAGTCGAAAGTCATTACCGATCTCTGGTGGCCGCGTGCCTCGGCCTCGTCGAACCCTTTCGTTGCTGGGCCAACTTTGGCGCACGCTTGGGTGATCTTTGACAACCCTTCGGGTGTCCCTTGGGTGCGCGTCGAGTATTCCACGGACGACCATTGAGTAGGATACCGATCGAATTAGAAATACGAGGACGAAGTTCCACATCGCGAACGAAACTAGTCTACAGCGAACGTAGTCCTGGCGTCTTGGACGTTCGCCTTATCGAAAACAACAACGAAGGGGTTTTAATTATCGCACTGCGTACTCTCGCGGATTCGACGAACGTAACCGACGCTGGATCGTTTCTCGATTCGCGAGTCGATACGCTCGACGAGTCCAGAATCGAGGAGAAGCTCTCGGGGAGATTTACGAGAATGGTAGCAGACAGATTGAACGCGTCCCAGAAGAAAATAGATGCTTCGAGGCTGTAAAATTGAACGAACCTTTAATTAGAATTTGGTCGAGGCAGCGCGAACCTAATTAACTGCGTTAGTTCGAAAATCGCGGGCAATTGAGATGTCTATCGTCAATTTCGCGTACGCCGCGCCCTGCCCTCGCCTCTTTGGTTTAAGAGACTGTCGCGCCGTCGGATTGTAATAAGAATTTATCCTCGTTCTGGGACGTCACGTGCCACGGCGATAAATTATTTTTATCGCCGGCTGTAAATGTCCTCGGGGCCGCTTTTAATGCGATTTCTATTCGAGACCGAGATGGACATATTAAGTTTATTAGTCTAACATCGTACCGTTCCAGCCGAAACTTCCGCACTTATCTCTGTCCCATTTTTCCAGCGAACTCGAAACAATTCTTTGCCCAATTTATGGGACCGTCGACAGCACCGCCGTTTATAATTTACAATTGCCTCGCGCCCCGACAATTAGGAAGCCGACTCGCGCGTCCGTAATTTTCGTTCCGCCAAATAATTCATCGTTTATTGTCCAAGAATATTAACGTTGCTTTAAATTGCACATCGGCAGCCGCGCGTAGACGCGCGAAATTATTAATCGAACGGAAACTTTGCTCGTTCCAGAGTGCCGCGGGCATAAAATAATTCGATCCTATTAATGCGTTTTATGATTAACACAAAGCTGCTGCGACAATGATTTTCATATAATAAGATACCCTCGATATGTGGACGGTAATTGAATTATGAATTTAAATAATTCGAACGTTAGTCTCTACCAATCTCGAGCGTATTCCGTTTCGTTACGAATCGGTGACGTGCAACCTTTCCCTGTTCTATGCGATGTATCATTGGTACTGTAATATTTATCATGTTATCTATCGAAATTGAATCACACGATCTTCGCGAAAATTATATTTGCCCGCTTCGACCGACACAAACGGATCGTACGAACAAAATGGTTGCTCGTCGCTGCGGCGAACGGTTCGTAGAACGATGAGAAAGAAAGGAGCGGATCCGGAATACAATCGAACTCAATTAGCGGCCGTCCACACCTGTGAACGTTCATTACAGGTTAATCAAGCAGGAATATTCGACCTCGAACAGTTCCCAAAGAAAGGGGCAATTCTCTTTTTCTTTGCGCGGTAATTCCAACAGGTTCTAAAGCAGAGAAAACCAGTTAACTTGGACCTTCCATTTCGTTCATCGATCGATGCACGTCGATCCTTTCCTCGATCGAAAGAATGCTTTTAAGTAGACAGATTGTAGTCTCTGTTTTTTCCCAACTTTTTTAGACGTCCTCTTCTAAATTTTTAAATAGAGTTCCCTCTTAGAGATGCTTTTAAGTTTCGTAGAGAAGCCGAGACCCATCGATCAGCTTCCGTTCCGAAGGCGATGACTTTCGACCGACACGTCCTGTTCGAACCACATACGATTCATCGTTTCGTTGTACATCTTCTCATGCGACCGCCAAAGAAATCGCGCGAAGAGCGTATCCAGGGAGAGCAGGGGTAGTTTCGGTGGTGGCGGTCATCACGGTTTCAGACGTCGCTGCCCAAAGGTCTATTTATACATACCAATGACGTTTCCATTCAGTCTCCTACAATTGCACCACTGTCGCTGTAGTGTATCCCAGTAACTCATAGATACAGATCTCGTCTGTTGGGCCATAAATTTCGCGAGCCAACAGATCGCGTCTGTTCGATACGCGCAACCGCGACATCCACGAACTTTTCGCGGTTATTACGGCAATATCGTCCCTTGTATGCAAACGCGTGCGCTCGAATCGGCCAAGGAGGCGTCGTTCAACGGACACGTCACTGATATCTGCAAATGGGCCTCGACGAAACCGTTTTTCCCTCGCGATTCACATTGCCGGACGAGCTGTCGTGTCTGGTGATTCGCGAGACGGCACCCGCTGTTACAGAGGAGAAGAACGCGCGATTAACCCTCGACTGGTAGGGTGAACGCCAGAGCTCCGCGTCGACGCGATTGCCAGGGAGGGATCGGTTCGATGGAAACGGAAAGAATAGATAACAGCTGAGCGATACAGGCTGAGTCACGCGACGGGGACAAGTCGTACGCAGTACCTCTGCTTCGATTGCCGATTCGGAACAAAGATAAAGAAGAAAGTTGGGTGGTTCGGTGGATCTCGAAACCCTTGGACGTGGACAACGTGGACGTGCGCGTCGTGAGAAAATTTTGTGTACCGTGGGTGACGCTCTTCTGATAAGAAACATGGTTGGGGAGAAGGGTGTTCCAGGTGGAACTTGGTGATTGCTTTGCCCTTTGATAACAGTTTTATTAGCAGCGAGCGATTTCTAACGTTTCAGATGAATCTGTTCGATAAGTAATTCTTCGTCCCAGTACTGTAACTGTATCAGAAAATCGAGTGATTCTTTGTCTTTCGTGACGTATAGATTGGTTGTAGACGCATAGGTGTCTTGATTCTAGGTATTCCTAAAGCATTTTAAGTTCGTCGATGTTGTGCGTGTCACAGGTTACATTTTCTTGGTACAACCGGAAATGGGTGGGTGGGCTTCGAGCAAAAGTACGACTTGCCCTGGCTGCATGATTCGTTCTACATCGTATTGTCTCACATTTATAATCTCACAAACGTGTGACTACTCGCACTAACACTGGATTAACTTCGACTGGAATTCTGTGTCGCTAAGTACAACGTTTAATTAAAAAAAAAAAAAAACTGGAGGATTGTGTCACTAAACAAACATCGATCGATTCACCTCACTCTCGTCCACGGCGAGGATTAACGTGCACTCGCGTTTCAGCTAAAGTAGACGAAATCTCAGCTTCACTGTGGAACACTGGAACATTGTTGCTCGTTCTAACACCACTCTACCAGTCGATGGTTAACATTAACAAATAACCACGCGAGTTTCCGCAAAAGAAAGCTCGTAGGCTGTTACCTTTGCGGCACGTAAAAACGTGCAAAATCGATCTCGAGCATTTCGATATCGTTGAGAAAATTGTAAAATCGACATGCCTAGGGGGAGTATTTTATGTTTTTTTTTTTCTTTATGTATTTTTTAGAACGAGTACTAGGGTGGCCAGCAAGTTCTCGACCTGAAAATTGATTTCGAAACATTTAACAGCGATAGTTACTGTCCGAGCGCACACGACTCTGTCGTTTTCCCGAAATTACCGCATATTTCCTTGGTCTTCGTTGCTTTCGTAGAACAATAGAAGCGACAGCTTTGAGCTTTCTCTAAACGAAGATTGAACTCTCTCCAATCGCAATAAAACTTCGCCTGGAACGTCGATCGAGCCTTGTATTTATCCGAGAGTTTACTGGTCACCCGGTCCGGCATCGATTCTTCCGCGGTGGAACAAACACACGGTGGATTGATCCTGTCAATACGCACGCGACTTCCGGTTTCCTTCGAGCACTCCCTCGAAACCAGGAGTACATAACCGTGTCGCGGTTAATCGAATCGTGTCGACGGAAATACGTTTCGCCCTCGAAGGGAATAAGTCGCGGGAAATGTTTCGCGCGTGAAACTTTTTCTCACCAACCCTTCCGCTGGCCTCTCGTCCATTCGTCCTGTTACACTTGCCTCGAGGATCGATCGCGCGGCCGTGGCGTTCGAAAAACTGCTGGCAAATTCGCGTTACGGTCCCCTCTTTTGCTCTCGAACTCGATGGAGCAACCGTAAGTCACGGTCGTTCGTTAACGTTCGAGGAACGTCGAAATTCTACGCAACCGCCACGGTCTTTCGCCAATTTCTGCTCGCGGGTTGCTCGTCGCGCGACTGGCGACGATTCGCCGATAAAACGGAGCGTTTCCGTCCGTGGTAGCCGATGAAAACGCGGAAACGAGACGCGATACTCGGCAGTTTCTCGGCGGACTCCGCGGGAGACCATTAAAAAGAAGGAGCGGAAAGAAAGGGAGGGAACAGACGGAGGACCGCCGGTTGATTTGTGCCCCTCGTCGTTTCAGAAGTTCCGTGTTTATCTTGGGACCGTCCCCGGGAAGTTTTCTCGTAGCTCTTGAAGTGATATTTCCCGTCGTGCCTCTGTCCACATTTCATTCAGCCAGCCAGAGGCCGCTCGAGGAGAAGACGAGAGGCGGCCGATCGTTTGTAAACGAGACGGTGTACGAGTTGCGCCGCTTGAATTTCGTGGATCAGGCTTAAAGGAGTCTGCGGACGAGAGAATTGAAATTGCCAGGCCTTCGTGTAGAATAAAATCGCTGGCTGCGCGAAGTATTGACGGATTACGATAAAGAGAAACTGCTAAAGTGATAAAGTATATTTTTTTAAAACACAAAAGGCGTTTCTGAGCAGAGCAGTCATCGCTGTTGAGACTTTCGCGTGCAGAATAAGATCTTTGGTAAGAATTATCTTAACGTTTTGCAAGCGTTGCACTTAGCTTCGTCAAGGGTTGAAAGACACGTTGATAATTGGTGTGAGTTATCTGCAATGCTTTCAAAAGCTGAGGCAATTATTAGCAGAGGGACACTTGGAAGTCTGAATAACGATAAATGTCACGCGTTCGTAACATTCGACTTGCGTCTACGTACGAAATATTTAAGTCCACGTATATAGGTCCGTAAAAAACTACCCCTATTCGAGAGTCTTAACCATTTCTTGCGCAGACGCGTGTCAGGCGTTAGAGATACGCGACGCGAACGTCCGAACTTCGAAAATTGGGCTCCTCTTCGAGTTCCTTCGAGCGCAATCCGCACATTTCCACGGCTGATTTTCAATGAGACGCGGGGTGAGTGGGGGTTGAGGAATTTGGTCGACACGATTCGATGAGGAAGGGCGACGTGTGTAGCACGTAATTATCGCGATCGTCGACCGAGAACTCGAGTAATTGTTGGAGTGTTTTTGATTCTAGGGTGCTCACCATCAGCTCGGATCTGGCCACCGTTCTCCAGGTGTTGAACGAGGTCGTACCTAATCTCGAGGAGGTGAGTGTTGCTACCAGAAGAGGATCACGCGGGAAAAGAAATGACTCAATCGTGAGACTTTTCACATGTTTTTCTTACTTTAGTAGAGCTGTTAAGTCGATTACGATTAGAGTACACGAGGGTTGGTTCGGGGACTGTTAGCACCTTAATCGTTTGTGATCTCGAGTGATCGAAAAGTCGTTCGATGCTGCAACCTTGCGTTGCGTCAAAATTTTCACTCGAATTGTCAGAGTGAGACGAGAGGTGCTAATTAGTACCGTCCCAACGTGATTAGAGTGTCCAACAGAAAGAGAATTAAATTTTTTTGTCACTGCATGAGTGCATTTAAAGAGAGAAGACACGGATCTTCTGAAATCGATGAAATTTTTCGAACAAAATTCATTTGAAGTTGGTCCGACTTGCATGGACGGTACACTCGGTAGTTGGACAGAACAATCGGCACCATTCGATTAGCAGTGTTACTCGTAGACGTGGTAACGACGGTTCAGAGTCGTATTTCAAAGACCGTACAAACAATGAATATTCATCAGCATTTCGCGAGTGGTAATTACCATAAGTTTCGACATTGCAAACGTAGATATAATGTTCGCGTGGAACGACTCGGAACGCGTTACCAACCGCGAAAACTAAAGGAAAAGAACAGAGAACTCACTCGCGATTAGAGTAGTCATAGAATTTTCGAAATGCGAACCGCGTCGGCGACAACAACGCGCGGATCAGACGACAATACACGTTCGATGCCATATTTCAGAATGGGTCGCGACACGGCAGCGACGAGATCGACGTGCGCATGCTGGTGCATCAGAGCCAAGCTGGATGCATAATCGGCAAGGGAGGGCTAAAGATCAAGGAGCTTCGCGAGGTGAGTCATAAATGCTTGCACGCCGTTAAAGCTAAACGCGTGGAACGTACATCGGTTTTACGATTCTGTCACGTTCGACTTCGTGCCAAGGCCTTGCAGCGTGCACGTCCGACGAGTTTGGCCGTCCTCGATGCCATTTACGCGATCCCCTTATTAATGGCCCCGGCCATTCGAACGTTTTGGAACCGTTTCCGTTTCCGTTATCTTTTAGGACGGCATGCCTTTAGCGCGACGATGTCGCGTCCACTGTTTTAACAGATGATGCCCCGCCTCTTTACGCCATACCCTGCTCGTTTTATCGTCGACATTCAAGAATTTTTTCAACCTATAGCTCGAACATTAGTAGAGCAAACATGGCGCGGTACAGAGTAGGAATTATCTGGTCGAAACGGTAGATATGGCGTGTGTTAGTAGCCGTTTTAAGATACGGTTGACGCTACAGCCTCGATGGAAGAGCGCTTTAATCCTTCGAAATGGAAACGGTGAAATATACCATCTATGGGATAAGAATTTTCAGTAATAAGCACGCGGTAGGAATCGGTACAATTTTCTAAGAGAACGTTAATGGACATTCTTACGCTTCTACATTGGGGTGTTACAAAGGTTTACGTTGCGCAATAAATAGACGGTCGAGAAGGTTGTTTTACTAGGGAAAAGTAGGTCTCCTAAGTGGATTAGAATCGAGATTACAAGCATTAAGTCATTAATCCCGCGACCGATTCCTTGCCGCGGCTCGGCTCACTTCAAATAATCTATTGCACAAGCGCGACTAATAAATCTGGAATTCCACCGTCCACGAGAATAATGAGGAAATTATTCAGCGTTTCCTGTCGTTTTCTTCCTCCTCGCGTCGCGAGGCCGCCTCGTCTAATTAAGGAAAATAACAGAAACCACGTACCAGCGAATCCTCTCCTCGCCTCACTCGATTGCTTTCACTCCGTCCCGTTGAAACTCTTTATCTCCACGCGATCAAATGAACAATTTTCGAACCCATCGATCCCACCTCTTCCGGTGCGTGTACGCGGTGCAGTTTTATCTGGCACGAAATACTTTTAACGAGTCTCGAAACAGATCGAGCCTTTGGAGGGAAACAGTGAGTTTGAAGTTGATAAACGAGCCGGTCGAAAATGCCAATTGAGCCTGGTTTTAATTAGCGGAGCCACTTCGGAATATTCCAGGCGACGGAATATGCAACGTGGCCAAGTGGCTCGTTACGTTTTCGCGTTCAGAAGAGAGTAAAAACCGACCGATGCAGACCCTTTGTCCAACCCCACTCGACGCCCGCGACTTTTCATCTTCCGCGCTTTGTCGGATTCTCCCTCTTTCTTTTCCACCCGTCTTCGCCCGTCTTCGCCCGTCTTCCCTCGATCTTGACACACTCGCCTGTCTGACGATGAGTGTTTCTCTATTCCGTCGCGAGATTTAAGAACGACAGGAGAATTCATTTATCGAAGGTACGACTATTCGCCGCGGGAAACACGCCAGAGAATTGCGCGTAAAAATAGCTCGAAATAATACCGTCTCGCTAAATTTGCGAAAGGGATGAAAACACGGGGCTGTCTTTCGACGACGTCACCCGATCGCCTCTCTCGAATCGATGCCCGTGAGGGGTGGTTTCATCGATCCTTCGCGTAGTTGATTTTTCTCACGATTACCTAAGGTTTCGACGAATGCAAAGGGAAATTCGCGGCACGCTCGAGCAGAATCTGAAGGGAAATTTCGAGCCGTGGAAGTGAAATTCGACGCGTCGACTTGTTCACGGACTTAATCCAAACTTTAATGGTCCCGCGGTTTCTCGATCCGTTTTCATCGTTCACCTCGCTTTCCCACCCCGTCACCGCGCTTTGCTTTGGTTCCGCGACATTGTCGTCGATCGCACCCTCCGGTTTCACTCCGTCAACAATAAGCGGCGCCATTTCGATACTCTCGAGCGCCCTTAGCGCGCGCAATATTTCGCGTATTCCGACTCGGGAGACGCGTCTCGTTTATTGTGATACTTCCGGGATCCTGGCGCCGGATGCCTCCCGTTGGAAGCAATAAAACCGGCTTGTTCGCGCTACGTTGGCCTCTCTTCAATGTCTCCCCTAATTTTTTCTACGCGAAACGCACTTGGAATTGCTCGTTATTCCTTGCTTCTTGCGCAGGTGAACAAGCTGGAGGGCCTTGTTCTTCCTCCTCTTCCTTCGCGCATCACGTACGACGATCACTGATCCATCTTGTTACTTCCGTTCCATTTTCATGGTTGGCATTCGTTATTTTATCTTAGGGAGCCGATCGATAATGTTTTATCAGATCTAAAATCAGAGAAAACTTGGGAATTTTTGTTTCAAGTAATTGTTTAATAAATAAGAGTTGAAGTAATCTCATTTTCATGGTTGGCATTCGTTATTTTATGTTAGGGAGCCGATCGATAATGTTTTATCAGATCTAAAATCAGAGAAAACTTGGGAATTTTTGTTTCACGTAATTGTTTAATAAATAAGAGTTAAAGTGGTCTCTCTTTGCAAGAAAAAACAGTAAATAGAAATCGCTATATTCAGAATTAGTTGGATGGATCTTGTATCTGATATTTCGATTCAAGATTCGCAATATTCTTGGATAAAAGTAACAAGTTGCAAATGCGCTCGTTCGTTTATGAATATTTCAACATTTCCAGGATATTTCTTTGAGTGGTTAAACAGATTTGCAAAGTTGCACTGGTCGGTCGTCGACAGCGTCGTCCAGTTTTCCCATTCGCTCGTAATTGCGCTCGTTCACCCCTGTTTCGCCTTTTTCTCTTCGCTCAATTACGTCGACATGTTCTGAAAAAAAAAAAGAAGAGTGTATTTCCCTTCTGCTTTCGAGTTCGTTAGTGGACCAGGACGAATTGAAACTCGTCGATTACGCGGATGCATTAAAACTTTTCAGTCTGAACCGTCTCCACCACATACGTTCCGCCATATAGAACATATTTTCTTCTTTTTTTTTTATCAAACGAAACATATCACACTTTGGCCATCCAATCAAAGTTTTCGACCAATCGTTTCAAAAGATTGGACGAAGTTCTAAGAATTCCATTCCGTAGCGATGGTTAACGCGGTGATTAAGCCACTTGGAATTCTTGGATTCCTCGAGTTTAATACCATGAACGTGCGATTAGCGTTTAACTTTGACGGAGTTGATTTGATCAGCTTGGGGTCGCTCGACGGATCGATTGATGAGGAAGGCGGAAAATGCAGAGGAAAATTAATAGCACGTAGAATGTGTGCGAAGCTTTAGAGGAAGATAATGACGGATTGAGAACATGCTCGTTTCGTTTGTTTCCATATGACCATGGTAATACGTACGCGGACAGTAATTGTCGCAGTGAACGCGACCACGAACTTCTGTCGTGCAGAGCTGGATCCTTACGTAAGCTCGTTTTATGGATGGCAGCGATCGCGTAACAGGCTCGTCGGCTATTAATATGGTGTATTGATTAGCAGGGTCGATCAATAAGGGCTGCGTTGTTCGTGATCGCGAATGAAATTAGTATTGCGACACAGTGGAGAAGTTTAGAAATGGTTGGACAAATTTTATTGGATTTCTCGTGAACGATTTTTGCAGATGATATTAATCGATTACATTTTTCGAGTATAATAAAAAAAAAAGAGTAAAATAAAACTCGCAACTAAATCCATAACTGTTCTCGTTGTTATACTTACAAAGTAATAGGAATAATCTTGTTAAAAAATGAACGGAACACGCTTTGGAGTAGCCCAGGAACGCTTGATTCATCCCACCATTAAATGCTAATTTAGTACATTAAAATTCCGAAGGAGAAGCAGCATAATGAACGTATCGACTAATTATGCCACACAATAAGAAGCTATGTACACCAAACAGCAATACCGCCATCTGACGTGATCCGCTGAAACCTGAACGCGCGCAGTGATCTAGCAACGCGTAGAACACTTACCTTTTTCAAATTCGAACGATTTATTTGAACGAAATTAAATAAATGAATAGAAACGAAGGAAAGGGCGAAACTTGTTATACTCGATGATAATAAATTTAATAATGAAATTTATTTTTTACGTATAACACGTCTCGTGTCGTACAAAGCCAGCACTTGCATGGACTATCGATTCTTTCGAGTGACACGCCATTCAATTTTCACGATGAGTAACACAATCGTGATGCATGCGACGTTGATGTCCCAGTCGCTCGTTTCGTCCCTCCGGAAGATCACGTTTCGTTCGAAATCGATGCATGGCAGTTCAGAAAACGCCTCGAAACTTCCGCGGGCGCTTGATCTTCGCAAAAGTTGCGGTTTTAAGGTTCCACGAAGACGCAAAAACGCTGGAATTCAACGTCGACTTTCCCTCGGCCTCTCTTTCGTCGCCTGTTCGACGATGTTCTCGTGCTTTCTAAATAACCACGGGACACGGCAAGCGGGGTGGATCGTCGTGCGGAGGGTAAAAAAGCTCTACCCTTAGCGGGCTCGAAATTAATTCCGGGAAAGTACGCCAGATAATTATGCACACGCGATGCCTTTATTATTGTCGTGTCTATCTGTCGTTGACGCATTGTCTACGCGCGAGACGTTCGCCAGCGCGGCCACGCTAGTTGCCAATTTTTCGCGAATTCCTCGTTGGCCGCCGCATACATCGTACGAGTCGACTTCGAGAGGCTCGTCTCGAAGAATGCTAGTTCGTCGAGGCAAGACCGCGTTTCTTTTCCTTAATCTTGTTTCTGTTCTGCGCAGTTTTACCAGAATCGCCGGAGATATTCGTGGCATTTCTTTCGCGTTGCTCCGTTGCGAAATTTGTATGCATTTCTGCGGACACGAATTGAATTAACGCCACGCGAACGGACCGTTTAAACTCTTGCTCGCTTATGATAAGACAAGAAGCAAGAAACTCCAACTTCCTTCGCGGTACTGGTATTAACGTCATATTTGATAAAGGGTGCAGTAAAAGTGTGGATTTTACTCCAAGTAAAAAGAGTATTTCGTCGATTCAAACGTTGGACAGCGAAGAGTCTTATTTAACGTTAGCTCCGAGGCTCTCGAGCGAACCAGATCGTCGAAGGGTTGACGTAATTTAAATATGACAAGAAACGTGAATTCGAGCTCGCTGTGTTTAGAAGAACTATGAGAGAACGATATCGCACGATCGCAGAAGGAGCCAGAAGGATCTGGTTCCCGTTGTCCGAGAGGGGCAACAATGGCCGCGAAATGGGCACCTACCGTGGCTTCCCTAATAGTTAGGCTTCAGGTTTTCCTGGCGCTCTCTGGCGATCAGCGCCATGTGTTGCTATGGGCAGTTCTCGAAGGTCCACGCGGCACGCAATCCAAACAGGTGCTAGCGAACCAGGTAACCGACGGTTTCTAACAGCTGCCACGCCAGGTGCAGCTGCCTTCCCCGGACGTCGTGACACGCGGCAACAGGAGCTTTTCACGTGCAGCCACGTCCTTTTCGATTTCCACCGTTTGCCTTTTCGCCCTGGGAAACGCGAAGGTTCGTCCGCGAGCCGCTTCACCAGATTTTCCCTCGCTTTCTCCTCATCATTCAGCCGTCTTCTCGCATCTCCTTTCTCGCCAAGTCCGCTGTTTTTTCGAATCTTCGAGTAGTCCTCCGAGAAATTTTTACTGATTACGTTAGTTCGACAAGGGTGTTCCAGAAGCGCGTCGGGAACTGCTTAAATTAGAGGTCGTTCCGCTGTTCGGAGTTCCCCGTGGTTTCTCAGATAAGTTTATTCAAGTTTCTTAACCACAGATTTTAATGCGATTCAGTCGTAAAATGAAATATCAGACTCCCTCGCAAAATTCCCGGCAGAATCCGCTCTTTTAGTTAGAAGCGGACCAATTCGAGTCCCTTTGTGCGATGGAGTTAAGGGTCAGCGAGCGAATGAAATAGTAAAATTCGTTAATTTCCGAAAATTTCCGAAAATTTACCGAGTAACAAACGGTTTTCAGTTACGAGGATACAATTTGCAAAGTTAGGATACAGGATCTGGACAACAGTATCGCTCCAAAGCGCAGAGTTGCAATCGAGATCAGAACGGCGACTCGTCGCCCTAGAATTTTGGAAATTACGGCTATGTTGGGAACTTGGTGCCGGAAACGTTGGCCCCCTCTACCGTGCCCTTTCCAGGTCGCCAGTCGCCGCTCACGAACAGGCCGCGCAACTTTCCCTTTTCCCGAGGGTTAGGTACGGGGCCGCGATGCAAAGCTGCATGTTTCAGACCCGGAATAATGAAAAGCAGCGGCTGGTAATTCCCTTCGTGGATGAATGAAGGTGGGTGGAGTCTGAACAGCGGCCGAAACGGAATCAGGGGCGCATGACAGTCCTTCGAACCCTCTGCCTTTTCAGTTCCCGGTCGATCGTCCGCGCGCGAGGATCTTACCAGTTCCTCCACCGGGCCCTCGTTACTTTGCCCTCGAGTCGTTCTCGCGGTGGATCGAATCGATCGTCGCGATTATTCGCTTTGGTGTTCACCGGAAACGTTGTGCTCTCCGCATCCCTGCGACGATGAGAAATGGATTTTCGAGTTTTGTGGTGTTTCTCGGTGGTCGTAGGTACGTGTTCAACTATTTTTTTTTCAAATTTCTGTATTGCTCTTCTTTGGATTTATTATTTAACGATCGATGAAACGAGGCGAACGTGTGCTTCTGCGAGTGCAACTGTACGAGCTTTTTGGGGGTAGTTTGTTTCCGCAGGTTGGAAAGTTGGAATTCTTTTTTGGTAGCAGAAGGTTTTCAGAGTTTCTTACTTTTGCAGCTGACTCGGGCTGAGAAAGTTTTACGAGACAAACACGATCATTTTTCTACTTCGTCGACCAGATTCGGGTTTTTAGCTGAACGCGTAAAGCTGTTCGTTTTTAAATCTAGTTTTGATTTCTTCGAGCTTACTGTTCATTTACTTTTCATTTTTAATAAAGTAAAATTAAATACATGTGTAACTTCTCTCTTTAGAGAGACTTGGAAAATATCGAGTTCAGATAATCTTCTAAATTAACGCGATGGTGCTTCAATTTAATCCCACAGCACGTAGGTGTCGGATTTCGTGGACAAAACGGAGAATGAAAGTCGAGGAAGCGGCGAACCACGAACTGCCTCTACTTCCGACCGAGGTGTCGAGAAAACGGGCGAAATCGCTTCTTTAACGACCACCCTTTGCGGGAGAGGTCCTTCGATGCTATCGGTTTTCTGTTTGGAGGGAAACGCTTCAACTTCTTACCCATGTTTTTTCCACCAATTCCGATAAATCCTCTAACGTTACACACAATTTTAATCGTACATTTCTATCCAGTTATTATTATTACTAAGAATGACAATTTTATTAGTAATAATAATTGCAGAGACTCGTCGCTTGAAGTTTACTTCCGCAACCCTTTAGGATAATTCTTGCTTTGACTCTTTGCCCCCACGAATTGCTCGAATGCACTTTCGACCAACTCCACCTTCGCTCGTCAAACGTAGAGCCAACCCTTAAGAATCACTTATTCGCGATGAAAATCACCGTCCACGATCCCGGAAGTTGTCCAACGAACCGCCATTAAGGAACCCAATCTCGAAACGCGCCGCTCTTTCGGCGACTGGAGCCAAGTCCGCAATTAACTTCGAAACCGGGAATCGATTCGTGGAAGCGCATTTCAATTACTCGTCCCTGGGCCGTTGTCCTCTTTTTCTGCGTGACGCGTGTCACGGGTCAACGCGCAAAACGGCGCAAAATAACAGCCGAGGGGGTGGCGTAATCTCCGAGATCGCGTCGGCCAGTGTTTCCCCTCCGACAATTACGTAATACGACCCCCGCGAGACGTAAAGTCGCGGCGGTGACGTACGTAAAAATGCTCACGCGAGAGCGCCAGATTCCATCCCCTTTCTTTTCGCCTCCTTTACGCGCCCCCCTGTCCTCTTTCCTATAACCAGGGGGTGGCGCCCCGGGTCGAGAAGGTAAGATAAGCGAACGAGATCTCGCGTGTCATTCCGCTATAATTCTCGACGGCAATTTATGCTTTTCGCAGAAAAGCTGCTGGAATCGAGGGTACCGTGGGGGTAGCAGGGGAGGCTAAAGGAGACGCGAGTTCGTTCTGGCCGCGGGTGGGGAGGCGCGGGTCGGAAGAAGAAGCGGTGGAAACGCGAAAAGGGAACCACTTTGCCGAGGACAATATCGCGTATCTTAGCTACTTCGTAAAATAAACAGCCACCCTGTCCCTCCCTCTTACGCCTGTCCGTCCCTCTGCCCCGTTGCACTCTACATTTTCATACGTTCCTCCAGCCTCGCACTTTGCCTCGTCCTGTTCCCAGTAAGTCTCGCTTCCTGACAGTGATTGCTGGTGAAAAGTAAACTTCGACTCGCTTTCAGCTCCTATCCTTTTCATTGTTTTCCGTTCGTTGATTTTTCATTTTATTTGTTACCGCTTATTTTCCCCGGTGTTCGAGTTTTTTTCCCCTCGATGGCGTTTTCCTCCTGTTTGTCTTCGCCTCTTGGTAACGCTCTTTTTCCCCTTCAGCCGCGCCGCGTTCCCCGCAGTTCTCCAGTTTAATTCCCGTTCCGTCGAAGCGGCATTCCAGAGATCGTAACGCGTAATCCCTCCTCGATCCCATTTCCCTGTATCTCCACTATTTTTCTTCGCGCGTCCTTTTCTCGCACCGTCGCCGACCGCGTCTTCTCGCGACGGTTTACCTCGTTCCGCTTTCTCCGTCCATTATCCTCACCGTCGTTCTCGTCTCATTCCTCCGCGTCGAACCTCCCTTTCTCTCTCGACAAGTTTTCCGCTGTTTGTTTTCCCCGCTTTCCGCCCGATCTTCACGGCGATTCATCAGCCGGTGCCTTCCTTATTTTATTCCATTACCGACTCAACTTTTGTTTCACGGGAACAACACACTTTCCCTGGCAACAATCAGGCTCCTGTCCCGCGCCACCCCGCGTCCCATCGTCGTGTTTTTCCGTTCTCCTCTCCCGTTTTAATTCCATTTCCATCGCGTCTTTTCCCTCCAAATTCCTCCGTCCTCCGGCTTCTTCCGCGTTTCTATGACGGGGCTCTCGCATTGAATTCCCCGCACCATCGCGGATGGGGAAAGAGGGAGCGAGAGGGATATTCTCATGAGGAGGCAGCCCCTGCACGCGGCCGTATTCTTACGCAACCAACCAGCCGCACCGATGAGCTCAAAGACTGTTTATTAAAAGGCTTTTAGCGATATTAGACTGTCCACGAGGAAATCCCCTTCGAGCAACAAGGCGTTCATGGAAATTTCTTCGGACTGCCGTACGCCCTCCATTTCGGCTTACACCGTTCAAATGGGAACGGTAAATTACGCGGGCAATTGCCAGTTGCGAAGTGCTGTGCTTTAAAATTGTTTTCGCGATCGTTTATTTGCGACGGTTACGAGATAAGGGATTTGTCAAGAGACGGAAAGCGTTAGTTTGCAACAGCGGTTCCCAACTGGTGTTTCGCGGATTTAGCCGCAAATCGAAAGTGTACGACTGTATTCGAACAGCTGAATATCAAGAAATTAAAAATTAAAAAAAAAACAAAAATTAATCTGGCCCAATTCTAATAAAACAATCGATGACAAGCTGATGTATTTCATATTGACTTCAGCAAGTGTTCTGCTAAAGAAAATTGCTCGATAATGTGTTCCAACCCTAGAAAAGATTGGGAACCACTGGCGTACGTATCTTCTAGTGAAGGTACGAGCAAATCAACAGTTTATGTCATGCTCGATTTTCTAAAAATTTTTAACGTGGAACTCGAGTTACGGATTATCAATTGGAAAAGAAGAAGATACAAAAATTAGAAAGTATTTTTTCTCCATGTTGCAGTACATATTGCAGTTCTATTGTGGATTATTTTATTAGAATATACAGTCACTTGCAATTATTTTTGTCGACGCACGTACATTTGTAATCAGCTCGAGATAGTTGTTATGCGTTTGATGGAAATGTTACGTAAAACGCGTTCAAAACAACGTTGCCATTCACTGTTTGAGTAAACATTAAGAGACTTATTTATCAAAATGGTAGATTAATCACTCCTTGCAAAATTCTCTCTCTCTCACTCTTTCTTTGCCCCCCTTAAAAATATTAAGAGTATTCTGTTGCTAAAAAATTATTTAATTGATGTACTTTAGTCATTTAATTGATTATTTTCTATCACGGTTTGCCTACGGATCATCTCTCGTCTACATATATTGCACATATCTTAACTAAGTAAGAATGTGTGTTATACAAACACAACGCGATAAGATAAGTTTGCAAGCGCCATAGCTTTCAACATCATCAGTCTCACCACTGAATCTGCGCGGAGTTAAAAATATACATAAAAATATACACCAGTCTAACTTGGCCACTTTCAACTCTGACACTCAAACATTAACTTTAATCCACGAGCAAAAAACCCATGCATAACGACAGAAACGACAAAAAGAGTCGGTCATTAGACCGAAAAAGATTGTCAAAGAAGAAGGAATTGCGCAATAGTTGCAATGTTAACGAGACATGCAAAGCAGTGCCCGCGAACTCCGCGGAATCCCTTTTTGCGCGTCAAAGTCGTACTCGCCAAGAGCACGCTTTCGCCCAATTACCACGATCCCTGATGCGTGAACAACCGCACACGCTCAGACTTCTCACCTGCGGTGCGCAACGATGCGCGTCCGCCGATGACGCTAATCGTCCCATCCTCGCGCGATCGTTAACCGATCCCGTGGCGGCCGCGTCCTGCTCCTCTTCCTGTAGAAAGTGTTCACGGTCGTCGCGAGCACCGCTTCCGCTCGGTTTCGAGCCCGCCAGCCATGCTTTCTTCTCCTGGTGGGCGCGGTTTGCGGCGAGCAAGCTTGGCTTGACTGCTCGACACATGTGGAGAACCGCACATCCTGCGGCCAGCCATCTGCCTCTCGTCCACGCTTCCGGCCATCCTTCGAGCGAACTCTTCCACCCCCGTTCGCTCGCTCCGCTGGCTCCGCAACTCTTTTTGCGGCCCGTTTCGAGGAACAAGGGAAGCTCGTTACGTAAGATACGTGCTATTTCGCTATTCTTCGTTTTCTTCCTCTCGAAAATTGTTAGCACATTGCGCGCGGCGGACGCTCAAAAGCGTCCGTTGCCTGCTACTGGCGGTTCAGAGCGGGAGGCGCTCAAACGCGCTCCAACGGTGAAAATTAGGCGCCAGCTGATGGAACGATAGAAATATAGGAATTCGAATCGCGATGAACGATTTTATTCGAGCGTAAAGTTTTCAATTTATTGCGATGAACGACCAAATTCTTAGACCAGATTCACGAGTGAATCCGCGGCGAGGTGTACTCGTATGCAATGCGTTAAAAGCACGGAGTGTCTATTTTAAATTCCATATTCGCGATTAGAGAAATTGTTATCTTGGATTGTATTCTCTGAAAGTTTTCGTTCAAACTCGCGTCGCTTTCGTATTACGATATCGTATTATGCTTCTTCGCAAGGATCAATGAGCAGGTTTATACGAATCCTCGAGGAGTATTCCTGGTTTACAAGTGTTCTTTACCCATCCGTTTTAACGGAAATGGGAACGATATTTCTTCGAAACCGTACGATCATACACGTCGCGATATCTAAGTGAGTGAATCTCCGCGAATAAATTGGAGTCGTCCTGCGAGTCGCGAACGTGAACAGGAAATGAATCGGGAATAGAAATAAAGATAATTGGGGGACAGGTCGGGGAGGAGGGCTGAAACGAGAAAAATCGAACGGAAACCGCATCGATTTCCGTCTTTCGTCGGTTAAGTGGCTCTCCACAGCTAGCAACGGAATGTTTAATAATACCTTTCAACCCTTTGTGACTCGCGAAGAATTCCTCGTTCGGGAAGAAAGGTATTCCGGTTGTTTCGTCAGCCTCGAACGCTTGGCATCGATTCGTAAAGCAAAGTGACTTTTTATCCTCCTTCAGCTTAATTTGCAAGCGAAAAGGAAATTGCCAAAGAACAATATGCATCGGGGAATATCGATTTGGTTTCTCGCGAGACAGATTCGTCGTTCGAAGCGAATTTATTGGCCCGTTTGAACGACCAAGTTTTCTGTTACAACAAACATTAACTCGTTAAGAACTCGTTAAAATCTCGATGGAGAAAAGTTGTTAATCAAATGTCGCGCGATATAAAATCCGTAATGATATAAAATACGCCTGATAGAAAGTAACAAGATTAAAGAAGGGATTGACAACGTTTCAGTCTTTTATCGACGGCTCGTTCGATGCTTTTACAAGCTCTGTTTGCATCGCGATATATAATCCGATCGACTTCGAATCAAGGTAGAAACTGGATTCAGGGTTTGCTAAGGAAACTTCGAACGCAGTTTAAATTACTGCACATGCTAGCCGAGAACACGTGCGAGAAAACAAGCATTCCGAGGATAATTCTCGTCTACCCTCTCCGATATTCTATCCCCTTCTCGACCTTTCCCGGATTGTTAAATTCTCTCGCTCCAGTTGACGCCGACAGTCGGTCCGCTTCGTTAATACCTTTGATTTTCTCCCAATTAGTCCATCGAATTAGTCGCGTCTCTGTTTGCTATCCATCCGAGGGACAATAAAGTCGAAATGATCTGAGCCTTCCTCGAAGACGATACATTAAGATAATAATTATGAAGAAAGTTCGCAGGTCGTTTGTGCGCTTTTTTGATTATCTGCTTTTTGATTATTCGATTATTCTGTTCCACTGAAATGTAAACGATGCTCTGTCTCCAAGAGAAGAAGAAATCTCCTCGAATCTAGTCGTTAAATAATCCACGTGGTTGAATTTAATTTGTGCCAATTCCTGCGCGCTCCAATTTGTTCCTCGCCGCGATTCAAACGCGAAACATTGGCGAAGTCTCGATCGAAGGAGCAAAGTCGTAGACTGGACCAGAGGAACGTCTTTTCGTGGTCCAGTCGAACGATAGGAACTCCGAATCGATCGAATCTCAGTCGCTTTCACGTTTCTTCCTCTCATTGAAATCTCGTAACGAGGCTTTTGTAACGCGAGCTATTCGAATGCAAATGCCCCCCAGGCATCTTCTTGACGATTCGCGTAGGAACGACTTCGATTTAACTATTAAGTCAGCCGAATCCGCGGTTCGAACCACCAGTCAATCATGACTTTTTTACATTGGATGGAGAAGAAACTTTAGGGGTGGTTCTATCCACTAGGAAACTTTATAGACTCTAGGGGTGGTTTTTCTCTAACATTCGTAAAACCTACAGATGGTTAAAGAAAAAAGAAACTTCCAGAACACGCGTTCTCTGCTTTCATTCTTGACTGTCAGACACGAATTTGTACGAAAATAGGTTAACATTTAGCGAGAGAAATTGCTGGAAAAGAATTATATTTTAACGTACCATCTAGACAAATGTAGTTTGCCCTTAAAATTGCTAGAAATATTCGACTATACATTAACATAGTATATCCTGGCGGTGACGCGTTCCACGGGATATTTTAGCCTGGCAATGTTAATAGTGTTTTCTGTAAGCACACAATTCACACAAGCAATCTAGGCTCATACGTTACGTATATTTACAGAAATGTTCACATGCATCGCGAACGTTCGCAGAAAAAGGAATGCATACGTGTCGCGAATATTTACAGAAGATCCCGCGTATATTACGGTTGCCGACAGACTGAATGTGCGCGCTAGGGGAACGTCAGATGGCTGTGAATTAGAAGTGTATGAAAACAGGATTTATTTTTCCAAAACACTCGCACAAGAGTCGGCGGACGAGCGATATAAAAGAATTCTGAAAGGGTGTCGCGTCGCGTTAAAATATTACGACGGCTCGTACCCAAGAAAAGCAGCTCGACTCGAAGTCAGAGCCGCCGTCCGCTCTATTTTCGCAGCTGAAAATCCCACACCGTCACGCAGAAGACATTCTTCCGATACTCGCGCTCATCTGCTTCCGGTTTCGCGAACCAGTTCGACCCCTTTCGAAACGGGAGGACGTTCGACGCCGCCGCGGAGTTCGAACACTTCGCACCTGCAACTTGGCTTAACGTTTAAGGGAAAGTAGGAAGAATAAAAAAGAAGTCACTGGCTCGCGTTTCGCACTTTCGCAATTTTTCCATTCGCAACCAAATTCGTAGCCCCCTCCTTAAAGTTATAAGTACACGAAGTAGACGATCGCGAGGAGGACCGCGCCGATGGCGGCCATCATCATGGTCGAGCTCGACTTCTCTTGCTCCTCTTTTTGCTGCGTGGCCTTCGAAGAGGTCCAGTATTTGGGCGACCTATTCGTCCTTTCCGACTCGACCAGTTCGCCGACCAGATACGTCTTCGATAGGTCTACAGCGTCGATGGAGTGGCCCACGTCGTTGAAGTCGTCGGAGGCGTCTTTGCCACCGTGATCCAGGAGGATCTCCTCCCCGCCTGGATGCTCGTTGAGGAATTTCGTGACATCGAACACCTTGTCGTGTAAGATTATCAGGGTCTGTTCCTTGCTGTTCAAGCTGGCAACCTCGCTCCTCGTGTACTGCTTGCTCATCTCTGCTGGCTGGTTTTACGGGTCGACGGGAAATTCTGGAATCAGAGAACGTATGGTTCAATGTCGGCTAAAGCTGGACTCGCGATCTGTTCGTCGATTATTCTAGCACCAAAGATCTCTTCGCGGCGTTTTTGTTTGCTGCATGCGTGGTGAATACAATGCAATTTGAATAACATATATAAATCCATAAGACATGTGGGGTTAAAGTGAACGCGTTACCTTTTCTTTGCGATTTCTTTGCTATTGTATCGAATAGTATGTAAAAATATTCTGAATACATCCAATTGGTTTCGTTGAATTACGCATTAAATAATCGAACAACTAGTCGGTTACGCTGTTAATCCTTCGTGTACAAACGTTTTGCACGACACGTACTCGAGATTTTCCCTGGGAGACGAGAAAGCGAATCGCGAATGGACCTTTGTTCCATGTTTTCAGAATAGAAAAATTGAATTTTCCATTTTACGAGCGCAAAGGAAAGAGGTGGATGTTGCCCGGAGCAGTGAGAAATGGGTGGTTTCCGGTCAAAAACATATGAAAACTAGAAAGGAAAAAGAGGTTCTCGCAGGCTTTCCGTCACGTACCACAAAGTATTATAGCTCTGGAGAGGGAGGAACGGAATTTAAAATTCGTACGACTTTTTTTACCGCACGATTCGTCGCAAATTATATCCTCGATGAAGAATTTTGAGATTCATTCTACCGCAGTTAATTTTTACCGAAAGATAGTTTCGAAATGCACGACGTCACGTCACCTTCGTTTCGTTAATAGTTACTCATAGCTGTCGAAACGATTCAGTGAATTGCCATCGTCATGTCGCGTGACATGACTTGTTCTTATATCAAACTTGAAAACTGCTTCGAATTGGTATCAGTCAATTGATTAGACTGTTAAGTAGAATAGGCCGTCCGATCGCGAATACACCGGTAAAAAATGGTACTTTTCCGCGGCTGAAATGTACGATCGATACTGGGTATCTCGTTTGTTTCATTAGCCTGCAGAACGTTCCCTTTCAGCAGATAACCAATAACGATTTTATCGAGAGCTTCGTACTCATTCGTGTCAGTTGTTTGTCGAATTTGTTGTTCTTGCTCGCGGAGCCTCACACTTAGAGCAAGATAAACGTTTCACGAAATTCTTCCGTTATATAACGAGCAATCGTTATTGCGATAATGAGAATTGCGCGTTGTTACTGATAAATTGTCGATAAATAGGATATAATTATATTCCGCGCATTTCGTTTCTTCAAATCGACGCGGCAGTTTTCGATGCCAGCGATATAATAATACGACACGAAATTGGAAATACTTATTTTTTATGTACAGAAATAAGGGGGGTAAATAATGGCCTCCAGTGCGTGAACGAGAAAAGTTTTCGGATGAGAAGTTTGACGAATCGGAGCTTAAGTATTCACGGATCGAAAGTTTCCTCGTAAACGGGGAAAGTCGATAATCAGTTCTGAATTTCTTCGAAACCGTATTGTCTCGACCTAGTTTCTTGTTGCATGAATTTCATCGATAACGCGCGAGAAGCTTCCTCCGCGAATGCAAGTTTATCGCATCCAACTGTCTGCTCGCTGCCTCGTTCCAGACGCTTTTCGAGGCAACGTATCGTCGAGCCTGCATCGAGTCTTTGACTCTGAATTCCTTCCGTTAATCCGACTATTTAACAATTGCCAATAAAGCTGACTCGACTGTTTGAAAATCATTTGCTAATAAACGTCTGGTCGGCCGACATGCGTCGCAATTTCTAACTCGAGCAGCGTAATCGTCGTGATTAAGGGAAGGTCATCGAGATTACACAATCGTCACGTGTCCAACGATGATTCTTTGGTTTTACTGGCTGATCCAGCGGCGGACCTAGTCCCCGGCTAAATTCTTCTGGATGAGAATGTTTTCGAGACGTGGCTCGAATAGTCGAACGGTCACGATCGATCGCATAAATTAATTAGTCGCGGCTTTGCCCAAGTGTCGCGGCGCGCTGGACGGCTCAAGTGGAATAGGATCGATCCTGGCAAGACAGGGCGCCCCGACAGACAGCAAGAACGAAGATACACGCGCGGACCAACATCGTGGAAAACAGTTAGCGTCGAAAAGGAACGATCGTAACTTCCGACGTGGTGTTTACGACAGCGATTATTTTCAGCGAGCATCTGTAGTGATTACGTCATTCTTTAGATTCACTAACACCGTCCCATCGCAACTATACCGAATCAGTTTTCAACCTACAAGGACATAGACTCGAAACGTTAATCTCGATCACGTTGTTTATGTGGCTGCGAGTGCGTCTCTCCCCGATACTGTTATTTACATCGACGAATAACACAGAAGCGTCACGTTGCCCGCGAGCACGCGACCTAGAATCAGTTCCACTGTACGTGCCGATGCGTCCAGTACATATTCGTCGAACATCCAGGCGAATGGAAGCGATCGAGACGCCTCTTTCTCGCATCCGCCATGACTGCGCCTCCGGCTGGATTCGCACGTCCCACGATCATCACACGAACGGAACACGTCATCATTCACTTGCCGCTACGATCGTCTGCGATCGAAGCCTCGCTGCGGTGGACGGTTAAACGTATATCGTCTCATCCACGTACCTTCTCGTTTCCGTTCGATCTACTTGCGAACGCGCCCTGTCGCTGCGGTTTCTCGTGGCTCGACTGGTCTCGATCCTCGGATTCCCCGCTCGATATTTCGTGCACCACGCCGCGGCGTCGGCTGCCACCTCTGTTCGCCGTCTCTCTGTGGAATAAAAGGAAATGGCCGCGAGTACGCGAAACCGTGTGCGAGACGGATGATCCGATCCACTCTGACGAAGCTCGTACGCGAGTCTGCGCTGCCACGAGAACTGTTCGGAGCCTGGCCAGGCTGGTTGTAGCTTTATCCTTGCCCCTCCTAGATGCATGCCCCACTACAAGGCCCTTTATCATTTTCGACTCCCACTCGTCTGCAGGCGCGCTTCTCCTGAATACCGCTGTACGGAAAAGTAGCAACGAAGTAACGGCTGGAACCAGTTTTTTCTTTATTTTGTATTTTACAATTGTCGTATACAGTTTTGTGGAAACCTAGATTTAAATCTACCTAGCTAGATCGACGAACGAGAGTTTTGACAAGTATTGACATCGATAGCGCGGAATTGTAGCGAACGTGTTATCACTATCGCGTCATATGGTCCTCGATATTGTTTTGTATCGATACGAGTGCAGTGGGGTAGATTAGAACGAATTTTCTCGTCTGTTGCCAAGTTCCTCGTTGTTCTTGTGTCAGTGAAAAATTGTTCTTTCCATTGGTTTTGTATCGCACTGTATCGAAAGACACAGAAATTCTTCTGGATCGCGTTGATTGCCCATTTCCTGCCTTACTTGCTATTTCAGTCCCTTGTTTAGAACATTGGTGTTGGCAGTTTTTTCTTATTAGAGTGTAAGGACAGTACACAGACGGTCGAGGAATAGATTAGGTTCAATTTGTCGTTTGTTACGTAAACACAATAAAAAACTCTGTTTATGTAATCTTAGGATCGTTTCGCGTAGTTCTTAGATGAGTTAATTAAAAATATGTAATTATTCGAGTGGCACAAATTGTATTATCTACATTGACACCATCAAAGTGAGAGAATCAAACTTTATTGTATAGTAAATTAATTGTAATTAAAAGTTCATTTTTTCAGTTCGAATCTTTTAGATCTCTGATAAATGATCTGCTCGAAATATCATTGATTAAGAAACGATCCATTTTGTACAAAGTTGTACAGTTTTACAAATCATTGAAATTATTGCCGCAGTGTCCATCGATTCTAAAAATCGCTAAGTTAATAACAAGCCCTAGCGCATATCAAAATTTTATGCTAATATTCGTGGAAACAATGTAATTGCATTAACGTTTATATAATGCTATTCGTCTGTTATCTATACGTCTTGTCGCTTCATTCTGTTGACAGTGTGCAACGTGCAACGAGTATGTACATCGTGTAAAAATATGCACGTCGCGATAATCGACAACAGTACGAGATTTCTGGCACAGAACATAATGAGCGCGTCGTACGGCGCCTTAAGCCCCGTTTTCACGAGGTCGCGGCGAGTAAACGCGAGTTTTGTCTTCGGTTATCGCAACAAAGGAATTACGGGACGATTACACGGTCGTTGCGAGCAGTCAGCGAGCGAAATTGATATTCAACGTGGCAGGCGTTTTAATAAGATTTCAACCGGTTGTGAATCGCCTTTAAACCAAGTTACGACGTCCGTTTTACTGATCCGCACAGTGGGTGCACTTCCCTGCACTCATCCATGCTTCGCACGAATATGCGTTGTCGTTTCTCCGTCGCGGAATCCACGACACAATAACGTTCCGCAGAGTTTTCACTGCGTCTTACATTTTACATACATCATCATAATGTTGTATAACACAACAAGCGACACGAACAGTTGGGTTTTTTCCCTTTGCCTCTCATATTCGGGAACGTTTTGAGACAAGCGTCAAGGATTAACGTCTTCTTTAACGAGACAAATATTTGCCATACGTGCGAATGCTCGAGACGACACGTCGCGTGATTCATTGCGGTTAAACAACATGGTTAATCGTGCGAAATTGATTACGAATTCCATCGGACGGTTGTTTATCCGTCTAGCGTTTATTTTCAATTTTATTAAACGAGCCACATTGTCCAAACCGTACTGTATAATTGGACCTTCGGAAGCAATCTCCAAAGTAATCGTTTGAGACATCGCAGCAGAGGAACGTCAAGAGACAAGTCAAGAACTGAGAGCAATTTCGTTTGAAACCAGCGTAACCATTGCATTTGGAGGTTCTCAAACTATGATATACCTTAACAACGTGCACGATTCATTTTATATTCATACCAGTCAAGTCTATAGTACGTATTTATGCGTGTTCCAACGTTGTACAATTAGATGCGTGCTGCATATTATTTAATGCCAATCGATAGCACGCGACTGTTAGCGTACAGGCGTTTGAGTGACACGCGAGAAAAAAGAAGTCTTGCATCGGAGAAAATGATGTAACGCGTTGACTTTTCGCCCGCCAGAACCGCCTGGCTGTGAACGATGAACTCGTTCGTCGAATTCAACGAAACTCCGATCGTATAATTCGGATTAATTCGCGCGTCGCGCGAAAAATGAAACACGGTCGGTAATATAAATGGAGGGCTGTCACGTAGCACGTAGACGCGACCAATCAGCCCCGAATTCGAATTCACCTTGGGTATTGATCGCATCATCGCATGCGGAGCTGCATTAGCCGCGTGCAGCTGCATTCAATGGACTACGTCGCTGACCATGCTCGAAAGCCAGGTTCCATTGTGAACGCGGCCTTATCGCGGTGCCAAAGCACGACACACGCTGACATAGTGTTCCTCGTGATCGCGACTCGACGTTGGATCGGTTCGTGCAGCGCGACGAGGATCGCGAACGATCGCGAACGATCGCGAGCGTAGACGTCCCTCCTCGTTTGGTAGGCTCGATTAAAATTTGCTCGCGATTCGACGCGAATTTGCGCGCGTCTAGCCGCTTTTCAATTTTATCGAGGCGAGGTACAATTTACGTTCGAATTCGCGCGTCGCGAACAAACGCGAGCGCCAGGGACGAGGGGTGCGAGGGATGGCAAAGGATTGAAATACGGCTGCCGATGGGATCGCGTTGCCGCAATTAATTAAACGGAACTTATCGACCGCGCGGAATTCTCTAAACCCTTGGCGTAATTGCGCTCGCAAACGAAACGGGAGCAGGTTGAAACAACAATCGTGTAATGGCTCGTAATTTGCCAAATATGCTGCCTATCCGTGTATGCGCGTTTCGCTTTGAAGCACCCACTCTGCCGCTCTTTAAACGATCGTCTACTTAATCGTTACGCACCCGCGATACGCGCGACAAGAACGGAACGATGGTTTTAATTAAACGTTGTCGCTACGAAATCTGTCGCGCTTTCAATTTGCGGTGCCTCGAAGAATTCACGATATCGCGCGTAATGTTGTCCATTCCCAAAAATTCGTTGCATGTTCCCCTGCATGTTCCCTTTCGCGACGCCTGAAACTGCAACGCGTCGTGGATACGCGCGAACGATACGGATTCTTAGACTGGAACCTCGATCGCAGCTCGTCGAAAGCTGCCAGTCACGATGATGTCGTGGAAACTCGCTCCCCGTCGAGCTTGAAACGCTCGTATCACGCCGCATCATCGAAATTTCTACGCCACGCAGAGATTATGCGATCGACCACTAGATAATCTGCGCGGTGAACGTTGATCCCAGACCTGGTGTTACTTCTGCACGCGTTTAGCGACAATGTCGTCGTCGTTTCTATGCCTCGCGAAGAATTGAGGAAAATTGTTTACTATTAGCTTCTTCGATGGCGTCAGATTAATTTATCAGTGACTTTGACAAGTTTTCCGATTGAAAAGTGAAACGATACAGATTAATCATAGCGTGGAATGATTTTGCTTAACACGGTTCTAAGAATTGGATAATAAGGAGATGTATAAATATTTCTTTTTCCCTTTCGACCGTCATAAATAATGCGGAACGTTCGTTTTATGGCCGAGGTTTGTTCGAACGGCCGTCGCGATACGATTTTAAAGATTTGACACAAAAAATAGCCCGTTTTATCGATCGTACGTCTGGTTACGAGCGCGCATCTTGCTCGGTTAAATTTTCGTGACGCGAATTTTAATTTAAACACGGGCCAGACGTGCCAGAATATCGAAAAATAGATTGAACCTAGTACGACCACGCATTGGGGAATATAATTCGGCTGGGCTAGTATTTTTAAATATTGAAAAATAGATTGCGATCGGAATTAAAGTGGGGCACATTGGACAGGCGGTATTTAAATAAGAAGACAGGAGAATGATCTATTCAGGTTTGTATTCGGTGATTCGTACAAGAGTGTCGATCAGATTTAATGCGATTGGTTCCTCGACGAATCGAGATAAAGTATTTTTATCTAGTGCACACTTTTACGAATATCATCGATATAAATAACTATACGTGACACTCGGTTTTTTTATTTAAAACAAGAAAAATCGATTTTTTTATTTAAAACAAGGAAAAGGGAAGAGATAAATTCGATCGAATCGATGATACATACATCTGTGAATAAATGTACGTTTTATTCGCTACGATGGCGTGTTGTAGCTGTCGATAGTTACATCGAACGCTTCTGTTTTTCTTACGAGTACCAGAAGTAGTAAAATAAGTACGCGTAAACGACAATGGCGGCTGCGGCGAACACTGGAAGGTATCCTGATGATTCATATTTCGGTGGCTCGTACTCCCAGTTATCGTCGTTTATCGTCGTATCTTGCACGGCTGACGAAAAAAAAACAGAAAACGATTTATATCGTAAAAGAGATTTCGATCGAGGAGCTTGTAAAATTCCCAAGATCTTTCTCTGATATCTTTAATGTTTTCCGATTAAAAGGAATGAAAATGTCGCGTCAGATAGGCAAATGAAATTAAACGGTCGACGTACCAGTGGAACTTAACGTCTCTTCAGGGGAAGACGCAACCATTGTTCCGATTTTATAGGTTTCACGAAGCTGTATAGCTTCGGTGGTGTGTCCAATCTCGTCGAAGCACGTAGTAGCATCCTTTCCAGCAAGGTTCAGCAACACTTCCTCTCCTCCTGGATGTTCATTGTAAAACTTTGTAATATCGTACACGCCATCCTTGTACACGATCCACAAATCTTTCTCATGATTATGTCTGGCTATTTCTTTCGGTGTGTAAGTCGCCGACATTTTTCCAGCTGACTGTATTCCTTGCCAATTCCTAGAAACTGTCTGAAAGAATCAAACGAAGACGAGTTTCAGACCGTCTTGTGTTCGAGAAAGTGTAGCAACGCGGTTCGACCGCGTGGACGAGTCGAAATCTCGCGAATCTATCACCTTCTAAATTCTCGATCACTTCTGGACAATGACGATCCTTGTCACACTGTTAGCGAAAAGAGGGACAGCTAGTAAGTTACTGCGATACACGATCAGAAACGGTAACAAAAAGGTAACGCGCTGCGAGACGAGCTATCGATCATCCAAGTCGAGAGAGCACACGTACGAACGTGAATCTTTTTGTCCCCTCTTTTACACCACGAGAAAGCTAGTTTCTCGGCCATCTTTTCGATTTCACGCGGTCGTTGACGCGCGTTCCTTCGTGTTTCCCGCGAGTTCAGATTTCCTTCGTGCGATGGACTCGCCATTTTTGCAGCGACGTCGCAGGGAACTCCGACGGGAGAAATAAATGTTTTACGAGCTGTTCGATGGCTGTTCGATAAACGTTCGATAGCGCCTCAAGGCCCGAGATTTACAAATCGAAGCTTGCATGAATATTTCATTTCCGTGCATTCGCGAGGGTGACTTACAACATAATGTTATCGTAACTGTCGCTATGCTAGGTTGATATATTGCAAAGTGGATTATTCAAGGCCCCGTGATTCGATGCACTAATTGACTAATGACTAAGGTAGAAGGTGAAGACTGCCGATAAGAAGGTAACAGGAAAAGAAAAACTTGAATATTTAAGGAATATATAGCATACTGTCTCCTTCAATTTATTTTTAATCGTCCTATTTGTAACGCGGTTAACACACATCTATTAGACTATCTCTAGAGCCACAGTACGCAATTTTCCTGAAAATGTGACTAACAAATCAAGTTTCCGAGCACTATCGAACACCTCGAAAAGAGGAGAATTGGTAGATATGAACGATTATACCCGTAAATAGATGAAACGAAATGAAGTAAAGTATCGAAGCTCACCCTGTTCGATATTGACGACCGCCTGGAACGATTAACAAACGTCTGTCTAACAATGGTCGAGGGTATTTGAAGCGTATCAAATGAACGTTTGAAAACGACTGAGCTCTAAAATATTCTTTCCTGTTTGGGTGTCAAAGTTCGCGGACGCTCGACACGAAGATTCGATGAAAATTCATCGAGCCGCGCGCGCGGCCGATCATTTGCACAGAATAGAAACGCGTTCGAAATCGAGTAATAAATCCTCGACGAGGCTATCGAGATCAGCGATCGGTTGGTTAATATCAATGGCGACTGCTGGTTCATTTCTCCGGGGAATCCGACGTGACAAATATGAATTTGCGCAACGACATCGTCGACGACAAAAGCGCAATCGTTCGTAGAGCACAATGGGCGCCCTCCATGTTGGTTGCTGTGTTTGTCGCCGCGATTGCCCGGTTATTAGAGTGTCTTATTCGTCCGTCATTACGCATTCTGCATTGTCGCGTTCGATCGTACGCGTCGATAGAAAAATGAAACGATGCGCACGAACACGTCGAAACGAATTAATTCGTACGTCACGCTTTCATACGTCTGTCTTTGTCGACGCTCGGACCTCCATAGCTTATTAGTTGCACGTTCGCACTCTTCTCCCGTGCGTAGACGATGAGAAGTCACTTTTCGAAGTTGTTTACACGACGTTATCGATCGATACTCGTCGGAATTCGAAGTTCATCGTTAGATACACGCCACGAAGGCGAAGCTCGCAAGTCCTTCGAAGAACTTTTCCCCGTTGGACGCCTCCCGTTAATTAGTTAATTATCGAACTATACGCATTTGGGAACACGGAAAGAACAGGGGAAGACGAAGTTCGTTTCGAAAGTTATTTCAATATCGCCGGAAGAGAGCCATCGGGTAGCGTCGCACGATAAGAGGCAACGGTCCAAGTATCGGCTGATAGCCGGAAGCATTTAATATCTCGAAAGAAACAAGGCGGAACCGGGAGGCAGACGGGTTGAGCATGATCAGCAGTGTCTGTCCCTCGCAAAAGCGATCCGCTGGTTCGACGTGACCGGATGTCTGCGTTCGGAAACGGATGAATGGAAGCGAGAGTAGCGGGGCGACGTCGTCCGCTTTGATCTACGTAATTAAACGGTGCAATTTCCACACAATACCGAATATCCATTGCTACGGAGCTATCTGCAGATTGGATTGCCTTTCGTCTATCTTTTCCCACGAGAATCCAACGTGTCTTTATCCTTTGTGCGTTCATATGATTAGCGGTGGCAGTGTTCTGCAAATAAATAGCGTTTCCGCGATGGAATAGAATCGGAATAGCGTTCACTTGGTTATTCGTTATTTAGTCCCTGCGATCTGGATTGCTTGATTGCATTTACTCGATAGTTTCCTTATTACTGGAATGTCGCGAAGTTTATATAACGGTGACTGTGCTCAACAAATTCTAAGCGTGACACTGTAAAATCATAGATAGGATATATCGTTTAGTTCTAAGTGCAGGAGCGCGAGATAAGATAGCTCAACAGCTACAAGAATTATTGCAATTAACAATAATACGATCAATGCGATCAAATGAATTGCATAAAGCGCGATTTGCAGTACTTCCAGAAAGAATTGTACATTTTTTTGCAGCAATGAATGCGTCTACACTAGAATCGATCGCGTATCTCGTGTTTGCGAGATTAGAAGGGGTGCGTAATTTTCCAACCCGTTAATAATCGAGTCGAAACGGACGTTGAAGGCCATCAAACTGGACGACCACGAACGCAACCATTCTCGCGGCCAGGCTGGGGGCGCAATTATCTTTACATCTTACAGTTCCCTGCTAATCACCAGCTCTGCTTTCGTTACGATCTTTCCCTTGTATCGCGGCGAATAATCGCGCTAATTCTATCGAACCACCCTCACGCGACTCGAGCTTTGTTTCGAGCTTGTGCACGACGACACCGCCTCTATATTCCTAAGCGGATCAACGACAGGGGAACGGAAAAGGTGAAGCACACAGTCGGCGAAAAGGGTGAACGTTTAGCCGCGGCCAGCTACTTATTCGTGCGGTCAGAAGCACGAGCGGACACGTACCATTTTAATTACCTTCAGACCGCACGAGATCTTTTTTTTCTCCACGCCCCTTCGCCCCGTTCCCCCTCTGGTTTCAGACGGAAAACCAGCGGTCTTGGCACGATAATTGCGTTAAAGCGTTTCTTGAAAAATGGGAACGCGCGTACAGGAACGGGCGAGAATGAGACAGATTAAAGGTGACCGAATGGCTACGTTTACCGCTTTTAACCCGACCCTGTCTCCGAGGGCACAATCTCGAGGTACAGGGGGTTGGCTGTTAACCAACTCGGTGCACGCGATCCGCCCATTGCCGCCTAAGAATCGCGCGATGTCGGGTTATCGAGCGGGGAAACGCGACGGCCGCGATTAAAGTTTCACTTTCTCCGCCCGCTGTTCCTCGATAACGTTACGAGTCGCGAAATTATCCGCGAATTTGTTCCTTATCGGGTTTTCCTCCCTTTCTTTAAGCGCTGCTTGTTTTCTTGCGCAGCCTTTTCAAATCGTTTTTGCGCCAGCCGCGTGCGCAAAATTATGTTTAATATTTCTTGCCTCTAATTGGAGTCGTTCGATTGGTTTTACAGAAAACTGGGGCGAGGATCAAGATCTACTCGCATTGCTGCCCTCATAGCACCGACCGGCTGATCAGCATCTGCGGGAAGCCGACCACGTGCATCGAGTGCATTCGCGAGCTGATCGCCACCATCAAAACTGTGAGTATATTTAATTAGTTTTCAATTCATTGGTAAACACTAAAATCGAAGGTACAAAGTGATCATCCATTAACCCGTTAACGCACAATAATTACCCTAATCGAAAGTATCGAGCATTAACCTAGATATACATCATATTGGTTGTAGAATGTTGAGAAATCGTAATTTTTAACTACGATCAAAAAATATACCAGTAAATTCTCTTACCATCAGATTACCCCACGAGTAACATTAATTCACTCAGCCAGACTATCATCAAAGATAAAAAACAGTATCGCTACCAACGATTGAAGAAGATGAATTACTGAAAATAAAGAAAGACTAGAGGATTAATGGCGTTCGCTTCACTTTAAGTAAATACCAGCGAAAACGTCTGAAATAAATTAAACTCTCACCAATAATAATAATAACGACCATCCCTTAACAATCTCGCTTAACCAACGTATCCCAGACAAAACCACGATCGCTTAGCAACTACGTTCCGACGTCTTCGAACAAAAAAACCACCCCTTCTCACCGTCGTCCCGTATGATTTCAGTCGCCGCTGAAGGGCGTGAACAACCCTTACGATCCGCACAACTTCGACGACTTCTACGCGGAGGACTACGGCGGCTATGGGACTGGAGACGGTGGCCAGGGTAAAGGTGGCGGCTTTGGCGGTCCTGGGGGTCGCGGAGGCGGTGGAGGCGGTGGCGGAGGCGGTGGAGGCATGTTACCGCGACGCGACAACCGCGGGCCAGGCGACATGAATCGCGGCTTTCCGCTGGCACCGAGGGGCGGACTGCGTGGCGGTGGTGGCGGAGGCGGAGGCGGCGGAATGTCTGGCGGGCCGCCGGATCGTGGCTACGGTGGCAATTCTCGCGGAGGCGGCGGTGGCGGTGGATACGAGGGCGGTCGAGGCGGCTACGGGGGCAACAGGGGTGGCCCGCCGCCTTACGCCGCTGGAAATTACAATGGTAAGCAGTTTGGCCGCGGGGAACGTTTGCGACTCGCGTGCCCCTAGGCGCAGGGGGTGGCGGGGCTGTTGGTCCTTTGTGGTCTCGGGTTAAGTTTAGTTTATATTGTAGGGGATTTGATTCAACGCGAATCCCACGTGGATGTAGTTTAGAGGCGCCTGGGTGCAACGAGGATACACGTTACTAGAGAGAATACATACTACTTCGAGTATGCGTATTTTGGAAGTGTTTTGAAAATTCTTTTGTTGATGATTTGTTTTTCGTCGTCTCCGCGCACGGATGCGGTAGACATTTTTTTTATGAACGAGTTGAGCGAGTTAAACGTGATACAGTTATTGTAATAGAGTGTCGACTTGAGCTTCTGTATTGCAGATGTGTGCTTCCAAAGCAGATATAATCTAGACGGAAGTTTGAGTATGCGTACTCTGGAAGTGTTTTGAAAATTCTTTTGTTGATGATTTGTTTCTCTTCATTTGCGCGCACGGGTGTGGTAGAAATAATCGAAATAAGTTTGGTGATTGAATTTTTTTTATAAACGAGTTGAGCGAGTTAAACGTGATACAGTTATAATAGAGTATCGACTTGAGCTTCTGTATTGCAGATGTGTGCTTCCAAAGCAGATATAATCTAGACGGAAGTTTGAGTATGCGTACTCTGGAAGTGTTTAAAAAATTCTTTTGTTGACGATTCGTTTCTCTTCGTTTGCGCGCATGGATGCGGTAGAAATAATGAAAATAAGTTTGGTGATTGAATTTTTTTTTGAAGCGAGTTGAGCGAGTTAAACGTGAGTTAATCGTTTGAGATAGGGTAAAATAACGAGTCCAATAACTCCTGGCGCAGTTAAATATAACCGAGCAGGGTAATGAATCTTTCGGTGGGAGCGTAGTACAAATGGACGCGTCTAGCTAGCCGTCAAACGGCCTCGTTTCCTTGAGCTTAGAGGAGATCCATCATCATCGCGCTATCGTTTCTGTTTTATGCAGGTGAAGGATGGGGTATGCAAGGGGGTGCGCTAAACGGTTTGGCTGGCGGCGCTAACTCGGGAATGAGCGGCCCACCTATGGGCGGGAACAATCAAGGAAACCAGGGCAACATGAGTGGAAACAAGACCAGCACCCAAGTCACCATTCCTAAAGACGTAAGTAAATTTTTCTCAAAAACTCTCACTTTTCTATAATATTTATTAAAATATGATTCCAAAAAATGTCGTCTGGTAGAACGTTCGTTCGTTAATCGATGGATATTTTTGCTTCCAGCTCGCAGGAGCCATAATCGGCAAGGGAGGTGCCAGAATCCGGAAAATCAGATCGGACAGCGGCGCTGGGATCACTATAGACGAGCCAATGCCTAACGCAAACGATCGCATTATCACCATAACCGGGTTACCCAATCAGATACAAATGGCTCAGTACCTGCTCCAGCAGAGGTAATTTCTCCTATTCCTTTCTCCTTATTATTTTTCTCAGCCCATATCTCTTCGTCCATATCTGCGTACGACCATCATACATGTACCCCTCTCAAGTGTACCGCATCAACGTACGATAATTATATTGTCCTCGATTAACAAATTGTTCGATTAACAAGTAACTAACATTCATCGACACGCGATGCCCGCGATGTATAATTACACTGCGCGCAGTAGCTTTTAATCGAGACAGTGTTTGTAACTGTTCTGTTCATAACCGCGAGAACATAGAGCAAATCCATTTGCAGAAGTGCGTTCGAAGCCTACGCAAAGCGTGTAGGAGTTTCCTCTATACACGCCTCTGTCTCGCCACAATAGATAGCTTATAATGCGCAAACACGCGTTTCATACCAACCCCGAGTATTGATTCGATTTAATTATTTTCCACGGGCAAACGCGATTCCACATTGTTCATCCCCCTCGACACACTATCTCGTTTTCAAATGGAAAACACAAAAATAACTGTTCCCCTTTTTCTTTTGTTGAATAATGTATATTAATATTTTCATTGTAAAGTGTTCATTAGAAAGATTACAAAATTGAAACGCGCGCGATGTCTTTGCGGCACGGTGATTGTATTGTAACATCGCCTATTTGACGGAATTTACTCATCCGTTTCAATACATGGATTCATTTATTGGTTCATTTAATGGTTTTATTCATAAACGTTCGTGAATTAAATCTGTTATTCTAAGTGTAATAATTATCGAAATATTAGCTGAAATGCGCTTATTACTGCCAGTTTCGAGGGTGATTTCCACCCCTTCTGCATGAATATTAGCAGACAAAAGGTATCGAACATTTTCAATTACTCTGTCAATCCGTAAACTTATATCAAAATTATCGATTAACATTTCGATATGGCCTTGAAAGTCGTGTATGATAAATATTCGTTTTTGTAAAAAACATGTTAGTTGCTATCTCGTGTCGCAAACAACTGGAAGAAGTAAGAGCAGATATCTGTGAGAAGTTTAACGATTAGAGAACCGTGTTTGAAATCGTTCGATGAAGCATAAATAAGTCTTTCATCCACGCGTTCACGCTGCGACCACGCATTAACATCTTCCGCTTGTCACCGCGTCCAATCACGCGACGTTACTTCCGTGAAATAAAAGTTAAAAAGAGACGAAAAAAACTAATTCCACTTCTGGTCGCGTCGAGCCACCCGATCCTGCACGAGGAACTAACAAAACGCAACTCTCTGACTAACCGAAAACGAAAAAAAAAAAAAATAAAAAAGGGAGAGAACACGAGAAAAATGGCGACACGTAATCGTCTCGCGAAGGTGGAGGAAATCGAAGGTGGACCGTTACGGAGTTGGAGAACACGTCTGCTACTACTACTACTGCTACTACTACCTACTACTACTACTACTACCGCTACCACTACTTAAAGCTCAACAAAGGTGGAAATCGAGCGCCGTTGCATGGAAGACTAGTGATTTTGTTGTTCTACTTTCGATATAACAAGGAATCACTAATCATCCTACAAAGGCGCTCGCGATCGTCGGCTTCTCTTCCTGAGAATCTCCTGCTTTCTTGGAACTAACATCAAATCCTGCTGCGGCCTTAGTC
The DNA here is from genome assembly GCA_963969225.1 of Xylocopa violacea. Taxonomy (NCBI): domain Eukaryota; kingdom Metazoa; phylum Arthropoda; class Insecta; order Hymenoptera; family Apidae; genus Xylocopa; species Xylocopa violacea. The sequence continues at coordinate 32,254,118 of CAXAJV010000002.1, read as the reverse complement.
ACGTTTCGATCCACGTTTACGGTCTTTCACTCTGCGTCGTACGCGACATTTGTTTCTTAGCTTTTTCACGAGTTTTTTTATGTAACTATCGTGTATATGTAATAAATTAAACAATGAGAGAGGGAGAGAGAGAGAGAGAGAGCGTGAGTATAAACTTTGAGCCTCTATTGTCGATATAAAAAGATCGAGTGTGCCTGTACGTGTCGTGTGAGTGCTAATCTATGATAATATTGTAAGCTTTATTTATTTTAGTATACGCGAAGGTATTTTAGGCTAGGTAAGAAAAACAGACGATCGAACAGTATAACAGTTAATTAATAATTCATTTAGGAGATAAAAAGATTCATGTATATTCTTGTAACTTAAGCTTGCAAAGTATCGACTAAAAATAGAATAAAGGTTCAAACGGTCGTAGTTAATATGCGGATAGATAAAAGTTGATCGTTGCGAATGTACACGCATTTCACAGCGGCCAGTTGTGTATCTCGTTGCTATATTCATGAAGGAACAGTCCATTTTAACTGGATACTATTTGCTTCCGAGCGGGGAATTTCGAAATTCGCATATCAACGCTGACCGTCCTGACTTTAACTAATGCAAACGTTTCACTCGCCTCTGTTTAACAGGGTCTAACAAGATATCCACTGTGTTTGCTCTGTTGCAGCGTGCACGAGAATGCAGACCATTATTAGGACATGGTATAAAAGGAAGCATTCGGGGGGAGCCAAAGATGCGTTTATAATTTTTTTAGGGATACTTCTTCGCGCGAAAAAGTGGAGACGGATTAAAAACGACGAGAACTCTTCAAGCCTTTTCTTATCGAGATGAAAAAAAAAAAAAATGAAAGAAAGAAAGGAACAACATAATACTACACGCTTTACCAAGCGTTCCTCCTTGTACGCTGACAGGTGAAAAAAAAAGGAAACGAAAATGAAAAGATAATGTCCTAAACGAACATTGATCAGAGAAACGTGTAACAAGGAGGGACACTTATAATTTTACGGACTTTTTCCATTCTATTATACGGACCCATCGACCGCTTTCGCTTTCTCACGAGCCGAGAAACTTGGAATTGGCATTCGGGGAGCAACCTCCTCGTGCAAGAAAGGCCAAAGAACAGCATTATATTTTTACGCTTGGGATCGTTCTCGATCTTACGCATTTTTGTTCTATTTCTTTTTTAGTTACTTTTTTTCCAATCATTTTGTATCACGTGCTTTTTAGATAGCTCTAGAACGAGCTTTGATATAATCATTTTTCCCCCTACTCCCCAATCGTTTTATTTTATTACTTTTTTTTTGTTTTTTTTTTCTGTTTTAATGCCAATCCCCCATTTTAATCACTATCGAAGCGCACACATATTCTCTGTACACTGTGCTCTTCGCTGTTTTGCTGAGGAAACGTCTTGAAACAAGTCTGAAAAAAAGTCCTTCCCCCCACCCCCCCCTTTTCTCTTGAAAGAAAGAAGTTCATACGCGCGAATCCGTGAACTTTGTAATATCAATCGCTGTTTCTGTCAGCAAGGGAACGAAGATCAACGAGCTGCAAAGATCAGTGGAAAATGTTAGCGGTAATTCGAAGGAAGGGATAGATCGTCGGGTGAATGAGACAGAGAACGACGAACAAGCGAACCAAGATCGATAGAATTATTATAATACGCTGAAAAAAGGAACCTTTTTTTGTATATAATAGATCAGAAATGAGATTGAAAAAGAGGATAAGAGAAAGGAAATCACTAACGATATCATTTCCCTTTCCTTAATCGCCGCCCACCACCACCACCACCACCACCACCTTTCTACTGTTGCATTACGATTATCCTTAAGTATAGCTATCATTAACTACCGTACGATTAAGAAGAGTAATTTTGCATTAATTATAATCCCTCGAATTCCGCAGATTCGAGCGCGTAACCGTGTGCTCTCGCAACACTTTCCCCCGCGGTGTAACTGTTAAGCGTGTAAGAATTCTAATAATAGCGAGTGATATAAGGTAAAAGGACAAAAGAACTATATTAGAGGGACACCACACCATCGGCGAAGTAACGCTAGCTATAGTAACGAGATGTTGAATCAAAAGAAACTTGCAACGAAGTCCGACGATGCTGCGTCTTAGAAAGTAATAGGTAACGCGTGACTAAAGAGACGGGAGCCATTTTGGAGAACATTGAAGTATAAGGAACTCTAAAGAACAATGACTGCATTATAGCATGTATATTAATATTACATATTATGCCACTATCTGCGATGGATGCAGGAGAGTATCCGCCTGTATCCTACGATCATTGATGAAACATAAAAGAAGAAGCAACGGGGCGAGAAGAAAGTTTTATTACGAGTGGTGTGCATTCAGTGTTTAAATCGAAGGTTCTACGAACATCGAATACCAAGCTCGAACTTCTGAAAAGGGAATACCGTGGCCGTTTCCCGGCGCAGCGCGTTTCGCGCGGAGTCTTGCAGAGACACGAAGGTATAAAATTTCCCTTGTACATGTTTACCCTTTTCTCTCTGTCGAAGAGAAGCCCGGAAATCTGACGCGATTTCATCTTGTTACCTCCGAGACTTTTATGATACGTTGCGTCGGCTACGGAAACGTACAGGTATTCTCTTTGGAAACATTACAGCTTGGACAAAGACAAATTTACGCAGAAACGAGAAAAATGATAAAAAAAAATCGAAATGCCGCCCTCAAGTTCGAACGAACTCGTCCTCTTTCCCTTCCTCGACGAAGAGACTCGCAGCACCCTTATCCTCTCTCTTCTCCACCCCCTGGTAGTACACTTAGCCTCTTAACGAAACAGGAATAGATGGAAAGAAGCGAAATCGCGACCCCTGAAATGGGTTGCGTTCCACACTGCAAAGGGCATTTTTTTAACGCATCTCGATCTGAACGACCCAGCGGTCGTTTCCGGTATCGCTCTTAGGTTTAATAGAGAAACCAACCCCCTTCCCCCTCTATTTCCAACCAGTCCATCCCGCAGCGTCCGCGTTTTTCTCAAAGATAAAAATAAAACGAAAAAAATATAAAAAAAAAAAAAAGAAAAGGGAATCTTTTACGTCCGCGTGATCTCGAACAGAGGACCGCGTGCATTTTCGTTCGACTAACGATCGATTGTACCGTCTTTTTCGCGGTGTTCGGTGGAAATGGGAAGCGTTCCAGTGGCGGGAGTGTTCTCTTCCGGTTGCCACAGTAAATTAGCGACTTATCGAAAATTTTTCGTTTCTTTTAATCGCGAACCGAGTACACGTGTGCATTATGCTTTGAAGCTTCGAAGTTTCTTCCTGTGCAATTCCACTTTACGAGAAATTCATCGTTACTATTGTTACTATTATTATTTATTGACACGTGAAACTTTGTACCAACGAGAAATTCAGTTTTCTGCGAAGAGCGCGAGTCGATGACAGCCCTCGGAATGAAGGCAGGATATTTTTCCCATTTACCCCGAGGCCGATTATACGTAACGATAAGAATCACACGAGAAACAGGCAACAAAACAGAGAGACATACACACATACATGCATACATATGCACACACGAAATGCGTGATAGAGAGTGAAAATTGGTGCGTTTTAGTGTGTGTCTGTGTGCGTGTGTCGAGGGAAGATACGGTGAAAGGAAGTTTGCAATTGTGATCCGTAAAGGGTTGAAGAAGATTTAAAAAAAGAAAAAAAAAACAGAGAGAAAGAGAGAGAGAGAAAGGGTGGGAGAGAGTGGTGTGTGTACAATTAAGATGAAAATATATGGATGAAAGAGTGAGAAAGAGAGAGAGAGAGAGAGTCGTAATCTCGCTCGTATCACGTTGTGTGTATTATAATAAGATATACAGTTTACAATTATTTGTAATGGATACTTTTTATTTGTCAAATAAAAGTTAGTACAAATGAAGGTAAAACGGGAATGCCTATCTTCTGTTTTGTCTGTTTCATGCTATTATGCTGTTTGCTGGCCGGAACTATGGAAGAATCGTCGGAAGTGAAGGTTTGTCTTCTCTTTCATGTCTTTTCAGAATCGAGTGGATGCTTGATTCGACCCTTCGTCAACCGCCAGCGATCGTGCCTGGACCAGGATGGATCTGTGTTTAATTTCATCTTTTTATTTGTACAAGGAGAGTCAAATTGTATTTCCGATTAATGTATCGTCCCTTCGTTATATAGGGCGATTCTCTCGCCAATGGATTGATGAAAGCTAGTATGATCACTTAAACCCTTAAATGAAGATGGTTGTATCTTTGTATATGCTCGCTGGAAACGAAAATTCTAAAATTAAATGACAACATTTTACCTTTAAATCCACTGGCAAGAGAATCGCCTTATCTAACAGAGAATTAATCGAATAATTAATTTCTGTATAGGCGTGAAACAAGAAGTCCAACGAAGCTGTTAGGGACGTGGACTAAAAAGCACCCTCAGACACAGTTGACGAAGAGCTAAAGTCGACAGAATTTAAACAAGCACGCTAGTTTTAATGGTAGTTCTTCTTGTGTTATTATTTTATTTTTTATTATTTAAATACAGTGGCGGCTCGCGTGTAGGTACTGTGGAACTGCAGCACCCCCTGTTTCCTTTCCGTTTAATATTATCGATAACATTTAATATAATGCCTTTTTCTCTTTAATTCTTTCTTTACACTTGCGCAATATATAATCCTTAAACAAATGAAAAAGATAGAAAAATCATTGTATGGAACTGCGCAGCACCCCCACTAATTTGAACCGCGAGCCGCCGCTGTTTAAACGTCTCATCTACGAGCAGGAGTCTATATTCACATCGGAGTAAAGAAACGTTTCTTCATCGGTATCACAGACAATAGTGTATTTTAAACAGCGTATGTTCAACAGGAATTAACGCAGGGTTGGTGAAAAAGGATCCACGCGATCGTTACGATGGAGTCGACACCCTATTCTTCTTTATTTCATGCAGCTTTACTTCTAACTCTTTGCGACGACCACTTCGCCCTACGAGATACACTTGGACCTAACGGTAATCTTTGGCTGGACGAAACGATTCGCCCGTTTGCATCGTTCGAAACATCGTTAAAATTAAACAATCGTAGTTGTACAAAGTTTTATCACATTCGCATGGATTTTTCGGATTTTTCAATTGCACGGTTCTCATCTAGCTCTCTCCGCGAGCATGGAGAGACACTAGAGCAAAGTTATGTGGCAGGTATCGGTATCGGATTCAGGTATTTCCTCGTCTTTAAATCGATCGAAACACCTAAACGCTTCCATATTTACTTAACAGCGAAACAGAATACGTTACTCAACGTCTTTAATTGCTTCTCGAATGCTTCGACGAGAAATTTCATCTTAAATTACCAATCTAACAATTTGAAAACTTTCCTTAGATTTTCATTGCGAATTAATTTCCACCTTCGATTCGTAAACTATCACTCCGGAATATTTAATATCTAAAAGCGTCCCACGTTTTTCAAATGTCTCCGCTGTTGAAAAATAACATCGAACGGAGTTATTTGGCGAAACGAGGCACGTGGCCTCGAGAAACACGAACGCTATGACGCGCTGGTGTCTCGCGTGACATTGCACGTGTTTCCGCGGACACTTTGCCCGCTTCAGCAGTTCTGATCGTGCTCGTGTTGATGAAAGGTGTCGCGGTAAAGGGAGCTCGGTGTGCGATGCATCATCGTCACGTAGGAGCTGCCAGAGGCCGGTGTAGCCGACGGGTTCGGGGTTGGCGTCAACAGCGGAGTACCCTGAAGACTAATGGCCAATGGTAGCGCGGTTGGGGTGCATAGGCTCATCGCGTTGCGTCCACCTTCCGTCACTGAACGATATCTCGTCGGCCTCGCTGACCTGGAAACGTTCTCTCATCAGAAACCGTCCATTAACCGTGGGACGTGCAAGCTTTTAGAGGGTTTAAGGTCAGCTTAACCCTTCAACCGGGGAAGAGGACTTAAACTCGTGCAAAAATGTGCCTACTCGTCCGAACGTGACGCTCGTTTGTGAATTCACAAACAGCCTTCTCTAGAAGAAGAATGAAATAAGAATAATGGATTAAAATGTGTTGCGCAAAACACTGAACCAGACTATTGGCCTTCTAAATATGTCGAGTTAAATTGTTATGAAATTACGCTTAATTTTGCGTAACATTTGTTCAGCGTCTGAAGGCACGACTAGCATCGAACGATTGAACTCGCAATTGTGTATGCAATAGTGAAGCACTGATAACCGTCAACAACACGGTACTGGTTAATTTTCGAAACGCCTGCAGACTTGAACAGCGGTACGAAAGGATTGATAATTGAATTTTGCCTCTCCAAAATGTTTCCATTTACTACGAAAGTTCTGCAACTCACCTGGTGCACTTGCACTTTAACAGCCGTATGAAAGCAGCTCTGAACGTTCTGTTGAAGATCGTGTAGATCACTGGATTGATCGTGGACGACACGTAACCGAGCCAGAGACACGTGTCCACCACGTGTACAGGCACGGAGCACTCTGGGCAAGCGGCGAAGAATATGTTCAAGAGGAAAAACGGCGCCCAGAATAACACGAACGTGAAGAACACCAGCCCCAACACTTTGCTGGCCTTCTGCTCCGTGGCCACAGCGTTCGCAGCCAGCGATCTCCTCTTCGTTCGATCCGTGAGGAACCTGGCGATGCAAGAATGTCGTGTTTGTCGAATACAAGTTTCGCGGCTTTAATCAAATGCTATTTGCATGTGCAAATAGCTCTCCATATTCGAGCTTTAATCCCGCGACTCGTTCGAGGTACAATCCTCTGCGAGGCATTTCGAGGAACGAGTAATCTCTGCGAGCCAGCGGCATCAATTTCGCGATGATGCTTGGCGAACAAAGCGAATCGCAACGCGCGCACTTGATAATTGATTATGCACGATCGTACTCTACTTTGGAAGACGAAGACTGTGGCTTAAGTGCGTCAAGTTTTCTAGTTCTTGTGAAATTAGGTAAACGATCAGGTAGAAGACCAGGGTACGCAAAGTTTAGGGAAACTTTCGTACGAAACAACGTTTTCTTAAACATTTGTTCAATTCTCTCGAGCAAATGCCTTCGTGCTTCGTGAAACTTGACTAGTTAATTCGTCTTGACGATTTTCTCCGTCTACTAATTGGTCGACGTTAGCGAAACTAAAGATTAGGAGCTTCTTTTCCCGATAATTAGAGGGAACAGCGTGGAAAGGGTTGCCTCACCTGAGGTTGAGGGTGTTCGGCGTGACGTTCAGCTGCAGCTTCAGGGCCCTCAGAGTGAAGTTCCGTGTTTCGCGAGCTATGTTCTCCGGCGTTTGAGTAGCCTGATCTACTTTCGACACCAGTTTCGTCCCGGTCGTGCTTCCGGTCTGGTTGCTCGCGCCATTCACGATGAAATTCAGCTGCGGTTGGGACTTGCCCGGCCTCCCGCTCTTGCACCTATTATATTTGCAACGGAACAGAAGCTCCGCGTTTAACTCGGTTAAACTGCAAAACTGCCGCTGTCCCGCGGGAACCCGTTACCGGTTCCGGTGAGTTGTGACAAACATGGCCGCACTCGTGGACGACGAGCTCATTATACAGCATCGATCGATCGAGATTAGCATTTTTAATATCTTTTTTTTTTCATCTGTGGAACTAGGAGACAAATTTTTCCGCACAGTCGAACTTTATTCTGATTTGTTTAACCTGTATAATGAATTTCGTTACTGGAATGTTGTAGAACTACTCTCCCTGCTTGCAATGAACGCACTAAAATTTAACCGGAGTGCTCGTGTGATTTTACTTCTGAATTAAAAGCATCTTTGGGCGTAAAAAATTAGAAGCTTGTACTTGGAAATTGCTTGATTTAAACCGCAGGCGACAGAAAACGTTCGCATGGTAGATTAACTAGCAAAGAAGTTGCTAGTACGTTTAAGGCTTTCGTTATTTCTGACGAGATGGATATTTAGCTGAATAAATTACTACGTTTAAAGTACTTTGCGATTCGAAAGTTAAGCTCTGAAATTATTAAGCTGCGATGCTACTTCTTATTTTGCACTTTAATCGAGATCTCTCGCCACTTCCGCTCGCTTCGCCTTTTTCAACCGCACGCCACAATTTTCTTTCAACTCTCCCAATTTATTTACGTTGAGACGCGAGCGCGGTAAACGAAGTCCAGCAAGAAAGATTCTTAATTCCATTAACGCGTTACAGCGTCGCGTCACGTTCGCTAGTTAAATTGCGTTTCTTTTAACAGCGACTACTGCGACGCATTAGGTGAATTGATTAATAAAAGGCGACGAAAATCGTTCGAGCGAGACAAACGATTATCGCGACTTTTAACGTCTTTCGAAAAAGACAAAGGATATCTTCTTGTCAATGAAATTGGCCGCTGCTATCGATATTTACCTGCCGCTTCCAGTTCCACCGGAAGTCCTCCACGTGTACCGCGCGGACGACGATGGCGTAGTGGTTCCCGTGCTCGATGTGGTGGAGGACGCTTTCGTCGAGAAGTATCTGCCTCCTAACCTTCGAAACTGATCTCTCTCGGGATGTTCCGCGACGAAACGAGCTTTTTGTCTGAGCAGCTGCACCGTCAAGATGTACGTGGTCACCATGACGATCATGGGGATGTAGAACGCGACCAGAGAACCGAACACGAAGAACGCTCTGTTGTTGATCACGCACGTCCCTGGCCGTGGCATGATGTTTAGAGGATTTATTATTCCTGCGCACGGAAGAATCACATAATTGGCTTCCAGTTTCAGCGTGTGCGAGCTGGGAATAGAGATGAACAAAAGGTACGCTAATTTAGCATCCACGGCGGGAATTGTAGATTCAATGAATCTCTCGTGGAAAAAATAGCAGCGAAACCGAATAAACGCGATGCAATCAATTTTTTTCGATGATTACACGGCCCCTGAAAAACGAACCAGGCATCCTTTTCGATATACGGGAAATACGTAATCGTTTATCGACCAGTCCGCGTCCCGGATGCGATGTATCCGGAATAGTTCCGAATATCGAGCAGCCGCCATCGGATGGAACGGCAAGAAGTTCACCTCGCGTACAACTTTCTCGTTTACCGGATGCATTCGAAACACTTATGGAAGAACCGATTCCTTGGAACGACTGATCCGGTCCATCGCTTCCGCCGTGATCTCTTCTCGAAACGGTAACTTGGATGATTGTTTCGGATGAACGTGTGTCCCGAATTACAGCAGCGAACTGCGCCCTCGAAGCGTACAGAAGGGCTCTTCGATCGCATTCCCCTGTTCAAGACCACGCTCAAGAAAAACGAACGAAGATAAGAGAATCGAAAATGGATCTCGTGAAGAGCGATAGATGGATACCATTAATATTAATTTTGCCACAATTCTCGTGAAAGAAAGATGGATGGATATTATTGATATTAATTTTGCCACGTTCGTCTACCTTTTCTTTTCTCGTAAAAAAAGCGAACGCTATTGAAATCAGATTTGAACCGACTTCGTTAGAATTGAATCGATTCTACCTAGCACTGTGATCGAACTGGAGACCAACATGGCGAGCAGCCACACAGCCGCGATCTTGAAACCGACCATCCGCTTGGTTGACGTATGCCGCGTCCTCAACGGGTTCCGGATGCCCAGATACCGGCCCAACGAGATGAAGCACATGTGCATTATGCTCGCGGAACAGGCCAACACGTCGCACGTCACGTAAACGTTGCACCAGAGTACTCCAAACGGCCAGTATCCTGTAACATTGAACGAAGTTAGTTCTCTTCGAGGCATTACGGAGAATTTCATTCGTTAAAGAACTCGAAGAAAATGGCACGGGAATTTATTACCAGCAGAGAGTATAATTCGTCTCCTGTCTGTATTCATCGTATTTTCTAATATTTGTAGCTTCAGAATGATCGAAAGCACAGTTTTTACATCGTTTCACGTCGAGAAGAGAAGCAATTCGCAGCGAGCAGGTTCAATCGAATTCCCGCTACTAAATTTCAACCAACTCCAGCGACTATCCGCGTTTCTTCTTATCCAGAAAGTGAACTTGTTGAAAATCACCGATCGTTATCTAGTAATCTTAATTCCTCCAAGTCCAACGGGGCTGCGAAAAACGTATATCTCGCGTAACACCTTTTTCCGTCGAGAATTCTCAGCCGTAATTCGATTTAATCGTTCCACGAGCGCAAACGTAGGAACAGCTTGAGGAGAGATTAACGAGAAATTAAGGGACCCAATTTCATTCGCGTTCAATATGCCCAGGACGTGTATGCATCGCAAAGGTTTCGAATCCAGCGGAGAGACCTGCATTTTCTAAGATCAGAGAAGCTTCTTCTGGTCTCTTCTTCAGTAAAGAAAAATGTCTGCGCGCTCCACGCGTCCATCAAGATCGCAGCCACGAACGCAACGAGTCTGATCATAGTTTACCCCGACGAAACGTCTATTTCCATGTAATATTATTCACTATTTTAGGAATCTATGCGCACACACGCTCGATTCTTCTGAAACGCGAAGAAACGGGATCGCAGACGAAGGTATACAAAGTGCCAGCGATCTAAACAAGCCGTTAACGTTGAAACTCTTTGATGTTGGCCATCGCGCGTATCTCGCGAATAAAAATCAAGAGATATATTGAATCTAGGAGAACAACTCGACGAGCACAAGCGGGCCGTTTATTTTCAGAAAATTTCCATGCTGCTAACGTTTAATTCCGTGGCTATCGCGGAGACGGAAGCGCGCAGACGGCCATTAATGGATGCAACGCCTGCATGGTTTCTCTTTCGCGAAACATCGAGTCTTGTATCTAATGAAATTCCTTGGGAGTAGACTCGTTGGCGTCGCGAGGTCCTCGAATTACTTAACGGCACCCTGGACATTTTTCCGCGGGATTAATTGCGGCCTCGAGACGCACGGGGTGAACATTGAATGGCGGCGAGGCGCAAATAGACCGAAGGACCTCAACGCGGAACGGAGGAACGCGGATCGCCATTGAAAACATGTGACTAAAAATACGCTGATGCGTGGGACGTCTCGAATGGTTCACGTTTAATCATGAAACGCGAGATCCTTTCCATAAATGACACGCATGTTCCATCTTATCCGCGTCAACTGCGAACAAAACTTTTCGTAGGCGAAAAGTTCTCCTCGACTGACGAATTCGTTGCGATTGGAGTGGTGGAAAGTCGTTTGAATGGCTGCAAGCAACATTTAAGTGAGGAAAACATAAGTCAAAGTGATAAAAGAATAATTTAAAGGACAGTAATTAATGGAGAGCGAGCTACAAAGTTCTCTTAAGTTCAAACGCGTTGTTTGTTCTGGTTAAAACTGAAGATAAGTTCCGTATACCTTATATGAATTATACTACGATATTTACCAGCCCCCTGAAGATTAATATTTGCTCAACGAAGCGGGAAGAATTAAACTTCTTATTGGTCTGAAATTGAGGCGTTCTCGACTCGTATACTGGGCTCAACGGAGTTCGCTTCAGATGGAACAGTTTGAAGACACTGTACCGCTCGAAAGTTTGCGAGGCTTGTTCGATAGAAAATATATCTTCTGTACAAGGAAAGAAGCAGCGAGGTCAGAGGATATTCTCGGATATCCTCGAGGATATTCGTCCACAAAGTCGTATATCGCTATGAGGAAACAGTTCTGTCGAAGGAAACAATCTGCATGTTCGTATCGACCCGAATTTAAGATACAATTTTTTAACAAAGATTAACGTTAAATTTTGATTGAAAAATATTTGTCTTCAGACCACGCTGGAAGCATAAAATGAATTAATTTACAGTGACCTAGAAAAAACTAAGGCGAGCTAAAAAATTGAAATCATCGCCTATATATGGAAACACACACGTCTCTCGCAAAGCACGACACTGAGTGTTAATTGAAAAGAAACTTTCACAAAGTCGGAGGATTCGCACGCGATAAGTGGTATAACTCATTCATAGTCAGACAAGGAGTTACACGAAGCACAGAAAACCTATTTTTGACTTCACAATTACTTCTCATTGACTTTCTAAATAAACTCGATCGCGAAGAATCTCTGATTGGCGTTAAATTCAAGAAACGATCCTTTCCAAGAAATTTATCCGCCAAAACAAAAATGTCGGACATTCGAGGAACCGAAAGCATTTCCACGAACCTTGGGCTCCAAATAATATTTCAAGCGACGCGTTAATTTATGGAAAGAACTGGGTTAACGAGCTCCCTGATCGATTTCAATTAATACAACTAACTGGCGACTGCGATCGAGCAACCCAACGTTGGACGCAAAAAAAAAAGAGGAACGAACCTCGTAAAATAAACCGAAGGACGCGCATCGTTCGAAGGCGACGCGGAGACATTTGCATCGACGATGGGACGTCTTGGAAATGTCCGCAATCGGAATCGTTTCCCGTCCTCACGGTTTATACATCGAAAAATTGCGATCCGTCGCGTGGTTATCGACGAATCCGAAATACGACCTACGTGCATGTTTATGAGATTCAATGAATATGCGATCGGATTACGGGACTGGATTTTTCCGGCAGAATTCACCGATTATTTCGTCTGAGCGGGAAATGTTGGGTACACCATTCGGGTATAAAGTTGCACGATGACGATAGATATCAAACTCTGCGTCGTTATTCGCGATAAACAAGATATGGCAGCAACCGATGGCAGTTTCTTGGTTAATATCACGGATAATGCCTTCGCACGCCAAATTTCCTCCGCATTCTGGCGTACGAAAAGCTGGAATTTCGCCAATATGTGGTAATATAATATTAGCCAGTACAGGAGTTAAGAGGCATTGCAAACAATTTATCCGTCGAAGGCTGACTCTCTGTCGCAGAGGGAAGATTCACAAACTAAACCACGCGTGTTCTTTATCGTGACCTCGAATATTGTAGCGGTGACATAATAACGACGCGTTCGATTATCTTGGAACAAAAGAGATACGCGATACGAGCGATGGAAATAACCACCGTCATGTATAATCGACACTAGTGGCTGTAAATCAGGCTCTGAACGAGATATCCTGATGTCAATTACCGAATTCGTGGCTCGAAGGAGGATTAAATTTCGTTGGATCGCGTGAAACTTCTGGGAGGCGTTCGTTCGGATGGAAACACGGGAAGCACGTGTACGATGTAAGCTGTTCAGAAACGTGCAAACTACTTTCGGGGTAAGAATTCAATCGAACGACCGAGTTCTCGCAGATTTATCCGTGTTTCGTGTCTTCCACGACAGTTTCGAGGGCCTCGTTTATTTGTCTGGATGATTCCTCGGGTATAACAATTATCTTATGCATTATTTATAAGTCGACGACGACGATTACTGCTTCGAATGGATCGAACGCGATCTCTGGATACCACGACGATACTCTGCGAAGTCGAAGATCCAGGTGTTGGCGTCGTAAAGATTTGTTTCGGAACATTTGTTACACGCTGAGCTTATCGTACAATAACGGCGAAGTCAGCTGGTTTATTACAAGGATTGCGAGTAATAATCCGATGTGAGGAAGAATACTTTGATTCGATACACCTCTTTTTACGAGCACAACAGCTGACAGTTCGACAACAATTGTAAACGACAACAACGCAAGTGGAACTGGCCCGCGTATAATCAGACGTACAGGAGGATTTGGCAATGTTCTTCCCTCGATATCACCACGATCATTCTTCACGCGCGCATCATTCTTCTTTACCCAAATCACTTCGCACGAGCCTGCAATCAAGTATAATACGATAATATCGTCGCATTAACGCGGCTACGCAAACAGAAACGTTGTCGCATAAACAAGTCTGAATGCATTATTGTTGCCGCTGAGTTGAGGCAGATCCAATTATGACACTCGACATCCAGCGCGCTCAAAATACGAAGCGACCAACTTTATGCGGTGAACAAGCCAGGGAACGATCGTGACAAGAATTTCGAGAAAGTCTCGCGGCGAATAATCGTAAATTCGATACCGAAACGACGCGGAACATAGGATCGCCGTGGAAAAAGACGCGGGGCGTGAAAACGGGGGACGTTTTTCCGCTAATAAAGATACTGGCGGTTCTCTGCGAACGTTTCGACTAGCCGTGACCGTAATTCGGGAGAAATAATCCGCCCCCAGGTGGAGTTCATCCCCTGGCTGTCCCTTCTCCACGATGGGACGTTTACCTTCGTTCTGTAAGACAAGGGCGGAATTTCAAATGCAGCAATCCTGGGCTAAGAATTATTTTATCGCCGATTTGTGCTTTTTTATCCGAGTCAGCAGCCACTGATACCGAAACCAGCCTAATTTTTTATCCGGCTGCCCTCGAGGTGTCCATGGAGGACACCCTCGAGTACAGGCTGAGAGGCATCAAAGGACCACTTACCGCTTAACAGCGTTCATTGCTATACTTTAATTATAGACGTTACGTTCCACTAAAGGAAGGCGCGGAACATATTTTGAAAACCATTCTGAAATGGAGACCTTGGACAATACAGGAGACGATACAGGAGAACTTTATGTGCGCAATGGTATCTTTGGGGTTCTTTAATTATGGGAATTGGGCTTCTTTGAAGATCGATTTTTAAGGAAGTGGTAATTTGCGATTGTTTAAAGCAGAAATCTGTTCGCTTTCTTGATGAATGACCAACGTGATTTCCTCCAATACTCTCTTGGTACCATTAATAGCTGCAGCATATGCCAAAGAAGTCGATTTTCAAACTGAACAACGTTCCATTTCGTCAGTGAACCAACGACGAAGCGAACAAATGAAAATTCCGCCCTCTCCTCCTGCGAACTCCTTCGCCATTGGCCACGATGAGATACCAGTGTTGTTCGACGACAAAACGTACCCGCCCGCGTCGCTGTGATCACAGAAACCGCGTTGGAGTTTCAAACGCGCCTGAAAGAGACTTCGAAAACGAAGTTAAGACGCACTGAAAGCGGCCTCCACGCTATATAAATGGAATTTTCCGCGGTCTTTGCAAGCGTTTGCTTTGGAAGATCGTCGGCCAGTGTCAGCCTCAGAGGACGTTGCTAGATGGCGGCGCGAAGCGAGGAAAAAACAAAAGCAGCCAAGACCAGTAAGACCTTTCGTTTCTCACTTGCAGCTACATCGAAGAGCCGCTTATTTAGTTGAAGCTATTCATCTAACGAAATCTCAACCAAATCATAAACGTCACTTTACGCAAGAAAATGAAATCAATTCGATGCTCTTCGCTCGAAACGTCGTTCTGTCCAACGGTGCTTGTCGAGAAACGAAAGGACCCTCTTAACCTCGATAATCGGTGCGAAACGAAATGTTTCCAGAAGGCGGGACGTTCGTTGGTAGTTAAAAATCGTGTGCCACTGTAAAGAAACTCGTAACTTCCTCGAGGAGCGACGTTTCGCTCGAGAATGGTCACGTTCGTTTCGACACTCACGACGACGGTTCCGCTGCAAGAGGACGCGGCAATAATTCACCGTGACGCGATTTCAATTCACCTTGGCGTTACCACTTTCGAGATCCCATTAAAAGTGGCCATTACATCGCGCCTCCGCATCGTCGCTGCGTTCGACGAAAGTCGAGGAGGCTGAAGCGACAAGGAAGACGCTCAGAGGGGCGTGTTAAACCTCGATCTGAACCGAGGCGATCGAGCCGTTCCAAAATCATCCCCTTCGTTCATTTACAGCTGGATTTTATTCGACGCGGAGCGGCTTGGAAAATACGAGCGATCGAAAACCAGTCGTTCTTTTACGATCTCGCTGGAACAGTGGGAGCTCGGATAACGCTTGAATGGGTGCTCGTTTCGGCGGGTGGATTTTTAGAATTCGAGAGGTTGCGAGCAATTAGTCCGTCCGCGCGAATCCCTGACGGAGGGCCTTTTTTTCTCGCGGCTCGATGGGG
The DNA here is from genome assembly GCA_963969225.1 of Xylocopa violacea. Taxonomy (NCBI): domain Eukaryota; kingdom Metazoa; phylum Arthropoda; class Insecta; order Hymenoptera; family Apidae; genus Xylocopa; species Xylocopa violacea. The sequence continues at coordinate 32,238,350 of CAXAJV010000002.1, read as the reverse complement.
TAAGTTCGTATCTGATCGTTCGCCCCGAACTTTCTAACGAGGGAACGATCGAGTGCCCGCGGCTGGATATTTCGCCTAAATTTCGGGACTCTCGCGGCGGGGGTGTCGCGTCGTTTTGCTTCGAGCTTCTTTTACGAGCCAGCGTTTGAAACGTCTGGTCATTTACCAGGAGACTTCGTTTATCCGACGTACGAAACATTTTTACCAACGCCTGCGGCATTGAATTTAAACCGAGCATAAATTCCGTCGAGTATATACAAGTCACGATATCGTTTCAACGTCATTCGTGCAAAAAATTAATTAAACCTGGTCTCCTTCCTCAACGACGTTCTTGTTATTTTTAATAACGAAGGGGGTGGTTCCAGCCACCAGCGCGCGAGTAGACTGCTGGTCCCAACAATTGTGAAATAAAGGTGGCGCAAAAATTGCACCAACGTGACCGACAGAAAGGGTTAAAGGGTCGAAGTCTTCGACCATTACCCTGGATGCAGGAATTCGTGGAAGCATCGAAGGCGAGGGGGTGAAGGAGATCGAAGTAAACTGAAATCGAGCGATGAGTTTCCGCTGTCGTTAGTCTTCGAGCGGACGCTCGTAAACGCGGATGAAGAACGCGTGTCCGCGGCAAAATATTTTCAAAACCGCGAGAAACACTCTCGACCGTGAAGCGTTGTTTTCGCGAGCTAATGCATTTAACTGACGAACCGTTAAGATAGATGGGAACGAGTGGCGAGTATTGCTGTTGCAGGCGTTTGGCGTCCCGTCTGCGTCGAGTAATGCGATTGGGAGGCCGAAAAAACTGACAGGAGAACGGACGGAGAGTAGAATCGCACGAGAACGACGAGACGCGAAAGGATTTAAAAGATGAAATCGATCAGAAGGGTGTTTCGATAGATCCCCGCCGCCTGTATCTCGTTTATTCGAGCAAGGACGAGGGAACAGAGACGTTAACGAACGTGCTGACTTTGAATAATAAAATAAACCGAGCGAGGGACGAGAAAAACGAGCAACGCGAAGAAGAGGCTCTGATTGCTGTTCGATCGGCGCCGCGCGATGTTTGCCAAGGAAAACTCGCGGCTGTTTATAGAATTGACTTTATAGAAGTATTCCCGCCGCTGCGGGAACTGATAAATAGTTGATGCTAGAACGCGAAAGCGGATTAATAGCGGTCGCTTATTAGAAATGCTAAATTCGAAAGCGGATTAAACTGAATCCACCGCGTTTTCGGTAATTGTGCAAATCTGTGACTGAAATCCGACCATTGCGAACGGCGGACTCGTGAAATTGTTCCCATTGAACGCTCGTATCTCGCGTCAAACGTTGACTGAAAACTCTCATTGTTTAATTCGCGTTCCCATTTCGTTCCTTCGAGCGACGATACGTTTAATTAACCCTCTCGAAATATAATGTTTATCGAGCGGTGCAACGTTGAAAGTTACCTTTGATCAGCGTTCGAAATCGATCAAGCGTTTCGAAGAACATCGCGCGGCGTTAAGAACGGCGAAGAACAGAGGCGTGTAATGGCGTCGCGAAGATAGAGCCGCTGGTAATCGAATCTGCAGTCATTTGCACTCATTGTTTTCGCTGATGAGACATTGGGACGTCTATCTCGGTAATTTATCGCCTGTCAATGAGATACGTATCTTGCTCGAGCTTTGGAAATTGTTGCAAAGATTCGACTGGGGCGTTCATTGTTGCGTCTGACTACGCGTTGACCTGTTTCACGTAAACGCTGAGTTCTTGAGGAATTACGCGTTCAGTCGAAGGAATTCAATATTTTTCTCGCGATGGATGCTTTTCACCTGCTGAAAACTTATCAAAAACCAATATTTATTTATCTAAAGAAGCATTATATTATCTAGATTGCTGTTCCATATTATGCGCGATTAATATTACTCTGCATTTTATTTAAAATGAAATTTCTCATCTCCTATAAGCTATAAAGTCGTCAATAAGTACCTTTGACAAACATCGACATCGTCTGAGATATATTTCCCGTCGCGAGACACCAAAAATCCCAACCGGAACCAGTTCCTTTCGTCGAGCAAACAGAATCGATATGCCCCGCAGCCTTCTTCTGTTTTCCTCCGCGAGATTGAACCCCATCCATTTTCGATGAATTGTTCAAAGGATCGTAAATGGGCGAAATCGACGCGCGTCCGATCATCAATCTTCGCGAACAATTGATCGGAAAGTCGTCGATTCGCCTATTGCATTTCACCCGCGGAATTATCATCTTTCCTCTGATAATTTAATTTTAACCCTTTGCACGCGGCTCCATCGCGGATGTTACCAATATTTTAACAATATTTTAGCAATAGTTCTTACTGCTAACGTCTCCCAGCAATAGAAAACTTCAGGGAACATGCATTTCTCAAAAAGCTGCGATGGAATAAGTTTAACCCCCGCGATCATTGATCAATGCTGACGTCCTCCCAGAGGGAACATCCGAGGGCAAAGGGTTAAACTTCGCCGGTGATTTTTTAACCTCCAACCGGTCCGTGGCAGGGATTTTCGTTTCGCTGATTAAAAAGATTTCGGAGATTGGGCGGCGCTACTTTTATCTTGGACGAAACCGAGGGCTAAGACACAAAAGCGTCATTTTTCAGATCCAAAGGGTAGTTTCACTAGAATGGCAAGTGGAGCCATGAAAGTTCTCCAATTAATAAAGCGACCGCTGCTCCGCGTAGCTGAATGGGCGAAAAAAGAAGTTAATTCGGTATGAAACATCATGGTGGTCCGAATTAGATTTTACGTTTGACGTTAACGCGGGCAGTCGGAACAAAAATGTGTCTAAAAGGAATTTGCAAAGTGCGCGGTTTAATAATTAAAAATTAGATAACTTCTCGAGCGTTATCTTTCTCTGGGAGGGGAGGGAAGTTGTAGCTTTTACTCCGTTTGGTTATTTCCGCTTCTCTCTCATCCCCCTAGATCAGGGGTGGTCAAACCGTGGCGCATTGAATTACAAATGGCGCGTTGCATTTTTGCGTATACCCATACTTTTGAAGTAGGCGCTATAACTGAATCCATCTTCATATTTTCACAGCCTTTTTACCATAGACACGTAAGAATAGATCACGCTAGCGAAGGAAGTATTGTATAAGTGGATGAGATAGAGGAATAAAAATAGAATGCTGCATAAAGCAGATTGCTATCCTCGACTTGTACATAACTAATGTTGACGCGCGATCGCTAATGCTCATTAATGTGCAATCGTGGCTAAACAAAGAGAGAAGTGCTCTTTTTTATTCCTCTATCGCTTTTCACGCCCACTTCCGTAGTCTATTCTTATACGTCTATGCTCTTTACTCGTCTGTTCGTTCCATTTTTTAAACAGTTTACAATTGTAGGATGTGAACAATGCATGAGACCAGTGTATGAGAGAAAGAGAGAGAGCGTGAGTGAGACTGGCGTAAATGAATTAATTTAATTGCGCGATCGAGTCGTTCCTCTTCCTCCCCTAAACGAATCTCTATTTTTCATCGATCCAACCGTGAACGTAAGAAGATACGAAAGGTGCTTGAATAGTATAGCGCATCTGAACTCGTCTGTGAAAAAAAATGGCGTACGATACGTGAAAGGTTGGCCACCTCTGCTCTAGATCCTCATCGACTGTTTCCCGCGCATAGCTCGTGATAGTATATTTATTAAAATATGCGGTTGTCACAGGAACAAGTGAAGCATGTCCGCATCGAACATGGTGTATCATGTGTAACCATGTTCGACACAACGATCTCATTAGAAGGGGCGCAATAATATTCCTCCAGCCATGATACAGTAATTACCGTCGCATTGCACCGTCCGTGTATTGTCTCGCAAATGGAGATCTTGTGTGTTCAGAGCCATCCGGCTAAACACACGCGCAAGGTTTGCTTCTCTGCAGGCCATTGGGGCAACAGGTTCGACTACGACACGGTACATTCGAGAGAGTCCACGAAAGAAATGGTGTGGAAGCGCCATCCCTGTTTCTATTAACGTTTCTCCTTTTGGTACAATTCGTATCCTTCTCTGTCGGAGTTTTAAATAGAAACGATGAGTTTCATAATTGAAATCGATGGAATAAGTTTCACGGCTGAAGATTTCTTCTCTGGTACAGTAGACTGGCGAGAAGCATCAATGGAGGCGTGGAACATGTGGATGGCACGAGTAGAATTCCTATTTATCCGTCTATTTATGTACACGTGGGTTGAGCACGCGTGTATACGCTTCGTGTATGCTGTATATTGCTCACTGTCACGTGTCTGTAACTTTGAAGTTTTCGAAAGTTTCACTTTGGTTCGTTTTTTTCCAGTTTCGTTTTCAAGTTCGCGAGACGTCTTCTGTGATTCTTCGTTCAGTTTATTTGCTATCTTAATGCACGTGTCCATCACTGCAGTAATTAAATATGACCACTTTTGGTAGACGAAATGTTGAGTTCAGTTTTAAGCTTTCGTGGAAGTCGAGGAAAAGATGGGGTGGCGGAGGAACCACTAGGGGTGATATTTAGACTTTCGTTTTGTCATTTTCGTAGCTCTTCTTTCTGTGGATGCTCTGTTCTCATACGCTTTAATTATCATGCATGTAAGTTAATTGATTATTTCAAATCACGCGTCATTTATTCCTCACGAAACCAACCCTCGACGCCGTGACGCAAGATTTGAAGACCAAGATGTCTCGAAATCCAGAACAAGTTTTTCCTCCATCTTTCAAGTAAAACGGTCCTCTTCGCGTAGTCACGTAATCACATTGAGTTGAGCAAGGTTAAAGCTGGTTGCATGTAAGTTTGAAGCAATGAAGTGTGACGAATTACGCGAGCTTCGAGGCGGCCATTCTTCGGCAAAGAAGACAATGGAACCCGTGAACCGCGCGCGACGTTGTCGCGGGGGAGACAGTTTCAGGTCAGAAACAATGCATAGGGAATGGTGGCGGCGGCGGAACTTTTTTCGAACTGGGTCATTTAATCATACAACGAGCCAGCCGACCGAAAGAGCGTCGAAACAAAATCTGCACGTACACGCGACGTCTACTCCCGCTCGATGGAACATGCTGCCGAACCTGAACTGCGTTCCGTGCATTTTAACGGGGCCACAGCCGCGATATCGCTTCGAGGTAGTCGCGTACATGATTTCGACCCGACGATGCTCCGTAACGCGCCACCGCGCCCATTCGATCGACGAATTCGCGTTGATTTCGAAAAAGTACTCGCGGGCACGTCCGTGGGAACTGTTCGCGCCGTTAAATGGTAATTTCGACTGAAATTGGCCGGGCCAGAGGTGTCCTCGTCAGGACCAGGCGCAGAGCAACCGATATAAACGATGACAACGGATCGTGGCTTCGAGTATCTCGAGCGAGACTAAGTGACGTCTGTCCATCGTGAAATTTCGCGCTAATACGCGGCAAGTGGCTTGGATTTCATCGCTCGGGAACATTGCCTCCACGGTTATCAGCGTTTCACGAGTGTTTCCCGCAGGATGAAAGGGATTCGATCCTTTGTCCCGATCGTTTTAGTTATTGGCTAGTACGTATCAGGGTTTACTGGCGAATCTCTGACCTATTCATCGAGGCATTCGACGATCCGCGAGGTAATCTACGCGAACAAAAAATCTTTAACAAGCGTACATTGTTAATGTACGTCCCTAGAAACGATCTAGCTCGTGGCGAATCACGTTGCGTTCGATAAAATTCGTAAAATCGTAGGAGAAATCAGAGTCGAACCGGAATGGAGGACGAGGGCAGATAGATATGTACGCGAGACCGCTGGGGATCAAATATTTGACCGAATACCTCGGCTAAATAGTTGGGCTATTTGAGAACGTATAAGCAGAGGTTTGCTAAAATAACCATGGTGTTTCAACGCGGCTAATGTACCCAGCGAACGCATCAAGATTAACTAATTAGCTAATTCATAATCCAGCCGTGTTCCATCTTCTCGTTTTTGTCTCCCCCTCTTTTTTCCCTACCATGTGCGCCTTCGTTCTCGTTCCATCGTTTTCTGCCAGTAATTAGAACTGCAGGCGAAATTCCGCAACCACTTTTCAGTGGAGGAAAATCACATTACCGAGCGACACGCGGAAAAACTCCGGGTACGTACGCGCGTGATAAAATGGCCATTTAAAGCCCGTCGGTTCGCGGAAACCGAAAACAGCTCTTTTTCCAGACGGGTCGCATAATGTTCGCGGTGTTTTAGCCGCGAAGCGCAGGTCGACGGGACGGTCTGCGGTCGAACCGCCATTTTCCAGACTGGGATAACGCGAAAGAAGGACCATTGTAATCGCGGGGATATAGGCGCGCGTACGCCACCCTTTCGCGATCGTGCAGCTGCGGAATGGGATTTACCGTGGCGTGAAACATTGCTGCGAAAGGGTTCCACGATTTACAAGTACCTCCGTCAATTTGCGTCCATTTTTTTGCGGCGATGTCAAATCGAAGGGTAGAAAACGTTCGATAAATACGAGCTTCGCAAATTGGTGAGAATGCGGGCTTGATAAATGTTGGATTGCTTCAACAAATCAAGGTAAAAGCAAAAATGAAGCCTCTGTTGGGAGATAGAATTCTGTAAATAAACAGTGAAAGAAATCCATCGGTTCGAGCGGGTCTTCAACTGTTTATAGTTAAAGGCTTGAAAGAAAAGCGCGTGCAGACTTTGCGTTGTCATATTTTCCTTTAAGCAAGAGCTCAGATTTTCTTTCGAGTGTCCTCGCTTTCCGCATAGCTCTCGAAGCGAACAGACAATCTTCTGAGTCTCAGAATAAAGAGTATACCTTCATTTCGCGCATCCATTGCCAATAAATACGAATAATTAGGGTGAAATAGTATTTAGGACGAAGGATCGAGGTTCTTACGCGAGTCAGAAACAGAACCCCTTTCTTTCGTTTCATTTGGTCGTTAAGGGAAGTTACGTTATCTTTCAATGAGACTCCGGCTCGTTTCAAGTCCAGGGATTTCATCGAACCGCAGCCCGTGGACAGGTTTAATCAGCACGTAGCTGCACGACCCTCTGTCTCAGAATTCCTACGATTCATTGGTCCAGCCTTGGCTGCGGGCCCTTTATAAAACCTCTCACGATGGTAAGGCTACGAGTTCGCGAATTTGCCCCGTCAACCCTATCTTTCGCATTGAACGAGCTTCCTATTTCACCGATAATTCAACGAGACGGAAATCTTCGAAATCGATTCGAGAACAAGCATCTCGAGGAACTCTGACATTTAATCAGGAATAAAGAATAAAATATTAAACGAGACATCCTACGAATGGGAACAATCAGCGTACACGAGGGTGACTCGTCGCGCTGTAAAGGGTTAATTAAATTACCTGTCATTTGATACTATTTTCACGTAACTGCGAGGATTTGTTACCGAGAAATGCAACACGCAGAACTTGATTAAAGAGTGTACGATTGAAAAATACGGTCGCGTTCTGATACTTTGCATAGTTACAGCACATGAATCATGCATTGGAACATCGAATCGTGTTCGTGGAGTGTCGTCGCGTAAGACAGTATTGCAAGAAGATTCTATAGAATGTTATGCATAGGAAATCGTTCACTTCGCGTTAGAGAGCGTCGTCGTCAAAGGTTTTCCCGTCCCGTTCGGCTGTTTCTCTGAAGAGACGAGGCAGGCCAGGACGCGGAGGGAAAATGAATCACCGAACGGCCGCGAGTCCCGCGGATATCCCGCGGGAATCGTCGAGTTTCGTTTTTCGCCTGCCCGCCGCCACGCGAATTTCCATTTTTAACAAGCGCAAAAAGCGAACCGCGAAAGCGCCAGCCGGCTGTTCGGCCATAAAAACGAAATATATCTCAATTGCGGCCGCCAGGCGGTCGTTTCCACCGCGCTCGCCCCCTTTTTTCGACAGATCCATTTATCAAGTTTCCGCGAACCTCCTCGGGTCCGCCACGGAAGCGATAAATTCCTGCCGCGAATACGTCGGTGCTCGAGATAGCGGAATGTTTTCCACCGTGGGACAAGCGTCTCGCCTCGTGGATGCGGATAAGAATCGGGACGAAGCTTTTGGATCGAAGGGTTGGTCCCGATGAAGCGGGCAGGGAGTTCAAACAAAATCGCAGAAGGCAAACTCAGCTTGTACTCGCTGGCGCGATACCTGTGTTTGGACTTCCAAGTGTCTCGAATTTCTCGAGGTTCGCCTGGATTTCGACGGCTGCACGGAACGCGCCAGGGTATCGAGGGTAGCTCCGTGGTTTAATTGCTAAAATCTCACCAGTCTCGTCAGTCTGATATTCCACGACCGATGTTTACCTCGCAGGCTATACGATAATCGATAAAAATCGCGTTCGTTTCGCGTCCGTCCGTTAAATCTTGCTCTCCAGGCTCTCGACCAAAGATGAATCACATACGTTGGCGCGTGTGTGTGTGCCGTTTCGATGGTACGTGTCGGTGATGCGCGTGCTTAATTACGATTTACTGGGCACTACAGGTGAACCGATGCAACCGTGATACGAATTTCTAAGCAACGTTTATCTGCAGTTCGGTTGTTTCGTTGTTTATCGTGCAACTCCGCGAACTCGTTTTGTTGCGGTCGACTGGGGAACTTTATGGGGGTGGGACATTAGCGCGTTGGGCGGAGGGACTTCGTTTCGCGTTTGTTCTCGGTCTGAACGTCTTCGAACAGACGTAACGGGACACAATCTGGGCATTTTAAAGATGTTGAAGATGCTGCGACGCTACGACGACCGTTTCGTACGTCTCTAAGGCGATGCATTAGTTAAATGCATATGTTAATTAAATATATTTGACATCTTTACAGGTTCTGACCCGTGGTTACTACTTCTACGATTACTGTGATGCGAACCATCCAGGAAATTGATAACTCAAGGAGGAAATAAGAGAAGACAGAGTAAAGAATTCCTGCAGCAGTGATCACTGTCTTCTCCATCAAGAATGAAGAAGAACTTTGGGAAATAGTTTAACCCGCGTGTATCTCTTACAAATTTACATAAGTTCTAGTTATATAAGATGTATTTTATGTGGATTTATAGCAATTAGCTTGTAAGAACATTTCTGTAGTGTATAACTTGTCCAAGTGTTCTAATAAATGTTAATATATTGTTAATTAATTGTTTAATTACTCAAATGCCTGTCCAGCACTCCTAGAATGACCACCTCCAATCCTTGAACGAGAAGAAACTCGTAAAAAATAGCCCTGAACCCAAATAAACTAGTTGGAGGTTTGAATCTTGGCACGTCGATTTCAAAAATTTCGAGAATTCCTGGAAAATGACGTCACTTCTCAGAATCGCCAGAATTCCTGGAATTTCGGGGCTTCTTGGAAATGACGTCATTTTCCAAGAAGTGGCATTTAGGATACCTCCTCACCTATCATGTTCTCCTAATACAAAGTCCGAAAATCGGGTCTTGGTTGAAAAATTGGACTTTGTATCAGGAGAACATGATATGCGAGGAGGTATTCCAAGTGCCACTTCTTGGAAATGACGTCATCGAGAATTCCTGGAATTTCGGCTATTCTTGGAAATGACGTCATTTTCCAGGGAATCCCAGTTACTGGTGCTCACTCAAGCGTAAACCCCGATTTTTGGGACTTTGTATTAGGAGAACATGATATGCGAGGAGGTATTCCAAGTGCCACTTCTTGGAAATGACGTCATCGAGAATTCCTGGAATTTCGGCTATTCTGAGAAGTGACGTCATTTTCCAGGGAATCCCAGTTTCTGGTGCTCACTCAAGCGTAAACCCCGATTTTTGGCACTTTGTATTAGGAGAACATGATATGCGAGGAGGTATTCCAAGTGCCACTTCTTGGAATTGACGTCATCGAGAATTCCTGGAATTTCGGCTATTCTGAGAAGTGACGTCATTTTCCAAGAAATCTCAGTTTCTGGTGCTCACTCAAGCGTAAACCCTGATTTTTGGGACTTTGTATTAGGAGAACATGATATGCGAGGAGGTATCCCAAGTGCCACTTCTTGGAATTGACGTCATCGAGAATTCCTGGAATTTCGGCTATTCTGAGAAGTGACGTCATTTTCCAAGAAATCTCAGTTTCTGGTGCTCACTCAAGCGTAAATCTCGATTTTTGGGACTTTGTATTAGGAGAACATGATATGCGAGGAGGTATTCCAAGTGCCACTTCTTGGAAAATGACGTCATTTCCAAGAACCCTCGAAATTCCAGGAATTCTGGCGATTCTGAGAAGTGACGTCATTTTCCAGGAAATCCCAGTTTTACGGACTTATTCAAGCGTGAATCCTGATTTTCGGACTTTATATTAGGAGAACATGATATGCGAGGCATTTAATTGGGTTCAGGGCTGTTTTTTACGAGTTTCTTCTCGTTAAAGGATTGGGAATGGTCATTCTAGGAGTGCTGGACAGGTCTTTGAGTGATTAAACAATTAATTAACTATGTATGAACATTTATTAAAACACTTGGACAAGTTACAAACTACAGAAATGTTCTTACAAGCTAATTGCTATAAATCCACATAAAATACATCTTATATAACTAGAACTTATGTAAATTTGTAAGAGATACACGCGGATTAAACTATTTCCCAAAGTTCTTCTTCATTCTTGATGGAGAAGACAGTGATCACTGCTGCAGGAGTAATGAGCCAAGGACGACGCTGGATGCAGTGCCGCGGATACTTCTTTCGGTTCCATAGAAGTTAGGTTTATACAAGAGGGCGTCTACCTTTTAAAGTTCTTCGAAATGTCCTTTACGAACCTTGCGCCTCCCTGTGTGATTAAAATTGAAGGAAGGGCTGAAACTTAATTTCGAGGATGGTAAACCAGATTTGTTCTTTCCTCCAGCGAACTGTTCAATCATACGAATCAACGACGCGGGCTTCGTGACACGATGAACCCGTACGCCTATTCATTCTGGCGTTTATCAAACCCAACTATAGAACTTTTCGCCGTTTCTCACCGGTACAAATACCTCCGGGAAACGTATAACTCACGCGATATCCCAGGCCGCTGTTCCAAGTAAATTCTCCGCTCGGCGTGCAAGGAAGTATCTGGAATGCGCTGCTCCAGAAACATTTTTCGCGAGCCGTACAAAATTTTTCAAGAGTCGCTTCATAATTGAGGGGATGCTCGAAGAAAACGTACAAGATCGAGCATGGGCGTTGAAAATCGTAGCAGAATAGGGTCCAGAAAATTCGGGACCAAATTCACCCACCGTTGGTTACCGTTTGCATGGAAGAATTTATATCGCGCGTTTCTGCTGCTTGATCTTCGCAAGGATCAGTCAAATTTCCACGAGGAAAAGTAGAACGCAGCCAGGAACGCCCTAGAATTCATTGCTGCCCATTAACCTTGATCACCTGGCGCGTATTTGCCTGAACATCTCGCGTATCCTTTCGCCCTCGAATCGTCTCCCGTTTCCGTAGTTCTATCATCGCGGAACACGCGATTCAAGTCGAGGATCGCGTTGCAAATGTAATCTGAGAGAGCCGGGATCCCGTGCTGGCACGCAGCATTCTGTAACGCGAGTTGTTCCGTTTTCCGCTTCCGTAATGGCGAACGAATTTTGCGAGCCGTCTGGCGAAGACGAGATTGTTTTCGATAACTCTCGGCCTCTCGATGCGCCATCGTTCTCCTCGGGTGAACAGAGGGCTTTTCGATAACGACTCGCTGACTCGAGCCGTTATCCCGAATTCAATTTCACCAGATTCCGCTCGTTAAACGGGGATAATTTTCCGCGTGAAATAGGCTTTCACGCGAAGTTGAATCGAATTCCATCGATCGAAACGCGGAGTAACGAAGCCGCTTGCGCTCGTCAGAGTTCCAAGGCCTGCCAGAGGACCTCGAGATCAAGAAAATCACATTTTTTCCCCCGTCGAGTTTCAGCCGAGCGTTCTATGGAGAATCGTTTGTCAGCAGTCCGTGGACTCTCGAACAGTTCGAGCCCTGCTCCTCCACTGTTCAGAAAGTTTCGAACGAGGGCAGCGTGTCCTTTAGCCACGGCCAGGCGACTTGTCTCATTGAAAACGAATACGCTCCGCACGCACAGAGCGCGTCCAGCGATTAGTTCCCGTTGAAAGTTCGCAGACACGTCCTTCGCTGAGCTTCCCCGCCTGGCTCGACCGATCAACTTTCGTTGCTTTATATACAAAGTCCTCTGCTCGACGATTCCTCGCCAGCCGCGCCTCGACGCTCGCAACTTTCCGTGGAAAAAAGGACGCGTCCTCGCCGCTCTCCCTCGTTAACGCGAACAATTTTCCGTCCAAGTTCCGTCGAACTTTCTCGCGTACTTACGTCAATGCCGCGCAATTTCGTCCGCCTCCCGACAAGTTATCCAACTTTTTCAACGTCTGGTCTCGCCCTCGCGTAGTTCCCACCAGGCTGTCGCGGTGTTTTCACCGCAGAGGTGAACGGGGCGGGATAATTCGCGCGCGAGGGTCGAAAGTTCCGTAGGTGCAGCCTCGAGCGGAGGCAAAACGGAGTGCGATTCGAATCGTTGCGGAGGCTGGCTGATGGAACCGCGTCGAGAGTGCACTCTAAGGTTATTTTGTTCCAGCTCCGTTGCTCCCACTTTCGGTTAGCCCGTCTTTCCACGCGAAATCGTTGATTCCACCGAAACATTCAACAGGACTGCTCGCTGGCTCTTCGAGAGGGAGAGAGTTTAGAGGGTAATCGATAGAGCTATAGTGGAGGCTCTTTAAAGCGCCATTTCGAAATACCAGAGGGTACACAGAGACGATTTTTAGCGGCAGAATTGTTTAACGCGACCCGATTGGAATTCGGGACGCGTTTCTATTTGATCGATCGAGGATCGCCCGGAAATTTCGCGGCTAATGGATCGGCAGATTGTCGTGAAACTTTGCCAGATATCTAATTAGTTCGATTTAATCGACTGATCGCGTTCCCTTTGTTCTCGCCGCACTGGCGTCGTTCCAAATCCACCGATACCAGCGTCTGGCGTACGAATTTTACGCGGCGACGTACGATCCCGCGGTTTGAAATGTATCTCGCGGTCGAAGGACGAGGAAATCTTCTCTGGCTGTGCATCGAAACGTGGAGAACGTAATGGATATTCGTCGAATAATCGCGGAATTTTCTCGCTGGAATTTTTCTACGGCGAATGAAAACGCTGCGAGTTATTCATCGAAACCACGACGACTACTCCTACAGTGTATCCGCGAGAATGGGCGACCGACGCAAGAGGAACGCCAAATGGGATCGTGGAAAGACTCACCCAGGAATCCTGGGATCGCGCCTAGAGGCATCACGAATAAGCTGACGAGCAGATCGGCCACGGCGAGGGACAGAAGGAAGTAATTGGTGACGTTGTGCAGCCTTCTGTCGAGACCCACTGCCAGGCAGACCAATATGTTCCCCAGACCGCCAGCGACGATGAACACCGCCACAAAGAGGAAGATCCAGTCGAAACGACGGCCCCTGGTCGTCGAACTCAATTTCGTCCGGTGAGAGCAAGAGATCGTCAGGTCCACCGTCGTCGCGTTCTGCGGCGTACACTCGAGGATCTATGGGCGTAACGAGAGAGAAAAGAGATTTACCGAAGGGTTCGTATCGAAGGTACTAAAGTTCGCGCGGAAGGTTGGATTACTTTTTCGATTAGACTCTGAATACTGCGAATTAAACTCTGTAGGACGCTACTTAGGAAGTAATGTATAAGTAATGTAGGATTTTTACTGTAGAAGAGAGGATAACGGATAAATAATAAGTACTATTAATAATAAACAGACTGTTAAAAGAAACTGGTACTCCTACGCTTGCTAATTTCCAAACTAATTCTGAAACTTTCCTCTCCAGACACACTCGAACCCACACGTCTTTTATTTCTCCACGCAGATCCGCTTCCACAGTCACCCCCACAGTAATATATTTTACAAATATGTAAACATTTATCACGTCCATATATATTTAGAAATAATTAATTGATTCGTTCTTTGAGACGTATCATCCCCAAATAAGTTCACGAGTCAAGAACTATCAGAGGTCCGATCGTTCCTCCTCACCTGATCATCGAAGCTGGTCTCGTTGCAGCCTCTGAACCTCGGTATCCTCGACAAGAACACACCCTCGATGCTTTCCAGACCGCTGAGGACCAACGACACGTTCACGTCGCAGCTGGAATAGTCGCAGGGTCTGCAGAACAACGTCATGGACGGCGTGAACGTCCCTCTCTCCACCGTGCACATGTGATCGAACCCCGCGGAACCGATTCCGCACTCGTCGATGCATCCGAGGAGGCTGTCGTTGCAGGGCAACTGACGCAGCATCGTCGTCAGATTGCTCGTCCAGGAGCTCGTCAAGTTTCCCTCCATGTCGTCGGCGAAGTCTATCGACGGATTGTTGCCCGATCCTTTCGCGTACGCTCGCTTTCTAACGACGTCGACTGGTTGTTCGCCGGACGACGGATCGCGGCTCATGAATACTGCGTGATCGTCGAACTAGGGCACTTTGTCCACGAACGAGCTGCGTCTCGTGATCCTGTTGACTCGCGAGCCACCATTGTGCCTTTTGTTCCGCATAGCTGTCCCTTTCGTATCGCGGTGCGCTCCGAGCGGTGGTCGCGAGACGAGCGAGCCCAGGGACTCGTGCGTTTCGACGCTGGGAACATCCCCGAATAGCATCGGGACCAGGGAGCGCGAGGGTGGAACGCGATCAGAACGACGAGGGGCGCTCGATCGGCTGGAGGTGCTCGTTGCCCGGCCAGTTTATGGATTCTTCGGGTCCGGCTTTACGACCGGCTACGCTATTTCCGTGTCCAGGGACCGTCCCGTCGGTTTTATTCGGCCTCCTTCCGCGTATTCTCCATCTGGAACAGATGATGACAGTTTCAAGCTCTCCCTGGAGGTATCGATTTATAGCGCGCGGGATTATTAGTCGCTCCGCGTTTACGCGCGCGAGGAATCGCCAGCCCGCCCCGCGAAACAGCCGAAACTGCGAGGAGAAAGGCAGGAACGGGAAGGGAGAAATATTCAGGGGCGAAAGATTGGCTCGGGGGTTGTCTCGAAACGTTCACCCGTTGGGAACGCGACGCCTACCATTCTCGTCCCGGTTTATGGGGATGTTTTTCAATTGGATCGGTCCTCGCATTTTTATTATCCAACCCTGCGATTGTTTCCTCCGTTCCTGCCTTCGCTCGAGGCTGCACGGCGCTCCTCGAGGAACAATTCGAGCGCGACCGCGCCGCGAGCGTTTATGAATTTCGCGTGAAGCGCGACAAGGATTGATGCGTCGGTTAGGCCGTAACGAACAATCGTTAAACTATTCATCGCGCGAGAAAAACGGGAACAAAGAAAAATAGACCATCCAGAGCAGAAATGGCGTGTAATCAAAGGCGACGAGTAATCCATCGATCACTTTTTTTCCACGGTTCTCGACGGGACGGCGGAGTCACCCTCGAGCGTGCAAATGGAATATTTATCGGGGATTACAAAAAGGGACGAGAATCACCAGGAATCGATGGTAAACGCGGAGTACGTTCGGGACTACCGATGAAATCCACGGGCACAGGGGGTATTCTCTCTCTTCTCATCGCGCGGCTTGTATTTTATTCGAGATGCGTCCGTAATCGTGGCCAGGGTGGCTAAAATAAACGGAAACTCGAAGCAACGGCTTAGCAGAATTCTGCTTTCTTTCGTCCTCGACGTCCAACATTATACAGCCCTTTCGACTGCCTTTTCAAGCTCGCGCTCATCGTTTGTTTCTTAGTCGCGTGACGCTTGGTGCACGCACATCGATAAAGTTTCTTACACGTCACGGAGGAATCGCGAGGCGGATGTAATAACGCTGCATCGATCAGAAATAAGGCGAGTTTAAAGTGACATCGGTGACGACACGCGTTCCGCTTAAACTCGTCTGGTAAATTCCATTCGCGAGGGAGGAAACCTCGCTAGGCGGCAGTGAGCCAATTCCATTTATGGATTTGAAATGTATCGAAAAAATATTGTTTTCTTTCCTCTTTTTTTTTGCATGTTCCCTTCCGCTCTCTGTAACGATGCATCGATCCCCGTGTTTACACAAACGGAATGATTCCGCGCGAAATGGCCGCGTTCGAAAGGAAAGAACCCATAAGCGCGATTATTTCCGCCCGGATTTCGCGCGAAACGAAGAAGCGACATAGCTCAGATTGTTTATCTCTCGATCGAGTCCAGTTTCGAGCCTGAAGCACGCGATATTGCGCATTGATCTTCGATATCTGCCGTCGGAGGACAATAAACGCGCAATATTAGCGGATAAGCGGGTGGTTTATTACTTTTGAAAGTGCGACGAAGGCAACAGGGATCTTTGTTTCCTTTGCGAACTCGAAGATTTACGCCAGCGGTGGCTAGCAGTCTCTTAAGTACGACGCGTAAACAGTTTTAATTAACCCTCTTTGCAATAATCTCAGGCTCGAAACGCGCGTTTCTGGAGTGATCTCAACTCCTCGTGCAATAGTATATTGTGTTTAGCTTCTAATGGAGTTAACGAGATTCTAAAAAGGGAAAGTGATAACAGTTTCCATCCCAGCTTAGCGTAATCGCTGTTTAACCTTCTTTATCCTAACGAAAAGAAGAAAAGACAGGAATGTAGCGCGTTTTAATTCGTTCCTCTATTCTATCTTTGCGAAAGGTTCTCATAAGTATAATGGCGAACCGATTCGCGCAGCCATTAACGCCAAGGACTCTTCGAAATGCGAAATAACTCGGAGGATCATCAGAATACCGCTTCGCGCCTTTGAAACATCTCGTGTATGAAGTTTAATAACGATAGTCGTCCGCTGCGATGTAATCGAGCCTCAGTCTCTCTCCTAAATAGCCCGTTTCTTAAGTTTATGACGTTTCTGGGTGAAATACGCAGTCGAAAATGGCTCGAGCAATTTTTTATGAGGCTCGCGACTGAATTGCTCGTGGAGTTTACCAGGACACGTGTCCAGATCTCGAACCGTGCTGGAGCATCTTGCAAGGTGCTACGCAAACGTGGAAAATTCAGAGGGACGCCATCAAATTCGGCGCGAGTTTGACGGGGGCGATTTTTGTCCGTTTTAAGAAGATTCGTCGCGAGGAAGCGGCATTCGAAACAGAGTCGAAATAGCGGGGATTCCTGGAATAATATGGTTCCCAGCAAAGTTCCCCTCGCAACGGATGTCGACATCGTCGACGTACGTGACCCGTTTCATCCATCGGACGTCGACACAGTGTCGCGCGCGTTAATAACGAGGGTTAATGAATTACGAAAACCTGCTGCCTACAACAAAATGGCCAATTTTCGTGCACTGCGTTCATTATTAAGCAATATATGCGCGAAATCGGTTTTCTGCTGGCAGTGCGTTTTAATATAATACCCGCGCGATAACTCGGTTAAGAAGATTTACATCGCCTGGGAAGTTCTACCCCTGCGCGAGGGTTTCTAGCTCTGCAGCAAAGGGGTTAATCTATCGGACCGTTAATGATCAGTTTCCATTGAGGAATTTTGGTCAATGTCATCGTGACGCGTGCTCTCTACCCTTGGCTCCATAAATTACCAAATGATTAATCGTTCTGCCCTGATCATTCTTCGTCCCACCCTGTTACGTCGACTCCATTGACAGCACAGGAACGTGAAATTCATACGAACTCGTAACTTGATTCGAATCTGCTTTCCATATTTGCCAGACACGTGGCGAGACAATTAACATCGAAGCTTCTACTTGTACCTTATTTTTATTTCGATAGCTGCTTTTATGAAGCGTGTTTTCTCTTTGGAGGCACAGGTCTCGTCGATCGTAGATCAACTCGCGGAAGCTCGTGAATCATGTTTTTCACGGATCATTCCTCCCCGTATTTCACTTATGCTTCTCTGAAAACGAGAGGCATCAAGGGCCGCGCCACTTCGTCGCGGCTCATTTCTCTGATATCAAACGCGATACTTTAGCGTGCTACCAGCGGAGTCGCGTTATCTATCACAGAAAGTTACTCGGTCGTGAGAAAGGTCTCGTCTCGCGAACACGCGATTCATTTCAGATTCCTTAATAGATCGGTATTTTCCTTCGATTCAATCAACGATCCTGAAAGTTTCCTCGTTTCAAGGAAACATCCCCTCGTGCCTTCGTGCTATTGGTTATTATAATTTTTCCGTAACTCAGCTCACTAAATCTTCCAATTGTATGGCCAGAAGAAAGTTAGAAACTGAAGAAAACAATAAAATCTCTGCAAGTAGAAATCGTATTAAAAAATCTTCAGAATTCTGTATTCTAATCCTTAAATCCTTTGCTCAAGATCGCTGTTTTTCGATGGATGCTAATTAATTCACGTCGTTAACAACGAGTACCTCGAACACATCCGGCAATCGATGCGTCGAAGCCTGTTCGTGAAAAATTGATCGCGCCACGCCGCGTAACTTTTGCCCCGCTTTCCACCTTCATTTCTATTTCACGCGAATGCTTATTTCCGGCGGGGGTAACGCTTCCTCTCAGCCGACTCGAGGAAAGGACGCAGCTATAAATTTAGCATCGGTATAATTTTGCTGCATTCGATACTTCGCGGAGCTTTTCGAACCTTCTCATTGTTCGTCCACTGTTCCAAGGAATCATCGACTCAGCTTTGCCCTCGAGGCTGACTCGAGCCATTGTCTCGTGAGAATCGCGACGAGCAGGCGAATTTGTTTTCTCGTGCTCGAAGGATCGCCTCTAATGAACATTCTAACGATGATCATCGCAGACTGTTGAAGAAATTCGGAGGATTTGGCGAAGTGGACATTGTTTAGGTTCTAATTAAAACGACGCTGCGGATTGATGTCGAAGCAGCAAGACGAACGAGCCTCATCAAAGGCATTTGATTAATCGCGCCAGTTCAGCCTGGACTCCCCGGAGTCTTTTATCTGGGCAAATGAAAAAACCTCTGACCTTTTCCTCGGCGAGCGGACTGGCCGCTTTTTCGTTTCTCCGAGCTCGTTCGTGTTTACACTTCTAGTTACTAATCAGACTCTGGTCTAATTAGAAACGTCTTGTGTAAGGTACAAGGTTCTGCGGCTAATAGCTTGAGAATTTACTGTTTTGCCTAAAATTCTTGCGAAACAGGTAGAGGTTTCAACGTCTTCTTGGTAATTATTCGTTTTCGCGTTATTTAGTAGAAAAAATTGACTAGGAACTATCGTTATAATTATATATTATAGTTTCAATTCGGTTAAACGTGTTTTCAGGATTATTCGTAGCAGTCGCGTTCCTAAGCCCTTCGAAAAGTCCCACCATTTATCCCCTATTCGCTGCATATATCTCGCATGCTCATTTCGCCCCCGTAAATTAGAATTTGCTGCGATCTCTGGCAATTAACGTGATCGGATTCAGCAGAAGGCGGATAGAGATGCGAATCTGCCTATTTCACGGTTTAACCGTGTCTCTAATTACGACGAAGACGATCGATGTTCAAATAGGAAATTAAAATAAGGCGCGGAAGCGAAAGAAACTTAATCCTTTGCGCTCGAAAGGCGACTCTCAGTCGCCATTGCGTTTCGTACGGCAACTTTCAAGTTCTTTATCGACTGATTTGTAGTTTCGAAACCCCACAAAAATGGATTTCAACAGTGAAATTAGCTCGAGTGAAGGTGAAATTGATTTTCAACTGTTGCAAAACGAGATCGATTGTATTCGTGAAGAAATGAGGGATAGGGAAGATGATATACGACCACAAAGTCGTCGAGTGTAAAGGGTTAAGTGTATCGCAGCTATCACCGATTTGATCGAGCGTACAAATTTCACTGGGTTCCTTTCAGTTCCTAGTTACCTCTGCAAACGAGTGAAGAGCACGCACTTATTTCCCAGCGACGAAGGTGTATAGACTTCGGAAAATTCGTCGTGGCGAACGCTCCAGCCGCGTTATCAATCCTCGTTAAAGTACACGCGAAATTGCCTGGCGAAAACAATCAGAGCCGGGGTGATCAGCGAAAAAAAGGCAGTTAATGAAATCGAGGCACCCGTAGCTGATGATACGCGCGCGCGTGTATCACTGTATCAGAGTCCATCTGTCGCGCGTTAATATCAGGGGCGACGATAAATCGTCGCGGCGCATCGACGCGTCGTCATTAATTTCCACGGGAACGAAACGGTCCGCGGGACTTCCGTTTCGCGTGATACTCGATGTCCGCGCGCGGCGAAATCAATTAAACGGTGTACGGAGGCGAGTCGAAAAATTCGATGAAATATTGTCCGAGCCGGGTTTGCGATGGAATCAGAGGCGAAGAAGGCAACGCGATAATGGATCGAGCTGTGCGCGGAAATATAGCCGAACCAAAGTGAGGCTCGCGCGCAGAGAGAGCGCCTTTCAGCGCAGAAACATGGAGGAGCGCAATGTGGAGGTGCGACTGTTCGAGGATGGCTGTTCAGAAATACCTACGTCGGACGCGAAGGCAAAGAAAACGTGTGTACGGAAACGTAGGATATGAGCAGAAACCCGGAAGCAGAGATTTCGCAACGGAAGCACGAAGAAGCGTTTCGGATATTCTGAAGCGAGAGACTGCGGAGACGTAAATATAAAGATTCCGGATCGCTCGTCAAAGACTTTCTTGTACGTTCACGTTTTGGATTAACGCACGATTTTCTCGTGAAATGACGAGCGTAATCAGGGAGATTGTCGCCTTTGATCCCGCTCGAAGCCAGAAGAATCGTTTCGCGAGGTCGGACGGTTTCAGCTTTACGAGGCTCATCCCCTGTATTATCGATGACACCGCGCCGAGTACGTCGTGCTCCCCTTCTTTTACCAATTCCCTCTACATTCGCGCCATTTTTCATTTCCGCGTCTAGTCCTGGGTAAACGTAAGAAGAATTACGGTGCTCCACGACGACAAATTGTTCCCGCTCGCAGGGAAGATATCACAAAAAGCGGACATGCTTCATACATTCGAAGCCTCTGGGATAATCAACCGAGCCATTCCTCCTCGAAATACTCTTCATTTGTACCTTGTACACTTTAAAGTTCCAATTTCTTTCCACGCAAGCTCCTCGAGAGATTTTCAGAGCACCAAACGTACGAAAATAATTCGTATCATCGATAGATTAAAGATTTAAATCATTCGAAAAACCACCCCGCAATTTGTCAATACTCCTTGCTTATAAATTAACGCGTTTCAAGATCTCAGTCAGCGGCGCAAGTTCGATAGAAGATTCGCTAGATCGCGTTTCCGCCAAAATAATTCGCTGAATTGACAAAGAAATTTCGAAACTGCAATTTACCAAGGGCACACCTTTGCTACCCGTTGATTCGTCGGGACACGCGTCTCGTCTCTGTCAATTTCTAATTAGGAAACGCGTTTCGAATTGGCCGCCCCGTAAACGTCCGAGCGTATCACGCGTCACGTTTAATTACCTTTGTAATTACTGCCGCGACGAGCGTAGGTATAAACGAGATGCTCGTTTCCGTGGCGGCGGAAACGTTTTCCAGTTGGTACGGGACGATGGACGCGTGGAAAAAGGTGTACGAGTAACAACAAGCGTTTTGCCAGGCACCTCGTCGCGCAAATTAGTGTTGTTATTACTTTTCCGTTTGACATCGCTCAGAAAAGAGTCGAAAATTGACTCGCGCAATCGTCTCCAGGCGTAGGAACTTTGATTAATTCTATACAATCGTAATTCCATGAAGTAAAGGGTCGCGTGGGAGGCAACGATTAAGAATAATGGTTGGAGGGTGAACGAGGGCGGAGTAACTGCCAAAATGATGTTCGTTCGCGGAGAATCGACGGTGAAAGGGGAGCGATTTAAAGTCGAAGATAAAATCCTGATTCACGGGGACATTCCGATGTGTCTTTACGAAGGACGTTGGAAAATTGATAAAAACTGAACGATACCTCTCGATCTACCGTAAGTTCAGCAAAGCCGTGAACTAAATCGAGAATCTCTGGCAAACTTTCAATTGCGCTCTCCGGAGCATTGAAACAAGGAAGTATTTGTCACGAGCACAACAGATAACTCGCGAGTATTTTGATCTAATCGAACACGGATGCTTCTCAAGTGGTTTCTGCGTTGGAATTTAATCAGTTT
The DNA here is from genome assembly GCA_963969225.1 of Xylocopa violacea. Taxonomy (NCBI): domain Eukaryota; kingdom Metazoa; phylum Arthropoda; class Insecta; order Hymenoptera; family Apidae; genus Xylocopa; species Xylocopa violacea. Next base: position 32,216,436 of record CAXAJV010000002.1, on the reverse strand, counting down.
TTGTCGAAATTTGTTGTCACACCGTTTTGCGGTGTGAAGATGCATTCGTGGCTCTTGCGAGTCGTTACGAGACGAAAGTAGTAAAAACGCAGCAGAAATCGTGGCAGATCTGCGAAGATGCGGTGAAGCATCGGATGCGTTATCACGGGCAAAGTGCATCGGCCGTTCTCCGTCGATGATGTGGGACGACGAAGCTTGGACTTGGTTGATTGGGCATCAAACGATGGGAGCGAGATACGGATGTAATTTGTTAACGGGCCTGCACGGAAAATAATGCGACTCGATAACGAGATATGACACACCACGGAGCAGGTTACTAAGGCCAATGACAGCGTTTCGTGTCACGATGCGTTATTTTATCGAAACCTCGTGTTAATTCGCGTTCATCCATTGAACGTTCAGTTTTTTCCAACTACAGAAAATGGAAGCTAAAAATATGGTACTTATTCGCAATGTTTCAGCACAGAGAATGCACCGATTAGAAAGATGGTAACGAAGGGAGTTTAATAGTTTAAAGCCGTTTATATAGAAAGTTTCCGTATTCTTCGATTCTTCTGTAGAATCCTTTTGAAAGATTACATTCATTAATTAAGTTTCTTTCATTCGAAATGAAATGAGACAAACACGAAGGCTGGATATTGGTAGAATAAAAAGAGCCAAACAGAACGACCAATTCACTGGAATTCGCCTTCTCCGTTCCGTTTTTATCTCCGCGTTTCGATTCTGAATGAAATCCTCTGTTAAACGACTCAGAAAAGAGTCGCTCAACACAATCGGTCGTAATTAAACGTTTATATATATCGTATTATCGCGTTGCAAAGGTTCGTCCGTCATGGAAGAAAATTCGCTTGCCCCTTTGTTCGTTCGCATGAACAGGAGAAAATTTGCGAAACCGTTGCGCGGATAATCGAAGGAATACCACAACGAATGTTGCCATTTGCCATTAATAATTCGCTGCCGCCAAACGCAAGGCAAAATGGCGTACCAAACGAATTTTTCACTTGATACGCGCCGACAGCTCCGCCGCGGTTCTATTTCAAAGCGTCATTAGTCGTCACGCCCGAAAGCGCAAGGTTTAATAACGACCAGGCGATGAACAGTGCAATTTAACCGCGCGTGAAACAGAGGCGCATTAATTGACGTTCAGTTTCACGGATCCGCGACGGACAAAGCTGGATTCGTTGCGCCCCGAAATCCGCGATTTTACGCCACGGTTTTATGCACAATCTCGCGAGCTTTACGCGGCCGTTATAAGCCCGCCGCGAAAAGGAGATCCCTCCTTAGCGATGGAGATTTCCCGGCGCAAAGAGCCCAGCCGCACGCTCGAACCGTGAATATAAAACGTCGCGGACAAAGTTATGAGCCGCGGCTTGACGAAATTGCAGTTCGTTGCGTTTATTTACAAAGGAGCCACAGACGGGGGGCGAAAGTGGGCCCCGTTAAATTCCGCCAGATCCCATCGGAACTGGTACTCCTCCAGTTAATATCGCGCCCCTCTAATCCCTTTGGTCCACTTTTGTTTCGCGGATTCCGCCGGGAGAATTCACTTTTTCCTTTAATTAATGCAATCCTGGGGAACGTCTGAGCTGAAACTGTCTCCGCGTGATAAAAGATTTAAGGGCGTTTAAGGATCGGCCGGAAATGCAAATCGCCTCCGTTGGAGCAGCGACGCGCGAGGGACGCGATGCAATTTTATGGGACACGGACGAGTTAATAAAATTTAGCGGGTTACATTGTTTTTCCACGGCATGGGCCATTACGCGGACGGGTTCCCGCGAGGACAAGCCAAAATTGTTGCAGCTGGAATAAAATTTATAACAACCAGCCGCAGGCTGTAAACGTCCAGCGTACTTCGTAAAGCTGTCTCGAAAATATGAAATTTTACGATCGACTATTTTACAAAAATTTGCTTACTCCGCGTTCCGCGGTTTTCGTTCTGCACTCGAAGGCCGCGTATGAAACGGCGTTCCGGTTTTCCGCGAATTTTCATGGTTCTGCGCGTGAGAAGGCACGGGAATCGAGGCGCTCTTAAAACTGATATTTCATCAGAAAAATGCGGGGGTAAATTGAAAATTCCTGCCGATCAATTTCATCGGAGGTTCTGTCAAAGTGTCGGGCGATAATCGCGATGTTTTGCGAGCAGACACGACGCCAGGGACCCGTCAGAATTTTCGATGCTGCAACATTTTCGTGACCGATGCAATAACGTTATTGGAAACGAATAGACGGCCGTTTCGTCTGCTCGATTGGGGAGAAGATTTTCGCATCCCAGAAGCGATCTAACGTGTGTCGTAAAAATTCGCGAAGCTGCGGCGATTTATCGGCAGAAATGCATCCTAAACACGATCAGATCGTGCGATTCGATCTCGCGCGAGCATAATTTATCGTACTGCAAAGAAAATGCACTTTCGTGCTGAAATCTGAACGCGAGTAAACGAGCGAGCTTAAAAATTCAGGAATCGAATTAATTACCACTGTTAAAAAGAGACGTCTACGCTTTTACCACGCGAAAAATAATTTTTCTATGCAGATTTTCATAAATTTTTAATTCATCGTTCTCTTCCGTGATCGAGAGAAGTATAGCTGAAGCTAGGTTCCTCTTCTTCGCGAAAATCTCGCCGGAAATATATTCTTACCGAGTAAGGCACTAATGAAAATTTTAATGGGACGGCATTTCTTACAGAAATTAATAATAAAATGCCGCTGGTGGTACAGCTTAAAAATAGATTCTCGTAAAATTACTGGTGCGATACACAAGGTTTACCATTACGTGCTTCCATCGATAACAAGGGTACAAAAAAGAAATAAACGGCGGGATGGCATAAATTGCTTGTACTTCCGGGTCAGATTGGATTATAAAGGGGCAATACATTCATTTTCGCGGTGTAGTACTTCGTTATGGTACAGTCTATACCATTGTAGGACAAGGAACAGAAAGATGTTTCAAGCTGAACGTATGGAAGGTTCAGCTGCCAGTGTAATTTGAACGAATTCAATTTTTTAAATAAATTCCCGCCACGCCATTTAAAATTCTCTATCCTTAAACATTGAATGGAGAAAAGTTTACTCACATTTCTCTGACAACATCGTCCGAATCCTCGTTTCAGACCTCGATTCCCTCTCTTCCTCGAGTTCTTTCCTGTCGCCGTAGAATTCTACGGTTGCACTCGAGTCTGTTTTTTTAACTTTTCTGCTGCACGACCGAGAATTCGAACGTTAACGTCACTCACACCATTCGAAGCACTGTAAGATAGCCGCGGGATCGATCGATCTCCGATAATCGATGATCAAGCGGTTCACGCGATAATTACGCTCGGAAACCCCAGTGTAACCTTTCGTGGCGGACTTCGATTGGCTAGATCGAGGCTGGCGACGCGCGAAACGACGTTTTAAATTTGAAATCGTGGAGACTGGCTGGCAAGTGGAATTCGCTGTCCAGTGTCTTCGTCCTCCCGTAGAACGAAGTGCGATCGATCGAATTCTCGAGTGAGATATGAATCCGCGAGTGAAACCCGAATGGTTTCATTAAGAATCGAGTGGCTCATCGTATCGGTTCGAGGGACGATTAAACGGTGCTGACTATATGAGTTTCAACTCCGATGTCTCAATTTCGACGAGTTTATGGATTGTTTTGCATGGATAAATCGGTCAGAATCGTGGCGAATCAAACGCGGGTGATGTATGAAATGTAATGTACGAAACAAGCAATTCTTGGCGTCGATTTTTCAGCGAAATTAATCGCAAGATGTCACCGCGATTCCGATCTACTTAGCGAGTTTGAATTACACACTACTGTTCGTTTCGCGCGCAATTCGCGGACTCGATTCTCGCGTTATGCTCGCGGTCGTCGAGCGCGATCATCGCTTAGTCAATTTCACTTCAGTGTACGGATAGTTTCGCGTAACGATGTGTCTCAATCGATCGTGATTACTCGTTGCTTCCCTTTCAACACCATAATGAAACTATTGTCGCGGACCACAGTTTAAGGAGATCAACGTGCGGATAGATCGCGGTCTAGAACTTCTAAGAAGAGAACGGAAGTTGTTTCGCGAGTGAAAACTTCTGAGAAAACTTCGGACTACGGTGCCGCGAATTGCTGCGAATTTCACACATGCCGTCAACAACGTTTCTACGCGATACACGATTCTACGATTTGCTTCAAAGAATTCTTCGTTGTTATGCACTTTTTGGATCGTCGATTGGTAGAGATCGAATCACTTGGAAGCGGAACTTCGTGTAAGTTAAATTTTTCCGGTTACTCCACGGTCGTTTCGCGATCACAGAATCGATGGAGGAATAATCTGTATCGATTGCGATGTCCTCGTATAATCGTGTCACCAAAGGACACTCTAGCAAATACATATCCTCGCGGTTTGGCCGCGTGGATCATACTGAAGGCACGACGGCTCGGTAGAGCAAGCGTTGCCTTATGCCAAGGGAAGGGAGAAGGACCGAGAGAGGGACCGCTTCGCGCTCCAAACCATGTTCGTCGATCGAGCTTCCTGGGACGCTTCGTTTCTATCCTTTGTGGTGCCACATCGTGGGTAAGTATAAACATTAAGAAATTATGCACACTCCGTGCTTATCTGCTTTTGCTTAAATATTCACCGTATTCACCATACGTGCTGAACGATGTTCTTTTAAACATTCGAATCGAAAATACGCGTAAAATACGTACCCCGTCCTCGTGCTATTTTCTTTTTTGTATAAATATTCTTTTTAATATGGATGATTCTTATTTGTGACAACGCAATACGCGATATCGGTCAACGTTAATTACTCGATATGCTTCGATATCGGTGTGGCCATAAATTCATATTGATTGCGATAAAGTATTGTTCGTAATTAATAGTGCAATTACATTTACCGCGTTGCGGTTACATAAATATATGGTAATATTGCTGCTTTGTGCAGGAAAGACTGGAAGTATATCTTCAGAACTTTGTGATTATTAATTAATGAGCGAACGGAGTCCCCCGTTTTATGCAGATTTCTTCTGTGTGGTTAAAGAAGTTACAGACTCTTCTGGTCACCAAAATCTTGCTTCTTATGAATATTATCTAGTTATTCTTGCGTATTATATTTTTCAATGGTCTTGGAGTACAGTTTAGCTTTTTCTTTCTTCTTTTCATTACTATTTTAATCACCTTTCATTCTGTTCGTTCTGTTCATCCAATACTTTCCGTATTTCAACGAAAATCACAATTATCTAGGGGGCGATATAATCTCTAACGAAAACATAGAAGATTTTAATTTCAGTAGAGATATAGACCACTGATAAAACATTACGCTGATAATTGCTTCTGGATTCTTTAATCCGTCGTTCCAAAAATTAGTCGCTCCCCTTCCTTCTGTTAAACGATCTGTTATAGATCGTTTCTGCCGCTAAAAGAAGAACGGACAGCGGACGATGTTGTCGACGTTAATAATTCGCGAATTGATATTCTTGGCGAAGTCACGTTCCATATTAAGTTGAACAACGGCACGAAATTCGCCGCTGGATAAGCAGCGCATCCAATAACCGGGCTATCGAAAATTCCTGCCAGCACCAAATAATAAATTTCAATCTCCGCGGACGAACTTGGAAATTTGCGTAGTTCGCTGAGAACTGATGGAACGACGTTACCCGTTGTAAAAACGGATTACATTGGGACAATGTCGTCGATCGAATTGAACATGGCCGTTACGCGAGATTTAACCGTGAATCCGATCGCGCGAGGCGACCGGGAAAGAAGGAAGCGCGAAGATTTTCATTTCTGCAACGTGCAGCTCGATCCGCTCGAAAATGGAACGAGCTCCGCCGCGTTCTAACGACGCTCCTCTTAAAAAGTTTGGCTGTTAAGTGAAAAGTCTGCGCCTACCATTACCCTCCGTATCGCGTTACGAAATTACGTTCAGTTTTTACCTCGAAATGGGGCAAGTTAATTCGTCCAACAGCTTCCAGTCGTACTAACGAGTTCCTTCCGCGGGATTCGGGCTGTTTGTTCATTTAATTAACATCCTCCGTGGTATTCGAGTTAAGGGCTGTTTTTAAACGCCCTTCTCTCAATTTACGGATGTTCATACCGCCCTTTTGACTTGGCATTTAAATCGATTCTTTAATTTCGCGAGCGAGAGGCAGACAGTTGAACGCGTAGCTCGCTACACGGGCGCAAAAATTAATTTCCATTTGATTTCGCATCGCGTATCGTTCGCATTCCGTATTCATACGTTGCCCCCAATGAAATGCAATGAAAATTCGACCCTTCAATAATGAAACGGGCATTCCGTGCGCATAAAATGCGCGGAAGTAATCGTTTAGCGGGTACTCGATGCCTTTTGACTCGCTTGTTCTCCAGTAACGTTTGGAATCGCCGGATTTCGCGTTCCAGCTTTGTCGAACGCGAAAATAAATTCCCGTCACGCTTCGATCACCGTGAAACTCATTACTCGCGACAAGAATTTCTGCTCTTTCGGCCTGATAAACCGATGGTGTCGTGCGTGTCGCCATTGCAACGCTCAGCTGGAAAAGCTCGCGCTTCCGCTTTCTTTCTAATCGAACGGATCGAGGTCCTCCATGTTCTTCTGATTGCTTTAACGCTAGGCATTGTTCAATTAAAGAGTTTCTGCCGACGCTGGTTACCAAGTTTGCGGAAAGAATTGCGTTAAATTAAAGAGAAGAGAAAAGCACGGCGAGTCGAACAAAGCGGACGAAGGATTTTTATTCTCTCTGCTCGCATGTTTTACTATGCAGTGTGTACGAGGTATCTCGAGTCCTCTCTTTTTTTCTGCATCGCGTACCGTGTGTGTAATTTTAGTTAAACGCAATTTGCCCAGCTCTTCAATATTCCGACAATAAACGAATAAACGAACGCGTTCAATTTGTAAATTGGAAAATTATATTGCACAGCGCAGATGCGTTTCCTGTTGGACCGTGTTTATTTAGTAACATCATTGACGCGGCATAGTATAGACCACTCGCCAAATGCATTTTTATGTTTCCGGAATTCAGGGACTCTGGGGACCTACTTCACTTTAGTGTCATTGGTAATGCTACCGATTCGATACAGAGCGGATGGAATAGGTTCTATCATTTTGTAGGATATTAAATTTGTTAAAACTGGAGCCAAACTGCACACACTGTGTATGCAAGCATTCAAACAAGTTCCAAATTTAATATTAAACTGCAAAGTTTTTTACAGACACCATCTCTTATTTACTATTTCCTTGATATCTAGAGCTAAATTGCGTACACTGTGTGAGCGAGCATTCGAACAAAATATCAAGGAAATGGTAGATAAGAAGTGGTATCTAAAAACCTCTGTAATTTAATTAATACATATGTGTTCAACATACTATCTTTGTATGTCACGCACACTAACATAAGAACAATATAAAAAATTGTGAATCTTACCTCTTGTGTCGTTAATTATCCACACACGCAATTGAGATGCAGCACTAAGTAATAAAAATAAAAGAAATAAAGTATCTGTCCATCTTCTAGCTTCACTGGCTTCGATGGTTGAATCGCATGCAATTTCTAAACTCTTCGCTCTGAAATATAGAAGAAGAATTTCAAAAACTGGTCTAATCGACGTTCATCCCTTACAAATTTATAGAGGGCAGACGGAAACCTGTGGTTTTTTGGCACGATCGGTAATTCAGAGCATGAAGTTCCATAAAACGAGTGATCAATTCCGCATCGCGTCGGTGGTAATACTCACACACTCGAGCGCAGTCGCATCGAGTATTCGAACGAAAATTTCGCGTGTACGTTAAACAAACGAGATCGAACACCTGTACGTTCGAACGAGAAGGATCGTTACGATCCACGCGGGGGTGAAATTACCGTGCTCGTTTCCGTGGCCGCTGGAAAGTTCCGCGTTTAATCTGAAACGAGACACGAACGTTCGTTGTGTAATTGAAACTGTCCAAAGGTACCTCCGGCAAGTTAACTTTTTCCCTTCTTTGCAAGATTGAAACTCTGAACACGCCTTGGGCAAAAAGAACGACAAGAAAGGGGGAAAAAATTACCATCGATGCTGCTCCTGATTTAATCTAGAAGCTCGAGAAGCAGCAGATACTAGTGCATTTTAATCAAACGCGTAATCAGATTCCCGTAATTCGATTCACTTTAGTGCGTCTCGTAACTTTATCGTGCTGCGAATAAAAACAGAATAGGAAACACTGTTACCCTCGGAGTTTCCACGGGGACGTTCGACGAAAATTGCTCTCCGCGGCGTGCGTCCAATTGTATCAAGTTAACTTTCCATTCAATCGCTCTGCGCTGTTCGTATGCGTTCTCCTCGTTATGATCATTATCGTCCTCCACCCTAGTTTCCTTTTAAATCACAAATTTCATGCGACTCTCGCTTCAACTTGCTGCTAAACAGTTCCATCGTGTGTTTCCGAAACAGTAATGGGCCCCTCTTTCTATAACTTCGTCGAGCGTAACGATTTCCGGCGAATTTGCATCGTTTACTGTTGTAGAGATGTATTAGGGATTCACATCGACTATGTATTATATTTACGCTGACGTAAAAAAAGGAGAATCCTCGATTAGGAAGCGATCGAAGGTGTTTAATAAGGGCTATATTAAGGGATGCTGTCGGGTTATCTGAAACACTGTATACGGGAGTTCGTAAAGCGTCACATTATTTTTAGCTACGTGGAAACCGGAAAATACTTTCCTATTTTTTCCATCGATCGATATAAATCTTAGAATTGTGGCTTATAGATACTCTTTCGTGCCATTAATACGGATTTTTTGCTTTTTCTCTTTCATTTTTGGAACGTTCTTCGTTACCTTTCGAGGAACTCGAAGGAGAGGAGCATTTAAACGGGAGCATCGATTTCGCCCGTACGTCGAATCGGCCAAGCTTCATTTTAAACGTGATGACCCTGCAGAGTTTTAGTAAAAGCGCTCGAAATATAAAAGGGTGGCTTAAATTTGGAGCAAGTTTAATTAGGAATCAGCGGCGGGACGATGATTAAGCTTTCGCAGGAAATTGGAAAGGCTTTTCGGCCCCTCCTGCTGGCGACTCAATTAAATAAGAAATTCCATTCTTCTCGCTTCCCTCCTGGACGGTGAATTGCGGTATTCACCTGAAAAACACAACGAACGCGCCGGGCACATCCGATATACAAGATTTATTAAATTATTACAGCTATTATTATATGAGAATACACAATTTTTACATGTACATTATTATATATTATATATTTCGCTATTTACTGCCTTCATCCGTCCCCTTATTTCCCAGTTCTCCCTTTTATACACACTCGCAACTCAACGTGTCCTTCTTCCGCGTTCCTCCCCTTCCGCGCGCCACTTCCTTCTGCGTACAAAACTAATAACTCTAAGAATAATCATTGGAGTGAATTATCGAGCGTGCACGCTCGCTTCTGTCGAATAAGTTAAACGCCATTTACGCGTATGAAAGGCGCTGTAATTTGTGCCGCGTCGATCATCGAATACTTCGATCACCCATACCTAATACTTACTCATACTGCGACCCATTTCTAACTCAACCAACTGCTTTACTCTTGGTGGTTGCTACCGTAACTCTTCCATGCGCAATGTACAATTCTCGTCCTGACCCTCCTAAACGTATTCACCTGCTAAACCATACGTCTGAGCGCCATACCTAACGTCCATCGACACCGATTTCACGATTTGCAACACATTCGACTCGTTCGATACGATAAAGGCGAAAGAAAAAGGTGACAAGTGACGAGGTGCTCGATACAAAACACGATTCGCGATGATACAAGTCTTGAATTGGGCTTTCGTTTTCCTCTTAACATATCGAATGACGTCCTAAAGTACTTGACGCGCTAGACGCTCGTTAAAATGGCGGTGTGGTACGCCAGGCCTGTCCAAGTGGGATCCTCGTGAGCAGGAGCCACGTTTTGGGTGCCCGCGAGGACAGAGCCAAGGGTGAGAGCAGTAAAACAATTCGAACTGTGTCGTTGCACGCTATGTAGCTTCGCTGTTCGCCGTTCTTTTCGTTTACGAGAGTCGCTCGTACGAGCGACAGCTTGGACAGGCCTGTAATACGCTTTTAAACAGCACCCATTATTGACTCTGAAGCAACAGTGTACGTTGCAATTATTTTGTGCAGTGCGATTATCTCTCCTTCGTCCTTTCTTCTTGTCTTCCGCTTGCGTTAGAAGCACGAGCAATCCCTTGATCGATTCATTTCTTCCTTTTCTTTACAATATGATACAAAAAATACTGGCGTTGCCCTCGCGCGCGCGTATATATAAAATACACTCGGCCGCGTATCGTGCAAGCCTCTGTTTCTTCATCTTTATCCTTTTTTTCTATCTCTCTGCGTAAGTTTAGGGCCAGAACAACTACGTTCGCGCGACACAGACTTGCTTCTCCATTCATGACGGCGTATCTCGGCGAGGCACCGCGTGAAACGAAGAAATCGAATCAAGCTCACCGAGAAGAAGAGTCGGCTAAGGTGCAGCTTTCTCTACTCGAGACATAACCGTGACGATAGTTGACCCCAAACTTACAGCCGTTCCTTCCGCTTACTTATATAGTTGAAACATTAACTCGACATTTACAATTATTTATGCGGTTGCTTTACTCGGTTAATTGCTAAGAGAATAATTATGCTCGTTTTGTTCCTCCATTCCCCCGGAAGCTACCTCGCTCACGAAAACACTGAAGAGAGAGATGCTGGCTTTGGTATAATTTATAATCTCTCCTAAATACATTCTGTAAATGCTACATCGATAAAAAATACTATTCTTTCCCCTCCTCCTGCTTGCCTCCTGCATATATAATATGTACATGTGCACGTTTAAAAAGGCCAGCAGCACGGTCAACGTTGCCCTGGCCAGGGATGTGGTTCAAAATCGAAGAGAACGATGAGCATCGGCTTGTATCGCTTCGACCGGTTTCAATTGACTTTTTGTTCGTTTATTGCAACGGAAAGTGGCGGACTCGATCGCCACCGGACTCCGCGAAGAGCCGCCCAAACAAAAGTATCCTCGTTCCATCGGCTTCCCTCTTTCACACGGACAGCGCGAACCTCCGTTTCGTAAGGTTCTCTGAGTCTCTTCAGTTTTGAGCCACTTGTTCCTTCCATTTGAGACAGAAAACATTACGCTAATTGTAAGTCGACACTTAATTAACGCGCTCGCTGTGCCTTCGTGGAATGGCCCGATCGATGTCGATTCGAATAACGATTATAATTGACAGCGGACGCTTTAATCCTTGAATCTTGCTCTAATGTAACACGTAGTGGGCGTTTCCTAAGTCGCAAATCCGAATGAAATGCGAAAGGTGAATCCAAGTGAAGTTAACTTACTCGGTGTACTTGGTTCACACGACCTGCCACTTATATCTACTGTACTTCGCTTCGCTCGTTCCTAAAGGCATACAGATTAATCACATACACCTGGAATGATCCCTTTCTCTCAATTGCGCTTGGAACTCTTCGACATTATACATATCCACTCTTTCCCCCGCGATTCGTCTTCTCCCTTCGTGATTCCCTTCGTCTCTCATCGTAAACGTAAATAGCAAAAGGATCGTTGAAAAACTCACGTCGAATCGACACTCCCCCGCCTGGGGAGACGACCGATTTAATTTCGCGCGGACAGCCGCTACAGCGATGCGAGGAACCAACCGGATTCAGTTCGCAAAGAAAAATATTTCCAACGGTTTATAATCCGAGTGGTCAAGATGGCACTATAGAAAGATTCGTTCGGTAAAAAATGTGATACATAAAAAAGGAATAGAAAAATCGTACGATTAGTAGTACGTCGGAAAGAACCCAATATCCTCTCGATCTCTGTATAAACGTGTAAAAGCTAAACTGTTGGGATTTCGTTTACTTGGTTTCCTTTTTTGTTCAATCGTTTCTTTAAACGCTGCTTAATCTGATCGTTAAGCATGCGATGCAAGGTTCGCGTACGTGTGTATACATATCTCCTATATATATATATATATACTTTTTTATATACATAAATTTTTAAATAGGATTCGTTGAATTTGTCGTGATGTCTTGCAAGGGAATCAGAAGCGATTCCGTTCGATACTCGATTCCTCGAAACGTAACACTCTTGGCAAATGAACTCGCACGATCGCGTGTAGGACATTGAATGAGAGGATGCGTCAAGCACATCGTCCCCAACGTGGATTATCGTTATTCGTAATTAACAATGTTTTAACTGGCGCTCAATTATTCCGCGAAATTCTCCTCGTTAACAGACTATTGTGAACTTTCAGATAAATCGCAGTTACGCGACTCGAACTAATGTTTCGAAACGAGAATTCGTTTCAGATCTGCGTGGTTCTACCGAGCTAGGCTCGTGCCATTAAAGCTATCGCAAAATTCCTAGCGAACGAAGTGCTAGAAATTTTCCTAGAAACGGTTCGTTTGTACGATGAGAGGCTGTGTCTGCGCTAATTAATGCGTTGTTACATAGGCGGACGTTGCACAGGGAACGAAGTGATTTAGCTGTTCGCAGATTTCTTCTCCTTTACCAAACATTGGAAAATTGCTGCTTTTTTGGTGCCGAATTTCTAATCGACACACGCGGTTTCCTATGAACTTAGAAGCCGTGAGAAACGCGAAACGCAAAGACGCTAGGACGTGCACGATCTCTGTAAAATACAGAAAGACAGATTTTCCTTGGACATTATATTTGCGAACGAAAGATTTTTACCGAAGTAACCGTGGTGACGCGACGAGAATGAAATAAATAACAGTCCACTTGTCCGGTGAAACGAAGGTAAATCTTTTCTCTGCGAATAGTCGGAAAACAAATGTTCCTTTCTGGCTGACGTGGAAAGGTATACCTAAAGCTTGTCTGCTGGTAGGATGAGTTGCTACATACTGGCCATGAGATTAAAATTACAGAAACGCGCGTTTACAGTTTCGTCAGAGACTGAGTTCTGCTTCCAAAGAAAAAAGATGTATTCCCTTCTCGTTTGATAGATCTATTAATAAATACGCGATTGGCTAACGTTTTAATCGTATATAACCTCCACCGACGATACGTTCAGTCTTTGATGCGCCATCGATCCTCTTTATAAATGAAATGTAAAATGTATTTCGCCGCAAACGACTCGAAACTACTAAAAAACTTTCGCTACTCCCTCTAACTTTCTCTGCTGATTTCCTCGGGGAGGTGCATTCGCGTTCTCCCCGTGCAAAGGTTGCTACCATTCCAAATGTGTCGGTCCACGTTTTATAGAAATCTGCGACGAACCGATCGCACTATTCGGGTGCGAATTCTCTCGTCGAACATCGAAAGAAAAGGAGACAATATTCCAAGCGATCGATCCCTTACTCGCGACGCGACCGATCTTTCTGACCAAGCCCTGACCAAGTTCCCAGCATTTTTCTTTCCCCATTTTATTTACTTCTCCCCGCAAGACAATTTCAGTCGGACGTATTGTAGAATCCGCTGGCTGGCCTTAATCGGCATCGCAGCGTTTTGGAACATCGGACGTTTAGATGCCTCGAACAGTTCAATGGAATTGGGGCTACGTGGTCAGGCATCCGTCTCACCTTTCAACCTGAGACGGGCAAAGTCCTCGAAGATTATGTCGTCGTCGCCATATGCCTCCCTGAACAGAAACGGAAAGAATTTCAGGAATTCTCTTTTCGAAGGGAGACTTAAGAGAATGTCTATTCTGGGACCACTGAAAGATGGTACAAGGATTTATTCATTACATTAGTCCAACCCTGGAACGTGTCTCTGACCACTCTCCTCTTATTGGCCATATTCTCTAGTTTCGACGTGTTAAAAAATGTACACTCCTTGCGTAAAGGGAATAACTCTGGACCTTTAAGTAACTGTTATACCAGCTCCTTAGTACCACAGTCCGTGCACCAAATTTCAATGACCTTAGTATACACAAGAAGCTTTTTCTTCTGACAAGGGAACTGGTGACCAAAAGGAACGTCCGCGTGAAATATTTTCGTTCAATTACTCTAGGAAGCTATTAAATTTGTATTTTCCAGTCGAATCTTGATACGTTGGAATTCGATACGTTCCCTTGCGAGAGGCGTCTGATAATATTAGACGATGCGAATGAGGGTTGTCAGTCGCGTGTACATACATCAATGATTTCATGGAAACGATCTCTGGCTGACGAGAATAGCTCGAAAATCAGTACTTAAATATTGACCACGTACGTGTCCAATTGGATCAGGTTTGTGTCGAGTGGTATCTCGCCGCTCTCCACCTTCTGCGTCGGACTGGCCCGCGCTGTGGGTGGTGCCGGTTCCTCTTCTTCCGGTTTCGGATGCATCAAGATGAACGGCAGTTCTGCCACTAATTCGCTGTTAACAAACGTGAATTAAATTCTCCGTCCATTTCCTGGCGACTCGCGTACACGTCATAAATCCATTCGATATAAATTGATATCAATTGCGACAGTGCTAGGTTGGAGAAACGCTGCACACGTATTCGTGATACGCGACGCGTGAACGACTTTGGATCCTGCGAAAGGGTTGCTCCAATTGAATTTCAGGACAAAGTTATTCGAAATCAAGCGAACGAAATTCAAATAACTCGACTGCTTCGAACGAGGCACAACCGAGTTCAAGTAATTCGCGTGCCTGCATTATATAAATGGAAGTCTGTACTAACAAAAACAGAAATCGTTCTGGTTCTCTTCGTTCGCTCCGCGATGCGTTTCTTCAAACCAGATCGTCGACAAAACGTAGAGATTCTCTCGTCGGAACTTACCCTCCGAGGGGTCCGAGGTAGAGTTTTACTTTCACTTTGTACTGGACGATGATCCCGAGGTTCTCGCGTTGCGAGGGATACACCACACTGCGAAACATACAAAATCCGTCTATTCCTGGCCGTGGTTTTTCTACGGACGTTCGATGTCAAGCATGCACGATATACCAGAGCAATTCATACCAGGAAGCGACAAACGTTCAGTACAACGGAGTATCCCGAGCGATAGTAGCTCGAGAGGAATCAGCAGATAGTTAGCCGGTAGAGGAGGAGTAGTCTTAGCGTATCGAGAGCGTAAAGGAAGCCTCGAAAGCGAGCAGAGTGTGCATGCAGCCTGGAGCAACAAGTGCAAAGCGACTATTCAAACAAGAAGCGTGGGAACAGGGTATCGATTTTGTCTAAGCATCGCTGCGTACACGGTCTAGGGTTCGTACGATTCGATGTGAAAACTGCGGCCAAAGCGGGAGTACCAAATATCAACCCGAGAGGTGCGTTCGAAACTATTTCAAGCTTTGAAAGCTGAATCGTTGGAAAGGCTCCAGCTTCGGGCCGCGTTTATTCATTCGTTTTCACATTTGTTGTCGATAGTGTACGGGGATTATTTGCAGCAGTGTCGACGAAGCGAGAATCGGTCCACTAATGCGTTTCTAGCGTTCGAGACTGGAATACACGTCGGATCTACCAGTCCGCGATTGACTCGATCAACCAAGTACATTCGTTCCCGCACGGCGCAGCGTGGTGGATGAAATCGCGGCCAGAAATACGCACTAATGCTCTAATAAAGCGGGTAAACGCAATGCCTAAATCCTGTACCGCGATCTGTTCTAAACGTTACCAGTCCGCTACATCGCCAGCCAGCCAATTTATTTCTCAATTCTGGGAAATCATCGGAAACCACGATAGAAACGGCACGTTCATACTGTTCACGACTTCTCACCTGTCGCTACGTTAATTATCGAGGATCGCCATTGATCGTTTGCATAACCGCGCGATTAACCTGTTGTGAAAAACGCGGTAACAAAAAAACTACTGTTCCGATAATGGAAATTGTTTCGTACGAAGGCACGAGTTGCTCTCTTCGCAGAATGCTCGCAATAATTTCAGGTCATAAAAGGCAGCTGAGTATACGGTGCGTTTATTGAATCATACGAAGAAGAAGAGAGAGTTGAGTGCACTCGTTCGAAAAATGTTCATCCCCTTTCAAAAGTATTGGGACACGTGACTTTTAGCGAATATTTATTACACGACGTAAAGTATTTATTGGCAAATTTGATTACGTATATATATTTAGTGTACTCGCAGAATATTAGATTGTCACGTATGACCATAAAAATGTTTCAGACAACGGGACGTCATGTTTCAATGGCTCTTCCGTTCGCTTCGCGAAGACCAGCGTGCGATCGTTCGTCGTTTTTACTCGAAATCAGTTTGATAATTGGAATTATTACCGGAACAAGCGTCCTCCAATAAAATACGAGGCAGCGTACATATCGTTTAGCGAGAAACTCTGATACATTTCACGCGTTCGTTACGATTAAGCAAATATCCCAATACTTCCGAACGTACGTGGACGTAAAAAGAAGCGGGGCGAAGAACAAGCGTCATTAATTAATTCGCTCGGAACTGTGTCAGTCCACACGTTATGCGGGGTGTATTAAATTATGTAAAGCCAGCGCTCTCTCGAAAGCGTGCTGAAATATTGAGCGGTACATTTTCGAATACGCGGTCGCCTTCGACGCGATGAAAAATTGCTAACAAAATTCTCGCCGTTCGACCCCACGAAATTCTATTTCCTCTCGACACAGTCTTCTCCCGACGTTCCGTTCGCGTTCGATATTTGAAAAAGTAACGAGTTGCTTTTAACCTCCCCCGTCGAGGAGAAGCGCCGTCGCGCTGAACTCGTCTCTTTTTTCTTCCTCCCCGGGACAACCGCGTTCGCTCCAATTAATTACGCAAACACAATTACGCCTGGCGAGTCTTGAGAGCGAGGCGAATCCCGCGCGTGCATTTCGTCGCTGGTCGAAAGTCTCCTTCCGCCTCGTGCGGGGCAACAATACGCGGGGCTATAATTGCACGGGCGTTTCCGCGAAACGTGTGTCGGGGTTGGGCGAAACGCGACGGAACGTTTTATCAGGGCAGGCAGGGAAGGGTGCGCGAGGCGACTGATCGAATCGACCCGGAACACGCGGAGAAAAACCGGCGTTTCGTCTCTGAATATAGCACCGCGCGAGCGAGAGAGCGGAAGACGCGAAACGGGGCGGATGTACACACGCGATGAAAACGAGCAGGCAACGGCGTCGCTATTTTCGAACGGGCGAAACACACCCGTGCGAAATAATTGGAGGTGTATCGCGGGATACCGCGTGTATTTAACGCGGCTACATTTTCCATCGAACGCGCAAGCGTGCGTGGCGTGTCTGAAAGACGAACCAGCGATTATTCCGAACCGTGCCATTATCGCGGCGAGGCACGATCGAAGTCGAGCGAAAGGCGGAAAGAAAACGATGCCCTTACAGGTGTTCTTCTTTCGGAGCGATGCCTCAAAGCGTTGGCTCGCACGCCTCGAGTACGCCCTGCCGATGGCTGTTTCGTTCGACGGAGGGGAAAATCGTCGACGTTACCGATCTGCGTGCGTGTGCTCCGAAAATCGTCGGAAACACGGTGAATGGATGATCCTCTAGCCGGTTTTAAAGCTGTTTGGGAAATATATCGCGTACCACGGACGTTATTTGCGAACGCACAGGAGTTAATCGGCGTCGATGCCTCCCCAGACGTCGATGAGTTTGCCAACAAGTAGTGTAACGTGCCCCCGGGACGTTGGTTTACAAATAATGGACACGGTCTACACACCGAGGGCTGATGAACTACGGAAGCCTCTCCGAGGCGAGGCTTCAAAGGGAGACGTGTAAAACGGTCGGCGCGTAGTCTGGCTACTCGATTTGAGACTCTCGTCGTGTGTCTTGAACGTTGAAAAGAAAAGGGCGGTGGGGTTCGAGATCTCTCGTGCATCTCGTCGATCCT
The DNA here is from genome assembly GCA_963969225.1 of Xylocopa violacea. Lineage (NCBI taxonomy): Eukaryota > Metazoa > Arthropoda > Insecta > Hymenoptera > Apidae > Xylocopa > Xylocopa violacea. The sequence goes on along the minus strand of CAXAJV010000002.1, from coordinate 32,198,715 downwards.
TGTCGAGTTATCCACGCTGTTTTCCACGGCTTCGTACGTTTCGTTCCTTCGCTGACGTAACGAAACACCGAAACTGTCGAGGACTCGACAGCCGATCGATATGCCCCTCTGGCAAGTTCGAGCGGTGCAGGTTCTTTGACGCGTGTGATCGCGATTTCGGGCACACGCAGCCTCGCGTACGTACAGAGAAGTCGTAAACGCAGACGTGACCAGCCCTTTCGATGCTCGTGGATGTAGAGACGCAAAGAGCAAGAGATAGAGAGATAGACAGAGAGAAATAGAGAGAGAGAGAGAGAGAGAGAGAGAGAGAAACAGAGGCACGTACACTCAGCACCGATCAAAAGTTTGGGTATCACATGGTCATCGTTCGGGGATAAGACTAAACGAAGGAGAATTGGACAGCGTCTGGTCAGACGAACGCATGGAGACCGGACGCGTGGTCGCGGAACGCTGCTCGAAATCGCCCAAGGACTTGATCGGAGGGTGAAGATTAAGGGGATGCGCGAGATTTGGCGGTGTTCGCGTCGCCCAAACTTTTGAGCAGCCCTGTAAATATATATACGTATATGTTCAGGCGTGCGCTGTCCATCGACAAGCAGCGGTTTTCTTACAGAGTGCTGGACGCCAGATTGGTGTCCTCGTCTTTGATCTGGCCATCGAGGGCAAGCCCCCATTTATGTTTGTTGTTGGCGAGAAGCGGTGTCAGAGAGAACACTTTGCTCAGCGTGAAACCTGGCCCCACTGGGCACCCCTCCCTGACAAACATGTAGCAGAAGAGTGAAGGTAAACGTGCCATAGGGGGGGCCTAATAAATCCGGATCTATCGGGGCTCCGGAATAACGCTTAACGGTGGGCAGTCGCGAAATTGGTTTCTGCAAGGTAGCCGCGACTCTACGCGTGTCCCGTTTCTCTTTCGACGACCCGGCGAGGGGTTGAAATCTCGAGTTTCACCTTGCGATCGTCGATCCCCTAGCGTGACTGCGATCGTTGCCAGCCGGATTGACTTCGAGTACGTCGATTCGGGTGTGTATTAGGCACAAGTGTACTTGGACAGAATAATTATCGTCTCATCTGCTGACGCATGTTCTTCCATCGGAATTGAAATCGTGACGCGCGACAACTGCGTGCAAACATCGAAACGCGCCCCCCAGCTTCGGCTAGGTTCGCAGCTTTGAACCAATTTCGAGTTACCGCTGTAAATTTTGTGGCCATAGTGGAAGACGCGCGAATGCTTACACAATTCACGGGCGAAATTTATTGCCTGGCCGTTCGTGGAAAAACAAGGAAACTCGTAAATACGTACGGCGTATATAAACTAGCACTCTAAAGGCCATGATATACTGGCCTTTCCATCGCGAAATGATGGAAAACCCGAATAAAACCGCGGCTACGACGCCCATGCGTTTCGATATTTCGCAGAAACGACTCCCGTGACTCCTCGACGTCGCGCGGTATCGTCGATACGATACGTGTGTAGCGCCATCGCCATCCAAGTCTCCGATATATCGTTAAAAATTCCGTAATTCGAAAGCTCGGGTCACGGGAGACTCGCGGCGACTTCAATCTCGACGGAGAAAGGGCGATGATGATAAAGCTACGTGACAGGTGGACTGCGACGATCCTAACTATGACCGCGTGTATATATGTCTCTGTGTGTATGAAACACGAAATTTCAGCTTGTGCGTCACACTGCAATACAGACTACATGGACATACGGGAGAGGGAGGAGAGATATAGAAATAGAGAAAGAGACAGACAAAGAGAGAGAGAGAGAGAGAGAGAGAGAGAAAGAGAAAGGGGGTAAGAAAAAAAAAGAAAGACAAAGAGAGTGAGAGATAAATTGGCGTAGGGGGATGAACCGGGGGGTGTTTCGATCGATCAGCATATCAATTGTGGGAAGACACAGACGTGGAGATAATAGAAACTAAAGTGAAAACAGGGGGTCAGGAGGGGAAGAGGGACATAACCTTTGTACAGGAAAGTAGACCACCACCGATGGAGTTCCATATCCATAAAAAGTCCCCAGCAAAAAAGGCCACGAAGGAAAATACTGGCATTCCACTTTGAAATAGTGTTCCCATACAATATAGTACTTTGACTTGTAACGATACGATCGTCCGCGAGAACTGCAAACGGGTCTCGATGCCATTAAACGTCCATCGACGTACAGATTTATCGTCGCGTATCGAAATTGAAAATTCAAATCGGGGAACGTTCGCGTCCCCTCTCGTCGAGTTTATGACGAGAACGACGATTACAGAAAAATGCGCGGGGAGATCGTACGCTCCCTTGAAAGTCGGAAAATGATGGCTGAAGAAGAAAAATGAATACTCCTGGCTGTCCATTACTCTCTCAGCCGACGACACGTGATCTCCGCGGTAGAGCCGGTAGGCTTACGAACAAATCCCGGGGAAGCTATCCGCGAGTGTTTTCCAGCATCATTTGGCCCGTTTCCAGTCTTCGACTGCGAGCGTACGCTTCAGAGGTAAATGGTACCCGGCCGATGTTTGAGCACTCACATTGTGCTAGATGCTAGATTGGTGTCCTCGTGCTTAAGTTGGCCGTCTAGAGCAAGGCCTCGCTTGTCTTTGTTGTCAGCAAGCGTTGGCCTTAGAGAAAACACCTTGCTCAGGGTGAATCCTGGCGCTACCCCTATACTGCCAGTGCAATCATCTTATTTTCCGTTTCGTCATGTCACAATTCCATTCGGCATTTATCATCGCGTTCTATCGCGCACGCACACCTAGGCGTTAATACTAATCGGGAAAGTCTCGTGTATAGTGTCTCCTTTCATTCGCTTTTATTGGTGTAGCAAGTTGCGTCACGGGTTTAAACTACCGGCAATGTTTCTCGAAGAAAGGCGAGCGTTCGAGGCGTTTTCCGTTCTTCCATTGCCGTTCATCGGAACGCAAAATACCTCACATCTTAACAAACGAACAGAGGTAGGTTGAAACGATAAAGTTCGATTAAGAGCGAAATTAGACTGGAAAGCTCGCCGGTTATTCTTCATCCTGTGCGTGTTTCACCGATGAGGGACGCGCAGAAACCAGTACAACGTGTCATTGTTCGGTATTATCCGGCGCGATGTAAATTCTCGCGTTCGGGATTGAAATTTATCGCAACGCGATGCAATTTACGTCCTTCTGCGACGGTATCGATACATCTCGCGTAGCTCGTGCCTGGTCACGCTGCAGAATCTGTTGCCTCGTAAATTTTCTCGGTGACCGCCATAGCGCGGCGTATAGGCCACCAGGTTGCTATTTAAGGATATCGAACAGCTCGAAAAATAAACGTCACCGAGCGGTCTTTTACCGTCTATGAATCAATCGTGACCAGACTCGAGAGACTACCGTCTGTCTAAAATCGCGCGATCTTCGCGTTACGAGGAACATCTCGGGGGTCTTCTCGCGGAATAACGAGCAACAAACGGGTTCGAAATGGAACCAAATAACTCTTGACAAATTACGAGATTCGTCTCTACACCAGACAATCCGATAAGAGTTTCATCGGTTCGCATCGAACACTGCGACCATCGTATCGACCGCGCGTTCGATGCGCCTCGCGATTTCTCGCCACAACTTTCGCCCACAACGTCCGCGCACGGACCCATTTGTTGCTGGACGTTCGCGGCGGTTACGCGTTTCTATCGCCTACTGTCAGTAGAGAATAATGGTGTGCATTGAATGATACTCACTCGCTCTCCGCCTCGGCGACCGTGCACTTGTACTGCGCGGTGGAGAACAGGCAAATGTCCGCGAACTGTCTCACGGACACTTTGATCTTTTTCACCGTCCGATTGCTGTTGTTCGCTATGTGCACGTTCACGGCGATGTTCTCGCCGTGATGGTACAGCTCCTTGTCCAGGGACGCCTCCAGGTGGAGCTTGTTCGGGGACATGACGAACTCTTTGCTCACCTCGACGGAAGGCTGCTCGCCTTGCTTCGACGGCGCGTACATAATCTTCCGTATCGCCAGCCGCACCGAGTTTCTGCAATATGTTGATTTATCGCCGTCAACCGGCTTGCCAACGGCCCTCCCGTGCTACGGCGGCGTTCTACGTCCCGGGAGTTTCGTCGTGGACAAATAAACGACGCGATGCCTTAAATCTTTTAGCCCGATAATCCTTTTGTTGCGTTCCACTAGACTATTGCGAGTGACGGTGAAAAAACTTGTCCCTTTACCTCTTTGGAGGGAACTACAATGCAAGTATTCTATCGCCCCGACAAAAGAGCAGGTCTAGCCAAAAGACACGCCGAGAACGGCTTTCATCCCGAGCAGTTGGGATCGCGAAAAGGAATACCTCGCGTAAAGATATGCACCCGGTCGGTCGTCCTTGTCCATTGTAACGTTTCGCAGCGGAAGGGTTGAAGGAGCGCGCGGACGGTCATTCCCGCGTTTGTTGGAAATCGATTGGAGCCAGGAGGGGTCGAGGAATCGCGTGGACACGGACGTTACCTGAGTACTTCGTACCGTTTCTGCGGTTTGTCGTCCTGTGACTCGCCTACGAACGCGATCAACTCGTAGTCGACGCCGCACGGCTTGCCAGTGTCACCGGGGGCCGGTTGCAGCGTCACTGACGCGGCGCAGTGAGGCGGAAGTTCGAAGTAGAACGGGTACGCATCCTTCCCTAATTTCTTGATCAGCTTCTCCTGCAACCGCGTCAGATTCCTCTGCTGCGACCCGGTCACCACTGGATAGATCTGCTCGGCGGTCAGATAGAGCTCCTTGCGGAAATTCAGCCCCAGAACGTCCAGATCCTCCCTGCCGTACTTGAACGCGGCCACAACGTGCCCGAAGACCTTGTGATCCTTCACGTAGTCCGGGTCAATCAGCACGACCCCGTCTGTAACGATCGAACAGCGATCGGTGAGCTGCGGGCCTTAAGTGGCCTTGACGTTCGAGATTAACTGCTCGTTTAAGTAAATCGAATTTTCCAATCCTCGCCGTCAGCAGCCTTTCAGCGGCTGCGTTACCGACGTTTCGACGTTAAATAGCTGCACGCCAGTAATTGGATTAACCTTCGAGAGGTGGGGGCGAACCGTTAATATACCAATGTTTCTCCACTTGAGGAGGAAGTCCCACGTTCGAGGGAGAACGAAGGATCGGGCCGCTTCGCACCGGCTCAACAGGTAGATGACTAATGAAGGTAATCGAGTACGAGGAAGGAACAATGTACATAGGACGCCGTCGAAGCACCCCGGCGCACACCTCTCGACGGTTAACCCGGATCGATTTCGACGAAAGAGGAAACGTTCTTTTCCTTTATCTCTTACCAATAGGGTCGACGTGAGTTATGTGATCGACGAAATCCCTTTTCCCAAGGTACACCGTGATCTTTCCATTCAGGCTGGATTTCTTGAAGACGCGAGTAGCTTGCCGCTTGCTGGCACTGTCCACAGTGTCCATCGCGCAGATCTCGGGGCTGAGGATGGTCCCTAACTCATTTGAATCCCCAGGCACCGAGCACCCCGATTTCGAACTGTCCCTCTGCGGAAAAAAAGAGACGGTCGAGCGTTAAAGCCAGTAAATTTCCACGAATGGAACTTTACCAGTTTCCCGTGGTAGCGTCGCCGATGAAACAGCGGTCGAATGGAAATTACTCCAGGGTGTGACTAATAAGTAAATTCAATGTTCCCTCGAGTCGTGGAAACTTTTGATATTCGCATGAATTTTTTAACGAGGGTCTAACTAGTACCCGAAGTAACGCTCTTTCCATCGAATTAAACTCCTACACGTTCTCCTAACTTTTGTAATTCGACGTTTCCCCTCAAGTAATTCACGAGTGCTACTCGTTCGCAGTTCTTCTAGTAGTTTGGCCTTTTTTTACAGTTTTCGAGAGTGCCGGGTCCGTACTTTGGAATCAGACTGAACCGAGTCAATTTCTTCTTTAAAAATGAATTAGACCTACATAAGTGATTACAGGATTTCGCAGGACTTGAAACAGTTCTAGAATTTCGTGTACGCTCCTTAAATACAAGGACTCTCGATGGTGGCAAATTTTCAGCCCAAGTATAGCCGTGTTTTTCACGCCATGGCGGCCTCGTACGGCACTGGCATTCCCCCGTGCTCGAACGCACAACTCGCACGCATTGCGAATCAACAAAGCCACTGCATACCGCAATGCACTCCAAAAAGGATGTTCGTCATCGTTCTTTGAGGACGGCGTACGTATGCGCACGTAAAACGGCTCTTTGATCGGCTCAGCGTCAAAGAAAACGACCAGAGAAAAGAGAAAGAAAGAGAGAGAGAGAGACGGGGGAAGGAGTTAGTATCAAAAGGGAATGCGAATGATACATTTATTTCGTCCCCTCCTGGTGGAACGACGCGAGCAAAGCCACAACATGTACTTTCTTTCGTGAACCGAGTTTTCGACAACTCTACAGCCCTTTGACGTGGCATTTGTTCCGCCGAATGCGAAGGTCTGATCCCTCCTTCATGGAAAATCATGAAGCGATTCCGCCGACGCGTCGTTTCAGGTGTGCTGAAACGTTATCGTCAGAGGGAATCTGGTGCTTCCGAACTCTCTAGCCAGACTTAGGGAGGTTTAGCGAACTCCAGTGTTCGCGAAGGATTTGAAGTCTGGAAAGTCTTGGATAACAGCGTCGACTGTGCTAAAATGCGCGTTCACATAATCGTCCAATAATGGGAGGGACACAATCGTGGCTGCTAATGGCAAAGGAGCACCCTTTTCCGACTTGGGTGCTAATGGACTTCGAAAATACCTATCCCTTACGTTTCTTCCCTCCGAGCGCGTCTACGTCGCGCGCGAGTAACGCGTGATCCGATTCAGAGGTAGACGCGATGGATTAGCGTGATGAATTAACGCAACAACGAGGCGGCATTAAGGTATCGTGCTTATCGTAATCAGTCAATGATTCACGTCTGTTGCTAGAACGTGTCCATGCAGATTAATATCATCACCTTTGCCAAGTTACGCAGTCCCACGCCTTTCGTCCACGCAGGTGCTTTCGCGTTTCTTCTTTTATCCGACGAGAACTTGCCGCGTAAGCGTGATAAAAAAAAATCACAATCTAATCACGGGAACATGACCGCAACACGGACAGTTCGCTGAAATTACCGGGCAATCTAATTGTCAAGGATGCCGTTTCGCTGATTTCACGTTCCACGAACGTACGATCGCGCGTTTCGATCGCCAAACCCTGGGGACGTTTTCCTCTAAAGTATCAGCCGTCCTCGAAGTATCTCGAACAGAATACAGAGAGGTCTAGAAACAAACGACGAGATCGAAGCTGCGAACGACACGGTAGCTCTTCAGCAACGAGCTCCGCACCCCTGACGACCGTCGAGCACAGACTAGTTGGGTCTCCCGACAAATGGACGTCAATCGACGCTCGTGCAGCTCTTAACGCGAACCACGGCACAATCTCCGCTCGTTGGATCGAGCCGTGACACGCGGACGGGTTCCGTGTCTGTCGCGAATCGCGTAAGGACACTGTGCGTTTCCAGGAAACGGCGATCGTTTTTCCGAATCGTCCCATAGTTATTCCCCGTTTCGTAACGCGCTCGTAACCGGACAGGTTTAATGGGAATATTCGCGGGACACGCGGTCTATTTTATCGGTTCCAATCTTCGGGAAATCGCGCTGCGAGTACGGAAATAGATATGACTCGATGGAAGGATAAGCAATCGGCGACGATCGCGGCGGGATACGTTCGAGTTTCAACGCTGTTATCCACCGACATACCGAGGATTATTACGGTACAATGACACGATAGACTTAAGACTAGCTAGGACTGAACGACCGCTCGTTTAAACGCGTTCTGCAAACGCGTGGACGATGCACGGATCTGCTGGTTTTAGGCTCGCTGCATACACGCGTTCCTGACGCAAGACGTAAGAAAACTGGAACGTGGCTGTTTAACATTGATAACCGAACGTCCATGGAATCGTGCTTCGCGAGTGACGTCTGCACTTTAGATTGCATTTATATAGATTTCCATTCATGATGTTATTCATCGCACACTAGTTTCGTTGTCCTCAAATGACGCGCGTAGGCCTAGCGATCTTGTTTTTGCTAATATCTGTTGTCTTTTTTCTGTGACACAAGTAACCGTTCGTATCGATATTGCACTATTTCCTTCGAAGTTATCGCAGAGATTCGCCTGTATTATAATAGAGGCAACAATTTTACACTTTAGATGATTGACGCAAATTCTTTGATTGCCTGTATCTATAGCTTGCTTGTCGATTACTTGTTGTTAGACGATTAAGTTCCAGAAAAAATCATGGAAGCGACGGCGATCTGACTGAGACGATGGAACAGAGTTTCGCGGAATCTCGACAGAGATTACGAAGAGGAAAGCGTCTTCTTCTTTAAGATCGCTGCACAATTCAATAGTCGAACGACTTGGAGCTCGTGGTAGAAATGAGATTAGCGTCGAGCGGAAAAACGCGAGCGGAGTTCAGTCGTAGCCCGTGGGAAACCAAGAAAACCGATAACCCGCCAATTTCACTCGATTACCGAGCGGGAAAAATCGATTCAGCCACGGTTAAGCGTTCTATTTCCATTCGACAAAAATATCTCGTTTTTATAGACGGCTCGCGAAACGTCTGGACTATTTTAAAATGGATAGGTTCCTGAAAAATTCCTCGTCGATACAGACAAAGAGCGGATGCTCCTACGATCGACGTAAAGTCGATAAAAATTCTTGAGGAACGGGAGGAAAAAAATGGCGGGGGTCTCCGGGAGCCGATCTTCGTGGGAGCGACAAAATGGCTTTTCTATTCTTAGTCGCGATTTCCGCGCAAAATGCACTTCGACTCGAGCTTAAAAATAGTTCCCTCACATTCGAACGTATGTCAAGTTAGAAAATCTTTCGCGAAACCGACGCGCGATCGCGAGAAGGTGTCGACGCGTATCCGCTCGCGTTTTTCCAACGAAAGCGTTCAAACGAAACGCCCGATCGTGCGATCATTTTCTGCCCCGCGATACGCAAGCCGCGGTACGCGATTTCACGACGATACGACACAATGAAACCGCGACGTTTAACTGTAACTAATTTAGCCCGATGTAATCGCATAATTGGTACGGCTCGATCCGCATAAATGATGGGAATCCAGCGAGTCGAGCGTCATTTTCGAACGACACACTCGTACGGGTTCATACTAATTACGTCACGAGTATAATTTCATACCTGCAGCGAACCCGTAAACGCGACCGAGCCACCGAAGCAATCAACCCGAGCCTGGCTCGCGTGGGAACTCTCGGAAGGCACTTCTATTGCCATCCTACGATCCTCCGGGCAAAGTGCAACAAGTAATTTCTATGATCCCATTTTTATACCGCCGAGTGCAGCAGAATTTCAAGTGTTTGCCAAGGTATCCAGGGCCTCGCGCGAGTACAACAGAGTTCGGCTTTTTTCCTGCGTAGAAGCAGCGCGCGCTTCCCCCTCGGAAAATTAATTAAATTTCGCGGTGTTGCATTAAATCGACGTTACCTCGGTCTGGTTTAATACCGCTGGCTGCGGACGCGGCACAATTAGCGGGCCTGTTTAATTTAATGAAGCGCAATGTGGCTGAATCGTAAGAAACGCGGATCGTGTCGTGTAGCGCTGGCAAAGCCGACTGCTCCCGTTGCAGAGGGGAATTCCGCGGTATCGTGGGTGCTGGAATGACAAGATTAAAAAACAATGAACAGCCAACGGCCATTAAAAATCCCTGGTCGTAAGAAAACGACGCGGTGCTTCAAAGTGCGTTCGCAAAGTAGACAATGAATTCTTTATAGTCTCGAACGCTGGCGTGCTTTGAAAAAAAAAGGGGGAGAAAGAAAATTGTCACGTTTACGCCCGTAATTCTCCGTTGCCTTTGAAAGACACAATTTCCGTCGCTTTGGCGTCGCACTGAGAGAACAGCACGACGATCGCGACGATACTTTGTGCAAGCGCATGCAACGAGGGCGCAGAGAGAGGTAATGGACGTCCCAGCACGGTAAATTGCAGAATTTATTAGTTATTATCAGGAACATGCGTATGTGCACGGGTGTATATCGTTAACGAGATGCGCGATCACAAAGGGCGGGACGTCGCCGTTTAAATTGTTTCGCCAACGAGCTTTCTAAATATTATGAGCACACTGCAGCCAACTTGCACGGGCTTGAAAATGAAAAATGGATTGCAAGACTGGTTAAATCGAAGAGATATTCGGTTTGATTTGAGAGAGAAAAGGAGAAAACTCGCGAATAATTTGCTAAAAGCTCTGCAGAGTCCGACGAAAAGTACGTCTTAATTAAAGCATTTAATTGGTTCGAAATTCGAAGCACGTACACAGCTGCTCGAAATTATTAGGACACTCGTACGATGTTCTTAATGAATCTGTACGAAATCAGTTTTCTAATTCTTGCTAAAAGGATATAATTATCATTCGATGTTTAATGAACGTTTAATGCTAGCCAAACATGAACGCGGTGAAATCGACGATATCTGTTTCGTCGTTCTCGGTTTGATAAGAACAGCGGGCAAACTTCGAATCGATATCGCGCCGATTGATCTGGGGTAATTAAATATCCAAAGGCCACGATACGTAAACGCGTTTTGCATCGACCAAACTGTTTTAACCTACATCGTTTCGGCGAACTTCGTTGCCCCCGCGATGCTTTAATCAATTTTCATACTGTCAATGTTTAGAGGCGCAATTCCCACGCAAACGCAACTGTTGCCTCCCCATCGAAGATCAATTAAGGGCAACAAAAAGGGAAAAATGAGAAGGGAGACATCGCTTCTGTGCCAATTATACACAATTGCTGGAATACCAATCGAAACGCTGCAGGGACTGATTTGATTTTTTCGCGTTTCCAATCGTCGCGGGTCAAGGCAAACCGGCGGGTTATTAATCATGAATGCATCTTTTTATGGATTACTTGAACTTCAACTTGTCGCCTATACGTACATGTGCGAATGACACGGTTTATCTATTGTTACATCGTACAAACGATTCATTCTTTTTATAACAGAACAGTAATGCAAACGATACACTGTCTGTTTAATTCAGTTATTCGAATCGATCGGATCGAGCGATTGCACGTGGAAACCATGAAATTGATGAGGTGCGTATTGAAAAAAAAACATGGCGATATTTTCGTAACTCTAAAACACGCCTTAAAGAAGATTAATAGACCGCTACGTGCTAAATGGTTAATTCATTCATACAATTCAACCGGTCGTTTATCACGAACCACGTTCTGGTCCCTCGTTATTACGCTTCGTATCGCGTATAAATTTATACATTGCCGCGCAAGACTTCGGTTCTTGATTCCGCGTCATTCCCAATTCGTTTCGTTTCACGTACCATCCCACATTTCGCGTCCCCATTTGTCTGTCTGGCAATTCGTTATCTGTCACGTTCCAATTCATCGGTAGACACCGATAACGAATGATAACTCGACGAGACTAAACAAAAGACAACGTTTCAATTGTCTTCTAATACGCGGACGCGAACACGTTGGAACGATCGCGGAAAATTTTCGGCATTTCCATTGAGAGAGCCAGGTAGAGTCTGGCCTGGTTACCCTAATCGTTTTGGGTGCTCTCCTCGTTAGTCACGCGACATTAAGTTGTCGCTGCCTCCACCCACGCGGCTACTTTAGCAATCCTTGACGACACATTCGAGCGGTCGCCACGAATTCCACCGAGGACCTTTCCTCCGTTTAAAGGTTACCGATGCACAGTGTCTGCGCTGCGAGCAACGCGGTGCATCGTTGCCCTTTAATGCAGGCCACGGCTCGCGTTAGGATCAACTCCATTTAGAGGTTCTGATACTTAGTCACCTTTTTCCCACGGTATGTGTGTCGGCTCGGGGGTTGCAGAGGGGCTACCAGGGTTGAAACTTTCTTTGCGCTCGCCTGACAATCCAGAAACAGTGCCAGTTACTTCAGCGGCGTGCAAGGTTGTTGCGGAGCCATTGCTGGATCGATTGGCCAACTGGCGTTGCAAACCTATATTGGTTCGGTGCTTGGGGCGTGCAGTGTCAATTTTTAATTCCTTTTCACACCCTTTCTTCTTGATAAATGGACAAATTATTCCATTCTACTCTTATATACAAGATTAATGTACAATAAAGTTCAGACAGGTTTCTTCCCAGGTTTCTTTCCAGTCCCACAACTCGTTCTAACCTGATGCCTATTTGTATCGCGTACTCTTGGTATTAAAGGGACCGAGCTCGTTAAGAAAACGCGATATTAATTATAAATGATTATCGCGGTGGAATCTCCGCGAGCTACGTTGCCTGTGAAAAAGCATCGACTGCACGAATTCGCTGTGGCGGATACACGCGATCATTGCAAAACCGATCAAGGACCTCTGGCTGTGCGAACTGACCGGCCTTGAATTAGTAGGTATTCGATGACTGACGAACGTACGAGAGACCCGTGCACGCGTATCCGGATTAATCGTGATCGTGGCACAGAAAATCGTGTTCGAACGATCGCGGAATCGCGTAGCCCGGCGTGTTTCTTAACCTTCTCGCGCTACAACCCCCTTTTCTAGCCACGATATTTCTCCTTTACGTCATACAGACCGCACGAATGCTAAATTGCTGCGTGACTCCGTGTAAATTACTGCTGCGAGACCGTTCATGGCTGCAGGAGAACAGTAGAGGATCTTTTTTCGCAGGATACCGCGATGGTTGTTTTCGAATTTTCGCTGAACCTCGCGTGATTGACCATCGCGTTCATCGATGTGCATGCGTGTCATTCATCCGATAAGAGTTACGAAACAATCGCAGAAGGAGTCAAGGGCCACTGGCCTACCCGTTCTCGCGTACACCGTTCTCACGGATATCGAAAACGACGTCGGCTCGATTCTTCCCAGCGTAGAGAAGGAGAGTTCCGCGTAATGCGATTTCCACTTTTCTCGCGTAATTTTCACGCGCCACGCGGACGAAAACGTTATATTCGTTGTATTCAGAGCGGGGAGACTTCCAGGAATCTTAACGGCGGTTTTGAATGTTAAACACGCCGCGACTGGAATACAGGCTCGTTATACCAGGCTATTTTCGGTGGTCTATTAAAATTTTCGCTGCCGCTGAGTCGCCAGAACGCCACGTTGCTTTGTTCCTGTTCCGACGAACTTTTTCCACCGCGTCCACCGGTTCGCGATAGCTTAGAAATCGTTCCAGGCTCCTGGAACTCCGTTCATTGTTTACGATCCAAGAGGATTTAGAAAATTCGTGGACAATGCCGTTCGTCCTCTTGTTACGTTTCGCTGAACGAACGAACCGGATGCTCTCGCGCGAGGCGACTGAATTCACTTCTTGGCGCTAGCTTTTCATTTCGATTCTCTAGAGAATAACTGCCCATTACAATGAATTAGCTCGGTCGCTGGAACAGAAGCTCAGGAATTGTTTTAACTAGATTTTAGTAACACTCTGCAGTATCTCGACTCGGTGTAAACGACTGGATTCAGTCAAACCGTGTTATTCGAACTTCGAAACGGGCCTCCGTCGTCTCCGTTCTTGTCGCTAAACGCGAAAGGTGACGATGTCTTTCGGTAACTATGCAGGACAGTTTGCCTGAGCGCGTTAACTCGCGTCAAGCTTAATCCACCCCAAGTCTGTCCAACACCCAACGTTTAGAGCGACGAACTTCTCTCGGCTCTGTCGTGGGGAGACCCTTGATCAACCTTCCGTCTCACAAGTTTCTACGTCGACAGCCTCCCGTCAGTGGCGTCTCGCGTAAAAGCAAAAGCAACGCGTTTATTGTTCGCGTCTTGCGTGAAAAAGAAACTGGGTTAATTGACGCAGGCTCGCGGTTCCACGGACGAGAGAAACAGGGAATTTCGCGATCGAACGTCGTTTCCACGGAGTTCTTCTACGTGAAACGCGATTTCTTCGCGGTCGCGGCGATGTGAAATGTCGCAAATCACAGCCGCGAACAGCTTCCTTCCTACGTCTTGCCACGGTCGACACGGCGATCCTTTTTGCATTGCTAATTCGCGGACGGGTCACGAGCGATTTTTCCGCCCTTTTCTCTTCAACCGGAAAAACTGGAGCAAGTAGTAAAAAGCGTAGTACAATGTTACGCCGCAGATGTTACGAGATGCCTCTAATATAATGGATTGCACGCAGGAAAGGCGAAGAAAAAGTCTATGTCGACAGCGACCCACATTGTTTTCGATGTTTGTTAGAGTTTTCTTTGGCTTTGTGGTTGGCTTTCTGTATTGCACGATGCAATAGAAAGTAGGAAGAAGAATTCACCATTTCCGGGTGAAATTCTTTTCGAATCTCGTAAGAACTAGCGGTTCTTCGACAACTTCTTCGACTTTGTCGACAGATCAATACTAATATTTACGAACTTTGTTTATTAAGAGAAAAATATTCAAGACTGTTCAAGACTGTTCTAGATTACGTTTTGCTGATAGTCAACAAAACGGACAAAGTATGACTTAAATAAGAAAAGACACGTACGTGGGTGTGCGACTTCCAAGTTGAACGACCAAGTTGAATGATGGGATGGTTAAGGATCGTAACAGGTCGCATCTCATCGCAACACGTTACACGAGACGACTAACAGCCGTGAGATACGGGGTCTCGTATTTTTGCCAGATTCCAGATGAAATTTTCGCGCTGCTGGCTAAGCCACACTCGGTTGCGTACCGTTCATCATCCTCTGTCAGCCCACCACCTGTTTCCGTGCTCACCGTGGTTTATTCAAGCAGTCAGTAGACCGAAAGGCGATCGTCAATCTGACCGGAAGGTTCGTCAGCACCGGAAGGGGCTCGTGAAAGGCGGTGCAATTAATTAAGGTGGAATTATGCTGCCGGCTCGTTCACGCCTGAAGGAATAGAAGAACGCGGGGTAAACCGCGCGAAGCCTGCGATCGTTTCAACAAACTTTCGCGTTTTTCCACCACGGTTTTCACTTCCAGACAATTTTATACACGTACACCTTTTTCTCCCCGTCATCGTTCGAGGCTCGAGATTCCCTTTATAATTGAAGATCCGAGTATAGGAAGGTTTGATAACTTCCAAAGAAGTTTAAAGTGGATCGTAGAAAAAGAGAAGTTACGTCGTAGGTAATACTTTGGCCTCGGACGTTTAATAGACTCCCTTGTCTTGTCGAAAAGAATCTGCTTCCGCGTAACTTCTTTTCTGCAAAGTGAAAGTTCGCTCGTCTCTTCAGTCTTTGATCTTCTATCTCTTCTGGCATCGGATCGCCCGTATCGAAGTTTAATTACTCGTGGACGAAACGAGGACGCTCGCATTCGGTCACTTTTATACGTCGAGGCCGAGGACCACCGAAACCGGCCACTAAACCTTCGTTCCTTGAATTCGAACCAGGGTAATGAAGAAGAGTGCTCGTAAAACGAAATGATAGCGGGATCGTTCTTTTCCCCTGGAATTCATGGCCGTATGGGGAGTCACCCTAATCGTTTCCTTCGAAGCGCCTATCTCCCTTGGACTTTTCATTAAAACTTTACGACGTCAACCGAAGGACAACGTAATACCTATGGAATATTCGTCCCAGGCAACGGCTCTTCATTTTACGTACGACGCGTCTTAGAAATTTCACCCCTGGATTATATTAAAGTCCGTCAAAAAATATTTCTCCAATGTACCGCTAACATGCCTTAAATTGCAAAATAAATAAGCACTTGCACGCTCAGTAAAATAAGAGCTAAACTGGAGATTAACTATCGCAATTATAAGTTGGTATTCAAACCTCGATCATTTGTCCGATGAAATCGAAGAACGAGAATTGTTACGACAGCTTCGTTAATGCCCCGGAAATTAATGGCCTCGCTGGTTCCGCGAAACGGAAACGCAAATTGATTCAATTAATACGGATAAGCGACAAACTCGCCAACCCGCGATGACTTTTACGCTACTCGTGTGTACGTACGCGCACAACGATGAATCTCCTTTTTTAATGAATTTCTGAGAACTAATACGATATAACGCAAATAATGCAGACGTAACGCGAAGGTATACGAACGACCTTACATTGCACTCTGACATATACTTTTCAATTAACGAAATGGAATGGCTAACACGTCCAACATAGTATCTCGGGTGGATTGTTGCGCAGTGTGTTGGCGTGTAGAAAAAAAGAAGCAGTAATTTTCTTGTTAATGATACGTTCTAGCGGTCGTTGTTAAATCAATGATACTATAATGGCACCTATAAATTTCGCAGAATTACGGCGTGTCACGGGAACCCGTTCAGATTGATTTCGCTTAAACAAACCTCCCCTCGGTTTTCGCAGCGTTCCACGTGGATTTTACTGGTACGATTTATCAGGAAACGGTGAATAAACCAATCGTGAATCAGTCGAAGAAACTATCCTCGATTGATTCGATAGGAGATCTGCCAGAGTAAACAAATGTCGGGTCGTTCTCGAAAAGCCGTAGTAACCGGAGGGTAGTCGACCAATCCCCGATGAATCCAGATTCAGGCTGAATAAGCAATTCATAAATCGCGACCCGTCGCTATCGATCTCATCCTCTTAGGCGGGATATGCATCGGTATCGCGAGATGTTGCAGGACCAATGAATGAGCTTTATCTAGAGCCAGCCTGTCTTCGTGCCTCTGGCACGATAACAGCATCGCGTCGCTATCTGCCCTAGTTTACGCCGTTCCGTGGAATTCTGCGCGCACGCGTGCTACCGTACGGCCCCAGCATCATCCCCTTTCGAGGAATCCTTGAAAACAAACAACCCCTGATAACTGAAGTAGCTGAACAGGGATTTGATCAATCGAATACACGTTCGATCGATAACACATTTTTAACATTGTAAGCAAATTTTCTAATTATATTTCTAGTCGCATTGATTATTCTTGTATCATCATCGATTATTCACGTATAAGTAAACGTGTCTCGAAGTCGAAATGTCTATCGTTTGCCTTAATCAATTCGCTGTTCGTCCGCTTCGTCCACTGGAATACCTTAATGGTATGTATGCAATTAAGTACTCGAGACCGTTCTGGATATCGATCGGAAAGGGTTAACTGATGAAGTAGTTCGTGAACCGGAAACCTTTCCCAGAGACTGTCCGCCCGTTCCCTCTAGTTAATCCCTCTTTGCTAAAATTTTTAATCGATAAACGACCTTTATTAGCGCGCCTCCTCTTGCCATTAATTCTCTCGTTAAATAAGTACATGTTTCGCCGCTGTTCGGTTTTTAATCGACCGGCCTTGACTTAATCGGTGATCGATGACGAACCGCGGATATGGCGAACGCACAATAGGATAGCGAAGCCATTGTATGCGTAATCGGCGACCCGTGCATCCTTCGAGATGCGTCGATTTCGAGATACTGTTCCGCTCGCGCGGGAACGTCGATCTGCATCGCGGAGCGCGTGATTCACATTGATTGATTGGCATTTCAGGAATGTCGGTCGGTCGGAATAAAGAGTAGCCGGTCGCTGGCCACACTCGATCGTATGCAGAGTCGATATTTCATTTATCTATACCTATCGTCTCGGGAATTAATCTTTTAAGCCGTGATCGCGCGAAGCCGTAAGCGACTCGTTGCGAAACACCGACGTGCATTCGGTTCTTACTCTTTCATCCTGCTCGCGGAGTTACGCGTGCGATTCGCTTATCGAGTCGTGACGCCGGTGAACTCTGAACCTCGAAATATTCTATAGGATTTTAATCCGGCGCCGTTACGCGACCGTAGACGCGCGTAATTTATCATCGTTTACGTAATGCTTAATGCGCCACGCTGATCAGGCTAATCGGGAAGGCACGAACGTGTCGTTTAAAATCTGGTTACGCGAGGGCTCGAGGATGCCTCGAGACCTCTGCTTCGTCGACGCTACGATTATAGGATATTTAGAAGGTGTATGATTCAGTGACTTCGACGGGCTCGCGATATATAAATTGCGGTATCAAAGTTTATTATCCGCTCCATTTGCTTAATCGATACATCACGCGTAACGCGATGTATTCGTTCTCAAAACAAACAAACGACGTTACCCATTGCGTCACGCGTGTGCTCCGAAAAATCAGCAAACATTTTGCAATGTTGCTCGAGTGTGTACAAAGCAAATATTAGGGAACGCCAGGGAAACTGTAATAACTCCTAAACAATCTCGTATATCGTGTATGCGGTTGCAATATGCGGAAAGACATCCCGTGCATGCATTAAAATGCAAATTTCCCTCGTGTCGCTTTATTGATCGTAAACCAGAAGAAAATATGTCTCTGGACTTCCGCAAAACAGAGGCATACCTGTGCACGGGAGCAGAGCCGCTGCTTTCCTTCTATCTTTTTTAAAAATCGATACTCTCCCATCGCCATTTTCGATGTTATCAAGGGATCAATTAAGTGCCCCAAGGTATCGAAGAATCCGTCGACGCGTGCAATTTGAATGAGCGAAACGATTCCGTGGATAGAGAAATTGATGAAAGTTTACGTGGATTCGCGAAATCTCGCTTCGATGGAGAATATTGATGAAATCGACTGGGAAGTGGATCAAAAATTACAGGTTCCATGTTTTCAAATGAGGTTTCATCGAACACTATTCATGAAAAGAACTGGGCGTTCGTCTGTGCTGCGATTCACACGCCTGGAATTTCAATGGAATCCGTTCATAGCGCGTTGCTGTTTGCGAAATTACATCGGCCATACTCGGAAGAGCTTCACTTTCGATCGACGATCAGCTAAACGCTACTGACCCAGCTTCACTCGCGATTCCTCGGTCGACTCGAGTCTGAATACGCGAAAAGTTCGCTCGACAGCGCATCATTTGCCAGCGAGAGGAGCGCAAGATTTCCCCAGCAGTTTTTCGAGCTCCAGAGGCAACACGAGCCCGGAAAATCAACAATGCGGAAGTAGCTTAGTGCTTCCGAGTTGCGGGACAAAGACAAGAAGGGTAGGAACGTTTCCATTTCCCCTTTGACGCGTCCACTTCTCAAAATGTTCCGCCCAGACAGAATCTAATTAACCTGTCCGCGAGTCGAGCGACCACTCTTCTAAAACTAATCAGAATCGGATTTTCATTAATTAACTAGACAATCGAACGTTTAGTCCTCGCTCGTGAACAGTCAATTGTCGAAGAAACGAGCGCCAGTCGAAATCGCTGTGACGATAAAAGAAAAAGAGAAAAGGGGATTCAAAGTGTTCAATTCGTGGCCCAATTTCGCCCATTGTAAACCGTCAAACGTGTGCGTGTTTCATTGCGAGCCGTAACGAAAGTTGGCGCATGCAAAACCATTGCCCACGACACCAATCGCTTATCGATTGCCGTGAACGATTCGCGATACTTCAGCGGGAATCCAGCTACTAGTCGAGGTCTCTTGGCGGTGTCGAAATCGGTGGGAACGCGACGGTTGAAAATCGAGATAGGAACCCCTGGAATCCCGTCGAGAAAAGAGCATTTCTGGCGTTGTTTCCCTTTGTTGCACGGGACGGGAAACGAAGGGAAACGGCTGGAAGGCTTCCACGCGATGCAGTTCCAGCGAGGAATGCGCGATGGAGAAGCAGAGCTCCCTGCTCGTTTATTGCGACGCAACTCGGCTGCATTATTCGCGGTCTTCGTTCATTTCTGGCCTTTGCCTTCGATTTCATTGAAACTTCACGGACGGGGAACGATTCGAGAAATATTTGGTTCTTGTCTTCTCGTTCGGAATACGAAGGCGATACCGTGGGAAGTACGTTGCGAAGTCACTGTTACTCTGAGTCATTCCTGAATGAACATTAGGTGATTTCATTGAGTTTTATAGAAACGATTGGACGTGTGTCAGGTATCTTTCGATCCTGCATCTACTTTGCGCAGTTTTATTGAAGTCGGCGTAATTACGCCACAGGAGTGTCTTCAAGGTGTACCTTATAACTCATCGTTGTGCCACAAATCCACACGAATGAATTACCAGCGCACGGTTTGTTATGCCGAGTCGTCGAAGAGCAGAATTTGTCAACGAATCGCGCGGAACGAGAGGAATATTAATTCGCGATTCGATTGCGTGGACAGAGCGGAAACTGTCACCGCTCATCCCTGGCGATTATTAATAATCGATGATCACAAATAACTGCTGTTACATCGACAGCGTGGCAGAGAATATATGCACGTGGCTAACAATGTTTCACGAATTAAACTCGCGCAATTAAACGTCAAATTTACCGATGGGAAAGATATCGCCGCGGAACAGATACGAAAGAGAACAGTATTTCGCCGGTAACATAATCTCGAAACTTCAGTTGGATTAGCTTTACGACGGAGATAACGAATACAGCAACATAATTCTAAGCAATCAAGTGATAAAGTTGATATCTCCACGCATCATATCGTTGCAGTCAACGTAATTCTTACAAGTGCGCCTACAATTTCACGCACATTTAGAACACAGATCCTACTACTACTTCCACGTTTAACGCTCCCGCTTACAATTTTTAATCGAGCTACCGTATCTATTTACGTTTCCACGCGAAGTGGATTAGGAGGCTTGCAATCTCGCCGCAAGCATTATTGAGCCATTCAGGGGGGCAATTTGCGTTATGGTGGCTTCCCTTATGCCAGAGGGCTCAATCATCGTCGATTTATTATTCGGAAAACGCAGGAAAATGCGAAAAAAAAAAAATAAATATTTGACGCAGTAGAATGTTGATTATCCAAACTGATATAACCTAGAGTACGCTGTTCAAATAATTACGTACTTTAGATAATCGAATAGCTCTACTTTCGCGTGAAGGAAGATCGTTTATCCTGAAACGTTTTATAATAATTGGTATTGCTCACGTGAACAGAAGGCAAGTGCTCTTGAACGAAACTTTTTACGATTTCCTTCGCTTGTTTGGTGTTTTAAAACATTTTGGGTGTATCAATCTCTTTCTCTCTCTCTTTCTCTCTCGTCAAATATTGTATGGTCGTCTTTTACGGCGCAAAAGGATACGCCAGAGAAGATCAACAGGAAATTCCGTCGGTTGCGATGTTAATGACGTGTCCCCGGAACTATCGAAACGTCGTATCGGCGGAACCGGAAACGTTTCGCGTGCAGAGGCGTATTTAATTCGGGTGGGCTACCGCGAAATTAGTATGCGAGGCAGCGTCGACAGACTCGAATTAAAGGAAATGGAACAGATAGTCGGCTGAGGAAAGCAACGCAAAGACGCGAGGACTCCCACGATGCTCGGCCATTTTCCCATAAATTCGGTGCAACCGGTTCCGAAAACCGTAGAGGTGCTTACGACGCGTGAATGGAACTCTGTATGCCCAGCGGCCATTCACCTCATGCTCGATTTGGGGGAAAGCTTTGCCTTTTATTCGTACGCAACCTACCAAACCGACCAGCGTTTTTCCATCCCGCTCTTTCGCCTTTCTTTCCTTCCTCCCCGTTTCTTTCTTCTTTTCTTTCCGCGCCGATACGGACAAAAATGTTCAGGCGTTGCGAGCTTTCTTGCCTTCTATCCGAACATCTTCCTCAGAACAACGTGGGATCTGTTTTTACCATAATAATCTATAAATAATACGCAGCTCTTACAATTCAAGTATCTACAAAAGCCTGTCTAGTTCTTAATTTAGTTTCTGGAAGGACATCGTCAATGGAAAAGTTAGTTTCTTCGAAACGCGAGACGCAACCCATCGGACCGGTAACGCGTTCCTATAATAGATGTACCAGAAAAATTCTCACAAAGCATCTCCGTAGCGTGTACTAAAAACGAATCGATGGAAGACTCTCTGTGCGTTCGTTCGAAACCCGCGAGGGGATTTAAGTGATCCGCAACATCCCCGGCTAAATCTCGTTCGACCGATCTCCCCCGGTACGTTGCCGTAACGTCACGCGTTCGTCTGTGTGGATGATCCTCGGCATGGTTTACCAGCGACTCTTCTCTCTTCTTTTTTTCCCTTTTTTCTTTGCTCTCCACCGAAGTGCACGCACGCACCACGACGGCACGTGGATCACGAAACGGTTTTCGTAATCGTGTACGTTTCCGTTTTTAATATTCCCGACGAATACTCCTTGTTGCGTGCTCCGTTTTGGAGCATCGCATCGTCCGCCTAATACGGTGTAGTCGGGAAAAGTGTACGGAGGTTATTTTCGTATCAAACTTAACCTATGCTGGATCGGATTTGCGACTGAATCGAACGTTCAATTGCCGCGCATTATTTAATCAAACTCATTGATACACTTGTCGTTGAAAAATTCTACGCGCGATTGACGATCGGACACGCGTACTCGGGTGGTACGAGAAACGTGTGTCGCGTTCGGACATTGTTTACAGCGTCGGCGAAAGAGGGAGATTCGATTTTTCAGCGCAACGCACTGCTCGTATTCTGAGAATTCTAGCGCGACATTCCATCGGATTGACGCGTGACCGAGGGAACACCGCGTTTCCGATTTTTGCGCGTAAAAGGACGGCACGAACGCCGAAAAATTTCGAGTCCGTCTTCAAATTTTGTTGCCCCCTATTTCGATTCTTGGTAATATTGGTAACGAAAGTGTTATTGCATGATCGAAGTTAACGTGATCCTTACCTAAATGTTTCACTGGCGTCGTGGCCCACACCCTTTTCAATACTAGACCAATTGTCACTCGTAACACGTACAGTCGCGCACGGCTGTTCTGCACGACACACTGCTTCACGACACCTATCTGCTTTGCTTTTATTTATTTCGTATACGCGAAATACAGAAAGAGGCGAGTCGTCAGAAACGTCCTCTGACCGTGATTACTGCACGAATGCTTCGAGTACGTCATGTCCTGAGAAGCTAGCGCTGCAGTGCAAACTACCGCACGCTGCCACCTGGTTTCGGGAACTAAAGCTAGGGTTATTTGTTCCCCCGTTTCAGTCGTGCCAGTAGACAGTAATTTTTTGTTTACGTTCGGTATTTTCCATCTCCTACATTTTGAGCCTTCATCATCGGGAACAAGGTGGCTCATTTTGTCTCTAATCGAAATTTGCTCTGAATACAGTCGTGTGTGTGTGTGAGTATTGTTTTCAAATATTTTCCACGCAAATTGTATACGTGTGTATGTGTACAAATCGTTCGTTGGCTCAGCGTTCTTTTAAAGCTACATTCTTAAGTATGAATGAAACTACTATAGCAATATTCGTTATGTTTTCCTACATATTTGTATAATTTGTTTTAATATAGTTTATTTTACTGCGCGCAGAAAGCATTGTTCAATTATGTTTGTGAAATTTAGCTTTCTATTTAGTTTCTATTCGTTAACATATCCTCTCGGACGATGCTAGCAATTTTTCGACGATTTCTCGTTTGAAAAAAGTTCATTAAGAAGTGAAATTGCGTTAACAACTTTGCGATATCTATGCTGGCAATTTTTTGGAAAATGTAAGCTTATCTATGCGTAATAGATATCAGCTTCATATAAACGTGCGAAAGTTATGTGGCCACATATTGTATGTTCGTTGCACGATTTTGAAACAGGAATACTCGAAAAAGTGTTCAATACCTGTATTTGATAAATTTGTACGGCACAGCAATATGGCAGATGACAAAAGCGATGACACAAAAGAGGACAAATCCAGGGAAAGTAAAGACCAGACACCAATGACACCTGCGGAGGAACGTTCAGAATATTTTAAAAAATTAGAAAAATGGTTACACGAAGCTTATGCTTGGCAGAGCATGGCTGCAATGTTTCCATATTACTTAATGTCTAGTCAAATAATGAATCCACCATCTGGTAAGATTATGGTTACGTAGCTGCTGTCATATGGAATATATAAGTTACTATAATTCATTGTACTTCCCTAATGTAACAAAATTATTCTATAAAATAGAATAATTATAGGTGTACCACCACTCTCGCCGCAAGTACCAAACGTAGCAAACGCGCATAGATTAATAGTTGGCACAAATGGTCAAGAGAACGATCCACTCAGACAAAGAAGGCTTCAAGCTCATGCAGGAGCTCCATTCCAACCTCCTGGAGCTGAAGGTAGAAGGTCATAACGATATCTCCTGTGTCCATCATATTCCAACAGAGGTTCAGCCAGTACTATATGTGCTTTTACTACAAGAGTACTGCATTCTATACAATTATTATTAAAATGCCCTATTGATTTATCCGTCCTTTAAATAGTACAACACAGTGGTTTCATGGATGCAGTATTTTTGGAATATACATTTTCATCAGTATCATTTATTGCCATGATGTTATTTACTGAAAAATTAAGAAGACAACTCTTTCAGGTTTTGAATACCGTATACCTCCAATATGGAAAAGATTTGCAGCAGAATTTATAGATTCAACGGTGTTGTTTCTTCTGAAATTCTCCATTACATTTATTGTTATCGATGTCTTTGATTTTGTGTATGTAAAATTAATCACTTTTCCTTACGGGTTCTATTAACATTTGACTTGTCACTATTCTGTCTTATTCTAGAGATAAGGATGATCTAGACTTGGTAAGGACAAACTTGAAAATTGACTACAAAATGGCTTTAGAAATGACCTATGGTATATTAGTGTTAGAAATAATTCACCGTGTGACAGTATGCATTTTTGAAGTAAGTATATCAATAATGGAAATAATGTACTAGTGACTCACCCTTTAACGAAATATTTTTTTAGGCAATATGGCTTCAACATGGTGTAAATGGTCGCATAGGAGGAGCAACACCTGGAAAATTTATGATGGGATTAAGAGTTGTTCAGTGTCGTAGTGTCACACCTGTTGATAGACCCGAAGATCCTGATGTTGTGCTTGTTTCACCAGGGACAGATTTAGGATTACCGCTTGCGCTTGGGAGATCGGTCGTGAAGAATATGATTCTAGCATTTTTATTCCCTGTATGCTTTGCCTTATTTTTCTTTAGATTTAACAGAACTGTCTACGACCTTCTTTGCAATTCTATTGTAGTTGAGGATCCGTACAGAAATTTAAATAATAATAGACTTCATCAACAGTAAATACTTCAAAACAAATAAATTGAACAATTAATAGCATCTACGTTGTATATATTGTATGTGTGCGCGGGCGTATATAATATGTACATAAACGTTTGAATCGAACATTGCAATGTTACGAAGTATTTTTCTAAATGTACTCCGAAAGATCACAAAAGGCACTTAATTACTTTGACACCCATGCAAATTGTACAGATCCTATTTAATGCCAGTTATTAATAAAACATTTTGTAATTTATATTCGAGTGTTATTACATGCTAACCTATACCACGAAGCAAGCAGATTGTAAACAAAACGAATTCACCGGATATTATTATCATGAACGGCACGCATACACTGACTCACGTTCACAGAATTATTGCTCGACACAAAAAAAAATATTTTGTTGGCGCACTTTAAATTTTTTAACGCCATCTAGAGGGATACGATTAGGAACTAACACGACTAGCAGCTAACCAATGACGTCACTTCCCAGTTAAACGTGGCTGCCTTGCGAGTAAAGGAAGGAGTGGCTTTGCGATCTGTCAAGTTAAATGATTTCTCGTAAAAATTAATGAGTCGTTGCATCGGTTAAGTTATTATCGTGTGCTTAGTACTTATAATTTATTGTGCAGTAGTTCTAATATACGAAGAAAATGTCGTCTTCGGGTGATTTTGGAAACCCGTTGCGTAAATTTAAGCTTGTCTTTCTCGGTGAACAGAGCGGTAAGTATTTTCCCATACATACTTCCGTTGATTTTGGATCAATATCGGCGATGTACATTACGCTTTTACCTTGCCGATGATTTTACGTGCACTAAGGACTCTTATTAGAGAATATCTTTAGCATTCATCAATTTCAATGACCGTTCTAGGTTATAGATCAATATTTCTGGTCACTGTGCAGCTTTATCGTTGCGATCGAATTCGGCGTCGTTCTTGTTGTCACCGTCCTAACTTTGCATACGATCTTAATAAGATTTGTAATTTCATATGTATCTCGCTCTAGAATCTTCTTTTTCGTATAGAGATATCTACCGATCGCACAAAAATTTATAATTTATGCATCTAACGTCACGCCGCTATATAATATATTTATTTCCTTTTAAAAGGCAGCAGAAAAATGTATCGAATTATCGCGATTGTAAAACGAAATTACCACGTACAATTTTCTGATAACTCTCGTTCTCATGGTTAAAGTATTGTTGTTGTAGTGCTTGAAAATTATGACTAAAAATGTTAATAATATCCATTACCATCTTGTATAGTTTTAAGTTAAATCATTGAAAAGAATTTCCATTTTCTGTTTCTGTATAAATGTACTTTTTAAAATACTTAATATATGTAGAAAGTTTATTGCATTAATTGTGTGATCTGATATTGCAGTTGGAAAAACATCTCTTATCACACGGTTTATGTATGACAGCTTTGACAACACGTATCAGGTATGAAATTATTGGATTTGTAATATATTTATATATATATGTATCATGATGAGTAACACAGTTTAAATCAAATATATAAGTGAAGATACAATATGTTAAAAAGAACAAATTTGTTTAATAACCCAGATTAAAATCTTGTATTTTATAAATGCATAAATATAGCAGTTTCCTAGTTTTCTCTTTTACCATACAACCCACACTTTAAAGTTCTGAGATCATCCATATTTCATTGGCATACTTTCCAATGACCTTATAGGAATGTAATAAGTTTTTACTTTCATCTTTCATTCTGTTCATTTCTCATCATTTTAGCTGCAATTTTGAAGTGAAAAATATTTATTTTCCATAAAATAGTTAGTATCAATTGTTAGGGGCAAATGCTAGTAGAAGAGACAGTAGAGAGGCCAAGATATTGACTTTTTCTAATAGACAGAGTTAAAGAAAGAAAGTGTATGTTCTCATTATTCCTTTTTTGTAAATTCATTAAGAGTGTGAGATTTTCCAATGCACCTGTTCAACTATAACATTGAATGTTTATATCTAATGAAATAGCTACAGAAATTAGCATTAAGGTACACCACTGTTTATTACAGGCTACAATAGGTATAGATTTTTTAAGTAAAACTATGTATTTGGAGGATAGAACTGTAAGATTGCAGCTGTGGGATACTGCAGGACAAGAGCGATTTAGATCTTTGATACCTAGCTACATCAGAGATTCTACTGTCGCAGTTGTGGTGTATGATATTACCAGTAAGTTTAATTTGAAACAGGAGCAGAAGTGTATCAGCTGGGCTGTGTTGTTGCACCAACTCTAAGCAAATTATTTACACAGATGCAAACTCATTTCACCAAACATCAAAATGGATTGATGATGTACGGACTGAAAGGGGAAGTGATGTAATTATTATGCTAGTGGGTAATAAGACAGACTTGGGTGATAAGAGACAAGTATCTATGGAAGAAGGAGAGCGAAAAGCTAAGGAATTAAATGTAATGTTTATCGAAACTAGTGCTAAAGCTGGATATAATGTGAAGCAGGTAAGTATTTAATTATATAGTAAGTCTTAGTTCAAGACTTGAACTTAGACTGTAAGCCTGCAGTTCAAATTGTTTAGTACTAATTGCATTTTATTCATTGATCAGTTATTTAGAAGAGTAGCAGCGGCTTTGCCAGGCATGGATTCCACTGAGAATAAGCCACCTGAAGACAGTATCCTTTATGTAAGATATGTAATGTGCACATTTGCATGGTACATATATACATAATCATATTTCAGGGATTTTTCTTTCTTCAAGTATAGCACAGAGAAACATGTCCTACATCCTCGATTTTTATTTTGTTTATAATTTTTTATATTGTTTAAATATCATTCATTTTCAGAGTTCCCTGGTCTCAGCCTATCACTGTAATTTTTTTTATCTATTTTACACTAACTTCATTCATTACTTAATTTTCAAATGTTTTTGCAGCAAAATTTAGTTGGACTCTTGTAATAATTAAATATGTATTCTATATATTTTGATGTATATTT
Organism: Xylocopa violacea; assembly: GCA_963969225.1. Classification (NCBI taxonomy): domain Eukaryota; kingdom Metazoa; phylum Arthropoda; class Insecta; order Hymenoptera; family Apidae; genus Xylocopa; species Xylocopa violacea. The sequence continues at coordinate 32,170,926 of CAXAJV010000002.1, read as the reverse complement.
ACATTTTTTCACGATTATTATTGATTTTTTATGGATCACTTCGAATCTATTAGTTATCTATTAATATTATTGTTTAACGTTATTAACAATTTCAATTTTTTTTTCGTTATCTTTTTTGTGTTTTCCTTAATGTGTTGCTAAACCTGTAGTGCAAGAAGTAGTTCTCAAGGACACACCAATTGAACTGAAAGCATCGGAGAGCAGTTGTGCATGTTAAACCACCGATCAGCCTAATGGTAGACAAGACACTGATCTAAGTTAATTTATAAATTAAACTCTCAATGCTAGGACAGTGACATGCATTCTGTGTCACCTTTTCACGGGTCGCCACTGTGGAAAGTGACAGCACTGTACTTGATTAGCTATAACCACTCTTTTTGTGGAAAAAAAATAAATATCACACAGTAGCTTAAGCAGACTGCTTTTACACAATAACGTTTTGTGTGTACTAGTAAATCATAGCATCAACATAATTCAATTTATTTAAACTTTCGAAAATCATCAAAACCGCTTGCTTTTTTAACGCGTTGATAATAATTGTTATCCTAGATAATGCTTCGGTCTTAATCGAGATACAGTTTCTTTTTTAATGAATATTTTGTTTTGTCACGGATAGTTACCGTAATTTTAAATAAAGAAATTTTTTATGTTTTGCATTCTGAGAAGGGGAAAAAGGAAAAAAAATTACGAATGAAGTACTAGTCGTATGCATGATCAGTGCTGCAACTGCATGATATATGGTGCACTTATATATATACATACATATATTTATAGTCATGTATATATAAGTTGCAATACGCGATAAACTAATGGTAATACCGTAGAATTACGTATTGCGTAAATGCAGTCAAAATAATAGTCAACTACTATTCTTTATTGATTTGAACTGATTGCAAACTTGAGCAATAAGAATCTTAGACATTTTACGACTCCATTTGATTTAAACGTGGACCGTTTTAGTATAAAAAAGAACTCGTACGATATGTACCTGCGTGCGTACTGCAAATGATAACAAGACAAATTTCGATGATGCAAAATTAGCAGCTAACATTCTTTTTTTTTTATAAATATTTTAAGAATACATTTGCTCACGCATAATGGTTTTTCTGGGTTTGGAAAGACCACTGCATAAATTAATATATTGCATTTCCTATCGAAGTATTATTTAAACACTTTTAAATTTAACGATTCGTTTATAAAAGGAAAGGAACGCGTAAGACAGTTTTAGATAGAGCAAATAATTAGCAGAAAAAAAAAGAAAAAACTGACAAAATGGAATTTGTATATATTAACTTAAAATTTTGGGATATGGATAGACAGAATGCTATTATACCTAATACTATGACATTTTTGTTAATAATTAGTGTAATATTTTAATTTATATAAAAAAACCTGCAATAGCATTATCATTTTTTCATATATTGACTTTATTTTTTACGAACCATATTTTTTTCTTGCCGTTTTTCCTTGTTATATATACTCCTTGTTTCGCGATCACTCTGAGACTTATTCTTTTATCTATGTAACACTTGAATTAGATTTTATATACATATATAATGCTTTGTATCATTATCGTGAAAATGTAACAAAGAGCACTCGTATAATTTTTAATTAAGGTGCTTTGTGGCTGTAGAATTTCGATGTAATTAATATTACGGAATGCTCCGTCCCGTTTTTGAACTATTTAAATTTTATATGCTTTTTAATCACAATTTATTCTAGCTTTCAAAAAAAGAAAGAGAAATAGATACCTAATGACTCAAATTTCAATGGGACTAAATCTTCGATTAGTATTAAGAATCGTAGATCCTATATGCTCTCTACAAAGTCTTTATAATAATTATTTGGATCGTGTGATAATTCACTATGCTGCCTAAACGCAAGGAATCGTTCAAATTTATTCATTCTCTTAAGGCCTAACGTCCTCTTAGCATTTATACGTATTTGTAAGGTAACGAGAGTCGATCGATATTCGTCGATCAACACGCTGAGCATTTTTTTTTTTCTTTGACGAATTGACCCTGCTGTGGGGATCGTTCTCGTGTTCCCTATTGTGTTCCTCTTTCTTAAAACAATACCTAGTTGTCGTGCATATTTTTGCATTTCAATCTACATAATAATACGTCGTTCAAGGAACTTTCTCTTAAAGCAATAATAGCGTACCGTAGTCGGGAACGATTCGGAAACCATAGCAGGATTGATATAGCTGAATGTTAGCGACAGTTGAATGTATGTATGTACAGACGATCGAACGCTATCCTATTTGAATGAGAATCAAAACGAAATGGTTACTGTGATAACGCCTTAACACACGAAAGCAGCTGTCGATTTGCAGAATCAATCACCGATGCAGAACGGCTCCGAGTCGGAGGGGGAGAGCGGCTGTATTTGCTAGGGAGGTGGTTTATCAGTGTGCAGCTAATTAATGCTAAACTCCTTGAGACATTCTGATACGAACCAAAAAAATCATCACGTACTATTAACAAGATGCTGGCTTCTTCTGATGTCTACATCGTGGCCCATAAGTTAACGCGCGACGAAGGCACAAAAACGTTTCATTGACACCGACTTACTTACTACCGACTACTTCTGCCTCCCGATCACTTTCATTTTAGAACGTTCAAATTGTAGTGTGACTCGTTTTTGCTATTCAAATTCATGTTATTAAGGGGCATAGCTACGTGCGCGTTGTTACGTTGTCGTGTATCCGCCAGACACTCTTCGACGAGAAAACTAGCGATCTTCTATACACTTTACCGGGCGTGGACCGGAGATTTGACGTCGTTCAAAAAAAAAAAAAAAAATACCAGCTACCGAATTACGTCGATGTAATGGCTACGTCACGATGATAGGGTGACTCTTCCGTGTGCTCGTTGAGGACATCTTTGAACGCGTCGTTAGGCGATCGAAGCAATACGCAAATAGCTTTCTGTGACGTTGTACATATCACGATTTTTGATGTTGCGAATTGTTCAAGAAAAATAAGAGAGCACCATCGGGTTTGCTATTTTTACTTTTCCGTGAAATCTTTTCGAATAATCTCGACTATTGCGATTCTTGCGAATAAGTCAAGGTGGCGGCCACCGATTCCTTTCGAACGGCGTTCTTCGCTCATCCTATCATCGTTTCCTTTGATAGCGATTTTCGAAGCGAGCAAAAATCTACCCTGACACGCACAACACACCGAGAAGCTTAGACGAGGATCTTCTAGACACACGAAGATATATATTCTAGACCTTAAACGAAAACGACTGAAAGTAAAAAAAAAAAATAATATGTTTAATTAGCACCAGGTAGTCAAGGGAATCGAACGTTCGAGCGACCTATTTCTGGATCAGTTGCGAAAAATTCTCACACCGTAGAACGTGTTATATTATTGGCGAGTCTGTACGACGACGAATTGTTCAAGGTTTATAATATTGTAATCGTAATTAAACAATCTTTATAGACGTTTTTCGATATCTCTTGATAAATAAGCGAGCGACACGATACGCGATCCGTTCATAAGTTGAGAAAGAAGACGCGAGTTTCAACACGTTCAATCGCTTACTCGCCATTTTGTACGATTGTTTCTGTGCAATTATGCGATATTTGTCCTACGTACACGAACGCTTAACACGTTTCGATCGAATAATTATGTACCAATGGGAGATGTTGATTGAGTTCTGAAAAATGATTAGCTATAAACGAGCAAAACCAAGTATCGTTTCAGTATAAACGAGGAAGAATTAAAACTGCGTCTTCTTTCGGACGAAATATACGTATGTGCGCGCGTGCACAGACGGATATCAATTTATGAACGGTGAAATATATTGCTCGTGTTTCATCGAGGAGACTGAACGCTTCTAAACACACGCCGTCGTTTAATCAGAACCGAAATGAAACGAAACATACTCGAGCGGGCTATAATAGCGTACTATAACGTGGAGAGCCTCGTAAACGGAGGGAGGTCGGTTCGGGAAATTCGTATTTCGTGAGCGATAATCGAGAGTGCCACGAGGGAAGCGGGCCAATTTTACATCTGCTAATTAGAATTTAGAAAAAAAAAAAAAGAAAACGGTAGATGCATTTGTGGATTGACACGAGGACGAGAGAACATTCCGCTCGCCACATGGCTATATAATTGTAAGATCGCAGAGGAGCGCAGACGTGCGCTGTTTTCTTTGGTGTCGTCGTTGTACATTGATGTGATAAGGCTTCTATCTCGAGGAAACGATAATGGAAAAAAGGAGAGAGAGAGAAAGAAAGAGAGAGAGAGAGAGAAAAACATTGTACGGTAGATGAACGACGCGTTCTATCTAATTAATCCGCCGTGCTTAACGCGAGCTCTACGTGCACTAGCACCGTTTTTTCTGAACGTTAAACTGTCTCTCTAGCGCAGCCCCTTGTGTAATAACGTGTCGTGTAGCGTTGATTCGCAGCGTGCGGCTAAATCTGCGAGTCCTCCGGTACGAATCCCAGATTTAATGATTTCTGGAGAAGACCAACGATACTTAGTTACATTTAAGAACGCATCGTTCTATTTATCGAACAGTATATTACAACACACTTAAAACGCGCCTAAAAAGATTGGATTTCAGGACGGATTCGTATCATTGGATAAGTTGACGCACGCGAAAGCGTATATTTTTCTTTCATTCGGACGCGCGTTTCGCGGAGAAGACACTCTCGACTGCGGATCACAGCAAATAATTACAATTAGACGTAGAGTAGATTCTTTGGTGAGGTTTTTAAGAAAAATAAGTTCGCGATATTCGTTTCGATGTTTGTCATCGTGCTCGCGATGCTTACGTCTGAAAGGGACAGAGGACTCGTTATACTCTGGATGGCGATTGACTTTCGGCGCAGCGAAACTCTGCGCGGTTGCGAGTGTCTTCTTCGCGAGTTGGCGAATCGAATGAATCTAGAAGTACGCCGATCTAGTCGGAACGATCGATCATCGGACACTATGCGATCGATGATCGTTCAGTGATTCACGATGCTTACTTTTCGGGGCGCAGTGGGATCGATATCCTTTCGGTTGCGGTTCCACCCTTTCGCCACGGCAGAGTATTATGGTGTGCGAATAGAAAATGGCGTAGGAAATTTCGTTGAAACTCTATATTGTTGCATCGACGAGTCGAGTGATTTGATGATTATAGTAATTGATATTGGCAAATATATGCGTAAGAAGTGGAGCATGTTTGTTGGAAAAAAATCTTTATACATAATAATTAGATATAGATGCGTTTAAATTTCGTGACCTGTGTTTTCTCGAATTAGTTCTGTGCGTTTTATCGGTGAAGTATTTCTCGGTTAAGTCTCGTTTGAACGACTGACGTAAGACGAACGTGCTCTTCGTAGCGAAAGGGTTAACGGAGATTTGATAATCTAGTAGCGACGATGATTTGTAGCGTTTCGAGGGATTCTTGTGAATGTAATTTGCAAGGCAGCCGCGTTCTGTGGTAATGTTATTGTAGCCGATGTTTCTTAGTTAAATAGAGGTATTCGCTGTATCGTCTCTTTGCAAATTAAATTGTCAAACTTAAACGTAGCATTAGGGTGCGATATTCATTGACTGTAAAGTTAACCCTTCCAGTCTGCGTGGCTGTTGAATTCCGACCGAACTTCTTTCACTCGTTACAAGCAGCCTTCGACGTAGGAGAATGAAGCGCGAAACATGGAGATTCGTAGCGGTACCCTTTTTGTACGTTCTATTTCACACTTTTTTACGATATAGTTTGATGTCGGCCGTGGAATAGTTTTGTCGGCACCTCTGACTTTCGGTTCGAAACGAAAACACGGTGAGGAGAGATAACGAGGGCTCGAAGGGTTAAACTGTCTCAAGGCTTTAAGTTTCTCCGATACATTTAATATAAAATAGGAACTAATGTACGCTTTTGTTTAACGTGATCGAACGAGATCTTGCAGAAATATAATTGAAAATAAACATCAGAAAGATTCTTGATTCTTTCGAGATCGTTTGGCGAGCGTCCGGCGAGCGAACGGTTTTGATGAACGATCGATAGCCGCTCCCTCGCGTTTGTACCTGTATCGTTATTACATACACGTGAACGTCCCGACTAGACCGGAAATCTGAAGTGCATTTATGACTCACACAGTTCTACAGAAATATATACATATATAAAAAAATATATATATATATATCTACGTATAATATAATAACTATCGCGATTGGATTCGTTGAAGAGGCAAGATAGGCTGATATGTACCAAGGAACAATTCGGATTTTTTGCTATTGTTTCCACGTTCGCTGTAGCGCAATAACAAGTTATTATAGCAAGTAGCGAAACCGTGACGATTTCTCATTTTAGCTTCGAGGCTACAAGTAGCTGTAGCGTACACGTCGCGTTCATGTACACTCATGTACACACACATACAGAAAAACACACATGCTACACGTATATACACCGATTGTACGGCATTTAATATTAGGGGGACACGTGTCGTCGTTTTTTCGATTTACGCGTTTGTCCGTGCTACAACGAACCGCGGTCGGGTAGAAGCTGCGTTAAGAAAGAATGCATTCATTTCGTCTAGTTTAGTCGGTCGTTTCGGATTGAAGACGATGTCACTTCTGTAGATAAAACACCGTAGCGCGCTTCGCTTCTGAATTGGTTCAACTATTTCTGCTCGATTGGCTAGGATATACATACATGTGTACGTGTTCTTCTCTTCGTTTGCTGATTTCTACCCTCCGATTAATAGGGGTGCGATTGACCCTTTTGCTCCCAGCATAAGACGCTCCTGTATCGTTCCAAGTATTACGAGAGAAATAGAGAGATGCAAGAGAGATTCACGATGTCCTTCTTTATTGCCAAATTTTGTATCAACCAGCGTTTACTGTCGCGTGAGAAAAACTGGCTATGGAATAATAAAAGAGCCTCGAAAGGGAAATCACTTCGAATGGCAACACTTCCATTCCATGATCGGCGTTCAATAATAAATCGTTTAAACGGATTCTTTGCTCACGAATCGGATCAATCCGTGGGGATTAAAAGGGTAAAACGTTTCACCCCAACGATCGAGGACCAGTGAAGATTTACAGCACGATTTTGTGTAACAAGCCTGTAATGCTGGCTGGAAAACAGTGATCTGAACAAACAAATCAACTTCTCAATTATTTCCCAATGTTCTCCGTTCTTTCGTTTTACTATTCCTCGCTCATTGGCTTTGCGAAGGTCCCGAAGTTTATGCCAGCGGTACGGTCTCCCAGTTTCAAACCGATAAATTAGCGACACGGTGACTGGGACACGATGATTCGATTAGAGTCGCATGGCGATTTAATCATAGGTAACAATACCGCAATCAGACGATCCTATTAGGGTACAGTCTCGTTACAGAACGCGCATAGCTTCTCGAAAATAGACGCTTCGCGTATTCCATAACGCAATCGACTGTAATTCGTCATGCCAGATCACGATGTACCTCCCCGAGGTCCGCACAGTCCGTTTAATTCAATCACGACGCCACCGGAACTCGACCGAACCGCTAGTGTAAATGAATGATACAGCGATACTGGTATCAAGCCACGAATATAATTCAAGTACAGTGGATGCGCATAATCGCTCGTATCTAATCGCAACGGTTGACGCGACGCTCGTCGAGGGCCGATTCGAGTTCCCTTTGAAATTTCAACGAGCCACGAGAGAAGGTTCCGCGATCGGAACTTCCGAAGAAAAATAGAAAAAAGAAAAATTCCGGCAACCCTTTATCGAAGTTCCACTTCAACCGAGGGCAACTAATCGAGAAGTTTCGCGAGCACGCGAGAGCCGAGCGTCGATTGTTTAATTTCCCTCCCGTTTCTGTTTTTTCTGCGCGCTTCTTCTCTTTTTTTTTTTCGCCCAAGTTTTGTTTCCTAGACAAGTAATTTCAATCGAAGCGAGAGTATAATCGGTCGATGCCTCTGAGCAACTTTTTCATTTCGCCGGAGAACTTTTCCCTACCTGACGTGAACGTGTTGGTGAGTCGAGTGGAGAACGAATAATTGGGTAAGTTTGGCAAACGTTCGCTTCTAATTGAAAAAAATAATGAAATAAAACAATGAACGAAGTTACAAGAAACCCGAGGTAAAATTGCGTTTTAACTCGTCGGTTGAAATTCGATCAATGACGAGTGAAAAATTCGCGGGGGTTAGTTGGGGGTGGATTGCACGAGACGACGGGAGATGCGGACGTCGGATGGGTGGTTCGCGTCGGCTAGGTGATTCGGTATACTAAAAAACAGCCCGTCAAAAGAAGAATACAGCGGGGTTCAGGCGATTCGTGTTAATTGGAACGAGGAGGCTCGCTTTTCGTTTGAAATGTAAGCTCGAATTAGCAGGATCTACATTAATGAGGTTTTATCGTTCTCGAGGGCGGAACACGGGGGTGAAGGGGTACAGTAAAAACTTGTTAGCTCGTATTAATTGAAGCGAGAACATCGAGATTAATGGGATCCAAGTTGATAAGCTTTTGTAAGTAAATGAAGGCACGATCGACTTCTGTTAACTCTAAAATAATAGTACGAAGATAATCGATTTGTCATGTAAAGATACGAACGAATGGTTTCATCCAATCGGATAAAAATTATTTCAAAACTGAAAGTACACCAATGTTCTTTATAGACTTATCGAGTCGTTCACGTTAGACCTATGAATTTGTTTATGCAATTTATATTCGATGAGTTAAGAGAGATGAAGAATAGCTCTGAGAGCAGAGTTTATCTTTCACTGCAACGATGTAAGAACGACAGATTCTTTTCTTTAATGTACATTGTCTCGATTCGAAACGAGTTTGCGACATTTGTACGAACTTGTCATAATTGTATGTTGCGTTTACATTACTATTCAACTAGTAAAGCTTGAGACGAACAACCAATAAAAGATTGTGTTTATAAACCCACCCCCTCTTCGATCCACTTTACCATCCTTTCAGATGAATCCTCTAGATAGAAAATGATTTTATAATTTATTTTATGGACGACGTACGCGTAAGCTTTTCAATGTTCCAATTATTTGTTTGTTTAGGAACAATTAAAACCCTTGTAAGCTTTGCATGGTGTACACGAAATTGTGCGTCTACGACTGTGTCATTGGAAAAGATTAAAGTGCTTTTAAAGTTACTCTGTACTTACCCTTATTCCCGCGTGTCTGTATTTGTCGCTGAAAATCGATGAAAATGAAGGAAAATTCGTCGACTGATTGATTAAACGATTCTCTTTCTTCGTTTGTACCTAGGTTTCACAAATACAGCCACCGATGTTCTCGGAATATTCGTTTTGCTCGTCGAGGCTTCTTCTTGCCTATTTTTGCCGATGGTTTTCCTTCATTTACATTCCTCCAACTCATTATTCTCTATCCAGCTCGTAATTAATCTTCGGACATAGGTTTTCGCGAAGATTAATCGTTCCAGTGGTTTCTTCGCGATGAATAACCATTCTTGTAATTATCGTAGCAATTAGCATTAATCAGGCGGACGTAATCGAGTCGAACGGCAGCATTCGCGATGCCCTCGATGATAGTAATTGTTTACACGGTTTATTGTAATGTCAATTATATACAAATTTAAAATTACGTCCAGTGCTTCTACGCTGTCACACCATCTCGTTACTCGACACAAGTGCAGTTACAATCAGATTCCTCGGTTTCTTTTTTTTTTTTTTGTCGCATCAAACACCACAAAACAATCTTGCCGCAATATCAGAGACTCGACGAACCACTAAGTTTGAATTATTCATTATTTACAGTCTAAACCCATTCTCCATTCGTACAGTTCGTCCAATATCCTTTTTCTGAACGCCTGACGTGGCCACGCTCTAAAAAATCGGACTAAAAACAACACACGTTCATTCTCTCTTTCTCTCTCTCTCTCTCCGCTCAGTTTTGTTTTCTCCCTGTTCGAATCTCGCGACTCTACACGCGATCGACGACACCCCGCTTCGAGGGGTCGATCGCGAGCTTCGCGTGGACTCGCGTCTCTAGGTAAAAGTGTTACTTCCGGCTGGTTGGCAGTATGCTGTTATTTAATAACGTAACGATAAATCATCCGTCGTAAGCTGATCTCGTTTCTTCAACACCACGTTTCCACTGGTCGGTAAAAAAAGGGGAAAGGAAACAGGAAAGAACCCTCTAGTGGCAGCTTTCGAATCGAGATCTCGTTTGCGTCGCGTCATCGATGGCTTTCTGTTTGTCCGTTTTCAATCTTCGTTCGCCTTGCCGTCAATTAGCGTCCCTTTTATTGAGCATTTAGGCCGTTCGACTGAACTTCCAATCTCTTGGAAATACGCCGCACGAGCTTCCGTGTTCGATGGCAGTGACAGAGCGCGGATAATCGAACGATCGGGGTCTCTGTTTCTTCCTCTCGTGGGACGATCGGAAATACTCCGACTAATTTACGCGAGGGAAAGGATTATGGAAGTTTCGTAGTACCAGATGGAAGTGCCGTCGATGACGCAAAATGGATCTCATTCGAGGGTCCAACGCTTCCGGAGAAAGAATCGGACGTACGAGCCGCTGGACCGCAAGTCTGGCCTGAGATTCTTCTTCGTCGAAAGAACGGATCTGCGTGTCGAGTCTCTTCGACTCGTACGTGAATCCTCTCCGCCTGATATCGAAACGAATGTCGTTTAGAAACGCGGTACTCGGCTTCCTGCGGTTTCAATTAGATATCTCTTGTCTCGGTTGATCGGAATTAACAACAACGACCGTAAGAATAATAAAATTGTTCGGCAACGTTCGATTTCCTAATCCGGAGAAAGGATAAATTTGTTCGGACAGTGAATAGTTACAAAAGATGCTCGTTCGAGGGGAAAATCAATCCAGGAAATCGATTTTGAGCGATCACCAGGAAAGCATCTCGATGTTTCCACGGGGATCGGAGGTGGTTCCTACTTACATATCGTTTATTATATATCGAAGACTACGCGATTTTTCGGCAGTTGGTCGCATGATTCTCTAACCTTTCCTTCGTTTTCCGTAGCAAGTAGAAAAGGGGGGGTAACGAGTCAGACACTTTCGCGGGTGTCCATCCGGCGTAAGGGCGCGAGGTTCCGGTTCAACGAACCACGTCGAATGTTCCTCGCCGCGCCGCGAATGAACACATTACTCCTATCGATTACGAACGAGAGACGATCAACTTTAGAACCGTTTCGATATCACCCGACAGATCCCGCCGAAGAAATAGCTCGGTACTACAACGAATTCGATGTTCTGTCTCGCCGCCACCTGCTTTAGAACTGCCAAGAGCTTCGCGACGGAGCTCCTCAAGGAACACTTCTCTGAAACGCTCGAGGACCCTTTCCGTGTCGTCCGTTCGCGTTGCACGAGGTTCAAGCAGCACCCCGTTCGAACTACCCGTCGACTTCACGCGACGATCAGTCGTCCGTGACAGAGTTCGATTGCGCCCACGAGGTGCTCGTGGAGTCAGACCCTCAGCTCGTCCATCGCTTGCTGTTGATGATTGTGCCCTTTCTTCAGCGTCCCCGTACCAGTCATCGCCATGCTCTCCTGCTGCAGCTGATTGGGACTGATTATTAAGTTCTGTCCTGGCTTTCCAGGCTTGGTATTCTTTGGCGGCGGCGGCGGCATCGGCACGTGGCAGCTGTTATTCTGGAGGTCCGCGAATTCAGGCGGCGGGATGTGTTGGATGTGATGTCTCTCGGCCGTCTTCGTGTCCAGGTCCCCGCAAATGTTGTTAGGCATCTGTCCGTTCTCCTGTCGTTTCTTTGAGCAGTTGTGCTGATTGCTTTTGTCGCGCTGGTAGTAGACGCCCGCGAAAATCAGGACGTTCAGGATCAGTAAACTACAGCCGATCGCTATCGTCACGCTGAGGGCCGTCGAGTAGGCCGCGAACCCGTCTTCCGGTTGGGCGGTCGAATCCTCGAAAGCCAGTTCGCTTGGTATTGCTGTTGAGACGTTCTGCGGTTTCTCCGCGATGGTCACCTCCGCCGTGGTCATCCTGGTCGTCGTTGGTATCCTCTGGATGAATCTGGGTGGCACCTGAAATAGATCGACTCGATCAGCGGATGCTCTACAAATGGTTCCTCGGTAAAATAAATATTTGCGAAGCTGACGCTATTCTTGGACCATGGAAAGATACTTCACGGGTTTGCTACTTCCGTTGGCTTAATTTCTCTTGGTAACCGTGTTCTCCTTGCTGCTTCATCGATCACTTCTGTCTTTGTAAATTCCAATACAACGTACTACGTACAAGAGCAATCGTTCGTGCAGTACCTTCCTTTCCAATGGCACCAGCATGCAAAGCGTTTAGTGCACAAATACCTTCGGAACGAGAGCGCAACTGGAAGGTAGGAAAATCGACGGTACCTGTTCAGTGTCAAGAAGATGATGCGACCTAGGAACATCGTCGGAGCCAGGCTTGTGGAGGTCGGGCACGAGGTTCAGCCAGAACGACAGTCTGTGCGCCCTGTAGTGGTTCTTCAGCTTCGACTTGAGCTCTGGGGAACACGGATGAAGTCTCAGCCGGGTCAGCGACGGGCAAGGGGGGGAGGGTGACTAGCGGGTGGCGTAGAGGGTGAAAGGAAACGGCGGCTTTTAGAGGGAACGAGCGAGCAACTGCAACCTACTCGCGCGGCAACCTCGAAAGGCCAGCTTTCCAGCGGAGCTCTTTCATATTAACAGCAGGGTAATTAATTATTGTCGCGTGGTAATCTCATAGAGAAGGCGGGTTCGTTAGTCAGTGCGCCTCAAAGTTCCGGGACGGGTAACTCGGACGGTCTCGCTTCGGGCTGGCCTCGCGTCGACTTTTCTACTTGCGGCCGCGCTACGGCATAGTTTGAGCCGCACTGCGCCTCACAGCGAGGCGAACTTTCCCGCGCCAACACCGCGTTCCTCTGGTCCCTACGATTACTTCCCTGCGGGCTCCCTTTCTGCCCTCACCGTCGATGCGTTGAGAGGGAATCGGAGGTAAAGAGTAGTGCGACGCGCGGAAAGTCCGACGCGTTGATCCTCCCGCGATCGCGACGCAACGATGGAACTTTGCTTCTGCGAGTTTCTGCCGCGTACAGGAAGAGCTCGTGAAAGAAACGAGATCGTTCGCAAGTGTATCATAGAATACTGCGAACGCGTGTCCATTCGTGTGCTAAATAAAGTTGATGTTTACCAAAAAATGAAATAGAGATTGCTTCAAGCATTTGCTTATCCAACGAGCAATCCGACAGATGAAATGTTCATTTCAACACGCGAGACTGGCGAAATGGTCAGAATTCAAGCTTCTTAAAGAGAAAATTCACGGACCCGTCCATCCGAAAGTCGCTACGCGATGGAACAGCGAGCGGGAAAGTGAATTCCGTTCGCGTCTGACAAACTGTCATTCTCGTTCCACGGCGGGAACGAGAATTATGCAAATAAATCTCCGTTGATCCTCTTAGTTACACGTACGCGGTGCGTGTGGCAGCGTCGCGAGACTACGTTCATTATACGCGCTTCACGGGCTAATCGGATTAAATAATAGTTCTCAGTTTCCATTACGAACCGAGTCGTCGGGGATTCCGTCGAGCGTGGAAAACGAGCGACTCGGAAAACGTTTTTTCCGTTCGCCTCGAGCGGAAGTTCCCCGAGAACCAGCGGACTCCAACTACTCCCTCAAGGAGGGGCCGTTTAATCCGTCCTTGGACGATTTATGCATTAATGTCCCTGAACGGTCAAACTTCGAGCTGAGCGCGAGATTCTGAAAACTGAGGCTAATTGGATAGTCTAGCTAAGGCGGGGATTACGAGAGGGGAATTAGGAACTCGCGGGGCTCGAATGTTTTCCCGACATTTCCACGCACGAACCTCCGAGCAGACTTCGAAGCGTTCGCTCGCTGGAGCTCGATCCCTCGTCGATCGAACTTGGCGGAACGGTCGATGACGACGCTTGCTATTGGAAACGGCGACCGCGCTTTCAAATTGGGATGGAACTTTGAATGGAACTTTTTCTCTCGCGGAAATTAGCCGACGCAAACGTCCCTCTGTCTTTGCGTCGGATCGCGCGTGACTGGGGACGGGCTGGGAAGTTCAGGAAGGAGTTTAATCTCGATCTCACCTATGCTCAGGTACTTCTTGTGCACCGCCTCGTAAGCGACCCAATCGATGTTCTTGAACTTCGTCCTCTCTGGTCTCAGCGGTCCGACATCCGGCGTGCCCTCGTTCGGGTTCCTGTCGACGGAATCGCGCGTAGACGCACGCGCGCGTTGTTAATTTCTCGTACGAGCCAGGAATGAATGTACGAGCGCGATCCCCGCCGCGTAATTACTTTTTGACGACTTACCCGGTGCGCGCAAAGTTCGTCAGGTAGAGTATTACGCTCTCGGACAGAGCGATCTCCGCCCTCGTGTAATTTTTGGGCCAGTGGGAGAGGCCGCCCACCAACGGTGCTCCGAAAAAATATGGCAGGTCCTCGCCGTGGATGCAGCCCGGTTTCTGTGAATAAAATACCGTGTGGAGCATTCGTCTGCGACACCTTGTTTTACGCTTGCAATTAGAGAAAAGGGTATTAATGATCGACCGACAATGGCTTCGCCAGAACAGAACAGACTGGCTAGATATAACTTAACCCAGTTTAATGTCTGATTTAACCGGTTGTATTATTTATTCCGTCTTGGCAACGTTGATTCAATCACCCAATAGATAGCTAGCGTAAGTCAAACTAGTGAACAAAAATATTTTGCGACGAGTAAAATCGGATAAGACGGTTGAAAGGTCTGAACTTTGATATTAATCGGTCACTTGTTCCTCAAGTTCTCTTTTTCTCACGAAACCTCGTACGCAACACTGTAATTTGTCCTAAATATAAAGTCTGTTGCATCAAGGAGTAACAGAATGATCGGGTTAGCCGAGGGAAATTATGAGTCGTCACGGTGGTGCGTCTCGCGACGAGGATAAATTCTTGGAATCGCACGATTCAGTCGAGGAGGCCCGGGACCATTTTTTCCGCCCTTTCGTCTCGCGAACGGACGAGTCACGTCCACAAAGACGACGAGTCTGTCCAAAGGTATTGATGGCATTTTAACGACGCGGGACGTCGCTCGTATTTCAAATGGGAGAAAGGCGTTCGCGCGGATATTGAGAGAAGGAAAGCGGCAGATGAGAGCGCGGCGTGATATGTGCTCGAACGGTCCGGTTTCGAGATTGGCTCTGGTCCCTCGGTTTCGCCGCGGAGATAGCGATTGCTGCCCTCTCGAAGCCCTTCGTTGCTTCTGCGAACGATCGTTTCCTCGAGGCCGGTAAAAGGAGACGTCTCATCCTCTCCGCCACTCTGTTCCCCCTAAAAAATCGTCGATTCGCGATCCTCCGTGTACCCGTTGGCGGTCATTCCTGGTTATCCCGGATTTCCTGCCCTCGTTGTTACGTGCCTCGCGGAACCTTAAAGATTTCGCGACGTTGGTCCGCTCGCCAGCGGAAGATCCTGCGAGAGGAGCACCAGCACTTTACGACGGGCCGTAAAAAGACACGACACGTAATACGCTTTTAATTTCGCCCGTAGAGGGAACGCGAAGCCGTGAAAAACACGCGGGCCAAGGGAATTGTCGCGGAAGCAACAGCAACGCGGTAGTCGAGCGACGAATATCTCACCGTTTCGGGACTTAATTCCGCGCGGACTGGCTGCGGCACAAGTATCCTTTTTCTTTCAGATTGTACCGGGGAAATTCGCCGTCATTTCTGGAATAGGGGCGATAAGATAGGGGGCGTAAGTAAGACGGTAGGAGCGTGAGATATGCTATTTGTTTAAAGGATTTCGCAATTTCTCCCGGGGCGGTTTCGATCGATAAAGCGTCTTTAAAGTGGTCGTGGATATTACGCGGGATAGACGATCTTTACCAGCGATCGCTACAGGATATCCAATTTGAAAACAGAATGGCGGTTTGTTCTACGGCTGTTCCACGATCGGACGGATTTTTGGGCCGAGAGATTCAAAGGGAGGGAATAGAGACGATTCGTCTGGCCGGGATCGAAACTTCCAGGCTCGAAAGTACCCTTTGAGCTGGCTGATGTAATGGAGACCTTCTGCGTCTTTTGTGGCTCCTCCGTTTCCCGCCTAATATTTCTCTTATCGATTCCCCTGCAAGCATTCGTTGCCTTTGGAAAATCATGTACCTCGTTGCACACTCCGTTGAAACGGCTGCCTCTGCTTATTTGCGACTTTGTGACGGAACGTCTCGCCATCGCGCGTCTCCGCGTAAAGGAATTGTCAAACGCGTTCAGAGATTGTAGACGCTACTCGAGGGATCCTTAAATTCGCGTTTCAATAATTATTAGGCTGGAGTATAAGTAGGAGTGTGAATACAATGAATAACGAAGGTAGAAATTATTAAGGTCGCAATCATCAAAGCACGAGTCTTGTTTATAGTGCTTCAGGAATTAAGCCTCGTGTTGAATTTTATTCTCCAGCTGTGTCCTCCACTTTCGTCTCTACGATTCCTTGAACGCGCAGGGAGGTCAGAGGAGCTCTCTTCCATTTGTCCAGATCCTTCGTTTCCTTCTTTCGAGCAGGTGCAATCGATACGTACGGTTATCCGCCAGACTGGACATCGGTGACCGACCAACTGGTTCGAAAGCAAACGAGGGGATGCGTTTCTAGTGTCCGTTTCAGATCTCTGCTGGTGCATCTGGAGAAAGGCTTGAATTTTTATATTGCATCTCCTTGGGCATTTTATTCCGTTCCTTTAATCTACATTTTTCTTTTTTTTTTCTTAATTTTTCTTGGATTTTTGTACGCGTTCACGCATATACACACACGCGTGTCGATGATATTAGTTTCTTCGTAAGTTCTCCGCGCTACAACCCCTCGAAAACGTCCTCGAAATCCTTCTAACCCTTTCTTTTCGTACGCTGTGTTGCACCCTCTCGCTTTGCATACGAATACAGTCATTGCTGATAAAAATGGACGTCCCTGCTGAAGTCGCAATTTCCTGGTGAACCGACATTCTGGCTACGAAACGAGCGGCTGTAAACACCGTGGCTTTCATTTGGGGGTAGACGGAATTTTATTAATATTTTTCGTTATAAAACCGAGATAATAACAATGCATCTTCTTCCTCCTCTCGTAGGTCACGATCGATGCTTCGAAGTGGCTCTGTTTAAATTTCGTTTTAAATCCGGGAAACGTGGTTCGTGAAACGAGGAGCGCCGGAGGAAATGGAGGAATATAGAGGAAGACGTGTCAGATGTTAGTGCTTTTATCCACAATTGTTGTACGAACGCTCGAATGGCGCGCAGTGATTCAAATTGAAATTTAAACACGACTCTCAGCCTCGTTCGATATTCTCCTCATAACGTAACAATCTTGAACGGGTTTTTCGCCGTTCCTCTCGCTCTTTTGTTCTTTTATCGCACGCCAAAAAGTTCGTTCCACTTAGCAGCCAGCGATCGTTCGCGTAGAAGCAATTTCCGAAGACTCGCTGTCCCCCGATAAAGCTTTCGTTCCCCGTTACGTTTCGGTTGTGATCCTTTTCGTTCGTACGTAAAAGGGGATCTCGTCGCTAGTTTTACTCGACAAAGCTTTCGAAACCTTGTTACCAGCACGGGAATCGTCTTAGAGGAACTTCCAGCAATTATATGTTTTACGTTTGAGACGCGTTCTATACTTGAACAGGTTGAACTCGAGTTCCATTTTATCGCGAACGCGTTCTAAAATAAGCAGCCATTTAAAAATATTCTCAAACGTATTTAATCCTCTCTGTGTATCTAATGTCGCAGACGTTGGTTAATTCCTCGAAACTAACGCGCGTAATTTTTTCTGCACAAAAATGTTCGAAGGAGGGATCCGTTTCATCTATTCAGTTTAACGTACGACCTGTTCGAAAACGTTCAAACGTACTACGAGTAAGCTGAACGTAATCCTTTGCTAGGTGCTTTGAAAAATCGTTAAGAAGATTAAGTATTTAAATTATTATAACGCCATTATTTTTGTAAGAAATAATAGGGAAATTTTGAAAAATTAATGTCACGACTTTCAAACTCGACGACCCGGAGTTACGGAGCTATATTCATGAAATTTATTCGGGGTTCTCTTATTAATAATTAGCGGGGGAAGAGATATTTCTGTCGTTAACGGTCGATGCGTTTCTTTTGCGATGGTAGGCGGCTAATTAGACATCTCTCGGCGTTTTAAAGCGGCGATGAAATTAGCGAGGGAAATTCGAACTTTAATCGAGGTGTCAAGATGCGGTCATCTAACTAAAAGGATTACGTTTTCGCCGATGTGTGCTACAAGCTAATTAAAACTGCGAAACCGGTCTTGAGGAGCTTGTTAATTTTTGTTCTAATTACGCGTTGCGCGATAGCACCACTGTTTATGATAATTAACTCTACAGTCCCTGTCATCGCCGCTCTAAGCGCGGCGACTTTCCTGGCCATATTTTCGAGTCTTTCTCGCGGCTGCTTTTTCCGCTCGTCCTTTTTGTTTTTTAGCCCGCAACATTTCTACGACCAAGCATTCACTTTGCGACGCGACCAAATTTCCCGGCGAAAAAGCAACCCCTTTCCACATTCGGATACTTTTAGCAGCGTTTCCGTACGCACGGAAAATGTATTCTCTTGATGAAAATTAATTTCAGCCACGGCTGAGATTCTTCTAATTTCCCGTTGATCTTACCCGCGAACGCGAAAGAATAACATAGCAGGCTACGCGAAATTCGCAGCTGTTAACGCTCTCGCGAGGGAAATATTTAATAACGCTTGCTCGGCGATTCTAAAATCAATGAGCGAGGCGTGCCGCGGGATCGGCCGCGTCCTCGTCTAGCAATTTTCACTGATTATTCGCACGATAACTCCGGTGAATCGTGAATTATAAATGCAAATTGTTCGTCCTACCAGCGTCGAACTTATTAATTATTCGTTACGAAAATTTATTAACGGATTATCGATCAGTTTAAGCGGTCAATCGCGATATTAAAAGTTGATTGTTTCCCGCGGGCCCGCGTTGTCATTCTTCGAAGAAATCGAGTATCGCCGCGGCATTGATCGTTTTTACAGAGGAGGAACGCTTTCACCAGGAATCGCCGAGGAGTTGTGCGGGACTTGAAATTCATCCACTCGATCGTCGACAATTTTCCTTCCACTTCTCGTGCCGCGACTTCCTGTTTCCCTTTTTTTTTTTTTTTAGAACGCTTTAATATCTTTGAAAATCGTCCGCGGAAGGAAAACGCCGGAGACCTCTTCAACAGCCGAACGTTCTCGGACCAGAAAATCTCGAAGCTTTTGAAAAAAACTTGAAAGCTTGTTCTCCCCTCTTTCACCTCGAGTGTTCTATATCTTAAGCGTTACCCTTTAATGAGCTCTCCCAACCAGGTCAAATATTGTAAAACTTCCCACGGGTTCCGATACTCTTGATAATATACCGGATGGATCGATAAAAAAGTATCCACTTCGAATATCGTTCAAATTATAAAGGTGGACATAATTTCCCAAGTTTTCGTTCATCGAATTTCCATTTAATCATTATTTATCCGCGAATGAGGTTCAATTTACGCGATCGTTTCCGCGGTACCACTCCCCTGTATCGATGACATTTATCAGATTCTATCGTCGTCTTCTTTTTCCCGTGGAATTTTTCACTGCTTCAGCGCGATCGTTAGCGCGCGACCACGCAGACATCGCAAGCATTTGACGCGCGCGGACCTCAGAATTTTTCAGCATGTTTCCCCTCAATTACCCGAGCCCCTTTAAGCCGTCTGTGTACACGTGCAATCGGCAAACGAAAGTTTAATCTAAATTCCGCTCCCGGTTTGTCTTTGCGCAGCTCCGCTTTGACGGCGACGCGCGTAGACAGCCTCGCCGCGCGAGTAGCAGGAATTTTTCGTGGCGAACGAAAGAGGAAGGCGGCCACCGTCGTGGCCTTTTCAAAACCTTGGATCTTCGTTATCCAATTTGTCCCTGCTCGCTATAGAAACGCGTAACTGGGGAAAAAAGGGAAAAAGGAACGAAAAAGGGAGAAAGACGGGAGCTAAACGGGTCGTTTCTACACATTTTCTGCCTACGCAGCCTCGCGTGAGATCTTACGAGTGTCCTGATTTTAATTAATCGAACGTTCGCTCGCTGAACGAACGCCCCAGGGGGTACAACTTCGCGATGGTCGATCGATGGACGCTTCGTTTCACGAATTGCTGGGATCCCATTGGCGGGACGGGTTTCGAGGCGGGTTCGTTGAATATTAATCTTTTCCCGGTCGTAACTCTCTTTTTGCCCTTTTGCATTTACCGAAACGAAACCCGCGAGGGCATGGGAACTGTCGTTCCGATCATCGTCATAAATAACAGCTACAAATTTCCATCGGATCCCGATTTTCCTCGGTCACTTTTACATTAAACGTTCTTTCATTACATTTTTCGTGCACCAGGGACAGTTTGAAATTTCGCTTCGCAATTTTCTCGTCCCGTTTCACTCGAATCGCGTATTAATACCTTTTTTCTTAACTCCAGCGGTGGAACTCGTCTAATCCCACGTCCGACCAACGCGCGACGTTTCCACTCGCGCGACATTTCCACCCGGGATCCAACCAGCGCACGCTCAGCCCGCGTCTATTTACCAACTGTTCCTTATCGCAAAATCCGCGCGCGTATATTACGATTAACGGACAAGTAATTTTCCCCCGGTTTTCCGTCACTCGTTCCTCCCACGACTCCTCCGGCGTCCGTCGAGATCTCGCGATTCCAGCCCCGGAATTAATTCCATTACCAGCTCTGTCGCCAGGTTGCCAGTCGCGTCGCGGCCGAATATTTCCCCGCAAATTAACGTCGACCGTGTCCCCATCCGCCGTTTCCTTGCTCGATTCCGTTCGCGAGCAACGATCGACCACGCGTCTCGCGTAATTGTCCAGGAAATGATCGGCGACGTTATCGGGTGGCGCGTTGGCGCAGCCGAGCGCAACCGCGGGGTTTCGAAACTCCGACCGGACGCGGCGAGTTCTAACGTGACGCGAGCCAGATCTCTGCATCCCCCTGTAATTTTACAATTTCCTCCAGCGTGTATCCGTTTCCTGCGGGGCTCGCGACGCGTTCAAGATACATCGCGCGACGTACAGCCGCGCGAGCGCCTCGTAATAATGGAATCGCGACAGGGAAATTGGCCGCCGCCCTCCGCGCAGTTCCGAACTGTTCCGCCAGCTTCCTCGTCGAGACGAGGGCTGCAAGTTTCCGAGATCAGACGCAGAGATGACGACCCGAGACGCGCCGTGGGGGCTGGAATTCGCGGAACGACCGAACGTTCCGGGTATCTATTTATGTTGGCCAATTTCCTTCGCTGGAGGAACGACCGGAATGAGTCGCGGAATTTTGTCGAGCCTTTTTTCCCTATTTGGAGGGTCGAAAATTTCTTGGATTTCAATTTCGACAATTCCTCAGCTGGCGCGAGATTCTGCGAACGGAAATCACGAGGTGTCGAAGGAAGGTCTGAGGCAATTTTCTGACGCGTAGATGTTTCGCATGGCTAGATACGAGAGCCATGCGTCACTGATTTCCACTGTCGGATTAGGTATTTCGAATTCCCTCGCGAGAATTCGCGAAACAATTCATTTTAATAACTACGCGCGGCAATAATTATTTGGGATTAATTTCGCCACGCGAGAGTAGTTTGTTTAATTCCTGGAAACGTTTCGCGCGTCAGTTTCACGGGATAACTTTTTGCTCGGCAAATATTGTCGTTTCGATATTCTTTTAGCAAAGTGAAACGTTTTTCTAAATCCAAATTTCTCCGCGCTTCCATGCGCGGGTGCTATCCGTGCAATTTCGCTCTGGAAATTCCTCCGTCGTGTTGTTACCGTTTTTTTTTCCCCTGCCTCCCGTTACCGTGGTTTATGACGTTTCCTCTCGAACGTTATTTTCGCGAGCAACGCGAAACTTTCGCCATTACGATCGTGTACACGGATCGCACACCATCTCGCGCCCCTCAAGTTTACGTAATCGAGAGGGAGGAATTAGCCGCGGGGGTGTCGAAAATTCGCCGCGACACCGCGTTCCCGTGCGTCGCTGCTGGTTTATCCGCAGGACGAGGTAATTAGACGGAAAATAACCGGGACAGGGACGAGTTTTTGCGCGAAAAAAATCTCTCCATGGCCACACAGTTTCGACGGAAATGCGCAAACCCCCCGCGGCACAGCGGGACGCATAAGCGCAGCCACCCTTTCGGAAAATCGACGCGGACCCTCGTCGCCTCGCGCTCTCGACGCTTCCTTTCGTCTGGTCGCTGTCGCCGCGTTCGTTTTTCGAGCGATTTTCGAATTTCGCCAGAGTTGCGAGTCGAAAATTTGCCCTCGACCGGAAACGAGGACGAGAGTAAATTTTCAACTTCAACGATCGATCTTGCCGCGGCGTTTTATTTCTATCGCGAAGAAATTCGTAATTTAACTTGGTTGAAAGTTTTCGAACGCTGGCGATGGTTAATGCTTGCGATAAAAATTCTAGTCTAACAATGATCGCGCGCCACTGCGAGCGTGGCGGCGTTAAAATTTCGCAGACGTTACGTTCTCGTCGAAGTAACTTTCCAACTCCGCTCTTTGTCGTTCCGCGTTCTGTTTCGCGTGGTTGTTGCTGAAATGATAAACGCGTGACGAGAAACGTTCCGGTTTGCATTCGTTAGCGATGGAACGTCCCGATTCCTCGCCCCTTTCGTTGACTTTGTGACGTTCGTTCGCCACGGAGGAATTTATTAGAAAAGAATTGCCGGATTTAACCGGCGAAACTTAATTCCACCTTGTTTACAGTGCGTTCGCCGTGTCGGCGCTTATGATAATGAATGAACTTTCCCCGAGGAACGTGAAACCGTCGTTAAAAAGAAAAAGCCCGCGTTCACCGCCTCGGAATGCGATGCAAAACCATGCAAATTTCTTTAAACACATTTCCTGCGCTTCTCGAGTAATAAACTAACCCGAACAATCGTGTAATTGCGTTTTTCCGGCGATCTCCTTCGCTGGTCGCCTTTTAATTAACACGGCGAAACGCTTTACGCGCGAGCTCGCGAGAATATTTGGACGGAGCTGGTCCGTGGCGGGACCAGCGAGGGTTGTTTCGTCGAACAAAAGAACGCGATCGGGTCGACGCGTCGTTAGGAGCGCGATTTATCGATCAACGAGCACCGTTCGCCGAGCGAGCGCAATTTTTCTTTAATTTCATGCCTCGCACCTCGACAATGGGAAGCGTCTTTCGCTTTTCCACTCGCTAAACTATTAAACGTCACGGTGAAAACGGATGCACGGCCTGAAGAATGGGATTTAAATTTGAATGAACGCGAAGCCACGGTGGAACGCGCGAAGAAATAGCGTAATGTATCATCGTTATATAGTAATAAAATATACGAGATGTGGGTTAATGACTGCCCGTTTGATCGCATCGCGAACCGCCCTCCCTTCTTTACAGGGCGGACCAACCTTCCAACTGTCTTTCCAACTGACGCGGACCCCTTTCTTTCGATTTTCTTCTACCAATGTTTGCGAACGTACCTGAGGATAATCCCCGAACTTGGTCTGATAATCGAACACATACAGGTAGGAGTTTCGATGGGATTGACTGTGAAGGTCCGCCGTCCTCGTAGCCGGCGCCACGGTGTTCGCATCCCCTAAAGCTTCCAGGGTCTCGTCCCTGAAAGGCAGAAAAAGGTGTCGCCATTCAACCGCAGAAGAAGAAGCAGAACTTTAGAAAACGCGTGGGGAGAAAACACGTCGTCGACATCAACTTGAATGGTCAGTCCGTTAAGATCGTACTCGATTTGGCTATCGTGAGTAGAAAATGACACAATTTGCGTTTCAGCGTGAAAGATTTTAAAGTTCGACTTCAAATCTCGATTTCAGTCAACGGTGGAATTACCTGGCGGAGAAATGAATGGTTCGTTTGTTTTCCACTCACTTAATGTTCGCAGGATGTTGCACGGGACGTTCCCAGTCCGTGTACTCGTTGATTATGGTCGCCAGGATCTCTGCTTGGTGGTACGTGTACGTGTTGCGCACGAACTCCCGCAGGATTTTTGTCCTTCTGTCAGCCTCGATCCCGTACTGAGCATCGTCCGCTGTCAGCGCAAAATACGCCTCTGATTTGACCACGCCAATCATCAGATCGTACCTGAAACGTGGACGGAAAATCGCTATGACATTGCCCCAATCGGGGGTCCTTTAGAAGCTTCCGCTGAAAAGGAAACGAGGGTGAGCGTGGGCTCGTTCACGTCCGCGCTTCGATGGGACTGAATTAATTACACGGTTTAATAACATTTCATTGACACGTAATAATGATGCGAATATGTAGTATCTTGTTGCACTCGAGTTTCATATATTTACGTATTAATTGAAACGTGAGTGACGAGGCAAATATCCCGCGCGATGCTGGATGTGCCGACGTCTGCGTATAAATTTGAAAATTCTTCCCCCGGGTAATTATTGGCTGCGCTGGCGATTAAGCACTTACGTATCCATTGTTCAATATTTATCGAACATCCGTCAATTAGGAATACGAATTCTGATGATCGAGTTCGCAGCCATTTACGAACTTTAACAATTTCCGAATACAATGGCCAAATTCTAAAAAGCAAACAAGACATTTTAATTAAGAAAATAGTACGCTAGAACAAAGGATCGACACGTCCATCCTCTCTTCAACGGGGAGAAGAGGTTCGGTTTGAAACTGAATTCGCGTGATAATTACGCGCACGGCTCGTCTTTCTCGCCTCTAAACGATTCTTCAGCAGCGCTCATCGACGAACGAGGGACCAGGAGGAGAGGCGAAGGACAGGCTCGGCATTCGAGACAAATTAACTCGAGGAATTCACTGCGTTCCCGGTGAATTGGGATGTTCAGCGGCATTCACAAGTACGTCGAGAGCAAAGAAACGCGCGGCCCGTCCCGGCGACGATTTCAATTCCCTTTAACGTCGTCGTTACGCATCCGCTCGCGTAAAATTCACCGCCAGACCGTTTATTTATCGTGGCAGGTAGCGCCGCTGAAGGGCCGTTGCCGTTGCTGCTCCATGGGACACGAGAACGGGACGCGAATGAAAGAACGCCGCGAACGTTCGAAAGAAACACTGCGACAAAGCGGGACAAAGACTGATTCGCGACAAAGGACGAAACGCGGCTGGCTGATGAGGGAAATTCGATGACGTCGAGATATTTCCTTGTTCCTATAATTATCTTCATTGAGACACTGTTTCAGAGACGTCTCCTCTCTCGGAGACCTCTTCTCGAGGAAGACTGCAAGATTTTCTTTCGTCTTTTTTTTTTTTCCTGGAAATAATTATATATAATTATTCCTTTGTTAGTCGCGGAGTAGAAGGGGGACGTTTCTCCCTAATTATATTAAAAGCGTAAAAATATACATTTTCAAGCAATAAAGATCGCATAAACTTTCAATTATATATTGTATAAAGGACGAATTTGGATTATTTCTCGTACCATTATGTTGTACAAATTACTGTCAGATGGAGGAGGAGGAGGAGGACGTAATTAAGAATGAAAGATGCGATATCCTATTAAGGGAGACCAAGTGGACAAAAAGTGGAAACTTCTTCTTCTTTATCGTCGCAGCTACGTTACACGACTCTTTTGTTCGTTACCTTCCTTGGAATTTTCCAGAAAGGACCATTTTTTCTCACAGGAATTAATCAGCCGCCGGTGTCTTCCATTTCCGACCGCCGATGCTCACGAAAATTAAGTCCTGTCCGACGTTTAACTTGCCGCGTTCCGTCGCGGAAACCTTTGTGCGGTTCCGCACCACCGTTTTCGCCCGTCGAGGAAAAACATTTTTCCGCGGCGCTGCGCCGCTCTGTAAACAGTCGAATCCGCGCTCGCCGCGTTGGCTCGCTAAACGCGGCTCGACTGTTAAATTACTTTAGCAAGCGGAATAGCTTTGCCACGGGGCGGTGGTGACACAACGGGAACTTTCAAGAAGAAACGCGAGTAATTAAAAACGTTGCGCGTACGAGTACCGTGAAACGCGAACAGATTAAATTCAACTGGTAGACCGAGGGGCGCGGACGAAGGCGATCGCGGGGAAAATGGACGCGATTCGAACGGAAATCAAGGAATCGCGGTGTCTTTCGCGTTAAAAGGGTCCTCCGCGATGGCGGTTAAATATAAAACGCAAACGGATGAAAAGTCGACTAATGGGTGAAAATATGTCGCGTTTTACCGGTCGACGGGCGCTCTTAATGTGCCCGTCCATTCGAGAAATTCATAATTCAACTCTGTAACATAAGATCTTCATCCCTTAAGTCCCTCATTTGCGATTCAGTCCGATTCTTCCGTTCCTTCGATTCCGCCTCTTAGCCTGCTCAAAATTCAACCGTTTACCGCGGGAAGAAAGGGTGGGTTTTTCCCTCGTTTACGTTCCGTCGCTTTCTGCAGACGATGGAACGGATTGAACCTCCGGATCGGCGATGCGGAAGCAGGGGGACGGAAACGGGAAGAGGCCAGGTAGGAAGTACCTCGAGAGTTTGGCTACGACGTTCTTCCGCAGCAAGATGTTGTTCAGCGTATTGATCGTGTCCACTTGCAGGGTGAAGTCCTGATCCTCAGGATCGCCTGGATCAATCACGACGCCGTCTATACTGGGTCCGAATGCGGGCGCGAATTCCAACCCCTTCACCGGCACTGAGACCAACGCGTTCAGCGGCACCTCTCTCAGGCATCTAAGCAACGCCTGAGAATCACCCGCGGCCTGGACAAACAACGTGAATCTTTCATGAAAAATGTATTTGCGCGCTCGCCTGAAGCGGCGCGTAAAGTTGTCGGTAGCCACTTTACGGGTTCTTGGACGCGCAATAACAAAGGGGCGAAATCGCGAGTTTGCGTGCAATTTAAACGATCGGTTGCAAATCAAATTAATTATCATGCGATGTATGAAAACGTGACTTCTTGCAACTTAACGAGATCTTTATTTTGGATTCATTTGCTTAGCGTGATCGTGGTCGTGGCTCGAGTGTCCTTTTTCTCGTTCGCTTCCTGCCTGCGTCCTTTATGAACCACTCTCTACCTCTTTTTCTCGTGGAGGCGAAACACTGAGCGAAGAGTAGGAGAGCTTTCCTTTAAGTCTCAACACCTCGATTCGAGATTTACGAGACGCAAGGAAAACTCTCCGCGCGTCTTCGCTCGGGGCCCTTTGAATAGATTTGTCTCCTCGTGCGCTACGAATTAGTTACGCGTCAAACAGTTGTAAAATTCGTACCAAAAGTAGCAAGTCGAATAGCGTAATCTCCACGTGACAAAGCAGACATTCACGTCCCTTGAGAACGGGCAAATCGTCGATCGGTAACCGGATGTTCCGCACGGCGAGGCGTGTCGACTACGCGCCGATTCGCTTTAATTCGGCCGCACGCAAATGAATTGCTTTAGCAGCAGGCCCTGTAATCGCCTTTGGAAATCCAGCTGGAGACAGACGTAGGCCAGCCGCGATCGAACGCCGACCGGGTCGCTGCTGCGTCGAGGAAATTCGGAAGGGCAAACACATCGGTGCAACCCCGCCAAGTTTCGCCCGATCTCGCGCGCGCGGGTCGCATCGATTCGTTCGTTTAGCGAATTTAATCGACGCCCGTATATGCTCGGGCGCGGGCAACGCCGGATACGCCGATTTCGCGGAGGAGTTTCCAATTTTCGAGCGAGCGGAGCGAAAGAGCGACGGCGGCGGCGGGCTCGACAATTTCGCCGGGGAATTTTCGGGACGCGAAGCCCGCCGTGGCCCCGTTTCACGCTCCGTGATTGGTTTTCTCTCGCCTCCAGCTCTCGCGCGAGTTCTCGCATCAGGTAAACCGTAAAATTAGACCGGTAGCCTGCTCCTCTTTTTCGCGCCCGTTTGATTTCTACCAGCTGACACGAAAGATCGCGAAGCCCTCCGAGTTTCGGATCGATCGATCCCGCCTCGAGGCGGAACGTCGCCTTTCCGGATAGCCATAAACGTTTCGTCGATGCGGACGTAGCCGATCGAATCGTTTTTTATACGGCAGTACACGCGCGCGTAGATAATTCGCGCGCGCAATAAGCCCTCGAATAATTATAATCGTTCGCGCTGAAGCGAACCGCGGACGCGGACAAATCGTCCCGATCGATCCCCGTTGATCCTCGACGCTGATAAAATCGCAACTCGGGGTCAGGGAGGCTCTCAACTTATTTTCGAATCATCGACGAACGTCCAATTTCACCGCAACGGTTCACCGGGAGATACGCGATCGTACCTTCGAGCCACTTCTCGTATTAACAAACGCGAGCACCGACCCGAATTTGAAAGCAACGATCGCCCGACAAAACGGCAACGATCGTTACCCCCCACCACGCCTTCTAACCGAGCCCGTTCGCCGCAGGCTGTTTCGAATCCTCCGACGAAATTAATTTCGTAATGTTTTCCCTCGCGACGAAATTCGATCGATCCTGACCAGCACCATGGGCTATCTGCTCGCATAACATAATCCTATATATCGCTTTCCATTCCGTCCGCACTCTTCCGCTCTTTTCCTCTTCCCACCTCCTCTTTCTCTCTCTTTTTTTTTTGTCGACTGGCGGTCGGGGGAGGATTTTTCCACTCGACGCGAACAACAGGGGAACAGTGGCTTTGGTGGGGGCGGGGGCTCGGTCCGGGGAACAATCGACCGGCGCTTACCCTGATTCCGCGTTTAATCGTTATTTTCAATCGGCTGCAAATCGAGGGTCTGTTTAGGCTCGCCTATCTAGAACATGTTCCAACGGCGGAACAAGAGGCGGCCGCGAGTAGCCGAGGCGCATTCCCCGCTGCCTCTCGACATCGTACGATGAAATTGAGATTCTTCCGGCAGCCATGTATATTCCTCTACAGCTCTCGAGCCGTCCGCTCTCGCTGAAATTGTTGCAGAGAGTCGAAATTGTAAAGATCAGCGATCGATCGTTTCGTTTGCGAATCGCGATCGCGGCTGGAGCACGGGACAAGTAGAGTCGGTCGACGCTCGGTCAGACGTGCTGCGCGGCTCGAGCTGCGACGGGCGCAGCATTTTATTTCGATGATCGGTTATCGAAGGTACTTCGCATACTTTAATCAATACTTTACTCGACTGTTTTTACGCATCGTGAAATAAATCCACGTGTCGTATTTCGTGTCGCACGTTCTAAAGGGTTTCTCGCGTTTCGAAGACTTTCGAGCGTTCCTTTACTCGTAATTGTTTTCACTTTATACGACGAGTGGACGAGGATTTCTTGGCGACAGCGAACAGCGCGATCAGCTCGACGTTCGCCACGGTGTTCGACAACGAACGAAGATGTGTCCCCAGGCATTGCAGTTGTCGCTTCAGCGACGAGCAATTTCGGAAACACGGGATCGAGCGAACGGTCGCCGCGGCGCGGCTGAACATAAATTAAACTATCAAACGAAACCGGCGGAAACACGGTGTTTTTACGTCTGTTAGTTACGCACCAGCAATTATATTAACGATGCGTTTCAATTAAGCTAATATAGGCGGCGGGCATCGCGCGACGCCCCTGCTGGGAATTGCCACGTTTTAACGCGGCCAACGCACCCCGTCATACGGAAATATCCTCTGCCGTCGAATAGAATTAAACCAATGGCGATACACGCTCGGAAATAATGCTCGACGTTCTGTCGCGTATTTTCGGGCAAAGTGTCTTCCCCAATTCTCTTTAGGGTCGTCGCACGTGTCGTTTTGGTTTCTCTCTAATTTTTATCTCCGCTTTTCCATTCCTTTTACGCATCGCCCCCGATCACTTTTACTGCGCTCGTTTTCCGATAGCTGCTTGCCCTTTCGCGTTCCCTTGCTGTATTTTCTGACCGCGCGTTACCATTATTATCATTAACCAGAGCCTTCGCCAATGTAATGCAACGTTACGTTCGCAATTTCTTTTCGCAGCTGATTTAAATTCGGTAATACGGAATTGATTGAAAACGAATCACGAATGAAGTTATCGGGGAAACGCCAATATTGGTGCTTAATGGGTTACGTGATCGTATAATTATTTATGTGCGATGAGGTAGATACGAACATTGGCTGCTGTAATTGTGCTATCGCCCCTTTTTATATGTTTGTCTTCGAGTTTAAAGTTTGCGCTTTTCCTACCCCTTCGCGTTTAATGAATGTGGACCAAACGTTAATTGGTTTGGAATTTTTAAGGATACGAAGAGCTACAGGGTTAAACGTTGCTCGTGCTGTACAGAGGGTGATAAGAGAGAGAAAAAGAGCGAGAGAGGAAGAGAGACGCAGAGGCAGGGGGACAGAAATTGTTTCCCCCGCGGGGAATGTCTGGCGGCGGTTTATTTGCTTCGGAGTTGTCGTCGAACCGGGGACCTTAATGTAATGCACTCCGAGCAGTACTCACCCACGAGCAATTTAGATGTTTGGCAACTTGCAGAGCGTAATTTGCGGCTCCTCTCACCAACGCCCAAGGAGAGAGCGCGCTGCCAGACATTAGAACGCTGCGATGGAACAGCAGACCTGAAACAATCAAAAAGTAATGAATGACGGATATTCCTATTCCATGGACCATTCGTACGAATCAATAAGCTCGATGCTTTCTACGAAACTGCAAGTTTTTATTGAAATCTATTTGGACACATACCACAATTGAAAAGAATTGTATTAATGATATTGTACTATATATAGTTCCATTAAAAAAGCAAATAAACCTTACATACGTTCTTCACCTATCTGTTATTTATGGCATACCGACGAAATTTCTTTAATATTTTCATATTGACAAACCTTTTTAACTCGATTTCCATAATAAAACGTGAAACACGACACGAGACATTGGCTCGCGAGATATCTCCTTAGAAATAACGAAAGGGTCGAAACTATTCGGCTAATCCTTCAACATTAAACAACCCTGTTCGATGAAAACTTCGCACGGCGATTCGCGATCAATTCCGCAACGCTTTCCGTTTAATGGAATTCCAGATGAACCTCGGACAAGAAAGTCGCCCCAACCCGCGGGTGATTATCGCGGAGAAATAAAGTTGCGGAGCCAACGCGGACTTCATCTCCGCGTTACCCTCGAATCCATTCGCCCTGGTTGGCGTGGAAGCAGCGCGCGTTGCAGTTTAAGAACAGCGTTCTGGATGGCTGGGGCGAGAAACCCGTTCGCCCTGTCGCTCACAGCGAGACCGAACGGCAGCTCCTCGCCCGCGCTATAAATCGTTGGCGGGGTAAAAAGAGGAGTCGAGGCTGAAAAAAATGTCGAAACCTCGTCCGAACCCGCGCGAGACGCACCAGAGCCGAGAAAAGAAATGCACGGCGCAGCATATTTCGCTAAGCCAGCGGCGGCGGTTTTGTCAGGCTTGATACCCATCAAACAGGATCCAGCGTCGGGTGTTACTTAAATCTCGTCCGTCGTTAATCTTCGTATCTGTAATGCCGAGCGTTTGTTGAGTAATCTTATCGCGACGGTTCGCAAAGATTTATCATTATCCGGCGAGTGGAGCCGCGTGTTTCGCGAGAGAAGCTGCACGGGTTCACGGCTAGGGTTCGACGCGTGTTTTCAAGCGGCGGGTTATCACGGTTTCGGCTGGTTTCGTTAGAGGATCGAGATAACGTTGTTCCACGGGGCCAGACAAAAGCGGCGGCTTTTCCCCCGTAACCGGCTGGCTGCGTTTAATCGGGAACTTGGGAGTCGTTAATCTTCATATCGGGACCCGGCGGTTTCACCCTCGGAGACTTTGCCGCTTTGATGAATTCGCGGCTGCTACTCTGTGTCCCCGTCGATCGGCGTGTTTCGCTTTCGACTGGAAAATCGGGGTCTCCTAGACGAGGGCGAAGGGAGCAGAGTGGTCTCTGTGCTGGAGAATTTCGGGAACGCTATAAATTAGGTGAGATTAGCTGGATTAAATTAGAAGGTGGGTAGTCGTTACGCGTTTAGCCGGGTGACGAGAGACATTAGACAAACGCAACGCGTCGATTTTAATTAAATTCACACGCAGGCCTTTTCTTTCGTGGAAAAGTACTTCGTACGTATTTTCTCGCGTTCCTTTCTTACAGCCACGCAGCTGTGCTGGGTCGCTAATGCTAGAGGATTTGGGAAGTATTACGGATCGGGTGATCGATTGTCAATTTCAATGAACCCGAGATAGAGCCGTTATCTCTGTCGGCATACATCTAACGGAATGACTTTACAGCGATGAGGGCTGTCGATACGCGTCCGAGAATCTTACACGAACACGATACTTATCATCACCCTAAGTACGTTGATCCATTAGGTGCAACTAGCGGTAATGCTCGCGTCTCACACGTTTCGGACACTTGGTCCCTTTGCCGTGTCAGTATCTGCCAGTCAGACCAGACAGAGGATGACTGACGGTTTTGCCAAGTCAGTGCATTTCTGTATACACCATTATCCAAATCAAGTAACATACAGATGGTACACGTACGTACAAACTACTCACTGTCGATGTAGATTATATATGTATCAATATATTCAGCTTACTCTTTCCCTATTACTACCTCGTTTTACCTTTTTACTACGGTCATTGATTCCATTTTTGTTTGTACACAAAGGATTATTCAAACAAAGTAACTTATTAGCGTAGCTATATTTGTCTTCCACGCAGTTCATCCACCTTCAATTACCCAAAATGTGGATGATGCCAACAGATTTTGTTTATTCCACCCCGATACTACTCGCTGCGAAACTGTTATGCATTATAACTGCTCGATATCTAGTCATGGGAAAACTAATCTGTCAACTCATCCATTAATATGCATACGTCCGAGTTATCCTAAGTTAGACAGCGGGCAAGACGGCGCGCTGTAATGTCCGTCGCTTCAAAGCCTCGTACACTTTCAAAGACCCGTATCCGTATGGGTCCCCCACGAACTGATCAACGATAAGTTCTCGTCGCTTTAAAAGTCAATCTCGGACAATAAACGTAGGGGGTCTGGCCAATGGCTGGCTTATACTACACTTGCCAGGTAGGCTTAACGAAATCGATATCGAGACCAATGGATTAACGCTTATGGACTCACGGCTGTTTGCCTTTTGCAATTTCAATATCTACTCGAGCCTCGGTTAGGCGCCACTTCGATGAATCGCTGTTTCACGGTTAGTTTCGAAACTATCGAACGTACGATCCGATAGTCCAAATTGTTTCACGGCCTCGCGGTTCTCTTTCAGAATTTTCCGCCTCCTCCGCCGCGATGCCACGAACGCGAAATGCCATGCATCAATTTGCGCATCGTTCCGTTCGCAGCGTGCACCAGTTGTGGAGGAAAGGAAACTCCGACGATGCATAACTGGTTCCCATGACGTACACTGTTTGGATAACGCACGCGACGCAGAAACTTTTCTTCTTTTCGCGCACCATTTTGCGATGGAAACGAAACACTCCGCGTTTAGGAACGCAGCGTGCAACTTTCATCGCGCTTTGCGCTTCAGCTTCAATTTTCGAATTGCACTCGACAATTCGCTTTCAGGAAGCATCAATCTTCCAGATAACGCAATTTCAATATGATCCCAATCGGGTAAGAGAGATAGAAGCAGGAGCTTGAAGTAACAGTGGAGCGAAGAGTAAGTAGTGCGAGTCGATGATAGCGGAAACGTGTGCATTAAACTTATCGCTGTCTATTATTAAAGCCGTAACTTTTTGAAGCTGGTCGATCCTTTTCGACGCGTCGCTGTCGCGACTATTTAAGAAATTCCCCGGGACGGCTTTCACGGCTTACGGAACGTCTTGCTCGGTGCTCGTTTCCGTTAAAGCTTATTAACTTATCAACCGTGGCAGTCGTCAGCGTCGTCGCGTCGGTTCGAAAGTATAACGATGCCTTAGTTTGCGGGGCGAAACAAGTGAGAAGGGATCAAAAGGCGAGACGACGAGGCGGAGACGAACGAGGGGAGCACGAAAGTAGAGGCTTACGTTCGCTGGTAATATTCATAAGTTGCAAGTAGCTTACCGTCCTCTCTTTTCGCTCGAATGTTTATGCGGTCGATATTTAAATTAACCGGTTTCTCGAAACAAGTTTTTCCTCTTCCCGTCGCGGTTATAAATACAATATCTCCAGCGTGAATATTCGCGGACCCGCGGCGCATTAAGCGTCCCCGTGTTCTGCGTTTCCTCCGCGCTACGTCCTCGAATCCCTTCGTCGCGGAACAACCAGGAGGACTTCCAGCGAGATCGTCAACTCCCGTTTCGATGTCGCGCTTCGCATCGATCCCGTTCTCCCGACCATCGAGCGAACGCGACGGGAAACGAATAAGCATCCAAGCTTTCCTCTTGCTCGATTTCATCTCGTCGTCGTCGTCGTCGTCGAATGCCCCGGAGAAAGTGCATTTCCCCTTGCACACCCCGGCTACGCGTCTCCATTAATCGAACCGTGATTCACGGCCAGTCGATTCAGCAGAAATTTTCAGTGGCCACTTCATCTGCCGATTCTTCAACTATGAACGAGCGACTACGATGCCGCTTCGTCGGGAGTTCTCAATTTTTTCCTCTCTTATTTTCGTTTTATTTCAACCGTTCGCGCGAACGAGCGAACGTTTCTGTAACGAGTTTCTGGAGAACGTAATTGCGCGACGAGGCTGAATTAATTGATAAGTCTCCGGTTATGGCCCCGACACTGGCGATTTATTCAAGCGGAACGAGAAACGCGAGGTACGCGTTAACTGACGACGAAAAGATATTCTACTTGTGGAATCGTTATACATGCATAAAGATTAGCTGAATATGAACTAACCTTAAGCTACCTGCCTCCACTTTAACTCGAACGTTACTTTCATTCTCCTAGTTTCTCTATTTTATTTTCTTTCCTTTCGTGTACCTTTCTTACACATATGTTTCTTCTTTTCTACACATATATGTTTTGTAACTGAAATTATTTACAGGATTGGCTAATAAACCGAGCCTCATCGATTTCTTGGTCGCATCGTTAT
The DNA here is from genome assembly GCA_963969225.1 of Xylocopa violacea. Lineage (NCBI taxonomy): Eukaryota > Metazoa > Arthropoda > Insecta > Hymenoptera > Apidae > Xylocopa > Xylocopa violacea. Next base: position 32,136,141 of record CAXAJV010000002.1, on the reverse strand, counting down.
ACCGATGTTGTATTAGTCCCTAATAGACACGCGATTCAGACATCAATTACATGGACACGTTCACTGACAGCAGTTCATTAGCGACGACCTTCGACCCTGTAAAGAGTTCGAATTACCAGGCAGCAAGTAATCGATGTACAGGCTGCGTGGCACGCGTGCAGAGGCGAACTATACGTAATTCCGTGGCACGATAATGGGCAGCCGAACAGCGATATCGATCCGTTCTTTCCTCCGCGTCTTCCGTCCTCGCCTTTTCCTGTTCGAAAGTGGCCGCGGGCGTCGCGACGTGAACTTTTTCCGAAGATCGCTTCCTGTACACGTCGTTAACTCCAGGCTGTCTGCTATGTCTCGCGTTCTTACCCTGTTTGCTATCCTTCTATTCTGTTTCTGTTTCCCAATAACAGGCCGCCATACCTGCGAACCTTCCGCACCCTTTACTTTCGATGTTCCAATTCTTTCGTCGATTTAAAGTCGCATTTCGGAGAGTGAACGCGAAATTAACCGCTCGAAATTTGTTTCCAAACTCCTGCCTTTTTGTTTATCTAAAGGTACGATTTCCAGTTCCTTCGTGTCTTTTTTTAACGTCAACGTAGACGAGATATAGCGTGCAGATAGTTTTCAAGGCGTGCACGAAGTTTGCGCAACGTGTACTTAAAACTATCGGTATTTGTAGTACTTTACAAGGCAGGATAGCGTCGTCAAGTAGTACAGGTCCGTCAGTAATCAGACGGCTGCTCCACTGACGCGAAGGCGCCCTACCATTCAGCGCGTTCTTTCCTAACGTTTGCCAAACTTCCTTGCCCATCGATTGCCATTAAAATCGAGGCAAACGATCTGGTTATAAGAGTTTCAATTGAAGCTCATCGATCTTCGTGCTGTTAAATTAAACAGGGCTGCGAGGATACGTTTAATTGGATCAAGCAAGGTGCAAGCGAGTACCGTTCGGATCGAACAACAATTTGTTTGAATAAGAAAGGATATCGGGACAGCACGCGAGGATATCGGCTCGCAAGACGGGGCTTTATCCCTCACGCTGCCCGAGACGGCGTCCAAAGCGGGGGGAGTTAATCGAGGGAAGCGAAACTGGGCCGATAACATCGATTCCGCGATCCTCATGTTTTATTGAATACGCTCGTTGGCCTAGCGGCGCGGAGTGCCTCTCCTCTCGAGCCGGCACTCGACCAAGAAAGAAATCGTTTCGTCGCCGACGACGCGAGGGATTCCTCCTCACGGTCCGAAGCTCGCGCTCCGCGAAATGACCTCGTTAGGGGAGCGATTTGATCTGCGCGTCTTTGCACGGGCCACCGTCCTCCTCGAGGCTGGGCTCTTTGAGCCACCGCCGATTCTTTTCTTCAGGCTTCCTCGTGTATCCACGTTCTTTGACGAGGACTCGAGCACCGCCTCTGGCTGGAGACCACGTTGATAAGGTTTCAAGGGCCGAGCGTTTGCACGCACGCGAGACCAGTCGGTGCAGATGCACCCAACTATCACACGTCATAAAGGGTGTTGATTCTCCTTTGGCTAATAAGTTTATTTAACCCTATAGTTGGTTTCGAGAAAGTTTGGCGCTCGCGTAATTTAATTTGCATTCCTACTGTTAAGAAAACCGTGGCTGGCGATTCGTCAAGGTTCATGGGACGCGTAGATAGGTTCCTTGCTCCATATCTGTGAGCATGGACGCACACAGCACCGTCTTCGATTTATTAGTAAGACGAATGGTGGCCGAGGGGTTAATTCTAACAGAGTGGTTTGATGAATGATTCGCAGGGTCGAATTCTGGATGACGTCCAAGCATATTGCAATTTGCCGATCGTGGGCGAGGTGACGATTCAACGAGACAGTGACGCCTCGCGAAGAAACGACCTAGCAGATACGAAGTTCCAGGAATCTGTTAGGTGCAGAACAATTACAAGAATTCCACCGGGACCAATCCGATTCCAACTCCGTTCCCAGTAGTTACGACCCGTGCTCGCTCCGAACACGTAACACAGAATCGAACTGCGATACAATATCTAACAATACCGCACGATATTTCCACACCCGCAATTAACACCGAAATTAATTGAACCAACGTCCACGTAACTTCGACGGTACCGCAGACGCGAGACCGCGAAGGTTATTGGTCTCCTCCGCTGAAAAACGACCCTTGGTCCACAGTTTCGCCGCTGATAGTGAAATTTCTGGTTCCCTACACTTCTCATCGAAAACTTCTCTCTTTCTGATATAAAAATCTAAAATGATAGAATAATCTTAACCCTTTTCAATGGAATTTTATCTATTTGACGCTTCTTTGCGTGACCTCGATCCAGTATTCGATTTTCTATTTCAACGGAGGAAAGGGTTAAATAACAATTGTTTCAACTATTTCTTAGTTCACAATTTCACGGTTCGAAGCTGGTAGTCGGACGTACCGGTGCATTTCTAGACGAGGGCGAGTATTTATGTGGAATCGAGAGGCGAGTCCGGAGGGTGTGGCCACCACCCCTTTGGCCGATCGCAGCCGATAGCGATTCTGTTTGGTCTGCCACCTGATAGAGAGTTCCTAACCGCGGACATTGTCCATTCGAAGCCTGCAACCCGCGCAGATTAAACTCGACGGATTAGATCCCATCAGAGAACAATCGGTTGAAGGAGAACGCGACGCGATTCCGAATCGAACGCCCGCCTAATACTAACATTTCACCCCTGGCGTTTTAGTAATTGCGATGCGGTTCCTAGTATACTTTCGTAAGCAGTTTCGCTGTAATGGGTTCGTGACGGATTCCGAGCGGTCTTTTAGCGTCAACCACGATCGGTGAAAGGGTTGAAAATCATGGCGACGCGCGTGTGCGTCAGAAACGATGGTGTGGGAATGGGAACGAATGAATGAATGTGCGCGATGCGAGCGGTTACGCGAGTGATTTGGAAACGAATGACAGAGAGTTGATGAGCGAACGTGAAAACTGATTGCAATTGAAAAAATAAAAGAGAGGTCGAGTTAGTTCGTTTGAAACCGCGATTCCTACGATACGTTCCGTGAAACTCGGGCGTTTCACGTATTTTGATTTCGTTCTGTGATAATGAAACGGAAAATGTAGGCGATAATATTAGCGTGTCGTGTCAGTGGATCATTTCTCTAAGTGTCGGTGGAGGGTAGAGCTATAAATTGGTAGATGAAAACGATTGATTTACCGGGATCGCGCGAGAGTGTTTTAAAGTAACACTTCGAGGGGTGCGGTCTTATGACAGCTGGCGCGTTAACATCGCACGAGTGCGCGTTCTGCCCGCGTATAAATCACATGAAACGATATAAAAGCCGCGGCTACCCGATAAGCCTTTAGATTCGCCCGTGCACGCGGCGCGCTTTGAGCCTGGGTAATTAGAAAAAATGTATAGCCCTCGTTGATACGCGGGTTATCGCGCGCGTTCAATTAATTAGACCGATCAATTTCGCGGCCGTTCCGTATGAGGGAAGAAATTCATGGCTCGACTCGGTTGCGGGACACCTTTTCGCCGCAATAAAACGAGCCACGCGACGGTCTTTGAAACCCTTAAACTCTTTTTACGCGAACACCCGCAAAAAGTGCAATCTAAATGATCCGCGTCCAGCCATCAAATATTAAACGACAAAATAGTTGACTCTTTAAATATTACACGCGAGTATTTCGGCTTTTAAATGTTATATAACACGTACGACATAAATTTGAATATTTTACGTACCTTTTTATGTGCTCCCCTGTATATTTAAATCTTTCATAAATGTATAAACATCCGTGGCGTACCTCTTGCTATTCATTTAAATATTATAGAACGCGCGGAACAAACTTGATTACTTTTTTGTAAACATCCATAAGCTACTTGTTATTACTCAAAGCTAACGATTCATAAAAAAAAAAAAATCGCTCGGAAGATAGAAGATAGCGTCACGAATAAAACCGTACGACAGTAAAGCGGTGCTCGCCGCGTTTCGCAATCAGAACACGCAGAGATCTTCGCGGCGCAAAAAAGGCAAGAGGTGGGAGGGGAAAAAAGAGCGGAAAATACAGCGCGGCGTGAATCGAGGCCTGCTTTTTCCATTAAAGCGATCCTCCTGGACAGAATTGCCGTCATTCATCGGCGCTGATGCCATCAGCGCAAATTACGCGGCGCATTTTACGTCACAAATGGCGGCGTTGCGTGGCATTTGCTGGCCGCGGACTCATTAAACGAGTCTGCCGTTCGTAATGCCTCTCGACGCGCGTTGCTCCGCTCGACGATCAACGCTCCGCGCGACTTTTCCCCGCGTCGTCCTGTGACACAGTCAGCTGGCGATAAACTTCGTTGTTGCTCGCGTCCTCGTTCTCTTTCCACGCTGAATTGCCCTGGCGAGATGGAAACCACCGGAAGATGGAATCGTCGCGCGATGGTGAATGAACTCCGCTGGACGGGTTAGGGGATGTTTTACGGTGGTCTTGCCGCGAGATTTGAAGAAACGCGGGCAGAAAGGTGAACGTTTCGAAGTTTATTTGTTACTTTCTGCACGATCCTTCGGGTTCAATCATCACAGATAGGATTTATCGTAGCTAATAATTCTCTGGTCTCCAAGTATTTTCTCGCGAGCTGAACCCACGCTTCCGAGAACGCGTTCCTTATTACCCAGCGCAATTTTCAAGTAGCAGATTAATATTTTCATTACGTGCAGTACTTAATTTGAAAAAACATGTACCTGAGAACGCGGGACGAGAAAAATGAACGACGCTTGCAAATTGCGACCCGTTGTGACTTCAGAGAAAGGGAGAAAAGGGGGTGAGAATCGGGAACTGCTGCTCGAAAGCAAATGAAAAATTATTTCGAACACAGCGGAGTAGAGTTTTGGGAAACAAATAACGATCGAATTTAAAAGAAACGTCATTTAGATGCGGTCCAGCGCGTGCAGACGGGAAAGAAAATTCCGCACAATTCCTACGCCGCGCCGTAGCTAAAGTTTCGCCTTATCGAGCGCAAATCAACTCGCCATCCAATTTTCCGTCGAGCAGCCGGTCGAGCCGGTGTGTTCATATGCGCATATTAAAGTTAATCCCATCCGTAGCCACGCGAAGCCGCGCAGGAGCGCCGGAGGAGGCACAGGGTGGCGGTTTACCGGACGCGATAAATTACGCATAGAATCAGCTGGTCTAACCCCTATTGACAGTTTTCAGCTATAGTGAATTATCGTTCCGTTCGTGCTAACGATAAGCCGGCAGCCCCACGGGCAGATTGCTTCGTTTTGTTTCACCTCGAAGGATCGATCTGTCTTCCGCTCGCTGAAACAACCCCCGACCGGCGTCCGCTCACGCGACTCTCAGCCCGACGAGGGGGACTGAGAAATGATTTTCACCGGGCTTTGGTTATTAATTTCCTTCCTCGATACGGGCGCGTCGAGCACGGAAGAAATTTATGCGCGTGCGGATCGCGTTCACGGGAAATCCAGCGTGTTCCACGCTGGCGAGGGTGGGCGGAGATGGCTCGGCGGAGCGGGATTATCGAGCGATACATTATAATTGCACCCGGTCGACCGCAGACGGCTTCTTTCCGGCGGTGCGCGTCGATGGGAAAAAGAAGAGGACGCGTGAAATTTACAAAGTGTCGGCCCCGGTTGAAACAGAGGCTCTTTGTCGACGAATCGTGGCGAGGGTGCGCGACGAGAGGGAGGGGGCGCGATAGGCCGTCAGCTTCGGTACCGAAGCGTACGCCGGCAGCCGGCGACAGTTTTTACTCGGCTCGGGCCAGGTCTGCGGCCCGTTCAACCCTCGTTTACATCTAACGCTTTAATCTTGAATATTCCGTCCAGTTATTTCTAGACGGGGCCGTTAAAAGGGTTAGCGTGACCCGACGTTAATTATTCCAAGGACCGGCGCACGACAGAAATAAAATACACGCCGTCCTGCCCCCGACACGCTCCGGGAAGGGTGAATTACCTGCGAGTCGATTAAAGAGACGCGACTCTTCTGGCCGGCCGTACAACTTCTTTTGATCTACATCCGCCACCGCCGTCGCCCGCTTTTCTCTAGCCGTCGTCCTTGTCACGTCCCACCTTGTATCAGCCTCTCCTGCTTTTAATATTCAAATAAATCCTCGCCCTCGCCCCGCTTTCGATCACGACCGCCTCAACATTCGCCAAACACGTTCTCGTCTTTTTTACGGCCGCGAGTGGATCGAAGGCTGCCACGGATGTTTGCCTTGCTTGCGGGGACAGGATCGGAGGATCCTGATGGAATACGTGTCGAGGGATTCGCGCTTTTTATGGACAGTTCTTTACACGTATTTTATATAAATAAATCGAACCACGGGTGTACGCTGGAGATCAGTATGCGCCAGCTAAAATTCACTGCACGAGCAACAGAAAAATTGAATCTTTGGATCAATAAAATTGTTACGTCGAGAATACTCGTAAAAAGTCTGTACGGTTTTATGACCGTAGATTGATTATACTGATATTTGTTAATAATCTTGTACGATATTCTTCTGGTATAATTGCAACACGTGTGGAGTGTGAATAGTTTTATTACGTGCGACTGGTTATGCGTGGGAACTTCGGATGACAGGATGTTTGGACGGAAATGAATAGGGTGACTGCGTGTGATGGAGTTCGAGAGGCTGAGATGTAAAAGAAGAGTGTTTGGAACCGAGCGACAGGACCGTGTGACTGAAAATGATAAGGGTGACGTAGACGTGACCGCGAGCGTTTGAGGAATGGTTTGAGGGGGTTGCACGAGGAATGCATGGAGAACAGGGTGAATCTTGGTTCCTTGAATCTTGAATCTTGAGTCCAGTTGAAAGCGAGCAGCGAGAGAGCGAAGATCGAATACCAAAAAAGCAAATAGTGATAGAATTAACAGCGACTGTCGACATCGACTAGTCTAATAATGTACTCCTATATACAATAGTGGACGTAGGGGTAGTTATTTGAGTGACGATTCACTTCCTACACATGAAACCTAGATTTAAGACCGTATATGAATAAACGTGAAAGAGAATAATTTAGTAGACGCAGAGAAAGATCAGTCGAAGTCGCAAGTCGAACGAGATCAGAGTCGAAAGACAGTTTGCGAGAAGAAATCGAATAACCTTTGAAAGTGAAAAGAAAATTCCAGGAAGGGTACTGTATACTGACCGTCAGGCACCGCGTGGCTGGTCATGAGGAAGTTGACGCAGGCAGCGCCGGTCCCATGGCCGACCAGCGTCACATTCCCAGGATCGCCGCCAAAGTAGCCGATGTTCTCCTGCACCCAGTGCAACGCCGCGATCTGGTCCATCAGCCCGTAATTCGCCGGCGAGCGTAAGTGCGAATCCGTGTTGGCGTTCAGAAAGCCTGTAATCAAAACAAGCTTGGTTATGCTCGCTTCCTTGTCCACGGTAAACTGTTGTCAAACCGTGATCAAATTTTTCCCACCTGCTTCTAATCCGAGTTAATTCGATTTGGATAATGGATTCCACGGCGAAGCGTTAAATTATTCGCTTCCATTTAACATACTGTGGGTGTGAAAGAATTTTTTCGGTAAAGTCATCATAAGTTCTTCAAAAAGGTACTTAACTCTAAAATAGCAATATTTTAGCAATAGTTTCTATTGCCAACGCCTCTCAGCAATAGAAAGTTTCCATTTCAATAGAAAACTTCAGAGAAGCATGCATTTCTCGTAAAGCTACGGTGGAATAAGTTTCTTTTCGTAATCGCTAATCAATGCTGATGTCCCCTCAGAGGGGACGTCCGAGCGCAAGGGGTTGCAAATGCTTGGATCGCGCGAGCCAGAGAGAACGAGATGAAATAATTTCTGAGGGAAATTTGGGAATTAGAGTTTAGCCAGGTTCTTGTTTCTCCCCTTGCGTATGAAATTTCGCATTAAACCTGCCTACGCAGCACCGACGAACGTTTCTACAGCACAGCGGAGGGTATTCTTCGGATTTCTTCTCCACCCATTCGCATTCTAGACGAGCGCAATAGACTGCGAACACAGCCAGGCAACACGGGGGAGGATAAAACTCGGAAATCGCTTCGAATCGGCTGTTCTTGACCCAGACTGTAATCCGCATTCAGACCGTCCCACATATCCCATCACCCAGGCTGCAATCTGAATTCAGCGCGCCCCGTGCAGCGCGCGAACGCGTGTAAACGAATACAGGATGCTCAGCTCCCAATTGAAAAGCGCGCGGAGGCGAAGACGAGCAAGGAGCGAGCGCCTTCTTCAAAGGAAACGAAGCTACTCGCGCGCGTTCGAACTGCATTTTTGACCGAGGGGCGGGAGCCACCCCGATCGCAGATCGGGTTCCGGCCGCCATAAATACTATTTCAATCGGCTGCATCGATTGATAGCGGTATCCCGCGCAATCGAACGATATGCAAAACAGAACACGCCGTGGAGAGCAGTCGAATAAATTGTTCGATTATTTGATCGCGGAACGCGCCGCTTCGGATTCATTGTCGTTTAATTGGACCCGATGCTGCCTAGAATTTCCTATTCGAGTTTTTGTCCTCTCTCCGGCGAGCTTCCGTACCCTAAAAATGCCCTCGCAGCTAGCTATTAATGAACGCCGGTCGGACGTGGTCGGAATTTTCCGCGTCTGCATTTTTCTTTTTTTTTTTTTTTTTTACCCCGCGATTGTACGGTTCGAATTTCCTAATAAACGTTAAAACAATGGCGCGCGGACCTCGCGTCGCGGCGTAACTAGGCAGCCGGCTCTGAAACTCTTAATATATCACCGGCTTTCGTTCCGTGAAAAATGTAAACTGTGAAATGGAGGAGGCGAAATGACAACGCAGTCGCATATACTTTTAAAAACTCCCGAGTTTTTGTGATCTTCTGTTGGAAATAGTCATACGAGTACTTGCAGCGCTCAGTTAGGAAAGTGGGTCACGTCGGGCGGGGAAAAAGTTACAATAAACAAAAGCGCGAAACTTTCGCAGCGCGTTTCGTGGATCCCGACAATAATGAGGGGAACAGTCAAAACATCGCGGAACAGTTTACGCGAATTAAAGACAGTTTGAAAATTTAAATCAGTCGGCGAAAACGCATTACAAACGAACGAGCGAGCGAGCGAGCGAGCGAACGTTGCTTTAAAATAAAATGGAAAAATTCCGTTATACTTTGGGAATTAGAATCAACCGTAAAAGAGATTTCGTTCGTTGTTCAGGAAATTAATTAATCCGCGCGATATTTATTTTTTCCATAGAACGTTCGCTCGCATTCACGTCCGGAAATATTCTTTCACGTCACGTCGTCTATTTTACAATTTACCTGTTTCAAGTACTCCCTCTTCTGTCCCACTTGAACCGATTCCCCTCGAGCCGCTGCCTCGACTCGGCCAGCGTTTTGTTTCCGCGGAAATAGAAATTTTATGGTTTATTCGTGGCGGCGCCGGAGCCGGGGATAAGTTTGTTCGATCAAGGGACGATTACTCGTTGGCGAGGGGGAACGAGGGGACGATAATTCAACAGCATAGAGTAAGTCAAACTTCCGAATGATAACTTTGAACATCTGTTGCAATACTTAGCGAAGCAATAAAGAGTTTAATGAGTTTCGCCGTTCGGCCTGAACTTTCCGACGGCCAACCAGTTAAGAAGCTTTAACTTGGAAAGCGACTCGGACTTATTGGGGTACAATGATTGAACTGGGCGGGGAAAAATTCCGCGGGACAACGGAGATTCGTTTTCCCGTTTGAGATCGAACGAACGAAAAAAAAAAAAAAAAACGAGGCGAGCGTTCGCGGTGAAATTCGCCCCTTTTTAAACTCGCGCGGTGCACCCAATGGGACTGGGCGCGCCCTCGACTCGCGCCCCAAACGCCTCCACACCCTCTGTCGACTGTTCGTTCGCGTGACGATAAACGGAACAACTTGTCGCTCGGAAATTTCATTCGACCAGCTCGCTCGTTGATCTCGACGCCGGCATTTTTCTCGCCGATGTAGTCGAATTATCGGGTTTGGCAACGGTTCCAGGGAACAGCCTGTAGAATTGCGTTAACCTACATCTGGCAAGTGCGAACGAAGATCCCCCAGCGGAAACTAAAGCGTCGTCGAATGTAGATCACGCTGGAAAGTGTCCTCGTCGTTGGAAATTTTAGAGAACCGTGTATCCTAGTCGCAAAGCGATCCCTCGCGTGGTTCCTCGTCGAGATGAGCCGGGAAAAATTGATTCGAAGTATTTTCCGCAGCGATACCGAAAATTGACGTCGGATGTTTTGCTTCGCTCGAAAACGTCAATATCGAGCAGCGATGGTGTACAACTTGGATGAAAACAGCTTCAGGCGATACTGTTTCGGAAACAGTATCGCTAATTGATCGTTAAACGTTCGAACAGCGGGACAAATTAATATCAAATTAATTTGGGACGCGCTTAGAAGTTGTTGCAACGCAGCGCGGTTAGTTCCAGCCTTATCTAGATCTGGTAACACGATTGAAGATCCTCCGCAGGCATTTTCAAGCGTCGATGGAACGTTTCGAGCGCGTGCAACTGATTCAGAATAATATTTGCGTCGCTCGAGTGAGATATCGCTGTTCCTGGCATCGGTGCGGCGAGCGTTTCTCTCGTCCTGAGCGTTCGGCTGCTCAGAAATCGGCTGGGAAAAAGGCACGAAGGAATTTCGAGGGGAATCGATGGCTGGGGTGGAGGGTAAAAGTGTTTAGCGTCCTCGCGGCCTGTACGAAGTTGGCGAATAATTCGAAAGCGCGGCTGCCGCCGCGATATTAAGGGGAATTGCCGGGAATAATATAGGAATTTACATTTAATTCGAAGAAATGAAACTGGACGGGACGATGGGTGGAACGAAGAATAGAGCGCGAGCGCTACGTGCAACGAATTTCTTTCAGGCCGGACCTGAATTCGCCAGACAATTTTCTCGTTGCACGGCTACCGATAAATTAATTTTCCACCGCGCACATGCCAATTAAACGGCCAGTACGGCCCCGTCGAGTGAATTCTTTTGTACCCGCGTACGGGCGCCGCGAATGCGAACTACTTCCCCGTTTATCGAATAGGAATTTTAGGGACACATCACGGAGGGCGGGAGCGGGACGCAGGATGCAGAAACGGATATAGAAATTAGGTGTGTCGGGCATTCAGCGTCAAGATCGGTTCGCTTGACGGTATTCACGTGAAAATTTTCGCGAGAAATATTCTTAAGCGTTTAACTCGTTGCCGTGAAAATTCGTGAATGGCATAAACCGCCGTTGGATTTCAAAGAATGTTCCCCTTTTCGAATTAAAATAACGAGGCTGCCCCTTTCAGATCCTTCAACTGGCTGTAAAACGAGTGACTCTTAAAGAGCGCGAAGAATGAATCCGAGATGCATAAAGGGGTCGCGGAGTGAAATTAATAGAAACATTCAGCCTCGAAACAGGCTGTTAACGATGCGGGAAACATTATCACGATCATTCAGAACGTTCCGTCAATAGCTCGCCATCCAGTGGCACTCGAAAAGGCTACAGGTATCCTCGCGAGCATAATTAACAACAAAAAACCGTGGCGGACGCAGTTTGGAATTCCTGTCGGCGAGTCGCGGGCGATAAAAAAAATTCCAACGAGCGTTTCTCACGCAAAACGCGCTCAAACAGCTCGCAACAGTAATTTAACGAACTTTCCTCGTTTTTCTGGTAACCAGGTTCCCGGATAAACTTGAAAAAAAAGGAATGAAACGCAAAAATACGGGGGTAAAAACAAACCGCACGATTTACGCGCTTCGATATGGCGGTCGAAGGATGGGAACGGAACGCGTTCGTTTGGCAGATCGAAGACGTTAATCAATTTTACCGAACGTTCATCGATTCACGCTGGTTCGTTGAACCCGTCACGCTCAATTTCGGCGCACTTCGAAATGATCGATGAAAACGAGATTTAAAGCAACGCTTACGTTCTAAACAATGCGTGATGAATATGCATGCACGATTCGCAATTTTCACCGGGTAATACATCGCGTTGCAATTTTCTAGGGTTTCTCTCTGTCTAACCGACCCTTCTCACTTCTTTACGCGTTGGTATAACCGTTGATTGATGACGCTTCCATTCGTATTACCGAACGCATTCGTACCGTTGCGTTTTAAAGCTCTGGTCCCATCGCAGTCGACGCAATATAGCCGCTCGAAGTGAACGTCTGAACTGTTGTTCGCGCGAAACGAATATCAAAATCGAATCGCGAAACGTTTCGAGAAAAAAGTGGAGGAGGAAAAAGAAGAAAAAAATGGAGAACAGGTAGAACCGGAAGCTTCTTTATTCCCATCGGGAGATTCGATCGATCCCCGTACGCCAACCGAACCGATTCGAAGTGCACGCGATTGCGTTTGCGACACGGGGCTATCGCGCTATCGACTCGCACGCATAAAACACTAATGATACAATCGTATTCGTGACGCTTCCGGCCACTATCCTGTAGAACGGATTGTTGGCAACACGCAAACCACGTCACGCGATCATCCAAAAAATAATGCAGCAGAAAATGTGCGAACGAGCGAAAGAAATCTCGTCTCGCGTTAATTTTAACGCACTCGAGACGGCTCATTTTTTTGGACACCAACCCCAGAAGCTGAAATTTGCTTTTGCTCTCACACACCTCTAAGATACCTTCTATTTCAATTCGATATCGTTGCGCAAACGGTGTGCAATCCGTCCTTTTGGCTCGGAAGTGCATCGCACACACGGCGCGCGATCCGTCTCGAACGGGTTAAGTTCAGAGTAAGTTCGATCTAACTTTTTCAACGTGACAGATACGAGAGAGGCCGTTTTAAGCGCAGAAGTAAAAGTCGAATACCGTCGTTCGATTCCTCGATGTCGAACGAAAAGAGCCACGAAGAGGATGTTGAAAAATCGAGGCTGGCGGAACGGCTGGAGGATGAATCCAAGGGTCGGTGGAAAACGCGCGAAACTGGAATAGAAATAAACCACCGGTCATATCCCATTTGATATTCAACCTCCGGCGTATCTGTCGTGCTGCGCTTCCGTGTCTCCTATTCTTCTCGTTACAATGGAACTGCTGAACGTTACTCGTTGATTTAAATTTTCCGGTACATGGGCGCGCATAGCCGCGGCTGGATATCGTTCTGCGCCCCGTCCAGAACCTGAACCACCCCTGGTTCACACCCCTCCCAACACCACCGCTACCCTTCACCCCGAACCGCCGCCACTTTTCGTTCGACACAAAGCGACCCCGTCACTTTTGCCGGTCGAAGGAAAAAAGTGGGGAAAAAAAATGGCAAAAATTCCGACCGCTGGAAGAAAGTGCTTCCTGAAACCGAGCCGCGTTTCCGTTTCGACGGACTAACGATGGAATCAAATTTCGATATTTTTCATGCCTGTACCGCGGCTGGCTCGTTCTTCTGTGGTTCGAAAATTTCGTTTCTTCTCGCCCGTGTTCCGCTGCGCGGTGGTCCTTTGCGGTGGCGATAATTGGCCTTTTATCGAGTTTCCGTCGACCTTTGCTTTTTTCGTCGACGGAGTAATTAGGTTTTTCTATTTTTCACAGCGTGCGTAGGCGTGTGTAAAGTAGCCGCAGCGTGTTGTCCAGCGTGTCCCGAAGTTGCGAGCGTAGGGAATTTGTGTACAGGGAACAAGAGGCTGAATTAGTCTACTCGGTTATGGGCAGAAGTTCCTCGTAGGTTCTCAAGTTTAACGAGATTTAATAAAAAGCGAAACGGGGTTGGACAGTTTTCGAATGCTGACCGTGATGTTATGTTCAGCAATTTTCCTCGAGTTCCAGCGGCGCAACTTTCGTGATAGAACGCAACAGTTCGCTCGCAATTTCCGCCCCCTTTGATCGAACAAATTTCTTTCTCGTAACGACGAGCAAACTTTCATTTCGTCGTCGTATTTTCTACGGCGAAGTTTCTTAGTTTACGAATGGACTGTAGAACGAAACGCCGCGCCCTTCCACTGTCACCTGAATTCGGTATTAAATCGATCGTTCAGCTTGCAGCTGAAGTCCTCATCGTCGCCAGTGGTTCAACGTAGGAACCGATCTTTCGAGCAGCCAAAATTACTGTCCCAGAAAAATACTGGGAACGCGGTGAGTTAATGCTATTCCACTGGAATAGCTTTGCTTCGGACAAATGAATAAGGAGACAGGTGAAATTCGCCAGAATTCAAGCGGTTGGTACGTGATCCAGCCCTTTTTTACAGCGTGGCCGCATTAGTCACAGTTAAACGTACGAAATCCGTGGAATGTAATTCAAGAAACGGAACCTCGTTACGTCGTCCGCGTTTCGTGGAACACGTCCCGCGGATGGCGTCACTTTAGCTGGCCAAAGGGACAACAGGGACACGCGGAGACAGAGAGAGAGGGGAAGGCAGAAAAAGGGTGGTACGCGTATTCGTGACGCGACGAAGCTGGATTCTCCCCTTCATCTCCATGGGAAATTAACGGCGGTCGAGCTTAAAAATTCGGATTTAGCCGTGGCTCGTTGTTTCTGCCCGCTGGAAAATTACGTTCCAAGAATGGAAATCCGCCTCCTCAAAGGGTAAAATATCTTTTAATTATTCCCTCCACGACTGGTATACTCTTTGATTATTAAAGAACCACTCTGGTAAATGCGAGCGCGTCCGAAGTGACCAGTTTGAGGGCATCTATTTGGAATTTTGCGTTTTAATATTAAACTAGAACCGTGGGTTTATTAAACAGGCAAGGGGCCTGTTTCTACCCTGTTCTATGATAAAATATTCAGAGACGCCATTAGCACGAATTTTTCGTAAGAATACTCGAAAAATCGCAACCGACTATCCTTGCCCCTCTGATTGACTTTGTAATAAAAAATTCACCGGAAACGGATTGGAAGATTCACAAAAGGAATGGTTCGCGTAAATCCTATAAAGTGACTTCCTTCTTGCAGAGAGAGAAACAGAGGGAGAGAGAGAGAGAGAGAGAGAGAGCCCTTTCAAAACCGTCGAGAGAAGCTTACAGACGTCTAACCACTTCGTATTTCTGTGGTTACAACGTTGGTCCTAATTGCGGGAAGTTACCTCGCTTCGACAATTGGCTCTGTGTGAAATCTCGATTAATCTCCGCGAGGTACGTCGGCCAGGTTCATTTCCAGAAATATCAACGTGTCCCGCGTCGTCGTCACGACGGATTCTATCGTTCTCCGTCCCTCTAACCGGGGACGTCGAAGAATCGCGCTGACGTCACTGGAATATATCATAGCGCGAGGAAGCGAGGCGTATATTGGCGGCGAACGGACGAGAATGGCGGGCGCCACTGTCACGGAAGCGGAGGCAGAGTCAAGAATTTAGTTTGGTGGAACGGAAGACCTAGCCGTAATGAGTTTCCTATTAGATTTGGTTGCCCCCGTTGCCTGGCAACTCGCTCCGACTTTCGATCCCTTCTGCCTGGCCACGCAGGCAAATACGCTGCACTTTTCCTCCCCTTACTTCTTTTTTTCCCTTCCTTCACCTTCCTCCCCCCTCGAAAAGCTCTCGAAAAAAGAGCTTCGTAATCGTCTCCGCGATAAATTGCGAATTTAACATTCGTAGCTATATAATCTATGTACAGATCTACGAGCGATCGTTCCAGTTCGCACCCCATTTCGCATTCCGAGGTGACAATCGACGCTTCAAATTTTTACCACCCTTCGACCGGTTCGAAACAGAGTCCCTGCCTTGGAACGATAGCTCCAGCTTTTACGGTCGCGGATTAAACGCACGGTCAAATTATTTCCTCGCTGGTATCATTGTTCTCCGGGGGTGTGTTTTTCCCGATACCGGACGCGGGCTTGGACAACGAGTAACTAATTTCAGCCGACTCTATGACTATGATACACAGTCGCCGTGCTAATGACCACGGTCTTCTCATCGACAGGCCTTGTAGCCAGCGTCCACGCAAACCCGGCCGCTGCTAACTTCTGCACGCACGTAATTAAGGGAGTGTTCGAAGCGCTAACGATCGGCTCGCCTCTGTGGCGTGCCGGTTCGGGGGTTGCTGAATTTCCAGAAACTGGGTGACAAAGTTTAACTCGCTGACGCTCGTCAAGGGATCGAGATTAATTCGACCCGCTACCCCCCGCCGCCTGTCCGCCGCCCTCGTCGCAGCGGAGACGTTGTCTGTCGGAATTTTCTTCGTCCAAGCTCGTCCACCACGGATGACGAGGGTGGTCTCTGCCTGGTGTCTCGTTGGAATTTCTCGATGAAGGTTGATACGGCTTTGAAAGGTTCACGGGATCATCGGGGATGGGTATTCGGTTCGGTTATTTATTCGTCGGCAAGTTTAGAATTCCATTTATCCAATTAGCGTTGCACAGTACGGTGGCTTTTCGGGTCGGCCACGGTAATAATGCCGAGTTAATTACGATGTAATATTCACGAATTAACTGCCTCGATGAAACCATAACCGCGATTTAGAAAGAATTTTTAATATCAGCTTCACGTGGCCACGGGACTTAACGTTGTATGCATCACCGACTACCACCAGCAACGCGGGTAATTACCAAATTACGAAGCTTAATGCAATTAAAAGACGTTCAGCGGTTGCACTTAGAATTCGCTAGGACTCCCACCAGAGCGAGCAAGGATAAAAACTGTTGATCGAAGTGCCAGTGCCAAGATGATAGACGATAGATGCATACATTCCAATTATGCGTTTCATCGTGCAAAATGTCATTCTTCGAGTAACGCTAATAAACATCCTCTCAGACGAAATTGATGCCAGCAACGCACGAGACGTTGGATGGTAATCGTTTTTGCATTGGCAAATTATGGAGAGTGGCAAAGTCACTTACCTAAAATGCCGAGTCTGTAGTTTATGGTGACGACGACGACACCCCCATAGCTCGCCAGCACGCTGCCGTCGTACGGGTTACCGCTGCTCCATTCGTAGCTCTCCCCGTGCACGAACACGATCACCGGGTATCTCCTTCCTCCCCCGTCTCGTGCGCCAGCTGTAATCAATAAAATTATCCGCTGATCGATCGGCACCACTGACACTTGATAGTTCACGTCGCGCGCCCTTAAAGATCCATTTTTCATAGGCGTCGCTCTATAAACTTTTGACGCCCGCCGTAAAGGATTATCGATGAGCTCGCATAGATAATGTAACGAGCCCTCCCACCATCGAGCCATTCCCTTATTTCGATAACAAATTATCCGAAGTTTATCCGCGCTGGGTTAATTACAGTCTTGGAAAAACACGTCGTTTCGGACATTAAACGCGTTGTTACGCGAAAAGATGTTGGGAATGGATGCGCGAAATGAAAGTTTCCTTAAATTATTCAACACAGCTTGCCTGTATTCTAAGACTAAGAAGAAGGATGTCTATTTGCTTCGAGAGTTATGCGAGAAGTGAGAACGCTCGAACCGATAAGGTTTTTTCACTGTTTATATAAAGGATTCTGTTGTTTAACACAAGATTTTTGTTTCTACGTTGACGTGTTGATATATTCTAACAGAAGAAGTAAGAATATTGGTCGAAATGAGAATATTAGTCGAATAAATTAAAGAAGAAACGAAACGAGCTCCTGCTCGATGTGCCACGTATTGCGTCTCGACGCGAACTACTGTCTTTGTTCCCAGTGTTCGTCCGCACACGTACGCACTTGTGACGCACTCGCGCGCCTTATCTTAGTAAACAAATAACAGGCCACCGGCACGCGGCCTCGTTCTCGACTACTACGAAAGTTTTCATTATTCGCCTTCCACAAAAATCACTACGAACACTAATAACTTTCCTTCATGGTCATTATATAATTTTTCCACTCTTCTTCTCTACAAAATATTCGCCAGATCGATTAAACTAATTGCAATTGTACGAGATAATTGTACGAGTTATTTCTCATCAAATCTATGACTTCTTTTCATTCAACGTACAGGATTCTATTCCGTGCAGTACAATTCTCAATTTGTCCTCGCCCGCCTGCTGAATTTACGAACTGCCCCGCGCGTATTTCATTTCGAACAAAATCCCAGACGTCGGGGTAAAAAAGTGGAATAACTCGGACGCGATACACGTTACCGATCGCAGCGCTGTAAAAATCGCGCGTATTATATATTACACGTAAACCGTGGACAGAGGCGGTAAATATTTTTAATATAGTGCAGGAACACTGGACGGTATTGTAAAGCAATATCACGCGTGCGTGGGCGTCGCGATTTATCGCGAGAGGGTTAAACGGGGTGGCGGTGCCTCGGATGGAACCGAACGCCGCGTAACGGGTGTCTTGGTGCTCGAGGGAGAAAAAGGTACACCGCATTAGCGTGGTCGTTTCGATTTAATGGCTGGGCTGCAGGAAACGTTAAAGATCCAACGACGAGCTCTCGTTAAAACGCACGTAAGCAGCTAAATTGCGTGTTGCATTATTGACCGTGGACGTTCTCGACCGCCGAAAATGGCCACGGTCCCATGGGTTATCGACGTACCACCGACGACTACTTAATGGACGTGGCGCTGAACCGTCGAACTTTAGAGGATGGCGTTCTTGGACTGTACGTACAAGTGGCCGGATGCATTATCTGCCTGGTGACACGCGACGTATCGCATTCGGGGTAATTAAAACGAGGGTTCGCGAACGGAAGCTGAGTACGTCAATCGGATTTAGTATGCTAATACGGAGGCTGGGACACGCGTGAGAGCATGATCGCTGCGGTGGACAGGCGGCCTCGGTCATAATTCAACAAATCACGCGTTACCGCGCGACCCTGCGCGAGCAATAGTGTTCAAACGACGCGATTCGATTTCCCTCCGTTGGGATTGCCGTTGCCGTTTTTAACCCCCCCGAAATTGGTTAACGCGAGGGGGGGAAATCGAATCCGATATACATCGAAATTTACAGAACAATCGGCTGAAGTACGGCCAGTACAGCTTTCGAGGGAGGGAAAATTCGGGGCGCGGAAAAATATTCTGGGAAGAGGGTTGGTACTTGGAGCATTGTAATTCTGAAGTTCAGCTTTGAACGTCTACGACACAATTTTTGTGAGCTTCTCGACACTTTTGCGTCTGCAAAGAAATAAAATGACGTTACAGCAATAGCGAAGAATATTTCTCTCATTAGCACGTGTATTTACGCTTCTGATCGATAATTTATGAGCTGATTAAGTATTCAACTCGTTTATCTTTCTTTACTTCCGTCTTGGCTTCTTTTCTTTTGCATCGAGCGAGTTGCTCCCGCAAAAGAAGAAACCACCGAAGAAACGATTCGATTCGTCTCGTTGCAAGTTTTAATAAAAAAAAAAAAAAGGACGTCATCCACTAAACGACGCGATATTCTTTCCTTTTCTCTTCTTTCGCCACTTTTCTCCGCTCGGTCGAACAAAGTTCCAACGGGGGGAGAGAAAGCGATGCGGATAAATCCCCGCCAGGCGTTTTGTCTCTCACTGACAAAGAGCAAACGTTTACTGCGCGACGACTAAGGATTAACTCGAACAGACTTAATTATGCGCCCATCCGTTAACCGAAAACGTCGTTAATAAAGTAGGAGTAACATTGGCTGGCGACGAGTCGCGCGAAAACTCGACCAATTCCCAATTAAAGTCGTATCGCGAAAACGAGGGGATGATTACACCGTGTTATGCGAACGCTCGATGTCACTGGACCATGGTGGGTCGACAAGGGTTGTAAGGCTTTGTACCATTAACCTAACCACCGCGAAATTTTGTATCCCCCGCCGCGTTTTACCGCGATAAGCTATTTGTATCTGGCAATTGCGTTTCGCTAACTAGATTATAATGCACGAAACGGGTCTATAACTCTAAACAGGTTTAACAATATAATGAATAATAATTTATTCATTTTACGTTGCCAACACTTCAACCGGATATAATCTGGTCGAATCGAATATGCCGTTTAACCTGAGATTCGATTAGTCGAGGCGTGAAATTTGTGCCCACCGTTAAAGCGAGGCGGAACGCGAGTCTATAAGTTATGCTGAGTTATACCAGGAAACTAGAAAGCTCGCTAGCTAATTAAATATCTTCGTTGAAGCGACATTCTATTAAATTTCAAGTGCTTGTTGACGAACAACTCCGCGAGAACAGAAACGGCTGATACTTTTCTCGCGGTGTTAAGGCTTTGGTGCGAGAGAGTAATCGCGCTAATGTACGCAGCGGAACAATTGGACGAGCAGAATAATAAGTCGAATAAAGAAGTCAGAAGGAGCAACATCTCTGGTGGTTAATTTCATCTTAACGAGAATTCTTAATGCAATCCAAGCGTTCGCGATAACTCATCTTTCGCGTCCATAATTGTCCGTTTTTTCAATGCCTCGTTTCGGAAAAAGTTCCGTTCAGCTTCCGTTTCGATCATTCTTCTCCTCCTCCTCTTTCTTTTTCCACCACGGTGTATTTTCCTTTCATTCTTTTCCCTCTCGCTCGTTCCGTTACACGAACCCCCTCTTTTGATCTCGATTCCCGTTCCTTACGTTTTACCATCTTAAAATCGTTCGTTGTTCCCTTTTTATTTCGTCGTGTTTCTCCCAGAAACGTTATATGGTCCCTGGAACCCTCGGTACCGAAATATTTCCTGCAATGGACCACCGGGCTTTCCAGAAGCTACGCTCTCTTACCAATTTTATCTGCCGGTTTATTGGGCCACGGTTTTTGCGCTCGTTATTTGGCGTTTCTATTGCGCAACACATACCATAGAGGGAAAAAGTTCGCAGGAGAAATGTCCTCTCTGCGAGAATTTAAGGCAGATCGGGAAAATAAACGGGTGTTCGTTCTTATTAACAATAACGCTACTCCACGAACGTAACCGTTTTTACATTTAACACCCGACATTAAGAATGTAGCGGCTAGCAACGAGGCACAATAGGAGGCCTTCGCTACGAATAGCTAGCACGGTTTATGGTATGCGCGATAAGCAAGCCATTTTTGAGGAACCGTTTTAAGCTTTTAATATTTTCCGAGCTTGAAGTAATTAACTTTCTCCGACGGCCTCGATGGCACATGTGGACGCCATAAACCGAGGATTTTCGAAGGGTTTACCTCTCGCGGCCGAGCGACCCTCGTCGAAGGACGCAGGTATCAGGCCCAGCGGAAATCTCGCTACATGACCAAATATGGTAATTTGCAAAAAGACCGTCTCCTACCTAGGACACCACCACCGCCCCTAAAGAAGGCGGTGGCATAGGGTCAGCTACGCCAACGATTGGCACCGACGTAAAATCCAAAAAAAGGTAAGAAGCGTCGAGCCAGGACGATCGAGTACGGACAGTTAGTCTTAGCACAGGAGTCCTAGCAAGCAAGACAAATAAAATCGCAAACACGGAACTTCGTGATACTTTTATCATTTTACTGAACGCCTTGAACACGCAGGCTAAGTTCAAGTCACCACATCCCTTCAAAGAACATTCCACTTACAAACGAGACTGTCAGAAATACTAATAACAAGTGTCGTGTAAACGTTAAATTGACACTTCACCCAAAGCTTCCGTAATACGTACTTCCATCGCGCGATATATTTTTATGATCGCCATCATCGCAGCAGTAATTACAATTATACTCGATGAACCCATTACTGCGTTCGGTATCGTAACTTTTGATATCAGTTGTCTGCTTCGTTTACCAGAAAAATTGCCCCGTAGTCGATCTCGCGCAGCAGGATTAACACCAGCCGCTCTTATTCCCGTCGAGTGATAGGAGGCGACGTTGAAGGAGCGTTATCAGCGGCCACGGGGACGGATTTAATCGGTTAGCAAATTTGCACGATCGAAATTTTCGGCACGGGCCTGGCCTGTGATCCGCGAGACGACGCATCCGCGTGTCGGTCGGCGTTAAGGCGCGCGTCGGGACGTTCGATTTTATCGGACGCCGCGCGATACATTATTTCAGCCGGTGAATAAATTTACCGGGGCACTGTCAATATTTGATACGATGTGCAAACAGTTTCGTGTGCCGGCAACGCCTCTAACGTACTTTACATATTCATAAAGCCGGGCGTTCGCCAGTTTCATCGGGGGCTGCTGAGCCGTGGGGGTGCGCGTTACCAATCGAAACGCTTCATTTCCGGAGACGCTTCTTTCCCCTCCCCCGCGTCTCACCCGGGAAAAATAAACAACGGCGTCGATAATATATCAATTTCTGGCGGGCGTGTGGAAAATTTTTCAAACAAACGAAATACTGCGACGAGGATACCGAGTATCCGTAAATTTACATACGCGACGTTAAAAAAGCTGCGTCGAGCGATATGGGTGTTTGTTGTTTATTAGTAACGATTTAATCTGACGGGCGCGAGAAAGGATTTGATGAAAGTGCATTCGATGGTCGATCAAAAGAAAAGGATGATAATCTACGAAGGTATTGGCAGGTGTTCGAAGACAAAAGGCTCGCTCGGCGAGACGATGATTCCCCCGGATACAAAGGGTGCCGTTCTCCCTTCGTTGCACCTCAAAGTCCCGCGAGCTTCCGTCGAGATCGTGTTCCTTGATAAAAATGGCAACGTAGTATCTGTAAGGAGATTTTCGTAAAAGGGAGACCCAGGTTCGGACGTAAGAAAGCAGAAAACGGAAGAGATACGATTGAGCTCGTAGACTTCCCTGGCTGGTAAACTCAATTTCTAAATGTAATGTCTCCGCTTCAGTGTCGCCGCGAATTCCTCTAACGGAGAACGCGTCGCGAAACATCGAACGATTGTTCGATAAATCATTCCGATAACGTCCCGATCTCTTTTACATCACCCGAGCGGGAAACTTTCATTTCGCGGAACTGAAACGTCCTCCGAGCCCATTTTACTACAGATCGATGCGCCTATAAAGAGCTGAACTCGTCGAATGATCAGTTTCTACCCGCGAACTAACTCCTCGCGACGGATGCCGAAAATACTGGATGGCGAGTCGCGTGGGTTGCGCGCTTTTCGGATTGGTTCATCTCGTCTTTGGGGGAAGTTAAGCCAGATAAGAGGGGCTGCGCGCGGACGAGACAGGGAAACTTTTATAACTTCCGAATTGAATTCCATAAATCCCGAAATCGTTGTCTCGCGGAAGTGGCTTCGTCGCCGTGGTAATCGTTCCGCGATTTGCATGCGTCATGTCGGACGAAAATCTCATCTCCCCTTTTTCAACCGAGGGTTGGGGGGGGAAATATAACTTCGCCCTTCGCGTGCTGCCTGGAAATTCCCTCGCGTTGCTTCGAGGGTGACGTTCTCCTAAATTTCTTGCAGTTACCTCTCTCGGTTTTATTTTCGTCCTGCCGCGCGCGGAGCGGAGTGTCTTAAGTGGTACGTGCGTCGGAGGCAACAAGAAAATTGTATGGTTCGCTACCTGAAGCTTGTCAGCGGAGCTTATGTAACAGATCCCGCCATAAACACGAGAGATTTTCGACGCGGCTGATGTCAAGAGAATTACCTCTGTTCAAGAATCGGCTGCTGGTCTAAGGAACTTGCAGGAGCTGACGTCGCCCCGAGCTCTTTGGCAACGGCAGACATCACCGCAATCTAACTTCCACCACAGCTCAGGCTAAATTAGTCACGAAATACTCTCGCGTATAATCATCCAGCAGACGTACGCACCTGCATACAGATCTTTTACCCTAATATACTCGATAACCAGACTTAGTTAGGCGCGCGTATCAAGTGATTCTACGTGCTGTTCGATAATTGTCGGTTCCAGGAAACTTAACGCTTCGCACTTTACTCCTATCTCGACGTTGGCGACGGAAGCTAGAGATATTGCTAAAGTAATCGTATTTTAGCAATATTAGTTTGCATTGCTAACGTCTCTCAGCAATAGAAAATTTCCATTTCACCAGAAAACTCGAGGGAAATACGCATTTCTCAAAAAGCTGCGGTGGAATAAATTTAATCACTGATCTAATACACCGGGATAAAATCCCCTCAGAGGGGACATCCGCGTGCAGTGGGTTAAGAAGCGGATGCACGCGTCCTACAAGTACACCGTAGCACGTCTTATGAGTTCTCAGTGAAGATCGTCAAAGACTTCTCTTAAAAATGATCACGTCGAACCTAGTTTCCTTCCATCCAGTAGTTGGATCCATCAACTCCCAGAATACGCGCGGATAAGCAGCTCGAATCGGTAGCCAGGCCACAATTCCATCTAATATTCGACGATGTTCGCATGTTCAATCCCATAAACACGGGCCGTTCGATCGCGTTAACGCCTTCTCACCGGCTTGCTGCGTTTCTAAATTACGCTAACAATGCGCCGCGGAATTATTCCGGTTCGTCACTACACGGGAAAACTATCCGAGCGGGGCTACTTGGCGCCCTCGCCCGCGGAACAATCGGATTTCGTATGCAACGAGCGGAGCCGCGTTTTCATCGGCGCGTCCTTTCCGGGCGAACGGGGCCGCGTTACCCGACAATGCAGCAGCGGGAATATTACGAGATATAAACTGGACTAACACGATGTAATTCTGCTTAGTATGCTAACTGCGTGTTCGCCTCTAAGTCCGAGCGGAGGGTGCCCACCCTTATCCCGGAAACAATCTGAAACTGCTGTACCTGCTACACCGCCGCTTCCGACCACCGTCTAATGTCACCTCTCCCCGCAACCGTCGTTCGTACACCCTTGTTGTACATGTACGAGAAGAGAAGGCTGGGCAGTGGGGGAGCACAGATTGCGGAGGGGTGTTTGCGAATTTTTCGTGACGGGGTTCGAAAGGAGACGCCGCGAAGCCTCCAGTTCCTCGTGGTTCGATAGCTTTGACCTTTCTTCCCACCCACGATCGTTGTTTGCTCGACTTTCGTTCCTTTTGACGTCTCCGAGGGACGCCCACACCCTCCGTGCTTCTCGTGGATATGCTAAAAAATGAGGTATCGGTTGCTGTTATCGCGGACGTCTCTCGCTTGGGGTTCGATCTCAGTCACGTTTGGAAGAACATTTATAGGAACGAAAATGAACAATTTCGCTCGTCTTGGCTTAATACAAATAGCAAACGGAATATCGCGAATGTAGGACCACGCACTGTACACCAACTGTCTTTATTCTATTAAGTTCAAATCCAACTACAGCGTCACTCGATTCGTTTCCCTTCACCCGGAAGTCCGGAATTCAGTTTTCCTCGCGCTCGAACAATGGGAAAACAATTCCCTCCTTTTTTTTTGTTCGCTTTATTGCGAAAACCCATCGAACACAATGTTTTATCATCGCGCGCGTTTCTGGTCCTTTGCAAATCAAAAAAATTCCACCCCGTCCAGTCGGTTGCGTGCCACGGCGCAGCACGACAGTCGACACGCGGAATATTCATGAAAACACTCGCGCGAGCCTGGATCACGAGAGCGACCGATCCGGCCGACTGAAAGCGAGTCATTTCAATTTTCTCAATCGGAAGAGAAAAATCGGTGCTCGCGAAGTGGCGCCAATGGAATCACCGGCCCAACGAGCCCGGGGGAAGATCCGGCCGATTGTTTTTCCGGAATCCTCCGGGATGGCTTCCGCGGGGCGACCTACATTCCGTCGGTCCGCCAACACCCCGAAATATAGAGACGTTTCGTAGCGTCCGTATCCCTCGAAACATCAGACAAACATGAACCAGATCTGGGGAGAACCGCGAAGGTTCCTTCCAAATTCTGCGTTCGAGGGAATTCATTTTATTCCCTTCCCTCTCCTCCCGTTTTCCTACGGCTCGAAATCGGCTAGCCAATATTCCCGTTCGACTGAGAAACAGTTCGACGAAGATTAGAAGAGTTTAACGACGAACGGCTCGTTGTTTTTCCACGGGGGAAAATGCAAAACAGAATCGATGTCTTTTTTTTTTTCCACGGGTTGATTTATGCATCGTCGATAACTCGGGGCTGAGAACTTTTCGGGGACAAAAATAAAATGCATATGAATGCATGGAAAAGGGGAAAAAAGTTTCACGCGGCGAAACGAGTTCTAACGCGATCGTTCGAAGAGGAATTCGAACGCGTTTGTGCAGGCCATCGATAGAAACAGAACCGGAGATATTAGACGGCTCGATATTCGGTAAATGGAGTTCCTCCGTTAAAAAAATCGTTAGTAAATCTTACGTTCAGAACGAACGGAACTTTCCTTCGTTTCATTGATATCAGGCGGCCACTTGTCGGAGAAACTCTCGCGAATAATCTCCCCTGGAATACCAAAATGGGGATTAGGTATTGGCGTTCAGCTCCGTAACCGCGAAACCGTAGACAAGTTTCTTCGTGGCGTGAGACACGATCGATCAAAGCTCATGCTTTCGCGATATCCCTCATCCTGAGAGGGTGGAAGAGATGTGGAAGGGGGTAACAGATGGTCGGTCATCAGGATCAAATGAACGCGCCAGACAGAGAACGGGACGGGGAAGACGACGACGAGGGAACGGTGTTTATACGAAGATGATGCACGAGGCGAGAGGTGGGTGCTCTGGGGTGGGCGCCTGGCGAAACTGGGTGACGCACCGTAGAACGTCGCACGAGCTGGAATCTCTTCCGTTCCTCTGCGTTTCTGGGCGAAATAAGGGAGAGGAAGAAAACGGGGCAAAAGGCCCTGGAGGAAATGTCAACTTTTTTATTAAATATCTCGCGCACCGGCGCCCAAGAAAACTGGCTGGCGCGAAGCGAAACGAATTGGATACGCTCCTCCTCGCCCCCGTCAATCGAGTTTCACGTTCCCACTCCCCCTTGTCCCTCGTCAGAATGTTCTGTCCCGGCGTCGCGATGCTTGGTACTTGATTTAACGTCGCGCGCCCCGTTCGAGCGATTATTTATTTATCGAATCAGACCAACCCCTGATCGAATCTAACTTTCCGTTTCCCTCTTCTGTTAATTTCCAGTTGTGCTGAGAGATGGCTGATTCGTTAAGGTTTAAGGAAAAAGTTATTAACAATCGAAAGATAGGACTCGTGGAAATAATAACGCACTGCGAATGGGATATTATAATCAATTTACAAATTCCCCTCGTAATTCGAACGTTATTAATTAATTGGACGCAGGAAAAAGGGGGCGAGGGCGGAGCCAGTAATAATGTTAACGTTAAATGTCCGCCGCGTACAAGCGTCCGTGTACCAGCCCTGTTAATCAGGTCTTCGTTATTTGCTCATAAATTTTATTATGAAGTTTCATAAATTCCATCGCGTGGGGGATCTAGGAAACCGGGCAAATTATTTGCAGGGGAATTAATGAAACCTATTTGGAGTACTTTGTAAAAGCGATGGCTGCGTTCATTATTGATCGTCAATTTGCAGGCGTACAGGGATTAATCAGTGACGCGGTAAACAGCGCGGAAATATTATAGCGCATCTACGTAAAAACAAACGGAGAATCAGCGGTGATCGTTTGCACGCGACTGGAAGAGCGTTGTAAATACCTCGTACCAATAATTGAGCAGCCTACCTTCCACCGCCACCCCTATTAAACACGCTTTCCGTAGCGTTATTTACTCCGAGAACAAGTTACTTCGGAAAATAATTTCACACACGAAACACGGCAGTTCCATATTTGACCAACTGAAGTTCGTCGAAGCGGTACACACGACTCCAGTCGAGGACAGCTCGCTCGTTGCTGCTCCACGCGATCAACCAAGGGGTTGGAGAAACTTTTCGCAGCGGCGACCAAGATCGCGGAGAATTTCCCGATAAAAAAGGACCACGAGTAGCTCGTTCATTCTCGAGTGTACTCCGAGTCATTAATTAACCGGCGCGCATTATAAAATCCGTTTCCTCGACTCTAACCTAAGTAGACGGCGGCGATTCCCTTTCAGACGGGGTGGATTCGCGCTACGCAGCGCGGGCTGAAAGCCGTCGTGGAGGCCGCACGGTTAACGGTAGGTTTAATAGGACAATGAGCCGCGAAAGCAACAAGCCCGGCTGCGGCTATAATGCAGCACTCCATGCCGCAGCCTAGGCAGTGACACGGCCAGGATTATGGCGTCCAGATAAGGACGATGATGGTGCGTTTATCGACGGTACGATCGCCGTGCGTGCATGGGAGCGGAGCGGCGTGCTCGTCGAGATAACGCCGCGCCGTTGCTGCAGCGTCGTTACAGTTGTAAAAATACAGGATCGCACTGAACGGCCTCAACGGGGACGGTTCTGGATGGGAGAAGATTGAATTAGGGGAAATTCGTGGAAGACGCAGCTCCGTGAGCCGAAGATGGAAGAGGGAAGGGTGGTTTTTCGTGCCACCAGCTTCTCGAGTGGCAAGAAATAGTATTACCTTGCCAACTTATTTCGTAGTATATTTATAAAATATTGTGTTCGAGTATATAATCGCTTGGGAGCAGCTTTCTGGCGCGTATAATCGTCTGTTCATTAATCAGAGAAAGAGAGGGAGAGATTAAGCTGTATATTTGACCCAGTTATAAATTTTATTTTTGGTTTATTCAAATAACCGATGCTGGCCACTAAAATTGTCGGGAATAATTATATGATACAACATAATATTCGATGATAATTTTACCAAAGTCGTAAATACCCTTGTATTAAAATAATTCGTGCAAGTTTCGGTTCGGTATAAAATTGAACGAATATTATCAACTGAACTAGTACATCGAGAACGTCAGAGATGTAATTGTTTGAACACGTCAATAAATTTGAGTAATATATTTAACGTGAGGGAAGAATAATAACATCATTAATGATCGAACAGACTGATTGCAGTGATATATAGCAGGTTCTACAAAATGTATTGTTAATCAAATCGCGCATGTTCTCAGTCACGATGAACAAATGTCCTATAATTTTATCCGTTCACATTCCCTGTTGCATGTATATTTCGTTTGAAACGTTATGAGCGCGTTGAGGCTTCTCGATCGTACAGACGATGAGAAAAGGGCTCGAGGATTAGAGAAACGACTAGCAAGGAAACCCAGGAAGGGCGTAATTCTAAAAGTGTGTGCCGTGATATATCGTAACGAAATTCGGGCGTGCCGACAAAAGGCCGACGCGAATAAAGGAATCGATGGAGTTTGAAATTTGGGCGGAAGCCAATTTACGAGCGGCCTGAAATATGGAACGGAAAGATTTACAATTGCGGAGCGCGGCTGACGCCGACAAATCGTCGGCGATACTGAATAAAAATTAAATAAACGCGCGCGGACGGGCAGGCTATATTTTAACCGGCAACGAACGCTTAGGCGAAAGCATTATCCGTCGAGTTCCGAAGGAACCGTAGGAACCGTAAAAGCGGCTCGTATACCTCCCTCGCTTTCTTTCCTGCGCTGTGGCGGACCGCAACGGCTTCCGGTAGCCCTGGCAAGACGGAAGACAAGCAAGAGGGGATTCCAGGGTGCGCATTTTCACGGAAATCGCGATAATTTCCCCGAGGATAGAACCGTGCCTCTCGCGCTCCCTACAGTCCGGAGAGATCGCTGGACTTATGCTAATTAAACCGAGCGATCACGTTGAAAGAGGTAAACCGGGGGAAGTAGAGAAATGGAAAAATAAAGGGCAGCCAGTTTTGCCCAGTGAACGACGCTGAACGTGGTACAGTTCCGTTTATACGGTAACCATCGCGAAGGTATCGACTTTAAGTCCGAGAAATGTTAGAACGTATATTTAGGCCCTCATCTCCGCGGACGGATGGCTGGCAGAGAGGTCTTGATTAAATTATGGCTTCGTTGCGCTTCTATCGGGGGTATTCGCGGTAATTATAACCGGATAATTTGAAAGGAAAAGTCGCGGACGAGAAACGACCGGCTGTGCCTGCCGCGCGCAATTAAGGCGGTACGAGGGTATAGCGGTTAATTCCCAATTGATATAAAAAGCCGGGAATCAAGGGAGAAAAACGGTCCGCGGACGGTCAATATTTTAGTCGGCCAGAAAAAGTCCGGCGAGGCTCGTAATGAAATTAAATTTCCCGGCTGGGCACGCTCGTGCGAACGCGCTACCAATTGCACGAGTTACCGCTTCCGTTTTCGCCCTCCCGCCGTACGCGCTCTTCATCCCCACACCCCCTTCCGCTCTCCACGTGTATTTTAATTCCACCGCGACGAAAGGAACCGGGAAATTAAATAGGAAGCGGGCGGTTTCGTGCCGTGGCTGAAATTACATTGCGAGTTTGCCGTCGCGCCGAGCCCGGGGCCGCATCCTCTGTTCTTTATCGTAATTTCCATCGTCTCAATGGCGTTCCGTTTCACGGCTTCACCCGCGACCGTGTCGCCAAAGACACGGCGAAGATGGCCGCGATGGCTGATCGAGAGAAATGGGACGCGTTTTTACACGAACGGTTCGCGATCGAATTTCCAAGTATAAACTGTTGTTTGAATAATTCCGTGACTTCGGAAGTAGCCGGCTAGGTTCGCGGAGCGTGTATCCACGGATGTGGATTAATCTCGCTTCCATTGGGAAATACTTTTAGTAAGCTAAGGGGAACAGTGTGGTTCTGGGCCGGACGAGTGGGGAGGAAGAAAAGTAATTCTTTATTTAAATTTTACGCTTCCTCCGGACGGACCGACTTTCTTGCTCGCGGCGGTGGGGAATTTTTGAAGACGGAGAGTAAGAGGAACGCGCGAGAACCGAGTGGCTACTTCCGATACGGAACCGGTGGCTTCACGAATTCTTTGACTCATCGCCCGCTATTTTTTAAAAAGATGAATCTCGACGTCTCTCTCGCTGCCACGGATTAGCCGCGGAAGAACAGCGGCTCTTATCTGCTGGAATTAGCGACGAACCCCGCGCGACACCACGGTGAAGGTAACGGATGGTACCCACAAAGCAACCAATTTGCGGGAGACGAAGCAAAGAGCCGAACAGAGAGCCAAGAATTATGTCACGGCTGCCCTCCAAACTCTTCCTCCCCCTCTGACGGTTGCACTCGGAGGTATCGGTAATTAAAACGCGCGCCCATCCGGCTGGTACACGGGTTGACCTCTGGAAATCGAATCGGTTAGGTCGAATGACCAGCCAGATTCGTGCCTCGGACTCGTATCTTCGTGCGTCGCTGCCATCAGCAACGGGTGGCCTACTTTCTTATCATAATTGTCCCGCCTTAGAGCCTTTATGATCCGGTAATGCCATCCAATCTGCCACGATTACTCTTGCAGGAGCCACGAAATTGAACGAATTAAGGTACACGTCTCCGGCAGCGGTTTGAAGGGGACCACCACCCCCTCCCCCCCTGAACCATCCCCCGCCATCCGTATCCTCTATCCGTATCTCTCATTTACACGAGCGCGTGTACAGAGCCCTCCTCTTACTCTTTCTGTCCCTACCTCTTTCCCGCCGCCGTGCAGCCTCGAAAGCTATACGAGTGGCATAAATTTAATACGGTACACGCCAAGGGAGGTGCCATACGTCCGACCCTGTTAAGGCTATCTCTCTCGAATCCGCCGCGGCGCACACTTCAGCCACCGGCCCCTCTCCCGGGTCTGCCTTATCCCTCCGTAATGTTAAATTAAATAATTTATCGCGCGCTCCGACGGCGGATCGAGACCAGGGCCAGCAGCAACGGGTTCTCAAGGTTCGCGTTGAATCGCGACGGTGAAAAGGCTCGGTGGCTTCAATTTATTTCGTTAGATAATCAGACCCGATTGGCAAGGGGTTGAGTAATTGAATAGGAAAGTGGATGAAATCGAGGGCGACTTCCCGGACGGTGGTTTTGGCGCTGGAAGATGGTAATTAAGTCGGAGATTCGTTGATGTCGGAACTCTTCCAGTTTTTTCGCTTCTCTTCGGCTGTAGATTCGAGCGGCGTTGATTTTCTTTTTTTTTTTTCTTTTTTTCTCTCTCTCTTTACAGCGCTCGTTCACCGGTATTGTTAGAGCGGAAGGCTTGGTTCAAAGTTGATTAGAGAGCGGCGCTTGTTCTGAGAACAATTGCTTTACTCGGAAGGACGTTCTTATATTCGCTCTCACGAGGACCACTTTTTACAAGGACAACACTTTCATGATGCTCAAACAATCCATTCGTCTCTCTCTCTCTCTCTCTAATGCACATTTCTTTAATTATGATTTCGCCCGTTTATATTTCGTTCGTTCGCTCGCAAGATACATATAAACAGCTTTTAAGGGATGAAAACTCGAAGTGTACCTCGAAGTGTACACGGCGAAGGTATACTCAGCCTGCAAATATTGATACTATCTACTTCACGACTGAAGTCTGACCAATGCCTGTTTGTACCACTGAAACTGTAGACACTGCTGTCGAATCGAAGTGACCGAAAGAAACTGCAAACGAAATCTGTGCGAAATCTGTCCTCGATGAATTAGCTAATTTGCAATCCAAGGAACTGATTAATGTATTCCCTCAGATCACACAATCATCTCTGCAATGAACAATAACGAATGTTCGGTGACGTCGCAAGTTCCTCGCGTCCCATCGACCGATATCGCAACGCAGCACCACCAGATACGCTCTCGCGGCACTTTTCTTTATTGTTTACATTACTCCACGCGCACCTTTCGCATTCCAGCGTGCCTCTGGGAAACGGGAGGCTCGCAGACGCGGCGTGGCGCATCGCCACGGCGACAAATGGAGATTATTCGGAGCTGCGAACAAGGACGCGACGATTCCTTACGATTTTCCAAGTCGTTGCCGTTTTCCTCCGGCGAGATAATCTTTCGCTCGATCTGGGGGATTACCGTTAACGCCCGCCACCCGTTCCTGCAGTTTAAACCGTCGACGAAATACTCCGCGCGCATCCGGGAGGCAAGAAAAGAGGTCTCCCAGGGAAACGGAGGCCACTGAACCTTCACGCGTAACCCCCATGCATTGAAATTTAGTTACGCGCGCTCGAGCTTTGCTCTGTAATTGGATTCGCCCTCGCTTCTGCTTCTCGTTTCGCGCGAGAAAGTGGGAAATTTTATCGATTCTCCCCAGGTTCCTCGCCCGCCGAATCTCTGAGCGAAGACCACCGCCTCTGTTTCGCTCGAGCACTTGCTCGAACACTTTCGATATTGAAAAAAGCGTTCGAAAATAATTGTTCGAAGATAATTCGGAACGAGACAGAGGGAGCCATTAGAGCCAGTAAATAAGACGACGATGGTAGACCGCAAAGGGTTTATGGTACGATTCCGTTCGTTCAGTTCTAGAGCGGGGAATATTTCCTACGCGATATGGGAGACGCGAAACGCTATTAAGCTAGCCTTAATTTCCTTTTTGACGATTTAACGTGCAGCTAAATGTTTGGCCTGGTTAACCGCAGGAATTCACAGCTGGATCGCACAGGTCGCCGAGATTCTGAGGTTTCGCGACCAACTGAGGTGAATCACCGTCTCGTTAACCAACGTGCCCGAGCATTTCCATATCGAATTACGAATGAAGTCGAACAGAAAATTAAAACACGCCCTCGTGTACAGTTTTACAATAAAATCCACTCTCGGCTGGCAATCTTTTGGTAATCCGTTTCCCAATCCTTTGTTCGCGACAGAATGGTGACAAACAAAACGATCCGCATGACGCTTCCGTCGCTGCCAAATGCGTTGACCAGCGTAAAAACGGCAACAAAGTGGATCTAATCCCGTGGTCCTCCCTTTTCCTCTCTCTCTCTCTCTCTCTCCCTGTGGCGAGTTGCAGCGTTCTTCTGTCCGCCATTAAATTTTTCGACGGTGCGCTAAGCTTTTTCTCTTCAAGCCCTGTCTCCGGGACATTATGAGAAATCGAATTAAGTCCGCGCTGCAGTCAGGATTTTTCCCCGGGTAAAAAGCTAAAAATCAGGGAGAAATACTTGGCAAAGAAGGACGTGGCTAACGTCGTCAAGCCCCGGCTGCGCTGTTCTCGCTATCGTCGCGTAAATACTTTCGGAATCGCGTTTGCTTCCCGCTGCGCAGCTCTTTGCAAATTTTCAGCCCGAAATTGGTCATTACATTTTAAATACACTCTCGCATTTTCGTACCCGACGCGTCGTCGCGTATATATTCAGCTTTGATTCGCGCGAAATTGGGATTTTACATCTTGAATGGTCAATGCTCGACGCGAGCGCGTGAATTTCAAACAGCGACGAATTTAGCATTTAACACTAAATAACGATCGTCCCGTTAAAGGGCCGCATCCCTTTCGCCGTGGATAAATGACGCGTGGTTCAAAAAGTTAATTGCTTCTATTGGGCGGATTGTACGATCCCGCAAAAGTGCCTCATTGAAGCGTTACATGAATGGCTTCCATAAAACTGTCTCTCGAACGATTTTACGGAAATGTCTGTCTCGCGTTTCATGATTTATCTTTTTATTCACTCTTTCGTTACAATGCGTAAAAAAAAAAACAAACTTTTAATTCATCAAAGACCGTGCAAATAGGTCGCTGCTCGTCTACGAAAACTTGCGTCGTCCAGATACTGGTTACTACCCTCCGCGGGCACTTAAACTATTAAGGGAAGTATGATCGAATGAAGGGGGGAACGTTCGACCGTCCCGACGTGATGAATCGCAGAAAAGCTCGCCCTATCTCGGCCGAATTACATCGTTCCGCTGGTGAATCACACCGTAAGCCTAACGACGAGCGAGATAGGATCGAACGAACGTTCGATGGCGACGGAACGGCTGGGTTTTCGTCGATTCCGTGAGTGGTAACGGGCGGGATCGAACGACACACCGGACAATAAAGCGTAAACGGTGGCCGGATATTACCGGCTTAGGAGCTTTAAACAAAATTAGTCGGCCAGCTCCCAGCGGAGCGGAGCTCCTGGCTGAGGGAAAATTCGGGGGACGCGCGGAGAGATCAATTTCCCCGTAGTTTCAAAGTGAAGCCTATTAAATTCCGGGGCTGCGTCTCTGGAGAGGCTCAAAGGAGCACGGGCTTGGCTACACCCTCGCCTTCTTTCTCTCTCGCTCTCGCCTTTAACCCACCCCTGTCGCACTCCTCGGCGTACGTATAAACACGAGATTGCCGCAACGCCTGCAGCAGGCAGAGGGGAAATTTGTAATCGGATAATACTTCGATATAATTGCCGCTGCCTTGGTATCGTTGCTTGCCGTTGTTACGTGCCGACTGGCGTCTCGACGTCCGCTTCATTTTCGGCGAGTTGAAGCGCCATGGGGGTACTTTATTTTTAAGCTGACTCAATTACGGACTCTTTTCGTTGCGTTTCTAGTTTTTTTTCTTCTGAACTTCACGTGGCTCGGTTTTCTGATGTGACGATCTTCCATTTGCAACGACAGACCTGTTCTTCGTACTTCGAAAAGTGTTTCACGTCCAAAATGATTGTAAATAAGTTGCTATTCTGTTACGCACGCTTTCGTATTTTACTGCATATATTTACGCCTCGCATAAATTTTTAAGGCCTAAAGAGGGTTTCTTCCTTGCGTTGTAAATTGAAGCAATGAACGATGATTATACACTCTTCGGTGTTCGTTCAGAAACCGCGTCCTGGTGCATTTTCGGGATTTAAAAACTCCTTTGGAACATTTTATATATTTTTACACGCTGCACGCATTACTCGAGAACCGGAAATTTTAATGTCCATTCTTTTTTCTCCGCGGCGTATTCGGTTCCGTTTTTATTTCTATGGTGCTTTTATTTCCGCCGGTTTTCTCCCCTAGACCAGTCACATTAAAATTGTGCGCTTTGTCGAGTCTCATTATCAGAAAAATTCTGATAATCTACCGCCATTTCGACGATTTTAATCACTCCGTCTGCCGCGATTTCATCAGCCCGCGACGCGAGATCCCGTTCTCCATCGCGGCGAGGATGAATTAATTTTTCGCCGTCCCGCGGAACGGAATTTATTCAATGCCACCGTTGCGGTTTTACGTATGTTGCTCGTCGCATCGCCCGATGCAACGAAAGAGAAATACGACTCTCGCGGAGAAAAACAGAGAATTATTAAAGAGAGGAAGAGGAGAGAAAAAAGAAACAGGAGAAAGCGCGAGCAAGAGGACGAGAGGCCGTTAAAAATAACGAGTTCGTTAGAGATAGCCGTTTCGGAAGCTTATCCGAACGGCTGCGGCCATCGAATCGAGTTCGACTCGTCGCACGGCCTGTAGTGATTTAAATTGAGTTAAAATGTCGATAGAGTTTTATTAAAACAAGAGGAAAAACTAGCCACGAGGGGAGAACGAATTTTTTTCCCAGCCCTCTCGCTCCCCCTTTAGCCTCCCTTCCCTGCCAGTGTCTCGAATACCGCGGTTTTCAGCTTTCGTGACTTTACCTTGGACCTTTTCAATTATCTCGTTAATTCGCAAGGGTTGAAAGAGCCCAGGTAAAGGGTTGAAAAGTGGCACGGAAATATTCCGTGCGTTCCTCCTCGTTCCTCGAACGTCCAACGGAAGGACGGTGGTGTATTACGGGAACGAAGGGGTTGAAACTTCACCAGCGACGCGTTTGAGTGTCCCCGTGCTGAAAATTCGAGGGCGAACTTTCCGCCCCGAATAGCTAGGCATTGTTTAACCGACGCAGACAATTTTAATCGAACACTTTTAATTGCCGTCAAGTGCCCCGACCCTTGGGGATTTCCGGGGATGAAACTGACGGCGACAGGTGAATATTTAATGCCAGTGATCACGTGAAACTCTTTCATCGTACTTTCATCGCGCTACTAAACTTTCTTCCCTGGCTTGTCGTTCGAAATTCTGAAGTGCAGATTAATTAAGCTCTCCGCTAAGTTTGCAGTCGAGCACGCGGCGGTCGTCGCGCGGTTAAAAATCTTAATATCGCTAATGTTATTCCAGAATACCGTAGAAAAGGTCGTGTTGTTAGAATTCGAAGGGAGGGTAGAACCGAGTGCATGGCAGGCGACGCAGAAAACGCCACGACGACGTGGAAACGCGACGACTGCGAACCGTCAGGACTGCAGACAAGTGGAAATTCAAGGAGGCAAGCAGCCGGAAAAATGTGGACCTGGTCCGGTCGATCGGCGCGCTCTTAAGAAGATTACGCTCCCTGCCATCCCCGTCTTCCGGCGGGAGGGGCGCAAGAGCATAGACGGCCACCACGAAGATGGCCCTGGCCGCAGGAGGATCCTTCAGAGACTTACTGCCTTATGAAAACCCAGACTCGACCACCATCTCGATTTCATGGGACAGGGAATCCGTGATCT
The DNA here is from genome assembly GCA_963969225.1 of Xylocopa violacea. NCBI lineage: Eukaryota > Metazoa > Arthropoda > Insecta > Hymenoptera > Apidae > Xylocopa > Xylocopa violacea. The sequence continues at coordinate 32,099,381 of CAXAJV010000002.1, read as the reverse complement.
TTCCAATCGTTTCTGCCTTTTTTTTCTAGCGTATCGTCGGACGGACTGTGTTTCATCCCACGATGAAACACTGCTAGAGACGTTTGCAAAGGGAACTCGCGCGAGATAATACCCAAGATCTTATCGATTACACCCGGGGGAGTGTCATCGTGAAATTTCGAGGAATTCCACGATTTGCGAATTCCGTTGGCTGGGAATGACTGGCGAGAACGGGAGGGTGGTTTTCAGCGTGACAAGCGGACCGTAAACGGCGTGGAGACGGGAAGAAAGGAAACATTGGGTCAATCAAGTCTATCTCCTTTCTTCGCGGCGACATTACACCCGTGAATGGTGTTGGCAAAGAATAAAGCCGGCCAAGATGGCGAGGAGAGGAAAAAGGGTTGGACAAATGAAAGGGTCGGAAGAAACCCGGCGCTGATTGCGTCGGCCCTAATGTTGCAGCGACTCCGTCAGATAATTTGGTCCCCTTTTATCGAGCGTCCCCGCCGCCACCGCCGCCGCTTCCGGCCCGCGTAATCCGTACCGCATCTCGCTTTTTAAAGTGACCCACGACCCCACCGCAGCCCAGTGGCCTACGGGCTTTCATTCCCTAATGCACGCGCAACTTCCATTCGGTTAATAATTCCGCGAAAATAACGCAATATCGCCGAGTGGATCTCTCGAACGACCGTGGCCAGCAAACTTTCCCACCGGAATCTCCATTAACCTTCCACGGTGCCACACCCCCGGCCACCGGAAGCGGAACCGTGTCCAGACGGGGGTGAATCGTAGCCGTAAACTCGGCTCGAGCAGTCGTTCGCGAAGACATCGATTTTAATCGCCATTCTACCCGTTTTGGACGGCTCTTACCCCCTTGGCTTTAAGTGGCTAATACGGCGTTCACCTGGCGAATCCTCAGTAATTCTCGGCGAGAGTTCGAAGGTTGCTCCCCGATTTGTCATTAAAACTTGTAAAACCAATAGGGAAATTGGATCGTTTTGAGCTTTTGAGGAACATTCGGCGGGTTAAACGAGCGGAGGAAGAATTATGATTGGTTGGCTGGCAAATAGGGCAAATTTACGCGTATCCCTGGCCATCAAACGTCAGGATACCTCCAACCCCCATTTTTTTTTTTAGTACCATGGATGAATAAAAAGCGGAGCAATTCCACGGCAGTTTTCCACGCTCCCTGCTGAGGCCAGAGTTGTAAAATTCGTCTAGTCGGTAAACTCATCAACCGTTACAGTTTAAATGTTTCTCTGTTTTTCTAAATTACTTTTCCAACGTTATTTTATGACAGATAATTATATAAGCAACGCGTTGTATTAACATGGTTCCTCAGTTGACTGTGCTGCAATTCATCGGGCTTTTACCGCGGCTCCTTTTAAACTCTGCAGGCACAGACACTAGAAGCGGAGTTAACAGAGGTGTGTGTAACGTTTTGGTATATTCCAGCGCAAATAGAATGGAACAAAGCATAGTTGCTCGACCTTTCGCGCTTTGCGTTGGAAACCTCGTTCTATTTGGTTGTTACGTTTTAAAAAAATCATCTCCACTATTTAAGGTATAATAAACGATAACATCGAGGGACAAAGGAAACGATTTCTGTTGCGTTTCGTCGTTGAGAATCAAATTGTGCGCTATATTCGTGAAAATAAAATTAATTTTTCTTCGACAGCGCTTGCATTTAAGGTAACGTCGAAGGAGTTGTAACGAGTTCAACGATCATCGTGTACCAACCACGAAGAAAACTCGCAATTCCGATCGTGTTTCAAAGTTCCCTGATGGGAGCGTTACACCTCATTCGCGTCGAGTCAACTGCTTAAGGCAACGCGACATCGCTACGAGGGTTGGTCGATGAGACGGGGGTACTTCATTAAAAACTGGGATAATGAGCTTAGTTCGCTGGCTCGAGCGTTCAAGATTCTTCGGATTCCTATTTTTCAATCACGCTCCGTATCCTGCCTCGTCGATTCGAAATTATCGATCGGGATTTCAACGCGAGGACATCTTCAGATTACCTTTACCTTTCGATTAAATTCTTAATAAAATCTCCACGTGGTTTCCCGTTTTTTCTTTGCGTTCGTGGCAATTATTCGCATCGAAATTGTCGAGTGAAAAAATGATTCGTCGCGGAGGAGTGTTGCAACGAAGGGGAGTAACACGCGATTTCGATCGAACCGCTATCCCAACAAATGGTACTCGAAGCAGCAATCGTTCAAGGAACCTGTATCGTTCAATCGCACTCGTGCAATGAAACGCTACTTGGCCTGGCCCTACTGCGTACGATACCACCGTTAAATTGATACCTCTAAACTGGCGCAGCGCGCGCGTTGCGAATGTTTTATTTCACGGTTGTTTCGATGAAATACGATTCGTACCCCGTGGCTCCGTTACACGTATTATTTCACCGGATACTGTTTCTGGCCGTGCAAACAATGTTAAGCGAGAGAATTAATCGTTGGAAATGCCGTAAATCTTTTTTGGATCCATTTTCGAATGATCGTTTTAATTCCAGTTAATCACCATCGTTGTATATATTATCCGCCATTTCATATAGAAATCGACGAATATATTTAAACTTTGGACCAAACATTAAACATCCGACAACCCGTAATTAGCAGCGCAAATTTCCCTGCGACTTGTTCCGTCGATGTTCGCGAATAGTCGCGCGCGTCATCAAGTTATCGGTCCTCGATGTCTATAATCGGTCCACGGTTTCGTCTGGTTGTCCAGGCCACCTGGAAATAGCGTGCACGAACAAAACAACCGGCACGAAGTTAACGCCGAGTTAGCCAGTGGCCAGAGTCGTTCGGAACACCGGTTTGATACGGCCAGTCTCAGCCTGTGCTCAAACTACTAGCTAATATGTCAAGCCGTTTATCCTCCACGCGCGTTTGTAACTCCGGACACGTATGCTCGAGTTCGTCCGTCTCTACGCTGGTCTCCTCCAGACCGCACCCTCGATATTACCTCTCCCTGTTCCTCTTCGACCACAGGAACGCCTCTCTTCAACGCCCGCGCGCGCGCGCGCGGTTCAGAATTTTTTTCTTGGATTCCTGCCCGCACTTGTCTGCCAGCTTCTTAACCACTCTATCAAACATTTATCTTTTATAATTTCAACAATTCGTTTTTTAACAATTAATGGAGTCCACGAGAGATTTGCATAGCGCAAACTGCGTCCATTGTACGGGAGAGATTATCCCCGGCAAAGTTGAATTTGCCGCATTAAAAATTCAGCATCAGCCGTAGCTCTCTATTGATTTTAAATTAATAACTTTCAGCTCCAACGATGCGAACACGGCGTGTCTCGATTATTTCGCGAGCTATGCATCGAGAAGTCTATTCAACGTCCCATATAAAGTCACACCACAATGCTTGCCACTGTCGCGAACAGATACCACGTACCGATCTTTTTCCACCCGGTATTCCCTCTCTTTGTCGTCTTGCGTCTGTATCCTGCGGCGAATATAACCTTTCTCTCCGCCTTATTTGTCCTCGCCCATAATTCATGCACAGACCGATTTTTCTCCGTTTCCCTCCGTCCGCCTTATTTTTCTCTTATATTCTCTATTTATAGGTGCACCTGTGCGTTCTCTCTCCCTCCGTATCCGCCATCCCTCCTTTTTCGTCTAGTTCGCGCCTCGCACCGACCCTCGAACCCCAACCCCCGCGTTTTTCCAGCTTATGCGTGCGCGTCCCCCTCCCCGCACCCCCTTTCTCGTTTGCCCCGTTATTTTCTATAGGTGACGCGCGTATTTTCGTTTCCGCTGTTCCTTTGTCTCTCCATAATCTACGTGTTCACCGACTCCACCCGCCCAGCAGCCACCCCCCTGTATTCCCCATCCACGACCCCCCACGGTTCCGCATCTTTTCTCCGGGGTTGCACATATGCGCAGGATTTTCCATCGCAGCAGACGTTACTCTCTTTGAATTTTCCTCTCTTTATTTTCAGCTCCGCCTGTATTTCATGTTCCCCCCGCCCCAGCCCCTTCCATCGCGCCCTGCCTCTCGTATTGCCTGGTCGTCAGTCATTCTTTGAAACGCGAGCATATTTCTCCGATATCGCGACGCAAATAAGATTCTACTGGTAGGCGGAAAAAGATTTCTCTCCGATAGAATACCGCCATACAATTTCCAGCTGATTACGAGCGTCTTCCTGTACAAGGACTAGAACAATTATCACGAGCCCGCGAGTAACAGCCTCTCGAAAAAATCGCGTCGCAACGACGTCCCTCGAATCGGCCCGCGTCCACAGCGGCGAATGGACGAGTATCCGCGCCAACCGTGGCACCAGGATTATCTGGGAATTTTGGTTTATCGCCGGCCTGGGGTCGTCGGGGCTAACCGCACGGGATAAAACGTCGCGTTACCACGCGGCCACCCCTCGGTCCCACCCAACGCGCGCCACTTTCGTCGACGCCGCCGCCGCCCTCGCTGGAACCGCTGTACACGCGATGGCTGTTGTCGGTCGTGTAACGAGCCCGCCGGAACGAAAGACTAACTTCTGGCCGTGACGATCGTGTTCCCGCGGCGGAAGCGGATTAAACCGGGAGCACCGAGGCGGCCGGGTTTCTTCCGAAAACAAACGAGCGGCCGCGGATACTCGTGGCGTTTCGAGGATCGCGGGAAACGGCCGGTAACGACGTCGTCGTCCGCTCGACGAATCGATCGAAACGATGCCACCTCTAACGAGCGTCGTTTTCGACGCGTTCGCCACGGATTCACGGCCGGATTCACCCTGCCCTCGGGCGGCGGGAGTGAAAATTCCCGCGTGTTCTTTCCCCGGCCGCGGCTGAAATTTACGGGCAGGATTTAATTTTTCTGACGAGACCCCCGGCTGCGCTCCTCGGATTTCCACGCTCCGCGCCGCCAGCCACCCCCCCACGACCGGCACCCCTTTAATATTCCGCTGACGTACACGGTCGCGCGGCGTTCGTACGTGTGTACGTAAGTCGCGCGGATTTCCCTGCCTCGAACGTCGTTCCGCGACGAATGAGACTCGTAAAGAAACGCTGAACACGGTCGAATGTGTCGCGAGACCTTTCGAATGGGTACTGTCGGTGGAGATACGCTGCAGCCGTACTTCAATCTGGTTTCACCTTGTAGTATAAATCAAACGTGCATGCTTTCCGCATGCGAGAGAAATTTTTCTTTCGCTGCTACTGCGTACGTACGCGTCGCCGTTACGACCGTGTTTCTCGGGTAGAAAGAGTTGCAGAAAATTCCCCCACCGGTAATTTCGATACCGCCGCCAGGGAACGATGCCTCGCGACGCGTAAACCAGGCATCGGAACGGTTCGCACGCGAGAGGGCCTCGAGATAATGATCGTGCCCCGCGAGCGCGATAAATCGGTTCGACTTGCAAATCGCTTCCACCTCCGTCACGGCAATTTCTGGCGGGCGCCGGCCAAATCAGCCGTGAATAACGCGCGAGAAGAAAGGCGTTCCATCGGGCGGACAATCGCGAGACACCCGAGCCGCGTTGATCGTCGTTGGGCCGTCGAAGAATGGGCACTCGTTAGTTCCACGAAACTTCCGGGTTCTCGCGGCTGCTTGAGCGTAATGCGCGGATAAATCCGACCGGGGTGGTGAATTTCCGCGGCGCGGTCGGCGGAATCGCGCAATTTAGTGGTCCGCGTGCGAACGACGCGGCGAACGCCCCGGCTAGTTCGAGTTGAAGGATTTACAATCGGAAGGAAGCCGGTCGTTTGCATTCGAAACGAGGGACCCGTCCGCGGGCCTCTGGATCTTTACGGCGTATGAAAACGGCCTGTTTATGGCGATCCCGAAATGATTCTTGACGACGTGTTTTGGGGGAAGGATAGCTGAGTTATGGTCTTCGGGCTTACGAGGGTGGCGTGCGCTAGGAACGAAGATCTTATGGTTAAGGCGATAATACGCTACCCCGTTCCGTTCTCCGTCTCGTTAAATCAACTGAAACGCATAGCCGAAGCTGACTTCGTAAGAATACATTATCCGATTCTGTTCTCGGTTCCGTTGAATCAACCGAAACGCGCAGCCGATGCTGACTTTGAAAGACGACTCCTTTCGTGATGCACGAGATAACGCGAACTTTCGTGCGCCATTTTCGTATTTCTTTCCGTTCGTGGCTATTGTTAAAGATACGTGTCTATCGATTCCTGGACCCCTCGTCCCATTACGATTTCACTCGGCCGCGCGACCGTTTCAATATATTAAGCTCTTTATTGAATCTCGGAATGGTTTCGGTGTCACGTGCGGCTCTATCGCACGTTCCACCTGGCAAAACCGGGCGAAGTTGCGGTTCGAAACGCGGCTGGGCTCGCAAGCGCGATCCGTTTTTCGCGTCCGCGTTCACGGGGGCGAATTCTATCGTCGGTCGGAAAACTGGCCGCGGAATCGGTAATCCGTCGGGCGTGATTGTTATTCATCCGTCGCCGCCGCTTCGAAACCGTTTCCATCCATTAGAGGGCCGAAGGCGAGGCAAATTCCGGCTAAGAATATTATATTAGGTCGTACGTTACCTAACCGGCTGGGTTCCCAGCCATCGCGCCACTTTGCGGATCATTCCGTGCTATCTTCATCTCTTGGAACGGCTGCATCAACCCCTCCCATCTGCGAGCCGTTCGTTGCTCAGGGGCACGTGCCTGAGATTTGTAACAGGAGTGCCCAAGCTTCGCTTCCGACTGAATTCGGAACGATCCGTGGTCCGAGATCTATGCCGTCGTCGTGGCGAGGCGATTCGCGAATCTTTTGTTTCGATTTCAGGGGCTGGAGGGTGTCATTCGGGTCGAGCGAGACCTTCGAATGGCACGAAACGGTTTCTCGTCGAGCGTCGAGGAGCGGTGGAAAGAGTTTTACGGGAAGTCGATGTTACGTGGGCACGTGGAATCGTCGGTGGGAAGTTGTAGATCGCTCGAAAATGGGACGGCCCGCGATTAAACCGCGAGGAGCGTTTACGCGAGCTTATATTTTTATGAACGCTATCGGAGAAATGAGATATAAATAAAGATTCGTTTCGCCATGCAAATGTCACGAGGCGTACTTTCTCGCTTCCGTTGTTCCGTATATTTTTGCATATTCCGCACGCGCTCCGTATTTCGATTGCATATTTAAATTTCTCATAAACGCACGAATACCCGCAATCGTTGTTGCGATAATACGTAAATCTGAAATCCGTTGTTTGTTAATTCTCGCCGACACCGGGAAAAAGTAATTTTAATTTCGTTGGAAATGCAGCGCACGGCTCGCACGCGCGAGAGTGGACGTCGCCTATCATTCTTCGGTTTCGTCGATATTTACAATACGAGGTCGGAAGTATTTATACGAAACTTGTTAACGGAATTATCAGAAAGCCAAGAATATTGTGGGTATTACATTTACGCTGGTACAACGCAGCAGCGCCGATTTAATGAGTCTTTGTGTAAAAAACTCGAGGGAAATAACCAGCGCTGCGTCTGACGCGTAACCGACTCGTTCTACTAGCGGTAACTAATCGAGCCGATCCAGCGTCTCCTTCCAATATTTCATCAGCCTCGAGCCGATTCCGGGCAAGGGCACGTTATTAAAACTTGTATTGCCTCATTTCATGGTATCTCCAACTTGTACGAGCCATTGAAAAACTATCGAGGCGTATAGGTGAAGCAGTAGTGTAACTCACAGTCTCCGCGATCAGTTTTTAATAAACATATCACGATAGCAACGAACTATAGTAACAATAACGGTAATGATAACGATGTCTGTGACAACTATACTCGAGGAAGCTACGACTAAGACTCTTTCGCTGTGCTAGTCGCCAAGTGCGGACATACAGCGACCAGACCCACGCAGGACCTGAGGAACCTATTGTAAGATTCGAGAGGAATCCTAAAAGGACGTAAACGATTTCGTGGTTGTGATCAATTTTACACGAGAATAACTTATTTTATACGAGAATGACTCTAGCGGCCATTTTCACGAGCGTTCAATCTCTTTCTCAACACTTTTAATCCGCGTCGAGGTAAAAATTAATCACAGTAATTAGTTTCGTTTCGTTCCTTTGACGTTCACGTCTTCGCTGAACGTGCGCCTTCTTTCACTTTCAATCCCTTTGAGCGTAGTCAATCGAAATCAGCGCGGATAACTTTCCCCCGTTGCAATTACTCAGCCCAGGAGACGCTGAAGTCGGCGCGGCGCGGCCGAGAATTCGCTTCGAGCATCCATCGACGCGTGTTTACGCGACGCACGCCGTCTCGTTATTCCATACGTGGTTATCCCGGCGTACACGCGACGTCGTCGCCTCCGCCACCCGGACGCATTATCCTGCGGAAAGTTGCCAGGGCTAAGTCGGCGGAGACGGCTTAGCGTTAGTTATTCCAAGTAACTTCATCAAAAGTTTCCCTATTTGCGTTCGCGTAACGACGGATTAGATTTCTCGTTATAATTTTCTACTTTGCTACACTCTGCCCGTTAATAAACATCTTATTATTCGTTAATTCCATTCGCTAAGCCGCGTCGATAAACGCGTCGAGACGAATCGAGTCCTCGAGTCGTCCGCGACCGTTTCATCCCTCGAAAAAATGACAGGAAACGTCCCTCGGATTGCTCGCCGTTATTTATACACGATCGTTACTATCTCGTTTGGCGATCTCTCCTCGAAGAAGCGCCCCTTTACATCGCGCGATGGCCATCGAAGATAAAACGGATTCCCCTCCTCGCGGATGAATTTGTGGCGGTCTTCGCCACTAGGGGGACAGCACACTCGTCAGGTTCCCGCGAGCACTCCATGTCCTACTCCGTTTCTATATAATAGAAATTCGGGCCTATCCCTACCATCCCAGCGTCTAAGGCAGGGTCTGCTAGGTAGCCTTACCGATGAGTCCTCTAGCAGGCCCAGGACGAAACGTTCTTCCCCCTCGTTTCCTTCCTATCCTCCCTCACATCCACTACAACGCAACAAACGAAGCGGCACGTTCATATATAATAGAAATACCGACTTATCCCTAACATCCCAGCGTCTAAGTCACAAATCCGCCATTTTGGTAGCCTTACCGATGAGTCCTCTAGCAGGCCCAGGACGAAACGTTCTTCCCTCTATTTTTCCTTCCTACCCTCTCTCACGTTCTCTTAACAGCGATAGCAATTGAAGCCGTGGCGTTCAGCCCCACCAACACGGTGACGCTTGAAATTCAATCAACCCCCGAACGAAGGAACCCCGTCTTAAAATATCCCGAACGATCGAGGACGAGACGTGGATCGAGATTCGCCGTGGCACGGGCTCCGCCAAGCGGGAACGTCACTTTCACGCGCCATTAATTCAAATCCCCGATCCCACCCCGACCGTTAATATTTAACTAGCCGAACGTAATTTCTTCCCGTGAACCACGAGGGTTGGTGACACGGTTCCAGCCGGGGCTGTGCCTCTCGTCAATTACCACGGACGACGACGACGCGGCGGTTTTTCGCGCGGACCAGCTCGGTAGGCGGTATCGAGGCCGGCTCGGTAAGGCAATATTCGCCCCCTGTTACGCGACGGCGCTAAAATTGCCTCGGCGTTCTCTTCTTTTGCCAGAGGGCGGGCCGCGATCAGGCGGAAGCGAGGAGCACGGATCCGATCCAGCGAGCGCGAGAGATTATTCGATTGAATAATATTGAAGTTCCGCAGTTCCAGCGGTCGGGCGCAGGATGGTCGGATGGAATTTCATCCCTACCCGTTAGCCAGCTCGCCACCCTTTCGCCCATCAGCTGAAAGCGAGCAAAAAGGAGCAACCACTGGTGAAATTGGTCCGAGAGACTGTATAACCTTTATCTCCGGGAGGAGGTAGTCGACCTTTGCGCAGCCTCTCCCTTGTTCTGCCCGACCTGGCCCCCATCCCCCGCGCCTTATCTGTCTACTCGAGTTTCGTCCCCCTGCCCTCTTCACCGGGCCACGAAGCCAGCGCGCGACGAATCCGCTCGTTAGCCGTCGTCGCGGAGACGACGGCTGGCTGAAATCTTCGCAAATAATTAAACACCACCGGAAGCGGTCAATTACGGAAATTATGCGATCACGGGACTCGCCGGGCAGAGGAGGGGCGGGCGGGGAGACGAATCGGAAAGTTCGCGGAGCAAAGTTCGAGCTGATGCCGGAACCGCCCGGAAAGCGTTGTTTACTCGACTGCTGATCTTAATCGATTCGGGGATGTACACGCGCGCTCCGAGTTCGAAATAACTTGGGAAGGGGGCGCGCGGATTAAACCCTCCCCGAGGGAGCATCGATCTTCTCGAGACTTTATTGATGTTGTAATTAGCGAAGGATGGAAGTTGAACGTCCATTAAAAGACTCGACGTTCCCGCGGAACTTTCCGCGCCTCGGCTGCCGACGAGGACGCGTTCCTCCGTTAGATCGCGAGCCTCCGCGGCGGCGGAGGAACGTCTACCCGCGCGATAACGCACTTCCGCCGCGGCGTCTTCAACTTTCCACGGTGTGTCCGCCTTTCCGTTGCAGCGCTCCGATAACAGCGTCCACGGTGGCGCTGGGCGGGGCAGGAGGGCGCGTACAGCTGAATGGCGATTCGAATCGACGACATATAACAATGTTATCGCTGCGTCAGACAGTTACGTGGAATTTACGCGAGGCGCACAGGACCCGGAGATTCGAGTCGTGTAAGTGAAATATGCCTCGCCGTCCTATACCGAGCGACCGGGGCCACCATCATCGCGCCATGGCGTTCATTCTCCTGCCACCGTTCTCGCCTGTTTTAATTCTCGGCGTTCATGATTAAATGCTCGCCAGATGAACCGTAAATTTTTCATAAGCCCCCGAGGATTATTCGTCCCGTTTAAGAGGGCTTCTTTCGGCTCTCGGACTGGCTTTCACCATGACGTGTTTTAGTTTTATTATGACCCGTTGAGGATCATGAGTGCTTGATATATCGGCAATCGGATGCGTCTGACAATAGATGTTCTCGTTCCACTTGTCACCGTACTAGCGATATTATCCTGTACGTATGTTCCATTAAATCCTAATCGTGCAAGCGTCTAGGCGGTAACGTTTGGACGCAGTTGCGAGATGTACGATGCTTTACAGATAGTTTAGCAAACAACTATTTGCAACGTAAACATCCTCGATCAACTCCAAGTACTTTAGTTCCCTCGTTGTCTGTCATCGTTGGGAAGCTAATCGTTCTCTGCTCGCACGCTAACTAAAAGTTGGAAGATGGATCAGCAGCTGTCCGAAAAAAGTAGAGGCTCGAGCTCGTAATCGCGTTGCGCCCGTTGCACCCTCGCCCGTGTGAAAGGCAACAAGCGATGACACGAGCTAAGCTGGAATATTCAGCGAGCAAGCCGGGCCACTTTGTACGTCTACGAGGACGTAGTGTCCGAATTTGTCACGGTCCTATCTGCCGTCTTTTTGCTCCATTCATCCCCGATCGAAGGGGAGTTTAAACGAGGGGAGAATGCTATCGCGATCCTCGCGTAAAAGCTCTTTCGCGGAAAGATATACTGGCGAATAGTGTCGTCGAGCGGGAGTAACAGGATCGCTCGTCGGTACAACTTCATTTGCTTACAATTTTATCACCCTTCGCCGCCATTGGATAATTTTTCATTTCTCAGCGTTGCTCCGTCGATTTATTCATAAAAGATCACTCCTGCCAGAGCCACTAACATTCTAAGTTACCAGAAAGGCTGTGCCACGACGATTACGTCGGTACAGCTGGCAGAAAACGATCAATTACACTCGCCATTCCCGATTTCACCGATCGTGATCAATCCTGGACGAGAATTCCGCTTCCGTTACATGGATCAGGCATTATCTTTCAAGTCGTCTGCCAGCGATTATTTCCCAGACAGCCTACCCTCGTGACTAACTTCTCGTTCCGGTATTCAGGTCAGCCCCAGCGATGAACGCGGTCGAGCCCATAACTCACTAACAGCCGCATCGAAATCAACCGGGCAAAGTCGCCATTTGCGTTCGCTTCACGTATGACACGGCAGCCCGGTGCAATCTCGATCGACGACCGTAAAAACCGATCGAACCTCGAGGTCTCGACTCGCCACGAATCACGTCGGTCGACGAGCCACTCGTCGAACCGATCCGCAGCCAATGGCGACGTGGACTTCGATCGCGGAACTGTCCGGCCCCGGGAAATCGGAAGGAACGCGCAGGAAAAATGAACCTGTCTCGATGGCGAGTCGCCTGGGGACGCCACCGATCTCGAGGGTCGATGGTTCGTTCCGTTTTTTCTTTTTTTTCTTTCTCTTCCGTGTAAGCGGAGCTTTTGGCGAAAGCGAACCGTCGTCGCAGGACATTGAGTGGCAATTTTCGCTTGAAAAGAAGGGGATCGAGAGCAGCGAGACGAGACAAATTCTCGAGGAAGATCTTGTTTGGGAGCTCGTTTCCGAAGATCCGGTTTACGTTCCTCCTCTTGCGCGCTGAATGACTCGCTGGACTCGCTTCGACGTGTTCGTTAATTTCATTCAACCGCGCTGTTGTCGTTTTTACGAGTGTTTGAACTTGAACGTTTTAAGATTTTCCCCCGATTCCGCTGTTTGGGAACATGTACGCGGTCACAGCTGGGAAATACAAGGGCAGTCGATCGTCGGCCATCGACTTTGAATCTATCCCCTGTGAAACTGCGGGGCGAGCGCCAGCTTTTCCATTGTTGAGAGCGTTGTGCCCGTGAAACAGGTTAATAAACTGTGTTTAAATTTAAATAGAGGGCTGCGGTTCTGTCACCAGGCTGCGTGACAAACGCGTTTCGACCGCCCTTGTCAGGGATTAGGGGAGCCCGGTTGTAGGCGGGGGTGTTTTAATTGGAACTCTGACACGATTTTGCGGAGCGTCGTCCTTCGTCGTGTTATTTTGTACATATTTTATATGGCAGTTTTAAACAAACATAGATGGAACATATTTTTTAAAAGCTAGCACAGTGATCGTTATTTTGTTTATTTGGTTTCGTTCCGTATTTTCTGCGATATTACTCCCATCGTATGAGAGTCGCATCTTTTCATTTGCTAATTACGTCCAATAGTATTACTACCCCCAAGGAGTAGGCAAAATTGTGTGATCCCGGAAAATATGATCCCGTTTCAAATATTGATGTTCGCCTATCGTATTTTACGTGCGAACTATTTCAGAACTCGCCACTCGTGAAATATCAGTTTTAACGTTTCAAACATTTCGATTGCTTCTCCATCGTTGGACGGTTTCTATAATAGATTCGCGTGCAGTGTCCGTTTCAAAAATATCGTAAAAAAAGAATGCGAGCAGAGGTCGTACACCAAAATTCTGTCGATCGAATTCCGCGCGCGTGGTGCTCCTCCGAAACCTCGTCCTATCGGAATATTCCGGGTGGATTGCCGCGAAGACCCTCGAAATCAATTAACACGGCCGCAAAATCCCAACTTTCGATCGCCTTGAGAACGAACCGCCGGTTTTCGGGCCAGCGGCCGCGGCTTTCACGCTCGACGCGTATCCTCGCCGGCTCGATCGAGCGTACTTTCCGAAATGGCTTCCTCCGTCGGCGCCCGGCTCGCTCGCGTCGTCCCCTGTCCCGTCACCGGGGGGTTGATTGCCGAAATTCATCATCTTCCGCGATGTTCGCTCCGCCCTCGTGCGTCATCTTGCTGACATTGAATCGGACGGAGGGGACGGCACGATTTATCGGGCTGTAGTCTCGCTGGTGAACTTGTAAACTCTGATTTACAGCCAATGAAACGTGACGATCTAGAAAATTGCGACCGATTCCGGGTCCCCCGCGCTGTTTCGAAACGCTCCATCTGCCGTGAAAGGGCGGGGAGGGAAAAAGGAACTCGCGGGAAATCGTTCGAAAAGGGGGGATCGAGGGATCATCGTAATTTTTCAGGACTTTCCATTTCTACGACGTAGCGATCGTATTTCTCTCCGCGATCGGCGGCGCGAAACGCCTTCCGTTGTGCACGGGCGATTGTCACGGTGGGAACGCGATTCAGTGACGCGCGGAATTTTATTCGGCCTCGGTCTCGTTATTTCGCCAGCGAGAAGCGCAATCTCGCGTCTATTAGATTATTTCGATCGCGGGCGGCGATGTTTAAGAGAGGCTGCCTCTCGCGCTGGTTTTATCGCGAGCGGATGAAACACACCGCCAGAGGCGTAACCCCTTTCCACCGTGCCACCCCCGCCCCTTCCTCTGCCTTTCTGTTTGCTTTCTTTCTTCATCCACGCCTCGTTTGTCAAACCTCCCTTTTTTCCCCTTTGCTTCTCATCCCTCTCGCCGTCATTGGATATTTCTACTTTTATCTACTTTCCACCCCGCATTCTCTATTTACCCATTCCCCCTTTCCTATCCGTGTACACGTTTTGTAACGTTGGTTTCCACTCCTATTTACCAGTCTCCCCGTTCTCCCTCATTTGTATTTCACTTTTCTATTCAGCTGTTCCCTTTGCTAATCTTCCCCTAAGCGCAGCCTTCCTTTCCGTGGTCAAATTTCATTCAAATCCCCCCTCAATTATCTCTTATCTCTACCCATCGCATTCTTCCACGTTTCTACCGCCCAACCGCCCCACCCACGCCTCCCGTCCTCGTTTCTTCCGCACCTAATCCGATCGCAATCCCTTTCCGTCTTCCGTCTTCTGTCCCTTTAATCTTCGTCCGCGTCGTACACTCGTCTCACCCTCAAGGATCTCGTCTCTCTTCGATACGCGCCCTCGCAGCTACCTGTCCGCCACCCGCAACTTTTATCCGCGTGTCTTCTTTGCCTCGAAGTCGCGGAAGGGAATCGAGATTATCCCGACGGAGGCCGAGCAGTCACGTACGTCGTTCTTCTCCGTTAATTATCTTTTAATTATCTTGTTTATCTTGGCTGGCAATGGCCCGTGCAACGCGGCAGGGGAGCGCCGCCCAACCCTCGGAATTCCGCACTGCGGAGCTGCGTCGCTGGGAAAACTATGCGCGGTCTCGTAATTATTCCGAAGATCCCGAGTTTCGTCTAACATTTTGATTAATGAGCAGCGATTCAACAGTCGCGGGACTCTGACAAGTTTCAATATTTATCAAAGTATTGGCGAAGGTAGTTGTTGGATAGTTTTCGTTATTGTTCGATAACAATGTTAGAACAGAGATAATAATTATTAAGACACTTGATAATAGTCATTTTTTGTTACAAAATACAGAAATATTTTCACAAACACGTAACTCGATCTTTTCTATGGGAAAACTGCAATTACTTGATACCCACTCCTATAATGTTTTCACCCATGACGAGAGGACATTAGGCAGCATCGTTTCCACCCTATAGAAACGAGCGTATCCCATTCATCAATTCACCCTTCTCGTAAAACACACTTCCGACGAGTCTCTTCATAATGATCGGACATCATTCAGGGATGGAGTGTCCCGCGGTTAAATCGCTCAAGACGTGGGCGACTAGGGTGGCCAAACGTGGGTGGCGCTCTTTGGGTGACGCACCGACCGCACCCTCCGAGCTCGACGTCCGGCTCATTTTTCACGTTGACGCGTCCCGCGACAATAGCCCTGTCAATCGTTACTTTCGTTCACGGATTTTCGTCACCAGCCGGAAAAATGCATTATTCATTCCGCTCGTTATTAACTTTTATAACTTTTACCGCAGAATTTATGACGCCGCGCCGCTCAGAGAGTAGATATTCGCGCGTTGGGAAATTTTCTACTGGCGACAGTCTTAGGGGGCGAAGGGGCTTGGTCGTTGAAAATTGTTTAGACGGGAAATAGTTGCCTGGCGCTCGACGCGGCATCGACGACTCGCATGACGCCGGTCGATGGTTAAATAACGGTGGCGGACATCTGTTGATATTTACCTCGCTGAAATTAACCGTCTGCGGGCGTATTATGTTTGAACGTGTCTCGCTCGACGAAATTGTTTCGGCGCGAAGCGCTGGAAAACCGATGATGAAGGATACGTAAATATTATTTCGGCCAACTTTCGCGCTTTCATTTGGCGGCATCGCGATCGCAGAGTGTCGCCCCGTTTCTTTCATTTCGCTCGCGCACGTACAGCGAGCGCAGCTCGATGAGAGAACGGGTTGAAGGGTGGCGACCGCCCCCGCCCGTTCGAGAAGAGGGATTTACTCCCCGATCGATAAATCGGGGCTCATTTTTTTAATTAGCCCTGTCAAGGCTACCTCGATTAGGCCACTCCAAATAATTGCTGTACGCTCGTTGTTTCGCAAGTTCGCTAATTAAAACTTTTTCAAACACCACTTCTCTACCCCGAACTTCGTCTTATAATCTTCTCAAGTATCGACGCCAATATCTGCGAACCGTTCTTCGTTATTTCCCTCTTTCTTGCAGTTTGTTTTCCCCCGGTCCCGGCGTTCGAGATTTTATTAGCAAACTACGCGGAAGATAGTTCCGACTTTAAGGGGAGTCGTGAAACGCATCGGCGAGGAACATATGCCGCCGCGTCAAGCAGAGATCTCTCTTGGTCCGTTCCTTCTGGGGTGGAGTGCTGTTCCATTCGAGCGACGGGAAAAGGACAGCAGATTTTCTTCATATACATTTATAATCCCGCGGCTTAAAAATCCCACGGTTTGAACCTCGGCTTTTTACGTCCCGGGAATAAAAGCATTTCCCGCCAGCGGGCATAACCCGGGGAGAAGAAAATCCCACTGGGCGAATTTTCCGTTTCTCGAGGACCGCTAAGTAACGTTTATTTGCGAGAAACTTGGAACGTGTCCATACCCGTTGCCCCCATTTAAACGTTGTCGCTGCGCGCCGTCGAATATCTTCCCCTTTCTTTCAGCGTAACCAGACGCGCGCTTCACTCGAATATTCTCGCGCTAAGGGAATCAAATATTGGCCGGCGTAACTTTCAAGTAGCCACTTCGAACCCATTTTGCCGCAATTTACGAATTTTCCGAACGCGAACAGCTCGCCAACGTGATTACACTCGAGGAAATTGGAGTAATAATGCATGTCAGCTGCGTCTGACCAATGTTGCGCTACTCTACTCCTCCTTTTTTCCACGACTGTGCATTTTCACTTAGACGTTCCTTTTGAATTCTTTTCTTTCACGTTCGTTCGCGTGACCTCTGAATACTGTACACGAATACTTCACTTGCAATTAAATAATACCAATTAAGTCACGTTTGATCGAAACGATTTCTCTCCCCGTGTAATTCTATTCGCTTTTGACCGCTCCATCCTGAAACCAAGAGATTCCAACAGAGTCGTTTTATCGGTCTCGCGATGCGGACGTTAGACGTCGATGCGCGAGGAAGGTGGCCAAGAAGAACAGAAATGGTCGTGGCGGGGCTGGCGGTTTCGCTTTTTCCCGCGGTCGTAACGGTCCAGCCCGATGGGAGCCTCATTTTTCAGCGTGACATCCTGCATGACAATGGGCCGCCGCAGTATCGGTAGCGGGGCAGTTTCGCAGTATCGGCAAAACCGAGTCGTCTCGGTTGTAGCCGCGTCGTTTCACGGCACATTGCGCGTCGTCGCGAGAGAAATATGCGTTCGCTCGCCCTTCCTGAGAAAAAGCTTCACCGAGAAACGACCGCGTACGTCGCGACGGTCCCCTCGCTCGAAAAACCGCGAGTGTTTCGAGCATAGGGACTTTGCCTTGGTGCGGAAAAAAAGAGGACCGTCCGTTTGTCTTCGCGCAGCCAATTTAGCGGCATTCTTAAAGGGAGCGTCTGGAATTTTCTGGGTTCGCTCGTCGGGTCTCGGACGAAGTTCCGCGGCAGAGTCCTTCGAAACTTCGTAGCTGCGATATTTGAACGCGTTAACGAACAGTGACGCTCGAAGCTTGTTGACTCGAACTCGTTTTTCCGGGGTCGCAGCCTCGCGTGTTTCAGATTGATACGGGCGCTGTGCAGCGGCAAACGAACCGCGAACCCGTTGCCGAGAGCGTCCAGTTTCAAGCTTCATCATTAAACGTCAACGGAGTTGTGTGAACCGAACTGACCGTGAAATTTCCCCTAATTTCCGTCGAGGGATTTAATTTGTCGACGATTCGGTTACGCCGACATTGCACGCGCTCGAGTCCCTTTAATCTCGCTTTCGAGGTTCGATCGAGGTTTCCCGGTCGAAGATCGGAAGTTTCGCTCGGCTAACTTTGAATTTTGGTACCAACGCCTGTGATTCTCTGCTCCTTGACTGATTTCAAAGCGTGCCGTCCGCCTGTCGAGATTTCACGTTCGAAATATCTCTTGCTCTTCTCGAGTGGGATACGTTTGTGACGAAACTGCCTTTTTACAATGGTCCACTTTGTGCGAATTCTTATCGAGGACAAGTGTCGTTGAGGACTACCTGCTTAGCAGACTGGCGACCATTAGGCCATGATAAAGCGAAAGCTCAACTTGAAACCTGAAAGTGTAGCTCGCAGACATTTTATTGCGCTAAAAAATGAATTCGAAGTACTAGTTTTTACTAAAAATTGGAGAGGTGGTAATCTCTATTACTGGAATTTAGAACCCAATCGTTACGTTACCTAATCATCTCATTATAGTAGCAAATAGTTTGTAATGGATACAATCTTCTTGAGCAAAAAAAGTAGAAATACAGTCGCCATAATTAGTATCGCATTGCAACAAGTGTAGTTGCAGGGTTTGTAGGTTTTATTCGGGTTTTAATGAAATTGTAGAACGAGAGAAGGGTTGCTATACTTAAAAAGACTAATTAAATGACGCCGGGAAGTCCGCATCACGCAATATGCGAAACAGAAGTGTTAAAATTATGCATCGCTTGATCAACGAAGGGAAGATACTAGAGGAGTGGCGACTAACACGATAAAATCGATACCGGTGTACATCGAGCACTTAAACTGCATTTAAGATAATTGCCGGTTGATTGAACACCTCGGTATTGCCACTAATTAAGTAGTCTCGAGTGCTTATTACACGATTTTTAACGAACGAGTACAACGAAACACGGCAATGGACCACGTGCATAACTCTCGTCTGACCAAGCACGCGCTTACTCTACTTCCACTCTCCGCAGTCTCTTATTAAATTCCTATCACCGTTCTCCGATGTAAACATTTTTTAAATTGGAACACCATTCGTCGCTTAGTTTCACTCTCGATCGAGTCACTCGATTTAACTTCGATCACCGACCACTTGTCTCGCGTATCTCGCAAGCTTATTGCTCCATGACGATAATTAAACGTCATTCGACTCTGTTTCCACAGTATAGTGAAACGATTAGACACGAGACCCCGGATTCGACTTAATCGATCAGCTATCCTCTCCGCCAGCCTAGCTAATTAATGCTAACGATGTCCCGCCGCCAGTTAACGGCCCGTCGTTTCTTCGGTATTTTCTGAACGGAGCTGGCCGATTCCCCCTTGTCTACGATACTCATGCTCTGACGGAGTCGTTAATTAGCCGATCTTCGTGACACGCAGTCCTCGATGTCTCTGTCACTAACGATTATTAGCTATACCGCGGTGTAATACGGGCGGACACCAAAGAGGGGGCGCGTGTGCAGACAGTAGTACACGACCAGGCAATAGGACTCGGAACCACTACAAGCTGTTACCGAATTACATCGACGCCAATCCCGCTGGCCATCAGACCGTGCGAGCGCAGTTAGACAAATTATGTTGGTACGTGCTCGCGTTGTCGCGCGTCAACCAGCCCCACGTTCGAACGAAACCAAACCACCCGCCTTTCTTGGCTCCCATTTTTAACGTCGCTCAATCCCTCGTTCCATCCTTCGTACCCGTTTAATTACCCATTCGGTATATATCGGATTCGAGCTCTGATACTTTGTTCCCTTAAAAGAAGTTTCCCTGAGAACTTTTACCAGCCACCCCCCAACCCCCTCCTGCTATTTCCTCCGGCGTCTCCCGGTTTCTTCACGTGACACACGGTTTCTTTCTTCGTTTCTTGCGGAGATCTTCTTCTCGCCTTCCCCTGCACAGCCCAGCCCCTCTTTGTTCCCTTTGTAACCGTCCATTCAACTCATCTCGCCCGACGCTCTCTCGGCTTGTCGTTTAATCTAACTCGCTCTCTCTTCTCTTAGCGGCCGCTATCTACCGTTTCATTTGTCTTCTTTTTGCGCCGCCCATCTCTTATTTCCAGCTTCCATCCCCACAATCCCTCCCCTGCTTTTTTTCACCCGACCGTTTTAGAAAATCGAAGCTCCCCGGGGGATATCGACGCGACGAGCAGTTCCGCCTCTAATTTTTCGCCGATACCGGGCGACACGCGTTGACGAATTCCCGTCTCGTTCCCGTTTTGTTTTCGGTTATTGCCGCCACGCTGCGCCCGCCGATGATTAAGGGGATAGATACGCGGACAAGGTTGCCCGCGCATGGGAACCGTGTGAACAAACGTCAATTATGACGCGAACCAGAAACCCGTGGAATGAACCGGGTGTTGCCGCCGTGTTGTAACAGAAGATATTAATATTCGCTCGTTAACGTCCGCGGTCAATCGATATTTTGCGGACACAATACAGGAACGGTCCCGGTGGACTGCGCGCAGGAAGTGCTCTAACAACGCGTATTCCCAGACATTCCGGCTCGAACATCGATATCGAAGCCATTTGTAACGCTTACGGCGCTGCAGCCCCTGCGTTTCAATTAAACCTACCTTTCTTTCGCTCTAAATAAATATCGAAAGGGAAAGGGACGACGCATACCATCCGATGCGCGATGCCTGGCGGACTAGCAATTCCGCAGGCTGCTTGAACAGAGATTGATTCCAAGCTCTGACTCGTATGGTATCGTTGCTACGATATTGATGTGCGCTGGCGTCAACAACAGCGCGTTGATGCTCGTGCAAATTTCTAGAGAGGAAGTGCAGACGTTCTCGGTTCATAAGGGAAGTCGTGAGAGACGTTTGAAATTGGCTGCCTCTTGTCAATGCGACCTTCCACGTCGCGCCATTTCTTCGAGTTCTTTGCAGGTATTATAACAATGAAGACTTCGACCTATCGCTTGCATATATAGAATTCGATTCGATTCCATTTCTCCCTTAATTATCCTCCCTTTATAGGGTTGATTCACGATCGTTTTTCGTTAGTCTACGTTTATGCACCGACTCGGACTATTAAAGGATTAATCTTTTTCTGTCGAATATGGAAAAAAATTAATCTTCGCCTTTTCGAATTTGCGTCTAGTAGAATTAGCCAGGAATTCCCTCCGGGAAGGAGAGTGGATTAGCCCCGTGATTAAGCGGACCAGTTACCGTCCTACTTTCGAGGACGCGGGTAGAATCCGAGATCGATAAATCGCACGAAACGATCGCGTTGTATCACTTGGAGGGCGCGCAGATATTAGGCTGTAACGATCGAAATCGATGTAAAACGGCTGATAACGCGGCGCTACAGGCGCTCGCTTAATTAATAACATCGGTATGCTCGACGATGCATGCGTGCAAACTAGGGTTCGAATTGCAAAGACAACGCAGTGCCGCGTTCCACCGCCGCTAATACGCTTGTAAATAAACTGTCCCTCTTGAGCGAATGATCCTTAATGCACGTTCGACTGAATTATTGAACGCTAAATTATTCCGTGTGTGCGGCCGACATCGACACACTGTTTGCGACGCGTTCGAAATGTGTATTAACGCCGTGACCGTTTCAATTAATAATTTAATGGCCGTAACCGTCGATCGATTGATCCTGATTGCCGAACAAACGGCCGTTGTTTTAGCCTCTCGTTCAGTTCTTTCTTTTAAATTCAGCTTCTGAAATTGTAGTTTTTACAAAATCTCGCATTCGAAAGTTCGAAGGCAATTGATTCTTCGAGAGTTATTCGTAAGAAAGAGACCAGTTTATACGCTTCAATTATGTGGAATCTAGATAGATTAACGTATATTAGGTTAATATTCGTTACAGCAGAATAACCTGAGCATTCATTCATACCATCGTTCTTCTTATGGCCACTTTTTATTTCTACTTTTATTCTTCTGTGCGAAGCTCCTTGATGCATTTTCCGCCATTACGAAAGCATTCAAACGTTATGCGGCGATGATTAAATTTATATTAATCACTTGCTCTGCTACTCGATCGTAAAGTATTATAGAACATTTTCAACTGAGTGCTGACACGGATAATGAACTCCCGCCAGATATGCCACAGGTATGTCGAACAAGCCTCAAAGACGTCTAAAAAACGCGATCATTAGTCGCGTTCTCGTTCCCTGATTTCGTCGAGCTTCCCTACGCGCGCTAACGCGTGAAAGCATTGCAACGAATCGACAATGGTACAATTTTACTTCTCTCGTTACACGGATTTTCTAGAATTTATTCTGTTTGCGCAATCCTTCCGGCATATCTTTTAATTATTAGTAAATATGCCGACGGAATTTCGCTCCCGATTAATATGAAGCTAATATTTGATAGACCACCGTGCGTAAAAATGATACCGCTGGAAAGTTATCAGTTTTCAATTTCCTATGTTTTCTTTCCCGCAGGAATAAATCAAGCGTATCGAATATATTTACCGAAGAACAATTTCGGCTAAATCACTGCGATTTGTTTAACTGTCGTCTACATTTAACGTTACACGTTTGCGAATTTTTTCATTCATCGCGCTCGCCTATTGCTTTTTCCTGTTTCACCGTGCGTTTCACATTACCACGGGAACGAAATAAAATTCCGGTCCGTGTTGGATTAAGTTAAACATTCCGTTTGCCTCTCTGACGGATCGTTAGTCCGATCCGTCGGTTCCGTGATTATTCCACTGGCGCTCAATTTCGCCACTGTCTACGGAGGGATATTGCGTTTTCCTGAACGTGTCCCGCTGTCCAGCGGCTGCAGCCGGAAGTCCATTGGTATAACTGTGGCCACGGAGACGATGAAGAACGACGCGTTAGGCGAACGACCGTCTCAAGCTGCAGCGCGCGACAGTCGGACGTACGCGCAGGTGTATCTGTCAGCTGTGAGCAGTGTAACTCGCGTCAGGAACACAAGCTGCCTGCCCAAGAAGTTGTGAGGATGACGTTCTCCCCACGGTAAATCATTATTACGGCAAGATTCCGTCTACGCGCAGCATTTCCAATTATATCGCGCGATGGACGACGCCACGGGCGCGCGCTCGCGATTCAAATTGAGATTCGCGTCCCCGTTTAACCGCGTGCTCGCTTTTCAAATGGTCCCGGGCTCGGTGAATATTTTTTTTCATACACGCAATCTAGTATTTTTCAAATGTCGTCGAAAGTAATTAAACGTTCGAAAATAAGTTCGGAAAAAAAAGGCACGCGAGCGAACGTGACGTTCCTCTCTAGAATCGTCGAAACGAAACATCACCGGGCGCGGTAATATTAAAAGCAACGCGAATCGATCGATACGTTTGACGGACGATGCATATTAATTACTGAAGTAGATGCGTTCCATTCCGCGCGCGTAATTAACGCGGCCGTTTATATGAAATTGATTAATCGTCCTGACGAACCAGCGCGCGCGTGCCGATAAGAAGAATTTTCGGGTTGACGAGGAAGAAAAACCCGCGCCGACTAACAAGCGCCCTTCGTCCGCTCGAATTAATCGTTGTGAATCGTCGAGCGTTTCGGGAGGAAGAAGGGGGAAAAAAAAGGGGGAGGTCCTTGATCCTCTCACAAATGGTAATGCCTCTTTCTTCCTGCGAAAGCTTGTTCGTCATCGTATGGTTATTCATCAAACGCAGTTTTTCTCGATTCGACTTTTTCTCCGCGCGGTCGTCGGACGAAAACATGGCTGCTCGAGGGGGACGAAGACGCTTTCGCGTGTCCTCGGATGAGGCCAGATCCATTCTCCGACCGAAATTTCTCGTCCAATTGTGGCCTCGCGTGTTCCACCCTGTTCGCGTTACGATCTCTTTCGATTCCGCATCGTTCGTTTCAGATCGCGTTCCGTTTCCGTTCCACCCCTTCTTTTTATTCAGATGGACGGCGAATCGCCAAATTTGCTGTGCTTAATGAAATTCGTGCGATCTGACGGGTTAGCGTGCGCGGAATTGCAAGTCGCATCGTTTTCGCGAGAACGTAAATACCCGATGTGGCGGGAAGGAATTTCAATTAGAAGTGAAAAGCGTAAATTTTAATCGCGATTAATCGGAGTGCACTTCTAATCGATTATGGACGGATACGCGCGAAACGGGTGGTCGCTCCTGCAAAGACCACTGATAAATTCGCCACGTACTCCGAGGTTCTGCTTTTTCTTCTCTCTCTTTTTGTAAAACTTTCTTTGACCGATTAATATGGAATTATGCAGTGGGTAATTGAACGTTTTTATTTGTTTAGGTAATATGCAATATGCGATAAACTCGATCGTTGGGCGCTGAAACGGGGGCGTTGAAAAGAAGAAGACACGTTTCAATTTCCAGGTGGTGCTAAATGAAAATTGCAGCTGTTGAAAATGAAAGAACCCGAATCTAATTAAAATTTACAATCGGTAGGTAACGAAAAGGAAAAAGATAGAATATGTATATGCGATGTAATATATATGGTAATGTATGGAAATCGGCCCTGCCTTTGGCGAAGTAAACGAATGTAAATTTTGCAGTGCTAATTGCGGGAACTCGTTAGTTCTAAAATAATTTAAATTCTTTTTACTTCCTGACAAAAACCGCGGACGCTGGTGCGTGGGAAACGAACGAATATTTATAAAAAATTACGTACGCGGTAATAGGATCCTGTCGTGTACGATACCTTTTTAATTATCGCTGAAAAAATAAATACAAACTCCTGTCTGGGCTTGGCTAATTAACTCCGCGAGGGCTCTTTGTGATTATCCTTTCCTTTTGGCTCGCTCGCAACGCCAAGATCGCGCTCGAATCGCTTTTACTTATTAATGATATCGATCTACCCCCAGCCTGGTAGCCAAAATACGTCTCTCATCGATGCGCCGGCCCGGAAAATTTAACAACGTTAATTAAAACGATTCTTTATCGCTTCTGCCTGGTTTGTAGCGACGCTTTGATCGGGGCTATCAAAAGAAACGCTTAACCGTTTCACGTTGCGGTGGTCACAGTGGCCGCGTGTCGCGGATTCTTCTTTGAATCGCGGCTGGTGACGTCTTGATAGCGTCGATCAACGTTTTACACCGGAACTCATCCATCAGCCAGAAAACAATCAGGGGCGACGTGAATCGTGTCGAGTCACCCTTTCCTACCCGCCCCTCTCCCACGATCCCGCCCTTTTTCCAACGGGACGTGCATCGTGACGGGGCGATAAAGCGCCCCGTGCAATTGTCATAAACAATTCGTACCATCCGCTATGGACGAAAGCGATCGAACGGCGAGCGGGATGAATTACGGCTTTCTATTTAATAATAGAATCCCTGTACTCCGAGCGGGCATTAACGTCGGCGAATTTTACGAGCGTTTACCCCGTGGCCAGGGGCTATTAAATTTTATTACACGGGAACGAACGGCTAGTCCTCTCCGAGAAGACGTTCCGTGAGAAATTGCTATCTTTCCCCGGCTCTGTATCCATTTTGCAGCTGTTAATGCGATCGTACGCGTGTCTCGGTTCAGAATTTGTTTCACGTCCCGCGATATGGCGACGAGAGAAACGAGCCGTTCCGAGCGATGACACGATCAACCCCTTGCGCGCGTGCACGACTTACGATGGTCGTGTTCTGCAATGGCGCACGTCATTCGAACGATCTTGGTACAGTGGAATCTGGATCATCTGAGCAACTAGTAGAGAAAGAAAATCGTTAAATTTTCGTATCGGAGAGGGTTTGGATTTTGTTTTGCGAATAGCTGATATTTCGTTTGCGCGAACAGGATTTTAATATCTCTAGATGCATAGAATGTTATTTTGTTTTTCGAGACGTTCAATTATCAACCGCGTAATCCAGATCTCATTCCGTTCGTAAGGGATACACGCGGCCTAGTTTTTCGACCGCATTTTACCGGCGCGGCGACCAGTCTGTTTTAATTAACAGCGACCCGGGGGTACGGGAGGATAAACGAGAGGTGAGGATACTTTTAATTGGATACGTCGGTATTTAATATGCCGAAACGAGAGTATTTAGAGGCGCTAACGAGTGACGGTGGGACGCGCAGCGAATGCAGAGGGTGTCGCTAACGAGAACGAGCCCGATAGTCATACGCCGGGGCATTCATTAGAGGCACTTATTATTAATTATCATTATAATCGACATTTTTTACTCCCACCACTGCCTCTCTTCCTCTGTCCACCGCTAGAGGGATTTAAAACGTGGTTACGCGTTATAAATCGGCCCGCGCTTTGTTCGGTGTTTACGGTGTCCACATTGTCGCGGGTGACGATCTCATTAAGCGATCCGCGCCCCCATAATGAAACGAATAAATCACGCATCGCCGAGGACGCGACCGCCAGACAGAGCCTTTGCGGACAAGTGTTAATTTACGGCGTATCGCGTGAATCGCCTACGCGGATTTCGGGATCAGAGTGCAATCTATCTCGTGTTCAAGACACACGCTTCCGGAAGCAAAGAAAATTCTAATTAACAACCCCGTTCAAAAGCGATGGTCCATTTTTTACGATTAATCCCTCTCTCTGCGAACCGTGGTCGATGAATCACGACGAAATGAAATTCGAAATTTGCGAATCAATTTCCCGTCCGCTCGAATTCGCTGCACGGCATTCCGTTTCGCCCTTCCGATAATCGAACTGCCAATACGCCCAATAATCCCTGCCAAGGTTACCGCAAACAGAAGCGCCGGTTCTACACCGACGAACGCTCGCCTTAATCAATTTCTGGGCGACACACGACGAAGTCACGCGAGCGAAAACAGCCGGGCAATTTTCAAATTAAACCCAGCTGGAGGAACGCTCCGCGAGCCGGTATCGTTCGGCGAAATTGCTCCGCGCGGAGCATTCGCTTATCCGCTTGGGGTGGTTTGGCTCGACTCCTCGAAAAAGAACCGTTCGGAGTCTTCGAGGCAGATCAATCGGATACGTATATCGCGGACCGGTTCGGCTTTACGAGCGCTCGTTTTCGGATATACCGCTTCCGGATGTTGGATGCGTGCATCACCAGCTGAGTCTGAGCCGGCGGAAACGACCCTGGCGAACTTGATATCCGTGGCTCCTCGAACCGAGCGGACCGCGCGATCTTAACATTAAAACTTGATACCAGTGATATTTCACGGAAAAAGTGCCAGCCTCGCGATTCTTCATCGCGGACAGAGCTGAGTCCCGTGACCCGATTTTATGGCGGAGAATTTCGAACGATTCGAGAGTTTGTAAACCATGGAGGAATCGGTTTGATTTGTTCTACCGAAACTGATCGTCGTTCTGATAACGAGAATAGGCTTTTGCTCTCTCAGGAACATTTATCGTTATATAAACGAAGTTATTCTCGCGATTATCATTGTATAAACAAAGTTAGAACTTTTAGAGGGTGGAAATTATTATCTTTCCATTTTCTGGTTTCTATACGTGTCGCCTGTATGCACTTTATCGCGTTCTGTCGCGCTTCACGTCGAAATAGGTTAGAGAACTTGTTGAATTCTATGTTATAGTATTTTTCTTTATATTCCTGCGCCAGTTTTCGTTCGCATTTTCGTCAAATTTCTGAAAGTCCCGATCGAGAGATCGGTCACGGGTGCGCCAGCGTTCAGGTTGGCCCGGTTTCCCAGCGACTCGCCTCGAGCGGCGAGAAATAAATCTGAAAGTTCGCTGGGGGCTAACTTTCGACTGCCGCGGAGAAAGAAGTGTCCGTACCATCTGTCGAAATATCCTCGAAATCGATATCCATCGCTTGCTCGCTGCTGGAATCGTAGGCGAGTCTCTCGAGAAATTAATGAATCGGCCCTCCAGAGTTATTCGATTGCAAAATTAGACCGGACTAGGCTGCAACTGTTCGCCCCACATACTCGTAAGCACGAAGTCGAAATAAAAAGAAGAGCACGCTGGACGAACGCTTTAACCCTTTGCTGATCCTGCGTATTTTAGTATCTCGAGTGTAAATGGCAGTTTTAGTGCGGATAACATTAAAGAAATGCGAACACGAAATTTTTGATGAACCTTTCGAATGTGAAGAAACGTCACGATCAAAACAGAGGAATAAAGGAAGAAACAAAGGGGAGAAAAGCCCACGTTTTACATTTTCTTCCAGGGAGGAAGAGCAGAAAGACCTTTGTCCTCTTACTTTTACAATTACAACCAACCTGACGGCCGATTCTTCCTTTCACCCTATTTGTCCCCCCATCTGGTACCCATTCCTTTCTTCGCTCTACGCGTTTTTGTTCGGTTCAGCTAAAGCGCGCCAATACGCACAGTAGCAACCGTCACGACTCATTGCAAATAATCGTCCCGTGAATTGCAATTTATCCCAGCGTCAATGAAGGACAGTTGTAAGTCCCCGCGATGCTGAGAAAACAATGCTGCGCCTTCATTTGCGTCCACTGCGGATCGAACTGAAAGACATTTTTCATAATGGACCTCTCGCTGTATATTTATTAGTAACTCGAGCTCATTCGTCTCGACGCAACTCAACGCAAATCACACGCAGATCCGAATGCTGCACTAAATTCTCAGCCTGATCTCGAAAATTAGTGGCTTCACCTCCTAGCGATCCATCCTGTGCGTCACGAGGACACCTCCCGACCTACTAAATCTACGAAATCCGTTCGATTCGAGATCGACTGCATTCGTCGCCAGCGTGGACCGTTCCGTTCCGCTCGAATCGCGATAAGGCAGCCGCGTAATCTTTTTCAGGGTAAACGGGGCCAAGGATTGTCGTTAATTTTAATTAAAACGTTAAACCGTCGCGCCTGGCCGCTGAGAAACGGAGATCATTATCTCGGCGGGAAACTTCCCGTTTATTTTCCTGCCGCGATACCCCCGTTCCCAGCGAGCCAGATGGAGGAACCAGCTGAGTCTGTTTTGCGTCGGATCCCGCGGAACCGGAGGGCTGAAACGGGGATGAAGAGCGAGGCGGTGGTCGGGAATGGGACTGGTTCCGCTTGCGAGCCGCGCGGATTCAACTTGATTTATAAAGGACTTCGTCAAACTGGCCAAACCGAGCTTCGCGGAAGCCGGATGAGGCTCGGTCTCGGAGGACTCGGTGGCGGGATATCGGTGTTTTCATCGCGGTATCGTATTGTTAAGCGAAACTTAATAGGAAACGGAAGATTGGACGGGACTGGTCGAGTTTCTTCGACGATACGTAAGATATGATGAAACGATCGAATCGTGAACGGAGCGGCAATATTACTTCTTCCACTCTGCAAACGAACGGGATCAAGATTATAATTGTTTCATCCGTTTCGTTCTCTCGAGCACTGGCACCAAAGAAATACAAGAAATACCAAAATACCATCGTGCCGTTTTGAGAAACGACCAGCGCTCGGGTAGCCTACGTTTGAACGTTACTCCGCCGACGAATTCCTCGAAAACAAACGCGAGCATGCCGGCGTCGAGGAATTAATTAAGGCCGCAAACATTTGCGAAACGTATTCGCGAATAAGAGCCGCATTTCGAGTGACCAAGTTCCGTCGAGGAAAAGAGGAAGACACGCGCGCAAGGGGTAAGCGTTGGCAAGCGAATGGTTCTAATCAAAAACATTTCAAGCGGAGGGTATCGGCTCCGTTTGCTAACTCCTTCGACCTTTCCTGTGGATGCGCATCGAGGAAACCGTGGTCGTCCCTTCGAGCAGTTATTCATTTTCGACGTTCGATTATCATAATTCTTTATATTTCGATTTCGAACGAAAGGTTCGAGTTCGAAAAAATGCCTCGACCACGGGTGGTCGGTTTGTTCACTCGAACGAAGCGACAGTTCCATTGGACCACGGACGCCACTGTGGCCTGGCTCTTTTAATAAAAGCTCGTTGCGCTCCTTTCGAGAAAACGCGATATTTCTCCCGGGGGCGGATGTCGGTGGTTGGCGAGAGGGCGGGGGCGGTAATGGAATAAAATTCGCACGTACCACGGTTTCCCGGAGATGTTCTGGACGCGTTAGATATTCCCATTGAGCGACGCCGCGAGAACTCGAATTTGGTCAGGAAAGGAACGTCGGGCCGCTGCCGTTCCCGTCATTCTCGTAATTTCCAACGGCACCATTGGAATGTCGTTTAACAGCGACCGCGCATCCCCGTTGGAGGACCACTCGAATGTAACGCGAAAAAAATTCTGCGTTGCAGCGTGCAATTATTACATACGCGGATATAATTCGTTCAGAAATGTAATAATCATGGAAGGATTTCTCTTTAATTGTACGGAAATACAGTTTTCATAAAAAATAGAGTATTGTATGTGGAGTGTGAATTGTTTTATTACGTGGGTATGCGTATAAGGAATTGGATAGAGTGATCGCGTGCGATCGAGTTCGAGAGGTCGAGGTGCGAAAGAAGAGTGTTTGGAACCGAACGACAGGACCGTGTGACTGAGAATAAGGCGAATTCTCGTGTCGAATGAGTCAGTCAGAGTACAACGAGAGAGCGACTGGCGATAGCTAGAGTTAATAGCGACTGCAGTTTAACAAAGTACTCATATACATATGAGTTTGCGCAAACGCAACGTAGCCCAGTTAAAAGACTATTATTATAGAATGGAGCCAACGCCTGGATACATCCCCATTCTCTCTTATTCACCCGGTTCCAAACGAGTTCTCCGTGCGAGTTTTACAATAAGCCAGCTTTCACCCCCTTGTGAACACGCGGACGTGTAATTCACGTGCGCCCTGTCTTGCGATCCGTTCGGCCATTGTGACCGGAGAACGGTCAGGTTGCTTGGACTACATTACGGAGTGGAAAAGCGAGCCGGAGATGAAGGCGAAACAAAAGTGTTTCAGTGACCGGAACAGGAAATAGCCGGTAAGCCGTGGCAGCGGGGTCTGAAGCGAAACGCGAGGGTGGAGGGGCAGCAGAAAAGGGGCGGGATGGATGGGCCGACGCAGATATTGTCCGGGCATCGAGGAAACGCTTCGCGCTCGGTGAATGCGCGCGTGTATCGATAATGCGCCTCCCGAAGAGGGAAACTAGGGTCAAGGAACGTTAATGTCGCGGTTCGCTCGACGAGTGGCCGCTGGCCGGCTGGAAACCGACTTTCAACGGATTTCGAATGGACTCGGTTGCTTTTGTTGCCGGAGCCCGTAGCAATTTGCAGACGGAGGGTAGACGCTGTTAACGTTGTGTACGGAGTATTTCATGGAACAGACGGATCACATCCCGCTGTAATAACGCAGTTTGTGGCGTCGTACGAACTCTAAAATACTTATTTACGATGAACGTCGCCGATGTGCATTCTGATTGCTTGCCGTCTGCGCGTTTAATCGGCTGCTCGATTAATCCTGCATTTGCAGGCGTATTCGTTACCTTGAATAAGAGAAAATGACTCGAAACCTCGTTATTCCTTGAATATTCAGAAATAATAATTTCATCGGACGAAAGTGGGTTAAATCAATTAACCCAAGAGAGGGGTAGCATACGTAAACGTTTGGATAGCTCGCTCAAGTTCCGCGAAGGAGGTCCATTGTGAAAAATAGAGGCGCTACGATAATTCCAGGCTCGCAGCGAGCTTCCGACTGTCCACGAACGCGCTGTTAACAGACCATCAGAGTAAATTACTTCGGGGATTTGTAAATGGTCCGATCGATTTTCATTCCAGCGACACCGAAGGGTGGTGGGAGGGCGCGAAGCAGATCTGTAATCGGATCTCGAGAGACTCCGCGTCGCGACCCACCTTTGCGCCCCCTCCCCCGTCTTCAGCAATGGGAAGAAGGCTGCAAAATCGATAGGCCAGCATCCCTTGCGTCGTTGCCTCGAATTCTTCGGGAACAGGATGGATACGCGTCATTAGATACGTTCTGGATGATCGAAGGCGGCTCGCGACCAGCTTCGTTTCATCGAGCAGACTTTTACCTGCTCCAGATCCGTGGAGAGGTTTCGATTTCTCGCGGGCTCCTTTTACGGGGGTTGTAAAAGTTGGGAAGTCAGCGGAGTCACCGCCGCGAAACGAGTCGGCTACGTGGTCGATGGCCGACGAAGATCAGCGGGGAACGAAGGGCGGATGAGGCACGAAGAAGAAAGGGTGGAATGGATAGAGGGAGTAAGTGGGTGATTCCTGTAATTCCTTCGCTTCTTTTCTTTTTCTTTTTTTTCCCCCCTCGACGAGCACTCTTCCAGTCGGGGGTGAAAAGCTTTCGAAGGGAAACTGGTTTTCAATCGATTCAAAAGTGAGGGGCGGTTCTTGAACCACGGAAACGATGAGAGTTTCCTCGGTCGAGAAATTAAACGAAGAAAGATTTCGCGGAGAACGCCGCCTAGACGTTGCCTCGTCCTTTGGCGACGTAAATGGTGCTCGACTTCGTTTGCTCGATTCGACAATTAGAAATATCTGACGATAAAAATGAAACGGCGGGGAATAAGTTCGTCCCGCGTTAAACGATTCCGTTTTAAATTGAAACGTTCCGCGTGGACGTTGCATAACACGCGAAACTGGGTTTGACGAGTCCGCGGCGAGGCCTTTGAGTTTCAAACATCTCGCGCTTTTCTTTCAGAATTAAATAGCCTCTATTTAACCGACTTCCGTTGGGAATAAAGGGCAGGAAACCTGGAAAAGACCTAACGTTCCTGGCTAACACACGCCTTTCACGTCTCGCGTGCTCGACGATGATGGCTGTTCGTCATTTTCTCCCCCGAATAAAAAACTTGCCGAGAACGACGGAAAGAGGGATGTAAAACGTTAAAAAGCGCTAATCTAACATTATCTACGAGACGTTCCTGCGTTTATGCCCGCGGAAGCAAATTCAAACTTCTCCACGCACCTCCGCGATGGTTTCCGAATGCTTGCAAGTGAAACCAAATTGCTTGCCATCGAATTAAAGATTCAATTACTATTTCCTCTCAATTAGATTTTGCGTTTAAACATTCATTCCAAGGCCAAAGGAGTATTGGGTTCGTGCTCAACGAATTCGAAAGGAATTCCGCTAATTCCATTTCCCATTCTTACAGGTCTAACAGCGCATAAAGGGAGGTCGTAAAAGCCTGAAATTGCTCATCTCCGACAAATTCGAATAAGACAAAAGAAACTTCCACTTTGAAAGAAGAAACACTGGAATTAGTTACAGCGATATCGACACGGAAATTTCGTCGAATGCGGTGTCATTCGGTGCTTCTGGTTTTAATTAAAATTGTTCCTCCATTACGGGGAGTGCTCCTGCTGTTTGTGCACGTTGAAATAAACTGCTTTCGCGCGAGGGATGGTTAATTTGTAACTTTGTATAGTTCCATAGAGTGTTTTCACTAATTACGGCTATTTCGTGCGTTATCTGTTACCCCGCGTTTCGCCGCGTCGCTATGTTCATATCGCATCAATTCGATTTAAGTCGAAATTGGGGTCGAACTATTTTCTCGCGGGATTTAAAGTCCGAATTGTTTCGCAAATACGTGGCCCGCTTTTTTTCGCTCTGAAAAAAAAAAAAAGGTTGTTACACTACGCGTAACAGCGAGCGGAGCTTTACAACGCGGAAAATCCGAGCGGACTGCCTACAGTCGTTCAAAGCGATCTCGATTCAATTAGTCGGGAACTTCATCCCCCTTTAAAGCGCGGTTCACGCCCTTCCCTTCAGCGGCAAACGAGGATCCGAAAGAAAAACGTTAAAAAGCACACAGCCGAGTATAGAAACGCGGGAAACAGAGGGACAGGAGGGAGATAGGTAGCGGGAAATATTCAATCGGGCGAGATTCTTTTTTCTACGTAAACCTGTCGCAACTTTCGGCGTTTATCCTTTGGTAGCGCTCGCTGTAGCCGCTGGATTCGAGCGATGTACACCTTTATCGATTCTCACCTGTACCTTTGTTAGGTCCCATCGACGATCCGACGTGCACGTGTCAAAGGACAACGCGTTCGATCTTCCTGGTCCACGCAGGATTATCCGTGCGTGGATTAAAAATTGAGTAACGTGCGCTGAAATCTCTCTCGTGTACTCTTCAGTTTACAAGAGATCACAAGCAAAAAATATCATTTTGCAACGTACAAGAGAGAAAAAGAAGTAAAATGATCGATACGCGATAAAAGGAAACAGTAATTAATTCACGATATAATACGGCAAATTACTTCTATCGAAACACTAGAGTTAAATTATTTGCATCTTTTGAACGACTGTTTTCGCACAGAGCAGCCAGAATTCCGTGCGTGCACTTCGCGGAATTCGACAAGAAACAGTCGCGCGTCGCGCGATAATAAACGTGTCTCCGCGCGAAGTTGTCCGGACGGAAACGGAAACAAGACTACCTCGATATTCAAAGCGTCCCTCTTATCTGCAATGAAAGGTGGTCTCAATCAGCGCGCGGTAGAGGGGGGACGAGCAAAACCTTTGCAGCGGGAGTTTCTTGTTCGCGAGCGAAGACAATGCGAACCCTCGAAATTATTACAAGCAAACGTGTGTGTAATTGGACGAACTACACGGAACCGTTCTGCGAGAACTTGGTCGAGGCGTATCAACGGTACGCGACATGAAATTCGTATTGAAAACAAATTTTTCATCGCGCCACGAAATTTCAATTAATCCCTTTCGTTTCCCCGGCTTCGATACTGATTTACCGTCCACGGGATATTAAATGGGAACCTAATTCGTTCGCGTTTCGATGCTGCGAAAAGAATTTCATTCGCTCGCGGGAGCACCCCTGATTCCAATTTTCGTATCGTCGCTGACGGATGATAAACCGAAAAATCGGCTGGACGAAAAGCGGGACGCGCGCTAGTAATTAATACGTTTCTATTGTCCGATTACCGGCAGCTCGCAACGCGGCCAATCTTTCTTCCCGCGCGAGCGCTTTTTTAATAACACGATCGCGCGGATGCTTTGAATTTTTGAATATCAATCCGCGGCGGCGCGCGCTGCCTGATCGATTTAACGGATGGATAGTTCCATCAGACCAGCAGTCGATGTATCATCGGACATCACGCGGGCCAGTTAACTAGAATTCATCCCGCGCGATGCCCCGGCTTCCGAAGGGACGCTGGAGTTCGATGATACCGGTTGGAATTTTATAGATCGCTCGCGCGTCCCGTGTTCCGATCGGAGGACGTCGAAGTCCCTTCGAGCTGGCACGGTTTTTTCTCGCGGCGCAGCAGGCGA
Source organism: Xylocopa violacea (assembly GCA_963969225.1). NCBI lineage: Eukaryota > Metazoa > Arthropoda > Insecta > Hymenoptera > Apidae > Xylocopa > Xylocopa violacea. Next base: position 32,064,494 of record CAXAJV010000002.1, on the reverse strand, counting down.
GAAGGAAGGTTCGAGGAGACAAAGGGCGGATTGGAACGGGAGGCAAGGTGGTAACGCGTAAAGGACACGGTTCAGCGGATCGATCGGCACACGCCTGCAGACAAAGGCCTCGAGCGTGTCCCGAAGCTTTATTTCAGCTCGATTTCTCGTTGATACGCGTCGAACGCGGGGGCGAAAGGGTTGCGTTGTAAAAAGATTGTACCAATCCTGGAGGGGGTGTATCGACTGTTCGTCGCTGGGAGCCGTCTCTTTTGAAAACCCGGTCCGATGACAGCTGGCGAACGCTTGTTTCGAGGACGGAGCGAGGGTTGGAAAGAAAGAAACGGGAGGCGAAGAGAGTGGCGGGCATCTTTTTTTTTTTCTTTCTCCCTTTTTTTAAATCGTCATTTTAGAAAATCGTTCACCCTCGTAGTTCTTTTGACGGTGATCGATCGGCTGGTTGAGCTTTCGCGTTAATCCGCGTCACTCGCCGGGATGAATTCACCGCGCGAAAATAATGGAAAAAGTTGGCGGAGCCAGATTTGCCCCATTTAACTTCAATTCCCGGTGAAAAATGTAATTGGATCGCGCGGAAGTATGCGTCCGCTTGGCTTTGTTAATTCGCCAGTCGAGTACGTTCTTTAGCGACGAATAAATAGAAACAGAGTAGCAGCCAACTTTCGAACATTTTTATTCAACCCTTCCTGGGATGACGCAAAATACTCGCGAAGAATGTTCTCGCTCTAGAATCGAGTAGCGAAAAATTGGTTCAAAAGCGAGGCAGCGCGACAACTTACGTACGAAAACGATCTGACTAAACGTCATTTTTTAAGCAAGGGACGGGAGTCAACGAGGAGAGCTCACGGCTTAGTGTTATGCACGCGCAAACGATTAACCGCGGTTAAATAGTTCATTACGCGAGCCAACTGGTCCCTCCTTGCGGGCACGAAGCGGCGCGGATAAGCAAGGGAGCTCAATTATGGGTCTAAAAAATTCATCGGTCCCCCTCGCGGCGGCCGGTGCATTTCGCTCTGATCTAATTTTGTCCGCGCGAGAGGCGAAAAGGGATTTACGAGGGCGTTAGCGAAATTTATGAATCACGAGACGATCGCGTTCCAACCTCGAGGAGAACACCTGAGCGGATTAGTCATTTAATATTGCACGTCACGCCGCCGGAGGGCTCGAATTCCACCCTAACGCGAGTGCAACCTTCCGTTTTGAGGGACCCCCGTATCGATTGCCCCTAAGACCTGCGAGGGCAAGGTTTCAGGGTGTTCGTTGCTTGTCTCGTTAATCTAATTAACGAGCAGTGCCTCTATTCTATTTACTTCTCGACGGAATTATTTAAAGGATCGATTAGTTTGCAACCCTTAGCACTCGACGACTTTTTCGGTCGCGCGTCGCGTTCTCCATCACTAATTTCTTCATGAATACCATCGATCTCGTTTTCAAACAGTTGAAAATCAATCTCATCTTCACTCCAGCTAATTTTACTTTCCAAATTCATTTTCGCAGGGCTTCGAAACTTAAAGTTAGTCGATGAAAAACTCGAGTTGCCGTACGAAACGTCGTGGCGACTGGGAGTCGCCTCTCGAGCGCAAAGGGTTGACAATGTCGCGAGTTTCTTTTACGAAAAGCGTCCAATTTTATTCCGAATCTGTCCTATTATTCTTGACTGATCTAAATTTTCAAATTGTTTACGATTTATATAAATTGTTCGTCAAACTTCTTCCCTCGGCAACTTTTAATTACATTAAAACCCCGGAAACGAACCAGCTATTGCAGAGCCGTGATATCACCGCAGGAAAAGTAGCTTCAGATAACATTCCAGGTATGTACAGTATTGTCTCGTTGAAAAATAAATTCTCCCTCTGTTATTTGTTCTGCGTATTTGTGAGTACCGTATACCGCAAAATTCGAGTGTGCGTTTCATCATCCACTTTCCCAGGAAAAAACATCCATCCAACAATTGCGATCCGTTTCTTCTCAGATCGTTAAGGCTCCTACTATCCGTCTATAAAAATATCAACCGTATCGTAAGTTTCTCTTTCTGTTGGAATCACGGTTTCACGCGTGATTCCTTCGCCACGCCAGAAGAACACAAAGTCGACCGCTCGAGGGTAGAAAAGAAGGAATTTTTCGTTCGCCTGTCGGGAATTTCCACCAAGCAGCAAGCCGAAAATCCATTAAAGAGGTTCCTGGACGGGATCGGTGGAATTCCAGCCGAAAACCAGTCCCGATCGAAGCCCAACTCCCGCTCCGTTAATAAACAAGTCCGAATCCGTTCGGTCGAAACGAAATTTCTCCCGGAAACACAGTTTTATATTTCACGGTGGGACGAGCACGCCGGAAACCGGCAGCTGCACGATCGAAATCAAAAGGTGGCCCACGACCTACTGTTTCCCGCGCGGAATGTGTCCACAGATTTGCTGAACCGCGGGACGCTCTACGCGTCCGCGGAGATTTTTCGATATCGAAATTGACACCGTGCCGGGGTTTTCACGGTGCCGCGTTACCGGATTTCGGCTATCGCGTTCCAACTGATTGAAATGGACTTGTGCGGTACCGCGGAATTGAATCGCGTTCACAGTAACGGTTTCGCGCGACAAACTCTGCCCAAGATGTCACCCGAGTCCCGCGAAACCGCTTAGGTGAACGCGGGAATCCGTCCTCGAGGTAATTCCCGCATTCCGTCGTCTTGGCTTACGCGAACGATCATCCGCGGCGCTGCGAGTGGCTTTTCTGCTGGCTAAAATACGATAGTAATAGAACCTTGCGCTTTGGTCCCTCGATTTAGGGTTGAATTCGGTTTCCTGATTCTATCTTTAATTATTCTCGCTGAGAATATGTTTGAGGATCGCTCAGTAAAGCGAATGTGTTCGCTGGAGTTCGCGTCTCTATGGGACAATCAGTTTGATTTAACATCTCGATCCATATCCGGAAAGAAGGAAAGGTAAACAGATGAGAACTGATGGTGCGCGTATGTAAAGATCACGGATTATAAGCAGACGCAAGGGGAGGGATGCGAGTCTGGAGGAGCGCGTAAAACGCCGGAGACAGGGAGACGGGAAGGGATGATTCACGGAGTCCCGCACGGTTTTTCGCGTCCGATCGATATCGGGGCAAGTCGGTTATTGACGCGGTAGACGAGCCACGGCACGAGCCAGCCTGGAAAAAAGGAAATCGTGTTTGTTGCAGCCTGCCTTTTCCGGCCGCGCATACGAAACTTAATGGATTAGCTGCATCCGACTCGTGCGGTCGGCGGATGCGTTTACGCGAAGAACGAGCTAACGATCAATGGGCTGCGCGTTTTTAGAAATCAGTCTCTCGGATCCCCCGCGTTCTTCGCGCGCGGATCCCACGCTTTTTCCGCGTTTTCGTTCGCCTGAGCCGAGACGCGCGCGTTATTATACCGAGCGTGCATTACAGATTCAGGCGGAGAGGGAAGTTTTAACATCCGCCGCTCTCGACGAGCCACCCATGAGCGTTCCCCGTTAATTGACGGAGCAGAACTTCCGGATATGGAGCACGTGCTCTCGAATTTCTTGTTAGGAACGTGGAAATTAGTCAGATGCAAGTCAAATTCCTGCTTTTTATCGGCATCGGAATAGTAACGAAGATCGTATCCAGTTTCGTTTGCGTTGAAATTTTAATCAACTACCCAGGTATCGTTGGGGAACGTTGGTCTACGCGGATATAGAAATCTGATTTTTGTACAACAGTTACAGAATACGACAGTTCGATTAGCAAAATTTTTAAACAGAAGTGGTGCGACTATTGCATCGTCATAATTAAGCAGAGAACAGCTCAAATGGTTGGGATGTTCAGTAAGAAGATAAGGTAGAAATAATATTCTATTAGACTCTGGCCATCTTGCGAGCCATTGTTAACGACCGCCCATTCTTTCCATTAAAGCTTCGCTCATGTTACGTTCTAAACGGTCCTTCTTCTACGGTTCGCGAGCTGCTTTTCAGGCGTCGAAGTCCGACGAATAAACGACGGACTGGCAGGGAGACAGAACGATTTGTCAGCCGCTTTTCTGGCGTGTATCTCCAACCGTGGAGAGACTCGTAGGTAATCGCAGACTCCCCGACGAGACAACAATCTTTCTGCAGTTCGACGTCAGCTTCTTGCGGCGACGGAACGCGGAACGTTAAAAGGCTAGACGATCACGCTGCCGATTCGTTTTAATGTAAACGAGGAGAAAGAAAGTTCACCGCGGCTAAACCACTCTGCCGAACTCCAGACGCGTCGACCTCACCTCGTAAGTTGAAATCGAGTTTCACGTAAATGATATCTGAATAAAGAAAGGGGGAGCCCCTCGAGCGAAACTTCGATCCGTGTGTTCTACAATCAAATATTTGTTCGTGCCAGAGGAAACAAGGAACTACGTTACAGAAATTTGTTTCGCCGGGAGCACCCCGGAATACGATGCTCGAACCTCTCCCAGGGAATAGATTGCAAATACCCTTCAATTTAAAGTTCCATTACACGTTATTTCGCCCCGCACGCCCTCGACGATAGAGAGCGCGAAGCTAATAGAGCCGGGAAGGGAAGACGTTGAAAAGCCAGGAGGGCCTCTTCGACTTTCGGTCGGCGTTCGCTTGGCCCACGCGCGAACCAGTAATCCCGAGACCTGCGCGCCATCGCCTGCCGCGGTTCTCGAAACAATGGCGGTCCCTCGAGATTTTATACGTTTCTGCCACTTTTCCCGTGGAACAGGGTGGGGGAGGGGGTGGTAGGCAGCAGAGGGGCCGGGAGAACCACGGCCTTGCTCAAAGGAACAATGTTTAATCCGACGCTTCAGCCATCGTCGAGTCGTTTGATGAAGTCTAATTTTTATTTCGGGTCGAGTGACGCCAGGGCCGCCACGTTCCATTGTTCCCGCGACTACTGGCCCGGTCTCCGCTTCGTTCCCGTTCCTTTTCACCCCGGGAGGAACTTGCTCTCGCCTGGTAGCCCCTTCCCCCGCTTCGAACCTTTCGACGGCCGGATTTCTCGCGCGAGATACGTCCTCGCGGCTGACCTCGTCGACGCGTTCGTCGCCCCTAGGAACTTGGATGCCGTCTCTCCCGTCAGGGTGAATTACACCACCTCCCAGCGATCCGGGACGCGCGATTCACCGTGCCCCGTTTTTTTCCCTCGCCAAATGTCACCTTGGCAAACGGAACAGAGCCACCACCTTCGAATCGAGACGCTCGAACGTATCAGCCCTGGAAGCGTGTCGCTGAGAGGGATATTATGCTTCCACGCAGGAATTTTCATGCGACCAGGGTTCGTTTCTTCGAGCAGAACCTTTTTGAGTTTTGGCTTCACTGACATTGGTTATGCAAAGTTGGGCCAGCGGTTCACAGTGGTGCACGATTGCGTGTAATTTACGGGAAAACTTGGTAATTTTTGCAGTTTTCAATGTTTGTTCGTGCCAGAGGAAGATTTTTCATCTCAGGAACACTGAGATTCTTTAATACCAATTTATATTGGGATTCCTTGTTGGAAGAATGTATCCATTTTTCTATCGATTATCAGAAATTGTAGTCGATATGATAAATTTACTTTGTCACAGCCTGAGGTTCTTTTCATCTTCGTACTACTGTCGTGTAATGAGCAGCGATGACAGTAGATTCAGCCACTTTCAATCGGACGGTCGCGCAGTGGATAGAACAGTTCCGTCCGGACTGTGTAGAGTCGATGCTCTCGTTTGTACATATTTCTAGCGGTGCAGTTCGGAGGCGTTTGTTTTCGCAACGAGGTTGGCTCGAGTTGGTTCGATTGTGAAGAGAAATATGCCGTTCGGAAAGAAGTTCTCGATTTGCTAGCAGTGATACTGGACGTGGCTCTTTTATTACTTTTTAACGCTGAAACTTCTGAACTTTTGAGTCCTCGCGTGACATCTTAAGGGGGTCAGCGGATGCAGTTTATTTCTCTTTCCCGCATGCACAGTGTTTTTCACGCAACGAATAATTTTTCTGATAGAGAAAATAGTTGGTCCTTGCATGTTTCGATATACGTTTCCACCCAGATGTCGTGGAATGAAATAACAGCGAGTAAACAATATTAAAAGCAGCGGGTAGTACGTCTGAAGTAGCGCGAGCCTTGCGGAGAGTTTCTGCAGCATCCCAGGGAAATCCGAAAATTCCCTGAAAACACTGACGGAGCAGCCTCCAGACTCTCGAGCCCCAGACATCGCGCACCGTCAAATCCGGCCATTAGCTGCGTCAATAATACAAAGCGAAGTGCGACCGCGCGCAGGCGAGTGTCCCGGAGCCCAGGACGATTACGAGGAGCAAAGGCCGGGCGAACTATGCGCGAAAACAACAGTTAATGAACCGTGAAGCTTGACGATTACGCAAAGGCGGAGAGAAGACGCGGAAGCGGCGCGGCGGGCCACGGAAAGTCGGGTCAGAATTAATGGCGGGCGCGGGACGGGAGCATTCCTTATGCCCTACCTCACTGGCTTTCCCCGCTGACAACAGCCCCGGTAACAGCCTTCCCGTAGTTCGTCCTTCGCCAGCGCCAAGGAATTATCGCTCTCGGTTGTTGCAGCCACCACCTACACGCGAGCAGACGGGAGCAGACGCGCGCTCTGCCCGCCCGTTTTCATCCCCGTGTGGGTGCGCGGACGGGCGCGACTGAAGCTGCGCTCGCGGCCAGACACCCTATTGCGCTCGCGTGCCCATTACAGACTCGCGTCGAAGCCTCGCGGGCACTATGCGACCGTATATTTAGAGCGGCGTCGGTACTTTGTCCGAGCGAATGAATGGCCGTGCCGTTGGCTGGATGGCGGCCGGTGGCTGCGCGTTTGGTATCACTGGCAATAAAGGACAGGCAGGGAGTGTCGACTGGCGTCGTGGATACGCGGTACGGTTACGCTCGCGAACAACCGGCCACCCCTGCGGAGGGATTAATATTCATTTCGACGAAATGCGGGGCCATCCGATGAGCTGCGCTGATGCATGTCTCGGCTGTTGTCGGCCCGCGTAAGGTCGCCTGTCCGTTTTCACTTTACGCAACGATGAACGACGGTCTCCCTTCGGTGATCGGAACCCGCGCGTCATTTCACGGAATATATCGTTGAAACGGGCACCGCTTGAGATAAATTCCGCGCGAATCGGCATGCTCTCGCGTCATTAAATGTATTTAGTGCCACCTCGATATCTTCTTGTATACAATTTGGTATATATATATATATGGGATCTCGTGTTCACCCTACAATTTCTACCTTCGATGGCGAGTACATGAAAAATAGAAGGACGATTCCCCGAGGCGTATCGAAATCCCCGTGGCTTGGGCCATAAATTCTGATGTTCCGTCCATAAATTCGAGTATCAAAGATTGACGCCTGGAAACGAGAAAAACGAGGCGGATGGCTCAACAGAGGTGCCACCGCGTAGCATTTATATTGCGTCGCCGTGCGAATGCTAATGTACCACGTATCGAGGCTTTCGCAGCGTTTATCGACTTGTCTTACCCGATCCGAGACACGAATAACGGTAATTCCTTGTTCGAGACACGACGGTAGCACCGTTTTCGAGGATCACGAAAGAAAAACTGCCGAGCAACAATAACGGGGTTGCTGTTGAATAACGAAGGTAATATTCTTTTGGCTGTTTCGAGCACTTGTCTCGGAGACGCGTGTAGAACGGGCTCACGGTGTTTCGCGATAATAATTCGGAACAATGCTTTTATTTCACCCCGGCGACACTCGCCCGTTCGCCTTCTTCGCCCTCTCGCTCGTTTTCTCATCTACCGGCGAGCAGACCTCTCGCTTCGACCCCCTTTCCTTTTTAATCCCTTTTCACTTCCCGCCATTGCTACTCTTTCTCGTTTTTGCGCGCCCTCTCCCTCGACACTCTCACCTCTCTCCTCTTTTTACTCCTCCGTTCTCCTTTCTTTCGCCTCTTTTTCCTTTCTTTGCCCTTTATTTCACGTTTCAACCCCTCCGCCCCTCCCCGGCTCTCCCTGCGGACGACAAAGCGTCGAGACGCGTAACAAACCACCCCCTGCCGCCCTACGGCGTGCTGTGAATATTGTTTCGCGTCAAGCAGCCTGCTGAAGATATTAATTTACATCGTACGCCGCGAAATGGGATTTCTTTAATTCGAACGAATGATTTTTTCTATCACGATTATAATTTTGTTTCTGTGGCGTTGAACACTTTCGACTATTCAATGTATTTTCATTGCGATCGTTTGTTAAATGCAAATAAATTAACCGCATAATTCTTCCACGCTCGACAGGTTAACCGTACAGTGGAAATGAACAAGGTTTAAAAATTGACAGAGCAAAGACCCGAGCTGGGGATTTAAAGAGAAGGGAACGGCAAATCAGCGTCCGCGGAAGCATCTCCTCCGCATTTGCCGCTATTTTCTCTAGGCCATCTCTGGCCACGCAGTTTATGATTGCAATTTGCATGTAAATAGCGTGTTTGCCATTTATTCGATGTCCCGCGAAGTGGTATCGATTCGAGTGCTCCGTCCTCGGTTCTTTTTTCCCACCCCTCACCGCTCCGTCGTATTATTTCCCAGCTGCAACTTCGAATGAACCCGCGGAACGAGCGAACCAAAGGTCACGCGACGCGCCACCAACCTCCTCCGATGGAAATAAATCGGCCGCGGGGCGCACGAAACGGATGCCCAATTAAGACAGGGGCCGGCGAACAATTCGATTCACGCTCAGAATCTCGTTTCATCTCTGGCCGCGATGAACGCCCGAACAAACATAATCCATCGGCCGAAATTCAGACGGATACCGCTCGCGGAGGAATGTAGCCAGCGCCGAAACCGTGGGGCCGGCGGTAATGTTAATTAAAACGAATGACGGAAAGCCGCGTGGCCCTGGCCCGCGTGATTTCCAGGGCTTATTGTTAATTCACGGCGGGCGGAAAAGTTCGCGGGCGAATTCTGGGAGCGGTAGCCCGTCGTTAATTGAATTCTCCGGGCGTTTCGTTATTTTCCGTGTCGTCCGCGAATTAGGTCGTCCAGCCGAGTCACGACGCCCGCTTACGGTCAGTAAACTTTCTGCAGCCGCCCCCGTGGCCGGTGTGCACGCGCGCGCAAACGCGAGCACGCGCCCCGGCACGCCGCTCGACGTGCACCGCTGCCTTTGAACGACGCTTCAAAATTCATTTAGTTTCAGTTACCCGCAGCGGGCCGCAGAGCGGTTTGTTCTTCGCGCGGTCACCACTCGACCGAGGTAACAGTAATTACAGACCCTTGTTTCTCCCACTGGGAGCACATTCCAGCAGAAAGTCGATATCCCACGCAGCCTCTGCTGATACTTTATGGCGGCGTGCACGCGGTCCCCCTATTTTTACGCGGTGTCCCTTTCCGTTCGGAAATTGTAGGCCGGATCTCTCTGGAACACGTGAGTCGGTTTAACCGCCCCTGTCACCGACAATGAATATCTGAAATGAGTTCCCCTTCTTTTTAGGTATTCGTCGAATGTGGATGATTTTGGGAGAGGGGAAACAGTGGTACATAGTATAGCGAGGGGAGCAAAGGAGGAAGTGGTAACGTTTGACGAGACCAAATTTCGAAGGGAGAATCAGTGACGAGGAGAGACGAATCCACAGTAGAAACGGATCATTGAGGCAATGGGCAGACAACGAGATAGAACGAGCATGGTAACTAATTGTACGATTACAGTAACGAGGACTCTTTACACTTTCAAATAAGTCACTGTAAATGATTAAATAATATTCATAGACATGCTTCATGTCATCGATTGGTAGCATCGTAAGGGGTGCGCAACGAGTTACCCTTTAAAATGTGCTTATTAATTTTTTATGACACGGGAGAGGTGTTCCAATAGAAAGCCACGTATATGCGACACAGGATTGACCATCCCTTCGGGCCACAGTCGATCGATTTCAGATCGCACGGCTGGCGTAATGCGTCTCACACGTATGCTAGCCCAATGTGTCACAGTCACGTTCCACGCGCACCATCCTGTGGCAATACACGTCGCAATCATTGCGTACGGACGCTGCGTGAATTTGCATGCCCCCAGCCTTGAACCGGAGCAATTAAACTTTGCTGTTAAACTGCGCTCTAAACAGTTTTATGAACGATCGTCCACCAATTTCAGCGCGTTATACATTTTGTCTCGCGCGTTACAAGTGTCTCTATAGAAGCGTGCCCTTCCATTTCAAGTTCACTTCTCGATCAAATACCAGCGATACTTAAAAGTACCAAGCAGTGACATTGATGTATAATAAAATTCTACGACTCTCACTTTCGTGTTAGGCCATCGCAATGTTAACGAACAGATTGTTTCGAAGGAAATCGTGACGCGATAGCTGGCTGGAAAGCAAACTCGTCACCGCGCCGCCTCGGCGAGATACGCATTATCGTCTCGACTGAGTTACGAGGTATCCCGATGAAGTTTGCCCAGCAGCGGGCGTTAAATTTTCATTTGGCGTCGGGTATAAATCGAAGGGATCGTAGGGCGATCCTGGCATTCGAAACAGCGCCGATGCAGACGCGCAGCGAGCGGCGTGCCGGCAGCAGTATATCGCCAAAGTCCGCAACTTGATGTCTCTGCCGCGCATGGTCGGCTTCTACTACATAATCGTGCATAATAATTATGATGTCATCAATTAACGCGCCGCCAGTGACATTAATGCCCGCTCGGTACGACCGCGACAGATCCTCGTGGCATTGGATTAGCACACAGAGGCGAATTGCGCGGAGCATTCCGGTGCGGTTGTCGAAATCGAACGACGCCGGGTCTTCGATCGTCCGCGAAACCGTGGCTATTCCCGCAAACCGCTTCGTTCGTTACTTTGCCAGCGAACGTTCGCGTTTCTCTTTCGACCAGCCGTCGTCTCTCTGTCGATCTCGTCGAGGAGTTCCGCGCAACGCCTGAAAATTCCATTTGATCGGTTAGCAGCCGTGAAATCGTACCAATTACCCCGTCGCGTTTCGAACGGACGCCATTTTTAATTACGTTAACGGGTGCGATCGAGATTTCAGATAGCTCCGCAATCGCCCAGCCCGCGGTAATTCGTTATTCCATAGTTTGGTCGATCTGCGACCGTGCGCGCCCAACCCCTCGCGACACTAGCCGAAATTGAGTTTATCGATGTCGATCGATCGTGTTATTGTTTTAACGACAAATGACGTGACGCGCCGCGTAACGCCATCCCTCTCTCTTTCCGCCGGCCACCTCGACGACCCAACTCACCCCCTCCATCTTGATCAATGATTTCCAAAATTTGCGCGTCGCGTTTGCGCGCGATTCCACGCGCGCAATCGTCGACGAGTGATTCAATGGATTTCCCGAATTGAATTCGCGTAATTACCGCTATGTCGGGTCCGTCGATTACTCGCGACATCCTTTTTAATTGTTTCGTCTTCATAACGCGAACTTTCGAAACCAGTCGATGACAATCAATTTTCTAGCGGCCACTCGGCGGCACCGTTATGAATTACTGCCTCATTGACTGTCGCTATTATGTCATTACGTAGCCGTGCATCGCGTTAGCTCGATATTAATTATCCATCGATACACAATTTGGAGTAATCGCTAAACCACACCTCTACCCCCCACCCCCGCCTCGCTTAAACAGATACCTCGTCCCAACGCCTTCCGTTCAGCTTCGATAATCAAAGAGCTTCCTTAACTCCATTTCCCTTTCAAAAGCGGGCGTATACCTTCCTTCTTACGGGGATGAACCATCCCCCCGTTGGAATACACTCCAACGAATCCCTTCGATGTACAATATTATCAGGCTCGCCGACTTAATTGGTAGCCGGAAGGAGACTCGGCAAGTTCCTGCCTTTGCCAAGACATCTACCCCACTTTTGCCAGGCACGAACCTGCGGAGACCATTCAATATTTGATGATAACGCGCTCGACGAGCTGCAAATTAATCCTCTCTCCCCGTGCAGGCACCCGCGAAAGAGCAAAGCCACGCATAAAACACGAGCCTGTCGCCTTCAATCCCTCGGTCGTCGCCGCCACCCCCTCGAAACAGTGGAAGGTTTCCACGCGACACCCGAACAAGTTTCGTCGTTCATTAATTTTCACGTCGAACCCTGCCAGCTGATAGGGCCGCGTCTGTTATTCGCCGGAATCGCTAGACGCCGCGCCGACGCTTCTCGTCCGTGTCACTTTTCACGAGGAGAGTTCGAGAACTTCGCTCTTTAAACGCGCGGAATTTAGGGGACTTTTAAAGTCAATGAAGCTTCCGTTGGTAAACGCGGGAGAAAAGTGAAAAAAAATACAGAGCGCCGCGTGGTTACAAGCGGAACAAGAAAACGCGCGTCGCTGTGAATTGCAAAAACTTCTGCGACATATACATACATAATACATTCCGCTCGTGGGTGTACACGCGCGCGCATACAGCGCTGGCAATTTGTTGTACAAACTACATTGGGCCAGGAACAACGCGGCTAATTTATTCGACACAGACGACGAGGCGCGCTCATACGAGAGAAAGCCAGGCTGTCTTTCATGCTCCAATTCGCGCGCATGCCCACCCTGTGTAATTCGCTAATACGACGTCTCGATTTCTGCTTCAACGGCCTCCAATTAATAATTCAAGATCCATTATCCGAGCATCGGATCTCGCAGCTCGATCGCGACTGGGGTCACGCGTGCAATCATCTTCAATTTCATAGCGGGTTCTTCTTAAAACCAATTCCCTGCTCTCTTTCGCGACTACTTCCGTCCGCGTTCAAGAGCGAAGTTCACATTTTTCTATGATTCATTTACCAAAGTTTAATTCAACGGACGAGAAAACTTCTACCGCGATTGTGCGATGAAGAATGAACGTTTGAAGTGAAGTGAATGATCGTGAGTATTCTCGAGTATTGATTGTTCCAAACTTTATGCACGAGGGTGTGTGCGCGCGTGTATGTAAGTGCCTGGAAAACAAGGTAATGTAAGAATTGAGAATGTTCGATGAGTGAATGTATGTAAGGATGAGCAACGAGAAGTGTACTTTTTACAATTTTCTTTCTACAATTTCTACATCAATGTATATTTTCGCTCGTTAATTAAATATGATTCGAACGTAAGATCGTTGCGAGAGATGTATACGATACCACGGGGTTTGAATATTTATGGCAGGTATCGCAGAAATCGAAAGATTGCAACGAGATCGGTCGATCTGACCATGTACGGACTCGTTCCGCTTGCTACGCTTACTCAATTAAATTCACCGCGTTTATTTCCTCTCGTTTCAGGGAAACTTAATTAACCAGAAGTGCACGTTACTTGGTTCTATTCCGCACGTTCTTTCCGCGCGCGTTGTTTGAAGGAAACCTTACCAGGCGAAGTGCGAGCTACACAATTTGCAGGTGTTCAATCGAGTTTTGCTTCGTTTGCATATATTTACGTCGCGGGTTCTACACATGTTGCGAGGTAGATTAACGCGCGCGGTGCTGTTGTTTAACTTTGTCAAGCAATTTGTTGTTTACTTTCTTTCATGTATTATTCACGCTCCACGCGCGCGCGCTTACCGTACCGCTCGATGTTTATTTCTATGTAAAAAGTTCGTTTCCCGTTCCCTATCCGTTACATTTATTTACTTTCACCTTTTCATTAATAACTCCGACCGTAGTCGATGTTCGCGCAAGAACCAGTGGATATAACTACTGACCACAGTCGAGAAAATCTGCGGAATGATTCAGTCGTGAATAATTCATGCTAATTACGACGTTTGTAGTGATATCGTTGCGATTAAAACCTTCTTTTTCCTTCTTTTTGGTTCTACGAACTATTGGAAGACTTGCAGATTGCCACGTGACGTTCTACCAACGACAATTCCATGATCGACGAATTTAACGGGTTACCATAATACATTGGTTACACTGTTTATAACCAAAGTTACACAGCGCTTCTTCATTCCCCCGTGCACCGCAATGGTAGAGCAAACAGGCCGAGTTAAGAACCCCAGCCCCGTCAGAATACTAATATTCCCACACTTAGAACGGTAACAAAGGGTGTTTGCTGCTCAAACATGACTCCTCCCGCGCGGTGTATCAGCAAACGGGAACTTCCGCTTCGTTACGAAACGCGGATTAAGTTCGCCTAATTCAGGGGAGCGCGAAAGGGTGGCCCGGCTGAAAAAGGACGCGAACGCGTCAACCGCGAAGCGTTTAAGCTCCCCAGTCGGACGGACCCGTGAACTCGTGGCCATGGTTGTCACACGTCAACCCGTGATCTCGAACATCCCTAAAAACGTCGACGTTCCGCCAACAAAATTTCCACGCGTCGCCGTTCATAAGTTTTCAGCTGCAGGATTACTTGGACGATCAGATTAATGGTAATGCAAATTACTCGCGTGTAAAATGTTGTCTGAATCGAGAGTACTTAGTCTGCGAGGCTAGAAACGCGAAGGAAATGGAGAAAAGGAGAAAAATTGTGGAGGACTTAAATTTAAAAAATAGACCATCCAGCGTACACGTATTAAACATATTGTCCTCTCCTCTACGAATCACCCCAGGGACGTCCCCGTTAAAAGATTAACAAACGGCAAACGTCCCTGACAAAGCAGATCAATCAGAGCCGCAAACTGCACAGGTTCCCAATAAGTAGACGCGTAATTGCCGTGAACATCGGCCCGTTTTCCGGACCTGGAATCGTCCCCTTAAACGACGTCTGTCCCGGGCAGTCCGGTGAATGGTTTCCGGCTGACGAAGCTTTCTTGTCTCCGTTCCTTCCTTCCTATCGTCCCTGGCCTGGCCTGGTACACCGCAACGAGGAACTTCCTAACTCGTTCGCACGGATCGAACCACGGGGGACACGCGAGGCTGAGTCCTGTTTCGATCGAAGAGCGGATTCGCGGCCGCACCGGTCGAGGGGTCGCGCGATTTCCAATCGACGCGCCTCCCGAGTTCGCTTCGAGCGCGGTTAAGTGGCTGGAAGCTCCTTGCCACGGTCCTTCTGCGATTCGTGTATATATCGGCTAAGCTTCCATTTGATTTCCGTGCCACCGAGTGTAACTACCGTCAGCGCAGATTAAGAGTTGATTCATTCGCCGATCGGTTCCTCGAGCAGACTCGACGACACGACGAGAGAGTATCGCGAGGAAGCTGGCGAGCGATTCAAGTGATTTCGGAACGGGAAGATCGTTCACGTGGATGTTCGCCCCGATTCCGGACGATTTCAATCGGATCCCGTTTAAGGTCCGAGTTAAATCTGCTTTAATTACCGCTTGGGAATTGTTCAAGATTAGACGACGGCGCAGGGACACGGTTAAATTGTGCTCGATAGGAACTTCGAAGGGTAATTAACAAATGGCTCAACTCTCGAACTTCAGCGAGCTTTTCAATTACGCCCTGTCTACCTTTTTTCTTTTGTCAAACGACGTTTTAATTTCGTGTCCAAGGTGGGAACGACGCAACCGCTTAAGGAGCCCTGTAAGAGATTTTAAAGCTTCCGGCTGATCGTTCGCCACAGGCGTAACGATCGGCTTAAGGGAGGGTAAGTAGGTGGAAAGTGCCATGACTGTCGTTTACACCGCCTTAGTTCTAACAGGAATTGCGGGACTCTGCGACCCCCAGGGGTACGAGTACACAGAGATGTTGCTTAGACCAACTAGCTAACAGCGTTGTAACTCGCGGCTCCGTTTCCATTCACTCTCGGTCGTTAAATATCTTTAGAAATATTCCTACGATTACGCAACAAAGTCTCGACGATACGAGTATCCACTCCAGCTCCATTTGCTTCAAAAATTCAATGCACCCCACCGAGTGATCAGCGGGGCTCCGACTCGTAACTTCCGGCAGCGAATATCTGCTGCTCTAGTCCACAAAAAGTAGCCTATCAAAAAAAAAAAAAAAAAAAAAAAATAGAAAACAGGGGGTAGGCTCTTCGAAATCTATATTTGGCAAGAAACAGCCGGTATTCTTGCTTCAGCTGGAGGCTCGCAGTGCATCATGCCGAATAGCGCCGGCGGGTGGATATTTATGTAGCGCGTTCTCGGCCGCCAGTCGGAAAGGGGGTGGCGGTCGGTCGATCGCGAGCACAATGTATTGTTTTCGGATATTCTCCGGTTCATTCTCTTTTGTTTCGGGTTCCAGCGGCCGGCTGTCCACTTGCGAGCATAGATACACACGGTTCGAACGAATAAAGGCGAACTCGAAGGGGAGGTGAAGGCGGAGTCGACCGTGCTCGCCCCCTCGTGTCTCGCCGCGGACCGTCGTTCTCTCCGCCGCTGCAGCGCGTCCGCTCGATCCTCTTGGACCGCGGACTCCCAGACACGGTGTGGCGTATTCACATTCACCGATATCGGGCCGGCTTTCGGGATTTTAAAAGCTGTTTTAAGCGGCAGCCAAGCAGTACAAACGGCTGACTTTATCGGGAACGACGTCGCGAATTAGCCCTCGCGCGGGGATTTTGTCTCGCGCACGCGATACTGGCTGGCCTGCAGCGATACACCCCTGGGAGTTTTCAGAGGGAATTGCCCGGCTGATTTCCTTCTCCCTCCCTCTCTGTGCGATCAAATGGATACGAGCAAGAAGGGAGGCGGAAGAGCTTTCACGGGCTAATGTTTGTTTGCTCGTTTTGCGAGGGCGGTTTGGGGCTTGATAAGTGTTGCGATTCAGAGGAGACAATCCTAGAGCGGGTAGTTTCGATCGATGTCACCTTGTCGGACAAATATTGTTTCTACGAATGTAGACCCTGAGGGCAGAGAGGACATCGTCCCTTTACCAACGTGCAGTTTAATGGATTATATAGATCCATAGATTAAATGCAAATAAAATGCAACGAAATAAATCTTGAGACAAATATTCGTCACGTGTTAGTACTTAAGACTTCGACTTAATTATAGAATCCAGTTTCATCGTTGTAGCGTGAACGTGGGTACAGAAAAGGGAGGTTTCAGCAGTAGAATTAATCGAGAAATTTAGAAATTTTGCATCCCTGAAGACGTGTATGCAACGAATAAGAGTGTGAACAGCAAAACAACGATCGTAACGAAACAGACTCGAGAGAATGTTTCGCGCAGGAGGTCGGAGATCAGCATAACCGGTGTCTCGAAGGGGAAGTCGGCGTGACACGTTCGGGGATGAAAAGTTGCGAGAAGGGCGCCACCATAGGGTTCGTATCGAACGTATACCGCAAATAGCGAGAAGACGATGTCAGTGCGCGCCTAGACAGCATCGAGGGCACAAGGGATTTCGCTTTGGACTCGTGTATGCGTTTCTGCGAGAGGGTGTGTGGCGGACGGGAGAATAAAAGCGTCGTCGCGACGCTGAATTTACGCGAACGGAAGAGGGCAAGGGTTAGCGCAGTCGCTGTTTCCAGCCCCGATTGCCTCGTAAACCGACGAATCTTTTTATGGTTCCCCCATTTAATTATTCTCCCGACTTTTTATTAAGATATGAAGGGTGCGCGCGACTCTCCTATCTCCGCGTATACTTATCATCTAAATAATAATTTCGCTACATATTAACCCTTGGACGGGCTCGCAACGACCTTAATTCGCCTCTCAGTTACCGCTTTTTATTACCACTGTTTCGTATGAATTCTATTATAATGAAACAAAGGCGGGCTCTAATTATTATATTCATACTTGTTCCTTTTACATTTTCTAACTTATTGACGTGAATTCATTAACGAGCGAATGTTTTTCTGATATTATAAAAAACATTTTCCGTCCCCTTTGAAAAGTTTCTGCGTGTTTCACGTTCGTATAGCGCACCGTATTGCGACGTCACACAGTTTTATCATCAAACTGTATACCTTGCAAAAATTATGTCGTTCTAACTCCAGCGTTCGATAATATTAATGGTATAGGCTATACGCGGAAAGGTGAGAGTCATAAAGCTTGATAAGCAATATGAAACACTTATGGCAATTTCCACGTAGCGGCCGCTTAATTTCCAGAGGCCTTTCACGATAAAAACATTCCTGCCTCTCTCGCGCAAAAAGACGGGCAAAAATTGTATAATCAACTCCATTACGAGTCTATTAAAAGATATTGTCGCGACACGGGCCGCTTTTTCTAACTTAATAAATGTTCTCATTCTGAGAGTGATGAATATCGTTCGCCAGCACGCCTGCTCGAGGGTTGAATCGTGTTCCTTAGCGGCGAGATGTCGACGAAAGCATTTCCACGGACGCGGAATCGAGGATATTGGAAGGAGAGGCATCGATCCAGGTCCAAATGAATATCTATTAATTATCGCACGCGGGAAACAACGGGGACGAGAAAGAAATAAATTGGAGAGTTTAATGTTCAGGAGCAGCATGTTACAGAATTTAGAGTGGGGACGTTTTCCACGTGAATACAGCGGGACAATGGATCGTTTACGAGGGAATCAAGCGCGTCCGGGCCCATAATAACCCATAAAACTGTGTCATCGATGGATCCGCACGGGGCGCAATTACAAGCGCACGCGCGGTTTCGTTTCGAGGCCGCTAATTCCCCGCGGATAAACGGGCCAGCGGATGCCAAAAACGAATTCGACGGATTAATTAAACGGTAATCCGTCGATGATTGACCACGATAGGCCGCTTTTACGCTGGCTTATCTCCGTGTAAATGCTTGCCACGATTCGCGATCACGATACCATCGGGAACGCGACTCGTAAAGGAGTAATGCTCTGATCGAAGAACGGATGGAACTCGCGAAAAATCGCGCAAACAACAGCATTAGCGAACGTCCCCTGAAAGTCAAGTTTACCGTCAACCTTGATTAAATCAATAATTTGCATTGGGTACGCGTCCAGGGAAAATTTCAAAGATTTTTACATTTACTTTTCGTATACCGAGAAAATTTAATTATAAATATTTGGGTAAAGTTTAGCTCGAGCTACTGGAGCGAGATTTAAGTAGATTCTTAGCTCGACTCTTATTCTAAAGAGCGGCATCAAGAGAAAGGAACGGGGAGACTGTTACCGCTCTCGATAAAATTTTAGATAAGTCTGGGCAAGATGGAAATACTTTATCGATTCTCGCGATCCAAATAAAGTTTGGAACCGGATTGGCATAAATTGACGGGTGCTCCTGCATTCTCCGAGAGTATCTGGAATCTCGAGTCGTAGTTGAATAGATAAACGACCGGTTCGGATGGGATTAGAACGCGGAGGCGCGATCCCGTATTTAGCCGGCCTTATTCGCTCTGATTAATTCGGATCGTCGTTATTCCGGCTGGCTCCGACACGTTCCCAGCCCGTCGAATCAATGGATGTTTACCTTATTGAATGCTGTTAAGCGAACGCATAAACTCAAGTTTTTCGTGAGCGCGGTTGCCTGTGTAGCTGGCTGCCGCCTACGTGGACTGCATAAGTTCGCGAATGGAAAACTGATGGCGATCGATTTCCACCCGGTGGAGTGTTAAATGTTGTGTACTCTCGATGCATCTGGATCGTTCGATAATCGTGCGGATATTGGTAGGCTATTGATTACGATATAAGCTTCTCTTCCTCTCTCTTTCTCTCTCTCTCTCTCTCACTCTCACTCGTTATACATTAGAGAGAAATAGAAGAGCGTCTCGCGTCCTGACGATTCTTCGTTTAATTAAATTCTCCACAAAGTACTTAATCGTCTGCCAGACCCGGATCGAATTATGCAGATACTTGGATATGTTTGGCTCTAAACCAGGTTCTCGTCAAGTGTGTCCTCAGCTCAGAAGTCTTGGTTACGATTGTCGATCGCCATTGAGCCCGGGAAGCCAGATTCCAGCTTTGTTGCGATTGGGAATCCGTACCTGCAACGTCGCCGACAAAGGGAACTATTTGAATTTCCAGAGGCATCCTCCTGGACTCGGAGGTACACAATGGACTAATTAAAGACGAGAGAATTATCTAACATCAGAGAGCCCCCGATAGGCAAGACGTTACGATCAACTATCACAATTACGGTGGGATCGATAACGCGCGAGACCATTTGCTTGATATTCGGGGCTGAAATGTTGCTCTAACCCACCTGTAATTTCCCAATGAGATATCCATTTATACAATCGACATTCTCACAGAGAGCGTTCGACTCGCGGTCCCAACGAATAATCCCCCACCCCCCAAGAAGGAATGAAACTAGATTTAAACCTCAAAGGAACCAGAATTCTACATAATGCGTGATGCTACAGCCAGATAATTAGATGCCAAACCGAAGACGGGTACCTCTTCAAATGACTTCCAACGAAAAACTCCCAAACGCGTTTCTCTAGCTCAGGTGTCCAATCGTCGCCCAGAGTCTAGGATGACGATTCGACCGCAGAGATTTTCGATACGATCGCCAACACCACGGTATCCGTCGCCTCGATCTCGCAGCCAGACGATCCTCGAGGATCGAGGCTCGAGGACAGACAGACGCTCAAAGATCACCCACTCCCCTCGTGCGAAACGGATCGCTTCGAGGTCGCTGCGTGCGCGGGGCTGGCCGTGATTTCGCGACACGCGGCACGATAAATACCAGCACGACCTCCTTGGATAATTTATTCGCCAAGTTAACGCGCCGACCTGGCACTCCTCCCTGCGGAGCTCACCCTCCGCCGTGCCGCCCGATCTTCTGTATCTCGGACGGAAACTGGGTCGGTGGCGGTTCGAGGTTATCCGCTCGCTCTAAGCGAGCACTGTTCCAAGGAGATCCTTTCCGGTTCCTTCTCTCCTTTTCCCTTTTTTTTTTTTTTTTTCGTCTCCTCTTGCCGCAGTGCCAACGCCAGTCAGAGCCCGCCCCCGCTTAATGCATCTTCGGCTGTTCGCCCCTTAATGAGGCCACTTCGAGCGATTTTAAAGGGGTTCTCGATCGACGGGCTCGTTCGATGCCAGCGGGTTCCCGACCATTTCGAGTGGTTTATAGTTTGTCCCCGGATATAAAACCGGACAGATGTCTGTTTCCAACCCGGCTCGCGGTATTTCGATTTCTCCCCACGGTTTTATCGTATTTGCGCTCAAGCCGTTAAATCTCGAAGGAACGACCGCGTAACGTCGAGGATCGGGGATTGCGCTATAAACGTTCTAATATCATATTCGAGCCGTGGGGAGGGGAGGGCGGGGCCGGATAGAAGCGACGAAAAAAGGAGGACACTCGTGAATCTGGGTCGGATCCCGGGCTGATGGCGTCAGAGTCAAGGGCGCAACTCGTTGCGCCTCGTTTTCGTCTTCGCCGCCTTTTATCGCTGCCAGCGATCGTCCTCGAGCCTCGCCTGATACTTAAACGAGAGACACTCCGAGCTCATTCCATTACCCCAATTTTACGCTCGTCGGACGTCCCGAAAATCCCTCCCGACCTTAGTCATCTTTCCCAAGCGTCTGGATTAGAGGCCGCCGCGACGGAGTCGACCGTAGACTTAGCTAATCGAGTCTGTGCAGTTACGAGGGCCTGTCCCTTATGCTTCCGCGTGGCCACAGATCGGTCGCTGAAAGGCACTTCCGTGTTGCTACCGGCCACCAGATACGCCGCAAACTCTGGCAACTCCGCGACAACGTTGGTCGAGTAAAATCTTCGGGACGATCGTTTGGCTTTTAGTTCCGAGACTTAGGCGGTCCGAGTTGCCTCGAGCTTAGATTCTGAACGCTTCGACGACGTCGCCGACACGAAATTTTCCCCGTGTGGCGCACAACTTACCCACACCGAGTTCCGCAAAGGGTTTCTGACTTTGTTGGAGCTCCAATTTAGACTTCCGCACAACCCCTTCTTGGGGATTATTATATATTTATCTATGGGTCGATTGGCGAGTCGTTCGTTGAATTCTCTCCTCTAGCTTGTGCATCGTCCCTTTAATTGTTCCAAATCGGGGAGCAACCACTGGAGCCCCGTATTTTAAAGCACAATTCAATCATTCTAAGTACGCTGAGACTGCTCTCGACTCGTTCGACCGTTCATTAAGGTACGTAATCTTAATCGGCTTCCGTTTCATGCGCGAGATCGATCGAAGAATTCTGAAGATCAAACAATCTTAATTGACTTGACACGTCGAGCATAAGAGGACGACCTCTTTCCATTACTGCGAGCTGATTGATTTAGAATTATTACTCCCCGAGTCGACCGATAGAATGTCTACAAAAAGGATTTCGCTTCCTTCCTTCGCGTGGTAGAATTTGACATCGCGAATACCTAACAAATCCTCTTAGCTACTTTCCCTTCTAACAAGACGACTCTGCGACGCGATTGGCTGACATATTTGCGTTTCCAAGTTCGTAGATTCAAAGCTTAATGTTCTGCATCTCCATTGGTCCGTCTTCGATAACAATTTACCCGTCCTCTCGATGGTAAACTGGCCTTGGAAGTCACCCTCTCGGGGGAACCTTGCCAAAATTACGATGACCCAACTGTGTGCAATTCTAATAACAGTTACACCGCAAACTGGTAGGCAGCGATGCCTTCGGGGGCGACGCATTTGTCCAGGAATTCGTAATCACGCGATCGCCCGGGGTTAATTAATCCGCGCTCGGTTAAATCGGCTTTTCTCCTCGCGAACGAGCCACCCTCTTAGCGTCTTCAATTACGTAACGATTACGGTCGAGCGTATTTCACAGGACGCCCATTAGCGGGGACCGATCCAGGGTTCCGGTTTACATACGAGGAAGGCGGACAGTCGCGGCCCGCGCTGGAGAAAATAGTCATTTACTAGCCGCGGCCATATTAATTGATTCCGGCTGTGGCTACCCCCGGGTGGTTAATTAATCGATCCAGCCGGGGTAATCGCTGGCGATTTTTCGTCCCGCCCGAAATTCCCGTTTTGTTCGACCAGCCCTCAAGGGTTGGGCGATCATTTGTTCGCGGATCAGAGGCTGGTTTTCATTAAAGTAATTGATACTATTTTTGTGAGCAGAGAGATAGGGAGAAAGAGAGTGAGAGTTGCGGTAAAAAAGTTTCGGCTCGAAACTGGGTGAAAAGTAATTGGTACGAGATGATTCTGGGTTAAAATTAATCTCGTTCAACTTGCAGAGGGTGTGCGTACCGAATTCGAAGTAAGAAATAGAAATACGCCGAAGAGGGTTGCTTTGGAGGCAACAGTAATCATCGACGTACAGTTTAGATAATATATTATAAGAAATTGAATTGTGGCGGTCCTCGCCATTAGAGGTCCTCACACAATTTCTATATAGCAGAAATTCCGACCTATCCCTACCATCCCAGCGTCTAAGGCGCAACTCCGCCATTTTGGTACCCTTACTGATGAGTCGACTAGCAGACCCAAGACGAAACGTTCTTCCCTCTCGTTTCCTTCCTACCCTCTCATTCGCACTCTCTACAACGCAACAAACGAAGCGGCATACGATCGCTTCAGAATATCGTCACATCTCCAGCACTGCGAACGCATGTTGATGTTTTTGTTTACGCTGTAACAATAAACAAAAAAATAAGCTTTGTCGCGGGAAACTCGTATGAAAGCGATGGAAAGTGGATGAAAATTTTAACCCGCGTTGCCGATGGACGTCGAAGGTACAGTATTTGTTCAGTCGTTGTAGCGTGAACGCCTTCGAAAGAGCAGAATAGAAAAATGTTTCGAAACGCGAATGTCATCGCGCAGCTACGCTGAAACGACGATTGGTTTGCGTGAAGCCGCGATCGGTCCGCGCGCACCGAATTTCGAGCTTTGTATCAGCGTAGGGAATCAACGCGACACGCGATAATAATCGTACCGCGTGCACGGCTATCGCGAACGAAACGCGAACCGGTCGCGACATTTAGAATTGAAAAGCAAGCAACAACTTTCGAACGACGCGCCTACGATTGGGAGCCAATAACAGACGGGAATCGTTCGTAATTAACCGGCTGCTTCGTTAAAACGTCGCTTGTCCGACCGAGCGATTACGAACCCGGATAATTATATTTTACAATTCACCCCAAGAGCCGAATAATGGAATTCCATTGTATCCGTAGCGAGCGAGCCGGCCTGTTATTGTTGGAAAGATGCAACGGAAAATCCTGATGAAAATCGCCTCTATTATCGGGGCGCAATTAACGTTGCTACATTAACCGGTGACTGCAGCCATGTGTACCGTTCATCTGTTCGAGCCCTCCTGTAATGGTTGTCGGAATTTGCAATGCAATAAACACGGTATACACCGAAGTGTAATTTAAACTAACGCTGAATATTTCACGGAAAGGCCAATATACTTTTCCGTTGTATAAAGAGCGGGAATTTCCTTAAAATTAACCGGGTAGATGAAAGGTGGTTTCATATCGAAGGCAACGCTGCGAACGATGTGCTAACGTCGGGGAACGTTAAGGAACGGGTCGAAGATCCTGCAGGCTGATGGTTTACGTTACGACGAAGGCATTTTCGTGGCCTGCAACCAGGCATTATCGTTTCTGTGTAGTCAATCATTTACGGTGGCCGCGATGGTGGAGCCATTGGACAGACAAAGCGTGGCAAAGTATGAAATATTCGCGTTCCATGGGCTTCTCGATACGGTGCGCGAATGTCTTCGGTGTTCGTCATTAAATCGCGCGATCAGGCAGCGCGTCGGAGCTGGCAGCATTCAAAGAGAGGCTGATAATAGATTTCGAGTTAAGCAAGGAGAAAATACGGGAGCTCGAGAGCGCTTATCGTGGCAAATACCAGCGGAACAGCCTTTCGTTCGGCTCCTCTATCGCTGTCCAGTTGCGCGCGTTCCCTCGATTCAGCTCTGTGTGCGGGCGCTGATCTTTTGCGATTTTCCTCGTTGAACAGTGACCGAGGGCTCGGGAATAGAAGTTTGCGCGATGCTTCTGGCAATTAACGGGAAATTCGATTCGACCTTTTGACGGGACCAGAGCGTTGGCCCGATTTACAGTTGATCGGCTTTTCCTAGGCTGCACAGAAGTATCGAGGCGACCAATCGATACAAACGGCCCCACGGTGGGGCACTGCGGACGATTTATGTTACCCGCTCGGTTTACCGGCGATCTTTTGTAAAATTAGCCGGGCCGGTTGAAATTTAATTAAGCGCCCTGCGAATGGCCTCTCTCGCGGGGAGGATTCTCCGTTTAATAGTATCTCTTCGAACGACTGCTCCTCGAACGTGTTTTTACATCTCGCTTCTTTTCTATTTCGCGATACTCGAGAGCTCGCCCGCAAAACGAACGCGACTACTACCCAATTACAGCGGCTAACGATATCGCCAACGTTTCTTGCACGCGACTCGAGCCGTTTCGTCGCGAGATCAAAGCAGCCGTTTCTGGCTACGTGCACGGTTCGATAAAACAGTGATATCCGGGGATGGGGGGTACGTAAACCGCCCCCATCCGAACTTCCGCGGCATAATGGCACGTGAAATTCCTCGCGCGCGCGGCGAACACCAACCCCCTACGCGCGCGCACTATTTCCTTCCGCGTCATCGTGGTATCGACAGCTTTCTTAATTAGAAACCGTTTCGAAAGAGGCCGTTGCCGGCTCAAACTTTGTCCCAGTTAACAACGAAGCGTACGCGCGCACCCCAGGAGGCAGCCTCGCCGCGGATAAATCGTTTTCGGGGCTCGCGCCCGGCCGGATAAATCGGTCGAAACGGAGCGGATATCGGGGTGGGAACGCGCGAACCGTGGCCGGGATCCGCGGCGGGGCATTACGAAATCTGCACCGCCGCTGAAACCAGGCCTGATTGAATTTTATTCGGCTGGCCGGCGACGTATAAAAATGCGGCCGCGGGCGCGCAACGAGCCCCGCGCCGTTTTCTCCACCCTTCCGACGATTTGATTTATCCGGGCCCTTGATTTATCGACCGACACCCGCGGGTTTCGCCGGGGATTTCGTTCGGATTCAACCGAACACTGGCGTTTACAACCGAAAGAATGGTCGGAGGGGTCGTGCGGGGGGTGGCAGTGACGTTCGATCGAGGAAACAATTAATTAAACAAGTTGAGTCGAGAGAACCGCGAATTTGTCAATTCTTCCTGCTGCCTCGGTTCGGTGTGCGATCGAAACCGACTGTCGATACATTTTTAACGATCCTCTCGGTTAGGTTTCTTCAGATCGAAGGAAATTCTATATAAGAGGGGAATAAGGGTAATTTATCAGAGGATGGTGCATTGCGATATGTATATCAGTGGCGAGCGTAATTAATTAAACAAGTCGTTTGAGAAAGTTAGAAATTTTTTAACGCTCCAGTGAAACGATTCAACCCCTCCTTCGTTGACCCAGATTATTTAAGAATCGAAGAAGTTTGTCGGTGCAATTTTCGCAATATCTGATTCCTTCGATTACTTATCTTCCAGGTTCTGCGGTGATAAATGTTATTGGACTGTGTAAATATTTGTTTCATTCACCGATCGAACATTCGTTGGCTTCGTCTCGTTATTAAAAACTGGTTCGACCATGCAAGTAAAATGAACGGACAGTAAAATGAAACAATAAAAGTTCTTGCAATAAGGAGAGAGAGAGAGAGAGTACATTGCCAGGAAGCTACGTTGAAATTGCCGGGAAAATTGATACCTAAAGCTTATCATAATTGGCAATTTCATTTACTCGACGCGTTACCCGGGGCGAAATTCTATTACGTGTTTTAATAAATTTTAAAGATCCAACGCACGAGTATTCTTTTCTCCTTTTTTCACCGCGGGACACATTGAAGACGTGCAGCTGCTCGTAAACGTGGCACTAGATAACTAAACGTTAAACTCGGGCCATGAAACGGGCTGAAATTGAACTGTAGCTCCGTAGTAAGTGTGTCCTTTATTTAAGAATGATTAAGGGGCGATAACTTCTTGGCGCACTTTATGGAAAACAACATTCCTTACGGGTCGCTCCTCGCCGTCTGTCGCGGATAAACCACCCTCGTTCGTGACTCCTCGGAATTTATTTCACCTTGCCTGTTTTTAACGCAACGAGGATACTTTCGTGGTACCACTTCCTTTAAGTGGTATCGTTCGAGATGTTCGGCTAACTAAGTCAGCAAGACGGCCGTAAAAACCCCGTTCCTCTTCTTTCCCGCTTAACAAAGCTTTATTCGATTTAACAATGCAACGTCCGCCTTGCCTTCTACTTCGATTCTACTACGATCCCCTTCTGAGGCGATCGGCTCGATGAATGAAATGAAAAAAAATGGTAAATAGCAAGATGATAGGGGGCATCTCCTTAGTAACAGAGCCGAAGATAATTCCTCACGAGCTAAGGAAGAGCTGTTTATTCTGCTGTTTCGTCGACTTATCGTTAGATCGAGGGGATGGAAGCGGCGCGGCGAAGCGGGACAATGGGGGCGGCTATTCGGCTCGACAGAGATTGCCGGATTACGGGGGAACCATGTACCACGTTCATATTGACCAGCTATATTTTGCTTTATCGCGTGGTACTTTTCTTCCTGCGTTGGGTTAACCGAAGAGGAAACGAAGATTTCCCTGCGATCACGCACGTCTTACTTTTATAAGTCTCTTCACGAGTCTCATCTCACAGTAATCGTAATTTCCTTCGAGCGTCGGTCTTTGCAAGAAGAACGCTGCGGAAGTTCGCAAAGATCGTGCCGTCTCCTTAATTTTGCCAAACGCAAAATTGTAACGAAGTCCCTTGGACGAACCACGATGGGAAGAGATGATCGTTATCGCGAGTTGAAGTAGGAACATCACCAGCCAGCTAAGATCTCGCACTCCTATTCAGAGAGCCGCATCTCGGCATTAAATAAACCGGAGTCGCTCGGTAAGAAACCTCCCGAAAGGGTGGACGTTAAGAAGTTAGTCAACAGAGGGAAACGAAGCGAGAGTGGGTTATTTAATCTGGCGCGTTCTCAGTTCGGCCGATTTATTGGTTTCCTTTGGTTTCCATTTGCTTTGAGGCGGTCGAGAGGCCAGCCGAGAAGCGTGTTTTGTATTTCGAGTGGTCGATCCGCGTGTTGTTGAAGCGGCTGGGCAGGGCGAAGGGTTTCCCCGAGATCTTTACTGCTTCTTTTCTTCCTTTTTCATACCCAACGACGGTGCCTAGCGGGCGGAAATAGGGGGCGCGTTTTGACGTTTTTATTATATCCACGGCTGCGCAAAGGGTTCCCCGTGATCGCGTGCTCTTTGCTCGCCAGTCGAGGCTCGAACGAAACTTTAAATCGTTTGTCAAGCGCGGAATTTTTTCCGCGAAACGCTTTGAATCGCACGTATCGCTTGTAAGTCGAGTAAGGAGTCGAGTAACTTTTGCCAGCTATGTAATAACGCGGAATAAATCGTCTGAGCGTAAGGGTGGCAGCCATTCCGCCAGGAAAGATCGTTTTCAATTCAATCCTGAAGGTAAAATCGCCATCTTCGAGGCATAATAACGCGCACTTACGTGTTTCAACGTAAGCGTGTTACGTTCGCCGAGTTTAATAATATTCCAGCGTAGCTTCTGAACCGAAGACACTTTCCAATGCACGGTGAAAACTCGACGCCTGGTTCCTCGCTCGCGGAAACGTTCCCTACCCGTTATTGCCCTTGACAACAAACAGGATCTCTGGTCCTCGCAATCGACAAATCGGGCTCCAGTCCTCGCGTGTGCACCAGCCGGAAGAGAAACATGTACACACGGGGGAACGGTGGAATAGTCTCGGTCCACCAAGTGTGAAGTTTATGGTTTACAGATAACGGGGGTTAAGTGCACCCTCTCTATCGGGCCTGAACCACGTCGGATCGGCCCTCCTAACCCGCCGTTCCCTTTCGCCGTTCTGATTTTATAACCTTCCATTTCCTTTTATTCCTTCCGTCCTATTGATTCTCCTTTCCTTTGAACCTTCTCGAGCTTCCATCCTGGCTGATGGCCCACACACGTTAGGTCATAAGCGTCTCCGCGTTTATTTCGTTCCTGTTCCCATTCTTTTTCCTTTCCTTCTTTTTTTTTATGGATCATCGATCCACGAGGTCGACATTTTCCATGAAAGTAGGTTACGGTAACAATATGTAAGTTTGAAGTTTCTCGCGACAAGTCAATATCTCCAATTCCCTAACGAGACATCGAAGCTTCCGCGATGCGAGTTAATTCGTGTATCGAGTTCCAAACAAGCGTTTCTTCCTTTTTACCCTCTCCAATGCTAGTCAGCCGTTTCTTATTACTTCCGTTCGGTGAATCGAAGACACGAACC
Source organism: Xylocopa violacea (assembly GCA_963969225.1). Lineage (NCBI taxonomy): Eukaryota > Metazoa > Arthropoda > Insecta > Hymenoptera > Apidae > Xylocopa > Xylocopa violacea. The sequence goes on along the minus strand of CAXAJV010000002.1, from coordinate 32,035,600 downwards.
CCCTTTGTCGACTATCGCATTGATCACACGCTCCGGCAGTATTGATGATAAACCGTATCATCGATGGGTCACGCGCAATATCTGCTTGGAGTCTCTCCTATTAAGTTATTCAACGTTTACGTGACTGTTCGATGCGACGCGACGTCAATGCACTCCGTGTCTCCGCGCTTGTTACGGAAACGACGCGTAATCTCGCCAATATGGCCGATTCGATCGAACCCGCTTTTGTGATCTGCTAAGGGCCAATTTCTAAGAAGAAAGATGTCTACGTAGACACCTGCGTCCTAATGGACTCGATGAGGAAACTCTCAGCGCGGATCGTTACGTGACGTAACATTTTAAATTGGAAGCTACAACCACGGAGAAGTGGGAACTGGAAGTACCTTTCCATTCTTTTCTATCACGTATTTGTGCGAAAAGTCTGCGGAGTTTCATGGGAAACGAGCTGAACCGCGTTAAGTTGAAGCGAGGTTCAACCACGTGGTCGAAATTGGTTAAACGCGACGTTTAATCGGCGTTAATTAAAACAAATTAATAAGTGGAGCGAGCACACGCGTGGCAATTAATCGAGTTAGGCCATGGGACAGAGACCCATCCTGTTACACAGCCTGTGTTGCGCCGCGGCAAATATTTGATCCGCGTTTCATCATAGCAGGATTCGCGATCGTGCCATCTTACGATCTTTCCTCGGTTGAACGGTGTCAAAGGAATCTTCCTCGCCTATGGTAAATAGATCGTGAACTCGGACTTCCATCGCTTCTTGATCTCGAGTCCCTGTTATTTGTGCGCGGTAATCAATCTGGTTACGATCGCGTCTTCGACTCGAGGCACGTATTTGCCGCTCAAATTTGAGCTGCTCGTTCCGAAATTGCTCTATATTCTAACCCGGGAGACAGACAATAGAAATGGCCTAACTATGGCGAAGTAGTTTCGACTTTAATCGAATCCAGCTCGCGCGTGCGGAAAATAATTTGGAAACTTTTGCAATTATTCTTGCGACGGTTTTTTAATTCGATCGAGCATCGCTGTTGCAGCTTCTTTTTCATTATGGACGACTGTAACCTCTAGAGATAGTGGAGCAGCTTTATTTTCGAACGAAATCTCCAAATGTAATAGCACTCTCCGAGAGCGCAAAAGTATCGAGTAACATATATTACATTTGTATCAGCCTGCAGGAGTTAGCGTACAAGTTTGCGTCGAAAGCCGTTGAAACTACCGATCCGAATCGAATTCGAACGCAACACGTACAACGTGAATAGAACGGTGCAACGCTGCCCGAGCGGTGTGATTGATAATCTAATCGGCTTTGTTGTTTACGAGCCGAATATGCGAATTAATGTAGCCGAATATTTGCAACTGCTCGATAAATTGGTGTATACCTTTTACAATTGGAAATACAGCCGCTTTGATATCGCGCGGTTTTATTGCGCGTATAACAAGAAGACAAATTAATTAATCGATCTATCGGGGCGAGTTCATGTTGGCAATAATTTGTAATTAATACTTTCCGTGGCTGGGGCCGAGCACTTGTCGATGCCTAGGCATTAACGCAAATTACCATCATTATCGATCATCGTTAACGTTCCGTGCCGCGCGAATTATTCCCGCGTTGCACGGTTAAACCGCGTCTCGCGCAGGGAAGAAACGCGTTTGCCAGACGCGTTTCCGAACGAGGCAGAAGTTCGAAATTGATCCGTGTCGAAGATACGACGACGGTTCCCCGCATCGACGTGCTTTTCCTCCTTCGATCAGCGAATCGACGTTTATTGTCAGCCCCCGCATTCCTGCGTCGACGTTGTCGGAACTTAAAAATACCCTCTCGATACCGAAACGGAAGAGAGAAGCCGCGGGAAGTTTCCGGCGTCGAACAAGCGAATAAGGGAACGTTTATCTGTTTCGCGGATCGATCGAGTGTTTCGTCGGAGAAGAAATTCCCCATGAAACGGAATTTCCCGCGCGCAATCGGAAGATAAAACGGAACTCCCGGAAGAATAACAGAATTTTACAGACAGGGTATAACGGTGCACGCGGAGGGCTCGATCGTGAATACCAAAGAGGTCGCGCGAACGAACAGCGAACCGGAAATTCGGGGACGATAATCGTCCCCGTGGCGCGATTAAGTGCCATTACACGACGCTGATGAAATCAACGGACGCGAGTTAATTATTATTGCTTTACGCCGGGGAAGCCCAAGTTATTCCGGCTAATGCTGTTCTTTAAACGCATTTCCCGTTCTTCCGTGGCCGGGAAAATTGGGCCGGGTCGTTCCCGCGGCATGCAGATTTTAGTATCAGAAAACGCGGGCTCGTTACGCTCCCGCGGAAGGCAACGAGGATTTTTCCGTGGTTCGCGATCACCGCGACCTGCTTCTTTCTTGAATTTGTTATTTCCAAGAATCGAACACTCCTAAATAAGAACGCTTAACTGGAAGCTGAGGATTCCTCTCGTTGTCACCCGACGCGAGAGTCGAACCAATCAGATCCCGATACTGCGAGATACTTAATTATATCCCTAGAGTCGCGACGTCGAACTTTTGCGCGATGAATCACTGGCACTTCGTTCGCAATTAACATTCGTTCCGGGGCAACCAATTAAAACGTCGAATGGCAAGCAGGCGAGCGGAATGCATCGCAGTTTCGGGAAACGGAGAAGCTGACAGGGGGAAAAATAATTAATGAGAGAGAACCGAGGCATTGTGGGGTGGTGCAGATGGGGAAAGAGGAGTGGAGGGGAGGGGGTGCGAGATGATGGATCGCGTCGAGATTATCGGGGTCTGGCACTCTTTCTCTCCGCTCGAGTGGCGGATAATGAAACATTTATGAAAGGACTTTTGTCCCGGTACACAATCGGCGACGAGATAACGAGATTGATGGCCGCCGTGAAATCCAGCAGGCGGATCTACGAGGAATTCGGACTGCAAACGACGGATAAGTGGATAACACTGCGACGGACCTCTCATTTCTGCGGTTTAACGGCGGCTGAGGTGGGTGCAACGGGACCCCAACTTTTCGGTGACCAGGATAATTATTCAACTTTCGCGCTCGCGAGAGCCAGGAGAAGGGGCGGACGCTCGACTCGAGCCATAAATTGGACGGTTTTCGCCGCTGCATTATGGATCACGATCGATCGTTCTGCCATTGTGACGCAGGAACCAGTTTCTTCTTTATCTTGGCATTCCTTCTGCTCCTTGTTAAGGACATTAAAAATGTGCAAGGAAATCCATTTGACGTCTCACAATCTTCTCGCACCCAAGTCGCAGGCACCCTATTAGAAGCTGATCGAGCATCGCGAGACGTGCGAGGGCAAAAAATTCACAAATCGCGCGACAGTGCCAGCAAGAAGCGTGTTCTCTCGCGATGCGTTGCAAGGATTTCCATTCATTTTCGGGACAGAAGGAGAGAGAGAGGGAGACAAGAAAAGGATGGCGATAAAGGCAACGGGGAACAGCGTAACAGTTTCAACCGGTGCACCTGCCAAAACGCGGATTCCGCTCGGTTAGGAGTGAAATGGCCGGGAAAACAGAGGCTGCGGCGAGCCACGGAAATGCCGGCGTGAAATCTAACTACCAGGCCCTGCCTTGCGCAGAATCGATCGCGCGAAATTAAGGCCGTGAAATTAATACGCGCCCCATAAACTGCGGATTACGTTCGCGCAGCCGACTTCCCGCGGGGAAAAAGCGTCCGTTCGCGACTAAAGGGGCCGATATACGCCGGAAAAGCGTTGCGATGGAGCGATTTCGAGCGACAGATATTAGAGAGCTCTCGTTTCGTCGGGCACGCGTACACGCGAGTGCAAGGTTCGCGCTGTTCGCGGAGAAAACGGAGGTCCGTGTTCGCCAGTGTTTTGAAATATATTTCGAGTTCCGAGCGGAACGTGGCTAATTAAATTACGTCAAACGTTTCGCCAGGAATCGCGGAAAGTTTTATAACAAGTAAGAAAAGGAATTACGTAACAATGGGAACGTCGAAAGTACACGAATCAGAGTGTCTCCACTTTCGGGAGCCGGGGACGAAAAAAAAGGGGGGGAAAAAAGGAAAACTTTCCACTCACCGGTACAAAGAAATGAAAAGATCCCAGAAATGTCCTCATTTCACCCGACAGTCTTCGTCCCCACGACTGAGTCCTTATTACGGTCGAAAAAAGCCCAAAGGAGAACCTAGGGCATATCAAAATTACGAACCGGCAGATATCGTGTCCTCGTTCCCTCCCCCAGCCGTCCTCCTCGACTTTGCACGGCGCCCTCGATCGCGCGCCGCCGCGGCAAGAACAAGCGGGAAAAAGTTCGAAGCAATATCCCGACGGGACCGTGGCGACCTTAACCGGCGTAACTGCCAAAACGTGGATCCCATTTTGCCCTGGGACGGTGAGATAAAGCGAGAAAAACCCGGCCAGACGTTCCCGTGTACGGGTGGCTTTCTTGCGACTTGAATGTCGGTCGAAAGTAATCGCGATGCCATGGCCGTCGTTAGTCGGCGAAACAAGCGTAAGGTAGTACGGTCGAAGAGGGTTTGTACGTAGTCTCTACTCACGGTAGAGAGAGAGAGAGAAAGGGAGAGAGAGGGCAGAGTACTCCGGCCAAGTGACACGGTTCTGTTTTAGCCAGTGTCACTGACAAGAAACAAAAGCCCTACAGCAGCTTCGTGCTCGAGATAAAATGGAAATGTACCTTCTATCTGGCTGCGTACGCTGCCTCTTCCCAACGCTGTGTACGTGCCGGTGCCTCGTGGAATCGGGGGTAGGGCGGCGCGTCGGTGGGTTCCTCCGCGACGAGGTGAACGCTACGATAACAATCTGTCCCGTGTTCTTCAGCTGGATCGACGTCCGATATAACGGATCGATCGTCGTTTTCCTTTCTGCTCTCGCTGGCGACAGGATTTTCCGGCTAATAAACCGTTTCCGGGGAAAGAGAGTCCTCGTGATTCTGCATAACCCGCGTGGCGGAAGGGCGGCGGAGCGTCGCGGGGGTGCGAGTTATCGGTCGTTAAGCCGGGCAGCAGTTTCTTAGACTCCTAATTGCCACTAGGCTGCCACTAATTGCACCGGTTCGGGGTGAAATAAGCCATTAAATTAGCAGGAACGGAAGAACTTTAGAAAGGCGAACAAACGGCTGCCGAGTGGCGTGAAGGGCGGGCGGGCTGAGGGCAACCGAGGGTTACGCGGCAACGGAAAGGCTAAACCCTCGACGCTTCTGTCACCTCGGTTGAACACCGCTAAGAGGGCTTGAAACTTCCGAATTATTACATCACGCAAGCCCGAGTTCGTTCGGGCGGGTGGGCGCGCGCGGCTGCGATTTGCATCCCGAAGTAGGAAGGTTACGATTGATTTTATTGAAATCCATCTTAGAGCGCTTAGAGTTCCGCAACTACGGGCGGGAGGACTCGGAAGATTCTCGCCTCGATTTCGAAATGCTGGAAGAACCGCCTCTACCTCCGAGCTTCGTAATTCCTTTTCCCTCAAATAACTAGTCTATTACTTAGTTAGTCCCTCCGCACTTGGAGAGTTGCGAGAAGTTCCTCGTGGATACGTAGACCCTCGTATATAGGTACTTCGCCAAGTTACAAGGGGAACGAAGCTGTTTCGACGTTTGGTCGCACGTATATGCCTTACGCGTGTTTCTTGGTAATGGTCTACATATTCATGCTTCACTCTACGGAATTACTCGCCAACAACTTTTTCAATGTTCGCGAACTGGAGTGAAGTGAATTATCTGTAGTCGAGAATTTGTAACTTGCGCGGGGGTCGAAAATTACGCTGATTAATTTAAATGGGTTTACGATATTCACAAGTAGTTGGAATTTGGAACGTTCGAAAGAGTAGGTTGGTCTAATCTTAAGTGCATTTGAGACGGTGAAGCGGGAAATTCTAAAAAGGCGTTTCCTATCTTTGGAAATACAAGAGGAAAAATCGCGCGAATTTTTCAACTCGTGAGACGATGGGTTTCAAAGTCAAGTGAATTTCGCCAGAGCTGATCGCCAAAACTTTACTCTTTCATACGTATTCTTCCGTCAAACTTGCTTCCCACATCGAATCCATTTCAATACGATCCTCTTCTTCGTTCTCATCTTTCGATGTTCAAAAATGTAAAAAGATCTTCCTCGTCTTCTCTCGGAGACGCAAGCCCTTCCCAATGTTTCGCAAGAAAGTCATAATTCAACGTTATATGCGCCGGCACAAAGCCTGTTAGCTCCAAATATGTTGGACGAGCTCGAAATAATTCAGCATTTGCTTCTTGCTGTATTTGCCCTACTTAACTGTGTTTGATGAACTTGGTTCAATAATAGACTTTGTACGAGCGCGGGTATTACAATGTATTCACTGCCTCTTGAAATCTTGAAGCTTTGAATTTCCGTTTAAACCTAAATTCAAACATTGCAGGTGTGCTTATACCGTAATGGAATCGCGAAGATGACCAATGGTATAACAGAGCACCAACTCTGACGGTCGACGGTGACCCACATGCGATTTCTCGTGCGCGATCGAAAATCATTTTGATCCCACACTTTTTTGTGCATCTCGACCACTTGGTTTATCATCTCGATTCCCTTGGCGTCGACGAAGGTATTTCTAGCGTTAACAAACAATCGCGATTCTCCAGCGATGGATCAGTTAGCGGGTAACAAAGGGTGAACTGCAGCTCGACACGGTCGCTGGAAGACGATCGGCCGTCGTTAACGCTCGTAAATCGTACGTAATAAAGTCATCAAGTCGGCGATAAATCTTGTTAAGCGTTATACGCCGTCGCGGAGCCGACTGTTCCATTCGTATTACGTCGTATCCAAACGAACCCGTTCCCCGGCGCGAATTAATCTCGCCGTCTAATTAATTATTCGGTTATCACGCGACGACTATCCCTTGGGGGGGAGCAGGCCCGTGCTCGTTCGAGTTCATCGTTCGTGTAACCAGCAGACGCGACGGCCAGGTATACCTGCCGACTGGCTGCCCTCTCCATCTTCAACCCTCTCCTTCCAACCACCCGCCGAACGGGGAGACGTTAAATATGGTGGCGAATTGTCGGTGATAAATGAAACGAGCCGGCTGCTCGTCGTACTCGTTTAATCCGACCGCGGGATCGGCTCGATCCTTCCCAGGGCGTTCCCCGTTCCACGTCCCGTGAATCTGTCACGCTGGTTACAACCTAATCGAGAATATGTACTCAGCTCGCGCCTAATCGAGGGCGTACGTGAACTGCGCTGAGATTCCTCGCGTAGGAGTTACTGCTGAATCTGTGGACTCTCATAGCTTCAGCGATGGTACGAGAGGGTGGTTTAAAAGATGGCAGCTCGATGCAATCCGCACGAGGGGTATCTTTCGTCGCACTGTCTATGATGTTGCACTGTCTATGCGTGAAATTAAAGTTTCTTCGGGCTTTTTAAGCACAAATTAGACTTTATTACGAGTCTCGGATGGACGTCTGCTCGCTTCGAGGACTGTACGGAAATTCAGGGCACTCGATGGAAAGTCTATGGTCCTCCCGCTTAAAAGCAAACGCAAAGTTGACGTGTTGAAATATTCCGACGAAAGAAATAAGAATATTAGTCGAATAAATTAAAGGAGAAACGAAACGAGCTCCTGCTCGATGTGCCACGCGTTGCGTCTCGACGCGAACTACTGTCTTTGTTCTCAGTGTTCGTCCGCACACGTACGCACTTGTGACGCGCTCGTGCGCCTTATCTTTGTAAACAAATAACAAACTACCGGCACGTAGCCACGTTCTCGACTACTACGACGGTTTTCATTATTCGCCTTCTACGAAAATCATTGCAAATATTACGACAGGTTTCTTTCACCGTTTATATACGAGATTCTATTTCTTAACACAAGACTCATTTTTGTTTCTACGTTGATACGTTGGAAAAATCCAACAGTCTGACTGTAGAGGAAGAATCGCTGCAGAAATTTAGCGCAATTACGAATCGATGAGTAATTCTATAAGTTCTATTGTACGCAACTTAAAGATTTTCTATAGACAGAAATGTATCGCGCGCATACGACTCGCGATATAGCTACGGGTCGCGCATATACGATTTTATTGCCACATTCGCGGAATAAAAATCATGGAGTGGAAGAGATTCGAGTCGTTAGAGTATCAAGTGAACCAGGCTCCCGGGGTTCCGTTATTCGCCCGGAACAGATGACAGCAATGCTGCTATTGAAAATCGAATCGTTATGGCGGGCATAGCGCTGACTTTATTCCCTTATCGATCGCCCGGGAACGTTATAGTTTTCCATTTCGTACGCAGTTGCTTGTAATGATATTACCGGAATAATTCAGCGAACTCGTTGTCCCATCGAATTCGACGCGACCAGGATTATTCTCGAGAGAAGGACCAAAAAGAAACGCGGGGGTGGTTTATCGAAATCTTCATCCGCGCTTATTGGGATTATCGAAAATGACGAAGAGTTCTTCTCAAGATCGATGAAGAGCAGCGTTTAACACGCAGGAGTTGTCAAATCGTGCGTTCGAGAGGTACGATATATCAAATTCTGTAGTCAGATCGTAGCAATTAACAGTATAGCTGTGTATAGGCTGGATGAGCCTCATATTGCAGTGGTGGATGCGATTAATGTTAGAATTAACCAAGTTTAATAGCGGAATTACAGGAAGGATCGATAATTACTGTATGATGGGTTAGCGCCCGGATCACGAGAAGAGGTTTGATGTGATCAAACGCATAAGGGTGAGATCCGACGACGAGTTGGCTTCTATGATCTATAAACGTCTCGAGCATTTGTGAGGGCGCGTTCGGACGAGTGTGATGCAACGTGTAACGCAACGTGTAATGCAACGTGAGATCCAACGCACAGTTCGCGATTAAGATGCGAACCAGCCGTGTTCGTTCGAAACGAAATGTATGCATCGTTCCTGCATTATATTTGTCTCGAATCGCCCTTAGATTCTCGCGAGAACAGACATACTTAAATATTCTGAGAGACTTGTAGCGGTGCAATGCACCCAACGCTTTGTTACAGAAACATTTCATCCATCTTGAAACTTTCTAAAGCGTATATAAATGGTAAACTCATCCTAGATAGATTTGTCCACGCAGAGGCGCGCGAAAAACTGCACCCTCGTAAAACACGTCGCAGGGGGTTGAGATCTGCACTCGAACGAACAGAACGATTCAAGCTCCATTATCATTTATCGTTAACGAAGAACACGGTCATTACGAGCCGTGGGAGGGGTTTTGTATCGCAGCCGCGAAGTTTTTTTTTTTTTGCACGACCATCGAACAAGGTTACTGGGTCTTCCACGGTTAATTCATCGAATCGCGGACCTCTCTCGCTCTTCGAGGGCACAATTCATCACCGGCTGAAAAATCGCTCGATTAATCAGCGGCATGACGATCGTTCCGTTTGACGGAAATTATAGGTCGAACGCGTCGATCTTCCAATATTTTATAGCCGTTGTTTAACCAACGACTCGCGGGGCAAAATACGCGACACCGATGGAGTGAAATAAAATCGAAAAAAAAAAGAAAAAGCGGGAGTGAAAGTGGCGTGATCTACGCGAAATCTATGCGATGTTCCATTCTGGATGGAAATTCTTCCGTGGGAACTGTCATCCAGTTACCACACGCTTTCTCGAAGATACACTCTGAATTGATTTAGAAAATTCTACTAAATTGTCTCAATTGTATTAGAAAATCTATCTCTTTCACGTCGTGATGATATCATGTACAAAATATATTATGTCGCATTGTTCTCTTAAAGAACAGTTCCTGTAAACGGTGAGCTAACATTTATTACGTCACAGGACCAGAATAATAATGCAACATCGCATGAACGTCAGAAAATTCTATCGCGAACAAAGCGCTCACATGCAGAAATCGCAACACAATGGATCAGTTTTGTTGACGTGAAAACATTCCGACATGCGCAGAACATTCCGCTGAACTCGATTTCTTTCGGTTCGTTAATGAAGCTTCCTCTACATGTGCATACATACACATCCAACGCAATTTAAAAGTAATCATTTATACGTCTGGCAAATATAATTTAGAATAGAGTGAAAACAGCAAGCATTCCAATAGAATAGAACCACGATTGTGGAAACATTCATCAACCGAAGAGAAATATTAAATTTTCTTGAAAATTTCCATTCTTGTTCAACATTTAATATCCGCGAAGTGTCTCAAAGCAAACGATTTCGCTCCGTGTGAAATAAAGGGCTGCTCGATTACCCGGAATATTCCATTATTTGAACGGTATACATTACGATTAGATTTAAATAACCGGAGAATCTACTTTAGTTTTCGATGGAGGCGCGCGTTCTCAGACACCGTGGAATACGTTCACGGTGACGAACAGAAGAATCGTATTTCGCCCGCAATTAATTCTGCTCGATAAAGCAACAAGGAAATGCTTTCGATATCCGGCGGGGTCGCGTGTCGTCGAAGACGATTCGCGGGCCACTTGGCAATTAGAGCAGCGGCCTTCTTCTTCTCGCGGCCGATTGCAGCCACCTTTTCGATCGACGCTCGAGCGGCGGAGTAAAACGACGATCTCTTCATTCGATCGTCTCGCGTGTTCCATGACGCGTGAAATGCGTTTGCCATCCACCCTGGAAAATTCATCGACCCGAAGGTACGCGTCGCAATTCAACGTTCTCTGGTGAATTAATGCAACTCCTTGGTTATCCCACTCTCCCCGCTTATGATAAGTCTTATTGTTGGCAAGATTTCGATCTACCACTCGCAGATGCTCCAACGAATATCCATTAACTTATCATCCCTATAACAATCTCGTGCTCTTCCTTGTATATTTTATGGTGTACGATTGTACAATTTCAAAGAGGAAACAACGAAATAAATCACGAGCTTATCTCTCGGTACGCTCATTTCTGTAGCGTTATACTAATGACCGTTCAGCGGATCGATACGCACCGTCAATATTTCAGGGTTCTCGTATTTCAGTGTACCAAGTATCAACGCAAACGCTCGCGAAGACCAACGGTTAAGAGAGGAACAATGAGCGAGCGCGGTTTCACAAATTGCCCCGGAATCGCGGTGGACGGGGTATGTATTTTCAAGGGACGGGGTGTCCGCCTTATAATACGGTTTGCATTCAGGGAGGGGGGCAGGGGGTGGTGTTGGTGGTTCGTATGGTAACGCGTGTCGCAATCGCAGTTCAATCCGCGCGGACTATACAGCAACGACAATCGTAACCGAACGGTGGTACATGCTCGCTTAAGTAACATTGCAGCGCTGACCCAATTACGGGCCAGCCGTAGCGGAGACGATATACCTGCTGTGTTTCCAGTTATCTGCGCCACCCTATCCTCCACCCGACCACCGCCGCCACCCCCTGTCGCCAGCCCGACGACCGTCCACGGTCAACCCCCGTCGTCGACGTCGCGCCGTTCAAGCGTTCCTCGGGCGGACGACGCGTTTTCCTTTCCGCTTTCATCCCGCTTAATGATATTTTCCAGCGGGTGCTCGTTACACGGTGAATTGTTCACCTCGTGGCCTCTCCGCCCCTGTTGACGTTGAATTATAACTTTGACGTTTCAACCTTTCTGCAGCAGCTGCAGTTTAATACTGCAGGTCGCGAGCGAAGGGATGGAAATCGGTTAAACGGTTTGGGATTTGCGAACGGTCATTATGCTCGCGCAATTTCACGTTCTTGGGACACGCTTGTTAGCGATGGCGTGCTTTAAGGACCGTCAAAGGCAATTAGCCTGGCGACGTTTTTGCGCGAAGGAAAGTATCGATACTTACGCGAGAGATTTATCGTTTGAATAAAAAAATGTGGAGTCTGAATTGTTTTATTACGAGGAAACTTAGGATGACGGGATGTTCGAGAGGAAGTGAGTAGAGTGATTGCGTGCGATCGAGCTCGAGAGGCCGAGGTGCGAAAGAAGAGTGTTTGGAACCGAGCGACAGGATCGTGTGACTAAGAATGATAAGGGTGGCGTTGGTTGTGACCGCGAGCGTTTGAGGAATGGACGCATGGGGAACAGGGTGAATCTTCGGGGCGAACGAGTTCAATTAAAAGCGAGCAGTGAGAGAGCGACTAGTGTTAGATAGAGTTAATAGCGACCGTAGTCTAATACATGTATATTAGTGGACGTGGAAATCAGCAACGTATTCTTACAGAGGTGCATGAAAAAGTATAGCAGTAGAATACGCTATCGTTATCTCAATGATCGAGAACACTGTTCCTGAAAAATCTGTCCACTCGCGTGAGAGTATTATAGTAAAGTGGAAGGGTTGTTCGTGAGGATGTAAAACGAAAAATAGCCTCGCTTCGGGAACCTGAACGGGGACAAATTCTGAAATGAACCGGACCATTTATTTTCTACGACCACCGCCTCTCCCTTGTTAATTCTAGCGAAAATTCAAGAGATCTAGAATTCGAACGACAGAGCTCGGCGTTCGGGCCACGCGCACACACGCTCACCTGTTCCTACTATCGACATTTACCACCTTCGCCACGGCTTGACGCCGGTGGCTGATTACACACGATGACCACTGGCCGGATCGGTCGGTTGCCCTTTGTTTTATTGGCCGACAGGCACAACAGGGCCGGTTACAATGCAGCCTAACGACTGTTCGAGTTCACTCTATCAGCGTAGACGGAATCACGACGTCTCGATAGAATTTGCAAACAGCCGCGTTGCAGCAACCACGACCGACTTGCTGATGGATTTTGCGTGCGAACGCGCGAGAATCTGGTTAACACGTTCGCCGCCACGGTGGTCCGTGGCCAACGTTTGTTCTCCTAGCGGGTCCACGTCAAGTATTTAAAAATGATCGCAGTCAATCGAGTGCTTAATTTACTATTTAAATATATCATCGTGCGAAAATAGAACAAAAAGATCCGATTGGTGCAGTGTTGGAAAAATAAGTTCCAATGTCTTCTGTAACTCTAAAAGTGATCAATCACGTACGTTTCTAAGGATATTACGGTCACGTCGCTGCTAAAAATTTCAACATTTCCAATAATAGTTATCTAATAATAGTGAAGCTACGAAGCTGAAGATAAAGTCATGCTTGCTTATTAAAAATAGAGGCTTGAAACGCCATCGAAGTGTTCGAAACGGGGCGTCATCTCGTTTGAAATTTAAGATACCATCGAATAATGGGCAACGACTACCAAGAGCAGCCGAAAGCAGATCGGTTTGTCGCGTGAAGAATTGGACGATGAAATATTGAGCGTTTGGATGATGGTAAGGAGTGCTGTGGAGGACGCTCGTTTTTAGCAACGTCGATATCAACCCCCTAACCTGGCGCTGTGTCCTGCAGCGAGTAAATAATGCATAATACGGACAGGTTCCGGGCCCTGTTCGATCATGTGGAATACAGAGCGCACGGGAATGTCCTGTCCGGGCTCGAATGCAATCTTCTCCGCGGGGATTGGGAAGAATTCGATAAAAATGAACACATCGGTGGCGCTCGAAGATAAAGGATATTGAAAAATTGCATACGAACGCAAGATGATAACGGGGAACAAAGCGAAATTTTATTTTTAAATATTATCTCGACCCGACGCGGGACTCGAAAAACTATTCCGCGCAGGAAAAAAAAAAAGGGCCACTATCGGAAAGTATATCTGCGAGAGCTGTCGCGCGTAAAAAAATTATGATCGATGCCGCGTGGAAAAACTCGTCATCCGGCAATCGATTACGTTTGTTCGTGACACGGCTGAGATTTTGATCGGTGTGATTAACCACGGCGGAGGGGAAAAAAAACAGGGTGGAAGTAACCACGGAATGGAGTGATAAAAACGCGTCGAGCACCGATCGAAAGGCGACGTTCAAAGGGGTCTTCAGGCCTCAAAGGGATAACCCGGGTGGCAATCGAACTGGCGGATTCCAAGGTGAATTTTATTCCCTCGTTTCGGAGCGGAACAAAATAAATTAAGCCAGCGAGATGGTTGGACGGTGTCGGGACAAAAGAGTCGCGTAAAATGATGCCGGTTACGGGGCGGAATTGCATTAAGTCGCGTCCCCGTCCCGCTTTTATCGACGCCGCGGTTCGCTCGTCGCGGAGAACTTTCACGCTGCAAAAAGCCGAAGAAGTCTCGACGAAATTGCAAACACGCGGATTACGGTTCTTTCGAGGCGGAATCGCGCGAGAACTTGAACGTTTCCCTTGAATCTCTAACTAAAGAAGCGGTCCTCTAATTCACGATTATCGCTGTTGAAGCAGCCGAGGGCACGCCTCCGCCACCCCCTGTGTCTTTATGGAAAAGCTGTTCCAGCGTTTCGCGAGCTGGCTTCGTCAGAGGGACAAATTACGCTAGGAACAGTGGTGTGTGTCCAGTGGTGGCCCACTTATACAGCGACACCTGGCCATGTTCCGCTTCATTGCTCGTACTCCCGTAATGCTTCATTGCTAGCTACAACGCTCGTACAATATTGAGATAATTCTTCTACGCGGCGCACATTTGAAGGATTTAACATTGTAACGGTAAAACCACAACTGTGTAATTTCGAACGACGAATGTCTGAAATCTCTGCGCCGCTGTTTAATTCGTGCGCGTAACACGCGAAACGAATTCGCGTTTTTAGTGTTTCGAGTAACTGTAGCTGGCAAAAGGGAGCAAATCGAACGGTGTGAATCAGGCCGTGAAGTTGATAGAATAAAACAAAAGTTTCGCCGGTAAGCGAGACTCGTCTCACCCCCGCGAGTGACACCAATGCGAAGCCACCGAGTCGTGCCAATTTTCGTCGAAACGATTGAAATAAAGAATTGGTCGAGCACCCTCGATTATTTATACCGATAGTTTACATATGCCTTCTGACCCGGAGTCCTCCTTTCTTCTCCTTTCGTCGGGAACAACGACAGGCTCGAGTGCGGCACTCTTTTTTTTTTTTTTATAGAACGTGTTCGTCGAATAACAATTGGATCGCGTAACGATGGGAACACCAGTTGAATTGTTAGCACAGTGGCAATTATTTCTCGTATCAAGTGGCGGCAACTCGAGACTTATTAGTCCATCGATCTGTTCTTTAACGAGCCCCTTGCCACCTGGGGACGTCGTTGCCTTCCTGAGAGTGTCACCCTCGCCGGAACCGGAGGAACGCGGCTCCGAGGGGGTCACGTGCGATGAATGCGGCTGCTTCTGTGTTCGTGGCGTGCATTGGCTGAACGCGTTCGAAAAAAAACGGGACCCGCTGCCAATCTTATTTGTGTCACGCATTCCAACCTCGTCGAGGTTTTTTTGTGCAGTCAGAATTCGAAGAAATAAAAAGCTTCGTTTCGTAAGGGAAATGAAACACGGTTGACTCACCAAAGCAGATGGAACAGATACCAACAGGTAGTATTGCCAGTTGTCGAAAAGTATCGCAATAACTGTTTAGGTCGATGTTAACAAATTCACAGTTCTACAATGAACAGTTCCTAATTGCATACGAAATTGCAACAAATTGCGTACAAACTTGTACATCGCTAAACTACTATCTTATTCAGAATTCGATCGATGCATCGCCAGGTGGAACGTTAGAAACGCAACGGGACGAGAGACAATCCGAGGAAAGGAGGGGAATTAATCTCAGAGGTGTTCGAGAGGGGCAAAAAAATTCAATTCCTTCAAAGCGAAGGGTATCGATCTCTCCCCGGAGGGCGGCGCGGGATCTCGAGAGGGCAGGGTGGTCGTTTGTTTTCACGGGCGAAACGAGTGTCATTAGCGAGGACAGGAATTACATTCTTCGTTACCGCAATGCAGGCAGCGGAGGCCGTAAGGGCGGCGCAAAAAAGAAAAAAAAAAAAAAAATCGCAGGCGAAAATAAAACAGGGGACGACCGCGGGGCGGATAATCTCTCTCCTGAAGCGGGACGCCGCAGCGGGTGGGTGAGCGCGACAGGGTGGAAAGGGTGGTCGGTGGCACAGGCATCGAGGTTTAGAATGATGGGATTTTAATGGGATTAAAAGCGGCAGCAGGTAACAGTCACGCGGGCCCCAGAGCCTGCCGCCACCGGCTAACCAGTAGTAATAGTATGGCGCGATCGGCCTTTAATCTGTCCAGAAATCCCCTCGCACTCTTTATGCTTCTGCTGCCGGTAAATAACCGGGAATCGCGCGAGCTTTAATTGATCTACGAATCCGCGTTGACGTTGTTTACTTCGGAACTTAACAAGCTCGACAGGTGCCCTGATTCTCGAAATCTCGAATGCTCGATTAAGAGAATCTTTTTTACGCTACTCGCAATCGATAATACAATTTTACTCTCGTTCGTCTCTGAATTTACCAGAGACACACGAGGTACGAAGCAACGACGCAACGTTAAGTTCCAAATCACGTTCGTCCTGGTAACGATGCTCGGAAATCCTAAGCGACAGCGCGTACAACGCGCGGGCAGTGTCGCGAGGGTGGAACGAGGTTAAAGCCACTTTACGCGGGAATTAAAAGTTAATTGATTCTCGCGCGTCCGGCAGAATCGCACGGTCTTTGAAGATCATTAATAAAGGAGAGCACAAACGTGGACCATCTCGGAGAGAAGTTTCCTCGCGGGTCTGGGAAGTTCCCTAACTGGATTTACTCCGAGGAGCAGCTCAGTTTTCTCGATTACAGTTTCTTGATTTACCAGCTAGGAAGTCGTTAGACGGAGGAGAGCCGAGCGCGGCGTACCTCGGCGGTGTGTATTGTAGAGAACGAGCGAATGGAAGAGAGTTCGCTCCTTAGAACGGGGCGGTTTTTCGAAACCCGAACGGGCTTCGCTGTTCCTCGCGCTAATCGTGATTTAAAGGGGCGTTGATAGGCGCTTGCCTCGGTCGCGGGACGAGCGATACGTGCCAACCACCCTCCGAACAACAAGATCATCGATAAGTGGAGCGGCGAAGAATTTTATAGTCACGAGACGTGTTTTTCCCTCGTAGATGGGACGAGAATTTTATCGACGGTACGAGAGAATTTTTCAACGGGGAAACTTTTCGACCCGCAGCGATAGCGGGAACTTGCGTTCATCGATCAGCCGGGCAACGAGTAATATAAAGCAGTATTTTCGAGTCTGCCTCGCGTTATCGCGCGGAACCGTTCTTCAATTTATTGCGAGTATCGACAGAACGTGGAATACTTTAAGAGCGCGAAGGGCGGGGATCGATTAATATCGCGTACCAATTAACGGCTGTAATTAAAATATTTCTCGTTTGCTTAGCGGCATTCTGTTGAAACGGAACGGAGAAACAAGAGGCAACGAATTTTCCGATATTCTATTTCGTTCGTCCCCGTAAAAAGATTCCTCGAGAACTATATTTGGTTTGAATTTCTGAATAGGATGATCCGAGGATCATCCTCGACATGAATAATTCTCTACCAGCTAATCGAAAATGTATCGTGTTAGCTGAAGTATATAAAAGATGTCTTCCTTATGGATAAAGCGAGAGGACACGAGTGAAATATAAATCGTGTGTGTAGAGCCCGAGGCTGGCAATTTGTTCGCGGTTCGAACCTTCAGGTGGCGAATTTCATCTTTCGACGTAAACTGTTTTCTGCGGTATCTTTTAGGTTCGCATTAATATCTGCAACGTAGATGACATTATTTCAAATTTTCACAATTTTCTGAACTACTCGCAACGTTGCCTCGAAACGAGGGAAGATTCGATAGCGCGTACCTCATATAAGAATTTAGATCTTGCACAACAGGGTTACGCAATCAATCCGCTCGAACAACGGTCCACAAATATTGCGTAAAAAGAAACTCGAGTGAGACACGTTTGCAAACTCCAGTTACATAAACAGTCAGAGGGGAAGCACGAAGCGATCCTCTCGATCCAGAAGTACCGCACGTTAATATCGTGTTTATTCCAGCATCTCTCAGCAATGCTCTCGATACTATAATATATTCCATTCCTCGATACACTTTTCGCTTCAGTTTTATAGAAAATGTCCGATGTTCAATAAAATTGACGCGTTCATCATTAATCTCTAAGCTGATTCATACGTTCGAAGGGAAAAAGTTATTCCGTTCGTTCCAACGGCACGCGATCACCCCTATCCTGGCGATATCGCGTAGCGATGTCGCGTCGCGACTCCAATTGCGCAGGGGAAACTGGTTTTGATTTATCGTATCGTTCGTCCACTGTTTTGCGTTTAATTGTGAGTAACGCTCTCTCGAGCGAGCGCCGAATTAGCCGCGCGGCGGTTTCGCGAAAATTGCGCTGTTATGCTGCGGCGATATTCATGGCCGGCATTTGTATTGAAATTTTCGTCGCGGAACCGTTTTCCACCGTGCCACGGTCGCCACCAGCGAGAGGTGGAGAATGGGCGAGCAGGCGAAAAAAAAAAAGAGAAAAAGAAGAGAGAGAAGGGAAAAGAAAAAAAACTCGACCACCGTGATTTTCGCCGCTATTGTACGCGGCGCCCGGCTCAAAGCCCGACGGGACACCCCCAAGTATAACGGATGTTGGCCAGTCTGCGTGGAAATGGAAATACTACGGCACCCCCCGCCTGTCGCCGCCCCTCGTCGGTCGCGCTCGCCAAAACGGGGAACTTTTGCACCGACGACCGGCGAATTTGCCGTTTTTCGCGAGAGATGTTTATATAAGTACGGCTGCGAAATATGCACGCGGCCGGGTTCGTCACGCGAAAACGAAGTTTCCGCCTCTTCGAACGCTTCGCGCGCCGGCAAGCGGCGCTGTTTTTCATCTATTCCCGTTACAGTTTTTCGCCGCAATTCGGTCTCCCATCTATTTTGTCGGCCCCTTTTAGCCCGACACGCGTCACAGCGAAACTGCGTAACAAAAAACTCCGGACACCGGGTACTTTTATGCGGGGAATCGATGTTTGAACATCCCTTTTATTTGTTTATTCGCGCGGACTGCTTTAAATATTGCAACGCGACACCGACGGAGTATCGCCGAGCGACGATTCCCCAGAAAATTGTGCAACCGTTCTTCCCCGCTTTTTTTTTGCTTTTTTTTTTGTTTTTGACCGCGTATTTTTTTTGCGTTTTGTTTTACAACTTCGCGGCTCCGACGGAAGCTTTTATTAGCGGTGCTTTGTTTCGCGGATTGTTATAGTCGTCTGACATTTGTAAGCCGCGCACGCAATCCACTCTGTTCTCTGTGCCTTTCCTGTGTAATTTGCCGTCGAGCTGTTATTAAAGCACATCGGACTGAAAAATTGATTCCGCGTATCGACCCTCGAATAATTGCGTTTAAAGCTAATGCAGTTACCAGGGAAAGTCTTCGTGCGCCGTATCAGAATTTATTTAACGTGCGTAATTTCTCCAGGGAGGGTAATAAATAAACGAAGAACAAAATAGAAGGAGAAACGGCCTGTGCAGGACAGAAATAGTCCCTGCAAGCGTACAGCGGAAGGCTGTAAATTATTTGTCGCAGCGCGCTGAAAATCTACCCCCAGTTTCCCAAAAATTCGAATCAGACATAACCGAATAAGAGGAGAATTCGATTAGAAACTCAGTTCCCTCGACTGTTTGCGAACGTGCGCCCAGAACGAGGGAGGGGCGAATGGAAGGGCGAGCGTTACGAGGGTGGCTAATTCGATTTGGCTGCTCTTTGGGGGTCGCGCAAACTTGACGCGTCCGCGCGATATTAAAGCCGAAAACCAGGACTATAATTAATATCGAGGGTCTTAATTATCGTGCGTGCAATAAAGGTCGATCGAAGTAACAAGCCGCTTAGCTGTGCCAGCCGCACGCGGCACGTCCGACTTTACCGTGGCGTGGCGAGATATTAAGCAGTATTAGGCGGTCAGTCGTTAGTCAAAGTGTTTCTGAGCTCTGCAAAGCGCCACTTCAAACATCCCTGGCGCTATTCGACGGGCTGAGCCGAACTGGCTATCCCTATCACGCGATACCACTCGAGATGGACACAGAGTGGACTGTCGCTACGCCTGGAAACGATCGTATAATTGTGCCACTAGAGAAAAGTTACCTCCGAGTGTTTGGGTTCCGTTGCGACGCGGAGTAATTCGTAGTTTGTTCGTCCACTTCGAGGACCACGCGATTTTACGGAAATTCGACGCGACATGCGACAGGAACGAAGTCAAAGCCTCGTGGAGTAATTTCGCTTATCAATGAGTTTGTTTTCCATATAAATACACCAGCTGGAAGTTTCCTAACTACATCAGGGAGGTTTTTAAGAACAGGGGTGGAAATAAAAAAGAATTTCTCGTGCCATTCCTTTCACTTCCGTTTCGAGCAATTATTCGGTGAACGAGTAGCGTTTCTTTAATCGATGGCGGAGGGGCTGCGTTGTTTTTATTGATCTTGCCTCCGGTTAAGTTTAATTAAATTTCTGTGCAACGTAACTTGACGAGGGAATTCGATCGCGATGGATCACGGCTCGCAAAGACGGACGCCCAATTGCGCGAGACGAAAAAACTTGCGCGATTGATCGAACGAAATGATGTTATTTTAATTAAACGAGCACCGTCTTCGCTGCCGATTGTTACCGATACTGCGCAAGCGAAGTCATCGGAGGAAGAAGGGGACTGTCCAAGATAATGTTCCTCGGCTAAAGTAGCCGCCTTCAATTACGCGGATAGCTAATATTCTCCGCAACCGAACATTTTTGCTCCATTACGTCGAAATAAACGCATCAATCTTGCGCGTCCAACTAATAGCGGAAGGTGTCGGGTAACGATCGTTCCCTCCACGGTTAGCGATGGAACGCGGAGCCGAGAAGGTTCGAATAAAACTTCGATCTTCCGGTTTGAAACTTTCCCGTTTCCCCGGGACGGGCATTCCCTCTTCGCATAAACGCCGCTGAAGTTTGCTTATGAATAAATTTTGTCGTATTATCGTTCTTTGAGGACCACTCCCCGTCCCCTCTCTCGTCCTCGTTATTATTTCCCTCCCTGGCTCATTGTCGCGTTAATTGACTTAGCTCCCTTCCATCGCGAACACCAGCGGCGAAGAATTTATTAGACGAAGCGACGCGAATTCGCGGGCATAAATATTCGCGTTGGATCTACGAACGGAGCATCGATCATCTGTTCCCTTCCGTTTCGATGGAAAAAAAAAAAAAAACAGGTCACTCTTGTTCAGGAAATTGAACGTCGAAGGAAATAACATTCCTGAGATCGAAATTTTTTTAGATGCACCAACATCGAGGATTATGAGACTGATCGAAGCGGACTGGTAATTACACCTCCCGTTTCGTATTTAATTTTCATCGAGTAGGAAAATCTGCCAGCTTTTGCCATTTCTCCGCTCCCTCCACCTACCGCCATCCAGTTAATAAACGTATTTCGATGCTCGTGAAACCTCGTATCGATCGTTCGTACAACGAAAGCGTCGTTCGAGTACTTCCGCTTTTCGCACCACGTTTTTCGTCCCCGCCCATTCATCACCGAGATCGTTCCCCGTTCTCCATCCACTCTCAGCCCTTTCTACCCCCTTTCCACGACTTTACGGGAGTCGAGGGTTTGTCCCCGCGATCCTCTGGCTCCGTCTGATTAGCATACGCATCGATCCTCCGGACAGAGGGACGGTTTTTGCCTGCGGGAGCCGGGCGTGCGACATATTTTCGTCGGGGCACATTAGGGCGGCCAATCGGTGACGAAGCGTTTCTCGATAGGGTGAACACCGTCGCGGTTTGTCGTTCCCTTATGGCCCTCGAAGCTCGTCCCATCCTTCTTCTCCACTCCGCTGCCATTAAATCGTTTTCTCTTCTCGCGGTTAAACTCTCGTCGAAAGAATAATCCAGCTATCGATTACCAGTTGATGTTTCCATTCGAAACGATCGTGAAACAAAATGGCTCGCGCGTATCTCTCCGCTAGAAAGCTGCCAAGCTGGCTGTCCAACTGGTAAGAAAATTTACGAGACGGTGACTTATAGCGGTGGACGTAAACTCGTATAAAAGGTCGACGAGTCAGAAGTGAAGGGAAATGATACTCCCTGCATTTCTGATTATTCCACGGGCCATAATGAAAGGTACATCATCGCGAAGTAACTGTCGACGAAAAAAGTTCAATCTTCTAACCGTATCACTCGCGATTTCCAAGTGTCGAACAAATACTTCTTCCAGAGAGGAAGATTAGCCCATCGACTCGACTAGACCGCGGCAATGGGTTTAATTTAACGAGAAGTTTAATTGCTCGGCCGGTTCGAACGATTCGCGAACGCTCTTATTTCTTGGTTAAACCGCTTTGCGGCGATGGTTAATGAAGAAGAGGGAACGGACGCTAGATTTCCCCCGGTGCCATCGGATTAAACGTCACAGCTGCCGGAAATGGATAGCGTCGTTCCTTATCCGACCGTGTATAATCCTTACGGAAATTTATTCGACTCGTTTGCAGTCGTTCGCGCGAGGCATCGTATTGTGTCCCTTGGATGATCGATCGATCGGCGACGAAACGAGTCGATCTTCCCTTCGCGACCATATTCGCGAGCGATCTATCGTGTGTTCCACGTGCGATGTAAGTACGATGGGAGGGTTCGTTGAATTATCCGATTGACGCGCTCGCGAACGATTTATCGTTGGTTCGACTACTGAAAAAGCGGATCAGCACGACGGACCGCGAATGAATTAGTACACAACGAAGGAAATGAAATCGAGAGATTAATAATTAGTTTTAGAGCGACGCGCTATGCATCGACGGTTATCTGATTGTTCGAAAACTGAAAATAACAGGCGTGTCACGTTCGTTAATCTTGTATGATGGCTCGCTTTGAAACACCGTGGATGGCTTGATTACACGCATCGTCGAATCAATTTTCGGAGTAACCGATTTATTGAAATTTAAAATTTCGAGAAAATTCTTCGTCGAGGATCTGATAATGCCGGTGACATAGCGTATTAATATTGGAAAACGTATCGCGCGGCGACCATAGACGGCGGAGCGAAGTTTAGTTGAAGTTCGATCGATGGAAACTCGGTGGAGGAAAATACGTGGCCCATCGTGCCCTATCGCTCTTAAACTTTGGGTCAGTTTAATTAATATAACGCTCGAGGTGACCAGATATATCAGTTTGCGTCGCCTCGGTGGTCCCAAGCTAATGGATCTAACCCTATCGATTCGTCGAATCCGACGCCTGGTTCCGGTCCCAGCAAAGTATTCAGTTTCATACTTACGAGGCGGGACGCTCAAAGGCAAAGGGGAAAATAGTGTCCAGTTCCCGCGTTACGAGAATGGATCAATCCGTGTAATCCCATCGTGCTTACCTGCAACGGACAAAAGCGGTGGTACGTTACAAACTGTTTTAATAAAGTTAATAAAGTTAATAAAAAGTTCAGCGACGCGCGAAACAGTTTTAGGCGAGCGCTCGGGGGTGTTGCACATATTTTGCAAACCGCTGGTCTACGGTATTATATCTCGAGGCGCAAGTTTCACGACGGCCCCCCGTCCACAAATCAGAAGCGCCCGGGATATCCTTTTGATACGTCCCCGTTTCGATGCATAAAACTTTTTTACTTAAAAAACTCCTGGATAACCCAGATCCGTTCTTTCGACTCGAGCACCGGAGATCAGCGTAATCCCGTGTTTAATATGGTCTTTGGGAGCCCGATCTTGCTCCAATTTAACGACGCGGGAAGAAAACTGTCCTCGGTTCGAGGCAGCTTAGCCAGACAGGTGGTGTCCGCTTCTAAACATAATGCGAGCACCTTCTTCTAAGACCCAGCAATTTCAGCCGAAGAACTATTTTACCGTAGGGGCACGAAGTTCACCGGAAGTTCCACGGGAACTTCCTCGTCAGTGTCTCGACCGCCCCGCGAAATCTACAATTTCGCGTCGCGGACCTGCAGCTCGAACGAGTCACCGCGTACAATCTTTAACTTAGAAATCCTACGGTTAGATCGAGCCGGAGCCCGGAATCCCTGACTCGTTGTAACTCAGGAACTCAGAAACTCGAGATTGCTCGTCCCCTCAGGGGAAGTTAATCTCGCGGGGAACCTTTAGGCCTTCCGACTTTTTCTTCGAAAACGGTTCATGCATAATTTATCGACCCAAAGGCTATCAGCCAGCAGCCAGCCAACAATTGTTAGAAAATTCGTTCGATTAGCGTGTTAGCGTCGATCCTTGTGAAAGGATAGCACGCGTGCCAGGGTCGTTACACCCTCGGGCATCGACCTCTTTATGAAGAGGCTCGGGGTGCCGATACCGAGGATCTACGTCCGTTCTGGCGGTCCTCCACACCAGCCATTGGAGGGACAGCGCGCTTACAATTTCCCACAAGCACTCGTTTCCGTCTCGATTCGTATATAATAGAATTTCTGACCTGTCCCTAACATCCCAGCGTCTAAGTCAGGGTCTGCTAGGTAGCCTTATTGATGAATTCGCTAGCAGGATGAAACGTTCTTCCCTCTCTTTTCCTTCATTCCCTTCTCTCTCGCAGTCACACAGCGACACAAAGCAACGCGTTTCATCCGCTGTTGATGAATTGGTTGATGAATTGGGTCGAGGATCGGTGGTAACGGATATAGGGTAACGCGACGAGTTCTAGGGGTCGTGGATGTTGCGTTTAGAGGATCGAATAGATTCCTATTGTCGATCGTCGAAATGCTGTCACGTGGCCGATGATTCGACGCCATGGCGCTAAGAGGCACGTGTAAAGCGATCAGGGTGTTCTCGAAGGATCTGGCCACGCAGTGGAGAAGGTGACAACCCTTCTCTGGTAAGAGGACCCCTTGGCACTTACCCCAGAACCACAGAGCAAAAGACATACGTGAAAAAAAAGGCAGAGTTTCTCTCAAGTACGATTTAAAGGCAGACCACGGCGCTAAGTACATTACAGCGAGTGTGTCTAGCGTCCCTCGAACCGGAGAGCTATATATAAAAGATCTCTGACCTATATTTCGTTCTCACAAACGAGCACGATCCACCGGAACCTGGTCCAGGAGCCTCCGTAATGGATCGCCAGCGAACAAGTTTTCAATTTCTTAACCGATGGGAGACAGACGCGGCGAATGCTTTCAACCCCGTGCATTACGAGATTCCCCGCGACGCAACGCCACGCAAGAGCTTAATAAATGGATCCACGGATGGTCCATTGTGATGTCGCGGCGCATCGTTTCCGCCACGCGCCTCCGAGAACTTCCGTTCCCCTGCTACGAACTTGTTCTATTTTCTTTCGCATTCCGGTGAATTCCAAGTACGTATCGCGCCGGAAGTATGGATACTTTCGCGGTCGTTCGATGGTTGAAGATCCGTTGGAAGAGCAACACGGAAATTATGTAGATTTATGATACGCAGGTTCTTCGACATTTCTTATTTTTAATAAGTTTTGATGAATGCGATACGAAGTGTGCGGTTTTCATTTAGGAGAAGTTAGACTCGAAAACTGAGAAACAAAGGGATCCATAATGTATCTTCACCTGTTGGTCAGCCAATTGTATCGCGACCCTTCTACCGCCCCAGGCAATTACACCAATGAGGGGGAGGATACGATGGTAAACGCTCCAAACGAAATTCCCACGTAGGACCTGTAGCCCCTTTTTCGCTTTTCCGGTTGGACGCGCGCATCGAATTATCCCTTTCTTTAATTTCGCGTAACATTGTGCAAAGCGATTTTTAGTAGCGGAAAAGAACCGCAGAGTTAAAGGTACGGTCGGTTTTCGCCTGCAAACCGCTAATTGGAATCGACGAGTGTCGAAAATCGTATTAATTATCGGGCCAGCCGCTGGCTACAAAGATACCCCGATTTTCCTTCCCGATAAATGAATGTAATTAGATGTCCGATGAAAAGCACAATACGTTTTCGCGGTGATTATCGAATTCTCGTTTTAATATTCGCCCGGTCCTGATAGAAAATAATCGGGACGCCGACATGGTGAAACAACGGCCGATAGTGGATCAGTGACGATAACGAGTGCCAACAACCGCCAGGCGTTAATGAGCTCGCGATTCGATATTACCAATGGGATCATTTATTATAAATAATTAGAGGCAAATTATATTCGAAGAACCAGCTCGCGAGTCGATTGACTTTTCGCCGGATATCCTCGAGTGCGTTCTCTCTCTCCCTCTCACCGGATGATTTTGATAAAATTTTCGTACCGTTTGCGTAGGAATTTATTATACGCAATTTCGTTGCCTGTTAGCGCGTCTTTCATCGATAACCGTAAAATATGCTCGAACTTTGGCTAAACTAGAAACGTTTTGTGGCTTCCACGTCGCTGGAATGGAAATATATTTTCCTCTGATCCTTTGAATTACCGCATTATTCAAACGAAGCCATTTTTAATGTCGAAACGGACGCGAGAATAATCGAAACGTTTACCAATGTTCTCCTTTCACGAAAAGGCAAACAGGCTGTTATTTCCGCGATAATAGATCAAACTCGAGCAAACTTTTATTACCGTTCATTCTGCGGGACCTTTGGTTTCGAATTTCCGACGAGTTTCTTAATTTTTCTTTTTTCCCCGAAGCGGGGAAGAAAAAAGGGCGCAAAGTTCTCGAAGGGTGCAACGGTTCGATACTTTGTCTTGTCGAGCGAGAAAAAGGAATCCCAGTGCGCCGTTTAAACTTTCAGACATCCTTTACAGTCGCCAGGGCCCTTGCCGCGCTTCCCTTTCGTTTCCCTTGGGTCATTCGAGAACACGTAATCGAGCGCTAAAAGTTCCTATCGTACCGATATCGTTGTTTCCTCGAACTTGCTCGAAATGACTGCAATACTTATCGTTGTCCCCCGTCGATTTAGCATTTGCAAGTAAAATAATTTTGTTTGCTTCCTCGAAACCTCCGCAAACATGTGTTCTCGAGGGTGAAACGAAACTTAAAAGGAATTGATTATACGCCAAAGTAAAGCGCGACCGATGAGAGACGTTCAATTATCCAACAGTTATTGTCCTTACTGTATGAAACATCTTTGCGCAGAAGGCTGTCAAGCGATGAATTGAGAGAGTTCGCGGAGACGAGCGGGAAGGCGGAATCCGTTTAGTAAATATCTTTTCTACGGGTAAATTGGTCACGGTCCAGGGCGTTTCCGCGTCTTTAATTAAAATTCATTTCGCGTCCGACTCGTCCTTGTACCGAAAGAAGGCGGAAGCATAGAATTTGGCGGATGTTTTGTGCGACAGAGGCATTCACCGGAACTTCGCTCGCCAGTCTAATAAACTTTCCTGACTATTGTCAGAGCACGATCGTTGCTGGGACCAACGCTGTCCCGTTCAAATTAGACGAAGACGTATACAAAATATTCGAGAGCCATCGCTGAGATGGTTTTGAGAGACAAAATGAGTGGAAAGTCGAATTAAGCGTGCGACAACGGTACGAGTTCGCCACTTAACGGATTCTCGTAGCCATTTTTGTCGCCTTAATTTGGTTGTCGCACGTTCGAGGGCAATCTTGAAGCTTCTGAATTAACGCGCGTTCAAATATTTGCAACATGTACATTGGTCGTCGCGAAACAATGCAATGGCGGAAGCAACAACAATACGAGCAAATATTGTATCACACGTGGTTCAGATGGAAACCAGGTCGTGGAATAATAAACTGTTGAAGGGGCGAGGAGGTGGCTTGTTAGGGACTAACCCGCGGCGTATTGACCCGTCACTGTAACCGGAAATGATAGCGGGTAATCGCGTGGAACCTACGAGAAGAAGCGGAACGGTCTCGTGACGGAAGACATCAGAGGACGAGCTGCAAAATTGGAGGGTAAATAAACCAAGAAAAAAGGACCGGGAACGAGGATAAATTGTGTCGGATGAACAACGAACGCTTGCCTCGTTATTCGTTAAACATTTCGACGCGAGGATAAAGTAGTCGTTCTGATCGAATCAACATTTGCGAACCGTTTCTCTTCTCTTTCGCTTAGCGCAAGAATTCGAAGCCCAAAACTGATGAAACCGATACGAGGTTGGAGAAGGGAGGGAAACGTTGTAGAATTTGAATTGAATTCCTACGAGGCCACGGAATTGGATGTGAAAATTTTGCGCGACGCAATCGGATTACGATTTGAAGAGGCGTCGCGATATCTCGGAAGTATTTCAACGTGGCCAAGAATTAGCGCAAATCGATATTGTAATGGGTTATCCAAGCAGACGTTCGATAATTGCATCTCAATTAAGGGATCCGACCTAATTTCAGACGTGGCTGGCTGCCTCCTCAAGACCGGCTTCAAGATCTTCCGGCTCGCTGCGCTTCCAGAAACGTTTATACCCTGGTTGCGGTAAATACCTTAAACGGCGATGAACTTGGAAACGATCCTTGCACGTAAACCGCGGTTTCATTATCTTCTGTCCCCCTGCTGGCCGCCCCAGTTGATTGCACCGAGGAGCACGGCTCCCTCCGCCTTGGAATTCCGGCGTCGAACGATGCCGATGCCAACCGAGCGCATTCCGGAAAAATTCTACACTTCTCTGCTTCCGTATACCCAGGCGAATACCGTTCAGTATCGATTCGACGTTCTATTAAATTAATTAAAAAACAATATCCCGAGCTCTTGGATATTGCGCAACGTTCCTTTGGTCGCGTGACGGGATGAATAAAACATGAACGTGCACAGTCGGTCCCGCCTTCTCGTCCGCGCGAAATCGCGTCCAGCCTGACCCGCGTTCGTGTTGTCTCGCGAACGCGAAACGGTCCTCGTCGAAACGGGTAATTAACAATCCACGGGACCATCGATGTTCTTAAGAAACGACGAGACGGAAGGGGCGGGCGAAAGAATTAGCTAAAACTTCTCGAGCCCTCTGAAGACCTCTCCACGAGGTCGTAGTCGGTGTACATCTTAATAAGGACTTAATTTGCAAAGTATCCTGGGTAAATCTTGCCGTGGCAACGGTTCGGCCGGAGAGGCCGTAGAAGAGGGCGGGGATGAGCCAGCTGGTATCTGGCGTCTAATTTGTATAAAATTCGCTGGCAGTCCGTGGCTGGCTGCGGGGCACTTTCGCCGAGGCGGACCAACTTAATTTAAGTTGAAAAGTCGACCTCACGCCCCGAGGACTGTACTTCAAACACACTTCCAGTCGGCGTCGCACGCCTCGGTTCCGTTCATCGTCCGTGTAATCGCGTAAATCTGCCGGAAATCGCGCCGCGTTCACGTGGACGGGCCCCAAGACGGACGGTGTCGTGCGACTACCGACAGGTTTAACCAGAAACCGCGTCGACAATGATAACGAACGTGGCTGCGAACGCGCGAAACGCACCTCACATTTATCGCAGCGATGAAACGCTTGACGGGCTCTCGAATAAATTTAAACTACGAGATTGCTTCTTTTCCGCTCAGAGCTCCCGCCTCGAGAAGAATTCCACGGGTACCAGCCGGGGGTTACTTGAGGGGGTTGAAGGATCGCCGTTCCTCGCGTTGAGAATTCGCCGCCGCGGACCGTTCAATTTCCTCCTTTTGACTGCAGGAACGGAATGTTTGCCGCGCGATCCCCAACGAGCGGCTCGCGTTCGCGTGGCTCTTTACCCGCGCGTGATCACGCGATTGCAATTCCCGGCTAGCGATTCCAGGATAGTGTCCCGCAATTTCGTTACGCTTTGTTGCGCGCTTTTTGCACGCCGCGCGGCTACCAACAGCGTTCCGTACGTGCCGTGAATCGGGCCGGCTCGTAAAACGCTGGTTAACTCGACGGGGGACGTCCCGCGATTCGGCTCGCGCCGCTCCCGCGACAAACGCCTGGAAGACAATCGATATTCGGGACGCGGCACGCGTGGCGACGACGCTTCCTACTTCGTTTCGCCGCGCGGCTACGAATTTTCCTGGGCCTGTCTGAGGGTAAATAATCGCGGGGGTTACTTCGCACCTCCCTGTTTAATTCCATTTACTTTTAATAGGGAAACTTTCGCCGCCTAGTCTGCGGGCGACCTTCGTTTGTCGAACTTGTTAATAAAGTTAGCAGCGGGACCGCGGCGGTTGCCGACGGTCGCGTTCGCCGGAAATTTGTTTAGAAATAGCTTCGCGGAGTGTAAAAAGGATATGAAAGGATCGCGCGTACTGCCACATTAAATCGAAGAAACGAGTCGTTAATTACATTGAATTAATAACAAATTATTGAATTAACGGGGAAATCGGTTATAGTTGACTAATGATACTTGTTAAATTACTGAATTGATAAATAAGTCGATCGGGACAGTCGATCTCAAGTGATGCAGCGAGGAATCAGTGGCAAGTAGTACGAGTCAACCGTAGATCAGACGTCCCAGTGGCGATTAAGATTGCTGTTGAAAAACCGATGCCACTCGGAGTAATAATGATGGAACGTCGCTAGTATAACGGTTAATGACAATAAAAAGTGTGAAGTTACACGCGGAAAATAAGGGAAAAGGCGACGCCTATAACCGGACAAATTAGGGGGCGATTATTGCGCGCGAGCGTCAGAATCGTCGTGAAGGAAGGTACTTCTGTTACGAGAAGAGCATTAATGTTCCCGCCGAAGGGGTGTCGTTATTCTCGTAACGGCCTGCATTAATAGTCCACGGGGAGTGTCACTTTAATGACATCGCGGCGCGGACAATTGTAAAAGCTCCGCTAGTCCGCGACTCGCAGGTTTAAAGAGTAAAATATCACCTCGCACGCCCTCGATTTGCATCCCACGTCATTGTTCCCTCATCGTCCATTTGGACAGAAAAACGGGCTCGGATCCTCTTGGAAACGTCCCTTCTCATAAATTCGCCGACCGCATTCGTCAATTTTTATCAAAAACCTCTGTTCCACGCTTCGGTTCTTTCTAAACATTTGTTCTCGCGCAAGTGTCTCCTATTTTCCTCTTTTCACTTCCCGCACAGACACGTGCGAACAGATCGCACGTTTCTAGGTCACCAGCAACTTCTTGTAACCTGTTGTTTCGGCGTGACCCGCGATAACGATGGCAGGACGAAACCACGCGCGAATAAATTCGAAATCGCAAGAAACCGAACGGCTCCCGTGCGCGACTTGCGTCCGCGAATCTGTACAGTTGCAGAAGCTACGAAACGACGAGCGTCCGCGCTGTAACGTTGAGGTTTATCGCGCGATGCATCGGAAACGCGTGAAATTTGCTGGCTGACACTTGCCAGAATATTCCCATCAAACGTCGGCCACCGTAAAACATCGCTCTGTCGAACGACGTCGAACGTCGGTCCTGTGCCGAGCGCCCGACAAACATCGTTTGATCTCGAAAACACGAGGGCATAAAAAAGCCTGGTGACGAGCAGGCTGCCGGGCGAAACGGTCTTCTTATCGGCGTGGAACATTCGCGATAAAAGACGAGGCCGTAGCGAGAGTAGTCGTAAAGCGTCTGAGGTGAAACAAGCCGATACTGGGCGGAAGCGAGACGATCGTCTCGATAGAACTTAATTCCGGGCCGAGGAGGAAATATGGTCCCGGTGATGGGACGGCGTGGAAACGAACATTTTTTACACTTCCGTTAACAAGTAAAAAACAGTTCGAACGCTGACATAAATCCCGCGAACCCTTTTTTCGTCGATCTAAGTGAGGGGAACGCCTATCGCTCGCGTTTTGTGTGGCCAAGGGAAACAAGTTATTTTTATTCGGAACAATGGGAGGGAAAAAGAGCGAATAACGGGAAAGCCTCGTGAAACATGGAGGCTCGCGGTGGTATTTATAAAATACCTCCAATTCAATTTGAACAACTTCCAATCTGGTTGAAAATACAAGGAACGGAGTTCGACGACCGGTCACAGTGATGCGATAAAAACTGCTGGCAGGGATGGAGGAAATGTTGACTGGTCACGTTTCCGTGGTCCCTTTAGGCTTAGAAGAGATTTCGGTCGACCTGCCATGGATTAACACGACCCTGTGTTACGGGGTTTTGGCTGACGCGGGGATAACGGGGCAAGACCAACTTCCGGTTGATGAATTGAGCTTGGATTAAGGCGGTGGCTCGAGAGAGGTCCGCTCGTCGGACGTCGCTGCCGGAAGGGAAAAATTTCTGCTGGTAACCGAGAGATGACGAAGCCAAGATTGCGAGAGGGACTCGAGAGAGCGGTATCTAACCTCTCGTGTAATTGTAACGATTAATCTGTTGCGACGAGATTTATGTTCGTACGGATCTAACCCGAGCGGGGAAACTTGTGTTGTTTAATCAATTTAACCGAGACGGGAGAATAAGTTGCGTGGCTGAATAAAAGATTCGCTTGCAACTATGGAATTCAATTAAAAGTTGGCTAACTGGAACCGAGGGCACAGCGAGGAGCGAGATTAGACAAAGCGTTAATACTTGTAATCTGAGTTCGAGTTCTAGTAATGCAGTAACAACTATGCAACTAAGTAGTTGCAAGGAGTCCAAGCGTATTTCCCAGCACCGTCTAAGAACTTCGATGTATAAACCAACTTGGTACGTGTCAAGCAGAAAGTGATTTCTGCCTCATATATATCGATTGAGTGCGTTCTTGTGTTAGAGTCCTGGCAATTTAATTCCCGGAACAACTACGTGGAATCACCCGTGCAATGATTTGGTTGTAATCAAGCTTGTAATCGCGTACGCGCATACCTTGACTGGTACACGTTTCAATGCCAAATACATAACATCATTTAATTAATTAGCTATCTTTTACGGGTATACTCTAGAAATTAAACTATCACAGCACGCATTACTTTTTTTATTATTACTTTCCACGAGTCTGTCCGCATTACTAAAACGTATTCTAGAAATTCCTATAAGCAACTTCTATAGCAATAATGGAATCATCTCCTCAATGCCAGGCACGTCTTACGACCATCCGAGAATCCTATTTCCCAACTTTCGCGTGCGTAGCGCGCGCCCCGGTGCATCGTTACGCGTTGTGTAAAACCGCGAGGATAACAATGCAGCTCCCGTCTCGTAGGGGAGGTTCATTGTTAAAGGACGATCGAGAGAGATTTTGCCGCGAACGTACATATAGATACGCGCATAGGCGCACGAGCGAACGTTGCAGCCGACGGATGATTGCGTCTCGGCGAGAATGCAATCTGGAACAGTGCACACTTCTCCGTTTGCCGTTCCTCTTCGAGATTTAGAGGCTCGTTGCCAAATGTCAGGTCGCGGGAGTACCTCCCACTAATTAAGTTTACTCCAAGAAACACTCCTATCCTTCCTCCAGCGGCTGGTTTAACCCCCCCTCGATTCTACTTTTTGTCTGCGCGCCACGATTCACCCCCTCGTCGCTTACCTCGTTCACCTTTTCTATATTTGCGCGCAACTTGTACGACTTCGCGCTGACAGGACGACCTCTTCGCAAATCACAGTTAATTGATAACAAAAGTTATTTTTAATGCGCAACAAATCGTCTCTCAACTTGTGTATTAGCTTCTACCGTGCTATTCGTGTAACTTCTATAATTACAAGTTATTATCCATTGTTACAGTTAAGACAAGGGAAAACCTATTAGCCTAATTTGTAACATGCTCCCAGATATTCTGAACTCCAATACATATATGTTTCTATGCACCGCGTCCCACTTCTGAACGCTGTTGCAGTTTCCTCGCGACGCATGACTTTTGTCCATGCAGATTACACCACAAAGGGAGTCCCAGCAGAGACGTGTGTGTACAACCCTTTCACGATAACTTCGAGGGAAGAAAAGAGATATCCTCGCAGCAAGCTTTGACAGTAATTCGCCCAACAGTAAATTAGCCGTCCCTTCTTTACTCGACAAAAATGATTAACCGAAATCTTTCTCAGTCCCGAGCTTTCCGCCCTCTTTTCTCGCCTGTTTTCCGCACGATTATTCCATCGATCGAGCTCGCGCGCCTCGTTGCTGAAATTTTAACGAATACGAACGTCGTCGTCCACGTTCACCGCAAGCAGTTCCTTCTCGGTTCCCCAACTGCCGACACGTTCGCCAAACTTTCGCCTACTCGTTCCACGGAACGCCAGGAGCGTCGACGGCGGGCCGCGGAAAATTCGCGAAAAGCGTCAATACGTCTTGGAAAGTTTCGCAGCGACCGTGCCCGCGGGTAGCCACGGGGGTTTGCTTCTGGCGATTTTTCGAAAACGGGCCGTCGCGTGCTACTCGTGATTTCGAACGGTTCCTCGGGGAAATTCCGAGGCGACGAGTCGCGGAGGATCATGGCGGCCATTTTATTCACGCGAACGCGGGAGTGCAGAGGACACGATAAATTCGCGCTCTCCGATATTTTTGAAACTTTCGCATCGATTTCGCGAGCGCGTTCCCCCGCGTTTCCGCGAGAATTCTCTGCGTTCCACGCGGATTCGAAGCGGCTCCCTTCGAAACTCGCCAGACCCGCTCAAACGCGGCCGTTTTATTCAAACCCTCGTCGACGTAGTTGGTGGCGCGTGATCGCACTTTGTGCCGGTGTACAACCGCAAGTGAGCCGTGCGAAAGCTGCGAGAAGCGAAGTCGTAAATATTACCCAGGTACGAAGTCGGCTGACTAAACGCATTGGTATTCATACGACAGTGTTCGCGTTCTGCCGAAAGTGTATAATAAAATTCCGCGACGAGGTTGTCCGTGGCTGAGCGACGCAAAAATGTCGCGGAAACGCTGCGAGTGGCGGTCAGGTGACTCGCGTATCGTAGCCAACAGCGTTTTAATAAAAATTGACGATTTTTTTCTTCGAACGACGCAACAAAATTGTGCCGTAACTCGACGAACGAGCAAAGGAAATTACGCTTCGCATTACTTCTTTTACATCTTCCGGTAAATTTCTCGTGTAATTTAATATTTAGTTTAAATGGCTCGCGTTTGCAACGCAGCTTGGGGATTACGATGCAGCCTCTGGTAGTCAGACGCAGAACTCTCGCAGAAGAAGTACGAAACGGCCATTTTTCCTGTCGCTGAAAGACGGAATAAGGACGGCGATGCAAAATTTTGTATCACGTCGGGTCGCGAATCGAGGTCGCCGTGGCATCCGTGCGCTGTGTGACGTTCAACAGCTGTCGCGTTATAATCGCTCCAAGCGTGAAATTACAGCGGAATCGATACTCGAACTGGTCGGCGGTTTTTGCACGGCCAATGGGAACGCGTGGCGAAGCAAGAAAACGCCGAATCAAATTCTAAGCGACCCTCGACTCTCATAAATTTAAAATACCATCGAAATGTTTTCAGCCTCGCGATCCGATCGTGCGAACTCTGATCTTAATCCAAACTCTTGCGATATCTGTGCTACGTACCTTCCACCCTCGCCACCCCTCGCTCGCTCGCTAGCGCCACATCCTTTTCCCACGCAATTATCTAGACATTTCTCAGTTTCTCAGGTAATTAACGCTTAATTGCCTGCTTAATCTCTTAACCACCGAACTATTCCACGAAGTGGTTGTAGCGAAGAAGAATTTCGAACTCTCGTCCTTTTTCCCTACGTTGATACTGTACCACACCGAAAGGCAGAGCTGCGGGGAGTACGTGTGAAGTTTTCACACGATACTCACGCTCTGCGTTTCACGACAAAAAAGACTGCCTCGAAAGCACACAGGGGAAGCGTACACCGTAAGTGGAATTGGAGAGAGCGTACCAGCGCAGACAGCATGCATATTGGAGCAAATAAGCAGTCGCAGAGTTTACCTAATTTTATACAAGTTCACGCGTCAGATGCGGGTACTCTCTGCTCGGTTATGTTCCGCTAAGTAAGTCGACGTGCATTTATAGAGGCCACGGTTCATCGTGCACGGCGAGCATCGGGTTAAGCCGCGATTAACGCGACGCAACTCGATAGAAACGCTCGAGACAGGCCGCGCGAGCGCATCCCCGAATCTCGAACTCGATGGAGCGTGTTGGAGTCGCGTGTACCGCGAATAAATCTGTTTATCTAACGGTCAACCTGCAAGGAGGCGGCGGCGGTGGCTGCCTTATCGCGTACGCCAATGCTCGTTCTTTATTTCGCGACGCGGCGCGCACAGTTTTATTCGCCGGTTGAGCGTAAAAGCCACCCCTCCCAGATAACATTGTGAACGCGAAACGCCGTCCCCCGCGGCAGAAACCGCGCGTTTCCTCCGCTGCCAGATAACTCTGTGTTCGCCGATGTCGTTGCCGATCGACAGCCATTCGACGAGCTATGCTTTCGTCGACGAGCGACTATTATGCGGCCAGATCTTGAGCGCCCCTCGGTGGAAGCGTTTCGAGAACGGCCGCGATTTTATGCCTCCCCGTTGACGATAGCGTCGCGAGCCCTCTGTGAAGCCATAATCTCGGGGCGGTGTCTCGCGAGCCGCGGATGGAAAATTGATATCCGCGTCGTTTGTTAGTTTATCAAGAGCTGAAGCGCATTTTTTACGCGCTTGTATCAATTTTGTAATTTAACCTGCATTATCCGGCTCCTCTCGTTCTTACATTCTGTGTACCAGGCAATAAAAACGGTTTATTATTCGTAACATCTTCTGAAGTTTATTGACCTCCGCCCAGATGAGTTTTTCTCAAGTAATATTGGGTACTTTTTATTTTTTAAGAAGATCCTTGATGTTCACGCTATTAATTCTTTCTTTCTTGGATATTAAACCTGAATTTTATCATAAAGTATAAAAAAACTTATTAATTAAAGGAAATTAAAGAAAATTTATGAACACCATTATGAAAGAGCGAAACTTCGGTCGTTTAGAAGAAACCTGATGGGAACTAATGGCACGATCATCCTGCGGATATATATTTTTTCGGTAATGAGGACAGCGTAATTTCTTAACGTCCGTTCGAGAAGGATTTAGGCGGTGGGAGGTAATAGAGACGTTAATGGAATGGTCGATCACGTGAGGCATTCTCGGGAAACGGAACGGTGGGATCGAAGCCTTTCGACGATATATTAATTTGCCCCTCTCGATTCGCAACGCGTCTCAATTAACCGGGCTCTAACGAACAAAACGAAGCCCGCGCCTCGATATATATTCGTTTATCAAATTACCGTCAATGAAGGCGGGAAGCTTTTATATCTCTATATCGAATAATTGAGAAAAATCGACGCTGGCTAACGGCCCTGATAGCCGCCGCGTAGCTCGAAGGGTGAGCGTAATAAAACTTGAACGGGGAACGGAGTTTCATCCGCGGCTGCGGAGTTTTTGGGTCACGTCACGTTACTTATACTCCTCAATCCTTAGCTTCCCTAAAAAATAAATCACTAGCTTAGAAGCCGACGGGAGAAGCAAACTTCGAGAGGGATTACCATCTTAATGTACGGGAGGAATCAATGAGAAACGGCGAACGATTTTACATTTTTTTTTTGCGAAAAGCTATTGCGGAGCGAGGAAAACTGCGTGGCAATTCTGAAAAATCTCGCGCCCACACTTTCACTCCATAATTGTAACCCCGTTCTAGTCGTTCCTCCTCGTTCTCCGCCTCTATATTCTTCACAGGTCTGCTCCGCACCGTCGCTCATTTATTCCAACGATTGCACACCGACTCCACCACTTAACCGGTCTCCCTGCACCTCGACTTTATTACTTCGCTAACTAGCTTTAAACGCGAACTTTAGTTTCGCGTCTGGAATTTGAACCCCTGAGATGGACCTGCGATGGCGGAAGTTACTTTTCGACGAACGGCGGATCGCCGGAAACCACTGGAAATAATTAAACGTAGCCGTGTTGTATCCGCCAGGAGGCGTCGATCCGTCCGTCGAAGCGGCTAATAACATTCTTGCGCCTCGTTCAATTTTCATGGTAATTTATTTTTAATCATATTTCCCCCGCTCTTTAAAAAGTCTGCTGATCTCGCGACAAATGCGAGCAAGTAGCTGTTATTAATACGCGTAATTCCGTGTTTCAATTTATGCATCGACGTTCCGCGCATCTCGAAACGGTTAGCACGCGATAAATCGCCGCGGAATTTTATTGCCACGGCCGCAGATCTAAATACGTCCGCGGGTTCTCCCGTACAATTTTTTCCCGACGGATTCCAACGCAAACACACCTGATACCCGTCGTCACGCGCGACACGCGTCTGTCGTTTCGCCGATCGGCGAAACAAAATCCCCAATTACCCCGGAAAAAACAATCGGATCGCACGAAATTGCCATCCTCGCCCGTCCCATTTACGCGCACACGGCCGTCGATCGTTCCTCCCTCCTTCGTCGTCCGTTGTCAAACGGTTTGACGGACGCATTCGAGGAAAGGAACGAGCGGCCCACGGCCGGAAGCGCCGCGGCGGAGGCATCGAGGCGGTCGCGCGTCGATTTTTCCGCCCGAGGGAGCCCGTATCGTCCGGCTCCGCGTGTAATTCCAGAAAATCTAATACCAATTCCCTCATCCGACCGCGAGATTCGATATCGACTCGACTGTTTCGGTATCCCGTGAACGGGCGGAAGACGGGGTCGGAAAGAGGATTCGAATTTTCCGCCGTAGGAAGCAGGGTAAATTCGGGGCGCAGCGCGCGGTGGTCGGATTTCGAGAGCGTCGAATTTCCTTAGGTTTCACGGGGAACCCGGTTTGTTTATGGCCCCCGTGGCGAGAAGGAGGGCTAAGCAAGGCTCGTTTCGGGCTTCGCCCATGGAACACCCTCCCCTCTCATTCTCCGAGCACTCGTCGAAAACGAACAGGTTCGTACGAGTGGGCCTCGAGAACTCGCTGACTGGCGGAATACGACGCTCGAAATTACGAATAGGCGAGGGCGAACGCGAGCGGAATCCGTTGGATTCGCTTGGCCACTGGGCCAGATCAATCGTGAGGCGAACACCGGGTTATTAAATCAGCCGAGGGACGAATTTCGACGTGGGGGTAAATTCGACGGAGTCGTGCGAGGGCTTTCGGCAGCGGCCACGTTTGCTCTTCTTTTGACGACGGGTAAACGGCCTCCTGTCTCCGAGCTCCCGCGGGCTGAAAGGGTTCCCGGAGACGCTTTGAAAGAAACGACGAGGGTAAACGGGGTGGTTTAACGGGGTTGCCGGGATCATCAGTAAATATCACTTCGCTTGGGGGATGGTAATTGTCGGTACAGCGAGCGAAGAGGGTGTAAATGAGAGCACGTCGTTTGAATAATCTTCACCGTTTCGTTTATACAGAGAGAGATAGATAGATAGAAAGAGAGAGAGAGAGAGAGCTTGAACAATTCGAAATCTCATCCATTCAAATAATTTCTATAAATCTCTAAATTGACCCAAATGTCCGTTCGATAAACAATTCCGAGGCGAACAATGGGACTGCTCATCGAAGAGCGGACGCTGCATTTATCGATAAGTTAAATAATGAAATGGGACGGCGGAAAAATTGTTGATAGTAACGTTTTAATCGGGAGCAGGGTGGATCGCAATTAAATCCATTCAGGTATCGGAGGATCGTTCGTCGCGCCTTCGTCTCGTTAATTCGGGTAGACTGACGCGCGAATTAAGGATGCACAGTGTATGAGTGAGAGAGCCCGTTGTTCTTACCTAGCGAAGACTCTACATTATTATCCGGCGGAATTCGCAGAATTTCACGGGAACAGTCAGCGAAGTGGATCTCGACGCGGGGGTCGGTAATTGCTTCTCACGTGCCGAGACGCGCTGATTAAACTAGTTGCCAAAAAGTGCAGGCCCGGCTGTGCTTAGTTTAGCGAAATACGGGTTAATTTGACACGACTGTCGCGACTGTTGCACTCAGACGATCAAAACACCACGCTACCCTTCCCCTCTCTCTCCGCGAACGAACGTCGCGCGTCTTAAGAGGCTTTTCAGAATTATGAACGACCAGCGTGTACGTGGAAGTATTCACGCGTCCGTAATTACACGTGGCCCTGAGTCATTGGCCAGACTTGCGAATTCGTTTAACCAGTGATTGTTAAACGAAGCGTTCCTCTATTTTTCTGCAAACGGAAACGATGCAACTCTCACCTCCATTTTTAATTAAAAGAATGTACAAATTGCAGCAAAAATATCTAGGGGGAGAGAATGAAGCTGGAAGTAACATTTGCGTTTCCAGGAGAAATATAAAATTTTCGTTCGACAGTTATCTATACAAAAAATTGTCAATTTATTTGTTTGTTAATTACTTTTCTATCATATCCATTGGGGCGTGCGAAATAAAAATTGTTTTCGCTTCGAAAATAAATGAGTATCGCCTACGATCCACCCTAGGAGTTTCCCCGATGTCCTGACTTCATATTTTTTCGACTTACACCGTCGTGACTCTCAGCGTTCCAAATGTTAACCCAGCAAGCTGAAGTGGCGGCTGAAATTCGCTATTTGTCGCTATTTGAGAGGAAGTTTAGTCTCTACATGCCTCGAAATTGATCCTAGCCAGAACTGTCAGTTATATTTGGACTCTGGTGTGTAATACCGATTCTGGAGATGGTTGCACCTTCAAGGTATCTTGTTGCGTCCAACTCGAGCAGCGAGCACTCGTGTCCTCCTGAGACTTTGCTCAAACGAGCGGCGTTTGAGTTTCGACTGGCGCCCTCGAAATTGCTACGCTGCTGCGGCGGATCGGTAAACTCGTCGTTGCATCGCGCCACGGAAACCATCGCCGATACCCGCCCGCGTCTCGGTAGTTTCTTTATTTACAGGAAACCGTGGGAACGCTGTTCGCGGCTTTCTCACGGATTCGCAGCGAGGGGAAAATTGACGTCTAATCTACGATTCGATATCCGCGGGATGCAGAGGAAATCGAATTCTGTCAAGAAAATGCCAGACGCCTCTTAGGCAATGATATCGTGGATCGTCGGATGGTTTTCGCGCGATAAATTTGGAACAATAGCTCTCGATGGGGACGCGAGAGGGATTGTCCAGCGGGAAGGACAGTTACAAAGGAGATGGAGCACCGACTTAAAGGCGTGCTTACTCGAACAGCCTTAGAAATATATTATGGCACTCCGGTTCGAGAGGTTTCCCTGGGTTCGGATCAGGACCTGGCAGGGACCATTTATCTGCTCGGCTACTCGGTGTCAGGAAATTATCATATTTTTGCATAATGGAATCAACGTGGACGCGAGCGTAGCGCGGTGGCGTACGCGTCGAGGGACGGAAGTTCCTCGAAAATGATGCGATCGACTGAACCTTCTACGGGGAAAGATGAAATTTCACTGGGGAAATTATGCGGGGACTCGAATCGCCGGGTTTCGATAAGTGTAAAGGGGAAATGGTTGACGCGGTTCGCTGCGATTCTCCAGATCCGTGGATCCTGATTTGCAACCCGTTTGTGTTCAATAAAAGTTTGGCGTTAGTTTACGTTACAATATTAAAAGGATAGAAGGAAGGATAGAAGGTAGGGTACTTAATAATATACTATCTTGTAATTAGTATCGTAGAATAATCAAGATGGGAATAGATAATTCCAATTTTAAAAACTTATACTATCAATCTTATAAACTATTTTACATCCAGACTGCGAATTTTATGCAAACAACTAGAACAGCATGCTTTACGATAAACTAAACGTCAATTCGCTCTTTTTATTTCGCGTGTCCTTGGTTCGAAACGATACTGGAAGGTTTCCAATATTTTCGACGCATAAACAATATTTCAAACTATATAAAATATATCCTTCAAACCAAGGAGCAGCACAACAGAATGTAACACCGACTGTTACAAAATTACGAAGAAAGATCACGCTCTGTGCACGCGGATGCTGATTACATTCCGTTTCGATATATTACATCCGCATAAACATCCGCAGTCGATGTACGACGAAAATTTCATGAATATTCGTACAAATAAACGACAGCGCCGATAAATGCGAGAGGGGCGAATTCCCGCGGACCGTCGTTGTATCCGTTGCCAAGTTTCTGGACGCGGGTACCATTTATCTGGGCATCGAAACGGCCGAGTCTCGAGCGGACAGCGAAC
Source organism: Xylocopa violacea (assembly GCA_963969225.1). Classification (NCBI taxonomy): domain Eukaryota; kingdom Metazoa; phylum Arthropoda; class Insecta; order Hymenoptera; family Apidae; genus Xylocopa; species Xylocopa violacea. The sequence goes on along the minus strand of CAXAJV010000002.1, from coordinate 31,994,133 downwards.
GAATGAATAATTCGCGCGTACACGCGCCGCGGTCGGAGAAAACGAACAATTTAGTCAAGTGCTCGGCATTATTCGATAATTCAATTCCGCGCGACCGGCCGGCCTTCGCTATTAATTCGATTGCGCAGCTAATGCGCGTGATTTCGATGATCGCGCCGGGACCAGGAACGACATTCACTGCGTCCGGTAATTACTTACATTTTGGGGCCAATTTGCGCCAGGAAAGCCGGAAACCTGCTGCCGTGGAGCTCCCGTCGAACCGCGTGCTGGATTCGGCCACGGTTGTCCTCCTGCTGCTTCCACCATGATTCTTTAGCCGAAAGATCACCTCAATCTTGCACGCGTAACAGAAAATGATTCGTTCTACGAGTTAACAATGGATGCGACGCATTATCGAGGGACGCGTTGTTCTCGAACGTTCGTCACCGAGTCACGCGTCGCGGCGGTCAGACTCAAGGTTTAAAAACACGGACCGTCGTCGACCGCGCTCACTGTCGCAATAACAAGAGTGGCCTCGAACTCGGAAACTTCTATTCTTCCCCCACCCAAGTTTTGGTTCCCCCACTCTCGCACTCGTGCGTTTCTAATTTTTGCCTCGAGTCACACGACGCGAATATTTACACGGATAAGAATTTCTACGATACTTAAATGGATCTTTCTCGTCCAATGGGTCCTCCACTTGGAGTCAGCCATTTTATCAGTGGTATAACTGTTCGATCGCAGTCTCCCCTGAGGGTTAAGTAATTTTCTGCAATCCCTTCTGACGTGCAAGTACGCGAACGGTCCAGATTCGGATTACACGTGCCGTACCCGGTTAATACGCCGCCCTTAACGATCGAGTAAACTATTATTGTTATTATCACGGTTACTGGCGAGCCTGGAGATTTGCAGGGGTGAATACGTAATGATCTCACCGCGAAAGTAGCGAGCCAGGCCATTAACGATACGAATCGCGCAAAAATTGAGCAATTACGCGTACGCTCGTATAGAACTCGCAGCTGTACAGAATGAAACCTCTTCGTGATCGTTCAAGCGATCATAACGCGCAATTTTTCGACGCGAATCATCGGTCGCGCGATACATTTCATTCCAAGCTCGCGAAGTTGCGATATTTTTAATTAGTCGCTGCAAACAGAGGCGTCTAGCAGGGATTCGAAAATATGCGAACTATCGTTACGATTCGTGAATTTTCAATCACGCTCGCAAGACACGATGAGAACGGCGGGGGGAAGGGCCGCGCTGAAAGTGAGCAACAATTTCGAAATCCCCGAGGCTCGAGCGTTAATTTCCAATCAACCGGCGTGAAGTTTGTCCGTGCTCGTATAACGCGCGTTTTATTCCCCCAGCAATAAAACGAAATAAATTCTGTCGACGACGACGCGTCCTCCTCCGCCCTCGGATCGAATTCACCCGCCTCCACACCCACCCCCACGTGCTACGAGGAGGCTTTTCGCGATGAAAAACTGATTCGTTCCGGATAAAGCCGCGGAGCCGGCGTTAACTGCAAATTACCGTTCATCGAGTTACGCATTAAATTTCGTAATCAATGTGCCTCTCCCCTGGCCTGACGCACCGTTTTTGAAACGTTCCTCCCCGTCGTAATTACAGAAGCGCCGCGATTAATCAACGGATGTAATTAACGCGCATTCTGCCGGCCACGTAAAACTAACGCGACTCGTCAGCGTGTAATTGAAAAGTGTCCATCCGCCGTCCGATGAACCCCTTCTTTGGGAAATTCGGATTATTTCGCCGCGGGTATGCCGTTGTTAAAAGTGAGACCCTTGAATACGCTCACCTTTGTGGAACGTACGTTTCGCTGAAAACATTTGCGCTGGATTGTATGAAAGTGGCATCGAACGGTTGGCGGATGCTTTGAACGAGGTTCAGAGGAAGGGAAAGGGCGGAAACAGAGAAGAGGAATAAAGGGAACCCTTTGGGTGTCTTCTATAGAAATTACAAAATTAGCCGACGGTCTGTGAGAAATTGTTGCAGCGCGACTCCTCTTGTGGCAAACGTAGAACCTCGTCCTTAAAAATAAATCAAAGACAGTCGAGTGTCTCTAGTTTTCGAAATTCACGCAGATAATATCCGTTGATCATCGGCAGCCTCGGTGAAACCATCGAATTAATCGTTCTTACGCGAAATTAAGAAAAATACGAGGAGGCAATCACGGTTTTCGTTCGACCCTTTAACGGGACAGCTTGATTGCGAGATCGTCTGACCGTGGTTCGAGGTGGTCCATTGTAAATTCGAGCCTCGCGAAGATCCGCGGCCGATTTAATTAGCGATAGTGCTCGAACGGCCGAAGGAAGGAAACGAGGCCCGCGCGAACAACGAGATCCAGCTGCACCACTGACGTCACCAGAACACGTCGTCCTAGGATGGTACGCACGGCGCGGCTTTGGCGCGATGACAAATAGTCGTGTAAGAAGCTCGTGAAACAGAGCACGATAATGCGATACTATCGTGAGATAACGTTTAAATTTCATTCGAAATCCGTCCACGACGATTTCGCCCGGGGGAACAATGAAACGCTGCTCGTGGAATCCCCGTTTCGAAATTTGCGCTGAATTGGCCGGCTGTCGCCCGATAATCCGACGGTGAAACGCGCGCTGAGATGGGTTTAATGGAAAAGAGATATTTCGTAGATGCGCGTGAACAGCGAGCGGCGTTCGGTTTGGATTTATACGTTGAAAATCTGCAGCGCAAAAATCAATTGTATTTTTCACGCGTTTGCGCTTTGCGGGATGAAACCGCGAAACAGAGACTGCCATTGCCACGGACTGTAGCTGCGCGAGATACGAGTAAGAAACACAGAAAATGTCAGCCGCAGCAGTGGTATTATTAGTGGCTGTTAACGTGATGGTGAACACGAACCAAACGCAATCGATTAATATGCGTATTACCCAGCAATTCGAGCCCCAATAGGGTTACTTGTCCCAATCGGGCAATAAGCTAGTCTCGTGCAAGGGTTCATAATCGGCAAATAATAATGGCATAGTGTTATGATAATGCAGCGAGTCTACAACGAACAATACCTCGGTTCCATGATGAGCTTTAGACCACGATTTTGCAACTACTTCCTAACACGAGCATCCTGCTGCTTCGAATGCGAAACCTCGAGTTTGGTAACGTTCCGTTTACAAATTCAACTCCAGCATTGCTAATTATGTCGATTAGACCTCTGTCCAACTTTTCGTACCCCTTTCTCACGCTCGAGATAAAAGATTCGTCAGAATGGATTCTAATGCGCGCTGCGTTACTTGAAGATCCACCGAATCGTTCAAAGTGCCGTTTTACAAAAACGCCCCGCTCGTAAAGCGCCCCTAACTAAAAGCACCCCTAACTCACGAGACGTCTCAGATTCGCGTTGTCCAAACGAGGCGACTCTTTCCGTTCCACCCTTGCGTTTCTCATCCTCCTAAATCGCTAGCCAAACAAAGTGCAGTGGGAAGGTGGACCCCAAGTAACGTCGTCCGATCTCGCGAGCCAGAGATCAAAGAGTTCGATAATTGAAAGCACGAATGATCAAGCGATCGTTGCAGTGCGAGGCCAACGATATCGTTAAATGGCGCAGAGAGGTTCCGCTTTTGAGTCGACGAACAAGGAATTTCGATTTTAAGTAAATCATCGACGATAGAACTTTGGGGTGGTTGATGTTCTAGCGTGGAAATTTTAGGGGTCGAATGACCAACGATTTTGGACAAATCTGAACGATGGAAGAAAAATTGGCACCTATTTGCGCAGCATCGTGAAATGTTGTTGTTTCAAGTTTAATGGGATATAGTATTATTTACTGCTGGTTCGTATTGGGAGAACGAGCCAAGTATTACAGAAGCAAAACAATTTCAGCGCGGTAGAGCCGACAGCGGGTTGCGGACTCGAGTTACCGGGACAGGAGTCTGGTGGAAAACGCGTGCATCCGGCGCGAGGCGGTTCTTGCGCGGCGAAAACACATATCGGTGCGGCATTAAATCGTCACGGCAGTGTGTAGGCATTAGCGTTTGACGAGCAACAAGGTTCCGCACTTTAAGCGTCCCGACGACCGACGTGTTCGACCAGGATTCGCCCAGATAAGGCATTTCGGGGGCAAAACAGATACCGAAAGATCCTCCCACGTGAAATCCCGGGTTCTCTAAGACGCCTTCAATTTTGCCCCCTCGAGACCCTCGCAAAAACTCGAGGCTGAGGCTGGGAGGATGGAGGCAAGGCTAAATTGATGGGGGTGAAACGTTATTAACAAATAGCGTTACCGTGGGACGTCGAACAAATATAATAAATAAAATATTTTGCTGTTCTTTAGAAATATTGAGGAAAATAGAACAGAGTAGAAAACGTTGCTACGCTCTTTCCTCAAAAGCAAAGTTAATAACGGGAGTCGATCGAACCTGGAGAAGAGCCAGCTCGAAACGACACGGATTTCTTCAAACACCGATGATTATGCTTAAATGCGGGCGATTCTCGAGGGAAACCTCCGACAGTCCATTGCGGAACCAACTGCGACACCGAATTCTCTTCGATTCTCCCTTCGCCGGTCGAACAATTGTCGAATCTTCGCTCGTCGTTCGCGGAAACCGGACGAGGCAATTCAAAGCGGAGATCAGACAGAAACGAGGGGAGAAAAGCCGCCGTTAGACGACATGCGAACGCGAACCCTTATGATCTCGCCAGCGAACGACCCTCGCTCTCTGCTAGTGTCTTCCAGCAGCGAGGGAGGAGCTCAAAGTGGGGGAGAAGGGTTGTTTTGTTCCAGACGCTCGTTTCCCTCTGTACGCTGGAACTCGATATGGAACAGGTGATTCACGATAACTCCATTGAGACATCGAGTCGCAGGGGGTATCAAATGATGTATCACAATTATTTTGGAATATTAAGAGAAATTTCTTTTCGAAAAGTTCCTATCGTATTTACCGCACAGAACAAAATTATAATAATTATAATTCAGTAAATTATTTTCAATTTAATCGATAGTTATCGTTCTCTGCGTACGAAGAATGAGTTAGAAGACTGACCATTGAACCCCAAAGCCAGAATTCCATTTCTTAAGGATTCAGAAGATGAAATCCAACGAAGACTAGCTTATCGCCAACTTATCTATCTCCGATGGCGTCGTTGCGTCAGCCCAAATGCATATCGCGCCGGCATAGACACAGAAACGGAAACGCGCAACATCTCGGACAATTTTTGAATGGTCGGAAGTACGTGCACAGTGGTCTCGGTCTGCACGCTCGTCGAGAACGAACAGAATTCCGGTCCCGTCCCTTCGCCACGACATCGTCGCTGGTTCAATTCAGATAGCCTTTCTACTGGGCATATTAAATTTATGGTATGCACGCCGCACATAACTCATCCCCCTACGAGGGGGTGTGCACGCGCGACGACCGCTGAAAGGACGCGGGACCAGCCAGGGCGGTAACCCCGTTACCCCCCTGTTCTTCCCTTCGCGCGCCCTCCCCCCTATTTCCCTTTTCACGCTTATTTCCGCCCGGCCACCTGAGAGAATGAATCTTTCGCCTCGGTTTTTGCGTTCGTTCGCGCGAGCCGCCCAGCCTCCAATATTTACGACTCCGTCGCCGCGGTTCGAATTTTCTTTTTTCATCCCCGCTCGAGCGACACAGGCGCGCTTCGTTCTCGCCGTTTAGTCTCGACGATGGTCGCCTGTGCGTTTTAATTTGAACGTGCCACGGAGATACGATTTTTCGCACGCGGAGCAAGGAACGACGCGCGACGCGCGAAACACGAATACTGGGGGATGAAAGTTGACTGGCGACGAATTTAAAAGTGCAATTACAGCGCGTATGAGTGAAAGAAGCCACTTCGCGAAGCTTATCGGGACGACTGCAGAGATAGTTTTCGCCAGCATTGCGAGAAGGAGAAACGCCTATACCGTGGGAATTTCGATGGAGCAGCAACGTTCTCGTGGCTCGTTCTCACGTGGCGAGGAACAGTTTGTTTCGGGGCAGGGCGCAGGCGAAATTGAACGTAACGCCGCCGACTGCCGGCGGAAACACTTATCCGCGCGCAAGATGCCCGCATTCCCTAAAGAACGGGGCAAAGAAAATTTCATGAGCGGCGCTCGTTACGTCTGCGAAAAGGGAAGTTGGGTAACGGGTCTCGCAGAGTAAATGGAACGCCGCCGCGTCGACGAATAGAATAGCCAGATTATTTTTCCCGCGATAAAGGGAAAAAGTTGCGCGCGTCACCGATGCGGCCAGCCCAGCCGACTTTCTTACCTTTCCCTCGGCTGCGAATTTTCATCAGCGAACAGCCCGTTGCGCAATTTCGAGGGAGCGTTCCGCGAATGAAATTTCATGCATGCGAAACGCGTCCACCTATTATTTCACAATTTCCAAGTGTTCCGCGTTCGCGAGGAGCGAGCCGCGGAAATCACCGAATCGTTTCGAGCGGATAGCCGGTTTCCCGCGGATATTTATCGTTCTCGGACGGGAATCGAAGAGCGCGAACGTCTTGATTAATTCACGAGCAGCCGAGGCTCCTTTCCGTGCGCAGCGCCGTCGTCGATCCGGCACAATGAATCTTTTTGCGCGCTCGATCTTCCCGCGAAGATTAACCATTCACGGGAACGATAATACCCCCTGGAATGGATCCTTTGGCGTTGAACGATCGCGGGACGAGTGGGTGGGCCCGGGTACAGCTGAACGGGGTCGAGATAGCCTCGTGCCAGCGGAAATTTGATGAAAGTGATGGCTAGACGCCGGCGAACCGGGAGCAACAGACAGAGGGGGGATGAAAGGAATCGGAAGGGACGCGATAGGGACGGCACGATGGACGCCAAGCGTTTCCATCTTTGTCCAATGACTAGCCGGTCTACGCTAGTCAGCGGTTTTTATAATTGGCCGGAAGTAGTTCAATTACGGAAGCGTGACGCCAGTGGACCACCTCGAGAGCTCTCTTTCGACCGCCCATCTCTTTCCACCCTTTCCGCCTCGCTCGTCGCTCCTGCTCTTCCGTTCCCGAGCGTTTTTGCGCGGCCGTTCCATTACGGCCGGCGTCGTCGTCGCGATTTCCAGTTTCCGGTTGGAATTGTTACGCCGAGGACCGCCAGTTAGTAACCGCCCCGCTGAAATAAGGATCAGTGACGCGGCAATCGAGTTTCGAACGCAAAGATGACGCCTTACCCCTCTGTCGGCGATGTTTAGCTTCCGGATTTCTGATGGAGGACAAGGGGCGCATCGCGGTCCGCCGTCGTGTTGATTCTCAGCGAAATACGAGTCGCTATTTCGGAAGGTGTGTCCACGGATTCGAGTATTCTATTGGAACTAGATAAGCGTGTACCTCCGCTCTGTGTGAACTTTGGCTTTCGAAGTGGAAACCGAGCGCAGCGATGAATAATACGCCGCAAGACGGAGAAGACGTCCTCCGTATTGACTCGGAACCAACACGAGCCACTGGTTACCCTAACAATATCCTGTTACATTTACCGTGGTGCGCGCACGGTTCTTCCCGCGGTAGTTTTTTTCTTCTTTTTTTTTCGAAAATCGATGCGCCACCCTCCGCACGCGCAACGAAAATACGCTATTGATCGCGAGTAAACGCGCCGTTTTGATCGCGACCGGGGTTTCAAGTGAACATACAAATATGCCAGCGGTGAAATTTTCATTCGAAATAATATATGTAAAAGTACCGGTGAAAATGTTTCCGTGGAAAGGGGGGAGGAGGGGATGTTTTCGCGGAACCTGCACCGCGTGGAGAAAAATTCTGGTTGCGCCCGCTGAAAATTTTCTACCGCGAGTTCACGGGCCCTCGATACAATTTTAGTCGAACGTCAACTTGCGCACGAAACGTGTTCCCGTTGAAAACCGGGGGGAAATTTGTGCGCCACCGTTCATTGCCGTGTTGTAACTTATATAGAAAATAAAAGATTCGCATCGAGGGAGGGAGAGAGAGAGAGGGAGGAAACGAAGATGTATTTTTCGTTCACCTCGAAAAGCTCGAGCTTTTCGTTCGAAGTGCTCCACTTCTTGGAACAGGGTCGAACGTAACGCGCTGATAAAGGGGATGAAAAACTGAAATATCCACCGTCACGCCGAAGGTGTTTTCCGTTTCGCGTTTATTTAATCTCCGCGCGAAACTCGGCTATTCTCGATAAGCGGGAACGAGCGGACCGCAATTAAATTCCATTCTGTTCTACGAGGGCGCGCACAATTCGTTCAATTTACCTACGGGGTATAAAAGGACCGTGGCGACATTAAAAATCTTTGAAAACCGGTCCCCCTTTCTTGTCGACGGTACAATGCGTTTGGAATTTATTTATACCGCCGTTAAAACATCGCCATCCCCGTAACACCCGCGATCAAACAAACAATCGAGTGCTTTCCTCATTTTCTTCTGTTATTTCTCATTTTCTTTTCTCTGTTTCCGTTCGAACGCTCTGGCCCGACGTTTTTATTATAAGCCGCTTGTTCGCGACACGTTAATCATGTTCGGTAATGATCGTTTTTCACGGGACGACAATTACGTCGAAACACCCGGCCAGGAACAATGGGGAAATAAAATTTGCATTTGTTAGCCAGCGAACGCATTTATGCCGCACGCGAAATTGTTGCAATCGCGTTACAACTATTCCCGGTTACCGGGAATTATTCCCTATTTATAATCGACCTAGAAACGATGTTTAATTAATAAACGAACGGTTGCGTATTCAGGGCAGGTGTTCTGAAATTTTCAATGGGGGTAACCTGATTCCCCGATCGAAATCTAAATATTAACCATTCAATTCCTAGCAGCGAGCGTAGCCGTCGTTCAGGCTGAAACTTGTGAACGCGAAACGCCTAATTCGCTTTTTATTCGACGCTCCGAAATCTCTGCTTTCGAAATCGCTCTGGGGGACGAAAACGCGGCCAGCGATAAAAATAATGAACAATTTGTATACTGCGACAAAGCTGCTCATGTTACGCTCAATGTGCGGCAAAGTGCGGGCTGGTTTTCCCGCGGGACTCGTGGCTAGTTGTCCCGTACATTATCTACAGCCGTGCTCGCGGCTGAGCGTACTGTAAAGAAGGGTTAACACGGAAACTGAATCCATTTCAACCTTGTTTCCTTACTCTGCGACTGTAACTTTGTCGATGACGTTGTGTTCCAGTCGCGCGTTAAAATTTGTCCTTTAAAATGGACGACGGAACGCCAGTGTAACAGGTAAAGTATTATTAAGTGAAATAGGTCGATAAAAGGCGATTCGAGTGGGATCGCGACGTCTTCCAGATGGATTTAGAGAGACGGCTGGTGAATATAATCGCAGCGACAGATCGAAAGCGGACAACAGCATTGAATCGTCAACCAGGTCCTCGCTTTTCAGTATTCCGCCGCGGAAATGGATGAACTGTTCGGTCGAAAAGAGGCAGCGGGCATGAGGGATGCGCGTCCAACAGAGGGTCGACGGCGCGAACGTGCGTGGTCGGGGGTTGGAACGCGACTTCGTGACCCCTTTGGTGGTCTGGTCGAGGAATTTCTTTTGGACGTACGACCGGACGAATATTCCTCGCCGCGATTGCCCGTTTGATAAAGTTACCGGCTGCCTTCGCCGCCGTAAAACGTAATAATGCGCCGATGGGATCGCACGCGCGAACTGTCTGGATCGAAAATGGAGTTCGACGCGTCGCAGTGGCTCGTGTCGCGGTTATTCGATGAGGAAACAGGGTCAGTCACACGTACAGAGGGAGTTCTTTCTGACTGTGAAGTTCTCTCGATGACGCACAATGGACGACTGCTTTGATATTTTTTAAAACATTCACTTGGAAAAACTCATTCATTCGCAAATTCGCTCTCGCTCGTATTTTAGAATATTTCACGCACTACAGTTGAAACTGAAATTATTGATTAACGAACAAAGATAATTTCGTTATCCTTCGTTAATAATCTCGCCACTCGGGTTCCATTCACTTTGAGAAATCGTAATTTCTCTTTCACCCTCAAAGGAGAAGCTTTGAAATTCCCTGCTACCAGGATTTTAATTATCGACGCAGTGCGTCGTTAGAGCGCGCAGCTTAATTCTTAATAGAGGTAAAAACGAGATTGCCAAGAGCATCGGAGGATCGTGAAGAAACATTTGTAACGGAGCGTGGGGGCTCTGTCACGCAGAAAATCTGTCCCCTCATCCTGCGCCGAGGAAGTGAGCGTTGTTCACGATGGTCGATCGAACGTAAAAACCGTTCCGACTGTCGAGATTGTGGCCAGACGAAGACTGATGACGGCGTGGAAGTCGAAGGGGCTGGAGAAAAGATCGCGCGGACACGAAACGAGCGGAGGAGAAGCTGGAAAAGGGATGAGACGGGAATTAAGTGAGTGGAGAAAGGTCTGGAGGAAGAAGCCGAGGACAGGGCTTAGTCGTCGCTTTAATACGTCTTTGCCGATCCTCCAACTTGTATGGAATATTATTTAGTCACGAATTCTGTGATTTTAGCCGGAGTCTTCGTCGTTGATTCGATGTTGCTGCGTTCGTCGATAATATCGATCGTTTCCAACCCGTGGAGAGGATTAAATCAGTCTTTGCAAAGAAAGAGTAAATGTTCGAAGCTTGAAATTGTAATTGATATCAATTTCAAATGGATGAAATCTTGTAAAATCGTATCCGTTTAAGAATGAAATTTTGTATCCCAAGAGCATCGATATTACTGATTAATTGCAACAGAAAAGTGTACGCGTTTACATACGACGAGTTACGAGTGTTTTGGCGAAACACGTGTAGAGGTGGGAGGGGTTAAACATTCGGGCAACGTGCAATCGGATAAACGTGGCTGTTGACATTTAGTTAGGCGACCGAAGGAAAACGCTATCGTCGATTGAGAGGAGAAAATTGAATGTAAACATCGCGGTCGGAACGATGTCAACGAGAACAGCAATTAATGTTGCACGTGTCTAAACACTGGCGACTGACTTCATCGTTAAACGATCGAAACGATTGCAGATCGAATGCGATTCTTGTCCCTCGATGCGGTTCGAAAATACGTTTTAATTGTGTTCCTGTTTCCAGTGTTTATCGATGCTTCACATCTCGAATAACACTCATTGATGATGAAAAAGCACTGGAGAAAACCTGTGCATACGTTCTGGATCGAGAAATTACCCCCATTAATTCTGATAATGATTGTTAACAAATGCTCATCATATTAATGTACTCGGATAATTAAGAGGATCGAAAAATTATTGCAGTCTGTTTTCCGTGGAATTTATACTTCGATTAACGTGAAAAATCGTGACAGCGTTAGTGCGAAACGAGAACCAAAAGTGAAGAAGTAATTATGAGTACGACTAATACGGTTATCCAGGGTACACGGGAAATTTTGACGGAGGCCCATGGGAGTTGAAGCACGTTCCTCGTCACCCTACTGCTTGCTGAAGCGAAGCAACGTCCAATCGCTTTTTAATCAATTTCAAAATGCAATCACCTACTCGTTAAGAACGGGAAGAAACGGACCGAAATCTCCGTTATTATTCTTCATTCCCTTTCGTCGATGTCTTCTCGCGCCACGTATACACACGACGAATGTACTATCCCGAGTAACGCACAGATTAAATTGGGCAAACAATGTGACTAATTGAAACCGTGTCATAATTAACAAAGGTATATCTTGAACTAAAAACGACAAATCTTTATGAAATTATAATATACGATAAATCTTGAAGGTATATTTGACAAGCATTTCTATTATCCAGTGTCCGTCATATCGAAGGGGTGAAAATCACCCTTAAAGTTGAGAAGAATAAACTTAATTCGAATCTAATTGCTTAAACGTTGCATCGTAGACATACAATAATAATATTTTATGTAGCGTTCGAGTCTGATAGATTCTGTGCATCAAAAGGATAGAGAAAAAAGAAATTGAATACGAATTTCTAATACGCACACGTGTACCAAGCCAGCAATTCTCCGACGAATCGAAGTGGCAGCTTAGCGAGCACCTCGTCCTCGAGATTTTAATTTCCGACTGACATCCGGCCCCATTTGTCTTGGTCTTAATCGAACGACCAGAAACGTGCACTGCAACGTGGCTCCAGTATTATTTGTCGGCCAGACTGAACGTTTTCTCCCCCGCCCCGAATAATAACGCACCGCGCGGAAACTTTTCATAAAAACGAACAACCCGAAGAATCGCGCGTTTCCGCTTTTCAGTGGCGGGCAGCACGTGACTCCGCGGGACGGAAACGAATCGGGAATCAAATCCGGCGAGCGACATCGATTACGAAGAGAATGGAAATAAAGTTCCACCGCGCTGACTTCGAGAGTAATTAGACTCCTCGAGGAAGCTAGGAGGAAATGAGCTCCTTCGATCAGTTTAAGGAATTGCATTTTATAATTTCAGAGGCTCTTAGTCCCCAGTATACTTATAGGCACTTCCGTCAGAGAATTTTTATTATAACTAATAACATTTGTTTTATAAAATGCGACGATCTTTCGTTCCTACATTACTTCTAATTCGTCATTGTACATATTTTTTTATAACAAATGAATAATAAGAAAAGAAGAATCATTTCTACACGTATTTATATAGACACTCGCATACACGCACACGCATACTCTTATGCAAACAGTTTAGAATACTCTCGAATATTCATTACTCTAGAATATTCTGAATTACTTCTTATGTTTCCATGCACACAGAGTCACACGCAATAAAATCATTCGCATACATCGATGTCAACGTCCAACTATTTTCTCTTTCAAGGGATACGTCGAGGGACCACCAGATTTACAATCCAGAGAAACCTCATTTAAGACCGACGCTGGGGGTAGTTCGAGCCAGATCGATGAACAGCGACGAAGCTTGCGTATCAACCTGTGAACGATCGAGACGAAGAACCGTACGCCCCTAACCGCGTCACGAATTCCTCGAGCACGATTCATTCTGAACTCGCCACACTTCCGTTCTCCTCCAGTGCCACCCCAGAAATTTCGCCGCGCGACCTCGAAATAGTTGCAGCGCGCAACATCGAGCTAGCCAGTCAAAGCTCCACCTTGGTGTGTAACTGTTCGTCAACACCCAGACTGGAATACCACCCCCTGGCGCGCCAAGTTTGCGGATAAATCGACCCGGATGCTCGAACGCGCCGCCGTCATATTATTCGCCGAACTTTCTTTCACCCTCCTTGGCGCACGCGACCAGACACTCCCCGATTCGAGGATAATTCGGGTTACGTCGGCAGTTAGCTAACGACCACCACCACAGCGTCCGCAATAAGAAAAGTTTCGGTTGCCCCGGCGAAAAATTCATTAAGTCACCGCCGATTACGCGAAGGGGGTGGTTAGCGTGGCGACAATTACCACAGCGCATCACGATCTTCGAAACTTCGGTGGATATTAACGCTTTGAGGCGCGGGACTTCAGAAAATGGGAGGATTCACGTTGCAGAGAAATTTAATTTTTTTTCCTAAATTAAACAAAGTTGGTTCCTTTTTATTAATAAAGGAATGAAATGAGATAAAATTAAATTAAACCTTTGTGCGAGTAGCTCTTGTGATATTTCAAAGTGGTAGAAAAAATGTTCCATCGTGCATATTTTCATACCCATCGTATGAAAAAGGTGGGACACTTTTAACACCACTGTGCCTCAAAGGGTTAAGATGGTTCCTTTTAAAAAGTTTGGAGGGGACATTCTGCGAATGTGACGAATATCTTCGAATATACGAATATATTTTTTACTTAGTTTTTTTTCGACCCTTTGTTCCTTTACGCGGAGTTTTAGGAATTTTTGTAGCAGAATGTAGCATTGACGATAGACGCAGCCTGGAGCGAGTTAATGAGCAGAGTGGTGCAAACGAACGTCCGAAGCAATGACTAATTACGCGTGTTTGATAAAACACGCGAATTTCAACTCGAGTCCGTGTCAGGCCATTTGCTGGATCGCATTTATATCTCTGACGTTTTTTTTTTTTCCCTCCCTGTCTCTTTGCCCTTTTATTTTTTATACAACTGCAGCGGCGCACCAGAGGAGGAACTGGGTGCTCGATTGTGAAACCAGAGCCTGATGATAATTATTTCATGCTCGATATCGCGTTACACCGACAAACTGCTTCGTAGTTGGAGAACCTTGCGGGAAGCTAAATGATTTTTTTAAATAACAAGAAAGATCCTTTCGCGTTTTTTTTTCTTTTTTTTAGTGAAAGCAACATGGAGTGATTGATTAAGAAATGAAGATGCAATTGTAATGCTTTCAGTAAAAGCTATGGACCACAAAGAGCCACATAAATGTCTCCACTTTAAAGCAATGTTTCTCTGCATTTTTTACACGACGCGAACGCGTTAATTTTTGTTTCCAAGTCGCTGCAAGCTTGCACTAATATCACATTTGCTTGTAATCTTCTATTTTGTATAGAGATTGAGTACAAATAAACTTGGTATATTAAAAAATAAATTGCATTTCATTTGATATTCCTATTTAGATATCATACACAACGCGACAGTGCTGTATTCGAATTAATCAGAAGATTGGCGAAAATTTTGCCTCGGATCCCAATCGAATGTTCTATATTAATACTTATTACCGATTTTCATTTATATTCGGCACTGATTGGGCCGGCCATCGTATCAAGTAATCATGGCAAAGGTAGGGACTACACATCGGCGTGATGAAATTCAAGTTTCGCTGATATTTCTCTCGTTTGCAAATAACGAAATGAAATCTAAAAATATTTCGTGAATGTGTCGGCGTTTCCATTATTGTCCTCGACTCGAGTTTCAATTAAAATTAGGAGCAATTAAATTCGCAAAACATACATTCGCCAATAGGGAACGGCGGATACGGTTTCATCATTAATTAATAAATCTCGAATCGAGGAAACTCGATTCTCCAGAATGCAGGGGGTGCGATTCACCGGCGAAATTGAAATACCGCCGATAATTTGCGAAAAGTATGGTTTATCAGGATTAAACCCGGTCGTTTGGATTCCCAAATAGCGGAGAGGGAGAGGGAGAGAGAGGTGTGAATTGAACTTCCCTCGAAAGTTCAACGTTTCGCCGCGAGAAACCGATACTTCGTAGGAGAGTAAGAACAGTTTCGATGAAATACGCATTAACCTAGGCGACAAACGAAGGTACGGTCCGCGTGCAGCTCGAAGGAAATCCGCCGATATTGTTGCCGTAACTTATTCGCCCCCTCGCGAAACACTCGCAGATATACGAAGAAGCACACACGCTGCCACTCTTCCAGAAAGTATCGGAGCTCGCGAACTTCCGAATTCCGCGGAGGCAATCTCGAAACGTGCCCCTGATTCGAGTTACTAAAGTGCGATTTTAGCAACTCGTTGATTGATCTTTTTAATTGAACTGAATCGATGCGACAGAGGTCGAAAGCTATACTTTTTAATCTCAAATGATACATGACGGCGAAATGAATTCTAATTTTCGATCTCTCTGGCAACGACGTCAAAGTTTTGACATCCGCTCCTCTCTTTATTTGCCATTTCCGAAAAGGGGAGAAAGGGAAACTTTCAAATGAAGCGAACTTGAAATCAGAGAGGCAATTTTCAATTTCCTAATGGTCGCGTCAGTTCGGCTGGATCAAGCTTTTAGAAAACTTCGCACCGGATAGGGAATACCCGGCTCGCGTTTCAAATATTAGGTCATACTATAAATGTAGGATCCGGTAGAGATCGCCAGAGCAGTCGAAAGCTAGTGGCGTTTTGTCAAAAAAAAAAAAAAAAAGGAAAAATATCCCAGAACTGCGTAAAAATATTACTCGCGTTGCAACTCGTCGCGATCTGTCCCCTATTTTGATCTCGATTTAAATACCCATTCCCAAATATTAAAACCACCATCGATACTCCCCCACGCACGGAACTATTTCCCCATAAACTCCAAAAAAGTATTTTCCACAACATTTTCGGTTGAATCGCCGTTTTCATACAATTTTGTACCATTTGGATAATCGTGGCGCTCAATTTCGACGAGGGGAGGACCCTCGCTGTTTCGAACGCGAACCGAAACGATTTGTACGCACGAATATATTATTGCGTTTCATCGAACGAAGACAAAATGCAACATTACTTACGAGGTGACCTAATACCTGTGTCTGCGGAATTCCGCCCTCGCTAAATGTACTCTCCTGCGGGATGATGAACGCCCTGAAATTTCGAGAAACATATTGCCTGGGCGCGGCGGTGTCTCGGGGCGAGAGCAGGGTTCCTACTGAGTGGAGGCAGTCTTAAGCGGCGAACCTGTTGGGTACCCGGGAAATGATCGATAGCAGCTCCAAAGGGGATGTTTCTTTATTTATACGAACGGCGGGCTCGCTGTTTCGCTGGCATGCGAGCCGATAGCCAGCCGAGGAAACGTTTCCGCCAGTTCCAAGGATTAGCCGGCCCCGGCCAATTAGCAGATTCAAATCGCCTGCATTTTAATGGGACCGTTCCTGATTGCCGCGGACGTGCTCGCAGCGAATGTGTTTTCACATTTGTAGATTGGTACTGCTTGAAAACAATGTGAACCGTCCGATCCGGAGCCGCGGAAGGGTTCAACCCTTGTTTCGTCCTGACGCCCTCCACGCTGCTGGTATTCATAATTCCACCGCTCCCTTCTATACACATAGAGGGTGGACGTGATTTCAAATTCAAAAACGGGATTGCGCGTCTGCAGGGAAACGTTCCGTACGAACGCCGCATTCGCGGGAGAACGACGTCAAGTATTATAAAGATTAAACAACTCCTCCTTGGATATGCGGACGGCGTTTCTGTAACAATAATGGATTTACGACGATTCTCCGTGTGTGCGTACTTATAATCGAAAGCTCGGAGAGTAAGTAAGTTTTAAGTGAGTTCCTGAATCAAACTGGAAAGAGTAGTATAACCACGACTACGGAAGCACGCGGATTGTTTGTAAATATATCGTGCATTCTGAGGTACTTGTGACTCGAAATATAATACTGTTGCGAATCTGATGCTCCTTGTTTACAACACTTTAGTAAACAAACGTTTGCAAAACCCAACCACTTTTACACAACTTTGAACCAAGTTCGAAGGGAAAACCGAATCCGTATGATCTCTTTCATCTATCCAACGTAGAATCGTGAAAAAGTGATGCACGTCGTAGCGTACGATGGCGCGGACCGCAGAAAAGCGTCCAGGACTGCCAAGGGGTGCAATGTAACTCGGCAAACTGTAAAATTCCCAAAATATACACAGCCGTGCCGCGTGTTCGCGTTACATTTCGAGCTTGTTCGTTTGTTTTCGGCGAACGCGATGAACCCACCGTCGTCGTTTCCTGGTCTATTCATTCGCGTAGAACCCCTCGCGACGGGGTGGATTCATTCGCCGCGACGTCTGAAATCTTTATTGCGGGGCCAGCCACAAGCGGAGCGGAACCAGGCGAGATAAACAGCGCGTGTACGCCACGTCCGACGTTGGAACAATACCAGCGACCGGCAATGAACGCCGTTGCTCCTGCGCGCCTTCATCTCGGCTGTCGATGAAGATCGCGATGGTGCTGAGAAATAATTGGCTGGTGTTATCGTTTTCCGCGCCCAGCCACTTATTGGCTGTCGAAATCGATTTCTGGCAGGCGGAAAACGCGGCGGTGAACACCGAGTCCTCCGTATCGGGGAATCCGATTGGGATTTCGTGTTCCTGAACAAGCGTGTTTCATTTCTGTTCGACTCTTTCGTGGTCCAACGATAAGTGTTAACTAGTCTGCTGTCGATACATCAATAAATTCGTTTTAAATCGCGTACATTTCCCTATCTCTTCGAGTTCAAGCTAGATTATTACTACAAACGTTGAAGAATACTTGCTTAATTATAATGGATTCCAGGAAGAAATGTAATATCGGTCACGAATTTCTGACGGAAGCTAGGAAACTTATTGCGATAAAATAATAGAAAGTCTTGATACGCTAATCGTATGGTTTGAAATATTTAGACGAATTTAAACCAGAATGTTGGTTGTAATGAGACCAACGCATTACGTATCGCACATATCGATTCAACAGAGCACATTTAAATAATTGTGCTGTGCAATCCGGTACTGTTAGAGTACACTATATAAACTACGACGTGTGACGACGTAATTGTCAGAGTGACCGCATACCGTTATCCGTGTAATGATTTGATCCTAATTGCGCTTGCAAACGTGTGCACACACGTTTTAACCAGCACGTCTGTAAACTGTAAGTTTACAGAATCATTTGTTGGCTGGGTGCTGCGAAAACAACGATGATCCGTGCGAGAACGACGACACTCCACGTATCGGACTGTTTAAATAAAAGCTCGATCACTCAATCGAAGTAGCTTATACGGAATTAAAGAACGCACCAGTAGGATTATCATAATTTATCGTAAATTGAGTCCAGATTAATTTCTGCTCGAACCACGTCTGCCCTGTTGACACATTTCTTACACGCGTGCCCTGGGAATTAAACTCCCACGTCTCGTGTGCACTAGGATTTAGCAACGATGATTCGCATCGCGCCAGATACATCCGCTGAAAGCGACAAGTGACGAGCGTTGTAATACTTTTAAAATTCCACACTCAAAATAATTGAAACGCAGTTGGGATGGCGGCTACGCGACCACAGGGTGCGGACGAAGCCTCTCGTTATTATTTCCCAGGGGTACGCCGTAAGACGGCCGATCGCACACGCTTTATCCGCGCTGCTAGCGGGAAAAATTTCATCCCGCGGCGAACGTATCTATTTCGCGGCTCACCGCGGATATATTTCATCGACGTCCCCCTTCGGGTGCCGCGAGATCGAGGGGCATTTGTTTCAGCATAGCCAGCCTCATTTTTACCCAACCCTCGCTGGGAAAGCGACAGTTCACGAGCATCCATCGCGAGCCGCGACGACGTCTTCCACGGTTGTTCCTTTCTCCTCGAGCCCCGTTCGCTCGACCGAGTCGATTTTTCCTAGGCGAAACGTTACACGAGGACGCTGACGGACCGTGAGAATTTAAGGGCGACGCTACCCCCTCGACTGGTATCCTTATTCGCTAACGATTCGATGAATGTTACGTTTTTAGTCGCAGTTCGATCCTGCGATTACCTGCGCGCGGGATTTAAGGTGTAAGAATTTTGATCCGACTCGAAATGCGCGGAAATTGTTTTGCAGTCGTCGTTTTGTAGCATTGTAAAAATATTACATCGAGATTTAGCGTTGAAATGTAGGTTGGGGTAAAAAAAAATTCCCGTTCGATTTTCCTCGGAGATTTATATCTCTTCCGATTCAATTTCGTCGACATGGGTGAATTAATAAAAATAGAATTTAATCAAATTAATTATCGAGGAAGATAAAATAATAAACGAGGAGGAGCGTTGCCGGACGGCAAAAATGTACGCGTGTAGCGCGAAATAAAACCGAAACACTGACAAATATCTGATAAAGGGAGTCCGGTGAACAATAGGGAAACAAAGTTGCATAAAAACAAAGCCCTCGGAATATCGGGAAAAAGAGATACAACGAAGATAGTACACGCAATTTGTGAAACACCAACAAAGCCTGGAACACGTTAAAAATATTCAACGCGAAAAATATGAAAATAAACAATACCGGAAAGTTTCGAATAATCGAGACGATCCGCGCGTTAAACATCGGTTGGACGAGGTGGACGTGGAACACACCAGCGATGCTTGAGAGCTCTCGCTAGTAGCTGGCGAGCGTGTCATCGGAGCCGCGACAGTGGATCTAAATTCTCAGCGAGCGGATAACAAAACCCCTCTGATCCGTTCCATCGCGTCCTACGGAAGCTTGTCAAATGACTGACGCTCCGTAATAAACATCGAGAAACCAGACACCGGCGGTGCGAACCTAACCGCGGTCCGACCAGGTTCGGTGACATTTTTCATCTCCACCCTGGATTCAGTTTCGAGACGCAGCCATAATGCACCGCGGCCAGATACAATCCGACCGCATAATGCACGGTGGTGTGATAAATAATGCAGCTCCCTCGCATTAAGGAAACTCTATAAATATATTACACGTCAGGAGAGCGCGTGGCTCCGTTGACAGGGAAGGTGCTCTCACCGTGGATTTCCACCATGGGAAGAGCTGGCAAATAATTCTTGGGCGGTATCCCGGAACGCGATGCCGCGATTCAACGCGAGGACGTTCTGCTGGTGGTGCTCGAGGGCCTCGATAAGCGTGAAAGCGTCGCTGTTCTTCGACGAGTGAGCCGCGCGAGAGGTTGCATGGAAAGGGGAACCGATTGGAAGTCGCGCGAAGGGGTGGTACGCGAATGTGTTCCCTTTCGAGAGGTCAGTTTCAATGTTCGACGCATCGGTGGGCGCGGGATGCGCATCGACGCGTGCGAATCGCGGCATGTATACGCTCGCGAGCCGCAATAATAACGCTGGATGACGAATAACGCGCCACCGATGCATTATGCAATAGACTAAAATATTCATGATCGCTGTTTCCTGGCCGACTATTGAACCGTGGCTGGCCATGATTTGCGGCCCGGCCATTGGCGAACGCTTTCGCGTGATCCTCGACGTTGAAAAATCGTCGTTCGTCGTTGCGCTGTTAAACGGGATTTAATAAAAAGAAGATCAAAACGATGTTTAATATGCTAATTTAGGACTAACTCTTAAGAATTGCTTTTTAAATGGTTTTCTCAACTAAGGACGTGTCTCGAGCGAGACTGCTGTCCGTAACTTTCTTCAAACGGAGACCCCTTGGGTCGAGAACGTACGTGACCCAGGTCGGAGTGATCCGCGCTCGTGCCATTGGCATCGGGACTGGTGTCTACAAATATGGGGGAAAAGATCTGCGCTGATTTTTTCGCGATGAACGAATCTCTCTGCGCTGTGCATACTTCGTCGAAACGAAGCAAGAGGATTTTATAGCTGCGGTGTACGCGGAGTATACGTATCGCACATTTATACTCGTACATTCGAGCGGAGTAATAAAAGATTGTTGCTGGGATACGTGCAACTGGGTAAAATCGATATGTCGGCGGAATTTTGTGGCGCTCTATAAATACCTTGCGGGACAAACGGGCAGAGGCGAGCCGAAGGTTCATTGTTTTCCCGGCGACAATTTCAATTCGATCCTTTTACCCTTACCTGAAACAAAAGAGAGGCAGCGATATTAGTTGAAACATCCCGCTATTACGTTGAATACTGGTACACGGCATAGAGAACGTCAATAATAGCCCGGTATAAAGAACGAGGCAACGGCTGTTATTGCTGCACTCGAAACGACTTGTTTTCGCGTCGTCTCTCGCGGGAGGTAAGTCGCGCACGCAGGGTAGTTCAAACGTTCGCCCACTATCGGGGCCATTTCCTCCCGAATTGAAATTACTATTTCATATCGCGATTTAATAAACATTCGTTTCCCGTCCCGCGGATAGAGAGACGGAGAAAGAGACCGCCGACTTGCACGGAGGCGAAGCCGGAAATATTAAAACAGAATTCAGTTTTACGATGACGCGGCAGACTATCGTCTACGTTTAATTGAAATACCATTCACCTCTGAGTTCAGGATAAAGGGATCGACGTAACCACCCCGAAGCTCGGTATTACGTTCTCGATATCGTGCGACAGAACGGGCACGTAAAGGGAGTAACTTGTAAATTCAAGACGACCTGGAGGAACTCGTGACTCTTATTTTTAATACTTCTCCCAGCGTGTCCCGCGGCCGAGGTTACCGAGTTCTTCTTCTCCCGGGTCGGTTACATCCCCTTTCCTCGTTCTCGCCGAGCGGTACAAGAAACGACGGGACGCGAGGAGGCGGAGGGTTCTTCGCGCGGAGGAGGAGAGCTCGCACTTCGCTTTTTACAAGAATTTCATTTCTCCGAGGAGGCAAAACCAACGGCACGACTGTCTGGCAAGTTCCTAAAGGAGCGGATACAAAATCCTCCGCCGTTGCTGTTTCTTCTGATCCCCAGGCGGTCGGTTCGCGCGAGCTCCATTTTTATTTCGCTCGCGCACCGTGGCGGTAAGTAGCACAATAAATACGTATTTCGGGCGACGCGACCGCCGAAGAAAGGAGTTACGCGGTAATTTCCGCGATTCGAGGCCGACCGCCATTTTTCAGGACGTCGTCGGCCGCTTTCGAAGCGAGCGAACGGACAAATATTGTTTCCGACGTGCGACGCTCGTCTGACGGACAGAACGGTCGTCAAATGTGGATTTGATAAATACCAGAAGCGGCCAGCAGGAGCAAACACCGCGCGCGTTCTGAAAAATTGCGGGACCAAACGAGGGTGCTCCGCGAAAAAATATAAAAACCGAAGAGAATTCCGAAGCAGGCCGCGATTAATCATTCCGATAACCGCGGACGTAACGATTCGAGAGTTTCCCCTTTTCCCTCAGCTATTTTCCGGTCGGTTTGCGTACACGTAAGAGGGGGAGGAAGGGCGGCAAACGACGGAAAAGGGCGTTGCGGCGAAAGGAAATTCGCGCGGACCCGTTGCGGCGACGGATGAAAGCGTGTCGGCGAAACGAAGGGAAAAAAGGCGTCGAGCGGAAAGCGGGGTGGGAAAACGATGAAAGGGGGGGTTGACGAATAACAAAAAAAAAAAAAAAAAAAGGAGGCAGCGGTGGCAATGAATGTCAGGGCGACAAGGACGTTTGAAGTGTGGCCGACATAATTTAACGGCGACAGGGGAAATTTTCGACCGCCAACCAGCCTTCCACGAGCCGTGTTTATTTTTCGCGCGTTCGCCCGCTCGCGGACGCGGCTGTTTTCCGGCGCGGCCGTTGAATGTAGACGGGAATATTTCCGGAGCGGCAACCGTAGTTTATTACCCAAGAACGGACGTCCGGCGTTCGCCCTTTTCGCGAATTTATTCTCGCGCCTCGCGTGGCGGAAAAACGTCAGCCCCGGTGACGGGAACGGTGCCGCTGACGAGGTTCAGCGACACTTTAAAATACTCTATTGCCCGCTGACCGTCCGTGGTATCTCTTCCGTTCGCCCCTCTATCATCCTGTTGCTCGGCTGACACCAAATGAAATTCGACGATACAATAAAAGTTCTCTTTGGTACGCGTGCGACCATTCTGACAAGTATTGAAATCATCGGGTATCTCGAGGTTTCGTTGCACGACGAAGCAGCGGTGATTTCGCGATGGGTTTGATGGATTCGATAGAAGGCTTGGGTGTAGTTAAGTTATAAGTCGAGCTAATAGAAATTGACGCTGAATTACTGTCGTTCTACTTCTGTCGAAGACGACTCGCAGTCGAAAACCATGACGGTAGTATATAATTGTACGATCATACTGTATCATGAAAGTCTCGAATACTTGAACGCGAACTCTTCTTTATAACGCATCGTCAAAGTATCGGAAGTACCAAAGTGTCGTATAAAAGTACTTCACTTCGCCAGTATTCAACCGCACCAATTCGCAACACAGAGTATCTTCGAAGATCCAGTGCAATAAATTTCAGCACGATCTTTATCTTCTTACTACACGTAAGAATGATTTTTATCCAGTTGCTCGTGATACGATTTGAGACAGCGTCCGACTGTATCTGCGAAGTTGGAAGAAATGGTAGTTGTATCTTCTTTTTCTTTTATGGATCGCAACTTATATCGTGCTTTTAATGGGATCTCGTTAGTGTGAACAATTAGAGCAAGAAAAGAATGTGACTGGTTCCTGTACTCGTTGCTAGAGAGATCGTAACAAAGTAGGATTCCTAGTAATCCTTACGCAACTGTTCAGTTTCTATATAGAAATTTAATTGCAAGACACTTGTCTGCTAACAAATTTTATCTACGAGTCCATCATTGGCAGGCTCTGGACGAAACGTTTTACCTACTTTTCTTCGTTTCTTCTGAACTTCCTCACAGTTTTCCAGAAGAAACGCGTGTCTTAGTGAGAAACTCCACGCAAAAATAAAACTACGAGCAAGCAATCCAATATGTCAAATTGCTCAACAATCATTTCAGGATTAATAAGATCAAAGTTAGAGACAAAATAGTCATTGTTCCTTATACAGTCGCGATTTGTTCTTTCATGGCGAAAAGACGTTCGCGAAGCTCACCAGACCCGTCTGAAATTCCTGTGCATCACCATTGCGATCACTTCATCTGGGCGCCGCGCGTAGCGGTCGAGAGAATGCAGTTGACTCGCTCGGAGGAACGGAATTGAGACGGGAACGCGAGGAAAAGGTCCTTTGTATCCTGTCGCTTACCACACTTCGAAGACCGACTGCGTTACCGCGGTCCCTCACCCTCGTCGCACAGTGTTACCCCTTTTCCCTTGTCCCGCACACCGCCACCCTGTCTGCGCCTCGCGTCTCTCGTTTCCTCGCCCTTTCGCCTAGCCGTACCCCCCGCACTGGTATTGTCTCGCCGGATCGATGACGAAGGGAGCCTCGTATCGCGATCCCAAGGTGCGTCTACCGTGCTAGTCTCGCATAGTCATCGTCACCGACTCGACAACGACTTAATTAAGATCATTAAATTAGGATTGCAGCCGCCTCCGGGTATGCATGATCCTTCGTGATTAACTGGAATCTGTGGATTTCTGATGACGGAGAGCGAAGCTTACCGAGCGTCTGCGCGTTTTCCACGACCATTTCGCGTCGTCCGATTTCCGTCGTCCGATTTTCGTCGTCCGATAGAAGATGAACGTCGACCGATTGCTAGTTCGTGCGATGCTTGTTTCCCTCGTTTTACGACATCGTGGAAAAACCGTGCATGACTTCCGCCGTCCTCCCGCTTCGTTCATCCGTGGCCTCCCTTTGCCCCACCCGCACCAACTCATCTCAAGGATACAAATTAATTCCACGCTCCTGCGCGCCGCGAACATTCGTCAAACAGACAATGCGCCGTGCAACGCCTCCCTAGACCAACCCTATAACGCGTCAATCCGACTCGAGCTCCAATCTCTCTGCCCCTGTGTCGATTGCACAGAGGCCAGCCCACGAAACAGTGGATCGCAAAGACGAAGCAATCTTCGCGCCGAAACGCGCCTCGTCATTATCGTTCGCCCGGGGCGCGCGGCGCGCTCGTCACCGTCGACGACCCGCGGACCTTTCTCGTTTTGAAAAAGAGGAACAGTAAAAGCCAGAGACGGATAGGGTCGCGCGGGTCGCGCGCGTCATTTCACGATGCACGCGCCTCAAGAAGGGACGCGAGGGCAGAAATGTCTGCGCGTGGCCCACGACGCCGGAATTACGCCACGCGGCGCCCCTTGTTCGCCACGATGTATCAGGAGAATTAAATTTAATGAATCCCCATAACACGGGGGCAACTGCATTACCCATGCGGGGGCTCGCGAGCGCGCGCGCTCAGAACACGACTCCTGTCCGTACTTTGTCCAGCTTATACGACCGCCAAGGCGAAAGCTTCTGTAATTTGATTTGCCAAATGCACCTGCAACGCGTCTGTGTGTCGCGCGCGCCGCCCCTCCGGCTAATCCGGACTTTTTGCCCTTCGACCGAGCTGAAAGCTCGGCCCGTGCGTACGAGAGGGATTCCCCGGCGGTGGGAAAGGCGCTTTTGTGCGCTGCCAGCTGGATTATTGTCCTTTCGAATTAGCCGTTTGCCGCGTGTTCCTGGATTAAATCGCTACCTCTGCCCGTTCGTTTCTGTCAGCTAATTATTGCCGCTATCGATTCGAGGCCCGCAAACGGTTGCGCCCGGAGATCGTCGCGTGATTTATATCGGTGCTTTCGACGTCGGCTAACGAGGGTTGACGAAGGTGTACAACCGCGCCGATAATAAATGTTTCAGGTCGGTAGTTTGCAACTGGGCGAAGAAACTTGCGGGGAATACGAGTCCGCAGTTTACACGGAGAAGCGTGTCGTCCCGTTGCTTCCATTCTCGATCCAGCGAGGATTCCCACGGAACAGAGAGCAACGCCAACGCCGTTCGGTAAACATACGAGTTGAACGAACCTCTGTTGGCTCTCGTCATTCCCCCGAAACGAGAAATAATTAACAAACGGCACGTGCTTCTCTTATATTTCCAGATCTCTGCTCTTTGAACCGCTAAACGTGTACGATATTTAAACAACACGTGTAATGATCGTTCTGGTAATTAATTGTGGGTCTGGAATTTCGTTCGTCTCGCGTGATCACCGTTTCCTAACAAGGGCCGCGGTGGGGATCGAGTCTGTACGCTCGTTTCTAAGTTCAGCCCCTCCTCGTAGCCGAGGGAATCTTTACTTTAATCAGAAAACTTCCATCGCAATTTAGAGGATTTCTCCGAACGAGAGCTGCGGGGCTAACGACCGACTTATTGTAAACAGACGCGAACGAAAGGCAGGACTAACGACCGACTCTGGATGGGAAGATAAGTTCGGATAAGTTCGGATGAGTTCAGGTCACATAACTGGATAGATCGCGGAATGGCGCAGAGATACGTTGGACTGGCAAAAGTGAACGAGATCGCGCGTCTTCCCGTGTCCGATTAGCGACGTCCGAATCTACTCGAGCCAGCAGTCGATTTATATTCTACCTCAATTAGTATCGGGTAATGTCCAGCGATAGATCATCTGTCTCTGATAATATACACGCTGTCACGGCTCTGTTTAGCATACGTTGATACTGATTTGTGACCGCGGTCCCTTCGACATACTCGCCACGTACAACACTCGATTATTCCCTCTCTAATTACACGTTACGGGCTACGGACTGTCGAAAGAGAGCCGCTGCTAACGTTCCGCTCGGTCGTTATCAAGCGCGAATTCCTCGCGCGATGCAACGCGAATCGATCAATTTCCCGCGGAAATCTTCTGATCAATTTCCCGCGACAGAACGGGCCGCGCGCCAGCCGTGATCGATATCTCGGTGTTATTAACTCGTTGGTCGAAATAAATCCATCTTAATTTGCAGCACCGCGATGGCAAGCGTCGGTGACGCGACATTAAATATTCATCGGCTGGCCGGTCGGAAATCGCGCACGCGTTCGTACCGGGACGTATTTTCCGTGTAATTATATCGTGCGTTAACGAATAGTACGCTCGGTCCGCAAACAGCGATGACGCGTCCACGCTCGTTTATTAACACGTTCCTCCGCGGCGTTAACGATGCCCACTTTACAGATCCATTCCGTCCCTCGTTATGGCTAACACTCGCGAGCATACTATAGGAAATTAGCCGATCATTCCAGCCTGATACACTTTATAACCCAACTAGCGCGCAGATTGATGCGACCAGCGATACGCTGGCCGGTGAGTGCCTCGTTTCGACTGGAATTCTCCTTTCTTCGTCACGTTCAGGATTGTTTTCAAGAGGAAAAGCGAGAGTCACGCGTTCGTATATCGATTTTTTATTTCCGCCCAAGCTGGCCCAAGAAAGAAGAACCCGAGAAGTTCTATTTCGATCGCAATCGAGTCATCGACGATCGCTTCGTTGTATTCTTTTTCTAAATCACCAGGCGCGCACCCTTCGCTTATTACGTCCTCGAGCCACGTCTGAGCGACAACACACTTAACCCACTTCGTCGGCTGCCAGAATCTCTCGGGTGCGCCCTCGTGGTCGTTCGAGCGGTGCCTCTCGAACGATGAGACGGTCGATGGACGACGAAATTAAAAGGAAAAGCAGAGCGATAAACTCGGCTGGTGCACTCGTCCCGTTTCGAGGCGCGCGGTTCGAGCGGATTTCGCGATCGCAGAGGCACGGTGACCGCCGCCCCCGTTGGCCTCGCGGGGGCTTTATCGAACTCGACTCGCGATCGCCGACGGCTTTCGTCGAAGGCTGCTCGACGAAGTGTCGCGAACTCCGGTGACAAATCGTCTGTCGCGAGCAGCGTTATGCCTACGAGCGCGTGAACGATTAACACCGGGTGCTCTGGCCTGGTTCGATCGAGATATACGCCCGAGGCAGTCGGCTGTGCGAGTTCATGGGCGAAGGAATCGTCTTTGTTTCGTGCATTAGTCTGATTGAAAAGCCACGCCAGGCTCTGTAATTATCCGCTGGAAACGTAGAGAGTGTGAGAGAGGGAGAGGCGAAGCATTTATTCGGTTAACAGGAAATGTTTCGCGCAATATTCTTCGCGCTGCTGTTCTGTTCGACTTTTTGATATTACACCCCGCGAGAGCATCAAGATTCTCGCCGCGA
Source organism: Xylocopa violacea (assembly GCA_963969225.1). NCBI lineage: Eukaryota > Metazoa > Arthropoda > Insecta > Hymenoptera > Apidae > Xylocopa > Xylocopa violacea. The sequence goes on along the minus strand of CAXAJV010000002.1, from coordinate 31,966,183 downwards.
CAAGGCTGACGCGTCCCGTCAAATCGAACGATTTATCACCGTGTCGTCTCGTACAGGGCTGGTATAACAGGCCTGGTCGACGCAGCGCTGTAAAATTTCCGCGACCACTCCTGTAAAGCGGTACTTACGTCGCTGTGGAAGCAGTTGCTATTTTGCTGATGACACGGACACGCCGCTAAGTATAAAGAACGACGCCTTCGATGTAATAACATTTAATAGCCACCGATTTGATGGCGTCGTCGAGTTACCGAAACGAAGAACGAGGAGAAGAGTAAATCTTCGTGGTATACGTTCTTTGTTGAACAAACGATAATAAATGGGGGTGAATGCGCGTCGTAGAGGGTACTTCGAAGGTAAAATTGATGAAATAGACCGAGTTATACAAGAGAAAGTAATTTCTCTGGTCTCTTGGCGGTACATTTACAGAGAACGATAGCTGGACACGATATCATATCTTCAGCTATGACGATACCATTACGGATGATTAATTATACTGCGATCGCTAGTGTCCATGCCACTTTGTATAGACGTCGACTATAATCGATACATGCATCCGCGCGATTATCTTAAAATATATAAGAAGTGGCTATATACAGTTATACAGACATATACGATTAGTCGTTTTCCATTGTCTATCTCCACCGTCGATTAAGTCAATTGGATATCTGAATAGCGATGACTCCCTTTCGCTCGAGCTAATTCAGCCTCCGTGGAACGACGAGACGATCGAGCAGAAATTATTTAAACAAATGCTGATTATCCCGGCGAAACTTTCGACACCGGTTCGTTCGCCGCTGCTTCGACAACTGGCGAAGTTCGAAGTTTCGAACGGGAATGGGGGGTGCGAGGGCGAGTTCATCGAGCACGAGCAGGGGGTTAAACCGCAACTTTGCTCGGCTTTCGCGTAGCCAACACGCGGCATCCATTACAACGCGTCGTGAGCTCGCGCCAGGGAACCAGTTCCTGGATGTTTCTTCATTAGATTCTTCCGCGTTCCTGATCGTGCACCCTCTTCGTAAACAATCTCACCGGTCTCTAACCAGCGAGCGAACGATTCAGCCCTGCGCGCTGGGCTTGATAAATGAAACGCTCCTCCGCTGGAACCCGCTCGGAAGCGGAACGATAAGTCACACTTCCGACTGAAACGCGAGCAAGCATCTGAGATGGTTCGCGAACGCGTCTGCTCGTCGAGAAACAACTTGACGTAGTTTCGCGACGTAGAACGTTACGACGTCAACATCGCGCGACTGTTCGAGGGGGATGGGAAATCGATACCCGAGCAGCAGTCGGTCGCGCGAGTTGCTGAACAGTTGCTAGTCAACTGGCAGTCGGCCAGCGGTGCAATCAAATGGCTATCAGCTGGTAATCGGTTACTAATTAGATCTCATTCTATTTATGATCTGTCTGCGTGCCGTTGTCGCCATTAGCCGAGGCGTGAATGAAGAGATGCTCGCGGGGTATCGTTCCGTTGGCGTGTTTCGAGTGCGAAGGGAATTCGGACGATACCACCTCGCGACGTCTGAATTCCAGTCGCCACTGAAGAAATTCGAGTCGTCTCGATTGGTAGATTTGCGAGCGACTTAACGCATCGAACTCCGTGGAATCGAGCAGATGTACGGTAGACGGGTGACGCGCACAGTCGGCTCTTGTTCTCTCGTTTGTCCCGGGTTTATTCCCTCGTTCCGAGGGGCTGCTTTTCGTCAATCATCCCCTCTACACCCGTCGCCAATTTTGCATCGGTGCGTTTCGCTGAAATTTATTATTTCCTCGCTGGATTTCTCGAGTTCGAGATCTCTTCAAGGATTCCTTTTACCGTGACACATTTCAAAGTACAGTTCCATCTTTCCGTTGCTTAAGTCCGTGGAACGAAGGATTCAAGGCTTTCGAGACGGGTATTATTTATATGAAATATTTGCATGCACGTGCGAGGAATAATAGAATATAAAGAAAACGCTGAAGACCTAATGGAGAGACAGTAAGATTACCGAGAGAACGGAACTGGTTTCTCGCGACGGCGATGGAACGAGCGACTCCCATTCGCGGGCGTTAATCGAAGGAAAGTCGTAGGATCGGGGGACAATAAAGAAAAAAAGGAAGGATGAGTCGGTATTGTTTTAATTGTCGGGTCGGCGGCTAATTATGTCGGCGGATTCAAGCCCCTTCGTCGCGCGGTATTAGAGTCTTCCTCGTGGCGGAACAAAAAGCGCCGAATCGATGACGGGGAATTAAATAATTAGCCGTGCCTCCCAAGGCGACCAAGGGAATTAATTGAAACCCTTATGAAACGAGAACCGCGATAATTAAAAGGGGAATGTTCGAATCGAAAGCGGCTGTCTCCTTCTCTCCTCGAGGCTTTTCTCTGCTGGAAATCACACGGAAAATCGAGAGTCCTTCTTCGAAGAGAGAGACTGGTAAGGATTAATCCGCCGCCGCCGTGAGAAAGGGAAACACTCCGGGAAAAGTGAACAGAGAAATCGGATCGGGTCGGTCTGCGGTTTATTAGTCTCCGCCAATGAACGTCCGCGCGATACGTTTCATTTCCCGGCTCGTTTTTGTCAAATTACCAAATCGACGTCCCGCCTTGTCCCTGCAATTCCCCTGCAGTTTATCCTCTTCACGCTGCAACGAGCCGAATGAATCGACGAGTCCGCGATTCGGCACGTTTGTCGTCCGTGTGTCAACATAAAATATCACCGCGCCCGATGAAATTTAAATAAGCTCAACAGTCGATTTGAAAGAATCTCAATAATGCAAACGCTGATGAATTCACGATATCGAACAGTACCGGACGTTTTGTGCGTCGTCGCGCATTGTTTTACATCACGCCTGAAGTAAGGCACGAAATTCCTAATAAAACGCGCGTTTACATTATTCGTTCCACGATTTTCAATAATATCACTTCTCGACCGACGCAAGCCAAACCCGCCGCCGGGTCGAGAGTGAATAAAATCAATAGCTTGTTTTACAACGTAAGCACAGGCGTGCGCGGAATTTACAGTGCGCGTCGTTTCAAATTACACAGCCAGCCACTTAAACAATGAAAAATAAACCGGCCAAATTTCTAATGAATCGCGCCATAAATGTTCCCTAAAATTTACTGTCCGGCTTTCAATAAAGTAATTCCTTCCGGTGGAAACCGAGCGATACCAATTATTCCGACCAGCGATAATTACCAGCTCGCCGCGCGGATCGGTCGGGCTATTAAACGCGGCAAAAATCGTCGCGTTAATTATCGCTGGGGTAACGATCGACCGTATCAGCCGTCGTATCGCTTTGTAATCGTGGCCGCGCGCATCGAGCGATCGCAGCCACGGATGAAATGAAACGGGTTCGCGCCTCAGCCGGCACGCGGAACGAGGAAACTTCGCGCAGGAGAAAATTCCTGGATCCGAGCTGTCTCGCCTTAATCCCGGAGGATACGCGAACATCCGGTCGGGGAAGAAGTTCCCCGGCTCTCCGTCAAATCCGTCGGCGAATTTAGATGCGACACCCGCCCTGGAAAACTGTAAGCCGTGGCTGACTCGTCACGTTCCTCCTTTCCCTCGTGCGAGTCCCTCGTCATTTTCCTGCCCCATACTCGTCGAATCGTTGGTTATCGGCGTGTCCGCTTTTCTCATTTCGTTTCAGCCTGGCTAGAGCGATTCGCGCCACCTCGTCGATTAGATAAGAGCTACGAGAAGAAAGAGGGAAGCTCGACGAAGAGTGTCTCGTTTTCGATCGATCGGATCGCGTTGGGTAACGTAGATCGTCGGATTTAATGAATGTCGGGGCGAACAGGTTTTTCGCGAACGATGGTTAAAGGTTCGCAAGCCAGTGGTCGTGCGAGTTCGGCGCTCTCTTCGTCGACGGAACGGTGTGGTTCGTCGGGATGTGAGAAATGTAAGTAAGTAGGACGAAGAGTAGGTCTTTTGTGGGGAACAGCGAAAAGACTGAACTGATAAGGGAAACGAATGAGGTGTCTGGTGCAAGATGGAGCCGCAACGATGACGATAGCCTGAAAGAGCAAGCAAATGGACCGAGGCGGAGGGGGATTATAAAGACAGCTGCGAGCCAGACAAATTACAGCCGGGAGAGAACAATCCTGCCTCCAGTCAGCCACGGTGAAACATTGATAATAGTCTTAGGGGAAATCACGGTGACGCCGATCCACCGCGAGAGAATCAACATCCTCCCACGGCGTGCAGCGTTGTCCATTAAAATCCAACCCGGGGAACCCCATTAACGAACGCTTACGCCTCCCTTCTACGGCGTTCGCTCAACTTCAGCCGATCGTTCCCTTTATTGCGAGCGTCGCGGGAGAGACGCCGCCCTCAAGATTCGGCACGATGAACCAGAAGCGCGCCAGTTTCGTCGTGAAACCACCCCCCTGCCCCCCCCGTCTCTGTGTGAACATGCCCCGGAATACTTATGAGGGATGTAGACGTTGGTAAGCCCCGTTGAATAGGGCGCAGCCCTGTCCCCGATGCCTGGCCTTATCAGCGTCGACAGCTACGAGGAGATACACGCAGACAGGCGGCGGCCACTCTTTCACGAACGAGCCGGGGCTGGTGGATTGTGTGCCCCGCGCGACGAATGCGCCGCGACCCCAAAGGTGAACCCCTATTGAAACATCCGCTGGCGTATAAACCGCGCGCCACCGGCAACGGGACAGAGCGGTTGCTCTTTTTCACCGGCAATAAAGGCTCGTTAGAACGGATTACGGCTGTTCAAATTTCATCGCGCGGCCCAGTTCTGCGGGGACGCTCGCTTTGGACGTCGTACCAGCGGAGGCTCGCGGAGATACCTCTTTGGAAGGGGTAGGTAAAGCACGACTTAGTGACCTCTTATTAGAAACGTCCGTTTCCGGGACAAAATCGGGACAGCAACCGCTGGAAACGATCGACGAGAGAAGAACTTCAACGATGGGCGTGCTGGAGTATTCGAAGTTGAATTAGGCGAGCAGACGGATCAGAGCGACAGAGGTATGGGAACGGAGCATTTGTGACGGCTGAGCGTGCGAGATTATGGCGCAAGTGAAAGCTGCACAGCTATTCGTGGTATGGCTGGAGGTGATCAAATGCATCTCGAGAATGCGTGCAGAATTTGCAGAATTTCTATTATTTTATAGCGAATCGAAGATACAAACAAAAGGACGGAGAGAGGGGGGTGGTGCGCGAACGAACAGCGTCGAGACGACTGTGACGCGTGTTCTTGAAAAAGTGTTTTGCGAGAATTTGGGGACGAAAGAGCGATTTAATTAATGATTGCTATATCGCACTTGTTAGTACTAAAATATAATGAAATATCTATTGTTTTCCGTTTCATGTCTGGGTCCTTTGTAGTCCAACGTTTATAAAGCATTCTGCAATGGCATTGTTCGAAACGTGTTGTACACTGAAATCAGGGAAAAAGCAGAATAAGGAAATAACTACGTCTTATCTGCAAGAGTGCCCCTGCTGCACTGCTCCTCCAAAGGATAGATCAAAGGAATGATCGCGACTGCCCGCGCGCACAGTTCTCCCGGTTTAACAAAATATTTTTTGCAAAACACGGGAGAATGAATACCACGGTGACTGGTCCCGGGGGTCAGCGCAATTCCACCCTTATTTCTCTAATAACCGAGCGCATTCCCAGGCGACCCGCAAATTTAAAAATGCTCGAGCCGCGCAGGGTAGGCGTTGGCGCGCGGCGACGAAACCGAGAATAAATAACTAGGCCGGCCACGGTGCCTTGCAATTAACGTCGGATATATACGCGGGAGCTGTACAAGCTAAAAAAAGTTAATTTTATTCGGAGAGATCCGCGCTGGGACCATCTGGCCAGCGCTGGACGCGAAACGGCAACGTGTCATTTGCGATTCGGACGAAACGCGAGCTTGACGAGCGAGAGGAGGACCGTCGAATTACGAGCCTCGCCGCAGGATACGTTGTTTTATGTTCCTCGTCGGTTTTATCGCGCCTGCGCCTGAAAGTTTACGGTGCACACCACCGTTGGGGAGGCGGAGGAAATTTCGAGAATCGGACGGTTCTTAATATTCCCCTGAACTGTATTTTTGTTGTCGACGCTCCGATTCGGTAGCAGCGGCCGAGTAATTTCGAAATAGCGCGATCGAACACGGTAAACGGGAGCAGATTTAATTTCGCGCTTCGCTATTGCGCGAAATTATGGAAATTGAAGCTGTACGTCGTGCAAAACTAGCAGAAGCACGCGCTCGAAATTGAATCACTATTTGAAATAGGTCCACGTTCGGATGTGGAATGGCAAAAAATGTTAATTAGTCGAAAAACGGAACGATCGCTCCCTTTTTCTCTTCCGCGTCGTTAAGGGCGCGCCCGTTTCTGACAGAATATTTGTATCTCGTATTTTTCATACCAAGTACCGAATAGCTCTTTTTTTTTTCTCGAACGTCCTTACTCCCGTCCATCCGAAGCTGAAATGGCTCGCGAAGCGCAATTAGGCTCGTTGAATATTGCATGAGGTACAAATTTATTAAAATGATCTTCAGCCCCGCGAAATTGCGACCGCGCACTCGAAACGCGTCCGCTTACGTAAACGATATCGCGTTGCACCTGCGATTTTATTAGCTTATTTATTAGCACAAGGGAAACAGAGTCAGTCTGCGTTGCGTATTAATCACAGTGAACACGCGCTGTGTCCAAAGTCTCCACCATTCAACCCTTTTAAGGATCTAACATTAACGATTATTGTCGTTCACAGTTTCACGTTGAAGCAGAATTACAAAAGCATCGCAAGTTGGGTGTTTCACTTCCCAAACGTTGACGGAAGTTCGAACATTTCTGCTTCCGACGGATGCTATCCAAATAATGACTTCAACCCCTGATTCCAAAGACAACAGCAGCGATGATCACAAAAGTCGAGAGGCATCCAGGATTTCTATGGTACGTTTCCATCATTCGCTTCAATCTCCCGCGTGTCTCAAAGCGACCAACCCCTCCTCCTTCGATTTGCAGAATAGCGCAGCTGCAATTTCGCTGGCGCAGCGTAGGGTTGTCGCGTGGCGGAGGCAGAAGGAATTCACCTCGAAAAATCCCGGGAATTCCAATATAAAAGATGCTCCGGAAGAAACCTGAATGCACCTGCCGCAACGAATCCACGGGGCAGCGAGCGCCACGCTGCATTCGTCGACGATCTCTCGACGGTATCCTCCGAGGAGTGCACCCTTTCGGTCCGTTTGCAGTCGCGCGCATGCCTTCCAGTTGTTTTCGAGCACCGTGCGCTTTCGTCTTTCAAAGTTGCCGCGTACACATCTTGCTGGCTACGCGGAAGGAGTGCGTGCAGTCGAAGAAGAGGCGAGCGTGAATTCCGCTTAATGAAAAACGAGAATCTCCTCCGAGCTCAAGTTTTCCCTTCCAGAACGAAACTGTAATTGCTTTTAGAGGCAAGACTCCTCGGGATTAATTGTCGCGAGCGTGTAACTTTTTCTCAGCGAGGGATTCGGGGCGGCGAATCGATTGTCTCTGGCGATAAAATGAATTTTTTCCCGAAACGGCCGCGTCGTGGCAATTTCCACAGAATTATCGAGGTGTGATTTACGCGCGGCGCACGGTTCAGGAAAACTTCACAGAGAGCTGTGTTACGCGTCGAGCCCGATCGATACATATTTCACCGGGGCAGGTCTAATTGTGAGCGTTCGAAGTCGTTTATCCCGAAACGCGACGCAGTTTATTTGCGGTGAATTTGATGTATTCGCGCGCGAAGTTGCGGCTTCGAAGAGGGAATCGAAATTGCTTGCAACGAGATTCTCCGTTTCAACGGAGAACAAGGCTGGTTCTCGAGGAGAAGAAACAGAGGATGACGATGACGAGGACGACGAAAAGAAATGCATTTAATTAAGCATTCTTGAAAAAATCGCAGCTGAGGAGAGCTCGTGTAGGGGAATAGAACTTGAATTCTTTCTCATTGCATTGTATAGTTAATACCCAATATTTCCGGATCGATGATTATCTATTAAATGGAATTAGGATTTGCAGTTTACAATTAATATTGATCGAATGTAATTACTAGATATATAATTAATTTAGGTTAAACGTAACAACAGTTACATGCTTTTGAATAGTCCACTGATCGCATCATTAGCGACCATTGTTGCAGTCGACGTTTCGCACCATTTTCGTGCATATACGCGAAATGCAAAATTAAACGATACCTCTGCGATACGCAAAGCGTCGGCGAAAAGGATGGCAGCGTTCGCTCGACCCCCCAACGGTTCGAGCTTGCTGGTTTCGTTAGCCACGACAGGGCACGGAATATTAACTGTTTAGAATTCCGTGGCCAAGACTGCAGTTCCGTGTACTTAAGCAAGTATCCTCGGAAGCAGCGCGATCGAAGTAAGCCACAGAAGCTTAGGCCAGCTTTTCTATCCCCCTCTGCGACCGTACTTTCTCAATCTGCGCGACCACCAGCCTTTCTCTCTAAGTGATTCCCCAGAATCAAACTTTCCCCTTTCTCGCGAAAGTCTGCTCCTCCTGGGCGCCCGAATTCGCGTGGGAATTTATTAGGCGAAACTTCCGAGCCGTTTAGCAAACACGCGATCCCCAACCCTATCCTCTCCGTCCGTCCACGTAAAAATCGATTGTCAATCCAGCGTGAGATTCGTCCGAGTCGAAATAGCTACAGTTTTCATCCCGATTCTCGCGGCCCCCTCGAGCGTAATGGATCGTTTACCAGGGAACGACGCCATATTTAACACGAGCTCGGTCGAAGGGGAATTAGTTGAGGCAAGGAGGAAGCGCGTTGACTCCAGCAGATGGCCAATTTTTCCTTCTTAAGCGGACGCTCTTTGTGCGAGCTTGTTGATCGATTCAGAAGCAAGCACCTTCTTTCCCGCCGTACAAAAAGGTAATTGTTTCTAATTTAGAACTATTTAATGTCCAAAAGGTCACTGTTGCGAACCTGTATTCTACCCTCGAGAGGATTCTTTGAGATTTAAGAGAAAGTATCAGACCTCTGCTTGATTTCAGCCACGATCTTCTTCATTTTTATTTTCTAGAAGTTCGAATTCACAATTTTTGTATTCAGTCCAAGTGGAAGTGGCTGAAAATTTTGCAGCCAACCCGTCGCGAAGGTTCTACGTCGAGCTATTTTTCAATCCTTGAAGAAGAAAGGAAGAGGAAAAAGGCAAGGGAAAAAAGAGAGGGAACAAGGGGTCGTGTGCTTCTCGATCGTGTGGTTCCCGCGTATTCTTGACACGTGTCACGCAACCCCTCCCCAGCGTTCAGATTCGCAATACCGTCGGTGCCGAAGGATTTCCAATCTCTCCCTCTTTCATAGCGCGACGGGCTACAGGGAATATAGAAAATACCGCGAAACAGAAGAATTCCGATGCAATCCGGCCACGGAGACGCTCCGTCTACGTGCTTCAGAAACTTATCACGATGTTGCGCCGAACACCCTTGAAAATCGTGAGAAACCCGCGGTGAAGATGAAAATTTAGGTCGCGATTGTTCGTCGACTACCTCCCTGTATTTTACACGATTTTAATCCCATCGAAGTAATTATAATTTACTGTCTGCCATTTTCTCTTTTCATTAACGACGAAGTGAAAAACCGCGCTCGAAAAGCTCTACAAAATCGGACGAGAGCGAAGGGTGAAAAATAAAAACTGTTCAATTTGAAGAGGAGTCACAAGAGAGTTGTGTGCTCTCCCATTAACTTTAGTGCGGCCCTTCATTTCGATTGATTTTTATCGGCACGCCGGTTGACATTTGCCGCAATCGGTTCGATTATTTGCCCGCAAACTCTGTTTACAGAGCTATTCACACCGGGGTCTGTTAGCACGCCTATTGGCATGTCAAGGGTGCCCCGCCGATACGATTCACCGTTCTCACGGCCCGTTTATTTCTAGCCCAACTAATCCCACCATTAATTTCCGTGCGCAAACAGCGTCCAACAACGAGACAAGAAACTTTCGCAGCGACGAGTCTATCCGTGCCGCGGGAATCCGAGCGAATTTAAACCCACGTATGGTTCCCAGTTGAAGAAACAATCCTCGGAACGCCTTCGAATTCCGGTGAATTCCGCCGTTCGTCCTGGGACAGCGGAATTATTCTGGAAAATGAATATATTCCAACACCGCGACGAGTTACGAACACGATATACGTTCTTATTCGATAGCGTTTACTCTCTCGGACAGACTTGCGATCGAAATAACGTCAGACCGTTTGGATGCGATACAATTCCTCTTTTCCAAGAAATTCAAACTTTAATGTTCAAAATCGATTGATTTCCGCGGAGAAGGAAAGTTCTGTCTGCGTTCAGCTCGGCTCGCAAGCAATAATGCTAACAGCTGCAGTAGAATATGGCGAGTTCAGTCAGACGCGCGAACCATTACTCGAGACTAGCTGCTTCGCGAATGCACAGCAAAGTACCGTGTCACTCGATGATTCACGTCCATCGCAATTGGATTAAGAACAGGTTTCCGATAAATCCAGCAGGGCCATCTCGTGGCCAACTCTGTTTTACTTAATTTCATTTCTGCTGGTCGCCCCGGAGGGGTCGAACCGCGCCGCGACGCATTAGCGAAGGAAACTTCGTCGCGAACAATTAATTGCCGGGCAGACGCGTGTGCTCCGCGAGATTTATACGCGGCCGTAAACCGCGAACAAGGGGACGGGCTTTTGGTACGGGTTGATCGTCGAAAGAAACGACCGTGGGCACCAGGGAAAACTGTATCCACCGCTGGGAAAGGGAGCGCGGCGAAACGCGACGGCGGAGCAGCAGCCGAGGCGGGACGAGGGATGAAACAGGGAACGAAGACAGGAGGACACGAGCGCGAAAGAGGAATAGAACGAACGAACCGGAAGAACGAGGCGGCCTGGAGATGCGGAGACAGAGAGCTGGGAGAGGGAGGGCAGAGAAACATTTTAGCCGGTTATATGCAGTACGAGCTGTTGCCAAAAAATATCAAAAATCTTCTGGCCGTCGGCCAATGGAGGTTGAACACAAACCACGGACCACGCGCACGGCGAATAGCCAGCCGAATAATAGGACTTTATTGTTGAACGTAGAGGAGAGTCCGCATGCACGCCGTCCGCGTTTCGTGTATTTTCCGACTTAGATATTGCTATTCGACTTCCGAGGGTTTGATTGATGGATAGATTCGCCCTGTTCGCCGCCGTCCACCTGGCCGTTACGATCACCCTTCTTTTTTCTTTTTTTTTTTACGTCCGACAGAAAGGAAACTGGGATCGGATAAAACGAACGTCTCGGCGAAACGTATAAAACTGTCACTTCGATAGATATCGAGTCGCTGCTGTGGAGGAGCCATTTTGAATCCCGGCTGATCGATCGGTTGTACCGCTCGCGTAAAAAAAATTTGCGCCGTAAAATCGACGCGACGCTCAAAGAGGTGGGTTAATGTAAGAAACTGCAATTACACGGAGGAGAACAGGAGAAGAGGTGAAAAAAAAGCGATCTTATTGAAATCAACGAGGGTAGAGAGGGTCTGCGTAGCTCGCGGCGTCCTCCTCCCGGAAGGGTAGAGATTATTCAAGAGCGGTGCTCTATTTAGAATTCCCGATCGAAGTGTACACAGAAGGAGGCATCAAAAGACGCACTGAACAGGGAATTCAATAACTTCCTGTTCATCGAGTTAACCAACTTTCTTCGCTTCTCTGCCCTCTCTTTCGCCGCCTTCCAGTTCCGTCCGGCCTTTGGTGCCCCCTTTGTCTAAACTCGTGATTCAAGGAACGGCAATAGAAACTTTTCTAGTCGCCGGAACAAGCGTTTGTAATTAACGATCGAAGTTAAACCGGGACTCCCCGTCCCGTTCGCACGCGCTCCCTCGTCCAGACACCCCCTCACCCCTGCGGCATGGTATTATCATCAATTTCGTGTAATTGCATAACGAAGCCCTTGTATCGGGGAATAAATTGACGTTCTGTATCATCTAATTTGCGCGCTCGCATACTTGGGATTGTTCAGCCGCGTAATCATCGCGAGTTTCTCGCCTGACAGACGGTAATTAGCCAGAAAACATTATCAAGCCGCGTGATTATCAGCTGCAGCTCGTTGTGTTTCCGTGGGAGAACGACGCGAGCCGATATCTTCGCGACCATCATCTTTCCAACGATTGCAGCAGCCCAGGTGTATTCTCCCGTTCGCGGGAAACGTGTTTATGCGCGAGCCACGCCGACGTCGCTTTTGGTCCCCGTCCAATTCGATAAAACTGAATTTCGTTAATGGCGACAACAGGGTCGGTGATGCCCTTTGAGATCGCCTTGGTCTCCGCCGCGCGACGGCGACGCGAAAGCTTTGTAGCCACCACCTCTCGTATCAATTCCTCGAGATTCCCCGGAGAGGCGACGCGGATTTTCGCTCTCGAATCGATTCGCGCTGGGCTCGCGAGCTTGTCCTCGTTCGGCTGGCTCAGATCTCGGTTAGATTAAAATTCTTACGGACTTCGTTTCTGTCCCGTCGTACGCAACGATGCGCATTCGGATCGATGAAATTGCCATCCGCGTTGTTTTTGCACCGCCCTGTAGGGTGTAATGAATCGAAACGAGCCCCGAAATCTCCCTCGATTCGGAGACTCGACCGCCATTTCCCCCGAGCAAATTGGAGAATCGGAGGAGGACAGCGTCGCGACCGGAATTTCCTGGTCTGTCCGGCGCTGGTAGATTTTTCGAACGCAATCACGGCAATTTAACGTTTCAATGGACGCCGGGCACTCCGAGCGGGCGTTAAATGCTCGCAACGCGGCAAAGCTTCGAGACTGTTTCCCGATAAATCGACTCGTTTATAGACGCACTCCCGCGGTCCCTTTTTTTCCCCGCGTCACCTCGGAACGAAGATAATACGGGTTAATGGTTTCCACGCCGTGGACCCATTTAGCGGCTAAGTTAGCGGTGCCGTGCGGGTTCGTAACGTTCTTTGTTTCACGCGCGGATAGGGGAAAAGGTGGGGGCGTTACGTTTTTTGGATGTCGCGTAAACTCGGACGATTTACCGCGAAAGTGCAGCCGGCGCTCCGGAGGAAAGTTTTCGAGAAACGAAATTTGGATCTCGCGAAACTTTTCCCCGGGGAAGCTCTTACCTTCGTTACACTTTAATTACCACGCGACAAGCGTGATGTTCGCGATGTTACGATTCTTTACGGTCCCATTCGTTCGTGAACTAAATTCCACGCGTGTAACTTCGCAAGGAAACGCTTGTAAAAGGGAATTCGTGGAGTGATACGTCCAGCAACAGGTATTTTGCAACTTTGTTTCCTGTCCGAAACGAAAGAGATTCGCATTTCGGAGGTGCACCCGTGTTCCCTGCTTGTATTCCAGTCCGTTTGGCGAGAATTCGTCGCGAAGGCGGACATAACGTCGCGATTACGGCCTCGAAATTTATCGCTGGCCAGGTTGTCGCGTTCGTTGCTCAGCACCCTTTGCGCTGCGCGCCGGCGGCCGACGTAATTGCCACATTTTTCCGTCGTCACCGGAACTAATTAGCGTCGCGACGCCACTCCCGCTAGGTTCCCAGCCCGCGATTACAGCCGACATCCGAGATTTTTCACGTCGCAGCGATTCCTCCCGCCTTTGTTTCTCGAGCGCGCAATTCCGAGCGCGTCACCCCGAGCGCGACGACCGAAACTATATGCACCTGCGTAGGTAATTGCGCGGCGAAGTCCTGCAGAAAGTTAGTTCGTTCGGAAGAAGTAAAGGGAAATAAAAACTGCGAAGGCGCGTTCGTTGGGCCCGAGATATGAAACCCAGAGATCGTTTCGTAAATCTTGCCTGAACGCTTTAAAAGCTTAAATTACAAGAACTTGCCAGAGTTCGCGTGTATTTTCTATGTTTGAAAAAAAGAAAGTTACGTCGCCGCGACACAATTTCCGCTTTTCGACGCGACGAATGATACGAACGCGTAAATATTAACATTAACGCTCGTAAAATCGGACGTTTCCACTCCTAAGTAATCCTTTACTTCGCGAAATATCGAAGCGAATACCTCTCCGCGAAGCTGTAATCTCGGCTTCGAGTTACTACCGGGAGATTTTAAAGAAGATTTAAGTTTCACTTGCAGGCACAATTACACCCGCACAGCCCCGCCGTTCCTTTCAACGCGAACACGATTTAGATCCGAGAGAACTCCATTAGAATTCTCCGCGTCCGTTTCCTCCGGCCCGCGAAAGAAGAAAATGCATATCAGCTAATAACCTCGCCCCCTCCCCCCCTTCGTTCGCTATAAAGCAGCCGAGCGGAATTTTAAACAAAACCTTAGAGACGACGACGACGATCGCGTGTGTCGTCGGGATAATTGCGATGTCGGATCGGCGGCTCCTGCGCCTGGCGCGAATTATCGGGAAATACCTGTAACAATGACGCGTCTAGGGAATCGTGCCTCCTTTTTCGATCCCACCCTCTTTTCCTCGACCAGCTAATTCGGAATTCAAAGCGCAGAGCAATTGGGGAGACCTCTCGAACGGTGCCTGGTCGCGAGACCCCGCGCACCAATCCTGTTTTTCATTCTTACGTGACGCGCGCGGTTTGCACGAGGCTAAACGACGAACGACCGACAAAACGGTGGATTTATCGACAGACGAGATTACGTATATCCGACTGGCCGTGACGTCGACGATTAAGCGCGGCGCGATTGATCCTGCTGAATTGTTTGTATGTTAAATGGGCGGTTTCGTTCGAACGAATAATGTTACCGATTAATTATATCCGGCAATAATGTGGCGGGCCACGAAGGATGCGGTCGGACTGCTTTAACCGAATTCGGAGGTTTTATTAGAGCCGCGCGCACGCGTATTGTGATCATTGTGAGCCTCGAATTTATCGTCCGCCGCCGCGCGTTATTATTCGTTCGAACAGCCGCGAGATGAATCTTCGCTGGGACCGGGAGTAGCCGCGGAAATATTACTCGACGATAAACTATATCGTTTAATAATTCGCCGACGGTGGCGAATACGTCACGTCGTTATACCTAGCCGTCGAGGTCCCTTTATTCGAGGGTAAACGATCGTCAGCTTCTCGACGCTCGCGCGTGGCCCATTGATTTCGCCCCCAAGTTTCGCTGAGAAGACGATTAATCCGTTCCCCGTCCCCCTTTGATCCGACGCCACCAGGCAACGATCCGATTGGTGGCTGACGAGAGGGGGGGTGGGCAGGGTGCGGGGCTCAATATTTCAGGAGGAGATCAATCGTGGCGGGAGGCTTTCTTCGCTGGCGGCCATTAACTCGAATTACGGCCGCCTCGCCGTGAGATGAAGTCGAAGGCTGCCAGCACGACCGCGAACACCCGGAGGGGAACATTCCAACGATGTCTTTACGAGGTTCTCGCGATGACCCGATCCTCGAAGAAGACGAGAGCTGGGTCTCGGTACGTTGAACGCTCGTAAAAAGCGAGCCGTCGTGTAACGCGACTGGGAATTTATGCCCCGCGCGGGGCAACCCTGTTCCGGAGTGCCCTGTATAATTGTGTGTATCGGGGCCGGTTACGGTTCTCTGTTATTCGCGGCACTTCCACGCGGATCGAGGTTAAAGGCGCGCTGAAAGCCCAGCCTCCTCGAAGCGGCTGAAGCACTCGAACTGCTTGAAAATAAAATTATTCCCAGGCTTGTTTCTACCTCGAGCGGAGCGTTCGCCATTTACGTATGTTCGCTTGATAATTCCGATGGGCACTTGCCGTGATTCGAGGGACGCGCAAACTTCGTTTAAATGGGCACGATGCTCGTGGTCTGCACGGTCTCCGCGGTTCCTTTCGCGTAGCTACGACTCTCCTACGACTTTAGTGTCTCGAGGCGCGAGACGAGATCGCGGCGAACGTCCAGCGAAATTGGCAACGGCAATTCGATCGAACGACAGATCCATATGCATCGAGTCTCGTCTTCTGAGCCAGCGCTCGCAATTATCGTTTTCGAGTGTTCCTCGTAAACTCGATTGCTTCGAGAATTATGTCGCGATAGAGTCGTTTCCCGGATAAAGGGGACGCCCTCGAGTTCAGGCAACCCCCTCCTCGCTCGCTCCTCTATTTATCGAACGGAATGAAAGGGATAGGGCGCAACGTGAATCTCCACCGCGTTAATCGACACTTTATTATCGACGGGCCGCCGCGATTCTTTTCGTAACTCCATTATCGATGCCCCCCGCTCTGGTTCTATTACGGATGAAAGAGCCAACGCGCTGAAAGAACCGATAGGCCAGGGTCTTAGAACCGCTTCCCTTTGACCTGGCGAAAATTACTTCGCCCCCGTCTCGTCGCTCGACTAATCTGAGACGTCTCCACGAGTGATTTCCGTCTGGATCCTGATTTCGGGACGGGCTCGACGCCGGGAACGTCTGATCTCTGTCGTTTGTGAACGACGTGCGATTTAAGTCGAGAATCGATCGGACAGGGAAGGAAGTTGATAGCAGATCGGACAACTTTCCAAAGTATTCGATGTTCTCTACATTCTGTCGCGAGTAGCTTGAACCGCAACACTCGAAACGATTCGATCAATTTCTTTTTTCACACTTGATAAAATGATGTCGATTCGTTCTCTTTATTTCGAACTCGTAAATGTTCGATGCAGTAAATTGTAAAGCATCATATATCGCGAGATAGTCAGAAGGAGAGGACCTTTGTCGGTATTCTTAAAAGGCGAACCACGGAGCGAGTAAATGTCTATAAAAGGGAAAGATGGAAGAAAACTCGAGGCGTAATTAGATTGCTGAATAATAGAAGGGACGCTAGGTCATTTCAGCGGCTAGAACGATCGTCCTGGTAAGCTGATGCATCGACGAGGCTAGCGAAACGTTTCGATCGTCAATCCGAAGCGTGCGGTCCGCGCTGAAAAGGATTGACCGCATAAATTTTTTGTTGGCCGCGAAACGAGGCGGTGTTACGCATTTATGCGAGCGGTATAAAAGAATACGAGATATTATGAATGAAACACGAGCAGCCTCATGGAGTGGCAGGACGCGAGGGAAATAAGGAGCGCTGCCTGTTTCGTGAAATTTTCAGCACGTACCGGTCAGTCACGTTTGTTAACCGTACACATGGTACATCTTCGAGGAAACTCATCTTTTCTTACGATTCCTTTGACTCTGTATTCGATACGATGCATCGCTTGGAAGCGGATGTGGATTAAATGCTGCGAACAATTACGTATAAACGAGGGTGTACGTGTAAAATTTGTAGTTTTACAATTGATCAATTCTGGTCAGCGCACAATGAAACTCCAAAACGTATTCTGCTGTACAACTACAATTAATTACTATACGATCCAATTGTTCCTTTATATATTAAAACAGGATGCAGTGATCCATGTATAACCTAGTCAAGACTAAATCTAATACCAATGCATAAATTTATTTCATGTTTGTATGTCATTTGTGCAATGAAGATGTAATAAAAAGTGGTAGAAAATTCTTTATCCCAGAATGAAAAAAGAATTTGTACATCCAAAGGAACTTTCGATGTGTCACCTTAAAAAGAAAACTATATTAATCGAATATTTGTTCGATCGATAGTCTCATTGCGGCGTCCTGTGCGGCAGCCTATCATGCATGGTTCAGCGTTCTCAAAGGGTTAAAGATAAATTGAATTTCCCGTTTTTTCCACACGGAAGGGGGAATTTGTTGTTACTGCAACGAAAATGTTTCGAGAGCCGCGTTGAATCTTTGACGGGAAATCTGGCGAGACTAATGAATACGTGGGACGACAAAGCATCGAACACAATAGATCGAGCATTATCCAGGGCCTTAGCAACGGACGCTATTTGTTGCGTCGTGCACCGGGAAGCGCAGGCCATGCTGGACAAAGGGGAGGCGAAAGTAGCTCGATAATCTCCAATATTCGCGGTTTAAAACATCAATACCGTTGTTGATAAACGTGTCAGTGATAATAACGCTGTACGCAGAGAGGCGAACGCTAATTTTAATCATTCGCCTGCAATAAAAGTGATAAAATTATTAATCGCATTACCGCTCGACGGAACATCCGTAAGCCACGATGTGACAAATGTTTCTCGCGTCGATGCCTTTTAATGATTTACGCTGACCTTTCCGCGGATCCAGGTGACACACCGTCGGGATTTTTCCTCGGCTTAACTCGACCGAGCGTCCTCTTGCTTGAAAAATGGTGGCACACGTATCAAAGTATCGTGTACCGGTACAGTCGGTGCAAAAAACTGTCGAACTAGTAACCCCGACGACGAGCGAAGCAAAATTCAACGAAGCGCGCGGAATGGTTGACTCGTACTACTAGTTTTTTGGGCGCGCGAATCCCTCCGCTCGATCGCGCTGATTCTTTCGCTCGAAATGTACGCAGGAGCGTCGATACCCGTTTATAAACAATCCCTCTGAATATACAGAGGATCCGTGCGCCGCAGATTATGCAGTTACGCTGGAAATCCTAATCATCGCCGACAATATCTCCGGTTCCCGAAATTCTCGCCGTAATTACCCGCAACGATTTCACGCATGTCGGCTCGAGTTTCAAAGGGATACCGATACCGGATGATCGGGATGGCAGCGTTTTCCAGCCAGGAATCTCAAAACGAAGTGCTTGAATCGCGATGGACAGCGCATGCCACGGCAATTCCACGGCGTCACGGCGTGGCTGAAGATTTTACGACTCATCCAATGCTCGGCATCCCTCGTCGGACCGGCGCGCGCTATCGCGTCATACGCTCGCGGGGAAACGACGAACCTGACAATTCCCGAAGCGCTATCCAGGCACACGGCTCCCATCGGGGCTAACCCGATCCGATCCCACCAGGAGGCTGCGTCGGAAAGGCCAGGAATTTCCGAAAGGGGACGGATTTCGTGCTTCGCTTCCGTTTGCCCGGGCCGCGCGCCCGTTCTCACTCTGGCAACACCTGCCAGCTGCAAGTTAGTAAATAGAAGTTTCCTCTTATTCCAGCACCACTGGGAATTATTCGATAATTAAGCAAAAGGGTTGTCCCACCGAAGTTATCGACGATGGAAACGAATAGGACGAACTGCAGTGATGTTTCTTCGATGGAACTGATTCATTTTTAGATCGTGGTTGTCATCGATAGAAGTTTCAAAATTGCTCGAAGAGTTCGATATAGGATGTCAATGGAAGATATTCAATTAGCCATAACAGATTTTCTTATCCTTCAGATCGCGTGACCCACGGATCTTCCAGCTTTGCGACTTTATTGTCCACTTTATGCACCAACTCGTTTACTCGCTCGTGCGGCTTTTATTCCTACTTCCAGTTTGCTCATTATCCATCCTAGGTTTCCAGTAACGTCAATTTTCACGCCTTAGACAACCTCTTTAAATTCGAGTAAAAGATTGTTTAATAGTTGCAAAGAAAATATGCTCCTGTTTAATGGCGCTTGACTCTACTGCATCTATTCGAGTAGTTTATATCAATAATTCAGTACGTTGCGATCCGTTGTTCCGTGTCACCCTGTAATTACCCCTTAGAGATTTCGAAGGAATAACAGGACGAATTCGATCAATTTACAGGTCTCATCGGATGTATCGATGGCATAAGGTCGCGGAAGCATCCGACATGTATATTTTAATTAGCCAGCCACCGATTACCCTCGAAATTAATTATGGATACTGACATCGACGTCACGCGCACAGCCTCCGAGCTGTTGATCGATGCGCAAATTACTCCCCGGATATTCCTATAACTATTTCCCGTTCCAAACGCGGTACGCCCTTCGTTTGACGACTGGGGTATGTCCCAAATTAAAGGCGTTGCTTTTAAAGCAACTGCGGCATAATTTCGTTGCGCCTGCCCGCGCATACCAGCTTCGCGTGTCGCATATAAACGCATAGACACGTAGACAACTAGCCAGTGGACGGACCGTTGTTGCTTTCGCTCTTTTCGAATAAATTAACGCAGAGAAGGAAACTAGAAAATATTTTTTCTTGTTCCTCGGGAAGCAGTTAATTTCGCGCGCGACTCGACTTCGTGTACCCCTTTATCAAACCGTTCGTACGCCTGAAACGCTGGAAAAAAAACCTCCGTGTGCTTTACGACGCAGCTCTCCATCGCGTGCACGCTTCACGATTCTCGATAACGGAGCGACGTAATCGCGTAAGATTCGCGAACGAAGCGCAGCAGAGTTCTATCGCTCCGCGACAGAGAATCCCGTGGGCGAGGCGTCTGGCCGAGAGCAGCTGACGAGCCAGGCTGAGAACGATTTATCACGGCGAGCCACGACGAAATAATGCGACGGAATTTCACGACGGGACGTCGCTAACGACATCCCCCACCTCTGTGACGGCCTCCGAAATCGAGAGTCACATTAGCGGCTTCGCAAAGGGGCGAAAAAAAATTGAATTTCCTTGGTCGAGCCGTCCCAAGCTCTCCTTAACTCTCTGTCTTTCTCCGTCGAGTTCGGATAAAAAAAAAAAAAAAGATTGCCAGCCATAAATTGCGCCCTAATGCGCGAAGGACGAGCGTCAGTTTCTTCGTGTTCAGTGTTCCGTTTACGAATCTCTTTCGTGGAAGACTTACGGCTGCCGGAATCCTCAGACGGCGGGCGCACTCAGCGAAAATTTTCTCTCCTCCCGAAAATTTCCGACCGTTCCCGTTGCGAATCGATCTCAATAAAGAGTCGGAGATTTTAGAGCCGGCGGTACTTCAGAGTTCGATAGTTGCCATTCTGGTACGGGAACCGGAAACTGTGAACTACCGGCCGTCTGAATATTCTCGGAACTCCGGAATTGGCTGGCTTAGGAATACTTCGGCTACGTACGGACTAAAATACCGGCGGAAAGAGTACACGGCGATAAAATACGGAAGGAAGTTCGCCGGATACGCGCGTTTATCGATATTGATGCGGTCGAAATTGCGGTTGCTCGTCTCGTGGATCGCGAGAAGTGAGTTCCCGTGCGACGTTAAAGGCCGTCATAAACTGTTCCTGGGGCTCGCAGCCCGTCAGGATCCGCGTGCACTCGCAGTCTGTCTCGGTTGAGTTGCCACGCGGAAGAAAAACTTTCTTCCTGCCGCGGCAGGATATATATATTAACCTGTGAACACGGGCAAAGCCCTGGCAGACGCGTCCCGCCATCCAGCTCTCGCGGAGGATTTGTCGTTGCTCGAATCGAGTCGCGTTTTAGAAAGTACTCGAAGGCTACTCGATGACTTTTCCTTTGCAAGGACGATACGGAGGCTTGGAACACCCGCGAGGGATCGGAAATAACGAATTCAATTAATCGCTTTCGATCGAGTCCTCAAACAGCTACGAATAATGCGAATTAGAATAAGAGGGAACGTGAAACGTACCTTTAGCGTACGTTCGCAACCGTGCTTGTACGTTTCAACGAGTACAAGCAGGAAATTCAAATAACGAGCTCTCCGAGGTTGGCGGAACGATAACACGCGATAAATAGTAACATCGCGTCGAGTTGTTCAGGCCAGCGAAGTAGGCCACGAAGGGGCGGAGGCACGGAAATAAAGACGGGAAAGAAACAAAGCGAAGAGTTACAATTTGTTATTAATTCCGCGGTGTGTACGGCGAGTTCGTTTTCTCGTTAACCGAACCGTCAGCGGGTCGGAATTTATCGCCAGCCAGAATTATAAGCAATCCACCGAAAGTGATTTAAAGAGGGAATAGTTGCGAGCAATTTCTGCTACGTTCACTTTCCGCCCCGCCCCCTCGTCGTCAGTCAGGAAACGGCGAACTTAGCTCGCGCCATTAGTTTCCGGGCCATCGATGAAAGGAACTTTTTGAAGCGAAATAAATTCTCGTCGCAGCTGTCACCGGAAACGCGGGACACCGATACAGATTTCTATCCTCCCCTTCCCATTGTGCGAACTTGTTCACCGAGTCGAGTCACCGTGACTTTTCTGTATTTCACCCACGTGGCCTTTCGTACGCGATTTATTTATTAGCAGGATCGAAAAACAGCCGAGCAAGCGGTAGTGATGCAAAGTGAATCAATTTTTCGTGGGGGATACGCGCAATAAGAGTTACAAGAAGACAGAGAGCTGGCACGTCCGACTATATACGGCTCGCTACTACTTGCGCTCCGTTCTGTCGTTGTATTTGAATCGAACAACGCCACGCTGCGTGCATCATTATTCAGCGTGTACAAACCGACTGGGGGAATTATTCCACGGCGAAGTTAGCCGGGCGAGGAAAAAGAGTTCTGAAACAATGTAACGGTAAATTCATTAAAAAGTTAGACGGTCTCGCGGAGGCGCTCGAAAGGAGCTCCCTGGCAACAATTTTTCTCCGGCCGTTTGCATTCTAAGTTCCCACCGTCCGTGTATTTCGTGTCCGAGTAAACACGTAATCTCGAACTGCGCGATCCTCGAATTTTCACTTCCGCCAGGCGGGCGCGGACTCGACGGCGGCGCGCCGTTTCGTTTGCATCCCCCTATTTAAATATAAAAAAGTTGGCGCGCCACGGCGGAACGAATCGACGGCCGGCGGAACAACGCTGGGCATTTGTAAGGGGAAAGTTCCGTCCCGGAACGTCCCGCCTTATTCCACTTGTTACAGCCGCTCTCCAGCCAGAGAGGAAAAGTAAGTTTCGCAGTTTTTCAAGAAACTTCCTTATCCGCGGGCGGTGCCACCCCCGGAACGAGATAAAACACGTCGATCGTCGCCGCGACGAGATAGCCGCGCGCGGAACTTTTTGCCACCGGCCACCTATCTAATTGCGGTTAATCGGCTCCATAATCCATGAGTTTCTTTGATATCTGGCCACGCCTCCGCCTTATCTGCCGCCTCGCGTTTCTGCTCGTTGAATTTTCAGCGCGACGCGAACGCGAACTGGCTGGTTGACTTGTTTCGATGTAAAAATGACCAAATTTTTCCGAGATCACAGCTCGAGGGGAGAGGTCTGATTTTTTTCGGACGATTCAATACATTTATATCGGGTCACGCGTAGCGCAGAGTTGGCTGGACAAGTTACAATCAACGATTTTTGAAAGATGACACGTGCGATAGATAATTCACGATTGCACGTTGATGCAGCTCGTCGATGCATCGCAGGTTGATATTAATGCCGTATTATGTCCAGTGTGTCACCTCTGACTGAGTCCACAATATTCATCTCGACGGTATTTTTTCACCGATATCGGCGCTCTTTGTCCGTTATCGTTATTTTGTATTCTCCGCGTTCATTCCCAGCGTGAAATCGTATCTTGAAACAGCAGCGCCCAGGCACGATCGAATATTTCATAAGCAACAACTCTGCTGTGTCCCCTAAACGCCGAGCGCGATATTCACGCTAATTTCCTGGTCATACATGTTTCAAACCTTCAGAGAAATACCGTTTCTACTTCCCTTATCTACTCCCCCGTTTCATTCCTAATTAAATGGGAATTATTACGGGCCACCGTGAAAAATAATCGCGCGTGTACGCGACGGGAATTTAAAAGTTTGCCTGCTCCGGAACGGCGAGCGTCGTTTACAAATATTAAAAACGAATTTGAATGCAGCATCGGAAAAATTACGCGGGCGGAGCTTCAAAGCGCGTAAAAAAATTCGTGATTCTTCTCTACCTCGATGCGAAAGGGAATTATTTCGTACCCTCTCGGTATTAATTATCATTCACGATGTAATTTATTTAGCAAAGGGAACTCTTGCTTATGGAAGATGTTAAAAAATTCTCTTAACAATTTAAAAAGGAAAAATGATAGACATATAAGGTTTAACGATACACTGCTAAACACAGCGCAGAATGTGCTGAAAGCTACCAAAGAGATGGAAACGCACATTATTGTAACTACGAAACGATTTGAAAGGGAACTAGTAGAAGACCCAGCCATTGGTCAGACAGAGCTTAAGTTCGTGACTTTTTCTATTCCAACGCGGATTACTCCCAGAATCGGTTCCAGATATTATTCGTAACCCTCTTACGGACCGCTCACGCGTCGACAACAAGTCAAATACGCGGGCCAACGGTAGAATTTCAGGATGGATGGGGCATTAAGGCGGGACACGGCGGCGTCGCCAGTCTTCAAAGTCAATACCGCGGCAAGGAGTGGATCCCGGACCACTGCGCGACTACCAAGTAACTCTATAAATTCAAAACTTAAACCCGGGACCGACCTTTATCGTGGCTGCTGCGCTGCTGCACGACGCGGAACCAATGTTTGCGCCCTAAATTTCGCCGGTCGGGCGATTTCGAAGTTCGACGAGGACCGTTAGCGCGCGGTGAAACTATTCGAGAACGGCCGGATTTAATCGAAGGGTGGAATCGACCGGAAACGTCATGCCGTCGATGAACTTCAATCTCAGAAAAGCGCAACGACATTCTTGGCGAGCTTCGTCCCTTCCGGATCGTTTCTCCTCCCGTTACATCGCGACGCGAGGAACAGAAATTAGTCTTTCGATGTTCAATTTCAAGTCTCGTCCCTCTAGTCGAGAGCCAAACCGACCTGCGCAAGCTCGCTTCCTTTATCTTTTA
Source organism: Xylocopa violacea (assembly GCA_963969225.1). Classification (NCBI taxonomy): domain Eukaryota; kingdom Metazoa; phylum Arthropoda; class Insecta; order Hymenoptera; family Apidae; genus Xylocopa; species Xylocopa violacea. Next base: position 31,941,855 of record CAXAJV010000002.1, on the reverse strand, counting down.
GCGCGACGAAAGTTTAACAGCGATTTTATGGTTTTCTGATAAAAACGGAAGTTTCGTTCGTGGAGGTCTGAGTGAGATGCAGCTGATTAAATGTACTCTTTCAGCATGAATCCGTGGTATAGTTTAAGCTCTTTCGATGACGTAATGTTTGCCCAGCAATTACAACCAGCTTTTGTTTTTTACTTCCTCCATTTGTTTTCTTTTTTTTTTGTCCGTTCCACTTCGAAAAATATTTTGGACCCTTTGTCACTGCAACGCACACATCATTTCGAACAAAGCCCTGTATCTTTCCGCGCTCTTTTCATCGAGAAAATGTACGCGCAGTCAAATTAATTCCGACTTTCGGGAAACAGAGGCGGTGGTGGTGGAAAACGAGAAAAAGGACGGGCCTGGATTTCCTGTATCGCGAGCGCCACGGCTATCCGCGTTATCCTTCCGGCCGCACGCGGACCAAAGTAAATTTCGAAAGTGTCCCAGCGGATTTTGTGATAATTTGAAATAAACCACGCGATTAACAGCGAGAATTTCGTTCAACTTCGCGATTATTACGATCTGTTTCTTCGATTCTCGCACGCTGTCGAAACTGCGTAAGAGTAGTTTCGAGGAAGAAATTTGGATCAGAAAGTTGTTATAATATAATGAAACAAAATTTGTATGTAGAAGTAATTGATAATTGAAAGTTAAGATTTTCAATTTAAAGAGAGAAATAAAGAGGTCATTAATCTCTTTGAAACTAGAAAAGGGAATCGCACGTGGCACCCTGTCGCGGGGTGGAAATTTATAAAGCGGCCCACGCAATCGTGCAATGCTGCAACATTTAAGGGTAAACGCGGGTTCACGATGCACGAAACGTTTCCTCATTACGGAAACAACGGCTGCGACATCGTATTTCAGCTCTAATCTGACCGGCCATTACTTTCTGCGAATTAAAAATCTCGAAACAATTTATTCCGTCCTTCTCATCTCGATGATCTACGGGCGAATTACGTTCCCCGCTGGCGGATAACGCGATACCACCCATGTACAGGGTGATTCCAGATACTGGAAGTGGTCTGTTCTCGGTCGAAAGTGGAGATAATTAGGTTAACGAGCTTTATTCTTTTCACCGTCCTTTTGTCCTCCCGTTCGCGAATAACGATATGAATTCTCTGTAACGTAATCTTGTTAAATAACAATACGAAACAAGAAGGGAGAGTCTACTACTCTCTAGTTAAAAGTGCACGTCGACCGTGAGGAATCGATAAATTGATTCTCCTCATTGTCCACGGTTTGAAACAGTCGGAGATACTCTGAGGTTTGAAAAACGACGACGCATTGATACTGTCTCGACGTTCACAGTACAAAGTCCAATATAAGTAGCAGTTTTCCATCGTCTAGAACCTTGCAGAGTAGATTATTCGCACGTTTATAACGCTCGGTTGTTACACCATCCGCGATATGCATTCCTGGATACGACGGAACAAATTCACTTCGATAAAAAGCCAGTCCAATAACTCGCGTAAAAAGAATGTTTGCTTCTCTCTTAACGATCCGCGATTACCTTTGCCAGCGCAGAGGTATAATTTGTCGCAAGCATATCTACGGAAGTTTAAACGAGATCGAGTGCGATTAAAATTGTGTTCCCTTTAAAACTATAGTGACACTTTGCATTTTTAAAATACCCATCGTTACACACGTACAAAGGTAAGACGAGTCTGACATCGTGCAGTCGAACTACAATGACCAACGATGTCATCGAGGTAATCTCTTCGAATCGAACAATTGCGGCAGAGCGTGGCAGCTTTCAGGTCGATCCAGTAACCGATAAGAAATAAAGGGAAGAAGAAAAACCGGTAACAGATGTTGAACACGATCGTAATCGATGGCAGCGACAGGAAAAATTGATAATTCATCTTCCGGTGTCGAATCGGGACGGAGCGATACCCCGGTTTGGCGATAAAATTGTGATCGCCAGAGACCGGAAGCGTCACTGGGGCCGAACATCGCCTTTTTATCGGAGCGCGGTGTCCCTCGGGAGGTGGTCGCGATATTGTGTCGCGTGAAAAATTTAACGACGGTCAGCTCGGCTCGCGATTCCGCCCCATCGATCGGGATATTAACGCGCGGATCGATTTCCACGCGAGCGCGGTTGTTCGCTCGGAAAGATGAATCGCGCGACGCGGTAAACAACGGAAAACGTTAGGACCGGGTTCACATCGGCCGTGTTATTTCACGGGAACTCTTCTCCGTCAACAAACAGCGCGACTTCGAATTTAAATATTGTGGTAGCAAGTTTGATCGCGCTCGGCTGTGTTTTCGGCCTCTCGATCGAGCAAATATTGACGAGTTCACGCGAACGACTGCTCCTCGATTCTCTTTTATCGCTTACATCGGTTAACGATCGTCGAAATCCTTTCGCGAGTCGTCTCGAGAAGTCGCACGGCTCGGAGGGAAACTTGTAACTCCTTGTAATGTTCGAAATTTTTCGTACCAACGCGTCGATATAAGATTATGACAAGCTGTCTCGTCGTGGAAACGAGCGCGCCGCCGCGTTGTTCGATACGAATGCCCACTCGTTAACGAGATCGGAGCAGACTACGCCGGGCGTTTACATTAATTGCTTGTCAGATGGCACGGACGCGTACTACTAGATACAATTTATGGGAGGAATAAAGCTGGAATACGGTCGACAAGGCTGGCTGATAAACAACGTTATAAACAATCTGCGCTCATTACACGCTCGAGTCTCCGTTCCCGATCGATCCGGCGAATTTCGCGCGAGTTTACGCGTGTACCTGTATTAATAAGCGAGCGCGCGACCCGTCGGATATTAAACGCGAGCCTCGAAAGCCCGATGTATGTGTATCCAGTATTACAGCGCATTGGTACCGCGCTTCGTTCAACCGCGCTTTAATCACCCCTGGCGTTGTTTAGCTCCGTTGCGAGGCGAAAAATTTGTTCCACCGTGATCTTTTCGCTGCCGGTGAACGAAACTTTTTTCGACGAATTCGAAGAAATTCGGGGCGTTTATTAACCGCTCGTTACGCGAGCGCGATTCGAAAGCGAGGCCAGCGTTAAACGCGGCTCCAAAGTTCGCGAACGAGCCAGAATTTTCTCTTCGAGGAAATGTTATCGAGTTACGTAAAGTTAATTACCGGGCGTTATCGTTCTTCCAGCCGTGGTATCGACTTTATTACCCGGAATTATATTCGCACCTCTGGCCATTATTAAACATTAACGAACTGTCTCTACGGGCTCCTAAGCCGGTTTAAGGACTACGTTTGCAGCACGTGATAAGACTTCTGCAGTTCACGATGTCCGGTATAACAGATATATCGTGGGGGAGCTTTACGCAAGCTCGTAACGAAGCTTCATATGCTACCGGCTTAAATTCACTCTTTTTTGTCCCCGTAGCTTTCGTGTTTGTTTGCTTTGCTCGCGAGCAAAGTACGTGCTACGGTACGCAGTCGATACGTGGCGTATCGTACGTATTGAAAACTGGGGGAAGATACAGGGATTACTCCAACTCAGACGCCAGCGTCTGACTATAGCCGATTCGTACTACTTGCGCTACTCCGCTTCCTTCAATTATTAGCTCCACAACTAGTTTCCCTCACTGTTTCGTGTATCTTAGCTTCATTCTAGGTTAATGCTTAAACGTTATCGCTGTAATTTAGTGAAACATGGACATCCCTCCAATTTTCATAGAAAAATTAACGATCCAAAAATTTCGAATAAGAGCGACATCCTTGCGCTGCTTCTTCCTTCGCTCGTTACCTTCGAGATTATTCTTCCTCCACTTTTCGTAAGTCCAAGCCTCTTTTAATGTTAACACGAAAATACTATCGTTACAGTATGATAAAGTATACACAGCACTCGAGTTCCCATGCAAAAAGCAATATGCGATATTTAAGAATGACGAGTACGAGATGCTCGATGCTCCAGAGCCCAGATCGACAGAATCGATCGACGAAGATGAATCCAAGCTCGCGTAGCGTCTCCGCTGGCTCGTGACGTCGCGATGAAACAGGGATGGAGGAGAAAAACGCCAGGGACACGTCAACGAGACGTTATAACGCGGTGGATTCGGGGCACGAGGCCGGGTTTGACGTTTCGCCGTTTGGATGCCAACTCGAACAGTTATGCACGAAGATAATCGATCATCACGTCTGCGCTGCGACAAACGATAGCAGAGGCGAGCCCGGTGTCGCGGAAAGCGGCCAGCGTCGAGGGCGCGAGCCGGTTGGTTGACCGTTTATAGATTATCGATTCGGCCACGGTGACGAACAAAAGCCACTTGCCGGTGAATGGCCGAAACTTCGCCCGTTAAAACGCTTATCCGCGGGCCTGTCCGTCGCGGACTAAACGCGGCTAACGTAATCCTGACAGTGAAGTCCAATTTCGAAGAAGCTGCGAGCGCCCAATTAAGATTCTTTAGGAGAAATCGAGCGAACGGAGACGTCGAATTTCGTTTCTTCTCTCTTCGTTCACACGTCTGTGTGTTTCAATGGATCGTGACCTACGCGAATATCCAGTGACAACATGTCAACGTAGAAACAGAAATGAATCTTGTGTTAAAAAATAGAATCCTGTATGTAAACAGTGAAGCAAACCTATTGGTTCCAGCGTGTTTATACTTGAGGGTTTGAAAGAAAGACACGTGCAGACTTCGCGTCGTCGTTTTCCTTTAAGCGGGAGGACCTCAGATTTTCTGTCGAGTGTCCTCGCTTTTCGTACAGCTCTCGAAGCGAACAGACATCGTTTCGAGTCTGGGAATAAAGAATAATTTGTGCTGAAAAGATTCAAAGAAACTTTCATTCCATTTCCATTTCCAACAGTGACTTGTCGACGATTAACTTTTCGTTTCCGACATCTTCTGGTTGCTCTCGTGTTAGCACGTTGCCTCGTGGATACCATGGTTACGTACAGCTCCGATGGATCACAGGAACAAGTGATTCCTCCGGCACGACGAGCAACGATTGCGCAGCTCGTTGAAAATCGAGGTAACGAGTAACAGGCACCGTCTTTCTTCCTCTTTCAGCCTCTCTCCTGTTCGTTCGTATCCATTTCGACCTCGTTTCTTGCTGCAACGTTGGCTGAAGCTACACTTTTAGCTTAGTCGGGAGCATGCAGGCCAGTTTGACCCATCTAAGTATTGCATCGTCGTCCTGTCAGTGGTTAGCCTTAGTATCGAAAGCATTGTACATCGCGAGACTCTGGAAACTGGACCGTTGTGTGCGTACAATAATCTACACGCTCTTCATTCCGAATCATCATTTTTTCATCCTCTCGTCGCGCGACGCGTCCAGAATTATTAGCGTCGATGATGGTATTTTCCAGGATTAAAAAATATTCGGCGCAGCGCGGATTGGTGTAATGGGAGCGCGAAATGAACGCGAATGAGATCAAATTTCAGTGCATCAGGAGGATACCGAAGAATATTGATTCGTATCACTGATTATTTTTCGAATCGAGACGGAAAACAGAGGCCGTAATTTACACGGTATCTAATTTTCTCCGACAGCCGGGTAACGCGCGGCGCGTCAATGTAACAGCGTGCATGGTCGAATATAAATTATTTCCCGTGGAAATTATTTTCCATCGGCATCGAGCACGATTAAACGCGCGAGTCGAATTTCTAAAACATTCGACACGGCGTTGACTGAACTTGGACGATGCTTTCGCCTAAATCCCAACCGAAACGGAAATTTTTTTAAAAATTATCTCCGTGAGATCCAAAGTGTCCACGGTTCGTTCTCCTCTGAAATTTCGCTGCGGATTTTCCGACAGTCTCCGTAAGGGAAAAAAGGGGCGCATCAGCTTAAGGATGGCGAAGGGCGGGGCGAGCGGTGGGGAACAGGAAAGCGGAGCATTATACGCAATAAAGGAGAAACAAGAGGGCAACGTCAGACACACTTAACGTCGGAACTTTTTGCCAACAGCCGGGCCCATCCTTCTTCCTGCTGCCACGGAGACGAGAAGAATGAAAGGGCAAGAAGGGGTAGCGGTAAATCCACAAGCGGGATTTAAAACGTTCGCGAGGCGCCTGTAAAACAGTCACGACGTCGTGGCCGCGGCCGGGGCAAGGGCTTGGACAGGGCAAAAATTATTTCTGCCCCGCGGCTAAATTACACCCGCGGACCCTCCGTCTTCCGAATGACAACGGAGAATTTCAGCGAATTCAGCGCGGAGAAATCGCGAAAAGCAGCCTCGAATACTCGAACGACACCCGCGCCTCGACGACTAATTTATATCTATTTCCGGTGAGGAGTTACGCGACGCGAGAAATACGAGGTGCGACAATTGAAGCCCCGAAATACGTCCATAAAAATCTATCTTCGGGATAGTGCGCCAGTAACTACCGTTGCCTTCGAAGTGATTCCGTTTTGCATTTATATACCGCGTTAAATGCTGCTCTCGTTTCTGGAAGCATTCCCGGAATTCGTATTCCGCAACGTTCAAAACTTTCCGCACCATAAATTCCCCTACCTTGGAAGTATTTTTTAATTTTCGGAAAGATCGGAGGGAGAACCGAACGGGGTGAACAAGTAGGATAATCTACTGGGACAATTGATTTTCTAACTGGCGATTCTATCGCGGGAAACATATACGCGATCGCTAAATTTTATGCCATAATTCGCACGCGGGTCTTTGTTGCTTTCGCGATAACCAACTTATCGAAATGACTCGATAGACTTGCAGATTACACGGGTGCTAGTTAAAACACGCGCGAACGCGATTACAGGCGAAATTACGAGCTCGTCACTACGTAAATGGCGGTACCCGCTCGTCCCGGGAATCGAATTGTCGTTCTTGTCTAAACCGATGAAAATTCATAAAAAAGAATTGCGTTACGTTACTGCGCGTAAAATTGCCAGAATTACGGACCGCTTAATCGCATCCGCGCGGTAATTGTCAAACGTAAAACGTCCCTCGAAGGCGATACACTCGTGAACCGTAACCCCGGTTGATTGCGAGCATAATTCGCATGAAAATGCGCGCGCGATCGAAAGTGTAAAGAGCGATCCACGTCGGAATTAGCGAGTATCGATGGCGGAGGCGGCGAGGAGCGAGCCGGATCGGTCGGGATTATCCGTCAAGCTCGATTGAAAAATCAACGCCGCGTGCCGCTTTTGCGCGGAATAATTTCGCGTGCACCCGCTGCGACCCGCTCGCGGCCCTTGTCCCTGCGGAGGGCCCTCGAGCTCGCCCACGCGCATCGTTAATTCGCGGAACAATGACCGCCGCGCCGCGAACAAAACGCGCCGCGCCGCTAATGTATCACACGCTCAATTCGCGACGCTGGTACTTTGTAATTCCCGCGTTTGTTTTTCCCTGGACCCTGGCCTCGAACAGAGGATTCGATTTACGGCGAATTAACGGCCGTCCGTTCTGCGACGCGCGCGTACCGCGGCGCGGAAATTTATTCAATTCCCGGGGTGTGGCGCGGGCCGCCGCATAATTGCCACCCCGATGGAGAGAGGAATTTGGGGGAGGAGGGAAAAAATGAGCATCGCCAACGGTGCGATACGAATTTCCGTTGTCGTGAATGGGAGATATGGTTCGTGGCGTGTATCGTTACGGTTCGATTGATGGAAGACTGACGAGAGGGGCAGTTTCGACGCGAGTTGAACCCTTCGAGTCGTGGCGGTCCTCCGACGTCCGCCACAGAGGGCAGCAACGCTTAGCATTTTCTGCAAGCACTTGTTTTTGTCTCGATTCGTATATAATAGAATTTTCGACCCTTTTTTTAACATCCTCGCGTCTAAGGGAGAGTCTGCTAGGTAGCCTCTACGTTCTTCCCTCTCTTTTCTTCCTACCCCTTCTCTCACATGCACTCAGCGACCCGAAGCAACGCGCTTCAGAGTTACGAATTGTACCAGCAATTGTAAGAGAGGCAGGCAGATACACTGCTAGAGGAATTAACCAATAATCCAGGTAACGAACTGCGCCTGTACATGATTATGGAGTTGCCTTTTTGAACTCGATCAATGTTTCGCTTTGAGGGCGTTCCTCGTATTAACTCTACAACTCCCTGTGGATTTCTCCTAATAACTGTCAGTCAAAGTGCGTGTAATGAGGGATACTAATTGATCCGTTCGATTCTGTTTACGAAACGCTTGTTAGATTACGTTCGCGCGTTTGATGACTGCGATGGTTGTTCGTTGGTTTTGGAACAATTACGATTGCGGGTATCTTTGAGAAGTGTAATAACGATGTCTTCTATTGGGAACAACTTTTTTCCTCTTCGTGGAATTTTAATCGATTAGGATGACCGATAATTTGGTTTGAGGCTCCGTTTCGATATTAATACCCTCTCGATTACGCGAGAAGTATTCCGCCCGCGGCCAAGCTGGTGGAAAAAAGCGATTATTTAAATCGATGCTGCTCGACGGCTGGGACAGCAAGGAGTAGCAGCAACAACAAAGACAAGACTTCGGATCCGCCCGAGGCGTCGCGAAAGTGGAAGCTCAGACTCTCTAATCGCCTTTCAAAGCATAGAGATGAAATCTCGATCGATGGATTAAGTGGAAATCACCGCCCGGAGCGTCGACCGACGAAGAAAAGTCGGCAATGACGGAGAAGCATTTTTCAATCGCGAACGAAGCGCGAAATACTCGAAGAATTATACTCTTCATTGATATCAACGAGTCAGTCTGCGACTGTCGCTTCGATTCCTGATAAAGGTGCTTTCAATATGAAGCCTGCGTCGAGACGTCCTCGACGATTCGATTCTGATTTGAATGAAACTTTATCGCTTCGAAGAACAATTAAAAATAATGGTCGCGTATATTTTTTCAGCTATGACAACTTGAGTTCTCGAGGGTGAAACCACCCTCGAAAGTTCGATTCTGCAAGAACCGACTGGCGAACGATTAAAAATAAAAGCTGCGTTTCTTAATAAAAGTTTGAACGACCTTTGGTATGCTGGGCGAGAATGTTAGAGTAAATAAAACATTTTTTCAAATATGTAAAGCATCATTTGCAAAAGCGTAACGACTCTGTGCGTACGTGTAATTAAAACGATTGCACTTCCGCTGCGAAACTAACGGCGTGCGTGCATACATATGTAATTGCTTCATCAGTTAACGCGAAAGTCCCATTTTTTTCTGTCGGACAACCGTGGAACCGCGTCAAAGCAGACCGCTCCTAGTACCGCGTCAACTCCAAACTCCACGCGAGGAACAATATAATGAAATTACAATCCCTTGTTTACAATTAGTTCTCATCCCCCTAGGTACAGTAGGAGTATATAAACAAAGGTTTACTTGATGAAATTCTGGTTCCTAGCGCATGAAAACTAATTGTAAACAAGGGATTGTAATTTTATTATACTTTACTTGGTTTATTAGCATAGCGTTGATATTTTACTAGAAACGTACGGCTTTATCGCGACTCCACAGTCGGCTGTGGAAAAAATACCAGAATTCTCGCGTTAATTGATGAGCCTACTGCACGCGTGAGATATGTGTTATTTACCATTCTATAAAGAAATTTCGCCAAACAAAATTACGCCATTAAACCATGTATCGCGCGAGCCATTAAGGGATTAAAAGTATTAAATAGAAAGAGCATAAAGATATTTGTGCTGAAAAACTTTTAACCGTCTCGTTCGAAACTTTTCTCCTCCTCTCGCCCATTTTCTGATCGTCGGTGCGGGTTCCGATTTTCTGACAATAGCCGGGAACAATCGTTGAAACGAAATTATTACTTTCGCGGGCGAATAATAAGGAGAACGGCAAACAGCCGTGGGGAGGGAAGAAGGGCGAGTCGAAAGAAAACAATTCGCAAAGGGATGGCGTTTCTGCGAGCTAGTTACGAAAGCCCCGGCAGCTACTTAACGTTACAGCCACTCCCGGCACGGCGTTGTGCTTCAAGCAAAATAGCTTTTTCAAAGTTTCCTTCCCGGAGTCTCATAGCGCTCCCGGCTGGAATACGTTCACCATTACTGCGACGATCAACGTCGCGCGCTTCGTCGAACATCAAACACACGATGTAACCCCATAGAGTAACCCTCTCCCCGGTAATTTCGGTTAAATAACGCAATAAAACAAGCGAACGCGATTACGAGGCGTGACGCCCCTAATGCGTCGTTAGTGAGTAGCGACGCGTCGAAAAATTGGGGGCGCGGAAGAGGAACCGCGCGGGTAAGTGATAAAGCCGCCTCCTGGAAGAGAACAAACAGCGACTCGAGAAGCAATCTCGCGATTTCTTTTCTATTTCGCGATCGCACCCAAGAGGAAAATCCCCGCAATTTCCCCGATCGGATCGAAGTCCCGACGAACAATTTCCAGGCGATCCCTCCGCGCCCTTCGTTAATCGAACGTCACCGGACGACGGACGGATCGTCATCTTCCGGGCAGTTTTCCAGCGACAATTAAGGGGAATTACGAGCAGGTAAACAGCGTGGAACGGTGATAAAGTGGTCCCTCGTAAGAATGTCGCGGGTTCGGTCGTCGACCAGGGTCCTTGCGGGGCTCCGGGGATAAAGGACGAGTCCAACTGCGGTGCAACGGGCTGCATCGGTCCCAGGGGATCGGGCATTAAGCAGCCAGTCGGCTACGGTGACCAGGCGAACGGTCTGCGGCCGTGTCGTCTTGTTTTCTCGTCCCCTGGCAGGCCCGTGCAAGATTAATCGGCGGTCGTTTGATCCGATTCGCGGTAGACCGAACCGTGGCTTTTTTCCACCGCGTCTGATAAATTGCCGTGACGTTTCGAGACGCTGCTGCGATGATATTTACCGGTAGAACAGCGGGGACAAGGTGCGACGGGTGTTTAATTTCGAGGGGATTTTATAAATCATCCACCGCAAGAACCGTGGTGAACGTTGTCGTCCGTTGTTCGTAACGGCAGGCAATTACGTTTCAATCGTAGGAATCGCAAGAAAAATCCGCGAGCGGCGCGGCTCGAGGGGTCGAGCGAACGAGCTCGATCGGGGCGGTATCGATTTTCGAGGCGTCCTTCCGCGAGGGCGTCCGGGGGCGTAGTAATAAGAGACGATAATAGTCATTGTTATTTCATTAGAGGAGAAAGTAACGAGTGCGGCGGACGGGGTTTTATTGCCCTCCTTTTAAGCCGCGGCACGTTTTGCGAGATTAACGAGAAAGAGCGTTGTCCCCGGCGGTAACCGAGCTATTGTTGAATCACGCCGCGGCCCTTACAGCTTAGAGCACCGTTACGCCCTCACGCGTACCGGCAATTATTGCGTCGTTAAGCCCTTTGTTACCATTTCGATCGTCCCTTCTCCCTGTGTCGCGAGCCGCGTCGTAGTTTCGGTGATCGTGCAACTTTTACCCCGTCGCTGGCGACGTACAATAGCCAACGATCTCGAGATCACTTTCGAGGGAATCTAGTTCCCGATGCAGTGTCCGTGCGATGTCAATCTTCCGCGTCGAGCCGAGCTAACGATCCTCTCAGCGACCAATCGCGACGTCTCGTTCGTAAAGCTCGTAGAAACGATGGACGCGCGCGGTCGATCGAGATCGTTAATCGAAACGAGTGAACGTTTCGCGACGCGTTTCGTCGTCGCCGCAATTATTTCCTAAGCCCCGCATGAAACGTCAGCTGGAACGTTCGCCGGTGGATCAAGACCGAAACAGAGGCAGGCCCTGGACGGAAGGCCTTGAGAACGAGGCGAAGGCGAGAACAGGAAGAGGCTGCGAGGGCGGCGGGGCTGGGAGAAAGGCCTGCGCAAAGAATTCCATCGCGGCCTTTTCTCACCGCGTCCACCATTTCCGGCTTGTCCCGCGGCGGTCTCATTCGACCATTCGTCGGTCCACCTTGCTCGTTGGAAAGCCTTTTTTAATGACTGTTCGCGGTCCGGGGGAGACCGTCGTAAGACTCGAAGCGAGTAGGAACCATTACGGGCAGGAATACGATCCTCCTTCTTTCTCACCCCTCGCGCGAGTTTTCTCTTCGTTCGTACGAGGGGTGGCGGTAAGAAGGCGAGCGGGGGCGAGAGCTCGACGCCTTATGCCGTTCTTCTTGGACCCCTTTCCTCGCCACTCGGTCGTAATTTAAAAAGTTTAGTCGGATTAAAAATGTGACCGGACTCGAACGCCCCGCGAGGCCTTTGTCTATTCGTTCCGCGGCGACTTTTACACAGAATCGCGCCAAAGTAATGGAACTCTCGGTTTCAAGGTTTGAAAACAGACCGCCGGGAACGACGGAAGAATTACGCTGCGCGCGAGCTATTTCCGATGCAGAAAATAAACGCGTGTCGCGCTGCATTCGAATCGCGTGGCTCCTCCTCGAGGTTGCGAGCTCTCAAGCTTTGAGATAATCCCATCGCGAGTGTTGCTCGCTAAATCAATATCAGGCAACTAATTCGATTCGCTGGAACGATTGGCTTGAGAACAACGAGGATTCGATTATGACTCGCGACGCAGGAAACGCGAAACGAAAATACGGGCACGCGATCATCGATGACTCGCGAGGTCAGGTTTCCCCGCAGAATGGGGATGATTATCGGAACTTCTTTCCGTGTACGTGCGTCCAGAAGGAAAAAGGAGAGAGCCCGCCAATAGCGACGTAATAAATCGCCGGGAGGATGTTCCGAAGAGGAGCCTTCGGCAAAGAGATTGCGCGCTCGAGACGCGGAGATATCGCGGTAAGGCTTGTGTAATCATGAAACTCGTCCAAGGCGGCCCAGGGCGAACCGTCAAACAACTCTGCGCTGTTACGTGCCGCAACGTGTCGTAAAGGGTGCTTCGTTAGTTGGGGAAGGAGAAAAATTAGATTCATAAGCGCTGCCAGCGAAGGAACGCGATCAAGGAAGAACTTTTAAGGCATCCTTCTGACGCGCACTTACTTTTCCATGCACTTGATGTAAATGGTGTGAAAAATTTCACCAACATATACTATAAATTCATCTGAAATTTTTATATTAACAACGACATGATTCTTGAGCTCCGATCACGACGTTTGCGCGGCTAGCAACCATTCATCGAGTTCACACGCCACGTTGTCCAGCATCCCTCCGACGTCCTGGAAGGTCGATCGTCTGCTTCAGCCACCGTAAAATCAATAAACTGGAATCGCGCGTTGCATGTTTATCTCGCATTCTATTTGCATGAGCCATTTCGCAGTATAACGCCCGACGCCACGAGGCTGTTCGAACCCTCCACCGGTTTTTAATACATCCCAATATTACAATTAAGATTGACAATGAAATTCTTGAACTTGCATTACTTCCATTGAACGAATAAAGTTAACAAATCCCAAAAAAAATTAATAACGCGTGTCAAAAAGTCTCGAACGAATGGTTGATCGTTGCTCGAAGAAGTGTAAAAAGTTCTCGATTAGTTACGGTTGCGTCTCGCGGGAATTAACTGGTATTAGCAATGGAAAACGGGGTGCTGAACGATTCCGCGAGAACTTGAGAACGTATAGTACCCGGGTCAGGAGTGCCAGCCGACCATAAATTTCGATCCGCTATTAATTCCGTGGAGGGGGACTTTCGGTGCGTCGTTCATTCCAGGAAACTTCCACGTACTCCATATATTGTAAATGTGGTGGTAGCGAGCAAGTAGCAGCGGACCGTACGCAGTCAGACGGAGGAAAACCTCGTTCGCTGTGCAACAAAAATTTCCGAGGAAAAGGAAAAACGCTGGACGAGCAGAAACGAACCGTGCATAACCGGACCTGGCTTTGATCTCTCGAGCGTGCGTTTATAATAGAATCGATGTTTATACAGGGAATTAGACGTTCGCGTACGTTTCAACTGAAAGCGTCATCGTCGAGCTGTCGATAAATTAGTTTTCGAGTTCGCAAAACGGGCACGATCCTCGCGTCGTCATGTTAATCTCTTAGTCGCGATAAATCGTCGGGAACCAGCCCGCTGCTTACGATCAATTTCCGGGGACGCTCGAGTTACGCTTATTATTTTCAAGCTGGCTCGTGTAACGTGCCCCAGAAACGACAACAACGTCTTCGTCATGATCAAGCCCTACCGCCTCCGCGTAAGCCGGGCCTTCTGCAATATCAGACCCTTGTTGGCCGCGTAATCCCCTCAGCATGCACACCGTTTCGCGTTGTCGACGCGATAAGTGTACTTTCACAGTTTACCCCTTTCGTTGCAACCGCTCCTCGAGGCGGAATTAATGCGCGCGTGATTATTTCATTCTATCGCCGCTCCAAGAGATATCGAAATGTTTATCGAGACCAATGGCTCGTTGAACACGTTCGCTTCTCAGGCGAGCCGTGAAAAACGCGACGCGTGGGAAGAAATGATAATGTTGCGTAACAGTCTGCACCGCGAACCTCCACATCCCTCGCGCAGACAATTTCAATGGAGGCTCGACGCGTAAGCTGACTTCCAAAGCACTTTGGCGACTGAAGGACAACAACGTCGCCGTCTCGGAATACCTTAATCTGTCGATAATTCCTCGTCGAAGTGAATATCGCCAGCTAACGAAGTTTGTCTAGCAACGACGCGTCCACTCTCTCCCTTTCTCCACCCGCGTATTCACGGGGACGAATCCTTCAGCTGCATTAATTCCTCGGCTTGTCCCATCGATCATGATTAATGGCCGGCTGAATTCTTCTCGAAAGACCGTCCCCACCATCTTATACAATCGGATTATGCTTAAACACTGATAAATTATAGCAAAAGTAACAACGGAAGTACGTTCGTTGCGTTTTTCGCGTAACGTTCCACCCCGTTCCCGTCGATCTGCATTATGCATGTCGCGACCGTTGGAAAGGAAACGTTCTTAAACAAAACAAGCTTTACGTAACAGAAGAATACGATATCTGTTCTCACCACGCGCAGTTAAGTGTCGGGCCAATTTAAATATTTATCTGTCCGATACTCTTTTCACGCTCTCAGCCGCGGCTGGTTCCCACAGAGAAATCCATTACGGTCCGTTCGCCTCCGATTCTGCAGCTGACAGCTCCATCAAGCCGTGCCGGATGATTGGTCCGTGGAGAGTCTTGACCGGTAAGAGAAGCATCTCGATTGAAATTCACACGATTCATAACGCCTTTCAATTATTCCTTACGTCCACATTCCTGTGCCTACAATCGACCTTTTCTTCCACCGTGTTTTTCTTCGTCCCACCGTGTCTACCTGCTCGTATCGACATCCTGATTTTCATCGCGCCCTCTCTTTCACGCGTCCCATCTTCTCCCCTCGAATCTCCGACGAGGAATTACGAAAACGGGGAAACGAAAGTTTATCGCGAAATATCGTCGGTTAATATCTTAACGACCGGTCGAGAAATTAGAGGAGGGCATCGGGGACGGCTCCTCGGCTGCAGACAATAATAATAACTTCCGGAATTTTCCGGCCATTGTCGCGAAACGTCGCAACTTGTTCAATAACTGTTCCCGGCCTTTGTATTATCTAATGCGACCCCCGACCTCTCTAACGACATCACCCGCAGTCGCGAGCTGCGTTACAGCGTATAAATGGGAATTGCTTTTCGCGTTAGAACGCGAAACTCGAAATAAGCAATTCAGCCAGCCGACGCGCGTTCATCCTCTCGCCTCGAACACACGAAACTCGTGATCCGACTGAACGTTCAGCCGAACGATTTCGCGGGCGAAGCGCAGGGGTGTGTTTCGAGGGGGTGGAAGAGCGAAGGGTTGTAGGGCGTGGAGACAGAAATCTTTTGGTATTCCACGCCCAGCAGGGATATAACACCGACAGGGAACGAGACGCGAGCGGAGGGCGAAAGGTTCGCTGCATTGGCGTCTGTAAATCATCGCGCTGCCATGTATAATTCATGTTTTTCAATTGTTTCAGGGGTCACGTATTCGCATGGTTATTCCTTGGATTCGATCGATTTACGGCTACTACTGTATTGTTCGGATTGCGGACATCGTTATCGCGTTTCATGCTTTTCCTGTATCCTTTTGATCCGCGCACGAGGAGTCGCGTGAACTTCGAAAAGGGAAAAAAGGGGAAGAAAAAAATGGTCCGCGAAGCGAACGGAATTTATGACGACCAGTGAAAGTTTCCCGTCGCTTTTTTTCCCCTAAACGATCAATCAAGCGGCGTTCGTGATACGGAATCGAGTCGAAAACCGTGAAAGTCGTTAAAACGGATTCGAAAATTGCACGCTCCTCCGTGCTTCGCCACTTTGCGGTTGACGAGGAAGACGCGAGAAACCGCTCAGAAGTAAAGTGAAACGTTAGACCTTTTCATTTCCCCTCGTTTATCGTACGGGCGCCACGACTCGGTCTGACCAATGTCGCATCTTCTCTACTTACAGCGCTTGACACTTTAAAACCGTGTGTCTCTCCTACGTTAATCGCCGCTCAAGTTGTACCGACGTCGCGACGTAAACGTCCGCTTAATCATCTCGAGGACACAATTCCGTTGTTTAAACAACTTTTTCATTAAATCGCAGCGAGCTACGAACCCATTCCCCGAATGGGCTTCAAATTAACCTGAAAGAGATTAATTCCCGTCCCGTAACTCTCCGAGCAGACAAAGAGGGGGCACAACGGTTAGCTGCTTTCTTTAAATTTCCCAGCGGCGACCGCGGTAGCGAGAGACAAAAATTTCGTGGAGTTTATCCTCGGCAAATCTATTATCCGGATGATCCGATATATAGCTACGCGCAACAGGATTCTCGCGTAACTTCAACACTTTGCCTGGAAGCGTCAAAAGGAGCAGCGTTATTCCTCTGGAACGAGTTCGCCGAAATTGAAAAGTCCTACCACGGCTTCCATCCGCGACGACACATATTTTCTTAACCCTTCCGTTCGGATGTTATTCGACGGATTCCGTTCGATCGTGATCCGAGAATATCGTGGCAATTCCGTCCGCGTTTCTGACCGCGAGGCGAACAACGGACACGCGTGTTACCTCGTCTCGAGAACGTGGAACTTGGACAGTATTTTCCTACAACTCCTTGGTCGTAAACGGAACGCTACCAGCGTTCCATTTGGCAGCGTAATCGAACGCCAAGGAGTAAAAAGGTCACGGTTGAACTCGCTTCTTTCAACGGTACGCAGGTGATATTGAAATTGTGCTCGACTAAGATCCTTTCGCGCAACCGAGAGTAACACCCACTTGTTCCGGATTTTTCTAACTTACTCGGCGTTTACGCGACGCGGAGTGAAGTGGGGCTGTTTTTCTTAGGTCAGCGCGACGCGTGACGTGCCCAGGGCGTTTAAACGTGCCAAAAAATGCAGAGCTCGACGATGCTTCGTGGTCAGACACGGAACGGTAAGACTTTCTCCCTCTATCTCGTCCTCTGCCGTTTGCTCTCTCCCTACACCTTTTCCTACCCTTCTCTCTCTCTCTCTCTCTCTCTCTCTGTCTATCTCATCTCTCTCCACTCTTCTAATTCCCTGCAGCGGCAGATAAATGAAGGCTGAATTAGTGCGCCGCTAAATGGTAGCGTCGGTTCGCGCACCTTCAAAAGCCGCACACGTACGGGGGCGGCGTTTTAATTAAATTTCATAATTAGTCGCGGCGTGTAAGACCGTTTACGAGGTTGGCCGCGCCTTAATCTCGCCACTCATCAGCCGTCATGCGCCGCGATGATCGCGCCTGTAAATCAGACCCGCGAGCCGACCGATCTCAACCGCCGATTGCGCCGGAATCCCTGCTGAGACGATTCCTAGCAGAGAGAAGCGCCAGTCGATTAATGCGTCCGCAGATAGCATGGATTAACAGACAGTTAAACGATGCAGGATTTTATTTAGCTTTCACTTCGAAAGTTTACGCCAAAGTTATGCCAATTATTTTTTTAAATCTCTTCAACGTCAATTGGTTCGATGCAACGAGTCCGTACTATGCGTCACTGATTTATTTCTATAAGAAAATCGCTCGAATGTGAAGGATAATAATCATAGATATCCTTGTTTAATAATTTACTATCCTAGTTTGTTAATCAATAATTTATATTAATCAATAATTTAAGAGTTTCAATTTTTATGTTATGGAATATTCTAGAATGTGAGCGAGTGCGAATGTGCATGTGAATGAGTCTTGCAAGTGAATGTTTTTAAACAAATTGAGTCAGTTGTTCGTCGTGCGTTATTGAGAAAACATATAGTGATAAATACGTTCTTAATATCCTTGTATCTAATTTTAAAATAATAAATATCCTACATATATATAAATATATATGTAAAAATAAATATTTACTACTTGTGATTCTGTAATACTTATACCTCTTTTTCATATATCTTTTTTCTTGTTCATCCTCTTTGATTCGTATTATAAATACATATATGATCATGTCATCATCTTCGTACCATCATCCAATTTATATGCGTACATTATCATATGACTTTCCTTTTATTTCTACATTTTTATAGTCCAAACAATTATTTAAACTGCAGGAAAGCATAATTCTTCCCACAGAATCCCCAGAATTCGCCCAAAACGCCCAAACCCTAGAAAACCGCACACGATGAGGCCAACCTCGCTCTGATGCGATTTCCAGCATTTGTCGCGTCCAAGACTCATGTCTTTCCTTTTATTTCTACATTTTTATAGTCCAAACAATTATTTAAACTGCAGGAAAGCATAATTCTTCCCACAGAATCCCCAGGATTCGCCCAAAACGGCCAAACCGTAGAAAAGCGCACAAGATGAGGCCAACCTCGCTCTGATGCGATTTCTAGCTTTTGTCGCGTCCAAGACTCATGTCTTTCCTTTTATTTCGACATGCTGATAGTCCAAACAATTATTTAAACTGCAGGAAAGCATTAATTCTTAAAATTTTATAAACCCTTTGCAGAACTTGAAAACTTTATATGGGGTTCGAGTAATGATTGTATATAATATAACATAATATAATATAATATATAGGTTGAGCTATTTAATTGTAACATCTAAATTCCAAACAAATAGTGTGAAATATTTTTTAATGCGACGAATGTGTCACAAATAAGTTTATACTGTACGATTAATTGGCTCACGATATGAGCGGGAGCACGACGACACTTTACGAAGCTTAATAAATGCATATAGAGAAACAATCGTCGTTGAATTGCTATCCTTAACTAACGAAAATAGGGTCAAGAAGCCTTATTAAGTTCAAAATGTTAAGTAAATTTCACGTATGCAATAAATTTGACAAATAGGCGAAGAGCATATCCAAGGATGAGGTTAGTTCGTTTTGTTCAACGAAACTGCATATTTATTGGAATTTTTTCGCTTTGAACTTATTAAAA
Organism: Xylocopa violacea; assembly: GCA_963969225.1. NCBI lineage: Eukaryota > Metazoa > Arthropoda > Insecta > Hymenoptera > Apidae > Xylocopa > Xylocopa violacea. The sequence continues at coordinate 31,922,736 of CAXAJV010000002.1, read as the reverse complement.
ATGAACGTGCCACTTCATTTTACTTAAACGACTATGAAACGTGAATTTACGATTGCGTATTTCATAGTTTATTAAAAAAAATAAGAATATCTTGTTTGAATACTGTCATTCGGCGGTAACGGTACGGACTGATATACCTCTCCTCCTTGTAAAACGGCACGGACTGATATACCTCTCCTCCTTGTAAAACGGCACGGACTGATATACCTCTCCTCCTTCTATATACCCCCTCCAGTTTTACCATATGTTAGACGCTGCGCGCGCAACTTTCCCATACGGGGTTTACCTCCACGGGAATCCTCGAGGTCAGGATATCATTCTGGGGATCCAGTGCACTTTTCTTAAACCAACAAATTACCCATATATCTTCTTCGAACGAATAAAATGAAACACGCAATGGCAAATCAGGGCAGTTCCAAACATCTATGCTTCATCCTGCCAACTATAATCGTCTCCTTCGATTATTTTACGGTCTTGTAACGAATAGTGTCGGCAGGTTGATAGTCTCTAATTTCTTTATTTTCGCAATAAGCTGAGCCTAGTAGTACAGGGTTTTAGCGCAAGATGTCGGCAGATCCTAACCAAAGCCTGCCAGCGAGCAGGACACCGTCAGAGACCGAACAGAATCTGACAACAGTGTCGGACTAATAAACACGCGATGATCTGACCATAATAGACGGACACGTAGTAACGTAATAGCACCGTATAGAGTGCAAAATACGTGATTTCGAGCGTTAATACGTTTATATACGATTGAAAATATAATAAATTACGTATAATTATGTACAATAATAATTATGTATACATAAAAATAGTAAATAATAAGGTATATTATATTACATATTATGTAAAATACGTGTTCTCCACCGTTTTTTTTTTAAATAATTCTTTTTAGTACATTTAGCATAATTATTGAAGGATAATAATCTTAGATATCCTTGTTTAATAATTTACTATCCTTGTTTGTTAATAAATAATTTATATTAATCAATAATTTAAGAGTTTCAATTTTTCAATTTTTATGGAATATTCTAGAATGTGGGCGAGAGCGAATGTGCATTTGAATGAGTCTTTCAAGTAAATGTTTTTAAACAAATTGAGTCAGTTGTTCATGGTGCCTTATTGAGGAAACATATAGTTATAAAGACGTTCTTAATCTCCTTGTATCTAATTTTAAAATAATAAATATCCTACAAATGGTATCTCATTGTTAGCGATTTTCGAATAATACGCGATTTTATTTGAAAACCAAAATATAAAGCAAGCACTTTCTACGGTGTGCAATACTGGTTTCGCTGCTGGACGCGGGAGCAGCAATATAATATCGAACCCGATCTATTACTTCTCAGCGCGTATCGAACGGTTACACGTCGGTCTCGTAAACGGGTGAATCGTACGCTGCGAACGATCTTCTGAAATACGTACCCGTAGCGCCAGAGTTTACAGGGTTCGAAGAGTAAAAATTGCTATACACACCGGGGTAACCCGTATACCATCGAGTCGGAGCAACTTGTACAACAGCCGAAGAGTCGATCGAACGGCCCGTGGCATCCTTTACCAGTAGCCGAACGGTCGTTTGCCAAGCCAGACCGTGGAGAAAACGCGAAATGTTGCCGGGGAAATTAGCATAACAAGATTCCACGGTGCACGTAATGCGGCAACGCCACGGGCCTGCCGCAGATTTGCATGGTCCATTTAAATACAATTTCTTTTCCCTCGATCAAGAAATTACGTGAATACGCGAGCGGAACCACCGTTCCCCCCTCCCCCCTCCTCCTCCTCAGCCCCATCGTGGATGTGTTGCGCGGCCGCAACGTCGGGGGTGGATTAAAGGGGCTCGCATTAAAGCCGCCCTCCGAAGAAAAACCCGACGATTCACCGTCGACCGTTCCGCTTTACGTTCCTTCTCCTTTTTCGCGTCCCCGCGTCCCATGCTAATTAATTCCGCTTGTATATTAATCGCGCAGCCTTTCACGTCCGCTCGCGGCGGACGACTCCGGTTTTCGTCCCGGCCAGTCAACCCCGTTTCCTTTTCTGTTTCCGTTTTCGCAAGAGGACCAATTTACGCGAGCGAAAGAGTTGCCTCGTTGTTCGAGCGGTCCTTTGTGACGGGACTGGGTTTTAATTAACGGCGGAATTACTGTTGCCCCGTTCGTTCCCGGGGAATTGATTCGTCCCCATCGATGGGACCCCGGAGAACGGGGTGCTAAGTAGCTCGTTCGAGCGACGATCGAAAGTTGCTTTGAATTTCACGCGGCGGGGTTCGAGCGCGGACAAAGCGGGACAGTGCGCGAAACTGAGGAAACGAGGAACCGTCGGGAACGAGAGAAAGATTCGAGCAACGCGGAAACAGGGGGTGGTAGCGTACGATTTTAAGTAGAGGTGGACTACGCTCGGTCGGACGCGATATCGAAACGTTCCTTCGACAATTTCAGTCGCGAATGCATCGACGGGAAATATTCCCTCGAAGGAGATACCGTTTCGCTGGTCGTATTACTTAATGAAACCCAGAGATTATCCAGAATCGAAGGGAAACGGTCTCGCAACGAATCCCAGAGAGCTTCGAAACTCGTCCGCGGTCGAAAGTAAACGACGCTGTCCGACGAGAACCCGGGTGATCCAGCCGAACCGCGGAGGCATCCCTTCGATCGGACGTACGCGTCGTTTTTCACCCGGGTAATCGGTAATCGATGAACGAGTCCAAGAGAAATGCCGTGAAAGATAGAAACCGACCGATGGATTCTTCGAAACAAATGTCCGCAACGTGTTGGCTCGGTACGTGTGTACATAGGTAAGTTTTCGGGCGCTGAAGCGATCTGCAAACACGTATCGGGACGGAGAGTACGTGTAAATATCGTAAATGGTACAAATAAGTGGGCGGAAACGGAATCGAACCGGACAACTTCGCCAAGATGCAGCCACGATGGATCGGCGTTTGCGCACACAGCCGCGCGCTCACCGTGATGGACCAACTTGAGAGTCTCGGTCCGCCGCCACATCGACGGAGATGCAAATGCACCGCCAAGGTTTGTTTTTTCAACTGGTTCTGAGACGCTTACCGAGCGATTTGTAAGAGATAGCGGAGAGTAAGGTGATGTCGTTGAGCGTAAAGCGGATTGCACCCGCTGGATCCTGTAATATTTCATGTACAGCGAGAGAGAGTCGAAAGTGAGCTCACGCCTTACAAAATCGAGATTCATTTTACATTCATGTTAGATCCCGCTGACGACGAGATTTGCGCAATAATAAATTTTTTTTAGCGAATTCCGTGTCTACAAAGTGTCCCTTCGCTTTTAATTCTTCCGGTATATCTCCTTCCGTTCCTTTCTCTTCATTGCAAGATACGAAGTTTCGTTGAAATATAAGCAGCGGATGGAATTATTACCTCGAACGGTAGAATAGAGAAATTTCCAAGGAATTTCGAAACTGCGCTCGACTAAGAGGGAGAAAGGAAAATTAATACCGGGATAATATTAAAATAATCAGCAGCGAGTGTTTAATTCCGCAATTATTAAAAAGTTGGTTGAAACAATTTTGCCGCCGGTACAAAAGTCCAAGTTTCACGCGGGATACAAAAAATCGATGGTACGCGGGCGCGAGAACAAGCTGGCTAAAGGGATGAATCGCAATGACGGAGGCCGGGGGTGGAAAGGGTGATCAGGTGAATTCCACGGGTGGAAAACGATTTATGGGAAGCGAACACCCGGCTGTAAAATAACACTTCCCATTCAAATCGGCAAATTAATGGTCGTTTTCATGGATTCTTTGTTTGCGACAATGGCTCGCTGCTGGGTTATTATTCTGAAATACTACTACGAGCTGGCGCAGAATCCAGGGAACGTACGTGGCTGGCTCTCGCCGACAACTTTTTTCTGCCCGCGCCGCGGAACTTCAATTAGAAACAGGCTTTCCCCGTGGAAGGGACGGACGCTTCGGTAACCGCGTATCCGTGACCTTCTCTCGTGCTATTTTAATGGAATCCCGAATACTTGGGGACTACAAATTGCGGGCGAGGAAAAAGCATCGACCGTGGGGCCGAGTTGACGCCGGTGAAATTATCCGAATACCGTGTGTACACGTATCCAGCTCGATCGGACTTAGATCGAACGGTTCGACGAGAAGCAAATACTTCACTTCGAACAATACACTCGTGCATCGTAGGCGTGTGTATCAAGCGCGCCGATCGAAGGCACGTTCATTTCCGAGTCGAGCTCCAATATTCGAGGAAAAGAAAAAGAGCTCTTTCCACCCCTTTCAAGTTTCTTTCCTTTTTGCATCTATAAATTAATCCACGTCACCCATTTGGACGCACGGAAATGCATCGAGGACTCCCTTTACAACGACGGGGCATCGATGAAAGCCCGTCGAGGAATCGACGTGCATTTCTGTCGTTCGAAAAGGCCCCGTCGCAGTCGTCGAGTACAAAGGACCGTGTCGTCGAAATGAAAACGCGAGGAACGGGAGGCAAGGTACGCGATAAGCTCGACGTGCCTAGTCTAATCCCCGATCTTTCCCTAATAACGATCTCTCAAGGCTGTCAGCGTCCCGAATATTCCAGGGCAAGCATTTAGCGTGAATTATCCGTTCCCGGATATCCGTTGGATCCTCGAGCGAGCGTACCGGGGTCGTGCCGTGGAAAAAGCACGGCAACGACGTCTCCCGGACGACCTTTCGCAAAATGTAAACACATGGGCCATTCGTTTTTCTCTTAGCAGTTATACGTTCGCGTGGCAGCCATTTCACGGTGAAATTCCGACATATCTCAACGAAATAAAATACAGCAAATACAGGAATCGGGATGCAAAGAAATTCCTGGTCCGAAATGAAAAGCAGCACGGTTACTAGCAGCGAGGGAAACGACAAGAATTCCTTCGGTTATAGACGCAAGATGAATCGATAAATACATCCTTACGGTTATCGTATCGCGAGAAAACCGTTCGTGCGCTAGTTGCATTTGAAATTTTCTCAGAAATTTACTTTGCACACCTACGTGCATCTGGTATCTCTATTAATACAAGCGACTCATCGCTAGGCTGCGGATTTTCATGCGAGTGCATATTTTTCGTAGAGAACAAACAGAAGTCTAAAATCAATACGAAAATTTGTTTTGCCATTAGAAAGTTATCGTATCACGCTTTCCCCTTTTTGTTTTGGTTTACGTAGTTCATATTTTGTACGCGCTCTATATATTTTTGCACGCTCTGTGTACGCTCGTTCACGCGTAGCGAACTCATCAACGTTAAGCCAATAGCTCTCCTGTATTTTTTTGTTGCTACTCTAAACGAGGAAGCACGCGTGCTCCCCGAGAAAACAAACGTACGCGTGCCCGTGCATGTCTGCGTATTGCACTCGCATAAACATCCGCGATCCACCCGATCGCGCTCTGATATTGGGGTACCAGGCTCGCGCGGCTCGCCGCGGCAAAATAAACAGGCGGCGAGTCGCGGAAACAACGAAGGAGCAGCGTGCGTTACCTTGAACCGGCGCGTAAATGTTCAGGTAGAGGCAGTCCTCGCTCTGGTTCTTCAGGTAGGGCAGCAGTCTCCTCAGATACTCGACCCTGCCCTTCGGCATTTTGTCAGTGAGCTCGGGCAGCCTCTGCGGGCAGACGGGCCCGAACTTGTCCGCCACCTTGACGCCGTGCCAGAGCGCGCCGCTGACAGGCGGCATGAAACGCAACGAGCCGATCGGCGGTGACGCGTACGGAACGCCGCGGAACACCTCGACGCCCTCGAGGTGCCGATCGAGGGTCACGATAACGCCCGACAGTTCCCCGTACTTTGTCCTGACGATCCTCGAGCTGAGCTCGGCGCTGGCACTCGCCAGTATTAGGCCGAGCACCGCCAGGATCGACGACGTCATCTTCGTTCGCGCCTATGATAACCCGTCTCCACGCCTGCAACCCCCTTACGAGCTACCACTCGTACCCCGTCGAGAGTATCATTTTTCACCACCTCCGCAACCGCTCTCTAGCCACCCCCGGAAGCTGGAACACGCGCGATCGTGCCCACCTCGCCGCCACGAGGGTCGGATGCGCGTTCAGGATGCATCAGTAGGCGATCGGCTTCGAAACGAGTCCGAGAATGTTCGGTACGGGCAACGCGAAGGGCTCTCGCGACGTCTTTCAGCGCGGTAACTAGTTCCTCGACATCGTCAAGCTTCCCGTCGAGACGCGCCGCTCTCGAACTTAGTCCTTTTCCGCGTCCCACGCTGTTTGTCTAGACTCGGCTCGGGGAACCTGCTGACGACGCTCCGCAAGCAGTCAACGCGCGGTAAACATCCCCGAGTCAGCGTTCTGGAAGGTAAATACTGCGACAGTTCGCGCAGCTTGCCTTCTTTCAGGTTAATCGAGCCACGGGTTTTTCGGCTGTCGTCTCGAGGATGATCGCTTCGACGAGAGGGCGGTGGATCGAATTTCCGACTGCGACGTTCGTTGCCTGGAGGCGGCGGTTGGGACCATTTCCTCCTCGGGCCTCCTCGGATCTACAAGAAGACGATCTCGTTCTTGATGGCATGCTTGATGTGGCGGTACAGGTAAAAAGCGCCAGCCCTAATGATGCCCAAGAGAAAGCCGCGACACCGATGTTTACCGGTTCGCTTCATCCTTACGAACCAGCTCGACGGAACGGATGGGGGAAGGAAGGCACCGGATGCCGTGGGATTGCGCCCACCGTTTTACCGCCGCTCGCCACGAGATCCACTCTCTCCTCTCCTCTTCTTTTCTTCTACCCCTCGCTCGTTTTGTTTGGACGGACCGAAGTTTCTTAAATGGCTCCTTTCCGCTCTCACGCGGACATGGTCTCGCTCCCCTCGCTGCACACCTGTCTGTCGCGATATTATGCAACCAAGTCGAACGGAGGTCGACGCAGGGATGAAGCTCTATTGCATCGCAGGATCCGCTCCGTACGCGAGCATACCGGTGACTCGAGCAACATCGACGAACCACCATCCAAAGATGCGGACACCGATCGATCACTGGTGGCCGACAAAAAATCCACGTCGAATCACTGTCACGCTACGTGTCCCCCCATTGTGTCCCATCCAACAGATTGCCTCCGGTGGACGACTTCCGTCCGCGTACACCGTTCACCCCCTCGCACGGTCGACGTACCCCTAACGACGCGATGGACCGACTCGGACGGTGCTCGCGAGCATACGGTTGCTCGAAACGACGCGTCCCTCGCCTCGCACGGGCGGCCACGGACGTGTTATGTCGCGCGGATGCACGCAACCGCCTCGAATCCGCTCGCAGCGGGCCTCGCAACGGCACACGCGGCGACACTGGACCGGGAACACTCTTCCTCACGCACTGTGCACACTTTCGTACGCCACACGGGATCCCCCTTGTCACGTGGACAGCCGCGCGACGCGATCCTGATCCACGGATAGATCGCCGGGACCGCGATCACTGGAAGGAACAGGTCGCGAGACGCGGACGCGGAACGCGTTGGACCAGAGGAGCCGATCTTTCCGTTACTTGAACCTCGGACAGACTGGCGTCAGGCGAGTAAGCTCCAACGAAGCTGCGCAGGCGTCGCGCAAAGCTACCCACACCGTTCTGGAGATGGGCGGAAATCCGCGAACGCGTCGATACGGCAGAGCGGGTCGATGTCCAGCCGGGAACCGCGGTTCGAGTCTCGGTTCCCAGACGGTCTGACCACGTACCGCGGACGGTGTGATTCCACTGTGACGCGACGCGCGAAAAACGCGAGTACAATTGGAACGATTAGCTGTACGGACTTCTGTTTCGAACGAAATTATAACATCGAGATGGAAAAAGATATTGCAGAAATATGGAAAGAATAATCTAATTTTGTGCATGCCAAGCAACAGCTTCGTTTCAGAATGTAATCCACTGAATAGTATAAACGGATGACTGCAATTATTTTTCGGAATATTACCTCAAAGCGTGGAGAACGAAGGATAAAATTTGATTGTCGTACGTGGCGTTAATCTTGTGCGATTTTTCCGCAATAAGATTGACCGAACGCGGATCGGATTTCGCACTGCGTTGCAGTTATAATCGCATTTGCGTTGATGCGATCCTTTTGACAAGTCGAACGAGAATAACTGGATCCATTTAGCAGTTACCAAACAAAACCTGATACCTCGTGTATACTGCCGTCGATTATATTGTAAACAAGTCCTTATAGTGCTCTATGATCCGCGAACCATTTCGGCTCCACTCGCATCCACTCTCGACGAAGCTAACACGCGTCGAACTTTATTGCTAGAATTTTTCCGATATTTTTCAAAACTGAAATTCGAGAGCAACCAGCGCGCCATTTTCCCACCCGCCCCTCCCTCCGTCCCTCTTCTCGTTTCGCGTCTCTCGGGGCGGTGGACGCGAAATTACCGAACGCAGGACGAACCGAGAAACGAAAGAAAGATCGATCGCCACGCAGACAGGCGGACGTTTAATGCGACGGAACAATGGCTATCTCTTGTTAACGACGTAACGTCGAACGTGTATCGACAACAGGCAGCTTTGCTGCTTTCAATCTCTCTGGCTCTGCCTAATAATAGATCCGCGCACGCACGTTACCAAAATGCACCGTTCGATATCAACGGCGCGGAACAGCACAAGCTTATCGTTAATTCTTAAACGCGGGGGTTGAACCTTTCCACGTGAAATGTTGATCTTTGTCCGGAATGGACGATGACGCCGAAACGGGGAACAGAATTTAACGAACCAGCTGACGTTCTTCCTCTTTTTTTTTTACAGTTCCAAGTTCGTTTTCATCGTTTCGTCAAGAATTGCACCAAATAGTTTATCGGACCGAGCATTCCCGGATAAGCCTCCGTGGCTCGTACCCGACGCGAGACCACGTCGATAACTCGATGGTGCATGTGTGCACTGTTGGTTCTCGTAGATCACGTTGTTACGCGGATCGTCTCGAACGAAGTAAAAAAAAAGGAGAAAAGAGAAAAGAAGTGGGGAAGCTGGATGCGCGCGGCGAAATTGGAATATTAGCCAGCCAGCAAGCTAGCCCCAGCCGGCGAAGGGAAAAACTTTTTAACGAGAATTTTAGAGAAGAATGACTAGTAGCGCGCTCGGTTTCTTCGCCAAGTTTCGCGATGCACAACACCACCTCGTTCTCATAGTTTAGTCCCGCTAGTTATCCTCGTTAACAAACTTCGATGCACGCTAAGCCCCCCTTTTAAAAAACAGAATGTCCCCGGCCTTTTTGCGCGGGACACGTGTCGAATTGGATGGCGAAGTAGAACGGCGATAGGCGAGACCACCCTCGCGTTACGTTATTCATGCCTCCTCGGGTAGGAAACGATCCCTGGACTGGCGGAACCCTGCTGAAGAAATTGCGCTGTCCACTCTACTGTGGCATAATTCACTCCTTCTGCGTTCTATGTTAAACAAAGCTCGTTAACGAGGGTCGTGTTTCACTATCTCAGTAAATTTTGATAACGATTGCGATTGGAGTCGAACCAATAAAAAAGATAAAATCCCCACAAAATTATATCAACCGTACAACCATCTGTTTGCTCTAAAACATTGCAAAAGCCAACCATTTCGAGGTGGTGACAGAAAGAGAAAAAAGCATCGAGAAAGAAATAGATCCAATAAACCGTGTGAAAGACAAAAGTGGATCAATTAGGGCGTAATTCAACGGGTCTATTACCCGTCCGAATGCAGCCTGTTAAAATGGTATCGTGGAAGCATAGGCGGCCCGTACGATGCAGTTTGCTTAACGCTGAGATAACAAGCCTGTGAGTGGCTGTTGGACGAGCCTTCATGAATTACCGACTTAATTCTTCCGGGCACGAAGACGCGGAATGCATTTAACATCGTTCCACGGCGCTGGGCGGTCTGGCGCGTCAACTTTGCCAATGCTATTAACTCGTATCCTAAGGCTAACGCCAGCCCTCTCCGGTTGCTCCTCCTAATCACAGAGGCGTTGCAAGCCCGCGTATCGTCGCTCGTCGAAAGCAGTGCGTAATTCAATCAGGCGTCTGCCTCGCGAGAGGTTGCTCGAGGGTTGGTTCGGTTTTTACGGGGCTCGCTGCGAAACGCGATAGGGACAATAACATCTGCGACGAGTTGTTTGTCGTTAAGCTGTTGGTAAGCGGTTTCGTGATTGGCGGAACGTTGGAATTGTGGGCGGATTGTTTTCCGTGCGTCTCACGCTTAACGTAATTAAAAATTCGATGTCGCATGCTCGATCTGTTTTCGCGCCATTAAGAATCATTGCTTCTACGAAAGTCGACGCCTGATCACCGGTTTGCGACGTGCAGTTCAACGAAAAAGCGACTCGTCGACTTTGAACCCGTTCCTTTTTCAGAATAAGTCTAATTAGCTCCGCTTGTGGACTGTTTACATTAATTACGACTCGTGACACGGTGACGAATTGAAAGGTTCGCGTGTCTGGCCGAGCCCTTTCACGTCGATTAGCGAGCGACGCCGTCACAGGGCCCGCTCAAAGCCGGGAACACGGTTTTTACGGACGTCGCGCGAATGGATGTCGCATAAAAGACATACAACGGACTGGAACGTGCGCCATTTCCGAGATTGCGATCCACAACGGCACACCGGTCGACCCAGATCAACGAAAATTGCAACGAATGATGCTCTGTGGTACCCTGACTCACCTGCGCGCCAGATTTATTAGCTAATTATGGCCGGGACGCGATCGATGGTGCCCGATAACGGGTATTTGTTTATGAAACGAACCAGTTAATGGAACTGCTACTGTCATAAAGGATTTAGCTGGCGTTTAAATTTTAATTCTGCCTTTAGAGCCGTGACTTAGAGTCTGGTTGCAGTTTCAGGGCAGAATTTGCATACAAACGCTATAGTAAGAGACTCACACGTATCGTTAATCTTCCACGCAACTCTTGATACTAAAGCTATATGCTTAGATGAACGATGAAGAGCAGCGGAAAAGGGATTAAAAATATCCTATCGACGATACGATCATACTCGACGAACACAAGGTGAACTGGAATCCATAAGATGCACTTATGCTTTATTCGCTAATCAAAACGCCTGCCCCAACAGACGTTGCGCGCAGAAGGGAGAGGACAGAGCGAGCCGAAGAAGGATTTATCCGGACGCGTTTCATTCCAGGCTATCGTGACCTTTCTACAAGGATAAAGGGCCTGTCCTACAAACGGACAGTTCTTTACGGGAGCTCTCAGTTCTTGATTCAGCTGTTTCACAGCTTCCCCGATCGATAGCGCGTTTCAACCTCCCCCAATCCTATTCGTCGCCGTAGCTGCTTTCTCGATGATTAATAAAATTCACGTAAGCCTTCGACTATCGCCTCGGCGAACGTGGCAACCCCGTGGAAGAAAAGATTGCAAAGAGAACGCCGCTCTTGATCGATACGGCACTTCGTCTGTTCCATTTCCGACGAATGAACCTCCTCGACGAATGATTTGCCGAGCGGCTGTGTGACGTTCTAAGCGTTAAGAGTTTGTTTCCGGTCCCGAACGGAAATCATAAAAGTTTCGCCGCGATTTATCGACTGCCGAGGAAACAGCCGAGAAAAGATAGATCGCGTCGAGTCTATTGTCCCACTTGCTCGCTCCGCGACCGTGCGACCAGCCACGCCGTGTCTGTCCATCAACGATTCTTCTACTGTCAAACGAGGCTGCCTTTCGCGCGGCGAGCATAAATTAATTTCGCAGCGCGCGCTCAATCAGACCGCGTCTCCTGGCTGTCTCATAAATTCCTTGAAGCCCACTGGGCCACGCGGAGGAGACGGGTTCTCGAAACTGGTCCCACTTTCCGAAGCCAGTTTATCGTCTGCACGTCCACCGCCCGCTGCAACCCGGTTCGCAACGAAAATATCGAACGAAACAGCCATTTCCGTGGCGCATCTTCCGATACGTTGCCCCGGCCAACTCGCGAGCTTAGACGCGGAAAAATTTCATCGTTCGCGGGGCAGTTTAATATTTCTCCTCGATCTGAAATTACGAAACGGATGCAAAATCTGGGGCCGCGGGTCGCGAGGCTCGAGCGGACGGAAGGACGAGAGGCTCCGCCGGCGAAAGAAACTTCGTTTTCGTCGGATTCAATCGCGGAATCGCTGAGAACGCGTTCACGGATCCGTCGTTCGGTGAAATTTCTCCGCTTTGGCAGATTTCCGCGCGTAGACGGAGCTAACTCGAGATCTGGCCAGGCGGAAAACTAATTACAGAGCGGATTGAAGGGTTGGGATTACGGTTTTCATCGGGAACACGCGACGAGCGTTTTGCGTCCGTGTTTCGACTATTGCTTGGCGCGAATGCTCGATCAGCGAGCACAGAAAGCTACGCGACGAGGAATAGGCTCGAGACGAAATGCTGGACGAGTTAGAAAATGTCGCGGACCGCGATTGGCTTCGACGGCATCTTCGTAACGATCGCGGGTACAAACTTTCGCGCATCCCTAGATAATATGCGCGCAATCCATCAAAATCTTGCGAGACAGTTGCTGCTCCCGCGGTCGTTTTCCCTCTGATCAAAAATTTGTCTTCGTCCCGCTCGCTAGACAGATTAGATTCGACGCGGGCCAACCAACAGCTCGGATTCTGTCGCTGTGTTTGCTCTTGATGAGAATTTCTGAAAATATCTACGGGAAACAAGATTGAAAGTGGCACCGTGTCTCCCCATTCGTTTTATCGGAACATATTTCGTAAACGTCGACAGGAACGACGCTCTTGTCCTTTACACCAGCGTTTTCCTCAAAACGATTTCCCCTCGAGTCACCCTTAACTTATGAAAACACTCTCAAGACCGCCCTCTGTTGATGATATCAGCGTATCATCCTAAACGAGATTTCTTTCCCCCAGTCTCTGCCCCTCTTTCCTCGTTCGCGATGCGTCTACTTACGTATTTACATAACTGTCGAATGTAATTACGAAAACTATTCCTAATCTACAGGTGCACGTTTGATTGACGTTCGATAGAAACTGTTTGCAGCAAGTCTGGTCGCTGTCTGAGAGGAGAAGGAAGGCGAAACCATTATCGCGGTTGCAGACTGCCACTGGATAGTTGTACGACGAATAATACGAGCGGATCCAGCTAATCCCGGAAAAATCCGCCGTGAATGAAAACCTTTCTTCTTCCTTCCATCTTCCATTCGATACTACCTGTTACGTATACCGGCTTTCACTATTTCTACCCGGTTATCGAGCTCAGACTTGTACGTACACGCCGCTCGTGATGAAAGGCTGGCCCGATACAAATCACGATTGGTGGAACCTTTTTGAACGTTGAGGAACGTTCTCAGCGTGCCACAATAATCTCTCATCCCTTCGAATTTCATTTAAAAAGTGTACCACTCTCGTACTTCTACGCACGCTTGCCTCTTCGCGCGACCGTACAAGCGACTCCGATTCTCGTGAACGTGTCGTTCCCAAATTTTGAACGATCGTTCGAGGAAACAGCGTCGACGAGGACGACGAGAGGGCCAATGAAATTCGATCGCTGATCGTTCGGCAGAAAACGATATCAGGGGAAAAGTAAACAAGAACGCGAAGAGCAAAGAGTCGTCGACTGGCTGGAAAACCTCTCTCGCCAAGCGACAGAAAATAATGCAACACCTGTAAAACGCTCCGAGGATTATCCGCGACAGAGCGGCACGAACATGGAATAAGAACAACCGGGGACACCTGTGTAACTCGGACGACGTACATGCACATCCGGCACGTTGAAACGGTGGCTGCCACGGAAAAACCGTGGTCGCGACAGAAACGTACAGAGTCCGGCTAATCCATGAAAAATTTCTCGTAAATCGACAATCCACCCGTCTTCCGTCTTTTCTCCGTTTTACTTCTGCCGTGCGGGAGGACACGTCGGTTCTTTGTCGACGAAGTAATCTGTACGTCGTTGGCGAGAGCGCCTCGGCAATTTTTTTGTTACGTCCTGAATCTCTCGTTCGCAGGAATTTTCTGTCGCGAGTCGGGCAATTAAAAGAAGAAACGGGACGTGCAACGATATATTTAAACGCGGACGAGTGCGCGTTCGATTTCACCGTACCGGTAGATGCATCGATTCTCTGTTGGGCGAGCTTCAATCAACCTCAAAATTCAACTAGTTCGATCCTGTCGTTGCGTGGGTTCACCATCGATTGGCTAGATGAAACGCGATTACCTGACGTACGCCTGTTGTGCCTCTGATCACACGGACCTTGAAATCCTATCAGTTGCGGGTTTTTGGCTGATTCGCCAGCCCAATCGGAATTGTTTTAATGGTCGGCTTGCGTTTGCGTTTTAAGCTGATAGACTTAGCAAATACCGTCGACAATTTCACGCACCGAGATCATCGGATGTATGTTGCACCCGCGTGAAATATTATACGTTCGTTAAAAAGTTCATCGACCGGCTCGCCGACCGGAAGTAACGAAACTTTCAGCCAGATAATTGTTTCATCGAAACGGACGAACTTTAATTGTTGATCCAGCATGAAATTTCGCGAGCGGAGAAATCCACGGGAGGCTGTATAATCCACTTCCTGCCGAAAGGTGGATATTAACGTCGGAGGACCCCGTGTAACTTTCGGTATTACGAACAGATTACATTCTCTATCTCGAACGCGATACGCCGGATTTAAATGAAATTTAAATGAAATTCCGCCGCCACGCATGCCAGCCTCCCTGATGAAATTTCGTATCATCTGCTTCGCCGTTTTAAAATCGCTTAAGGATTAAGGATATCCGAGGAGCGAGTCGAGCGGCCTGCGCCGCGCACTGATTGCTCCGCGATATTAAATTGGTAGGGAAATTTTTTCAGGGACAGCCAGAATCGTTAACGCAGCACGAACAAGAGAAGCATCGGAGGATACAAAAGAAATCCTGCTCGTCCGACTCCGGATCCGTTCTCTGTTCCTCGCCTATTTCGCGTTATCGACGAAACCCAACGCGCGAGAGAGAATCGAACGGAACACGGGGAAGAATGGATCACATTCGGCCCCGATTTCCACGAGGAACGAGGGCTGCAGCCCTCGACGAAGTACAGGGGAGCGCGTGGAAGGCGTGGTTATCGGCGCGCGGAGTCTCGCGAGGTGAGTGAAGTATAGCACGCTCGAGGGCTCGAGCGCAGCAAACCAAAGACGAGGTCCCCGTCTCCACGCCCGTCGCCTCATCGGCCTAAGAAACTGGCGTTCCTTGTCAGATCGGGCATCGATTCGTCGGATTTGAATGTTCTATAGTCGCGGCACGAATTCCCCGCGTCACACTCCGTCGGCTTTCGCCCCTCGAATCTTTTTCACTCAGACCCCATTTTTCCGAACGCCTCCCACCCCCGCGACGAATCTCAGCCGTGTCTGCGACACATCGGGAGGCCAGCTAGGGACGACCCCGTCGGACGTTTCGCCTCGTGATTAATTCGCTCCCGGATATCGACGAGGAAAAAGGTAATCGATACTGCGGAGGGCGGAGGGATGAAACGGATTTCGTCTTGTTCGATGAACTCCGGGGGCAGACTCGACGCCCGTACTTTTTTCACGCGGGAGGTTGGGACACCCGAAACTGGGGCGACGATGGCGAACTAGACTCAAGGTTGACGTATCCACGGGGGATGGTTCTCGTTCGTTTCGTACCTTTCTCGCGCGACTAGATTAACGTTGAAATTTAGTTCGAAACTCGAGCGTTCCCTTCTTGTAGAACGCGATTAATGTAAAACTGCGGGGTTATCGGGTCAACTTTCGTCAATATTTCCGAGAAATTCTCCACGCGAACGAAATTTAGATCGGCGACACGTTTCCACGGTGACGTTTTTGCCGGAGGAGAATCCGGCTTGCAGAAACCAGGACGCCGCGTTCGTTTCGCGAGCTGAGAAACAGTTACTAAATTGCTCTCCAAATGTTACACCTTTCACTGAGAAATTTAAAGAACTCCGTCACAGATTTCCTGTTCAATTTAAGCCTACGTTTGAAGAATAAGTGAAGCGCATTGCGAAAAGTGTTCCCGCAATCCTTCTTAGACTGTCCATCGATATAATTAGGGAATCGTTGTTCAGCCACCCTCGTAGAAATATCTTCGAGGAAAGCTGCGAGAACTTTCCAGCCAGCTCTCCTTCACATAAGAATAAGTGAAGCGTATTGCGAATAGTGTTTCCGCAACCCTTCTTAGACTGTCCGTCGATATAATTAGGAAATCGTTGTTCAGCCACCCTCGTAGAAATATCTTCGAGGAAAGCTGCGAGAACTTTCCAGCCAGCTCTCCTTCACGTAAGAATAAGTGAAGCGTATTGCGAATAGTGTTTCCGCAACCCTTCTTAGACTGTCCATCGATATAATTAGGCAATCGTTGTTCAGCCACCCTCGTAGAAATATCTTCGAGGAAAGCTGCGAGAACTTTCCAGCCAGCTCTCCTTCCCTTCCGCCCCTTCGAGTACCGGTCAAACGATCGAGCCACGACGTAAACGAGACTCATTTAACTGCGTCTCCTGTATTTTACCGCGTCATCCTTAGCCGACGGTAAACAAGCTCAAAGATTGCTGTTCGTCAAAGGGAGGGAACGGCCGCAACGAGGATCCGACGATGGTAATTTCGCTTTGAAGGGGCGTGAAGTATTTATACCGACCCTTGAATTGGGCCCGCTCGCCGATGGACGACGGATTCCGCGCGAACCTGCGCGTCGAGACACGGATTAACCACCCCTAAGAGGGGTGTAACTCGATTCTAACGTGCTCGAGAACGAGAAAACCGCGACGGGGCTGCAATTTGAATTAGCTGCTGTTTAACGGGTCTTCGACGTCTTTGCCGATGAATTTCTCAACTCGCACCAGGTAAAGGCTGCTGAATATTAAACGATGACTTCCGGCGCACCGCGAGGCTTCTTTCGCGCGCGACTAAGATTAATATTCGAGAGGGAAACAGGTGACACGATACTTTAACGAAAATAGTTCTTCAGCCACGTAATCGCTCTCGATCGGACAAGAAATTCGGGATGCAGATAATTTAATCTGCTACGTGACTCGTGTCTATGTGCGTAAGAATGTTTACTTTTGAAAAAAGATGAGTTCGAGGAATGAGCTAGCCATCTTCCACGATGACTCAATTCTCTTGGGATCGGAATGTATATCGATAACTGGATGTTTGCGCGATTCCTGTTATTTACTCTTCATCTTGTGGTGGTTCGTTTTCCGTTATTGATAACCCGGGAGACAATGCATCTTGTCCTTCTATACGTAATTCGATGAACCAGTTGCAAAGTGTTTGTAGTCGTCGTATCGCGCTTCGATTTAAAAGCAACGCTCGTATAGCGTTTCGAGAAATAGTCTCAGCGTAAAGATTATAATTGGTAACTCCGCGAACGAAAACAATAGAATTTGCGCGTATCAGCTTCAAGACGAGTTTCAGTTTAATAAAAAAAGAAGGGAATTTTCGGAGGGACTTCGTAAAATTAATTCGAACCTTTGTTCCCTGGCGAAGGGGTCATGCAGTTTCGTTGGTCTTGCGCGTCCTCGACTCACGAAGTAAGTTCATTAACGCGAATGAGATGTTCCTGAAGAGGAGCCACTCATCGGGGAATGCCTCGTGCCTCGAGAACGCCCCTCAAAGACTTCTTATCGTTGCTTTAACACGCCGTTACATGCGGGAAACAGTGGCCGTGCACGTGGAAAGTAATTCACCGGCGAAACTTTTCTAATCTGCTTTCGCGCGGGGGCGTCACGCTCCGAACAATATTTATCGAGTAATCGACGCGGAAGCATTCAGGCGTCGCTCCGCGGGGCGAAATAATCTTTCATAAATGGTTTCTGGTTCCGACACGGCCCCCGTTCAGGTTACACGGCCAAGGAACTGTTTAATTTTCCAACAATTAATTCAACCTTCTTCGTCAACTCAATTTCGAGACACGGCACTTCAATTATCTTAATCTCAATAAACAGATGGTCCCAGCTCGCCAGTGTTTCCTCTAGCGAATACGTTTAGCCCGTGCGCTGACTCCGTTAGAGAAGAAACGTTTAATTTATTATTTGCGCCAATTATGAGAGCGGGAAAAAGAAGCACGGCGGAAAGCAATCTTCGCGAAGCATTCATTGAATTTACTCTTGCCTCGAATCAACGAAAATCCATTCTCGCGGGTCGGGACAAGGACGATTGACGCGTGGAAACCTCGCAACTGTTCCGGGCGCGGGTGTTTCTCGCGCGGCAGATTTTCCTCCGAACGCAATTTGGAGAAAGAAAGTTCCCAAGCGATCGCGGAACGTTCTCCCCGAAAATAAAAGTTTCAGCTTGTAAGGCGGCCACCCGGCGGCGCTTCCTACGAACGTGTTCTCGATTTAATTTTAGCACTTACGGACTCAGTCCACTCGCGAGTACCATCGAGGCGAAACCGACTACGCGTGCACGCGAAATCTACGCCTCGACGTACGCTCGACGTTTCCGGGAGACACGTCGACGGGAATAAAGCGCAGAAAGAGGAAGCCTCCCTTTCCCCACTTGTGCGCGGTTATTTCGACCAACAGTCCACGATTTCTAATAATTCCGGTGAAAAAGTGCTCGCGACAGCTTGTATTAAAAACGTATAGGTATTAGATTTTGCATTTCTGAAGTCGGATACTCTTGGGTTGGTGAACGTGCTTCCGGTTGTTAAATTGTCCACTGTTCCTTCGCGATTTCGCAATTCGTTAGGTTCATGTAAAATAAACTGTTTGGTATGTTTTTCTTCTCAACGATGCATCCATGTAGGTAAATGCAACTCCTCTCCGCGTCCCCATTCCTTAAGAAACATCGGAAAGCTGTGGTCAACATGGTCCCCGGTAGATCGCGGTCCAAGAATATCCGTGTCTCCCGAGGCTCACAAGGGCAAGCAAAAGTTCAACATCCTCGATGAAAGCAGCGTTTGCGTTCCCATAAGCATCTCTAATCACTCTCGAGAAACATCAAATGCGAATATCCGTATTACATCCTGGTTACAAACTCCTCTGAAACCGGCGCAACCAGCGAAAGTCAGCTCGAAAACCAAAAGATAATTCATGCCCGACGCGAACTGTTGGCCACGTTGCCCTAATGCCGGCAGAAACCGCGCTCTATCTCATCAGGGGGGGAAACTTTCGCGCGGATTCAGGGATTTTCTCGATTGAATCCGGCCCCGGAAGGCTCCTCCTCGGCTCGTGAAGCAGCTCGCTCCTTGTTTGTGCTTGCAAATCGCGTTAGGAATGTCGGTAAACGCGTCACGTAGCCGTGAAACTTGGTTTGAGAAACAAAAGGGACGAGAGATAAAAGGAGAATAACGGAAAAGGGAGGAGATATAAGGTCGTGTTACTCGGTTGACGATCGGTCACGGCGCGAATCACGGGCATTCATAATTTAACGCTATTGACTGCTTTTAAACGCGCGTTAAACCTACCCTCGGTTTTATTGGACGCCGCGTAATCCGGTTTGCCACGCGCGGCTGCCGCGTTTTCTGCCGTAAATTTCGTCGAATGATTTTCACAGCCTGAAAATCACCCGCGCTCTTTCGATGCCAGCTTTGTGAACTCCGTGAATAGGGTAAATTGAAACTTATCCACGTCGCGTTTCGTTTTTAGATGTCGACCGCGCATTAATCCTCCTCTTCTCTTCTCCGCGATTCGTACTTCCGGCAACGAGGCAAGCGTTCCGCCGCGAGCATTCGAACATCATCGCCGCGTTCAATCATTCGGAAACGATTTAGAATCGCGTAACAAATCATTTCCCGTGGAACGCAAGACTGTTTCGCGTCGCCGCTTTCAATATATTCCTTTTACGCTTCTGCTCGAGGAGGTATCGCTAGAACGGGACTCTCGATATGCATCGCGCATTCAAAGTTAAAACGGCTACGCCGTAGATCACTCGGAGAAGAGAATCTTTGAAAGAGAACGGAGGGAATCGCGAGTTCCGCCGCGAACGTGCGCGAAGTTTACCAACAGCAGAAGCATTCTATTTGGAGCGAAAATAGAGCGTCCTCCGGCACTCTCTTGCCTCCTCGCCGGGTACGTGCGTTCACCCTCGTTTGACCCAAGAATATCCCGCTGGAGGACAGCGGTGGAGTGCCTTTTCTTGCCATATAATCGGTGTTAGGCAGCGCGACATACCCGACGAAGCCGAGTGCACCGCTGCTCCTGTGCCTGTCAACTATATTTAAAGCGACAGAGCGGCCGAAACGCAAGTCGCTTCGAACTGACGAGGCTCGGAACGTGCGTCGCGCGCGAGAGGCTGCGTTTGCGGCGCTCGGTGCGAAATCGGTGCCTCTAACCCGATTCGAAGTGTACGTCGATGCGTCGCGGCCGTTCAGACTCGATTACCAGCGATTAAGTGCGCGGATCGCGATCGAGTGCGACTTTAAATAACTCGTACGGCGATCACGAATGCCAACGGTGAACAAAAATGTGATACGTCGATCGAGGAACGTCAGCAACGAGTGACGAAGATGTGGCGTGCGCGTTCACGTGGCGGCCAAGCCTTCCCGCGACTTATTTTGGCACGAGTCTGAAGGTGCGCCTCGCGCAACGCCAAGGCGAACATCAAAGTCCGGCTGCTCGACGAACGGAAGGGCTTCCCCCTCATCCGGTGCGAAAACGGAAGAAGCGGGAACGCGCGACAAATTATTTTTATCCGTTCGACCGATTTCGTGCGGCTCGATTCGGGGCGGACGGTGCCGGGACCGAGGCGGATATACTCGTCGCCGCGATTTCTGTCCGTCGAAACGATCGAACAAATGTCGAGGATGCTGCGACTGGAGCTGGTGGGTCTCGTGCTGCTGGCCTGCACCCAGATCCTCACGGAGCACCGCGATCTCTACGAGGCCAGACCGCAGTACGGCTACCAATCGAGGTTTCTCGATCCCTCGGAACGCGTGACCAGGGAGGTGCGCGTGAAGCAGGGTCGTTTGCGCGGAATTGTGGCGCAGCCAGGGACCAACTACGATCTCCAACCGGTCGACGTATTCTTGGGTGAGTTTTACCCTCCATTTCGAATCGAAACCCTCCATTTTTCGCGTTACAAATTCACCGTCCATCGTCGTCGAGCAGGTGAATTAATTTACCGCGCAGAGCCGGTGACGATCGCCCCGTCACGTTCCGGTGACTGATATTTATGCTCGAACAACGGCGATGTTTAATCGGTCCCGCGATCGCGCGTGGGGGATGAAATATACTCGAGGATTTAAAACTACGCGATGACGGTCGATCGTTCGTCTGTCGATCGACGTC
This sequence comes from Xylocopa violacea, assembly GCA_963969225.1. Lineage (NCBI taxonomy): Eukaryota > Metazoa > Arthropoda > Insecta > Hymenoptera > Apidae > Xylocopa > Xylocopa violacea. Next base: position 31,901,617 of record CAXAJV010000002.1, on the reverse strand, counting down.
AAGAGTCGGTTCCTCGCGCTACCAAGAATCTGAGGATTCGCGTCGAGAGGCGGACGGCTCCGATTCGGCGAAGAGTCAATCAGGGCTATTGAAATCCGCTCACAATCATCGTTTAACGTAGCATGTAGGAAGTTCGGAAGTTCCGGGCCCAATCACGCGGGTCGGAAGCCAGACAGACGACGGCGAAACGGATAACACAGAGGAGACCGACGCGATTTCCACTTTCCGGCTGCCGATACGACGAACTTCGGCCAGCGGGCGAAAGTTTCCTCGCAGCCGCATCGGTTCCACTCCTATCCCGCGTCCCATCCGCTCCCGGTTTTCGCCGCGGACGCTCTCTTTCGCCCTCGGCCGCGGCGCATCGGCCACGATGTATCCCGCGGCACGAGGATCCCGATACGTCAAAGGTTCCAAAACGAGAACCGGCCGGGCTATTTCGGGAATAGACGCTCTCCCCGCCTTGCGGTTCCTGGTCGCGTGCGCTCGCCGCTGGCAAAGCCGAGGGAGCGAGCGGAGTTTGTATTTCCACGAGTTCCCCGAGAGCCCCTGACATTCCTTGGCACCGGCCAACCCGGTTCCCGAAGCGTTTCCGCGCGCGCGAAACGGTTCCGCTCCGAGAAGGAATGGTGCTACGGATGACTGGGATAAATTGGGCATAGGTGAAGGTTTCAGGTGCCTTTCGCTCGCGGACGATTCATCACCCTCTGGCTGATCTTGTCGAACGATCGTTCGGTGCGGATCAAGTGAAATTAAGTGTATCAAGTTTGAAAGACGCGGAGGAATATCGGCGGAGTTCCGAGACAATGGAATGCCTCGAGTGTAGCGGCTAGCAACGAGGTTTATCGTATGCGAGATAAGCAAGCCATTTTTGAGGAACCGTTTTAAGCTTTTAATATTTTCCGAGCATGAAGTAACTAACTTTCTCCGACGGCCTCGATGGCACATGCGGACGCCATAAACCGAGGATTTCCGAAGGGCTCACCTCTCGCGGCCGAGCAACCCCCGGTCGAAGGACGCAGGTATCAGGCCCAGCGAAAATCTTGCTACATGACCAAATATGGTCATTCGCAAAAAGACCGTCTCCTACCTAGGACACCACCACCCTTCAGCTACGCCAACGATTGACTACGACGTAAAATCCAAAAGATGGTAAGAAGCGTCGAGCCAGGACGATCGAGTACGGACAGTTAGTCTTAGCACAGGAGTCTTGGCAAGCAAAACAAATAAAAACGTAAACACGGAACTTCGTGATATCTTTATCATTCTACCCAACGCCTTGAATACGCAGGCTAAGTTCTAGTTACCACATCTCCTCATCGAGAATATCTAAAGCAGAATCGTTGGGCGATATATTCTTGCACCGTCGATAGACTCTGCAACGTGTTACATTTTAATGACTTCATTGGCCGGTTTCGAGGCGCGCGAGTTATTACGACCGGTAAATTTCAGGGCACGCGGCCATTCCGGAATTATAGGGACGAACTTAATTAGCTGATGGAACTCACGCGTTAAAGGGTGCGCCTTTAATTAATGAACGATCGCGGAGACGCTCGCGGACCGCTTAAACTCGAACGTACGACCGTTCAATTATTAATTGAAGATGAGAGTTCGTTTGTTCGCGAATTCAAGCGGAGCACGGAGGTTTCCAAGATCGTTGAAATTTCTGCGAGATAGCGCGCTCTTAATCCACGACTGTTGCAATCAAGCTTTTCGATTTGTACTTGCTCGGCTTTAATATTTTACCCAGAAGAGCCACTGGCCCGGGAATCCAATTTACCCCAGAATGGGATAAAACGGATCGACCGTGATCCTTGCCGCCAAGCCTGAAACGTGTTAACACACCGAACGCCGGACGAGTGAGATCAATTTAATCGATCCGCTCGCGGCCCAATAAAACTTAACGGTGATTGCCTTCCCGCGACAATTCACGACTAAGATTAAACAGAACCTCGCCTTTCCGTCCAGCAACTGCGATTTTCGATAATTATTCGTCGCGCAAACACGTGCATAAATATTTCACCGAACTCCGGAAACGATGCACTTCCATTTCGCAATTCGTTCGCTTCTTAATTGAAGAAATAATATTTTATGATAAAAATGCGAAGAGCATAAAAGTCGCGAACCAAATGGCGTGCAAGCTCACAGGAGAATCCGTAGATGCTTAAATATTACAAAATTCTACTGCTTAATCTTTCAGCGTACTTAGGATTAAACAGAACCTCGGCTTTTCGCCTAGCGACTGCGATTTTCGATAATTATTCGTCACGCAAACACGCGCATAAATATTTCACTGAATTCTGAAAGCGATGCACTTCCATTTCGCAATTATTTCGTTTCTTAATTGAAGAGACAAAATGCAAAGAGCACAGAGGTTGCAAATACAATGGCTTGCGAGCTCACAGAGGAATCCGTAGATGTTTAAATATTACAAAATTCTATCGCTTAACGTTTCAGGGGATTAGGATTAAACAGTGACTTGCAGACTCACAGAAGAATCCATGGATGTTTAAATATTATTAAATTCTATCGCTTAACGTTTCAGGGGACTAGAATTAAACAGTGACTCGCAGGCTCACAGAAGAATCCATGGACGTTTAAATATTACTAAATTCTATCGCTTAGCGTTTCAGGGGACTAGAATTAAACAGTGACTTGCAGGCTCACAGAAGAATCCATGGACGTTTAAATATTACAAAATTCTATCGCTTAACGTTTCAGGGGTGCCTTACGCGGAGCCTCCAGTCGGCTCCTTGAGGTTTTCACCCCCAAGATCGCCTGAACCGTGGCGCGGGACGAGGCAATCGGAGGAGTTCGCGCCTGTGTGCCCGCAAGTGGTGCCAGAGCTTTGGGACGAGATGAAACCAGCCAGGTACGAGTACTTGGAGAAGCTGTTACCATATCTAAGGAATCAGAGCGAAGACTGCCTCTATCTGAACATCTACGCGCCCCATCAGGCTGAAGGTAAGCGGACCGGGATTAATTGTCTCCGAAGATCGGTGACAGTTCCAGATTGAGTTTTGGCTCGGATCGAGAACGGATAGCGTTCAAATGAATACGCTCGATTGGTCAAACGGTTTGAGGTAATCCATTCGAATCAATGGGGCGGTTCGATGGATAAGTATATGCATTTAAATTAAAATGTATCCGTGAACATTAAGGCACGCTCTAGTTTTATAGATCAGCTCGGTATTTACGGCGCCAGGGAATACGTCTGGCTTTACCACGGTTTACGATCTTCGTTTATAGCCGCTGGATGGCGCTAAAGGAAGATTCGTAACCGATAATACCTTGAGCTGCGGATGTTTATGGTTGTAAAAAAAAAAAGAAAAGAAAAAGGAGAACCGCGCGAGGCGCGGTAAACAGCGATAGAGTTCGTTTTATTCGCGACGTACCGCTAGGAGAATAAAAAGGACGGCGCTCCCCCTTGCATCGAAAGCCTCTATCTGAGAGACAATTAGAGAACACGCCACTTTTAGCCGCGTTTAATCTACTTTCGGCGCACCCTAATTTCCCGCCCGTGTTTAACTTCCTCCGCGGCGTGATTCCGAGTCTGCCCACATCTTGTTTTCTTTAATCACGTTCAATTTGCTTCATTCAATTAACCTCCTCGAGCGATAAATTTGCGAACAGTCTCCGTTTGGTGTACGGTATCCAGGCCGCGCGATCGTTACTATTTTAACGGCTATTTTAACGAGTACAGTCTCGAGTATTCCTCTAAAGCGAGCCGAAAGAAAATTCGAATATGTTTCTATTCGACCTTAAAAATTATAGCAATTTTTATCGCCCCGTAAAAGTAATCGCGCTCGTCCCCATAAACGCGACACGTTCCAGCATCCCTGGAATACTCGGGGTATATTCGGCATTCCTGTGCGTCTTACGACGCGTTAAGCTCTTCCAATATCCTGATCGTTCACTTCGAGAAATATCATTGACGACTGCGTTCGCAGCGCGCGCCTGTTTTCATTTAGAAAAATAAACGCGACGTCCGCGCGCGCGTTTCCGCAGGACCGAATTCGGTGCCCGGAAATGCCCTGCGCGACAAATGGGACCGGTTACGCGAAGCACGCGTACATAGATGACACCTTTTGTCACGAATTTTGCCGCATTCAACGGTGCAACAGATGCATCAAACGCACGCGCTGTTTTCCTCGAAATGAATCGAACGCACGCGGAATGCCCGGGACAAAACTGCCTGCCCGTATTATAGTCCGTCGAGCCGAGCAGCGCACATGCTCCAATTGATCTTGGATTGCTCTCGATAAATAAGAAGTAGCGTTCAATTTCGCGGGAATTCGGCTGCTGCCGAAAGTTCGATATTAAAATTGACGGTAAGGAAAGTTGCTACAAGACGGCACGCTTTGAAGTTCGTATTCGACTACCTATTTCCTGCGAGTCGCGTGGCCTTTGTCGAAATACCATCGATACGCGTCGCAGGACGAATTGTTGTTGCGACATTCCGGAACTTTTGCGCGAAAAGGATTCTCGTTCGATTGTTAACCCACGGTAGAATACGTTCGTGGAACGAAAACTGGAGGAGCCAAAGGAGAACTTTCTTTGGAGAACGTGCGCTATGGCTTCTCGACGGTACTCTTCAACATTAATCATTGCTCAATTTCCGTATCGATCACTGGTTACACGCGAATTTAATCCCTAAGATGTAGTAAAGGATACGTTTTGGTCAGTTTAGTCGTTCCACCGTTAAATTATTATCGGTGAAAGGATGCCAGACGAAAAGTAATCGCGGATGATACCCGACGCGTAATTGCGTTCAACAAATTCATTCGAACCCCTTCACTTTTCCCATGGCCAGTTCGAGAAGCTAATTAAGAGTAATTCCTCGTGTTCGCGATGAGCCGTTAATTAAGGGATGGGGGGAGGGTAAACGCGAAGCGCGACGCCGATTATCCCTTCGGGGATTACCAGAGATTTTCTTCCTCTTGTTCACTGTCGACGCTTCCGCGAGATTCCGTCCCTTTCCAACGCTTTCCCGGAGTCACTCGGTTCGTTCCACAGATAAGAATAAAAATTAACTAACGGAGGGTGTGTCTTGCAGCGACGAGCAAATATTATTGTCTGTTCGCGCAAACTTCTACCCCTGCAGAGGGTTGAATGGAGATAACGTAGTACCACCTTGGAGAGTTTAAGCATGCTGCCCCCTTTATTTTCAGGATTATTACGTCTCTTCCGCGTTGAAAACACGGAGAAAGGCAGCGTTGGAGGTTGTCGGGGACCCGTGCACAAAATGCGAGGGCGATACCCGTGTGTAATAACAAACGACTTGAAAGGGCAAATTTGCTTCAACTACGGCGACAAAGTAATTTCCACTGAGAGCCAAACACGTTTATCAACGCGCAGAAAACGAAAGAAAACGTCGTTTGCGGGGTTTCATAACAAGGGGTTGTAAATTACACCCGTTGTCTGTCGCAGCCAGTGGTTGATGAACGTGGAATTCGTCTCCTCGTGATTTTAAAATATCCCGAATTTGACTTGGAAATCATATCGTGCTCCCCGTTCGTCGTCCCCGCAGACCGTGAAACGTAGTCGATGCCCGTGACGGAAATTCCGCGACGTCAACAAAATAATTTCGCCGCCCCGGTTGGATCTTCCAGCGTTCGATCGTAATTCATATACCATAAATTACACCGTACCATAAATACTATAAATTGGCCGTTTTCATATTTTTTCTCCCTCTCGCGTTCGAACTATTCAATTTTTACGCCGGTCGTATCTCGACGGTTTCACGGACGGAGCAAAACAACGGGGCATCTTCGCGGATCCGTTCGGGAAAATACGAAAGGGCTGATGAAAGATGCGCCAGCGTTGCAAATAAATTGAAACCGTCCGGCCACGGGTTACGGGGGCTGTTCTCGGGAAGATATATACGCCCTCTTAAATACTGGAACCGGCGCTGGTCTGGAAAGGGTGGCGGAGAAAGCCGCTTTGAAAGAACGCGAACGCGCCCGTCTCGGGGCTGGTGGCACCCCGCAGCCCTCGAAAATATCGGGAAATTCATTAATGCTCGATCCGTGGGCTACGGTCAAATAAATTTCACCGGCCGGATGAAATTTACAGCGACACGAGGCACCGTTAAAATGAGAACCGACACCGGTGTCGGCGGCTTGCTCCCGCTGCTCTTCGACAGCTCTTCGTCCACATAATACTGCGTTTATATGGCGCGCAGTACGCGATTTTCCGTGAGGATCTTTAGTACGTTTCGTGGGAGGAAGTGCCGAAGACGATTCATTCGAAAGCGTGAGAAGTGTCGAGAGAGGATCGAAAGACGAGCAGGGGAGCTGTAGTGGCGTTTCCGAGAGAAATTGGTGGAAATTTTCGCCGCGATAAAAGCTCGATAGTCAAAGCGGAGACCACCAGTAACCGGAAAGTCGGGAAGTCGATGCGCGACAAAATTGCCTCTTTCTACCGAAAGGCTAGTTTTATTTTCGAAAACAAACGAACCGCACGAATCGTGTTTGGCCGCACGCTTCGCGGAACATCAGCGCCATTTCGTTCGTCTCTATTCCCCTTTTTTCGTTTCACAGAATATAATGACTGACGACCGTTTCGAGGGCAACAGTTTGTGCAAGTGTGCGGCCCGGCTTTCCACGCATATCGCGAAAGCTGTCCTCGCCGTATTTTCCCGCAGCTTGCCTTTCCGCTTTAACAAACGGCGAAAGGTACTAATTTTTACGAGTAACTTCGTTCCGCGCCGGCGAATGACGCGGTGTTGATCCGCAGGCCACGTAGTCGGCCTCCACGCCCGCCGAGAACGGCGCGCGGGGCTTCTTTTGCATATGGAAACGCATTATTCGCCGCCACGTAGGGATCACGTCGACGGAATAGCAAAACTTTCATCCCCGGTTCAGCCTCGCGTCAATAGGAATTAGCGATCGCGTTTCATTCCCCGTTATGTTTGCAAAGCGATCGAGCTTCATACGTTTTATCGAGCGCCCCGTTCTTTCGCGAACGATCGTAATCTGCCGACCAATTGCATTCTAACTTCGTTATCGCGTATACGCGTCATCGAGTGAAAGTTTACAATACGCGCAGACACCTGGATGACACGAGCATCTGAACGATAATCCATTTGCGACGCAACGCAACGAAGAGCCTTCGGAACGGACATCGTTGAGGGAAATGTCGGAGGACAAGGGAGCGCAATTCTCCATTCCCAGTTGATACGATTTCGTTCCCTGGACCCGCGCGAAGGAAAGATCGGGGCTGACCGTAGGAGTTTCGAAGGGTAGCGTCAGGTGTGCGGCCGGAGACACGTCGCGCCCGTCGATTTTCTCCTCGCGTCGCATCGCGTCGCGTTTACGGATTTCCGACGAATTCAATTTCTTCGTTGGCCTTAATCCTTCCCGCTCACTGATCCCCTTTGTCCGGCGACGGAGTATCGGAGTCCCGTAATCCTGAGTCGACGACAAATTTAAGGCGCCGCCAATGTTCTGGCAAATTTCGTTTCCTTGCTGCTCCACATGCACTTTGATCCCTCCGTCCACCTGGAAATTGTATTTATTGCCCTTTCTATCGGTTAAGGATATTCCGGGAATCCCATTTCCCCCGTCCCATGAATGAACAAACGTTTCCTAACCCTTTGCAGTCCTAGTCTTTTCGAACATTTTCAACTTCGAACGTGGTTAGGAATTCTGTTAGATTTTTACGCTTTTGTATGACTGGTAACACATTTTTATGGACCTACTTCCGTTGAATCAAGTTCTAATTCGATTTAAACAAAAGCTTAATATAACGCTTCTTAACTCGGGCACTCGGAACAGCTCTGCGAAGTTGCGAGGAAGAGCAGAGAGCGGAGAGAAAAGAAAAATAAGAGCGTTTCGTTAAGCTCCTATATTTCTTGCCCCATTATAGTCTCTCAGACACGAGGATACTAGAGTCAGGTCAGAAAGTTATTACGTAAGACATGGATGATTAAATAAGGGCCAGTGAGAACATCCTTCTGCTATAATCCTTCCAGTGAAAAATGGAAGAGGGCCACCATACTTTTTCCCCGATTTCTTTGTATTGTCGACTGTAAAATGTCCCGATCTCCATATTAAATTCTACCATGGAGTACGAAGTATTAATCGAAGGATCCAGGACGATCGTTCCTCCGCAGATGGACCGAAGTTTTGAGGTCGAGGATGATCCGAGAGGGAAACGTGTACTCGAGCGGCACTCGGCTATCTCGGAGCCTTTGTGCAGCTTCGTCCTCGCGAGCCTCCAGCAGGTTCAATTTCTTTTGTACCGCGATTCATTCGACGCCAGAGGAACCTACTGAAACGCGCACCCCTCTCCCAACCCCTATTATTCTTCCCTCTTTTTCTTGCATTGTTGGCTATTACGAACCTACCAAGTGTTGGACCAAGCGGCATCTTTGACAAGCCACTCGGTCAGGTTTTTAGCGCACCGTTGTTCCCCATCGACTATTTTCTTCTTACTTGAGTCCGACACGATGGACTCGATGCGAACGCTGCATAAAGAAAAGGATTATTTCGAACCGAAATCAAACCTCCACTCGCCATCGCCCTTGGATATCAACTGGGTGCCTTGTTTCAGGAGTACCAACTTTTTCTTCCACTTGAAAACTCTGAAATATGCTTCTCGTCAATTCCTCCGCTATAAATCACCCCACTGCGGAGAGTATCGCTCTGGTTTCACACTTTGGCTAATTGACCGTGCTCGCGGAATCATGAGCGTTTACCAACTCATTTAGCGCGCGGCGGAAAACGGCGATCGTCATTCAACGACGCGGCGTAACGAATGAATTTTCGCGACTGTCTTTCTCCCGTCGATACCAACTAATTAATAGTAAATCAGCCCGGCTGGGTAATGGATCGCGTTTTACCAGGCTGCGTCGGCGGGTGTCCGCGTATCACGAATAACACGGCGCGCTCCGTGTCGGGGCCGATAACGTCGTTATCAGTGCATATGGGTTTCAGGGCCCACGTGCGTTTGTCATATCTGCAGTCGCGACGTCGACGTGGCCGTTCAAGCATCCACCAACTCCCGTTTCCATCCCCGTTTCAGCGGCCCCCGCCCTTCCGTTCGTCCGCTCTGCACGGGGTAGGCGTTCGAGATTCCCGATGCGATTTTCAGCGCGCAACGGATCGTCGATATTAGATTTATAGGGGGCCAGAGTGATCTTTCAAATCGTTTCGACCCAGTCGATCGCGTTCGACGATTTCGCGAGCCACGGCTGGGAAGTCTCGCGAAAATTCGAGAGCCGTTCCGCTGTCCTTCGTTCGCGATAAGTCTGCGCATGCTAACTAGCCGCGACTCGCCTGTTTTTTCTCGTTCGAACGGCCGATTAAATTAGTTCGAGTTCCGCATCCGGCGACCAGAACTGCGAGCGCTCGTTCTGATTTCTATCCGCCATTGCTCTTCCTTCGAACGGCGCTATCGCGGCCTCCTTCCGTCCGTGGAAGCTGGGAGAATTAAATTTTTTAGCGACGTGAATGTTTCATGGGGATCGAAATACGCTCGGCCTCGAGGAACGTCGGAAGAGGACCGAGCAGAAGCTTCGCAGCTTCTCGGACAGCTTTATTTTTTCCCCCCGGTGATAACTCGTAACGATTCTGGACGAACCGTGGCCACGAATTTTTCCAGCGCACGCCAATGGCCCGTTTCGCGAACAGAGTCGCAATAGAGGAAGTCCTGTTCGAATAGATCAAAAACCGAACCACTTGAAGTACCTCAAGCGGGAATTGAAAATCCACAGTAGGACTGTCGTATATCACGCAGACGCAGACGCAGTGAAACTCGTTGCCGGAGATAAAGCGTTCGCCCCGGAGAAGGTATTTTTCAATTCGGCCAATAATATTCGTGTGCCCCTATAATACACTCGTTCATCATCTTCGAGCGCAAAGAAATTCGCCTAGTATTTCATGCTGCTCGAGATAAAGGAGCCACGCGAAAAACAATCACCCGTTCAATCGAGCGGTCGGTCCATCATTTTAAATTAAACAGCTATCAAATGCTTAGAAAGTATTAAATCGTGCGAACGAACTTTGTTAATAAATATATCGCGATACTATAAAACGACGAACGAGATTCTGTTGAGTACATTTCTTTGCGATGGACGGAAAAATTCTGTACTTACTGTAAATTACTTGCGCGATTAATACTTTAAATCATTCGCACCTGATGGTACACGGTGGTAGTCGCGTAATGGCAACGATTGTGTGTCTGATTAGGAGTAGCTGCGTTCCACTGTCTGACTTACCGCGCTCAAAGCACAAGGGACCATGGAGAGAATAGCGTTCGCGAAGAATTCGAGATCGTAAAGAAGTTGGTCCCACTAGTGACGTTATGGGATCCTGCCGGAAATTGGCTTTGTTAAGGGAGGAAGCCGTGCGTTTCGTCGCGTCGTCGAGTATCGTGGGATACCAGCACGCCTCCCTTAAAAGTCTAATGACTCGTGTCGCGAAAATCGCTCTCGTTACGACGTCCCTTCTCGTCGCAACACGGCGTCCCACCCGTGCCGCGCGTATGGAGCATCCTCGTCACGTTCACGTGTCACGAATTCTCTGAGCTACGAGGAAGGAGTTACCGCCTGCGCCGGGACGTTGGAGAGCAAACAGTTCTGGGAAGTTGAAACATTGGAAAACCGTTGGAAATTGAAGTCGCGCGGAGAGAAAAATCGACAGCCCCAGACTTTCCAAGAAGCAACGACCCGTGGAAGGGGCTGTGTGGAAAGGCGTAAAATAATCGATTCTAACGAAGGGACCGCGGGACCAATAGGTCGGTAACGATGTGCAGCAAAAACGAATGAGCTTTCAGCCGCTATATATAAAATTTGTCTAATGGTTCGGAGAGCAGTACCGGTTCCCCCCTTCCCTCTGTCTCCCGTTCTTCCTTTGCTCTATTTCCAGCACGATACCTTCGCTCTCTCGACCAGCGGCTGACCTTTCTTTCCTTTTCCCCTTTTCTCTTCCTTTGTACAGCCACCGCCGCCGTCCCGCCGTCCTTCCAACGAACCCGCCCCCCGTCCGCAAACCCCTCTCGGCTTCTTCGCCGCCTGACGCCTTCTTCCTTTCTCGGCGAGTGCGCCGGAGAGTTTGAAAGAACTTAAAATAAACGACGCGCCCCGGCCAGCGTTTCCCTCGCCATCCGACAATACCCTCTCTCCGGTATCCCTCTCTTTCTCTTATTGTCGTCATTGTTGCTTCTGGCAAGCCGAAACTTTTCCACCCCCGACCGGGCGCCCATTGCGATTTCGATCCCGTCCACGCCGCGGACAATCCGTTTCCCGGCTATCCACTCTGTGTCCCTATGAATATTCGATCGAGTTCGGAAGACTCTCCTGCGCCCGCTGGATGCCGCCAAAGTATTTCAATAATGCGCGCGTACATGCCGTCATCCGTCAACGTACTCCCACGCGCCCTCGCACCACTGACCTATAATCAGGAATACACACGCGGACCGTGTGACTCGACTACGAAATAAGCAGCCGGCAGTTTCTTAGAACGTTCGCTAACTGAACTGCACGGTTACCCGATGAATCTCATTAACCGGTAATAGCAATTTCCCGTGGCAACGTCACGGGTTTCCGGTACGGATGTCTTGGGGAACGGGGGGGCGCGCGACGGAGGACGACGCGACGACATCCACGGGCCAATCGGTGAAACCAAACGCCCTCCGGGATTCGCGGCTATTTGCATTCCCTATCTCTGTAGTTAATCGCTACTCGGTAAACAAGCGTGTCCGTGTTCCGGGTGGTGCACAGTCCATCGAGATTAACGCGCTTAATACAGGGTGGCCCGTTTTCGCCTGTCCAGCTTCCCCGTGTAATCAACTCGGCCATTATCCGCGGGTACACGTATCCGAATTGTTTTCCGTGGCACCCTGGGACCAGGCGCGAGAAGAGATACCCCAACGACGGCTTCGTTTCGTGGTCCTCGATCCTCGAGAACGGATACGCGTATTTCCGAGGGGAACACCGTGTGTTTGTTCCGCACCGTGAATAAACCAAGACCATCCATCGTCTTGAGATAATTCGAGAGATGGCAGAGTGGATCGCACGGTCGATAAGCGTGGCTTGGATTTTCGATCGCGAACGTTACGCTGCGAAATATTTAATTGGAGTCGAAGAGGGGTTAACGAGGAGCTCGCGACGCCCTGGTTCCTGCGTTTCCTCCCCCTCGTTGTTCCGCTGGTGTCTGAAATTAAAACGAAGTCAGTCGCCGTGGTCTTTCAAGGTCGCGGTGAACCGTGAACCACCACCAGTGGCGAACCGTCGAGCGCATTAATCAGAGGTGTTTCACGTTGATTAAAATCGCGGCGGCCTTCGTAGATTGAATTGTAGCCGGGGTGTATCGCGGGCTGCGTATACGCGATTCATCCGCGCTCGTATTAAAAACGCCGCCGCCCCGTCATCGCGGGGAATCACGGGACGGCGGAATTATTAAACAGTCGATTAAAAGCATCGGGCCGGCGATGCATCAGCCCCGGGTGCTCGCGCGAGCTCGAGCCCCGTAATTACCTCAAATGGTTTTTCCAATGGAACGCGTAATTACGTTAAAGGATTGCAGACAGGGCGGAAAATTAAAAATCGTATTAACCTCGAACACGTAGGCCGTCGAACGGCCATTAACCGTGACTAATTGAAATCCGACTTAACGAACCGTGTTGCCAAAGAACCGACGCCGGATGGGAACGTTTCAAATTCGGCTAGTGATAACTTTAATCCAAATTAATCGCGCGATTTATAGGATGAAATCCGACGAGAGCGTTTCGTGCGTCCCGAAATATTTCGTAAGCGGACCAATTTACGGAAATGGAGGCGAGGTAAAAAATTGCGGGCAAATGTTAACTCTCGCAGTTCGTGTCGCGCGCGATGCGATCGCGAACAGCTTTCGCGTGGTAACGATCTCGACGGTAACGAAGCAACGCGACGAAAGATCTACGGTGGTCTTGGTTCGCCGGGTCGCTGCTTAATATGGAGGAGCAGCTATGGATCGTGCAACTGCTGCTGTTCGCGGCCTATCTATGGGAGGGCAGACGCCGCGATGGCGGACAGTAACATATCGGCTGTGCATGCCACGGATTTTGGTTCATCATTATGGAAGTCTCGAACCGTGGCCCGCGCCGAAGAAGCCTCCCTGTCCGATAACGCTGCCCCGCTATGAATATCCGTCTATTCAGCTGACTGTGTTTACCCTCAGTTAGACCACCGTCGAGGATCACGTAAGGAATCGGGACGTGAGCTCCCTGGTAATTGTGTCCCACGTAACTCCTCGTGGATTAATTCTCACGCTGAATGGGCATCGATCTGGATTATCCTTTTGGTTCCTCTAAATCTGGTCTTTTCCTTCGTATCGCGTCTCCGATTGCGAACGTTTCATAAATCTGCTTCGAAATTTCTCGCGCCTTCGAAATCGGCAGGCTTGGAATAATAATGAACGATACTCGATTAGATGTTGGAGGAGGTGGAATCGATCGTCGAGTTAATTTCGTGTGAGTTAGTTATTTGGGACACGAATCGATGAGTCCACAGTGACGATGGTTCGAGCTGCAGCGATTCGTGGACCGTTTATCGTCTCCAGGGGCTCTCGCGCTCGGTTATTGATTCATTAAAAACTGTCGATTCGATCGCTTGGACGTTTGCTTACCGATCCATCTGGACGGGAATCGGAGAGGCGATTGCACATGACAAAGACGTTAATAATGGTATCGGTCGTTGCTTCCTTTGGATAAATTCTAGACGTCTGATCGAGCGTTTGCCAGAACCCCAAGGAATCCGCGTTTCCGTACGAACATGATTTTCCATTTTATCCTCCGCATCTCTGTGCGTCTTGTTCTACGGATATTAAGAAAATACGAAGCTAAAAATTTCCACGGAGTAGCAGCGTCAGCTCGCATACCTTAAATCGATAGCACGAACCGTTTAAACCACTCTTTTCTCGGAGGTTGATAAATATTTGAGAATCTTACACCATCTGGCGGTTTCGAACCGTTCCTCGATGTCCGTGTCGTTTCCCTTTTTAAAATAAACGAGATGTCTGTCTCCGACGCTAATTCGATCCGATTGAGTTAAACAGTACTACTTTCGATTCCGAAAATATATAAAATCGCCTAATCCGAACGATCCAGACGTCTGATTCCGGACATTAAAATGGAGAGAGGTCGATATCTGCCGCTACATTCGTCACCGCGACGAGAGCCGTTTCCCACCGCAGCATTCGTTCGTGGCGGGAAGTATCGTCCTCGCGAGGATCCCTTATCGTTTACAAATCGCGGCAATTTGCCGGGGATCGGTTGTAAGACGGTGTTTCGCGAGACGATCGAATCGTCCCTGGGCCCGCTGTAAATTCATGAGGCATCGATCTGGGCCGAGCAACTTGGCTTCGCGTGGAAACGCCGCCGGAAACGACGGCTGGAATCGCATCATCGTCGACGGGCGATCGATGAATCGGCGCGGGTACGCGACGCGAATCGTTCGTCGCGATAAATGACGCGAGAAACAATCTTGTTCGCGTCTGGGAGCCATCAGTGCGCTTCCCATCGTTATTGTCGTCCGTGTCGGCCAGATTATCGTACCATCTTCTTAGAAATGATACTTTAAACACGGGACATCGTCGACTACGACGCTGTTCGTTCCTCCGCAATATCTTTAATTGTGACTGTCAACTTCCCTCGGTTTCTCTTTACTTAACGAACATGGGAAACTTAAACGAGTTCCAGTTACGAAGAAACTTGCTACGGTATAGATGTACAAACATCATTTACAGACGGGAACTTATGAGCTTTGCATTATTTATCGTTCTCGAGAGTATTTTGCGACAGTACAAAGTTGTCGGGGCGCGCGAAGTTCGATTCAGAAGAGGTAGAAGACAGACAGAAAAAAGTTCGAGTGATTACAGTAACGATAATTATTCAGCACAACGAGGAGCGAGTTATTGAGGAATCAGAAGTAGCCTGACTTCTCAGCTTCCTGGAAACTTCGTAGAAATTTCTTTTGCAACTTACGGGAGCAAATTTGCTGTTCGGAAAATTAATTTCTCGCTAAGAAACGGTGGACTTCGCGAACAAGGTAACCCATTCGAAAAATAGAGAAATACTTCTAAGCGATTCCAGCAGCAACGCGGATTAGTATTTTCGTGCTCGAGATTACGCGTTTCCTTTTTCTTCAGGTCGCGATGCAATTGCCGTTCGAGTTCACTCGCGCCCCAAACTAACTCGGCTAACGCAGATTTGCATAATAAGAAAGTTATCGAAACACCTGCGGCGAAATTGTTACTTATTGTTGCCCGGATTCGCGGCTACAAAATGCTGGTTCAACTTCGGGTCCTTGGGCTGCTTGATTAAGCTGTAATTTCGAGATCACGCCAGCGATCGTCTGTGGCAATTTCGTTGGAACAACTTTTCTCATTTTCGAAGTGTCACTGGTTGTCTGATAAGATTCGCATAATTGATTAGACGGTAAAACGTAACCCTTTCAAGCACGCGATAAAGCATACGTTAAGAACATACAGCGAGGGTCGAAAGCAAACGCACACTTTGAAAGCACGAAAAGAATCAGAGAACTCTCGTTCCGTGCACCTGCATCGAATTGAAATCTGAGGAAAAAGGGACACTGGTTAGGGGCGAGACAGAAAAATGGAGGATGTTAATCGATATCTCTTTGACGGGCACGGGAAACCATTAGCTTCGCGTTTTCACTAGCCGCCATCGGCCCCCTCGTCCCTCAGCGTTCCTTCGGTCCCCGCTCGTGGGAAATTCGTAATGCACGACGACGAGACGGAAGTTTTCAATCTCGCTAATCGATGTCTCGAAACTTCTTCGCCGGATCCAGGGACTTCGGAACTTCTTGCTGTTCGCTCGGGAGGATCGAGGTGATCCTGGTGGGGGATGATTCATGAACGAAAGAACCCCGATACTTCCGTTCGCGATTCCAAAGTAAAACGCGGCCCGAGCCAGTGTTTGCCTGAACTCGCGCGAACTTGTACCAGGCAAATTAACAATTTCCCGGGTTGCGCTCAAATCATCCGCAACGCGTGTCCGAATGGGCGCGAAGAGAATTGCAGCCGGAGAAAGAATTCGCGCTCGAAACGCTGCACCATCCGGGAGCAGTTTGAACGAGCGGGCAGCGCGATGCGCAATTACAGAAACACTCGAAACGGATCCGAAACGGGGCCAGACACTTGACGGTTCGCGTTAGATAACCGGTCAGGGGTGAAACGCCGCGGGTGTAAACCTCCATTAAGCATCTCCAAGCTGTAACTGCGCCCTCCCCACCGCTCTCTCGACCTGGCTTCTTACTTTCTAATGAATATAAATATCCATCCCTCTTCTTCCCTCGCGTTTATCCCCTCCTCTCCCCTTCCCCTCGACCGGACTTCCCAACCCTCGCGCCATCCACCGCCCCGCTGTTTCCCCCGTATTTCACTTCCGCTTCCCTTCCCGGTAACCTTACTTCTGACCCGCCCTCCCTCCCACCTCCACCTCATATAATTGTTTCCGAGCGAACTCGCAGACTTCCAGATAAAGTTCCTATTATTTTACTAACAGCACGCGGCCTCCTCGTCGCTCCTTCGAGAACTCGGCCCCAGCCTCTACGTCCGTCTCCGTTGCCTCGTTCCTCCCTCACCCTGTCCCACCCCGTGCGCCTCCAAGTCCTGACTCCGCTACGTTTCGCCTTCCATTCCATGAACCAGTTTCTGGGGAAACCGTGCTCTCCCTTGGCCGCGCGCGTTCGCTCGATAAAATCTTGCACAAGTTTCGGGGGCATTTGTTTAACCCGTTTCGCGCGAGATGTTCCGGTTCGATGATGTTTGTACGGGCTAACAACGGCGGTAGAACGGATGTTCGCTTAATGAACAGCGAACCAGGGGGCGATAGGTTCCACCCGTCCTGTCCTACGAGCGAGCCAAGAATTCGTCAGCGACTCGTACGATCGATCTTTGAATTTATTTCACAATGTCACGAGCACTCAAATGTCAGTGACAGTCGACGAGTTTAATCAGGTTAGCTTCTCCAAGAAGCTGCGGAATTGTTCGTTACCGATTTCCTGAAATTTACGCGCGTTTACAATTATCTGGCGCTTCGCGTTTAATTCGTTTCGTATCGATCGTCGAGGCACTCCGACGCGCGATATTAAAAAAATTACGAGCCAGCGTTAAATCCCGAAAGGAGGTCGCGAACATTACACAGCGTGGCGTCGTTCAGTTTTATTAAAACCATTCGGTATTGCTCCTCGACTAACGGCTCGCGATTCCGCGCTTTCCGTTAGGGGGTACGCGACACGTCACGTCCGTCGAGGTTCGTCGATCGATGTATCGGCACCGTGATCGTTAGCGTCCCGCCGTGGATGCGATAACGAGAACGTCGCTTTGTTAGTCATGAATTTTTACGGCGCGGATTAATGGCAAGCCACCAGGAACGGGGGTCGAGTCTCATTTAAAGTTATATTACCGTGTCACGCTTCCTTGATGCAACTTCGGAACGATTCGCAGCGTCGCGACGCCGGTTACAGGATTTCGGCTGGTTCCGATACACAGGGGTGTCTCCCCTGCGTCGTCGCTTGCAACTGTTAACAGTAAATTACGTTCACCTGAAAATCCAGCATGATCCGCGTGCCTCAGCGTATTTCAAAATTATCCACTCGTCGAACCCTTGTTTCTTCGTTCTTTCTGACGAGACATCTCGCGATCTGTGAACGAAACAAATTTTTAGTACAATATAACACTTTTGCGCAATTCCATGCGAACTTTGATCGCTGAAGCAGAATCGAAGCTACGAATTTTCTGCAACTTCAAAAACCGAGTTAACGAGTAACGATTCTGCTTTCGTATTCAAAGGCCAAGGGGCGATGAAAAAGAGAGGGTCACGATCGGCGTCCGTCGAATTCGAGAGGAAGGTAGCCACGCGAATGGACTAATCGCGTGCCAAGCCGCTTTACGTTGCTCGTTATTCGGAAAGCGCGGGCGGTTCGAAGCGAGGCCCTCTTTCTGGCCGTGCATCAAGCACAGATAAGGGCTCGCCACTTATTGCCGGGAAATATACGGCGACCCATTAAGCTGCGCAAGAAGCCAGTTGCCGCGGCGATGATTTACCGTATTGCGGACTGAAAAATGCAACGTTCGAGCTGGTAGCGCGGGTTCCACGAATTTTACGGACATTGGTGGTAAAAACGGTTGGCGGAAGAACGCAGGGAGAAGAGGAAGGAAGGAGCTGCGATTCTCGAGGATTCTGAACACTTTGGTTTTTTCAGGATCGCACGATGCATCGCTGGCTGTTATTATTATTCGCGACGATATAACGTACTCGCGAACAATAATAATTTACACACATTTCTTGATACCACTCCGTTTAAATCGCGTTATATGTCTGTTCAGCGTATAATTATGCAAATAATTTATGCAAATCGCGACGCATCATAACTGAAATTCTTATTATACGAGCACGCGCAACGTTCGAACGTATTTGTCAGTGTCATTTTCCGTCCCTCGCGGCGAGCATCACGTTTAATGGCGAACGAAACTATTGCGGCAGACAGTAGAACCAGCCGTCACTGGTCAGCCCAGCCCGTTCCAAGCCTCTTTCCGTCCGACAATTCGATTTGTCGTGATTAACGACTCGCTCGGATCCCCCGGATCCATCTGCGCGAGTATTTATTGCGCCTGTAACCGCGACTACAATTAATCCCTCGTTAATAATACGTAATTAATTATCCGCCGGCGTAACGCGAGACTTTTTTCACCGCCCCGATCATAAGCCCGCTATTTCACGTGCTCGACCACTGGACAATTGATTTATCGATCGACCCGCTCTCTTCGCTGTAGTACAATTAAAGGCGCGCCCGTAACTGTCAAAAGCGTACGAGAAAATGACGAGAACGACGAAGCTCGGGCAGCGGGCGGAGAAAAAGCGGCGCGTTAGAAATCGATCGTCCACGCGGCAAGAAGGGAGGACCAGGTGCGACGACGGGAGGATTCCGCGGGGCAAAACGCAGAGAGACGCGAAGATGCATCGCAACAGACGCGCGGCGACGAAAAATTTCCATAGCAAGGGAAGGCAAGAAATCGAGAGCTGAGGGAGAGAAAAAGCCGCGCGTTTTGCGTCGAGTGGGACGCCTTAAGCGCGCGCAGGAAAAATTGCGATCCTCGAGGCAGCGAAAACCGTGAGGGGGTGTAAATAGTTTACGACGCGGTTTAAAACGCGACCGATGAGCTACGAGCCGCTGCCGTTGGTTTATCGCGTACGACCCTTTTACTATTATTCGCGCGACCGTACCGCTCGCGATTCGACGCTCCGCGTCCCGCCCTCGCCGCGGTGTTAGAAAGCGAAACGGTTACGCCGCCAATATCAGGGTTGCATTGGCCACCGTAAACACGGTAGATAACGACTGGTACCAGGATGACACTCGTATCCTCGCCCTCGCAATTTTACTGCCGTTATATAGATTCTCCGCGAACTCCCGTAATTTTCCGCGCCTCCACTCGGAAACTTTTAAGGACTTAATCAAATTTTTTATTCTCCACCCGCGGCCACGGTTATTTCTCTTGGCCGGGGAACCGCGAGCTAAGAATTCTTCCGACACTTCCCGCGTCCTCTAATTTTATCCGAGGAGTAAACAGTCGGCTCCGTTCCCTTCGACGCTGAACTTCCTTCTTTGGTGCGCAACAGAACAAGGAAATACGGAATTAAAAAACGGGAAGGTTCCCGTGTCGCTTGGGAAACACCCGGATTTGCACTTGATTCACGATTTCGTCCTGAAGGACCGCTCTGCGTTCGCAAGTATTCGCTGTTCTGTATATCAATAAAAATGACGCAATAAACGGGAACAAATGGCTAATGGTGTCGATCGTTAACGTTTTCCCATTGTTATGCCCGACGTTAGTTTTTAAACAAACGAACGCGTATTTCGCGCGTTCAATTAACATCGTGCGAATAGTTTGGATAATTGGAGTATGCGCGAGATTAGTTGGGTGGATATAAAAATGACTTTATCGCGACAGGAAATTCTTGGAGTAATATAAACCGTTCGAGTTGGTACGTCGTGAAAAATCGTATCTCGCTGTTTAAGTGAAATCTACGAAACAGCCGGACAGTGGTAGATTCCATAAACCGTAGACGGTAATGGAGCTACAAGCTGCGCGGTGCGTTATCTGGAAACCATTTCCATATGTAACGTATCCGTTTGTTCGTTTTCGCGATCCAAGTGTTTTGACACTGTGGACATACATTAAGGACTTGAGCAATCGTTCTACGTGCGCTCGAAACGCACAGAGATTTGCGACGCGGAGGCTGGGAATTCCTGATTTACAACATTTTTACGCAAATCAGATGGAAACACAGCAACGCGGCAGAGGTTCGATAGAAAGGACACGAACGATATAACACGAAATATACGTAAAATGCAAACAAAGCGCGGCAGAACCAGCCTGAAAACCGGAATCCATCCTAGACGTGGAGCGCGCGCACGAATTTCACACACGTACTGCTGCCACCGCGAACGAAACTCTGGTTTTTCGTTCGTGGAAAAGACGTGCACGATCAATAACGATCGTCGACACCCGATCATTGGCATTGTTGAAACGTTTTCGTCGGCGTTCTCGCATTTCTAAGCTGCGCAGCTGGCCAGGCCCGCCTTGCTCGGCCAACTGGCATGATTGCTTCGCGAGGAGGGAAAAGCGATGGGTTCAGCGAGACGTGGAACACGCGTCGAATACTCGTTGCACGCCAGTCGAGCTTAATTATTGGCCGGCGAAACTTGCGGTCCGTTTCCAGCTGGAAACCTTAATTTATCACGAATCACACCTCGCACGCCTCGTTACATCCCCTTGATCGCTTTGAGAACTTCCATCGAGCTTTCGTCCGCGAAATAGGTATCCCCGATTGGACGCTTACAACGGAACTTGTATGACGTCTAGGAGCGCAGACGAAACTACCAACTGGCTCCCTTTGACGTCAAACAACATTTCTTCACAATCATTTCGCATCAATTACAATTCTTCCAAATTCTTTCTCAACGCTTTGTACGATAAATTAGAGTCAATAAAGCACAATATCGTAGCGGCATTTGAACGCGTCTCTACTCTCGAACATCCTCAAAGACACTGTCTATTTACACTTAAGTCAATAATCGATTGATCCGCAAAGACAGCTTGTTTTCTTAAACCAGCTGCGTTATCAGTACACGCAGCAGTCAACTTGTGTTCGTAACAATACATATGCCTTTGCAATGCAATTCGCAGCGAGTCCATCGTACCTTACACTGCTTCGTTCGAAACTGTTCGATCCTCGAGCAAAGTGTTTGCGATTAATCTCCGTCTACGCGATCCACTGGGCGAAAAGCTGCGAAGCGACAGGGTCGAAGAGAGTCAGCGGTGAAATTCAAAGGCTCGCGGCTACGACTAATTGCTGTACTCGCGGTGGGCTTCGTAACGCGGCCCGTAACTTGCCTCGACGCGACACTCCGTGGCACAAGCGCGACATTTCCTGGCGTTAGGCTCGAGCGCCCAAAGAAACGAGGGTGTCGCGTGTACGGCCGCGCGAGAGGCCTCGCGCCCATTCGTGGCCATCGGGTGGGCACTTGGTCGGATTGCAGCCAGCGACTAAACGCCCCGTGGCCCGAAGTGGTGTCGTTCTTGAATGGCCTCGATGATGCCTACGAGCGTCGTTGAAAATTTCACGACCGCCCCCTCCCTCTCCAATTCGCGTCTCTATCTCCTACCGCGAACAATGGCCAGCTTAATGAGCCCTTAATTATTCCGCGTCGACGCGCAAACTCATCCAGAGATGTTTGTCGACTTCGCGGCTGCTCGATAGTTTAATATTGCACTCGCCAAGTTTGTCGTTAAGCGAGGACGAGCGCGCGACGTCGTTGTCGAAAGCGGATTAGCTCGTGGAGACGAGCGAATTGGACGAAGGTTGGACGAGCGACTGGAGAACGAAATTTTTTGGATAAGGTCGGATAATTGGAGGCGATAAGAGGGATAGCAACGCGTGGCTGGCTTTGTCGCGTTCCCTACCAAGTATCGCGATATTCGTACGCGGCGGGCATTCGTCGGAACGAATGTCCCATATTCGGAATTATAGCCGCGAATAAACGCGAGTCTGAGGCTCTTGGGCTCTTGTATGGGGACGTAATTTAGTGTACAAAGGCCTGTACTTATCTTCCTAACCTCGGCTGTGCAGACCATGTAATGCGAGTGCTTTGCTCTTGCACGGTGAATTACGATCTCGTGAAAGCCACTCGTTGGAATTCTTGTTTAATATACGTTCTTGACATTGTTGCTGGCGTCGTTCCAGAGATCGATGGGCATATTTAAAACGTCGATGCGAGCGTCGATCCGGTCTGCACGCGTGCCGCGACGTCCAACGAATAATCGTTTCGAGCTTCGAGCGCTTTCCATGGAATTGTTCGATCGCGGAACGTCATTAACAGTCGCCTGCTCCGTTGTAGAGCAAACGAAGTGAGCGGCGGCCATTAGGAGCGCATTACGCAAAACGGTCGACAAATATTCGTGGTCCGTTCATCGGGTTCCAAGGAGCGGATCCGGGGACAGGTCAGACCTTGATTCCGGATCCGTGTGCAAGGATAACGAAGAGTAATCGGGAACTGCGAGTCAAGTGGACGGACGCGCGTCTACGGTGATAGCTATTTCTTGAAAGGTGGGTATCTCCATTCGTCCAGTGGCTGCTTTCCATTTAATTATTCCCTCTTAGCCCGATATCTCTCCGTTCGTTGAATCCGTCTGTAAATTAAGTTACCCGTTCTGCTCGGGAGGATCTTTGAGAGCGAATTGCGGAGAAGGCGAGGAGACGGCGGCCAAGGGACAAGGGAGGAAGAGGCAGCGGAAATTGTACAAACGGTGGGCCTGGTTCGCGATGGAACAAAAGAATCGGATCCCTCTTCTGCTTAGTAACAACGTGTTGCTGCGAAACGTGTGCATTGACCGGCGATGCTACGTCGAGGTGATATCGACGCTGGAGGCGGAATGTCCGAGGTGTCCGTTCTCTGAAAAAGTAATAAACTTTGATGCGCACGTGTTCACAAAGTGTACTTCGTGAAAAATTAAACGTCAATTAACTTTCTCCTCCGTTTCACGCGTCCTCTGGTTAAAATGGTAAATGAAAATGTTGCAACTTTGCATGTAATTTATGTAAAATTCACTAGTACATTAAGAGTCGTAATTGCTTACGAAGTCTTCAACCTTTTCACGAAGAGCAATATTCTCGTGTAGCAGACTGCTCGTCTCTCTTCCGTCATAAAGAAAAAATATGAAGTCCCGTAAAAGTAACCGGGCCGATTAGTGTCACGACGCCGCGTAAACGATTGACGATTCCACCGGACAAACGGAAACGCGAGACGTCGCTATTAAAAGTTTACGACGCGTCGTTTCACAGGGTATTTCGTTTCATAACTGGGGACCTTCCCCAAGCTCGTCCGCGCGGTACAAAAGCGAAGCTGGTTTCTTCTCGCGAGCTAACCGCGCAAGTCCCTTATTTCAACCTGAATATTTTTGACCCGCGGCGAACCGAAGAAATATCGCTCGAATAAATCGGACCGCGTCCATTGAAACGTCTACAGGCGGAATTACAGGAAATATTGGAGCGCGCGTCCCTCTTTAGCGCTTGCAAGACGTACAACGTTGCTCGCTGATATTCCTTCTACAATAAAACGTCCCGATCGTACCCATTGGTGGAACAATCTCCCGCAAATAGCTATCGACTTGGAATCTTCGAAATTCACTTGATTCGCCCTTCTGTTAAAGCCAGAGTACAAAAGATTTCCCCTATATAATCGCACGTTTCGAAGGAAATGAGATAAAAATGATGCAAAACGATTGTTCGAAAGTATAAATATTAACCTGGGTCACGGTCTGGTGGATCGTACTGGTTAAATAGTACGTCGATTTATACAGAAATCGGAAAAACGAAGAACAATTCTCAATTGAATAAATAAATTCAGCCATCAATATTAATTTATTCAGAAATGAAGTCCCGTACCAAAAATGCTCGTGCATTGTCGACCTCGTTTTTAATACAGAATAATCTTCCATTGGATTGTACCGCCCGTATTACCCTCCTTTCGCGTGCAGTCGAGCGCACTCGTCGAATTTTCAGAGCCGATTTTTTTCCGAAAACTAAGCCTCGGACAAGGAATTTTTGTTCCGCGCTTTGTTCTTCCCCTCGCATAAGGAATCATCTCGCGTCCACTTGTGCATATTATTCGCTGGTCCCTGTATAATGAAGCGGACACTCGACCGTTCAATGCTCCCGAAAACGTTCCACCCTCTTTCGCCCTCGCATCCGGCGTGTTATTTCAGAAATTACGAAGCCACGAGTTTTCACGTGCCAGCGAGACGTTGCGAAGAAGCGGCAGCTCGGCTCGGAAAGCTGGCAAATAAATGAATTCGCGTGCTCGTCGTTCGAACGGGGAGGGCTCCGTGGCTGGGCGGCTTCGAGGCCCGGCTGCTTACCGGATCGATGATAATTTTCGTGGCACTCGATCCGCACCCCTCGACGGAGAAGCATTTTTCTCTGGTGCGCGGTGTAACGGGCCAAATAACGGCTCGAACGATAGCGTCAACATCTCGTGACGTCAACCGTTTTCCGCATGGCAGGGCTGGGCGAAATGCACACGCGGGTTCGTTGGCTTTTCTTCAATCAGCCCTGGGTAATATTCCCGGAGCGTTTACGTGTAACGTATTATTTCGAACTCGACGTGTGTGTAGACGCGTGCATACATCTGCGCGCATAGGATGTACCCTACATCAACGCGATATTAATTTTAGGAGGCGAACGCCTGGCCATTTGCATTTTCACGCTCTACCCGACAGCGGTTCTCAAACAGCGTCGTCTTCGATGGTAAACAGCTGGCGGAATTGATTGGCATTTTCGTTCGACGACGAGACACGCGTTCCCTCATTATTACGTTTCCAGACGGGTTTATCGTTCCCGCGACAACCGGATTCTTTCCCGTCTCCGTGGAAAGCTTTCAATAACTGAAACGTAATCGCGGAACAAAGTGCAACGGCATATTTTCAGGTACCTTTTTTCCCATCCCTCTCGGCACACACTCGATTCCCTGTTGCGCAGCGGCGTCCGTAAAAGGAAATCAATGCTACGGGGATGCAAATCACGATCGATAGTAAAACGTGGAAAAAAGGAATCCTCGCGCCTCGAGAGATTGGGGTGCGCTGCTCTCGATCTAAATCCGACCAACTTTACAGCATATCGAAATAAAAGAAACTCGAAGCCTTCTGGTTGCCGAAAAAGGAAGAAAAGAAAACGGGAGAAAGGAAGAAGAAGGTCGGACGGAGGCCACGGATTTCACAGTCCGCGCGTATTCTTTAAGTCTCGCTAGCAAAATAAAAAATTAGGTCGCCACCTCCTCGATTCACCTACCCGTATTTAGCTGACGTCATGGTTTTTTCTTTTTTTTTTTTGCATACTCGAGCAGCCAGCCAGCAGCTTGTTACTGACACTTCCACGCGAACGCGCTGAATCCAAGAACGGCTCGGCACGCGTGCTGTCGGGAGAATTAAATGCACCGCTGAAGACGATAATCATTCCGGAATTACTCGCTGTCGAAAATTGCGCCGCTTACTGCGCCATCCTTAGAACCCATCCCCCATTTTCCATTTCCACCTTTCCGCGTTTCCCTGATACTTTTCGCCGGTCTCTACGCCCCGAATGGAAGAGATGAAATTGAATTTTACTCCGCGAAATGGAAGATGAGGGATTGTATCAAATAAAGAAATGGAAGATCGTTTGCACCGTCAAGCTGCTGGCGACGCAACGCGCGTGCAGACGGACGCGATGGAAGCCCGGGAAATTACAGAGAGGCAGCCTCCCAGCGAGTCGGTGTAAATGGCGTCGAAAGAGTTTCGAAAATTTTCAGAGCGAACAATTTCCACTAATTCGTAATCACGACGACGCGTCGAGAGCAACGATAGCGCCGCATTCCAGTCGGACATGTTTCGCGGGGATTTCCGCGAAATACAGCCGGGGAATCTGCAAAATTATTGGGTATTAACACGTAACGATCGCATTAGATACTTTTACTCTAGCTCCTGTGGATTCCGACAATTATGAGCGGCGAACGGTCGAAACTGCGATGAAATATCGCAGAGGACGATTTCGACGAACGAAAGGCTGGTATGCCAAAAATGACGAACCGATTTCGAGTTCCTGTTTGAGAATCACGGTACCGATCCTGTCTTTATAATCTATTCGAAATTCGAGAATCGTTTAAAACGCTGGTACATCGCTCTTAACTGAGAACAGTCACAGATCTGTAAGAAACTTTGTTGGTGCGAGTCTCTCGTAACTGTGCCCCGAAAAGGCAGACGAAAGGGCAGCGCTTAGCTAAAGTAAAATTCAGCTAAACCCTTGCTTCGAGTTTCCTTTTATTTTACCCACCCTGATCACGATTACAGATCTGTGTGTGCGAAGGGGTAAAAATCGGCGTTGAATCGGTCGTCGCGAGACGGTCGACTGACAAACTAAACAGCGTCGAAGCTCATTAATGTCGATCCATCGAAATGTCATTACGTACGTCGCGGACCGTTTCGGTTTACCCTCTCGTTGCAGGTATTAACGCGCGAGCGCCATTGAGGGCAAGCGCGTTTGCGGGATCGCTGGCCCACTCGTTCGAGCTTGCTGGAACGTTGTAACGTTACACGCTGGTTATCCGAGGTGTTTGATTAATTGCTTCGTTAATTCATTCGCGGCGATGCGCAATAACCAGCGGAGGGTGAAGCGAGAGGGCTGGACG
This sequence comes from Xylocopa violacea, assembly GCA_963969225.1. Lineage (NCBI taxonomy): Eukaryota > Metazoa > Arthropoda > Insecta > Hymenoptera > Apidae > Xylocopa > Xylocopa violacea. The sequence continues at coordinate 31,874,892 of CAXAJV010000002.1, read as the reverse complement.
GGATCGTCGCGCGAGCATCAATCGAACGATCGACTGGTTTTCGACGTGATCGAGGAATTTTTCAATCTCTTTCGCAATTAAATATCATAAGGACAGACAGAGAATTGAAGATAAGACAGAGAATTAAATTCGATGATATTTCGATCGATACGAACGCACTTGGACAAATTGAGGGAGATTGATTGGCTCGAATACTTAATTATGTGTGTGAAGAAACATTAACTAGAAAAAAGTGACTTCAGAAGAAGAATGGCAATCGGTGCATTGATACTCCATTTTCGTCGGAATTAAAATAATGTTCGAGGGAATACGCGTAGACGTATTGGGGGTGGTAGAAATTTCAAGGATCGTAGCAGAGTTTGGGGATGAACGGAAGAAAATCTGAAGAGGTGTCGATGAATGTTTCGCACAGGTCATAATGCGATTCGAAGGGCCAATCAGGATGCTCTTCAATCCGCGAAAGTCAGAAACACGGTGGCCTCTATCCAACCTGAAACAAGCTATTCGCACAAATTGCGGTGCGGATTGCAACGAATAGACGGCACACACGTACGTTATTACAAACACACCGCTCCGTGACAGCGGTTCCAGGCGATCCCTGTTCGGGTTGATCGTTCGTTGGCGGTTTTTCGAGGGCGGACACGCGGCGGGCCAGAAGTAGAACGTAATGCCCGACCCGTGGCAAATAGTCCGGCAAATTACAGCTGCGCTGACTGGAGAGCATGGGGCAACAAAGTGTGACACTACCCTGCCAGCTTGTAGTTTACGGAGCAGGTTGGCACCATAATCTCGTTCGAAAGAGGCGGCGAATTCGCGCGACACTGTTGAACACGGAGTAGTAACTGGAGGATGAGGGATGAGCGGATGAAGGGGAAAAGGGAAGAAGAGATAATGGAGAAAGAGGAAGTACACAGTAAAATATTTAACCCTGCATTGATTCCTAGATGAACGTAACATTTCCAAATTACTAATTCCTTCGATTCGATATTCATATTCATTCTTCCTCGAAAAGTCGAGTAAATTACACGCTTACAATTACCAGCAGGGAAAGATTTATCGCAGGACCCGTGATTTTTCAGCTCGCCGTTCAAACGGGAGATACCACGCGTTTCATTGACTGGGGATAAAAAAAAAATCATATTCCTCGCCAGCCGGGAAGAGGAAAAAGAGTCGGAGAATCGCAGGGGACCGGGTTGGAGCACATTGGGGCGAGGCGAGTTGGGGTTGCGGAGAACGAGCCGGCAATTTCGTGCGGGCAGGCGTGCACCGGTGTCCCGGTTGTTTGTATTAGTGGCGGCACTGCCCGGAGCGTCGTTTTCCGAAATTACGAGCCGATACCGTTACAATCGGTTGAGCGATGCACCCGCCGCGTCACGTCAATCGCTATATATTTTCTGCTAATCGATCGCCGCCATTCCCGACGAAATAGATCACGCGCCTAGATGCAGGTCCGCGTACGCGTCTGGAAATAACGCCACGGTGAATCCTACGTGGCTCCTGCGGATGGGCAGAATTTTAACGAGCTGTCGCGCCCCCGCGGCTCGCCCACCCCTGACAGCCGAGTCGACGACGCAGAAAACGTCTCCTCGTTTCGCGCGAATAATTAATGCCTACGCGAGGATCGGCCAATTCCCACGCGGCTTAAACTAACGGAACGAAAGTATTAACGTCCAAGATCCCCGGAAGCCATTCGCTTGTTATTGAATGCCCTTCCCGGTCCTTATCCGCTATCGTCCCTCCTTTGTTTCCGTATAATTCCGGCGGAGAGGCGCCCTTTTTTGCAGCTTCCCCGTATCAGTAGCGTAAATTACGTTTAGCATGAATTATTATCGGTGCTTACTACTCGCGGATTAAACTTCGCGATCCACTTTTACGTCACCGGTCCCGCAGTTTCTTGTTTTATTAACTTCCTGTTTGGCGTTCGCGCTTGTATTTCTTCGCGGCGAACGTGGACGAATTCTCTGTTTTTTATCACCTGGTTCTCCGCCCCCGTCTGCGTCGGGATTATTAATTCACGAATTAGGTTTCCGAGGGATGGCCACGAAATTGCGCGTGCAATTCTTTTTCCCTCTTTCTCTTTTCGCGTATGCGGATGGTGGTCGCGGAGTGCAGAGCGCAGAGACGATTCGTACGATGAATTTTTGTACGTTGCAGCGGAAATTCATAATGACCCCGGGATCGGGATAATTAATAGTCACGACGAACGGGGCGGGACGGTCGTTTTGTTTTTCGTTTAATTAGCTTCATTTATTAAGCGGAACGCGTGGCATGCGCGGTGGCAAAGCGGCCGCCTTAATTTGTCAAGTGCTCGGAACGTTCAATTATGACAATATTGCGCGCGTGAAGATGCATTATTTCCAGCCCAATTTCCGGTTCCGCTGCGCTGCCCTACTACGAAATAACATTTTAAACGCGGCAACTTTCCTGCCGCCTCGCAACTTTCACCGGTTGCTAACTGGGTTGGCAAGTTTCAATGAGTGGGCCACTTTTTACGGACCATCCATGAAATCTTAATTCTAGGGACCTTCAAACGAGGGTGTGCGCATCACTCTGCTAGATTAGACTGTTTTTCAAGACCACCCAATTTGGCTGTCGTGCTCTGTTCACGTAATTACGTGTCGAGTGCACTTGTTATCTATTCATGCATTTTGAGTATCGCGCTGCACAGGCGTGTACGAAAAAAAAAAAACGGAAAGCAGCTTTCCCGTCTCCTCAAAAAGCTGTTGAAATTCATTCAGCACGGCCACGAACTGCCCTTCCCATCCGCTCCCATAAACAACCCCTTAATCGCGATCCTTACTCAGCCCCGTTTAGCCGAGAATCGAGCAATCCATTCTGTCCGCGAAACCGCCTTCCCAAATCCAGCCCCGCGTGACACCGCGACTCGTAGCCGTGGAATTCGTGGCTCTGCGGCGGGAAGAAATTCCAGCGAGGAGCCGGGTCGCGATGCAACCGCGTCGGACGTGGGATTCGAGCTGGCAGGAAGCTGGCAAGAATCCGCGCGAGCCCCGGCATCAGTATTCCCTGGAAGCAGTGGTCACCTCGTGGCTTTTACGACTGCCTGGGCTTTTTCCAGCGGACGCGGACGGAAAAGCTTTTAAGCCGCGCTTTAAAAAGGACAGTCCGGTTATCGCGGGGCCGCTCGCACGCCTGCTCGCTCGCGTTCGCGCGGGCAAATGTATCCGGACGCGGGACAAAACCGAGCGCGACCGCAATATCGGATAACTCTGACGTTCGCGCGCCTCATGCATTTAAACGGGCAACCTAAAAACGTTATTACGCTTAATAATGCCGCTCATTATTAGGTCCGCCAGCGCGGACGCCGTTCCGTGAAAGTGTGCCGGATCGACGATTATTTCCTTGCTCGATATCGCGGCTACGACTCCGCGGCACAGCCGAGCGTAATCAAGGAGACGGTGAAATTGATATCGTTCAGAAAATTGGCAGCAATTTCGCCAACTGGCTAGTTAATAAGGGGATCGAAGTCTCTGCGGTCGACGCGAGTTTGTACGAATGCTAATTGCTGCGGGTTGCGTGACTCGAATCGTGGAAAATTTTAATTAACAACGTTGGCCTTTTTGATGGACGCCTGGAAGCCGCTTTACACGCAGACGTCCGTCACGGAGATATCTCGAATCAACAAGTAGCTTTAGCTGGCCCATTGTAATCTGTAGGTGCAATCTCGTTGAATTAGAAATTATTGCCCACTGTTTCGAAAATCTGCAGAAATTTAGAGGGACGTAGCGTTACATCGTGTTTTGGAGTAATCTCGCTCTGGGCTTTTAACATGTTCTACCTGAATACTAGCAGTACAACAGTTTTAATAACATATTTTAATAAAACGTTTGTACTTTTTTTCAGAAAGCTGGTACGAATATAGAATGGGCATACTAAAAAGGAGCAAATCGATAACCGAAAAAACGAGTTTCATAAAACGTTTACTTAATGCTCACAGAGAACTCCATAAAACAAAATAAAATACCTTCACAAAAACTATAATCTGCTTTTCTAAACATTTGCAGTTCAAAGGAAGTGAAATTCAATATTTGAAGCAAAAATAAAAGCTTGAAAATTGTATAACTCCTTTGTTACAGTTGTTTTATATTTGCCATAGGGATGTCAAACGTACGAGTGGAAACAATTGTTAGCTAACATTTTTTAAAAACTATTCGATTTTGAGTAAAAAAAAATCGTCGCCAAACGCATAGCGTTCATCGATACGTAGTAAACTTCTATTGATTCGTTGCTTTCAATTAGCGCTTATTATGGGAATAATAAATGGCGCGAGTGATAGAAGGGGTCTACCAAATGCTAAAGTGAATCATTCATGTACGAAAATTGCATTAATTTTAATTGAAAATCCTGAAACGTATCCGTTAATGGATTTATTGAAATAGATATAATCATCGAGCAGAAACGCTGAAACTAATTTGGGAATTGTTTCGAAACGTTTCTAAGAAGCGACGCGTAACTAAAAATAAAAATGAAATATCGAAAAAGTTGTCATCGCGTGAAACACATTCCTGGCCTGCAAGCTTCCACATTGTTCGCGAATATCGATAGGAAAACGGGAGAACTGGTCGACCGGTTTCTCTCGTCGCCGCTTCGTTGTACGTGCAATTCTCACTACCCGTGAAACAAACGTTAATCGTTCGAGTAACGCGGCTGTTCCCTTTCTGCACAGTCACGCGTCTAAATTCATTTTCGCGGAAGACGTCATCTTTCGTTTCGTTACATCTTACGGTGTCAGTTTCGCCGGTCAATTTGTCAGCTCCGCAGAAAGAAGGTGTCAGGCTTGTTTGCTTGCTACATTTCGCCCGCCACGCTCCCCGTCGACGTCGCAACACCTGAAAACAATACTCAGCGCCGGAAACGGAGGATTCGCGACGGCAAGAAGAAGGGGGGAGACGAGCGGGAGTACTCGCGGACCACTTCCATCTCGTTGCAGTTTTTCCAGACGAAAGGCGTCACCAGGTGCGACAAGGGCGTTGAGACTGACGTTTCGAGACTTATTACCTCGCTTTCCCTCGCCTTTCCTTGGTTCCTGTACTTTTCAATAATAATTCCGACAGCCGCGCCGGGAGGAAACGCGTAAAATTTCCAAGGTAGCTGGGAATTCTTTCCAAGTTCCAGCGTGAAATTTCTGGGGAAGCCTCGGAACCGAAACCTCTGGGAAACTTCGATGTTCGAGCTCTCGAAATACCTTGCCCAGGCACACATTCCTTAATGCCTTTCAACGTTGTTCTCCATGCACTACTTTCGAGATTTCCCGCCCAATAAGAAACACCAACGGAAGCGTCCGGGCGGCGATGATGGATCCTCGCCGTCTGTTCCGTGGGTTTATCGAGAGGAAGCTGATAAACAGATCTGTTTATGGAGAGTCGAGCGACACGACGGGGGAGGCGAGACCCTCTATTCGCACGAGATGCTTCGCGCGCTACATCCGGATACGTGTAACTCGAATTGAATAGCATCGCCCGGTATAATGGAGGGCTTTGCCGGACGATGTACCTACACCGCAACCTTCGTATCGAGCATTCGGATCTATCACGGTCCTGTTCCCTCGCCTTACGGGTCAGAAGATAAGAAAGAAGGTGGCGAAAGGGGCAGGAAAGGTTTTCATTCCTACTCTGAGATCTCCTCCTTTCAAAGTCTATCGCGCTTATTTTACGATAGCGATCCGGGATTTAGCCGAGAAATCTGGAAATTTGCTCGTCCATCCGTTCATAAACCCTCTGATTTGAATTCGACTAAATTCCATTGCTACCTTTTATAAAAAATTCCCCAAAAATCGAGATGAAATATATCTACATTTTTACTCGTATTAAAATTTATAACAATTCTTGAGTTTATTTCTTTTGTTTAATTCACAACGATTCATCGAACTACCTTCCTCAGATAGGCAGATGGCAGAATCGGTCGCGCGTGGATGACTCGAGATTCCGTACGCTGCATACTTTCGCAATGAAATGAATGCGTCGGTCAACCGGGACATCCCCGCTCGCGACGAGGAAGCACCCATCTCTTCGTACCTTTCGCACACGCGCTCGTGAGACGCCGCAGGGCTCCACGGAATCGGTAGTTACCTAAAGGTGCACAGGGCTTTACATAAAAGATGCACAGCATCCGGTCGACTCGCATGCGAAGTCGAATAACGACGGATTTCCAGAGGCTCCAAAGTGAATGGCCGAGGAGCCTTCAAAGGGGCCCATAATTCTTTGAGATGAAAATGCGGACGACGAATGTAATACGACGGTTGCGTTCGTACAGAGTCGTCTCTGCCATCCCTCTCGCTCTCCCCGTGCCGGGGATCGCAGCGGAGGAAGAGAAAAAAAAAGGACCGCGTCTTAGAGAGAATTCTTTTTACCTCTGACGTTGCTCGTCTTTTGGACCGTGCAGAACGTAACCTTATTACGCGTCTGGACCGTCTTTTGCAATTGAAACAACTCGCCTGCATTTCACAATGCGTCCACGACGCTCGAGTAACGTCTGAAAGCGTTTGTTTCACCGGCAAGGGGTCGGCATAATGTCTAACGTGCTCGAGTGCCACCTGAAAGGCCTGAGGATCGAATCTTCCTCGAATCGAGTCTCTTCCTCCTATGAATTGGAAATTTATCAGAATCGCACGATAGCGAAGAAACAACCCATGAACGACGAATGAAAGATTCAGGGGAAACGTTTAGCGCAACGTGCTGAACAACTTGCGAGAGGATTCGATGGTCGTCCGAGGGGAATTTAATTAACAGACGCCCGCTATACTTCAACTGTACAGCCTTTTCGCTTGACAGGAGGACGGCGTACAATAATATCGTAACGGTTCGCGCTGAAGCAAAGTGTGTATTGGCATCTAAACTTGTTCAGCATTACCAGCCTTAAAACGCGAAAGTACCGAGGTATGGTGCGACTTTATAGTCCCATAACCGTAACATAACTCAAGCACGCGCTGCTATAACACAGTTTTAGCGTTGAACCGTTTCATGCTCGATTAACATTCCCTTGTTACGTTCGTGAACTTGCTCTAGGTAACAAGCAACGAACCGCGAGAGCTTCCCCCGCATCAGGGGTGATTGCCGCGGGGCTGGAAACGCGGCTGCTTCCGTTGTGTTGCGCCATTTTCCACCAGCCCTTCGACGGTGGTCTTGGTTCTTCTGGATTCTCGTGGCACAGCCGACCCGTAAAAAGCGGACGACACGACTTCGCACTTTGCCTGCGCGAAACAACGCCGGGATCGAAGGAAGCTCGCGAAAGTGGCTGTTGTCTGGCAAAATGTGGTGGCAATAAATTCATATCGAGCCAGTTCCTTCAAGACACGTGGATTAAACAAGTTTCACTCTTCAATTTCGTGCCTTCATACTTTAATGGAGTTAATAATACGAGATCTCACATTTCTTATTCACATCGAACGAGTAATTGAAGTACAATGTTTTAATCTTACGCATAAAGAAGATTCAGTTGGAAAAATAAACATTTACGTCTCTGTCATCGCTTTATTTTGTCTGAAATATTCTTCTTTATGCTTCTGGAACCACAAAAAGTTAACAGTCGATAAACTTTTCAAACTGTATAGCAAGGAAAATGTAGCTATAACATTGTACTCCTACGCTTTCGCATTGACTTGTACTACTTGCACGCAGCGCGCTAGTAGTACGAACCAATAATATATACCGCGCGAGATCCCTAATCGTTTTTTACGAGGATTCTAGTCATCGCCAAACTTTGTTGCGTATAAATTGAATATGAAATAAATTTAGTATTCAAGAATACAGACGCAGGAAGGTATGAATTTTCCCAAAAAAGGAAGAGCATCGTTTTCCAACTCATACTTGCCAGCTAATGGTAATCCGTGCGTTACAATTGTCGTATCGTTCGCGCAACTGGTACCATGTTCACCGATTTAATTATGTAATTAGCTCGTTTGCATATTTCAATACTCGTGGAACGGATACAGGGACGGGCAAGCGCCTGATAAAACGCGCGTAAAAATAACCAAGCCCCGTCAAACGCTCTACCATCCCTTGAGCGTCAAGTAAAATCCATTAACTGAACAAGCCCCAATAACGAGGTCTTTTGACCTGCCGAAACCGTCCGTTTTCCATGCAAATTAGTGCCGTGCCTACCTGAGAGCGTTCCAAGTGTAAATTTATACCGTCGAAGAGCGTTCGCATACGCGTGCGTCTTGAGCCCTTTCATTTCTTTCAAAGTTTAAAAACCACTCGAGCAAATACCCGCACGACGGTAGAACGTGTGTAACAGCTTCCACGTTACCGTTTAACGTAAACGCAATCTCGTTCTGTACTGAAATCGTTTTTAAGACCGAGTGAAAGAGTGGTTCCGTGCTCGAAAAAATGTACTCGCGAGCAGTGCCAACTCGCGTTACGACCTTTACCGTGAGCCAAATGAAGTTTAGTTTCGACGACGCGATAGGTTGAAAACAACCTCGGAGAGTTCGTTGTTATCTCCGCCCACTCCTCCCTGTAATGGTGTCTCCTTCCGCGTCGTTCGCATTCTGTCGTTTTTATTAGCAAACAGAGAAGAATCCGAAATCTCTGCGACCGTGCGGTTCGCGAGACATTTCTTCGAAACGTCCCAACGTGCCCTTAATTCAACGTAACGAACGAAACTCTAGATTACATCGCAGTGCATCCAATTCAACGACGATCAGTCTTCGATCACCGTTCCGATTCACCATAATCAGCAACACTTCGTAAAGTTTTCCTTATCATCCGACTCGAGGGATCGATGCTCGCTCCGGAAAAAATGCCCACTCGTTCGATGTTGCAATCGAGACGAGCAGCCTCGTTCATCCTCTCCAATACCGCCCCGAGACGCGGGACGCTGCGAACTCGTATTATTCACCCTCGGAATCAATTTGAGGGTATCAATACGGGGGAACTTGCCACGAGCCATACCAAAACACGATGCGTGCCGACATCTGGCCGAGGGTGGTTCAACCCCCGCCAAGGAGAGTTTCGTAGCTCGGTCGCAAGGTGGCGGAAGCGTGCTCGTTCTCCATCCCCCTCCACGCGATCGGCTACGGTCCAAGGGTTGAAAGCGACCCTCGTATTGTTTCCGTCTGGCGTCGATGTCGTCGACCTCGAATCCAACGTGACGATTCGTCGCGGTTCGGGGCTGACAATCACAGGAGCGGATTAAACCGGGGGCGGTTCCCTCCTCCCCGCCCTGTAAATTCCGTCGAGAAGCATTGCTCGTCGTCCAGTGACGGTTCCATAAAAAGGAATCGGCCGCACCAGGGGCTGAGTTACGAGGGCATCGACGCTCGCGCGCTGTAGGGGCCAGCCGTAAATATTTATCCGACCGCCGGTCAGAAACGACGGGGCCGTGGGACCGATAAAAATGATTACGTCGCGGTTAAAGCCACCCGCTACTGGCGCGCACGGCCCGTAAAGGAGACCGCTCGTAAATCGAACGTTGATTTGTTTTACGCGGGAACGCCATCGACTCGTTGAATTCCTGGATCGTGAATTACCGCGACGACCCGCGACGATCCACGGCGATCCTCGATCACGGAGAAATTCAACGGCGGCGAACGACGCCGGGCTCGTCGCTATTTCGCGGGAAGAATGGAACTTTTAATTTTACGAGCCCCGCGATTTCCAGTTATCGTCTTCGCGGACCGCCGTCGTTTCGTCCGCGCCATCGTCGCTGTCGTCGCGCTCATTGGAATTCAGAGTCGCGACGATTAATCCGGCACACGATCTTCGCTTGAACGCGGAAACGTCTCACGTGCCGTTGAGTATTTGGGGTAGACCACGCGTGGAGAAGCATTTCGTTCCTCGTTACTTCTTTTCTCCATTCTAATGTCTTTCGTTTTCGCTCCACCGCTTCTAATTACCAAGGCTAGCCCAGCCTGCGGTCCCAAATGAAGCCACGCTGCAGCGCAATCCGGGTCCAGGAAAGTTGTGAAATATGTTCCCCGCACACGGTCCAGCTCGCAAGATATCGCGCGGCGACGCGAACCGCACCGCGGGTCACTCGACTCCTTTTATTAGGACATAGATTCGTGTCAATTGATTTATAGCGAACGGCTCAATCTCCGGCCGCGCTTCTCCGCCAGCGAAGATGAAAACAGCCCCAGGCGTGATCCGATGCGCGTCAATTTCGCGCGCCCCGTATCGATTCGCCTTTTAATTTTCATGGAAATTCCCCAGCCTTTATTTCACCGGTGACCCCGGGTTCTCTCGCTCTTCTCTTTTAATCGACGACCCCCAGGTCTATCTGGATCGATCTGGATCGCGCGAATTCGATCGACGAAGACCTGCTTGCGCTTTTCTCTTCATCAATCTATCCGCGTTCGCGGCTGTCCGTATTGTACACAGGATCGAGCAGAAACTATCAGCCACGAGCAGGGGTGGCGCGAGCCGCTTTTTAACGCGGCGCTTTCGAAACGCAACAGAAAATAGGTCGATACGACCTCGTGGAAGTGGCCACAGGGCGCATTTATTATTGCACGAGTGGCTTCCGTACGATCGCGTCGACCTATTTCTCGGTCGCGTGTTTACCGTCGCGAAACCGCCCCGCTGAAAACGCGTCCCTCGCGGCCCCCGATAGATATTTTGCGAAAGTAACATGCACCGGTACCGCGGTAATTCCGATATCCTCCATTGTTCGTGGTCTTCGCGCTTTTCCCCCTCGTTTGTTCGCCGATTCCCCGCGTTGGAAACAACGGTTAATTGGGCACGTTCCGCCTAGAAATAAAATTACCTGCTCAGATAAATTTCGCGAACGGAAGGGACACGCGCGGAATTCCTCGATTCAATTGCGAGTTCGTTCACGACCGCTGCGGGGGAAGAAATATTTCCGCGCTGCCGCCCTTAAAATACTGTAAGTTTCATTATCTTTCTCTGGATGTGCTCGAGAAAAACAAGACAACATTAAGATAGAATACATAGACGTCTGATGGATATTTAATAACCGAAGGACAGCGAAAACTACGCGAGATACGACTACTGATTTGAGGAATTGAATAAACAATAATTAAAACATATTTAACTCAGATCTTGTTACATTTCAAATAAAAAATGTTCTCCCTTCAATATCGCACTACTAAACCAACGTATCGAAATCACGTATCTCGTAAAGACTGCCGCTTGGGAAGAAGCTCGTATAAACGTGTTGTTTCATCCCTCGAAGGGGTTGAACGATTCAATTAGCGGTCTCGGAGGACGCGATACTTCGTTGACAATCCATAAACGTTTTAACAGTCCCGCAGAACCTTGCCGATCATCCCCTACAGGCCTGCTTTATCTCATCGCCTCTTGCATTCCCATCGAGTTCACTCTTTACGCATCCGTCCCGCCACTGGGAGTCCGAGTTAGCGGTCGGAGGAAGCGTGGAGCGTCTTCTTAGCATGATAAATCTGACCGGCCTCGTGAAATATTGACTAACGGATTACCCACTAAATGAAGCATTCCCTTTTTCCGCTTGCCTCGCAAACAGACCGCAGATAGGAGCGTGGCCGCCGGAAGTTTCAATATTGGACACGCGAGCAGCCACCGGCGTTATTTTTTCCGTTTGGTCCGTGGAAAAGAAGGGGGTGAAAAACGCGTGGAGCATTCTCACGTCTTCCCACGGAAATTACGGGAAGCAGCGACCTCTGCTCGGTTTCGAGGGAACGTTTGCTCCTAGCTAGTGGAGCGTGGGCGGAACAAGAAGTAACTGGGATTGCTGCTGATGCGGGTTTGCAGAGGAACTTACTCTTACCCGGCCTGTTGTTCCATAATTATTCCCCGAGTGATGTTTCAGTAGAGCGAATGGGGGACGCACAAAAGGAAAGTACAATTTACTCTTCGCGAGACAATTAATCAAGCTACGGGTCCCAAGGAGACGCGTATGATTTAATTCCGGCCGGATCAGAGCGGTATTCAAATGTCAGCGCGAAGTTGGTTGCTCGACGGAAACTGAAATCGTGTAAAACAGATTCCCCAATAAATCTCGACGGCTCCTGGCGGGTGGGCCGGGCGAAGGTGGTCGGGCTGGTGTTCGTTCGAGTCTAATTTGTGGATCGTTCGCTAAAAGGAAACTACGTCGTCTACAGGATGGGAGAGAAGAATTTATAGATACCCTAATACCGAAAATTCACAGTGAATAGTTCGCGAACGGGCTCGGCCGTGGACGGGGGATGATAAATTTTCGGGCTCTCCGACTCGACTCACGCGTGTAATACGTTTGTAGGCAAACTTCGTTGATAATTTTTCGGCCAGCGTAAATCAAAGAAGCCCTCGTACGCGGAAAAAGAACGATAGCATCGGATGCGCACCTTGTCGAGCGCAATAATTTACGCGTCGCTGTCGCTAATAAGCAGCGGAGACGTTTCGTTACAGCTAGGGGGGCGTTTCGTTCCCGTTTATTACATAGAATCGCGTCCCCTTTTTTATCCCCGTTGAATTATGGCGAGAATCCCCATCAGAATTATTTCAGCCGTAGATTCCTGCCCGCAAGCCGTCTAAATTATTCGATTGGTCATTTCCCGGTGAACGAAGTACGAATAAATAATTGGTTATCCCCAATTAATTGAATACCCCCAGTAAACAAATTTCCGGTAGCGTCTGTTTCGGTCGTCTTGTCTATAATTAATAAACAAAAATTTATTCCGACGTGCATCCATCATTCCCATGTATGGCATTAAATTTTACAGGACCTCGCGGAGCATAGTCGAATTTAATTAACGTTGGCGCACCGTACACTCCCGGTTCGCAACCGATACTGTTTTTCAACGCTAATGGACAGATAAATGCGCTACTGGATAATTTATATTTCCAGTCTGAAAATATTTTGCGTGCGTCGCGGTTCCGTATAGCTAATTAATAAATTCGGCTCGCAATTTATGAACGCGTTTCACAACGGCTAGGAGGGACGCAGGAAAGTGTCCGTCTTCCTCGCCTGACGTTAATAACCCGCGCCCTTTTGTCTTCAGGTCAAAAGATTCTGCGGAAGTATCCAGTGATGGTGTTCATTCACGGCGAGAGTTTCGAATGGAACAGCGGGAACCCCTACGACGGTACTATATTGGCAGCTTATGGTAACGTCGTCTTCGTCACTATCAACTTTCGCCTGGGTATCCTCGGTAAGTAGATTCAGACGTTACGACCAGACGCGCATCATTATGAAGTCAATCATCGTTCAACAATCGCGAGACGGTCCTGGGAGAAAGTGGAGAACAAATGAACGGCATAATCCGTCAGAATTCGCGTTGGGTCAGTCGCGTCTACAGTGGTACGAGTCAATAACTCGCGGCAAGTGGTACGAGTCAGGCATTCGTGCGCTGTCGCGATTTTTCCGCGGATTCAGCGGAAAATCTCGGCGAGATCAAAAGACATCGAGCTGAGGCACGAAGCGGAAGGCACATCGAATCGAATATAATCATTCTGGGTCTGAAATTTTATTCGCGGGAAATGTGGGCCAAGCTCGAGGATGTCGTCTCGATACGAATTTATGAAATCTTGTCGAACTCCGCCGCGGTTGCATGAAATCGGGAATTCTGCTTCATTAACATTCGCGCTTCGCTGCGCCATTGGTTTTTTGATTTTCGACCAACTTCTTTTTGTCTCCCTTCTGTCCTCGACGCGACTGCCTATCGATCCGTCATCGCACGGGACTGCTGTCGTCCTTTAATATCCTTTACAGTCCTCTTGTATAAATAAATAAATTTGAACACCGCAACTAAAGCTGCTTTGGTCTCATGTTTTGGTTCTTCGACGTTTTCAATAAATGTTCATTGCACATACGGTTCATGCTGGCGAAAGCAAACGATCGGATGCACGTTGAAACGATTTTCCAGGATCGATTCAAAAATAGCTTCGTATAAATTATTTTTAGAATTACACAATAGTTTCACTCTTGCGATTATCATTCGACACAAGAAACAACAGTTCTCTCGCTACTGTGTGCAATATAAATTGAAATAAATACGATTCTCTTCGAAAGAAGACGTATAGCAGCGAAACAAAGGCAGCCCTTTAGCGGCCGAAACTACCATCGATCCTCGTTTTTCTCGTGGCCTGCTCTATTTTTTTTCAGCCCTCTTCCGATTCACTGGCCGCGGCTGGGCATTCGCAGCGACTCGCTATCCTTTCTCCTAAAATGATAACGCGACCTCCGCGAGCACAATGCAAATGGACGTACGTCGGTAGCCGCGCCGCAATGTCCGACAAGTAGGCTGGGCTTTAAGAGGAGGAACGGATAAAGGGGAGAAAAAAAGTGGAACGCGGAGAAAAACGAAGAAGCGGCCGCGAAACCATAATCATAAATTAGGTTAAAGTGCTGGGAAGGCGCTTAGTTAACTTCACCGTCTCCCCGCCGGTTCGCAGTCGCCTACAGTTGGCTTCCGGATAACTTCGGTCCTTTACAAAACAACGGTGGAAAAATATGGATAGCGGGCGAGCGCGCTGGCAAAAAGGACGAGTGTGCTGCGCCAGCCTGCTTTACGTCCCGGGTTGATTCTTTTGTGCACGGTGTGGAGTAGTGGAATAACAAACTGATTGTTGTTCTTTTGCGTCCGCAACGAAGCGGTTCTGGACTTTCTAAAACAGTCCAGAATCCGATTCTACATTTCCGTGGGACGTTTGTACGACGAGAAAAATTTCATTGCAGGTTTCCTGAGACCCGGGACCAGGGACGACGCGGCCAGCAATTTTGGGCTACTCGATCAAATAGCTGCGCTTCTTTGGCTGAGGGAGAATATCGCCGATTTCGGCGGCGATCCGAACAGCATTACGCTGGTTGGCCACGGTACCGGCGCCATTTTTGCTAACCTGCTGCTTATCAGCCCTGTGGCTAATAAGAAAGGTAACGGTTATTGCTGTGTCGCGTGTTTGCGACTTCTGCGATGCCTGAATATTAAGAGGACGCTTTCATGGGCGGGGAACACGTAACCTCCATTTTCGTGAAATCGATAAGGCCGCGGTGTTCAGACTTCGATTTTACGAACGTGAATTTTTAAAAGCCACCATTCACCGAATCGATCAAAGGAAGAAAGTTCGTGACGAAGTTGGGGGAGACTGTTCAACCGCAGCGCGCTGATTAAAGTATTCGACGCAAAGAGATTGCGAAGAAAGTGCCTGTAATTTTGTACAAACAATTTTCGAACATTATCCTTTCCGCAAGGTATACGGCACTTAAGCGATAATACCAAAGATAAAAGCATAGAATTAAATTAATCAAAACTCGAGCATTCGTCGACCCAGAGTTTCGTAAGTAGAATAGTTTTCTTAGGGTCAGACATTCCGCCGTTTTTCCATTAAGCTCCTGAGACTATATACCTTCCTTGAATACTCATATATTTTCTCGTGGAGTTTTCAAAAGGAAGAATAACCATTGTGCACTGGAAAGGATAAAGAGAAAGGAGGAGCGAGAGGGCAATGATCATTTTTCAATCGCTACACAGGACGAATGGAAGTTTTCTTCTACTCGCGGAGGCACAGTGTCGTGGCGTGCAGTCTATAATTATAGTTTGCAATAGAAAATAACTAGACTTAATATTTTTCACCCGCGGACAGTGCCTTGCCCCCATAATTCTAGAAGCTATGGGCTATTAATCATCTTTTCATGTTGCACAGGTTTGTTCAAGCGAGCAATACTGATGTCTGGATCGGCGTTAAGCGCTGACGCCATCGGCAAGGCTCCATTGCAGATCACTAAGCAGGTAAATAAAATTATCGAAACTCGACTATTCCCTACAAAAATTGTATGGAAACGTAATCGTCTAAATCTGAAAAAGAAATTGAAAAGAAGTATGAGCAAAATTGGTGAATTATTCAACAAATAGATCGTAGAAGAAATACGTAGAAATTCCGGAAGTTCGATTCTCTGTTCCGCTAGCTGAAAAGCTTCGATGAGATCGCATCCAGTAATTACTAATATATCATATTTTACGTCTTTATATAATGCCACACGTCCGTGTTCATGGCTAACGTAATGGCTGAATCTTAAAAAGTAGCTTTTAAACGGAACACGTAACAGTCCTTTCCGCGAAGCTGATAAAACTTGAAGTATACCTCGTGGATTTGAATTTAATTCGCGTAATTTATATGTGCGTGATCGAACGTCAAGGTAAAAGCGCTTAGCAAAGATTTATGACATCTCAATACACCCTCGAACCCGTCTACAAAAATTCCACCACCGATCGATGGTCACGAAAAGCGAGAGTGCTTCTGAGGTCGGTCAATTTTTCCCTTCCGACGCTTTTAATACCTCGTTGACCGATATCGCGTTTATTAGCGGACGAAAATTAGGCGCATTCGCGCTGCTTTTGCTGCAGAACGCGAGGAGGCTCGCGATTCGAACGTGGAACGGAAGGAACATCGTTCTTCGTCACCGTGACGAACAGTTGCCATCGGAAGTACGTTCATTGGGCGACAATGAGAAATGGTCCGAATCATTTTTCAGGTGGCGCACGCCCTCAACTGTCCCACCACGACCGACAGCGAGCTGGCGTTTTGTTTGCGCGATCAGAGCGTGAACACGCTGCTGAACGTGAAGATCCACAAACCGAACTATGTGCCTGCGTTTGCACCGTTGATCGACAATGCCGTTATCCCGGACAAACCGTTGACTCTGATGAAAAATTCTCAATTGTTCGGCAGGTACGGTGTTGTAAACAACGCAGAGCTCGGCTCGACACTTGTTGCAAAAGAAAAGACGCACGGTACAGTTGGACGGGTGACGATTCTGCGGGCAGAAAAAAAAATAGTTTTTCATTAGAAACCCTGTTTCCGATTAAAAATCCAGTTGGCATGAAATGCCGCGTCGTACGAAAAAAATGTCAGGGCACATTTTCGAGTTACTCTTTCACGTGGAATAACCTCCTATTGGTCGCACCGCTCGTATTACATTCATTTGGCGGGCAGCCAAATGCAGTCGTCGAATTTCCAAACTCGATTTCCCGGAAAACTGGGTCCCAAATGAAAAAACCTGATTCTACGTTTCCAGCTTGTCGTAGAACGATTTCGATTCGACCCATGATTGTTTTCGGTGGAGAGGATTTATTTGTAGACCAAGTGCGTGTTGCGCAGGTTCGATTTGATGTACGGTGTCACGGAGTCGGAGAAGTATCACGTTTTGCCGCCTGTGGCTTTGCTGCACGGGATGGTTGACGGACAGCGAGACGAAGTGCTGAAGGAGCACGCCAAGGTAGTACTTTTTCCCCGTACCGTCGGTTCCGCTTTCTGTTAATTTTCCCGAGCGTCGCGAGCCTGGATCGCTTGCGACTGTGATTTATCGGCAAAAGAAATTGGTATACACGAGTCGTCGAGGAACGGAGTTTCGGCGCGGGGATATCGGTGGCGCGGGCCGATATTGAATCCGGCGAAATTCACTCGACGTAGGTATAACAAAGTGACGCGATATTTCTTGGTCGGCAGGCGACGCACGAGCTGGAGCCGGAACGAATCCTGTCGAAGATTCTGGAACAATACGGCGATTTCTCGGGCGGGTTCGCGAGCGAGTACACGCTGAGGAATCGGGACCTCGTGCTTGACGCCCTCTCCGACAGCGGGACGGTCGCCCCATTAATAATGACCGCGGACCTGCATTCGAGGGCGAACCCGAAGAGCTACATGTACGTCTTCGCGCACCCCAAGGCGATGCAGGACTACCCTGGCGTAAGTACGTCACCGCCTGCGAACCTTTTCGCGAGGCCCACAAACTTTCACGACCCGTGTCGGGGTTCCTGTTCAACGCGACCGTGTGTAATTCGGTGAAAAGTCCTTCGTCGTTCGAAGTTTACGCCTAGGCCCTGACGAGTTTATGGTAATGGGCTGGCTGACAAATTCATCCGGGTCAAGGAGTCGGAAGTCGACGGAAATATTACGGGGACCGCATAAATCACCGCGGTCGCCCCTCGCCGGGCGTCGCGGGGCACGTACGATTAGACACGGTGTACTTTGCATTTTGCTCATTTCCGACGGCCACGGCGCGGCCGATTCTTCGGACAGAGACGGGAAGCGTGACCTACTGGCTGTTCGACGGTCGCTCGTGCGCAAACAGGGAGAAAAATCCCGGCTACGAGGCCCATTTGGCCTCCGTCCAACTATTTTTATCGGCGCTGCGTGCCGGCCTGTTACGCTCTGTCCGAGGGTACAGTGACCGGTCGGTGTCGTTAAACCGAACGTAACAGCTTTTCTGCTTTTCAGCCAGGGCTCACAGACTTCCGGCCATCGCCGTTCGAGCCGGAATTCGCGAACGATGGACGCATCGCACTGTCTTCGTGCTGTCTGCGTGAACGCAGCTCCGTTCGAACACGATCGCTTTGACTATTAACCATTATTTCCACGCGTGCTCGTTCAGTTCATTGTTCACCGAAGAGATCCATGATTATTCCAGCAATCTTTAACACTGGAACTATCGACGCAGTCAAAACGAGGGGTTTGTAACTTACCAAAGAGTGCTTGATTTTTATTCACAGTATTTCTTGAAAATTTTCACGAATTGGTGTGCTTCGATCGTCGATAGTTCCACTGTTGAGAGCAAGCTTTCCACCCAGGGAGTACGACTGTGAATTAATCAAATTGTTGGTCACGGTCGCCCAGAAAGAGCGACCAGGGTTCGTCGAAGGGCCATCGATTATCAGAAACGGGTGACGGCGACCGGTACGGTGGAGTTGGGCAGCACAACGCATAAAGGCGGAAGTTAATAACAATGGCAGCGGTTTCGCGGAGAGCGGCCGCTCTTGACCGTTCTTCTGGACCGCGAAATTTTGGGCGAGAACTTTGTTTCGGTCCGGCCAAGTGTATCGAGCCAGGCGCTCTTATGTGTTTGCAGCAACAACGGCAGCGCACCGTGCACGGCGAGGAGTTGCCCTATGTGCTGGGCGTGCCTCTCGACAAGAGCAAATACGACCAGCGTCGTCGATACAACATCGGCGAAACTCTCTTCTCTGAGGCCATGATGAACTGGTGGTGCAGTTTCGCCTACATCGGGTGAGTTTCCCCTCCGAGTTTCCGTGTTGTTGCGTGTACGTCGCGTAAGAAACGCGAGTTGTTGCCCCGCAACGCGGCACAGGACTTCGGGATTATTTTATCGCCGGGATTCTCGAGCAGGCGACGCGTCGTATGCGCGAGAAATCGAGCGTACGTTCGCCGTTTCCGTGATTCCCGGAGTTCCACGCTGACAGTTTTTGCAGTAAACTTTCGCAGAATCTGTTGCGACAAAGAAACGGGTCGAAACGAAATATTCTTTTATCATCGATGAAAATTGGCACGTCGCAGCGCCATTTTCATCGTGCACGCGTCTCGAGATTTCTCTCGCTATGGAATAAAATAAAACGACGTAGAACCTGCTGGTAGAAATTCTGCTTCTCGCCAATCGGAGAGATTTAACGAGACGAGGAGTTGTTTGTTTGGAAAAATAATTACAAGCGAAGGATGACATGGCAATATGGCGCGGAAAAGGAGAGGAAGGTGGTATAAATATTCGAAAGCGCGTATAATTGAAAATTATGTTTAGGGCGTCAGTCTATTTTCTGTTGGTCGAAGCTGATATTGAATTTTGAGAGACGATTAGAACTTTCTCGTTCCTCGATCATGGCACAGCCGCGAAATTGTTTCCGTTTGGGGACCAGCCCCGCTGTTATTTCAGTTATCTTTACAAAAGTATGATTTACGGTAAATTCGGTATAAGTGGGGCCAAGGGACGGAGGAAATCGCCATGAACGAACGAGATAACGCATCGTTGCCCCTTACGGAATTTATTATTCAATAATTAGTATAAACTTGCCCCGAGGCCGGTTCGAAATCGCTGAATTCACCTGCTGACGGTATAAATAACTCGTATCGCGCTGTGTCTATATACACACAAATTTCCAACGCAATGTGTCAGTTGTTTCGAACAATTTTCCCATTCTCAGGATTGTTCAAATATATTCTGATTTTTAATAACATTATCCAGTAGAGATCACAGACATTCATGGCGAATTAAAATGAAAAAAGACTACCGTTGCAATTTCTGGTTCTGAAAAGAGGCTCCATTTTTCCTTTCGACAGATCACGGCCACAAAATGGTGGAGCACACAATAATTAAAGCTTGGATTAATCGAAGCGAGTCTCGTTCGATCACGGCTGTTTTCCCTGTGCGTGCGCGTGTTTATATGGTAAATTATTGGGGAGCGTACGCGTGGAGAAGGCGCAGAATCGCTTCGCGTTTAATTTGTCTGGCAAGGGTGCGAACGTTAGAATGGGAGAAATTATTCATTGGTGGCGGAATGAGTAAGTAAAGGCGAACGATTAATCTTTTTCTCCCATCAATCGTTTCCGACTCGAAGCGAGCTGTTTCTGATTTCGAGATCTTTCAAAGGGAATCTAGATTACCAGATTTACGAGATGAGCTGACGAAAGTCCCACGTTCGAGTGGAAGCCAATCGTCTTCGCGACTTGTCGAAAAATCACGCACCGTGCACGGAAGTCGGTGCAATCGCCGGATACTCCTGCTACCAGATATAATTAAAAGAGATTACCGAACGGGTATTTTAACGAAACGAATTCCCGTAGCCATGAATATCCAAAGGTAGCTAAAAATCGCCGTTGCAGAGGAAGTGTAACGTTCAACTGAAATATAGCGGCGGCGATCCCGTTTCGCTTGCCAGCAATTTGACCCTTGTTATTCTGACACCGGTTATTGGTGAATTAACGACCCGATACGTCGGCCATTTTAATGTTCTCGATACAAGCAGATTACTTATATATACAAATTACTCGCACATTTCATTTCCAGCGGCGGGTTGGAAACGCGGCGCGGCGGCGGTCCCCTCCGGCCCGGGCCAATCGATTCGGCTGTTTTATATTCGATAGCACGAAATTTCCCTCGTATTTCAACGCTCGCGTCAGGAGATAATTTCCGGAAACGAACCACGCTGACAATATCGCGCGCGTGTCGACCTTTTTGTGTTTATCTCATCGATTGGTGGCGCCGTTTCTCTATCGCCGCGCTCGCATCGACGAGTTCCGCGGATCGGTATGGCGCGCCAATCGCGTACGATCGTCCCGTTCCTTTCGAAATTGGGAACGATCGAACGAATCGACGGCGCGCCCTACGAGGACGGAGGCAACCCTTCCGCGTCGATGAACATCGCACGGGGTGTCGCGCGACGAAACCGGTTGCCGATGGCGAGCGAGAATTTTCGTCGCCCGATCGAGACTGCGCATCCATCGCAACACGACGGCGGCGGTGGCGGCGGATCGCGGAGAACTGGGTCGATCCAATTAAGCGAAACAAAGCTGTTTAATGCACGCGGTGGCGGTAGCGGGAACGGCGACGGTAGTAGACGCCGCGTGTGTTCTACACGGCTCGTGACACTGGCTGATCGATATCGCTCGTGTCACTGTGCCCTCCACGTAAGAATATATCTGCCGTGGTTGCGGCGATGCACATGGTGCATGAGCGGAGGGCGTGGCGCGCGTCCCTGTACTACTTTGTAGCCGGAGGTACCAGGGAATAAACGCGCGTGCAACCGAGCCGCGGAAACGAGTCTCCCGAGTGTCTGACGGTGCCGTTTCCGAACGGGGAAAAAGATCGATGCGACTCGAATCCTTTTTCTGGTCGACGCGCGTGCACGGTTGATTCGCGCTCGAGACGAGGAGTGTCTCCTGGAACACCGCGGCCGTTTCGCTCCGCTCGCCTCGGACCGATCGATGAATTTTATGCTCGCGTTCGAATCGCAGAAAGAAAGGGGAGCGTACGCTCGTGAACGGTAAAATTACGCTCGTAGACGTTCCGGGTGCAGGAATCATGGCGCGGGCCCGGCCGTAGAACGGCTCCCTCTCCCTTCCTTTGAGGAAGAGACTCGTTCCGGGGTGGAAAGTTCCTGCGAGCACGCGAGTATCGCGTAACAGGAGAGGAGTAGAGTTACCGTGTATCAAAATTTCGATATCGAACTGGTTTTCCGATATTTGAGCGCGGATATACGATATCATTTTGCGGGAGCCGCGGCACGGAGCCGGGAACGCTGTCTGGAACGGCTCTTGCCACGGAGTTTATTGAAAACAGCGCGAAATCGCAATTTCGGTTCTCATTCCGGGATTCGATTTCGATTGAGCCCCGGGAACGACCGGGCGCGCTTGTAATTCGGTTGATAAGAACGTTTGACAATGGAGAGAACCCGCGCGCGATTCGGTAGTTTATTCCGCGTTCAATTTCGTACTTGGTACCGTTCAATATTTTTTCCCGTTTCCCTGTTCTATTATTTACGCCAAGAATAAATGGGCTTTCTATCTTAAAAATTTCTATAGAACCGGTATTAAGAAGGCTCCAAACACGCAAACGAACGAACGAAACAGCGATATTAACCCCTTGCCTTACGATTTAAGTACCAATAAAGCGTGCCATAAACAACTGGCTTGGTCGAGCCATTTCACGGTTTGGCTGAGCGTTCGTAGTTGCGAAATTTCATTTGTAGGTTCGTTAGTTTTTTCTTTCCAATTACATACCTGATTGTTGATGATTATTGTGGTCCTCGTCATCGGTATAGTCTTCAATAGCGTGAGGCTTCCAACGTTTCTGTTCGGGAAGTAAAGTACCACTGTTGTCACTATTATTATTTAAAATACCTATCGAATCACTGTTTGCGATGTTAGTAGAACGTTCACTATCCCCATCAACGCTTTAAATAATACTAATATTCTTTTTGAAAACATTTTTAATGGTAACTTTCTAATATTTCACAAGAAATTATATCTACACGTTCGACTGCACGACGACGCGTCCTACTCGAACGACGCACCACGCCTTACTACTTGTCCTTATTATTTATATTCGGTCTGAACGACGTACCGCGTCTCTTACAACTGTTGTTTACGTTTCGCACGAACGACGTACCACGTATCTTACGCGTGCTGCTTACGTTTGGCCTGATCGACGCAGAGAAACGAAACCACGTTTCTTACACGATATTCTGAGCGAAGGTAATTATTGTTTGTCGATTAGGAATCCAAATATCGCGAAGCGTTATCCTTACCTGACAGACGGGGTGAAGGAATGGGACCAATACGAGATCGATTGGCCCGAGTACGACCCCGAAAATCAAACCTACCTGAACCTGAGTAAGTCTTCGAGATTACGTTCCATTCAAATAACGCTAATTGCGATTAAACAATACGTACGAATGGTAAATCAATGCAGCGATCCCGCCGAGGACGGGCACCCAGTACCGGCACGCGGAGATGCAATTCTGGAACGAACACCTGCCCAAATTGCTTAGTCATCCTGGTAAAGATATTCCGTTGCCGAGTCGACCGAAAGGACCACGACCACAGATTCTGGACATAGCGGACGGGA
The DNA here is from genome assembly GCA_963969225.1 of Xylocopa violacea. Classification (NCBI taxonomy): domain Eukaryota; kingdom Metazoa; phylum Arthropoda; class Insecta; order Hymenoptera; family Apidae; genus Xylocopa; species Xylocopa violacea. The sequence continues at coordinate 31,851,609 of CAXAJV010000002.1, read as the reverse complement.
TCGGAAAGTATGCGAACGCGAGCAGGGGCTACGACAGCTACGGTTCCAGGTTTGTAAGAAGAGGTTGGGTCGTAAACGCAACGAAGGGCCAAGAAGGAATTTTGTAAAATTAGTCGGAATAAAGCGTAAACGGAATAGCGACGCTGAGAGTCCTCGTTTACGCGTAGAGCGTAGGAACGACGAGAGAACGCATCGAATCGTCTCCGTTTTATAATTAAATATAATTAACAAGCGTGGAAATGGCAAGACAATCTATCGTTGAAAATTTCCGGGCCGGCTAAAGCGCGTTTTTATCGTGGCTCGTGAAAAATGACGGCTGGACGTTAATTGAAAAATTAAATATACTCATTTTCGCGTGGCGTTCCATGAACGAGTGTTGTTTTTCAGAAGTGTACTGAACATTTAATGAAACGTCACTTGCACTCCATCGCGTCCGGATCCTTGCTTGTCCCGAACGCTTAAACTATACGTATTGCGCCGGTTTGAATAAATTCTATTCAAACCGGCGCACAACGAAGCGAAAGGTTCTCTTGTTTAGTAGAGTTTCAATTGCGCGCCCAGCCGGCTTAATGAAGGATTAACGTTCTGAAAACAGCCAAGCCACCGTGAGCATTTTCAGTAAATAAACGACCGCGACGATTTAATCCCACCGGAACAAATAACAGCTTAAATTCCAACATCTTATCGAATTACTCGGAATCCCGTCTATGAATATCCATACAAGGGCGTACAAATCTGGGAAACTACCTAGCCAAGTTCAATTCAAACTCACGTCTGCTCTTGGAACGATACAAGTTTCGCTCGCTACGACCACGGAAGCTTTCGAAAGCTTTCACGGAGACACCCGCAGTTTCCATAACCCCTAAATTCGCGCGTATACTTGATACATCGATAAAAATTAAATCAACGCACCCTCGTCACGCAACAAAGTAGATAAGTCGTTCATTTTTCAGACACAAGGAAACCGATAGCCACGGATCACTGTTCGGCATGTCGGAACGCACGGACGGTGCGTCTTCCACCCAAACGAACGAAGAAGTGATTCCACAACCGAGCACGCCAAAGAGTTCCTCGGTCATCACTATGCTGACCGGTTTCGGGGTGGTGTTCTTGCTGATCAATTTCACCGCGTTCCTCTACCTGTACTGCAAGAAACAGGACGCGAAAACGAAAGGATCGGGCCTGAAGAGGCGCGTCAGCCAAAAGGAGGACTCGAAACGCGCGAAGCCGGACAAATATGAGAATCATTACGGCGAGTTGGGGTACAAGAGCGACAGCAAGCCGGACTTGAACGACGTGATTAAGAACGACAAAGCGTACGACAACAATTCGAATTTCGGGAGGCGCTCGAAACTGTCCAGGCAGAGCTCCGGGTCCACGATCGACACCCACATTAAGGTCAGGGAGTGGATACAGCAGGAGATCGTGCACAGGTTGGTAGTTTCCGCGGCTCGAATCGATTCGAGACCGTCCCCTCGATCCTGGTCAACTCGATAATTGCGGGGATTCGAAGTGGGTTTCTTGGAAATTCGTCGAATAGCCGGCGGATCCAATCAGTGGTTTTACTTAAAGACTCCGGTTCTTTGAGACGCGAGCTGATTCATCGAAATCAGCGCCAGTTAGGGCTGTTTTCGTCCTTCCATTCGTATCGGCGAAATCTACTCGGCCGCCGGTTTTGCTCCCCCACCCGTGGATTAATCGATCGCGAACACTTTAGGAAATTAAAAAGTCGTAAAAATCGTTCCCTCCGGTCTATCGTATTCGATTCCTCTGCGTATTAAACGGTTGTCTGTCTGTGTTCGTAAAGGTGCTCCCCCAGGTTTCTCAGGAAGACGCGGGAAACCTTGCAGAAGGAGCATCAGGACAAGCTGACGAAACAGCAGGAGGAGGAAAGAAAGAGGTTGGAGGAAGAATTGATGAAAGAGAGGAAAGAGGAGCCAATCTACGACGAGAATCCGGCATTGGTCGTGCGACCTGGCAAGAAGTCAAAGGCTCCGAAGGTTTCCGTGGCCATTGATGCTACGCCCGCCACCAGGACCGAATCGATACTAAACCAGGTGCCTATCGAGCTAGCGAAGGGTGTCGAATTGAACGATTCCTTCGACAAGAGCATCGAATACTCCGTGATCGATCCCAGCCAGCTGCAGACAACTCCTCAGGTGGTCGTCATAGAACACCATCACTCGAAGAGCGACCCGTTGCCGATGGAAAACGTGTTGAAGAGCATGAAGCCGAACTTCTCCACGCCCCGGATCTACGAGTCCGATTCCGAGAGCGCCAGCAGCCTGTACGCGAAGATTAATCCGAAATTGAAGTCCCGACTGCCGCGTCCCGACTTGCCGATGAATCTTGATGGATCGATCGTGGATCAAACGGAGGAGATTTACACGAAGACGGGGCCAAAGTTAACCACGTTCGGCGTAAACAGCCCGCCGGGCTGCGACGTGAACGTAACCAGCAGGGATCCGGTCGTGGAGAGGGAGTGCATCAGTCCCGAGGAAGCGTTGAGGACGATCAAACGCAGAAACTATCCTAAAGTTCTGCCAGACATCGAGAAAAGACGGTCGCTCCCGGCACCGAACAGTCTGTTCGCGCCCAAGCAACATACCAGCTCGTTGAAGGACTACAGGGGCGGATTGCATTCGTCCTCGTCCACCCACCAGCCACCCCAACCTCCGCCGAGAATATTCGGCCCCTCGAAGAGTCTGGAGTTCGCGGAGGAGAACGAGAATCAGTACGAAACGGAGCTGGTCACGACGAACCTTCACGTTGGCCCGTTGCTCAAGAGGCAGGATTACTCGACGAAGAACAATTCCGACCCGAGTATCATCGATTCGCTCGACGACAGGATAGACAGGACCAGGACGCACGCCGGTGGCAGCGTTGACACGATCTACCTGAACGCCGCGTGTCCCGTTCACGAGATTGGCCAGCCAATCTCGCAGAGCATGGATATGAACATAGGGAGCCCGACCGTGCTGTTGGAGGCTGGAATCGGCAATCCGAATTGGTACAAATCAGCCCCAAGTGGCAACGAAACAGCCATATCGACGGCGTTGTCGGAACCAAGGATCATCGGCAGAGAAGTGGAGAGACAGCCTCAATTCGGAGGCTCGAACTGGGACACCAGGATCCCAGGAATGGAACCAAGAATCGTTATTACGCCCAGAGTCGGGAATCTTCTGGGACAGGCGAATCAGAGCTTGAGTCAGACCGTGGTGAACCTCTCGGGCACCATTTCCGACGAGAGACTGGACCGAGGCGTCAAAACGAGCACACCGTTCGACTCGAACACGTCCAGCAGATCCAACATCAGCTCGATGGATCAGTCGGACTCGTTGATCTCGACCTCGTCGCCGGAATCCAGACTGCCAAGCGTCACCAGCCAAGAAAGGAAGGAGCCGCGGATAATAATTACGCCCAGGGACGCGAAGGGTTCCTCGTCGAACCTGAAGCAGCCCAAGATCATCATCAAGCCCACGTCCAGCCTGCAGAGGACCAGGGACCACAGGAATATACCCAAAGTGTCCGCCATCCCACCCCCGGAGCAAAGCTGTCAGGGCATCGACAGGGACAGACTGGCGGAGCAAAGGGACAAGCCGCCAATAAAGGAGAAACCGAAGGTGACCAGGATCCCATCCTTCTCCAGACGCAAGGACGAGCCCTCGAGCGGAATCGACAGGCCGCCTACGTACCCCGAGAAAGCGGAAGTCGTGCAGAGGGTGGAGGCGGTGGCCGCCGGCAAAGTGGCGAACGTGCCCCCGCTCGGAGACGGAAAGTCGAGCATCCCGACGTTGCAGCGGAAGGAGGGCGAGAAGTGTTCGAGCACGGACTCGAACAACGGGGTCTCGACAACAGGCACGATCAAGAAGAAGCCGGTGAACAAGAAGTAGGAAGCACTTATCGTGTGCTTCTTGTACGATTGTTGAACTTGGACCGGGGTTTCCTGGCTGGAGGATCCTCTGTGCTCGGAATCGGCAATATGGCTGATCCGTACGACGTTGTAGTACATTGGCGATAGTTACAGAAGGAGAGGGAAAGTATTCCGGAGAAGTATCATCGAGTGAACGAGGGAAAAGTAATTTTGGCAGGGGCGAAGGATTATTTTTAAGAGACGCCCGGCGATGCGCTGACCTTTGACGTTCGAATCTCTTGAATTATGGAAAGATCGAACGGAAGAGCCGCGAGCGGGACTGGGTAACCGAGACGACGAAGTCGAGGCTATTCGTTTAATTATTTATCGTATCGGGAAGTTAAGTATCCGCTGTAGCAGTGGAATTTGGTCCAATGATAGAAATAACGAACTGTTTTATAACGTAGATGTACGATTTTTAATGTTTCTAATGTTTGCAGAATGTAATGTATAGTAAATAAAAGCTTTTTGTACCATAGTAATGTATGATCATAACAGCTTGAGATATGAGAGACCGCTGATTAAGTTATTCGGGAACTGCTTCTCTTACTGTTTCTTTAAACTAAATAATTACTTCAAAGCGTACTCCATCCTCGCTAAAAAGGGAAGTAAATTTCCAGTACACGCTTCGAGTGTCGCTACACCACCGAACACGTTCTACGCTCGGTCTAACTTGTATACTAGCCTGAAATAAACGATTTTCATACTTCCCGAGCGGTCGAGCGAAGGGTAAAAGTGTTTCCTCGAGCGGAGTGTCGCGGCGAGTCGCTGGTTATCATTTTTCAGTACGCGGCTGGCGTACCATTTATCTTGCAACTTTACCTTTATCCACCGGAACTTTATTATTAAGTAAAACAAAGTCTATAAGTCACAGAACGTTACCGGAAGGTGGAAACCGTTTGAAAGTGGGGGACGTTCGATCGAACGGGGTTGGGAACGACGTGAAAACGGCCAGTGACTTCGCCACTCATACTTCGCCAGTTTCCTACGCCGCGCTCGTCCGCGAATCGAATTGATTCTCGAAGTTCCAATAGAGTAATGCGATTTCCGTGGCAACCGATAAAGAAAACTTCATTTCATCTCAGGTGTCTTGTTCCGCCTTCTCCTTGATTACACCGGGTGTCGTTTCCGTTTGACCAGCTGGAACAATATCGGAATCTTCCCCCGACGACGAACGTCGACGCGCAGCCCCGTCGTGTTTTCGCGTTTTCTTAAAATCATTTCGGTTTCGCGCTCGAACATCCTTTGTTCCCCGCGGACGCATTCAGACGTTCCGAAGGAACGCGGCTGGCTCGCTGGCAATTTTACGTAATTACAAAATGCATGGAGCTAGAGTGCGGCGATGAATGACTATTGTTCTCCGTGGGCGCATTTTTGCGACAATACGCGGTTCACGTGGCTGACACAATACGTGTTCCCCTCTTTATTTTTGTCGTGTGCAGGCGTCCGTGTGGGTGAATTTTTTATGAATCGAGCATTCCAGTAAACGATACTCAATTGAAATATTGTTCTGACTACGCACGAGAGAATATTGTCTCGTAAAATGTGTATCGCTGTCGGAACAGCGGAGTATATACAACCGATTCGATGACGTTTACGGTGCCTTTCATCATGCGAACCGCGCAAATATTTTTTCGTCATGTTTGGCCAGCAGGTACACCGGAAGTGTTGGTAAAATTGGCGGACGTTTTTCTAGAAATCCCGCCTGCGCGTTTGCAAGAAGCTGTACGGGATTTACCGCGAAACGATGTGTTTTTCAATGTATCTATAAATCGTTACGCGGTAAAAAGGAACGCGAAGCGATACCAGAATGTACGCGGCACTCGTTCAATTTTCGCTACCACCGAGAGCACGTTTTAATAAGAAAAAGAAGCGGGGATCGTGCCAGTTTTGAGTTACACTCCGCAATTTATGCCTCAATATGTAGAATCTCATATAGTCCTAAACGCGGATCCTCAGTTGTTTATCACACGGGTCTTCATTCGCGGAAAATTTCATCCCGTCACAGCGACCTCCCTTTATGCACGATACCTTGGAAAGGCGGGCCAGACGCATATTCTTATCCCTTCTCCTAAAATAGTCCACGGACTTAGTCCTCTCCGCAGTTCGCCCACCTTTCTAGCCAGCAGTATATAAAACACGAAATTCTTCAGCGAAGAATAACCGGAGAATCTGAAAACTCCCAGCAAGAGGGATGCTCCTCACTTTGTTCCCTTTGCTCCTATCCGTTTAATATGACATACGTATCTCGCGGTTATTGATGTTCCATTGTTTGCGACGATACTCGTGGCCGTAAAGCAACGATCGAAGAGGAGGCGACGAAAGTTGGGCGCACCGATGGAATACCAAGCCGCCGGGTCTCGGAAGCCTCGGATGAACTCTCGATTTGCTGGCCGGCGTAATGGCGCGGATTTGATAAATTCGTCGGACGTTTAATGGAAGGCGACACGTGGCCTTCACGGGGCAAGTTTCTGATAGCTATCTTGCTGATAGCCTGTTATGGCACTTGCAGTTTGACGATGGATGGCGGACTGGCGAACCCAATCTTTATTTCTACATTAATTATGAAACGAACAATCTAACCAACCACAATAATTAAAATAAAACCTACAAAGTGCTTTTCCTTCGAATGACAATTTTTCAGAAATTTAATACAAAAATACAGCGACCAACTAATGGAGCAACAGGAAAATTGAATCGCGCGCACGGAAGTTGCGACCTTTTGAGTAATTATTTTCGCACGCGTTTGGGAGGAGTTGAAATGGCACTGGAAACGTACGCGGGGTATCGGCGGGCTTTTCGAAATTAACTGAAATTATACTCGCGGCTGGCAATGCGCGGGAAAGGAGTCGCGAAATCGATTGTGGAAACTGCGCGTCTGCCCCGGTGGAGAGTGCACGTGTACCTAAGTGGTTCACGTATACACGCACGCGGGCGTATGCGCATCGTGAAAATATATCTGGAGGCTGCATCGGGCCAATTTGCATTGCTAAACGTCGTTTCACATTCGATTCGCTCGCGGCTCCTTCGGCTCCGATGTTTGCGCGCGCGGGGCATGCATGTAGCCTGGTTCTCGCGGCTTGCAATTAGCGAGTTTCGAGGATAGAGCGGCGGAAAAACGCTCTGTCACCGCGTCGTTGTTAAACCATTCGCGAACGATAACGACCGCCGGCTGAAAGAAGGGACCTGCGGTGCCCGAAAAAGTTGCGCCGCTTAACGAATTTGTTGGACGCGCTCGGAAATGAATGGAGCCTCTTCCGGGGGCTCGATATTTCGCGTCGATCTTTTTAATCTACTCGCAACCGCATCAATTCCGCGAGCAATGGCCGAAACCGTGGCGAGCCTGGTCAGACAGAAAATATTACGGTAGATCGCGACGAGTCTGGTCGGGCAGAAACTGCCATGGTACACTCTATGACAAGTTTAGTCAGACAGAAACTATTACGGTAGATCGTGACAAGTTTAGTCGGACAGAAACTATTACTTCAGCAGCCAGAGCGGTGAGCACGGCTTTAACATATCGCTACGTCGCCCTTTACGAAGGGGTAAACTACGAAACGGGGGACAGAAAACCCGGATGATTCCGAAAAGTTGCTGCAACGTTGCTAAAAGAGGAAGTTTTCGTATCTTGCGAACAAATTTTTTTCTCCCTCCGCGGTTAAACTCGCGGAAATACTTTGTTCCCTATCAGAGACACCACACGCTGGAAATGATAGAGAGCGGTTAACCAGCAGCGCGGTGGTTATTATTGTAACGTCTCTCGAAAAATTTTTTTGCCGCGAATAAAAACGGCTCGAACGACCGAAATCAGCGGAGCACTCGTCACCCCGTCCCGGGGACATCCTGCGGCAGCCCCGCCGCTCACTTTTCCGAGTCAACGAGGCATAAAAACCGTGCGTCGAGGCACGGGAAACCAGGAGAGGCCCGGTACAGCCACGACAAACGATCCGATAATGAGGGATACACTCGTTCGTTCGCGTCGCTTGCCAGCAAATAGCCGGACAATTCGGTGGGATAGGGTTGACAATGAGGCCAGTACACGAAACGGCCGTGGAGTCTGGGTACGGGAGAGAAACAGGAAACGGCGAGAACTGAACCGAACGATTACCAAGCATTAGTTACGGGCAGCGTAACGCAGTCTCTGGGCGCAGCAGTTTGGAAAGCCGTAATTGCAAGACAACTCCTAGCCCTCTGGCTGACGGGGGTGGATTAGTGGGAACGAGTGCTTACGCGACATCGTGGAACTGTCGTCCAGTCAGCTGGACCAACACGCGACCCATCGTCCGCGTGATATACGATGCAGCTTCGTCTGCCCAGGGTGAACGTTCAACGGTCGAACGACCCCGTGAAAGAAGGTGCGCGGACGTCGAAACTTTCCGCCCGGGAGTTGGTCCGTGGCTCGGCCCTTGCGAAATGAATGCCAACAATTTTTAATAAGCGAACTTCTCGTTTCGTAGACCGCGTTGTTTTGGCTTTTATTTGCGTGTCGCGGTATCGAGTTTGAAACGAAAGCGGGGACGGGGTCGGGGAAAAAAAGGAGGAGTCGGATGCTGGTGGAACGTTCGCCGCGAGACGAGCAAGTTTCCGGATTCGCCTATAAATCCATGGCGTTCTTAGGCTGACGCGGAAAGCAGATATCATGAATTATTCGAGTCTGGTTGCTCGAATTATTCATAAGAAAACAAATGTTGCTCGGCGTAGTTGGTTCCATTCGAAAGCGGGACTTTGACTAACGCCGCGTTACGGAAGAACCGATAAATCTGCGGCTGGCTTTGTCATTCGTACGTCGATGACGCTTTAATTCAACCGCGAGAGATCTCCGCGTTTCGTTCCTTGCTTCTTAACGCTGTCAGCAAGGCGTGTGCACGTGTAACCACGAAAATGTTCCAATTAACAAGTCACTTTAACCTGGCATTCGAATTTATTGCTTAATATTGTTGCTGTAAACTGGCGTATCACACGTGCCTAATGCAACGTGCAACACAGCCACTTTATTCATTCCGTACATTCTACCCACGTACAAATGCGAAAACGTGCGGCATACTGTGTGCAACTAAAGCAAACAACGTGGTCCACAGTGAACCCTGTGCTACGCGTGGTGGAGAACGCCATCGGTTAATTTCAATTTCAAAGATTTCTACTTTCTTCTGCAATCATTTTTAAAAGGAGTTCGCGTGCACACGCGCGCGCAGAGAACATCGCAAAGATTAGAGAGACTATATCCAAATTAAGCCACTGCAAAGCATCGTCTGGCCGCGTAACGGGGAATTCATTAGAATCATTGTGCGGCACAATTAGCGGCCGCCAAGTGCAAATCAGCCTCTAAATAGTGTTCCGGCGGATCGGCCTCTCGTTATCGTGTCCCACGGCGGATTTGGCGCGAGTGATAGCAGTCTAATTCCCTGCCTTCGAGGCTGAGCCAATTAATAAATTTGTACCGGTCGGCCGGCCACAGAACAGGCCTCTGTCTCCGCCTCCGCTTCCAGAGGTATCCATTGTTGCCGAGACAATGCCGGGCTACTTGCTAGTTAGACTACCTAACTGTCCGCGGTAACGACCGAGCGCGATGTCAGATTAATTAGATTTCAAAGGGAACGACGGCGGAGGGGCGTGAGAGGGAGGAATGAGGGGGGTGGGGGGCCGAACTCTGTTTAATCAGCCATGCACCGAGCGCAGGGGTTGCCGAGGGCCGTCGACGGCAGCCGGAGAATGACGTTCATCGAAAAATACTGGAGGAACGACGACCGGCAGGCGGTCGACACGGGGCACCGGGTTTTATCGACAGAATTCTTTAATTTAAAGGCCGATCAGAGGGGTACGCGTCGTCGCGGAGGATTTCCATTCCCTGTCCGAGAGATTTCCCCGAGTCGATCCCAAGGAACGATCCACCAGCCACCGAATTCCCGTTTAACGCGCGGAGGCTGAAAACCGTTCCGTTCCGCGCCGCGGGCGCGGAAAGAAAGGGTCGCGATTCGGTTTGCATTGGATTTCGGGCGGGCGCGAACCTCGCACTCCGCTCGCACGGCGCTCGAATTCCAGCAAAAGTTCGGGCAAACACTCCGGGCACCGAGGGTGTACCGCTGCCAGAGAAACAGTAAACGCGTTCAGCGCCCCGCTCTCTATTTTCACAGTCCATTATTTTGGCACTTGGGAAAGGGAGTCTGCGGTAAGAAAGAGAACGAAGAGAACGCTCGCGTCCCGGCGACACGGTTCACGGCTCGATTACCAGCGGCGACCCCGCCGTCGCATTCCGACCGGTGTATCCAGCGACGTATCCCCGCGGCTGTATCGATTATCGAATGTTTTAGTGATTAAACGCATCTGCCGGGTGGGAACGTCGCTGGATTCGTCGTTGGTTAATCGGATTAACCGAGCGTGTCCGAGCGTTCTTTTCCGCCACCCCTTTCGTTCGTCGACGCAATGTTCGCAGGGTTATTTACAGTCCTTCAACGGCCAACGGAGTACCCGGTGTCTTAATTAAGTGATATCGCTTAGGTGTATTCAGCGGCTAGACGGTGAAACTGGCCCTAATCGATCGTGCTTTCACGCCACGGCGTTTACCCCACGTGTTGAAAAGGTTTAACCAGGCAAACTTTGTGACGCGTACACTCGTCGGTCAACCCTTTCGGTGGTCTCGCCAGCTACGGTTCACTCTTTACCTGTTGATGTGCTCCATAGATTCTTTATTACTCGGAATGCTACAAGCATCGATCGATTTAAGTATCTCCAGGACATGAGAAAGCCGACGCATTTGGAGCTTAAAAAAATCGACGGTTACCTTCGTCGAGAAACCGAGAACGTTCCGTAACTTCTTCGTCGCTGGCTACCTTCGCAATTTATTTCCGCCCTTCATGGACGGATGATCCTCGCCGACCGTCTGACTCATGTTTAAACATGGCGGGATGGATCTTGTTCGTGAATTAAATTTCCTTTAGCGACGGGCGGAATGGCTAGTTTCTTCACTTTGTACCTTTACGTTTCACTACCGAGCCGGCTGCCTCATAAAAGTATATCTTATCCCATGGAGGGTAAGTGCCGTTTGAGTGCCAAGTTATACGAGATCGTATCTGGAAACGCCACCGTAAGGTCAAGCCTCGAATAAAATTTTCACGACCGCTAATTTACGAAATGACGCGAGCTAGCTCGTCGTGAGATCGGTAGTAGGCCGAATTTTTCCGTACACAGAGCTTGAGCGCGGCACGGAATCGCGTCAGAAAACTGAAGAACCGGACGAATGAACTCGACCTGGTCCCAATCGATACTTCATAGGTGTGTAAAATTCCAGGGGGCAAAACGGGAAACAATTACGCGTGTGCGAAAATTCCACGGACAGCAGAAATCCGATGAAACCCGGGAGCAATCGGAGAGCGTTCATCGATCATTCCAACGATTACCGCAGCGTCTAAAGCGGTCTAATTCGCCGCAAAAATCTTCCCCTCCAGCGAGCAGCGAAATTCCAGGATCTCGCGAGGCGTAAATTACACGAAACGGGACAACAAGGTTCCGTTTATCGATCAGAATTCCGCGTGGTCGTTTCTTCCCGGCCGCCGGGATTCCAGCTATTCTTTCAGTGGGTAATTAATATAGAACGCGGGAAATCTCCCATACGGTGTGCGCGGTTCGAGGAGAGGTGGAGGCTGCAAAAAGGTGGCAGAAAGAAAGAGGGTCGGCCCGAAAGAACGCGACGCGACGCGGCAATTCCGGGGACAGGGGCCGTTGTCTATCTATAATGAAATCTGCAGCAATATTTTCATCGCGGCGACTCGACCAGCACTGTGGCGACGATCCTGGAAGCTGAGTTAATGTTTCCCCGCCTGTAATCCCGTCGCTTGGTAAATTTTGAATTTCATCGGTACACCTTTCGCCATCCACCCTGAATACGCGTTCTCCCTCCGTCGCTCTGCCGCCCTTTTCTTCTCCACGCGCGCCACGAAAATCCTGTGTTCTTAGAACGGAAGAAATTGAAAATTCGCGCGATTTCTCGGGGATTTCTTGAATGTTTAACAACCCGGAAGCGGGGCGGCGTGAGAAAATAGAGGCGCGCTTCTTTGGCGTTTTCGTTCGCTGAATTTAATTTTTGCGGAACCTTTCTTCGGCTCACGGGCGGACGGGATTAATAACGCTGGAAATCGTCGACAGGGATCTTGTCCGACCCTCCTCCTCCTTCGCTGATCCGTTGTTTTGAATTTTCAATCCGTGCGCGGTGAATTTCGCGGAAACAGACGAGCGGGATGCGCCATTATATAAGTTCGCAAGTCCAAACGCCGATACCATGTCGCGGCGCTGACAGAGAAAAAGAGCTGCTTGTTAGAGAGCTACGCTTTTCCCTGCGCTCGTTATAACAAAACCGGCTTACGTATTCGAATCATCAACAAGCACCCTTCCGCTTCCTCTTTCGTCCCATTTCCAATGCCGGCCGCTCGTTACAGATTTCTATTTCGTCGCTCGCACCGTAACGGAGCCCTCGTGTTTCATCTCATTTCGTGCCGTTTCGTTTCGTCTCATTTCCACTTTGGCAACGAGTAGAAGAAGAACCGGAAGTCACCCTCGCCTAGCGCGTTTCGCTGTCCGCGAATCTGTTTTCCCCTGGGCCCCCCACTCGCACTTTGCACAACGCTACATTAGCTTCCCAGCAATATTTTGCAACGTTTTCGAAAGGGCATCTGGGAAATGGTTTTCGTTCGAGCCTCGAGCAATTTCTTCTTCTTTCGTTTGCGTAGAATTTCAATTGGAAAGTTTCTCGCGAAAGGAAGTTGTACGAACATCGGAAATTAACATCGTAATTAACGTAAAGTGAGGATCGTGTCTGCACGATAGATTGCGTTACGTCAATCCATTCAGATAGAGGACATAAGTATCAAGCTGCAATATTCTTGACGACGTCCAAGGCCTGCCTCATTTTTCACAGTCTCATTTCCTCCTCTACTGTTCGCGCACTCCAACGGGGTGGAAATTTTTCTTTATAAGAAGAGCGCTCGTTTCAGTCCCGCGCCTCTTCGCGTAAGAAATTATTAATAATCGTAGAATCTTTTATCGATAATTCTTTTGACTGATATTAGCAGAGATCTAGACGGAGTAATTAATGAGCCGCTTCCATCTACTGGCTGTATTCCGCTAATTACACATGCCGTTGGAACGACGGTTAATTAAAAATTATTCGGAAAGGCGATAAGTGCGATCTCACGATGGTCCCATGAAATGGTATCGACGTCGATGCTATGCTAATTAAAGCGTCGACAAGGCTCGTCGATATTCTCGGAAGCTACCTTTTCCGCGTTTTTGAATCATTCTCCCTCCTCAAGCTCGAAACACAAACCATGACCTCCTCGTAGAAAAGCGGTTTACAGTCGTCGAAAAAGCTCGGATTTAACCGTGGCGGTTGGCTCAAAGGAGAGGGCTGGCGTGCAATTTCATTTGATTATATTACAGGAACGTTCGCAGGTGAGTTTTCAACGAGCTGAGAGTCGAGGCGGAATTACTCCGCGAGCGGTTGACATTCGGTGAACCACGATTCTCCCGCCGCGTTACCTTCCGTTCCACCTACGCCTGTGCCCCGTCTGCATCTTGCCCTCGCCCCCTCGCCTCCACCCCGCCTAAATTCAATCTCACGCCGCGTTTTCATTCATTTTCTTCGGGGGCTTTGAGGGTCCGCCGGCGTTGCTACGTTTTCGCGTCCGGCACAAAGGATCCGCGCTGGCTGGTGGCAGCAGCTGCTCCTGAAGCCAGTCACCTTCTTTCAACCGCCTCTATCTCGCCATCACCGTGTCTGAGAGATGGTCGACAGGGTGATTCATCTTCCGGGAGGGGATTATTGTGGGCTGGCTGTAGCCGAAAGCTTCTCGTGACTCGTCTTCCTTTTCGTGTCAGCTTCCCGCGCTTCTTCTTCTCCTTCTTCTTCCCCTTCCTCGTCCTCGTTGTCGTCCCCGTTGGCGGCCAGTTTTCTTCTTCTTTCCGCCGCGTCCTTCGCCGGACTGATCCCGCGGTAGCAGCTCGATGACTGCGTCCCATCCTTCCGGAACGCACGCCCGAGGATTTCTCTCGTTAAAAGCGCTGGCTGCTCCGACGAGCGGAACGTCGACTTTGGTTTCCCTCGAAACCTCGCTAAGTTCTTACTCTTCGGATTATTTTAAGCCCCTTGCATCGGTTGTTAATTCCAGTTAGATGCGGGATTGCGGGACGTCGAAATTACCGGACAGATGTGTGTTGCGCGTTACAGGTACACGCGCGTGAATTGCTTGTGACCAAATCGTTCTAGAAAATCACTGCGCACTTTGCGAAACCGAGCAATTAATTTCTTCGTGCGTTACATTTGAGACACGCGCAAATTAAATATATTAAAGGGTGTACACGTACAGAGACACAGTTATTGAAATGAAATACTTGGGAGAATTTAATAAGTGCTATCAAGAAGCTCGTGTACGCTGATTACTAATAAAAGTAATTAGAAGTAATGAGTACACCGAATATCACTAAAGATCGCATCGTCGCTCATAGCCATCCTTCGCGTTTTACGAAATACATGCACGCGTCTTTCTAACGAATATAAATGTGTTTCACGTGTGAACGATATAACTGTCGGTACCACCTGCTATTTTTGTAAAGCACGTCCATTTTATACATTCCTACATCGTTTCCGCGAGGAAAATGGCGTCTAAGGACAAAAGGAACGCGGTAACTGCGGGAGGGGCTCGTTACCTCCTCTTACCGGCGACTAATTGCCGCTTATCGATCGGACAGAGATATAGATGACACGTTTAATTACGATACGACGGGTACAGGTGTTCGTGGATAGCCAAGAACTAACTAGTAACTTCAGGATCTCCCAGGAGGACCGTGTGCCAAGATGTCGAACGGAAGTTGAGGCAACCGGGCGCTCAGACGCTCTGACAATTCAGCCGCGGGAACCAGCCGCTGGGATGAGTTTAAGAAACTGACACCGACACGTGAGCTGTTCGCCAGTTTCGTGAAATGATCCTGCGTCAGGGGAAGTCCTCGACGGCCATACACGTTCATCCAGAATGCTGGCGGAACACGCACGTGTAAACAGAGTGATATATTAAACACTCGCGATTAATTTTGAAATTTTCTTAAAGTACCGCTCAACAGTTGAAGGAAGAGAGACAGAATTGATCAGGAAACATTGCGATCGACAATCGCAGGCGTTTCGAATTACTTTTCAATGGAGACGATGAATTTTTACGGAGAAATAATGCGAGATCCGTGGCTCTTTCGTAGACAATGAGAGGAACTTGCGGGAACTGAATAGGATATGTAGCTCAAACATCGCAGCAGTTGCCATAACTTTAACCACTGTGATCGTATAGTGGTGTGCGATCATCCCTGCCATCCACGCCGCTGTATCTTCGTTCGAAGGACGCACGCACGCCACCCAGCAACCCTTCCGTATTAGAGAGGATATTTCGATCTATCGACGAACGAAATAGGTCGTATCGAAGGGCTTTCTAAGCGTACCGCAAACCCGGTGAATTGCAAGGTTACCCGGGACGGCTAGATGGAGAGTGGCCCTTGCAGAAATTGGTACCAGTGGGTGGTAGGTCTCCCAAGTAATTGAAGAGCATCGCAAGACTTCATTTCGTACAGTTTCGTAACAAAAAAAATAAATAAACCAACCGCGAGAGCAATTTGAAATCGTCAGCAAGTATTTATTCTTTCCAGTTTTTTATTAAAACGGCGGAAGTAAATGGCCTCCGGTCTGAACTTTGGCAAAGAAAAGACGAGAGATAAGATTTAATAAGCTAATGGGGCAATCGCAAGCGTTGGAAACTCAGTAGAAATTAATTTCACTTTATCTCTTGCATTATGTACCCGACGAAGAAGGGAGAACAACGAGAAGAAAATAATTAAAAATTGAAAGTTCAGCCGCAAGATCCTGAAATTTTAAGTGAACGCACACCAGACGAGACCACCGAAAGAAAATGACAAGGAAGCGGTCGGGCCGCTGGTTTCTCGAATTTTGGCAAATTTACGTGCTGTGGTCGCGGGAAACACGGCTCTGGGGAAAAAGGAAACATTTGGAACGTTTAGATTTTCATTTGGTGTGCGGACTCGTTGAAATTCCAAGCCAACACAGGAATTTGTGATAAGGAAAAGCATTTAAAGGAACTTCTTTGGAAACTTCCGGCGGGCTTCCATTCATTGAAGTTCTCGACTAATAAAAGTTTTCGCTTTAATTTCTTGGGGAACGGCTGATAATTCTTTACATCGAAGAATACTTTATGCATCAAATTTTCTGGGAAAAATTACTGGAACCTACATTGATTTCGGATACGATCTCTAAATAAATTTATACTGGATATTTGAGGCTCTTTTTGAAAATCGATTCGCAAAGTTTTATCTTTGCATAAGTTCAATATGCGCGTTAAGTTCTTTGTGCAAACGTTTTGTACTATCAGACTGAACTAATTTACAGTTGAAGTTTACCTTTGTTTCATCATGGGATGAAACAAATTTTAATGTCCATGAAATTATTAAATTATTCAAGATATGAAGGTAATAATATTAAAATGCCAATATTAATTATATAAATAAATACGTCTGAAGGAATCGATTTATAAGAATGACTTCGTGAGGTTTCACGGATTACGCTGCAAGAAATAAATATAGAAACGAATACTAATGAAATATGTATGCAAGTTACTATATTTGTATGCAGTACTATCCTCTGAAAGCTAAACGACTCCATTTTAAATTTCGCCGTACGCAGAGATGATAAATTTGGTTCAAGCATTTCCCGCGTTACTTTGGTACTAATAAATTCTACAATTACTCTGCCATGCTCACGACTGGTGATTTCATTGAAATGAAATAGTAATGTATTAAAAATATGCAGAATATTACGTCAGTAGTCGCCAGAATTTCTCTTGCACCTAATAAATTAAAGAAGTAAATAGGGGAAAGCGAAAATTTCACTCTTTTTCATCGACAGTAGAAGTCGTTGTTCCATTCTAAATCATGCCACGCTGTTAAAGATTCCGCGCGTAGAACATATGATTTCGCCATGTATCATCATACGTCCAAATCTCCATGGGCATTCAGAAAAGTTCTTTACTCGCACCCGATATTCAAACATAAATGCTAGATCTCTTTCATACGGTCTCCGAGCACTCTTCATTCGCACGAAATATTCTGTCATTCTTGTAACAAGTAGGCACATCAATCTCACCTTCCTGCCACTCGATACCCATTTCTCTTTTCAAATTTTTACATAACCAGAATATATAAAATACATTTCATCGATGTGAGCAAGATTTCCTGTTATCGACACTAGTAGAAATATAGATACAATTACGACTCTCCACGACTGAAGCCAGATTTCTCATTGCTGACACCACGGCTTTAATCTTCCTTTGTACCAAGGAGTAAACACATTTCTTCGACTGAAGCCAGATTTCTCGTTATCGCCGCGCGACTTTCTTCCAAGAAACTGGCGAGTCTGTTTCGCGATTCATTGAGGAACCAAACATTGCCGCGAGCCACTCGACCGTACGTTCGACGCTGACTCAATAACAATGTAAGTAAACATTAGCGGAATGCCAGAGGGGCACGCCTGCGTCACCGGACCGCGTGACAAAAACATACATCGGCTGATAGGTCTATCCTCTGTGCCGGCGTCCGTGTCGAAAGAACCGCTAGACCGAGGGGTTAGTCCGGTCGGTAGGTGGGAGCCGCAGAATCGACCCTGGCGCGCTTCGCGTCGCCGGGGGGTAGTGTGGCGTCGCTGGCGTCGCGGTGCGCGAGTGCTCGCAGACCTTCTCATTCCCGTACCGTAGTCCGTCTCGCGAGCTTCGAGGCGACGTTACGTGTTTGTGCACCGCGTTACCTGGCTTCGTCGCTCCCCCTGTGTTCGTGTTTCCCTAATCGGTCACAGTGTCCTCGTCTCGAGAGTTCCGGTGTCGCGTCGCGGGATACTCCGCGGCTCTGTGCGCCCTCGTGACGACAACCCTGGCCCACGACGTCCAAGCGTCGGCAACAGCGTGACGATGCACGGTTCTCCGCAGCGAGATGACGTTTGATCCGCTCGAGGCTGGTTCTCACGGTGGAAACGGTCGTCTCGCGGGCAGCATGGGCTGGATCGAACGGCGGAGGTCCTCGTGCGAGCAGTGAACGATCCTGGCGGTCGTGATACGACAACGTGACACGCTCCTCGTATATACGTATATATATATATATATACACATCTACATATATATATATAAGGGGTGGTTGTGCTCGCTTGTTTGTCAGCAGTGACGTGTGATTGTTTCGTGAAGCTGTGATCCGGGAACCGAGAAACAGTGTCGCGACGACGAGGCAACGACCGAGGAGTTCTATCGCCGTGACAGATGAGCAACAGAAGAGCACCAAACAGCCACGGCTTCGATCTGACCTCCGACGTTGGAATTCGTAGATCGCGTGCTCCGTGCGACCGATAGCGAGCCCCTCGTGTGTATGTGTGTTGGTGTTTAGTGCGGACACGGCGGATCTCGTGTGTCGCCTCCGTTCCAAGGTGAGTTTCGCTACGAGCCACTGAACTTGTTCCGTTTTACTCACGCGGACAGCGGCTAGGGCCTGGTCCGCTCGCGCAGGTTAATTAGCAGAAACGCCCGGCCGGCTGTGCGTCACTAGGAGTCGCGTTTTATGCCGCGGTTACGCGGTAAGAACGCTCCGGAATTGATCGTCCGCCCCGCGGTCCCTTTAATGCAATCAGGCTGCTGACAGTGATGGATTCGGCCTCGGAGACTCGTTTCGCGTTCAAGTTTCGACGCGTCTGCGTGAAACTGATTTCACTCGCCCGCTCAAGAGATTCGAGGATTGCGTGCACCGTACGCGCTCGTTCCAGCTCGCCTCTCGATAATTTTCGCGACTGTTCGTTGTTTACAACTGACTTGCATATCTACGTTTACCTTCTAAAGTAAACGCACGAATTTGTCCGTTCGTTTCGCGTTCGTATAAACACGCACGGCCCACCGAACGCGCACGGGGGTGGGGATTCAATCAGAACACGTGTAGCGTTTTATAGCAAAAACCGTATCGGTTAATAATAATATTCCGCTCGTGCTCCCGCGCCACAAATCATAATTCACCAGTTTTCGGTTACGGTACATTATATTCTCTAATATTTCCATTTATCATCGGAACCGCGATCGCAACGCGTACCAAGCGCTATTTCAGATCTCACCCCCCTGGCCCACTGGCGTTGTATTTTCGATCCGGCTGGGTCGAAAATAAATTTCACGTGCACCGCGTTACATACCATCGTGTATCGCGCGATGTGTATTTATCGCGCTATTATGCGCCATTTAAATGGAAGGGGAAGAAGGGGTGCTTTCGGAATTCCTTCGGAAAATATATCGACTCCTTAACCATATTTATTTGCGCCCCTTTTTCTCTCTCTCTCTCTCTCTCTCTCTCTGTATATACGTCTGCGTGCGACTGTATTTAGCGTTCACGGGCGCATTCGTTCGCACACGCGACAATGTATCAGTCCCAACCCCCTTCCACCCCCTGTTCTATCAATAATTTGCATAAACCGGGTGCAAAATTTACGCGTTACGCGGAAGAGGCGGCAGCACGGTGCTCCTCGCGAACTGGAAAGTGGATTACAAGTTACGGGCTGGCCGATTTATGCGGCCATTAGACACCTGTAAGCTCTTAATTACTCGCGCCTAGAACTTTTCGACGCGAAGAATTTCAGTGTTGCTCCCTTGGCGCAACGCGGCGAGGGGGTAAAGAAAGAACGCGGAGGTTAGTTGTTTCCGTTCCACGGTGAATGAACGCTGGGTACCGGCGTTCAATGGTCGAATGATATCGATGGTAGCTTTGTTGTCAGTCGCAGAAACTATTGCCAGCATTGTCTATTCGCGGCCCTTGCCTGTATTGAATTCGCTCGATTGTGTTTCGTTCTTTTACTCCTCGTTTCCACGTTCTTGTTTTTTCCTTTGGTCCCGGTGGCACGTGTTGCGCTGGGAAATTTTGCTAACTGGATTCGAACAAATGGGATCCAACAGGAGACGGTGGGACGCTCGTGTCTCCGTTCATCAGAAACCTTCAGCGCATTCTCTTCTCCCTTTCAATCGCTGAACGATCGTTTTTGCGTTACGTTTGTTGAAGACTTCAGATGGCAATATCAAGAGTTTGCAATCAAAAAACTAATAAACGTATCGATGCACGGCGAATTTCCTGATACGTTCCATCGAAATCAAAGACCTCGAACGTGTGACTCGAAATTAACCACGTTGAAGTGTAAAATGTGTTCGCGTTAAAAATCAGCCAAGCGTTTTATTGGTGTTCATGCAAATTTCGATCCGATTTCCATTCATGGACACGCGTGGAAATTGTTATAGCGAAATGCGACTGACGATTTTTCCCTGGCGGAACGATAACGCAGAAAAATCTGGGAAAATGTCAAACGGTACGGGCGCCCGTGACGATTGTCAAGGATTTCTCGAATTTATCGCAGGAGACATTCCTTCGGAAACGTCAAGTATCCGTAGAGCCGACGCACGCGTTCTCTGATTCGCAGATTTAACCAGATACTCAATCGACGAGGCGGCGATGCAACATCGACAAACACGTACGATACCTTTCACGGTATTCGATATTTGCATACAGGGAATTGATGGACTTCAATTTCCCGGGGAACCCGGCGCGCGGCGACTCGTTCGAAATACAAAACGTACAATCGAATATAATTCTCCTCATTAATTCGCATGCGATACGTCGTGATATTAAAAAAAAAGAGCGCGTTTTAACATTTCGCGTACAGCAAAGAAGCATTAAAATGGAATATCGTGTACAACGCGGAAGGTTCGTAATCGCGCCTGGAATTATTTCGAGCACGTTTATTCAAGTGAGATTGGCTGAGATTAAAGGCATTTTTAGATACATATCCGCGTAACATTTTACTAATGAATTAAAGGTAAAAATTGTCGATTATCGAACGGTGCGTATGCGAGAGATCGTATTAATCGGCATGGGGAATTGGTCTAGCTCCGACTCGACGCGCGCTTGTTCGAAAACGCGTCACGTTGGACCTTCGTTTCGAAATTTTTTTGCGCTTCTGTCCCATCGCAGGAACGACGGAAGCCGCGCTGGCAGCCATCGTTGACGAGCGACGTCAGGCTGGTCGAAACGCAGGACAAACATCCGCTCGATGTGTGCCGAGGGAATATTCCCGGCAGTGTGTTTTAGCTGTTCACTATCAGGACTGGATATTGATACAGACGCAATATCCTTCCAGGAGCGATGTGTCGAGGCGGAACGCTAAGTCTCGCGTTAGTACTGGCTGATATTAGAGCAAACAAAAGGGACGCGGAATGAATATCGGAGCGAAGGCGGCGATGAAAGGAGCAAGTTGCCCGGAGTCTGATTATGTCGCGGGGAGCGATCCGTTCCGGTGGAACGGAGCCGTGGAGTAGTCGTCAAAGAAAGAAGCCAGGAAGCGAAGTCAAAGAGCCGGCTCGCCATCGCAGCCTCGTCGAGGCGCGTGCACGTGTCTCGATTCTTGGATGCGCAGGAATTCGAGTTTCATCAAAACTTGCGGCTTCCGCGTCGCCTCTCGCCCCTTGCTCGCTCGTGTCTCCAAAGATTCGACGTTTTGAATCCGGGATCTAAACGAACGCTCGTGGTCGGGAATTTTTGAATCTCGCGCGAAACGTGGGTACGATTGATCGAACCGAATTTCGGAAGTTCGATCAAAGTTCGTCAAGCGACTCGAGCAGCCGAGCAACCGAAGTTCCCAGCGATTAAGCGAACGATCAAGGACGACGTTTCCCAAAATTGGTACGAAGGGACAGCTCGATCGAAAGAATGCGAGCCAGCCCCGAATCGTGATCAGAGTTCTCAGAGCGGATAATACCCCGTAATTAGAACTTTCGGTTAGGTACAATATTCAATTAGAAGGCACTCTGGGAGTACAGCACTTCATCTTCAGTGTCCTCGATAACTGTACACCTCTATCACCGGACCACTAGACCACGAATCTCTCTGCAATCGATAAACCACGCAATTAGAATACTCCAGTACCGGGTACGCCGGTTAATAAGTCGTGCGCTACGTGATCCTTTCCAATTTCTACCCCCGTCGAGGGAACCGTTTCTCAAAATCGTCTCGCGTCGTCGCGTCCGCTTCCGCCAGACGAGAGGGCCCCGTATTTCATGGATGTTTCGACGAGCAGATATAGAAATCCGCCTCTCCCGGCTGGCTGTTTTCGAAAGTTTAACGTATACCCAGGAATATTGCGGCACTTTTCCATCGGGATCCTCGACGGAAGAGGCTCCCGCATTCAAGGCACGTAATCCATGCTCCGCCGTGTGTCGCCAAAGATAAATCAGCCGTTCTCTATACGGAGACGGAGGAAATTTTGTCCGATCGGTGAAATCGTCGGCCCATTGGTTACCAC
Source organism: Xylocopa violacea (assembly GCA_963969225.1). NCBI lineage: Eukaryota > Metazoa > Arthropoda > Insecta > Hymenoptera > Apidae > Xylocopa > Xylocopa violacea. The sequence goes on along the minus strand of CAXAJV010000002.1, from coordinate 31,829,296 downwards.
TCGCGCCACCATTTACGTCGATTAAACGTGCGATCGCGACGCGGTCACCCAGCCCACCACCGATCGTGAACGGTGTCGACGATGCGCGACGCTTTCCAAGCTGAGAAATTTCGCCTGAAATCGTCGAAAGTTGTGCGAATGTTTTTTTTTTTTTTTTTTTTTTCTTGCAAATTGGAATCGATGCGACTGTTCGAACCGCCCATTGTTTAGAGCGGTCGAAGATCCGTTTCAAATTGAACTCGATCGAGTTTCATCGCGCGATACGAATCGCGAGACAAAGGGCTAGATAGAATCGGTAATTTTTCACCTTTCGCAGGGACCGGCAAATCGAAGTTTACGACCCCCCGTTGGTTCCGCGGACGCATGAAAACGTCGACGTTCCGCGTGTGTCATCCCCTCGCTTCCTCTGGCACGTTCGCCACCCCTACGTCCCTGTCGCAATCGCGTCTACTCGCCCTCCGCGCGACGAGAAATTATTTTCACTCCGCCCAACGATCGTAACTCGTCGCTAAGCGATTAGTGGAAGATCGTTCTCGCGATTTCAACGTGTTTTCCCGATCGTGAAATCCATTGCGCCCGTTTTAGTTTAATGGACAACGAGCCCGTGAATAAATGCAGCCCTCTCGGAACGCGGCGCGTATATCGGGTCCGCGCTCGCGACACGTCGAGCGTTGAAAAATTCCTAGTTTATCGTCGCAGCCTGTATTCGAGGTCGATTAAAATCGGGAAAGTTACAGCCATCGGAACGCCATTCTTCCTGGTGGAACGGTGAACGCCGAGGAGCGCTCGTTCCCTCGATTTTCGCGCAACAATTACGATAGATCAAATTCCAGAATGGGAACGGGGAGAGGGGTTGGACGCACGGTTTCGTGACTCGCCACGGTGTTTTGGCAAGTTCGCGAGGGCAGAAATCGGGTGGCGCTTTCAACGATCTATATTTGTTCGCCCACGATACGTTGGTTAAACGGTGATTCCGAAGTTAGACCGTAAAACGAAACATCCTTCACCAGAAACAGAATGGGTGGACCGCGGTGTCATTTCGTGCGTCTCGCGTTTGGCCAGCTTCCATGCCCGGTCGAACTCGCGGCGCAGAATTATCGCGTGTCGCGACCGATCGAAATTAAGTCGCGGAACCTTCGACGGCGACCGGGTATCGATCCTCCGCTCTTTGCACCCTGAACGTGGTCCCTGGGATTCTGGAAAGTCGGGGACAGTTTCGAACGTTTCCTCCCTCGCGACGGAGTTTGTCGCGGGCGCGAGTCATCGCGGTCGAGCAAAGTCCTTCCGCGGCATTTCCAACCGCCCCAAATAAGCTCTCGAGTGGTCGAGCAACTTTTTCTATAAATCAACGACCGGCGAACGGTCCGGAACCGGACGGAGCATTTAACCCCGCGCGTCTGCGACCATCGTCGGAGCGCTCCGCGAAATTTCCATCGAGACTCGAATAGATCTCGCGGACCCGCGCGAAGGAACGGGAAAGTTCGAGGCGCATAATTTCTCTCATTGTTATTCCGGTCTGCCTTCTTGCAATTCACTTCGGAGGCTTTCCGAAATCGATAAATGCTAAATATCCGCGGACTTACAAATTCTTTCGCAAAAATTGGCCATCGCGAGCGAATAAACGATCAAGTTCAATTCCGTTCTCCGATAAAGTGACGCTTTTCGAAACAGATTCCCGTCGATATTCCGAGCTCAGTTTCTGGCTTATTGTTCTGGAGTGTGTCGGTGGCGAGGCACAGAGGTTTGCTGGTTTTCTGCCCGCCAGACAGAGAAATACCAGGCAATCTCGCTGGTTCCTTCTCTGGAAGAGGGCAAAGGCAATCATTGTCCGTGGTGTAACTCGATTCCGGCCGGCTCCACGTCGACGATTGGCTTCTGCTCGAAATCGACTCCACGTGGCCCCTTAATATCCTCGAGCGTTAGGATCCTAAAGGGAGATCAATAAGATTGACCCGTTTCGATGGCGTATCGCAAAGTCTCGACGAGAGGGAAAAAAAAGGAAGTAGAAGGGAGAAGAAAAACAGACAAAACAACGCGACGAACGATCATCTGTAATTGCTTCCTCTCGTGCGGAAGATGTACCAAGCATTACGTCGATAAATCCCGATTCTTCGCGAATCGGATTGTTCCGCGAGACAGCTTCGTTCCTCGACGAGCTTCGTCGAGTATCGGTTGTACACCGAACTCGTATCCATAATTTCACCGACTGTTGTAATAAACAGTCGATACCAGGTCGCGTCAGATAGGAAAAGGCGTAGCCCACCTCGTAGCAGACGAGGGGGTTGGACGGGGTGCGCGCGGTGCAAGCAACGAGGTGGTTGCATGTGGGACGGGATGAGAGATCATCGGGAACGTTTCCGAATGCCTTTGACAGGGGAGTCAACTCGAAATTGGTTTCTCAGACGGCATCGATCCGGTCGACTCCCCTTTTCGGTTCTGGCAAGCGAATCGAGAAGTAGATTGCCTTAAGTGGGCGATAATGCTTTTCGCCGGGCGAGGATTCGGAGATACGGTCGTTACACGGAACGTACACGCGCGCGTACGTATTACAACGCGCAACGTCGGATGGGGAGCGTGTAGGCGCGGCTTCCCTTACCTGCATACAGCCCCCCTCGTTCAGGTACATAGATTTTAAGCTCGCGAGCGGTTCGACGAGCCGGCTGATGCCTTTGTGCTCGGCGGCGGTCTTCGTGCACACGAACGAGCACGAACACGCGGCCTGAAACACGTTGATAAGTTCTTCGCCGTGCAATAACACGTCCCTGCCCTCCTGGCGGCCCCTTCGCCCAGCTCCCCGCTTCCACCCCCTGTCGCCGCGACGCTCGAGCGTCCTCTTGTTCCCGCTGTTCCTGCCCCGGCCGCGAAATGTCTGTCGTCCCTGTATATACGCAGTAATGTCCAAGAGATACTCGACATATCTGCGTGACGTCTCGAGGGTGCAGATGTCGTATCAGGGCATTAGCATCGGTCTCAGGATACTCCGGTGATTTTCGAGGACATCTCGGAAATGCCCGCGATCCGTATCTTCCGCGGGCAGAGGAGGCGGCGGCCGACAGGGAGGAAAAGCACTTTCCGATATCGATGATTCCCGATGGGTCGCGCGTTTGCGCCACCCTTGGGCCATGGATATTTACAACGGGGGACTCGACGGGACGGAAAGGACTTTGGTGTGCGCTCGAAATACTTTGGGGGGGGGGCTGAATTCGTCGAGCCTCCAGGACACGACATCCCCGGGCGCGATTCTATTAATTCTCGTCGCTGGAAATCTGGCTCATCCCGGGCCCGTGAATTCCGCTCCGCGCTAGGAAATCGACGATAAATCAACGGGCAGAACGAGCAAAAACCTCGGGACCTCCTCGAAGGCTAATTTCACGGAGAATCGATGCATCATCCGGATAGAAAGAAAACGCTGCCCGAGTTCCTCCCGGTGTGTCGCGTCATCGCGCAATTTTTCCAACCCTTTGTGCCGCGGGGATTTCCGCAACAAAAGCAATAAATCGGCCGTCTATGTGCCACGCGGAACTGACCTATGCCGCCGCGGCGCGCCGCGGCTGCGTACACGTATCCGAGCCCCTTTCGGACCCCGGTCCCTGGGAGCGAGCTGTATTTCAGCACAATACTCGTCCATCCTTGTCTCGAGTCGACGAGGAAGCTGCTAGGGGATGCCGGTTCCCTCCGTGCGATGATTGTAGCACGGCTAGACCTTTGTGAACTCACCGCAAACTTCGCGGTAGCAGCGAGCGTCCCGGCGAACAAATTTCCCCGGCAAAAGGAAGACGAATTACGCCCCCGCGGGAATATTCGACCGTCCCAGGCCTCCGACGCTGGATCCTGTGTGTAGGCTTAAGATGCAAATCGTAAGTCGATGCCGACTACTCGAGGCCGAGGCTCGCGCGCAAGGATCGAATTTGCCTCCACTCGGAGGGCAGGAGGGTCGAATTTTTACGCCGCCATTCGTTCTGTTTTAATCGTATTCGCTGCGTCCTCGTGTTTACCGTACGTTAATTGAAAGCGTCCGCCGCGACGGATTCTTTCAGACGCGGATAACAGCGGGGAAGTGAATCCTTTGAGAGAGAATACGTTCCGCTCCTTAGCAGTCTCGAGGCTGCTTTCTTTGATTAAAGGCAACGGATAAGGGAGGAACGCAGCGGCGCGAACAGTCGGCGCAGACTGAGCGCCTGAAATTCTCGATGCAGCGCGTTAATTACACGCAAGAAACGCTCGAACACGCCGAACATAACGTCTAGCTACCGGTATAACGTAATAGTTATCATGGCAAAGGTGATTAACATCCCCTCGCTAATTGGTGATCCCGTGTGTCAATTAATATAACAGCCTTTCGCAACGCGCGCAAGCGTATCCGCGAACAGTTCCACGGACAAAACTACGATCTGCACCATTGTTACGTCAGAGATTACACGATACCAGCGGGTTATACTAACGCATCATAGCTATCCCGACTCTCGTTCCCGCGCGTCGCTTTTCACCGGTTTCCCTTTACTGTCGCCTCCGTCGTTCATCTTTCTACGCGGCAACAGCCGTGCAAGCTCGTTGTTTAATACCGTACACGTCCCTCCCCTCGCCCTCCCTTCAGCCTGCATCCCCCGGTTTACTCACCAATAGGATTAGCACTAATTGGATACGGATCGCGGGATGTCGTTTAGCGTCGCTGAAAGCTTATCGACGTACGCGAGCGAGACGTCGAGCGTTCTTTGATCGCGAAATCGACTGCGTGAAGGGCGCGTGAATACTTTTGCATAATTCCCGTCGCGCCACCTGCCCCTTTAGTTAGGCCATCGAATATGTATGAGGAAATAACAGCGAAAATGAATTCGCCGCTGTTTACGAGGGCCCCCGCCGTCTTTACGATCCCGTGATCGCGTGCTCCGACGAGTTGTCAAATTCGCGGTGAATTTTAAGAGGCGCCAGGGGTGGATCCGCCCGCCTCGGATGAATCTCAGCGGAGATGACAGCTTTTGGGCGATGAATTTTTCCCCGAACGATACACTGAGAATTATTTTCGTAGCGTACGAGCACGAGCATCGATTGGCTCTGTCAACTCGAGACCTGTAATCGATGCACGTGCACCTGACAGATTTTCAAAATCGTTTCTCTCGAAAACGGCACGTCGCGCGAACGAATCTCGTTTTGCAATTTTTATTCGTTTTTACGCCTCTTTGATGGTTCTTCCACGATTTGAATAATAGCTGATGTTGTTGGGGATTTTATGTAACAGCGGAACGAAAACAGCGGGAATCTTGAGGCACGTTTCCGCGCGCGTGTCAGCGCGGTTACAACTTAAATGGTTTCTCGCGAGGACTACGAAAACACGTTACGGTCACGCTGGAAAGCTTCACCGTGGCGTTGAAATCAAGGGACGACGTAGACGCACGGAATTGCATCGGTAATATCGTCGAGATAATTCTGTTATCAGCATTCTACCCGAAACGTTACGACGGATCGACTTCTGTCGTCGCTGGTTTCATCCCTCGGCGAGTTTGTGCCGCTCGCCAGAAATGGGATTTCGCTGTCTTCCAGGGAAATGTTATAACAGTTAAATTGGAGCCTCGACGATGGCGAGAGAAGGCCAGCTAAAATATACGCGACTCGCGGTGCAATAACACCAGCAACTGTCGATCGTTCGCGCGTTCCTCTTCGTACCTGCGCGTTAATTTCAACGAGACCAGCTGCTGAATAAATATTATTATCCCCCGATTGCGTCACCGTGTTCTTTTATAGGCTGCTCGAGTGTCGATGCCGCCGTTGAGACTCGATATCGTTACAGCATCGTGCGGTGGAGGATCGAACAAGTTGCGCCATAAACGGGTGCGCGTCTTTTAATAGCTGCTTCTTTCGCTATCTTTAGCCAGAGGCGCGTGTGTGTTATTCTTTGGCCACGTCATCGCCATCCAATATAATTTATCGATATTCCCCGCGACAGTTACTCAACATTGCAAGCGATGACCAGACATCCGCGTCTGTTATAATGAAAAAGCGGAGTAACCGCAGCGTCGAGCGCAGGGACGGAAACGCGTTTCGAGAACGAAGGGGTTGAAGCGTCCCTCGCCCAAGCGGCTCTGCAGCCAGGCTGAAAGGGCAATTTAGCGAGCGGTGGAGCGGCTCGACGGCTACTAGATTTTCGGTTTTCTGAACTCGAAAACGCATATAATGATCCGTGAAACGAGCGGCGAATAATCTTACCGCAAACGAGGGGCGGTCGAACGAGGCTGCCACCGGATTCGTCTGAATTTAAATCGTCAGGTTTCCGGTGACAGCCGACCTGGGCTCGACCATAATACGAAATACGCGGTGACGGTGAACCGCGATAAACGGGACGACCGAGCTCCCTCGGGGCATAAAATCGAAGCACGGAACCATCGCGGCGGGGGCGTCGAAAGTTACAGGCGTGACCGCGACGCGAAATTTGCTCGCGCGATAATAGGGAACAATTTTTCGACAACCCTTTTCCCTCTTTTTTTTTTTTTTTACCACAAACGACTGCGATTAACGAGAGGTCTACCGCTCGACGGATTCAGTTTACGCGACAACTCGACGGAGATATCGAGCATCGTTTTTATCGGTGGTCAGTTTCGGGTAGCTTTGGACTTGAAATGGGATTTAACCGGCTGCTTATAATCTGTTTCTGGCATACGCGGTGGTTTCCGGTCTTAGTGTTTCTGTCAGGGCTTTTGTGGTCGAAATGAACACCGAGGGTATAATTTCTAATTTGCGCGACTGCCTTCTGGATACGGGGCGAAGGTATTTAAATGAAGTGCGAGGGGATGCGGTGCGGTTTATAACGCGACGCGATGATGCAGAGTTCATATCTGCATCGTTCGCTGTACACGTCGCCGCTTTAAAATATTATGTTGTTCCATATAATATAACAACGCAGTCCAGTCTGTAACTCTAACTGCGCGGTTTTTACTGAATCATCGCGCAAGAATAACTCTTCGTCCCCAGCAATCGCCATGATTCACCCTCGTTCCCGTGAAATTGTCCTGCCACTCCTAATTCCATTCTTCCACTCGCGGCTTTCCGACCGATCGAACCTCACCTCTTCCAGATAAATAGAATTCCTAATGGAACACCGTCGCACATCGGACGAGAACAACTGAGAATTCGCGTCGACGCCAGTACACCGTGTATCGGTGGCGAGTACCTGTAGCTTCGCCCCCGCCGTTTCTTTGACTCCTTTGAGGGGAAACGAGCTGACCCGTCAACTTTCCGACTCACGATGATCACAGGGGCATGAAAGCGCGACACTTGGTTCGGCAATTTCGCAAGAAGACCACCCGGCGGCGGCAAAGCATTCACACTAGAATTAGCCTGGGCCGGCGCGCGAGCTTTGCTTCAAATTTAATAGCCCGTGCAGAGAAGTCTCTGTAATTAGCTGGCTCGGTTTTTCCTCCCCGCCGCGTGCCTCCACGGGCGTCCTCCTTTCTTCTTCGAACGCCCGGCGAACGGGCTGCTCTGTTTGCCCGTGGCCCGAAAAACCTGCACACGCCTGTCGTGTAAACGACATTAGGAGAGTTCACAGGCGAAGTTTCGCCAAGGGGCCGGGCCAGGCCAGGCCAGGGCCTCCGTTTGATGCAGACTTTACGGAAGAACGGATCTGCGGTCGGCTGCGCCTCGACCGACCACCGGATTTACCGCGAGCCTCGAATCATCGAGAGAGTTCGCGTTCCCCGATCCTGTCCCCGCCGTCTTAATCGCTAAACTAATGATTAGTTAGGCATAAGTCTCCAGCTCTTGCGACCGTCTCTCGTTCTCCGACCAACGTTTACGTAATCCACCGAGTTCCTCTCCCGATGCCAGTTCTCCAGAAAGAGCCGACGAGAAGATGAGTTTGATTAGTTCGAGATTAGAACGGGATAATCAAAGTACTGGGAGAGCTACTCGACTGGTCGACCGAATCGGATGATCGCGAGTCGATCGCGCGCGGTTCGTTCGTCCTGAAGATACACCTCGGTGTGCACGACGCGACGCAGCTCGGACAATTTCCAGCGACGCTATCCGAAACCCGACGTCCAGTTGAAATTGCTACTTGGGACAATTACAGCACGCTTAACAACACCTTGGCCGCTTGGTTTCCGGATTAGCCAGCCGGCCAGTTGCGATTCCAACTTGCGCGGCGTGATTGTTTGCCAACAGGAAGTCCACGGCTCTCTGCTCCCGGGGTAAAAGTGAAAACATCGTTTCGGAAAGTTCACCGAGCCGTCGTCCAGCGCGATACACCCCGACCACGGAGAAGCGAGCGAGAGAGACACGGTTCTCGTCGGGATTTACGCGAGCGCCGCGCCATTGGGATCGGTGGATGAGGTCGAATCCTAACGCCTCGACCCTGAGCTTAACCTTACGTAACGTTCCCGCAGGCGTACGACGATAAATCTTTCGCTGGGGCATTAGTGGCCCCGTGTCCCGCAGCCCCCGCTGCACGCGTACACGGCCACCCGTTTCCGGTCGGTTGCTCAATAGCTTTACGAGTTCATATTTCCATGCCGTTTCGGGATCAGCGTCCGAGAAGCTTTGGGAGCAGCGAGATTAAGGCGTAAGCGCGCATTATGCGGTCAACCGAGGAATTCTCGCCTCAGGGTTGGTTGGTAATCAAAAAACTGCACGGCTAATGAAAGTAAAATGTCCAGGGGACGAGGGTAAGATGGTTGTCGGTGATTGATGGTTCGAGGGCCAACGGGGATTATGCTCTGGTTGTGGTTACCGCATTTCGGGTCGCTGATTTGATTGCGTGGAAATGTGGCTGAGACCGCTGGGGAACAGTGTCAGAGGGGTTGAGTAGTTTGTGTAACACTTGCGGGCGAAGTGGCGCCTCTCATGCGTTTTAAGTCGGCCTTCAGCTTTAAAAATCTTTGCTTTTACAATTTTGCAATGATGTTGTCTTAAGATTCCATCCGAGGTATAATTTAATCGTTGGTCGTTGAAAACCTTGAATGGTTTCAAGTGACGCGGGGGTTGAATGCTGGGTCGTTTGCACAGGGTTTCCAAGGCGGATTTCAATGCAAAATTTGTGCACGCTTTTCAACTGCACTCGATATTTTTGTGTAACATGCATTCAGAATTATTAGTATACGTAATAAAGAAATGCATGAACGTACAAACATGTAATACTATCCGCTATATATAAAAATAATATTTACTCGTGTGCACGCGCGGAGATTGAATATTTTCTCTATTTATGTACATTCGGTACATAAACTGGATATTTTTCTGTGTGAATTTTATTGAAAAGACAAACAGCGAACCGTAAATAAAAAATGATCAACAATTCGGTAATTGAAATCATTTTTTACAAGGCGTGCGAGCTATTTTGTTACTCTACTTTTCACGTTCAGCGAAATATATATTTTTTCAGTGTAGTTGCCTCGCGACTTTGTTAAAGTTGAATTAAAATGGCTGCTCGTTTGTCGCGCGAGGGTTAATTAAAAAAAATCACGCATTTTTATTGTAACTCGCGCAGCAGAACTCCGTTTATGCGAACTCGTGGAATAACAAGCAGTCGATATATACAAGTCGTTCGTATAATGAAAGTTCGCCAACGCTTTCCGTTCCTCATGAACTTCGATGTTCTTCATCAAATTCCTCGCATGGCAATCGAAAGCGGGCTATAACATTCGAAATCGCGGAGGTCAGTTACCGAAGCGAAAGACAAACCACGGCCGGTGATATACGCTTTGAATCGAATCGCAATTACATGTGACGGGCGCAGTCTTCATCCACCCTGACCCTCCCACGGCTCGCAGAAGCTATCGCGAAGAGTTACGTTCGTTTTACGTGCTTTATCACAGCATGAAGCTCGGTTTGATCGATGCGAGCCACAATTTTTTGCGAACCTCTACAGAACGTCCGGACGATTTTGTGCGCGTCTACGTATGATCGTCCTCCTCCACTGTCGGAAATTACGACTCTTCAGCCGCTAGCCCACTCGCTGGCTTAGCGTTCGAACATTATACGAGGTCGCTTGATAAATCCGCAACGGACGTGACGCGATCAAACCGTTGGACGCATAATCTGCTTTAACGTACGTATCCACTTGATTTTCCGCGTTGTACGCCACTTTTTATTTATCACCCTTTGTACTCTGTTCGTGTATACCGCTTCTTTTGTTCGAAACACGTGCTCGTCGCTGATAGTGGTAGTTAACAATCGGAGCGTTGTATCGCGGTTGTTTTTTCGTTCAATAACGATCGACGCGGTACAGTATCCGTGTAACGAGAACGGCGCTTCGCTGCAGTCGCTCAGTTTCAAAATCAAAGTTATTAGATTATTCATGCACCACTAGCGACTGCGCAATCGAAGATCGTCGAGCGTACCAGAACGAACATTAGGAGTGAAAATTAGACGGACGCTAAGGGGTGAACGTTAAACAACCGTGTGCTCCGTGAACTTTGGAACGTGAGATCAAAGAGATCGAAGCTTGCGACTCGCACCTCAGATGTTACCGATATTTCTGATATTTCTCTCCCGCCTTGCTCTCCCTCTCTCGCCCAGCTAATTTTCGCCAACAGCCGGGCAAAGGGTTCCACGGTTTTCCATTCGGTTGAAGGCTCGAGCGGGCTGAGAGGTACAAGGCGAGTCGGTTCGTCGAGGATCAGCTTCGCCAAGTATTTTAATTCGCCATCGGATAGTTTCTGCATACCAATGCCGGGAATTCTTTTCCTTTGATCAGGCGGCCCGTGATTCCACGCGGCCCCGCCCATTCGCCCACGCCGTTTGCTGTATTTTCCAATTAACGCGAAAACCGCCCGCATACTTGCTCGATCCCGGCCAGCGAAGGAATTGTTTGGTCGGAAATCTAGCGAGACCCGTACCACTCGCCTCTTTTGCGGCGCACCGTTCGGAATCTCGCGTGTTTTCACTTTCGCTTTCCGTTCGCCCCTTTTTGCGTCGACTCCACCGTTCACCCTATCGCTCTGCTCCTTTTCCATCGCGGACGAGATCGATATCCGTAGCAGATTCTCGAAAGAATTGCCTCCTCGCGAATTGCACTCGTAAGAATAACCTTGTTCCGTCTTATAATCAGGGGGTGCAATATCTATTAATTCTTTGCATAATTCTCACAAACGTAAAGCGTAGTCGTAGATCTTCCGTTGCGAGACACCAGGCTGAAATATTCCCGCGACAGGGCGAAGACAGTTCGGATTACGGGGCGAGCGGATGACACGATCGATCGGAACGCGCGATTTAACATCGTATCGCCTGTTTTGTTTGATCGGTCGGCAAAGTTAGCTGGCCAGAAACATGTTGCATAAACGGGGCGTGTTGCATCGACGTTCCTTGCGCCCGGTCCGCGGCGGTCCTCTTTGATAATAAGTGGCAATTTGTGCAGAAATTCATGGCTCTATCGGCAGCGAAAGGGAAAATCCTCGTTACGTATTCGCCGGGAATTTATTCGGGAGTCCGTATAATTCTGGGCTCGTCGGGCGTGAATAATCGAACGGGCTTCACCTCCGTGGGCAAACCGAGAGATTTCTTACTGCGCCGGACACTGTCCGCTGGTGCACTTTGCATAAAAATTGAAACCGCCACGATATTGGAACGATCGACCTAAATAATAGAACAACGCGGGATTAAAAGTAGCTACTCAAATTGAACCAGAAAACGCAGAAGTTTAATAGAAATTTTGTCAACAGCGTAAACCTGTGCTACCGTCTCCAGTCATCGCGTTCATGTTATTGCTGTAAAATTACGCGCGTTGATCTTAATTAAGGAACACAAGGGCGGACGAAATTATTTCGCAAAATTCGTCGCGTGCTCGTTCGGCGCGTTTCCTTTTAATCACGGGAAGGAGCCGCGACTATTTTACCATAAACTGAGCGCGATACAGCAAATCGCATTAGGGCGGAGTGGTTCGCGGCCTCGCCTCACGCTCAAACAGCCAAATTGGATTTAGTTCTTAAGCTCTGAATTTCGTTAGGGGACGACGGTGAAATTGCGGGACCGCTCCTTGCGTCGGACACGCCCATAATAAACGGGGCCCGGCTAGAAACCCTCGCCTGGCTTTTACGAGGGAGTTAAAAATGCTTCACGGCCGCATTATCGAGTCCTAATGCCTCGTGACGCGTACGCCGCGGCGCCAGCCGGATTTCTGAATAAAATATCATCCCGCTGCTGACCGGTGCCGCGGCTCATACATTTTAAATCCCCGCGGCTTTACCGTAACGCGGCCGTTAAGAAATGGAGAAAATGCGGGCAGGAATTAAAAAAACAGAAGGGATTTCCACTACGCAATCCGAATTCCGGCGTTTTATGCTGGTGCTCGCGGGGAAGCTCGGTTCATTTCCTATTTTACATGTCGCGACCAAGCCAAAAGCTTCCCGGTTTTGAGCGCGCCAGCAAGGAATGCTCCCGCCCCACCCTCGCGTTCTATAATATGCAAAAAACGGTAAATCCTGACCGCGCTTCTGTTTACGTTTGAATTGCACTCTCCCGCGGTCTCCTTTTTGTCGTTGATGATGAATGATGGGGAAACTCGGTTGGCTCGCGCGTACGCGAGCAACGATGATGATGACGAATTTTCTGTAGGTGCTGTCGGGTGTTTTAGCAAAGTGGTAAAACACTGATTGACGGCGGACGAAGATAGATCTGCGCGTCGTTAGTTGCGGCTCGTAGCGAATTGTACTGTCCGCCTGATTAGTGCTCGTTTATACTACTGAATACTTTGCAGTCCACGTTCGCACGCCCTTTAACGATGCCTGACCTATGTTAATTTTATACAACTAATGACTTACTACCTGTTCAATGTCTAGTACGTGAAATTTATGCTTTTTTAAGTTAAATTTTTATGAATAAATTGTTACTACAGTAGCCTTCAAAAGAAATTCAATTAAAAAGAAATTCAATTTGCAGCAGCATAGTTGTAGTGCTAGATGTAAAGCAGTATTTTAAGGGATGTTAGCAGCAACAAAGCAGCGTAAAACAGCAACGAAACTAGCGAACGAAACGTTTAACCTTTCCAAAAAAAATCTCTCCAGTGATATTGCACCGTGGGAGAGTTTTTCTTAGTTTTTCTAATTAAACTGTAGTTAGTTGCGCTGAAATAAATTCCTACCACGGAATTAAAAAAACTACGTCCAGCGTTTTCTGCGAGCATCGATCTCGCAGGAAGAACATCCCTTTTTACTCGCGGAAATCGATTGGCTCTCAACTGTGGACAAGAGGGCAGTCCATCGACCATCGCGAGCGTTCTGCACGCTCTGTCGTCCGCGTTCGTCCGCGAATCTTGATCCATTTCCACCGATTTTTGCGCGGATACAGAAGAAGCCGCAGGCGAGTCGTCCCGCGGCGCGTCGCTGCTCGATGATTTATTACGTGCAGGTCGCGCGAGCAATTGGATCGACAGTGCGTAGGTCAGCGGCACGATCAATCTTCGTTCCTTCCTAGCAGGCGGGGGGTTGTGAGCCAACTTGTTCGTAGTTTCGCAACGCGTCGATCGTCCGATCGATAAACCGTGGCCAGAAGAAGGGTGCCGCTTGGCGAGGACGGCGGGGCGCAAATAAAAACTGCAGCCGCTTCAATCATCCCGAGAAAGGAGAGCTGAGCCGGTTCCTCGTCGGGTATTTTGTTTAAGAAACTTCGATTCCGCTGCGGCAGCAGTGGGGATTCGTTTAAACGGAGGCTAATTTCACTCGCCGTGCATAAACTGAACTTTTTCCCTGCGCCGCGAGATTATGCGCTTCTTAGCGGCCGGTAGTTCAGCGACGATTCCCGGTAAATCCGTTTCACTGTAACAAGCGCCGTTCCTAATGCTCGTCGTAGATCTCAGCCAGTCTCGAGTCTCGTACCTCCCACGGTTCCCTGTGTGTCGCTTACGCTGGAAAAAGTTAACGAGGATCGGGATTACCTCCGGGTAATTAGCTATTGGCGCTCGGCTCGTCGCGTGACTCTCGTAAAACTTTTGTCGAATACGAGCGGGGGGTGAATTGGATGTTCCCGATAAGCATCAAAGGCTTAGGAATTATGGCTGGTTTTTAAGGGTAGGGTGGGCGATCCGATTGTATCGAAATAGATCTTCCGAGTTTCCTGGATGTTCCAGAAACATGAAGCATCCGGACCGGCTTCAATCGGGGTAATGGCTGCAATTTGAACAGCATTTGGCCCAGCTTCCCCGTTCCTCCGATGTTCCAGCTGACTGACTGCAAAGAAACAGCAACGATTGCCGCTCAGCCATTGGGAGATTAAAGATCGCGATAGTTGACCCGAACGCTCTCGAACAGACCGTAAACTAACTTTTACGCCCGAGCGGAACGGACAAAAAATTTTCCGATGCATATCGCAGCAGCCATTCGATCCCCCTCGCATTCCATTGTAAATGGCGAACGCGGGAACCGCTTCCACGGCGCTTTCGCCCTCCGAAAACGAATTAAAATTCACTGGCGACCGTGCTCGCTTCGCCGGGACTCTTCTCTGATCGTTTCCTTCGAACAACGAAGCAATTCCTGGGGGAATAAGTAAAATTTCCGGTTCAGCTGCCGTGACGTCTCTCGCCCTCCGAACAATCGTGGTGGAATCCGTGGAATCTAATGCTGATACGGTGAGAGCGAGAGACCGAAAGAGACGGAGGGAGAGTGCGGTACGCGCGAGCGATACCTCGACTCCGGGGCTGCTTCCTCAGAATCTGCGTCCACGGCGCTGGGAGGACGCGCTCGGAGTAAATCGCACGAATCTAATTTGCAATTCCTGACGCGTGACGGCAGTAGCTGATAGGAGGGCCCGGGCGGGTCGGAATACGCGAGCGCGACGCATCCAGGCCATTACGTGCCAAGGACGAAAGTCGACGGGAACGGCTGGCCGCCCAAAAACAGAGCTTTCCGCCGGTTGTCCGTCGCGAGGCGAGCGCGAGGTCGTCGAGGACGTCGGGTCTTCGTTGAAATTCACCGCCGGCTGCGCTCGCAGCTTATTCGCGCGCGAATCACCGCGATCAGCTCTCGCGCGCTCGGTCACGTAGACGGCGGAACAGCGGGGCAGGAGCGGTGCTGGGAAGTTGGCTTCTGTCGCGGAAGATACGTTGATTTATGCTTCTCACTTTTATTCCTGAGCGATTGAAATGGGAAGTTGCAGAGCGGGTAGATTGGCTGTGAGAATACGTATATTGAATATTCACCGCGAGCGAGTTATCGTTCGATGATGAGCCAGCGCTCGTTTCGTGCCTCATCCTTTGACCTTACGCTTCCTGGAGGGGAACGATTACCTTGCCGCGCGTGGCGACGGAAGCTCTTTCCATGGAAATCGTGGGCGCGTGGAATTGCTTGGAAAAACCGAGGGACGATGATGGTGACGTAAGCGACGCAAGTGGCAGTGTCTGTCGTCGTTTTTTAATCGCGAAACGTTCAGTGACACGGCTAGGATAACCGCGGTCCACCCGAATAATTAAGAAGAGGCTGTTTAATGAATAGCAGCGTCGAGTAACGACGCGGATACGACGCTGAATCGGATTATCGGCCAATAAGGAGGCACCGTGGGGCAAACTTTTTTAATTATTGCAGCGGATCGTCGAGTCATTGGTTTCGCGGAAGTTTCCGCCCCCGCGAAAGTATCCGGTGGCTTTAATTACGTCACTTATCCGTAGTTATGACGTTGCCTTGGATAACTCCCCGGGAAAGCTGGGCGGAGTGTGTCGCGAAAATAAAAGAAGCCGCACGGCTAATCGATGACAACGATGAAACGAGCCGAGCGAAGTTTGCCTCTCGGCTGCGATTCGATTATGGACGCTTTTTAAATGTTATACATCTCGACGTACGCGAGAACAACCGGTTGGAGCTGCCGCCAGTTGGAACGGAAAAACGTTGAAACCATCGCGAACGATCCTTCTCTCCTTCGCCTCGTAAGTCGGGAATATATAGAAGGCGTAAATGGGTTTCCACCGATAACTTTCTTCTTTCCTAATTGAATTTCTCCGCCGATGTCTGTTTCGCGTTTCTCTTCCACTCCACCCTTTGATCGCCTCACCCTCACAATGGTGCGCGCCACTCGAAACCACAATCGCCAGAATGGCTTCGAGTTACGTACGATTCTATAGTTTTTGATTTTCATCTGCTCTTCATTCGACGAATAACGAACGATTCTTTCCAAACGAATCGATGGCTCCATTTAGATTCGCCGGCTTCGAAAGGCATTCAATTAAATTTCGCAAGACCACGAAGGTCCAGAACGATCCAGCATTTTTCGGTAGCATCTACGGGGAGGGTGGATTGATCGCAGCGGCGATGAACGCGCGCGAAGAAAAGGCAATTCCGCTGCGGGTCCTTGGAAAATTCGAATCGAACTTTTCAATTTCCGGTACGCTATCGGGCGAAACTTCATCAGAACGAAACAATGTGTCCTCGAAGTCGCATGAAAATTCGAAACTTGCCGTGATCATCAAGGTCTCGAAACAAAGACAAACGAAGGCGTGTAGCGTCGATGAGCGCTGGAGCTGGGTACCGAAAATTCCTCTGAAACTCTATCGTCCTCGGGGAAAAATCGCCGGGACGTGTCTTCCGAGAGAATTGGAACATCGTGGAGGATTTTCAAGCACACTCGTCGACGATGATTGCAATTTTCGGAAGATTTTTAACTGCGAAATCGATGGCGAGAAAGAAGGGGAGATCTTTGGAGGTCTTCCGCGGGGATGATCGTGGATTTTCGAAACCTCTGCGATGAAATGTTTTCGAACGGGTATTTGATCGCGCGTAAAATATTAAAAAAGGTTCGTCGAAATTCAGCCGATATTAATTGTCGTCATTGAAAGTTAGTCGCTTTTTAACGAGGTCGGATAGAATTTCAGGAATTTCGCTCGCGAACCTCCTTTTTCGGACTGACGGGAATTTTCAAACATTTTCGCTCGGCGATGTGGGAACATTAACTTCTCAAATTTCGTCCGCCGTAAATTGTATTGCAACTCTCTCGAAACTAAAATTTTTCATACTTACGGATGCATCATTTTTCAGTTGAACCGCGCACCGCTCGTATTTTATAGCCACGTTCCGCGTGGCCATATATTTTTCCATGCTTTGAATTCTTAACCATCATTTCAGCATGTCAGCTCCGTTCGTATAGTTTCACTGCCGATATTTAAAATTCCGCCACGTTGCTCGCCAACCGTGAATCAACGCGTTTAGAAGAAAACAAATGCGTACGTGCCACCCCCTGGCATTTTTTTTTTTTTATACACACCCGGTCCGAGCGTCCGTGCGCGAGCACGTTTGCACGCCGTAGCCTTAAACAAATACGCCGAACTTAATGGCAAAACTAATACCCCGTAAAGCTTATCCAGGCTTAGACCTAACTCAAACTTGATTCAAATATAGAACCAACCCTTACCTCAGGTAACCCGTGTCTAACTCAGACCTCTCCAACCCGGCTAAACTTTAGTCCCATATATCTTTCCAAAATATTAGCACGTGCATTCGCTGCGAACCTGAGACCGCGAAGGTACACGAAGTCCAAATATATTCACGAAACCGTGGAATAAAAAGTAATTCCGCAATCCTCGTCGCATATCCGATGGAGAATGAAAAGGACGTTCTCCGCGATACTCTTTAATCGAACCAACGAGGGCTCGTCGAGGAAAGCCACGGGGGAAGCCAGTCGAGTTCTCGATGTACTCGAACCGAGACGCGACGATGCGGAAGAGACTTTAGCATCTCGGACCGCCCTCGCGTTCGGCGGAGGGGTCCTCGGGTTCAATTTCCCAATTTCCCAGCCTGTCACTCTTCCCGTCGCGGCCGTTCGCTCGAATATTCCTCGATGGCGTCGCGATTCCTTTTCCCAGCCACCGTCGTCCGCCCTGGTTCTTCGCCCGGTCGCGACGGTTATTTAAAATTCCCGCGGGCGCCCCGTCCTCTGTTTTAAAAATCACTCCGACCCGCTTAGTATGCCGCGCTGGGCCGCGCTAGTCGACTGTGATATTACCTTAGCCCTGCTCGCCACCTCCGCAGCCACCCCCGCCAGCTCCGTTTCCTCCTCCTCATCTCGCCCATCCTTCATCCGAACTCTTTCTACTTTTCCACCACGTTTTCTGCCCGCCCCACTCGCGGATGACAATCCTTTCCCGGGTCGTTCCATTCAGCCCACTCACCTATTCGATCTCACCCGCGGCCGCTTGTTACGAGGATCAGAAGGGGCGTTAGCCTTCCCCCGATTTTTCGAGCCCCTCTGATCGATGCGGTCCCAACCCGAGTACAATGCAAACTGCCAGAAGAGAATCGGACGTGAAATACATTGCAATCGTAACGAGATGCTGAGATTTCTTAATTGTCCAAATGTTACTTTACCCGTTACAAGAATAATCGTGTGTCCTTGTAGCGCGTAAAGTCTTCTTCCCGTTCGTATCCAGTTTCGAATTCCAAGCTCCTCTCGAGGAAAGAAAAGGCGCACGTCGAATCGGTATGCGACGCGTACGCGTACGTATCCATTCCGCCCTCTGAATTTCTTATTGGCGCCACCATAAAACCGTATCGGTTATCGGAATTTTCTCCATTGATCGTCCCGCCGTTCGCCGCCCGCGGCCCGACATTTAGGGACGTTCGATTCCTGACGTTCCGACATCGTCGCGTCCAGCAATTACCGGTGGCCGTTAATTGGCCGGGTCAATTAACCCAGCCACGCTTGAAATTTTCGCTGGACGCGGAACGATCGCGTTTGACCGGTACAATAAAGTCCGGTCGTGCGGGCTGGCTACGTGTTCGAATAACGCGCGTTAATTAAGGAGCGCCCTCGGGGCCCCGGCTCCTCCGCGTAAAACCGTTTTAATTATCCGCAGGAACGCCGGAAGCGAAACGAGCCGGCGGTATTATCTCCGGGAAGGGGCAGGTTCGCCACCCGTGTAACTGATACTCGAAACGCCCGGCCCCTCGAACGGCCGGATCCTTCGGAACGAGCCCAGGACGAAATTGGCCGCGTCTTTATCTCGTTCGAGAGCGCGATCCTATCGCGGTGGGCGCGTTAATGCCGGAACTCCGCGATATCTGCCGCTAATTTCTGCACGAGCCTGAGTACAAAGTAACTTAGATAATGCCGGAAGTTGCCGTAACAACTGGCTGCTTTATGCTCGCCTGCACGGCCCCGCTTCCCGCCAGTTAGTTTCGGCTCCGTTTTCTGAGGACGCGAGCACTGACAGGATGCCGGCGGCGGAACGAGAATCCGATTTCGGCGCGGACGATATCTCGCGCGCGGTGCCACGTCGTGAACGCGCGTGCAAGTTTAATTTGAAAAGTACATGTATTTCTATTCGATTCGAATTTCGTTCCCCGACGCAACAGTTCGCGAGCGTATAAATTACTTTGTTTGATACATTTTTTAGATGACCAATCTCTATTCTCTGCTCGGCGCACCCATTTTCCGCGTGATCCGTATCTGCCGCACGGTTCCCGGCAGAGAGGGCAATGATATTCTTTATCTGTTTCATCGCTGTATTCATTTCTATTCCTGCTGTTTGGTTTACGGGGATTTCTCCTCCGAAGACCGGATTGAAGATTAAAAAAGAATGGAAGAGCGCACGTTTCTAGAGTGAACACGTGTATTACAATTTTAAATCAATGTGGAAGAGAAACATTGTGGTATCGGATATTTTATTCGCTGCACATGTCTACGTATAAACCGCTGGATTATTAATGTAATTATTTAAATTGCAATCTTTCATCGTGCAACAAGAAATTAATGTTTGACTAATTACTTTCGGCTGCGATCTACTTTACTTGGCGTAAGCCATGCGCCAGTTTCCATCGCGAGATGCTGCTGCCACTTATCAGGATTAATTTCAACGAAACATTGACATCGATCTCGTCGCGACAAATGAGGAACGTAGACTGTATGCGCTGCGAGCGAGACTTTCCTCTTCCATTATCCTCGTTCGCGAAAGACGCCGCTGTTCGACTGCTTGGTACACGCGATGTTTTCAGCTCTCTCGTGGTTCCGTTCAATTCGATGCGAACGCCGAAATCGAGGCGAAACGGCTGAATTTTCCCAAAGAAAGGAGTTTAACTGTAAATACCGAGTCGCGACGGCAGCGAGCACGAAGATTAATCGACGAGCGAGCGCGGAATGTTTGCGGAAAACTTTAATTTCTTTAGGATCGCGCGTCCGCGATCTCGGAGCTACCGCATCGATTAGAAAAGACATTTTCGGGACAAGGGGACAACCGTCGGTCCATCGCGCGTCCTAAATCGTCAGTTTCGGGCTAAACCCAACTCGAATCTAGACGAGATGTAACTCAGGTCAATCCAGACCTAGATCTAGAGCCAATTCTGATCCAAAGCTACGCTTATACCTAGATCAAACCTAAACCGAAGCTAATCTGAATCTAATCCAAATCTAATCCGTACGTAATACAAGCCTAGGACAGTGCTAACCTAAATTTTCATTCCTCTGTCAGTATAATGGATCCTGCGGTACAAATTGGCAACAATCACTTTTACAGCTCTGTTTCGTCCGACTATTCGAACCTCTGAACGTAGCCATAAAAAAATCTGCACTTTAATTATCATCTCTAATAATCTTGAATAATTCGCTAATAATCTGCCCATAATCTTTCGCCTTTTGTCGTCCGTATTCTCTGGCGGTACAAAAAGCCGAAAGTCACATACGTTCGGTCGACCGTGCCCGCGCATAATTTCATTTCGTGGCTCGAACGCGGACGGGGGGACTTGGCGAACTTGGCGAAGAAACTCGGAGGAGGTGAAAAAGAAGCCGCCCAGGGAGAATATCAAACGGGACAATCGCTTCGAGCTGAGAATCGAATAAATCCCAGCCGAGGCAGGTCACTTTCCCGGAGAACGGCTCCCCGCCTAATTCCAATGCATCATGATGAGCACCTAGCCGATTGGGAGAGCATGGTAATTCGATAGAATATTACTTGGGGAAAGTTGTAACGGGTACGTCGCGACGAGGGATCAAATCCAATATTCGAAATGACTTTTAGGCCTGAAAAGTTTCCGCACTAATTCGCCGTCTCCCCGACGACAAAAAACTTTCCAGCTCCTTCCTTGGGATCGGTTGCGCTCTATATTTCGCGCCGCCCGCTCGCTCTCCCCTTCCCGCGTTTTCGTTTCCCCGTTCCTGTCCTCCTTCCCGCTTTGAGGACGATCTCTCGGGGGATGATTACCGGCAGGAGGATATTAAATGCGCTTTAATGGAAGGAGCCCACGTCGAATCGATTATATTCGTTTCTTTGATGTTTCCTGCACTTTCGTGCCGTCGCGACCAGCGTACCAAGGTAACTGGTGTCATTTCCGCACGAACGAGCGCAGATTTCACGGTGCTAACCCCCAGAGCGAGAGAGCCCGGCGAGTGCAGCGAACAACACAAAAGTACCAAGCGCACAGTCGTAATGGCAGTCGCAACAATTATTGCAGCGCGTAAATCGCGATCCATGATCGATGAAATTCCTCCGCCGATCCGGACAAATGAAAAGCGAGAAATTTCCAGCGCGTCCGGTGATTATACACCGTTGTACAATCGAGTGGCGCGATCACAGTTTACCGGAAATCTGCACTTTTTTAAAACGCAGACGGTGTTTCGCCAAACACCGGATTATTCACACGGACAAATACAGAGGGGCTGGTAATTGTTCGCGGGCGTAGCAAAATCGATTTCACGGTATCAAATCTAACAGCACTCGACGGCGCGCGTCGATGTAGAGAGCGCCGCGACACGAGAGCGTGCGTCCGCGTAAATTGTTGTTGCGAAGTTTCGCGACAAACGGACGGACGATTAAAAAATTTGCCGCGCGATCAGCCGGCAACGTGCTCGCCCGGAACTTTCGCCGGTCCCGAAGGGTGCAAGCGTTTTGTTGCACACCGCCTACACGCGGATCGATCCGTCTGGCCCCGGTGCACGACGGCCAGACGCGGAAGGCCGAGCGTGGCGGATTTTGCAAAAATTTCTGCGGCTTCGGCGGCTTACAAAAAGTTAATAGGCTGCCAACGAGCGGAAAGAGAACAAAGACCTTGGAAGGTTTTTCTCAGCGTGCAAACTGCGGTGTGTAAAAAAACGGGAGGCAAAAAATCTTGTACACGCGCGCACAGGGGGATATTTAATCCGTTAACGAGTTTTCTTTAAAACCCCCACCCGTTAATGTCGGTTTTTATGATGGATTTTCGGCACGAGCCGTTCGATGCGAAAAACCGAATCAATTTATTTTCCAACGCGAGGCGAAAGGGTTGGCGAGAGCCGCGCTGTTTGCAAATCCATTTAAGGGGACCGCTGTTACAAAAAATTGGACGAGGTCAAGAGCGGAGCCCTTCGACAAGAATTACGTGCCTCGAGATGCATCCCCGTTCGTTTCGAGGTTCCGTGATGGACGGAGTTTCGACGCATCTGACGGTGTCGTTCGATGGCAATACTTCTGCGCGGTAGTACGTATTGCGTATGCACAAGCGTCGCGCCCATTGACCCAAATTCAACCACGACAGATTTTGGTGTTCGGAGCATAATTCCAACGACCATGCTATACATATAATAGCGGGACACTCTACACAAAATAGTGGAACAGGAAATACAAACTCGCGCGTCAATCGTCTTTAATTTAAAAATGGTACTCGTTGCTGTATTATTTAATAGAAAAATAATTTAAATTTCGTCAAAATTGTCACTCGAGACGAGAGTAATTAAGAGTGCAAAAAGTATACAATAACAGCGCCAGCAAGAAGGGTACAGCCTAGAGGGTGAAAGACGCGATCTTCGAACAGAAGCGATTCTAGCAAGTAGTACGAGAAGACGCTTTGTCGGACCTTCGATTTTTATGTAGCGCAGTTTAAGTGAGATTTTAGACGTCCGTTTGAAACAGCACAGGACACGATCGCCAGAGTTTATCGACTCGACTTGGGCTTCCCGGAAAGGAGGGAAACAGTGTTCGTAAAATATTACGATAACCTATCGGATTATCGATTTCTTGGGAATTCGCAGGGTGGAGAATTATAGTGCCGTTCCTTTCCACGGCGAGAAGACTTATGCTAACGCTTTAGGATCCTCTCGCGGTATACACGGTTTCGCAAATTACCGTCTTCGACGTTAGGTAATTGTATAAAGCTTTATCCTGTGTATCCATAAATTTCGCCCGCCGTGTCTTCGAACGTCGCCTCTCTTTTCACCGGAGGATCATCCCGACCCGAGGAAAGAGCGACGCGATGCATCTCGTCGGGGAAGTTTCTCGTCTACAGGGAAACCACCGTACGTTCGAACTTCGAGGAGGTTTCAATATTTATAAGGGTTTGCTGCTCGTGGCTGCCACGTGAAAACCGAAGGACCAACTTCTCGGGTGCGGCGTTAAAAAATAATCGAGCAAACAGTGTTTTTTTTTCCTTCGAGAAACGAGAATTTAGTCGGAAAGTCTACCAAGGAGTGGGAACTTCGTAAATGGAAGGTTCCGCGAAGAAGCCTCGAAGTGCCAACAGATTCAGGAGCGTATCGACGTAGACTCGCAGCCGGTGACGACGTTTTCGAGAACGGAGACGTCGGAGCGGCGGGAAACAAACGCTCGCTGCTAGGAAACGGTAATGAAATTCGGCGGAGGGTTGCGTGCCACTGGCTGCTTTGAGCATCGATGCTGTATTCAAGCAGCCGGGGTATCGCAGTCGTCGTGTTGGCAAGCCAGCTCGGTTGGCACACGCGAAAATTGTCGGCGGTGATTTCATTTCGAAATCGTCCGGTCTTGATTGAACGCGGGACACAAGCCACAGCTGATCCCGCAACTTTATGTGCTTTACCACGGTAAGCTACAGCTTTGACACCGTTACGTCCCCCTCCGCGTTGTTTATGTTCCGCCTGACGCATTTCCAAAATTCATTACGAACCGCGGGAACAAATCTCTGCTGTTAGCCCTTCCGCGGCCGCCCCAAATTTGTTCCACTTCGTACCTATTGTTGTTCTTTCAACAATTTTCTTCATCTCGCGAAGAACTGATTAGATTTCTCGCTATACGAATAAAAAAGGAGACTGATACAACACGCAAATTTTCATATTTTCGATAACCCTCGCGAAATCTTGGATAATTCATAGCCTGGGAACGGAAACGAACCAGTGATTTGAGAATGAATGACAAGCGTAAAAGAGAAACGTGAGAGCTGATTGTAACCGAGAAGAATAAAGATTGAGTTGACTCGTTGAACACTACGAATCCTGCGATAACCAGAGAAGGGGAGGATTTATTGAGTCGCGTAGTTAGATGAGGCGAGCATTCCTCGAACGGACGCAACGATTCCCGGCGACGCATGTGCACATCGGTTATCTAGGACGGAAGATTTTTTCAATATTTCCCCGTGGCGTTGTTCACTCCATTTGCAAACGCGTATCGCGTAGCTGGCCGGGTTTACGCTTGTTACAGGCTCGTTCCCCGCGCTGCGAACGGGGATGAAGGGGTGCCGGTGCATGTCGGCTGCCGCGCTTGGCTGCGAAAAAATCGTGCCCGGGTCGCGCGGAGACGGGACGAAATTCACGGCGCGACGCAACCATGCGCGCGACATGGCTCGCGCGTTGCTACGAAATTGACCGACTTTTGTCTCGGACCCGGGCCACTGCTGTCCTTCCTCGCCTCTTTCGCTCGCGTTTCGCCGACCCGTTCTCCTTTGCCGTTTTTGAATGGAACGCGTGGAATTCTCGCCGCGAAGACCCTCAATCGTGACTTCTTTGACCTCTCGCCTCCGCGCGGAAAATCGTGCCCGAGGAATGCCTCGCGCGTCGCTTCTTAAACGTCATTAGAGCGTCACCGTGCAATTCCGCTTTCCCGTGGTTCCGCTCCGCGGAATCGTTCGAATTCGTTTCATGCCAAAGTTAGCGCGACCTTAACACATCGCGTGCGGCTGTTTTTTCTAGCTGGCTTGCGCGTGTACCAGGCGTTTTTCGCGAATTTCGCGGGAGTTCGGTCATTCAATAAAATCGGAATGAATCGAAAACTACTTGGTTCTTCTCAGCGGAACTTTTTTATTTTACGCTCGAGTAAAATCTTTTATTATGATATTGTCGCAAATTTTTATGTCTTTGGCAAGTTCCGTTCTATTGGCTGGCGTTTAATCTTTACTGTAGATCGCGTTTAAGCGTTTCTCGTTCTCTACCAACAGTATGCAAAAGACGCGTTTAAGTTATAACTTTGAAACTAGTTTTGATGACAATAATCGAATCGTCAAACCAGCTGCATCGACGATAATCGCATATTTTGGTTATTCCTGTTGGAAATGGGTATATGAAACAAAATTTTCTTTCAATTTATCAACACAAATTATCTTTATTCTAAGACTCAGAAGCGAAGACACTCGACAGAGAATCTGGGGTCCTCCCGCTAAAAGAAAATGACCGCGCAAAGTCTGCACGTGTTTCTCCTTCGAGCCCTTAGATATAAACCATTGAGGGCCCGCTCGAACCAATAAAGTTTGTTCTACTCCTTAACACGAGATTCATTTCTGTCTGCACGTTGACACGTTGAAATAGTCCCGCAATTCCGTTCTAACATTTCCCCTAAACAGAGCACGGACATACGAAGGAATGCAATCGCTGCGAAGAAATGCAGCTCACGTCCCGAACGAGTCATTAAGCCGAGAGAACCGGGCACCTGTTCGCACATACGAATCTCGCCGAGCAAGGCACCGGGACGCAGTTTGACGATCGTTTGGCGTTGATTGATCGATTGGCCGTGTGTTCAATCGACGATGCACACGGCCAAATCGGGCTACCCCAAGCCCCCCTCCCTGTTCCCGCTTACCCATGACCGCATTATCTGGCCGCTTCGTCGAAACACGTCGTGAATGGTTTATGGATGCGTTGCGGCCCGAAGCATCGTGGAAGGAGACCGGCGGCCTCGTATAATTCATTCTGCCTGCACGGTGGGCGCGTTCGCGCGTGCCTGACATAGCGCGGATTATTCTACTGATCGAGAGAACGCCGCTTATCGAGCTCGTCGTGGCTCCACGCTGAAGGGTTGTCACTGTTCGACGTTGTTCGCGCGTCTGCGTATGATGTTCCTTCAGCTGTCACCGACACGGGCATTCCGCGCGAAACGATTGATGGAATAACGCTGTCCCTTGTTTCTACACGATGAGAACGGCGGCGGGCGAAACAGGGGCTTCTTCCCGGGGGCTGAAAGTGCGCCGAATAACACCGCGATCTCGCGTCAACTTTTAATCCCGGATTACCGGCCACGGCTCGCGCGTACATTTTAGTTATTAAAGCTAGAAAAAGATGGCGGCCGTCTGCAGAAATCCCGCATAATCGCTGTATTCAAATTGCTGCTCTGGCGAATCACGTGAAATCCGTTCCAGAGGGGTTTCTTTTTGAGCGCGCGCACCAGATACGGAAAATAATTGGACGCAACAGATGCGGTATTACCTCGAACGACCTGCCAAGGGGTTGCTGCAGTTTTCATTGAAATATTATTCTTTTTTTATGGGCTAGAAGGAAGTACGCCGACCTGTTTATTCATAAAGCCTTCCGTCCACCAGCTGATACGTCCTGACGGAGCGTGGTGTAATCGATATCGCTTTGTCGGTCAACCTACATACATGACTGGTGAACTCGCTCGAAAATGAATGGGTGATCGGTTCCGCGCGGCCTTTTTACGGGGTGAATCGGTGCAGGGCTCGGGGTAACGCGTTTCGTAAAGCGTTCTCGCATAAAAATGACGAGGGTGTCGAGCAAATTGCGGCGTATCGGTTACTCTCGCGACACTGTTACTTTCTACGAAAGGGCGAGCGGGGAAATTGATGGGAATAGCTTCTCACCTTTTGCGTACAACGTCGAAGACGAAGGAAATCGATAGTTCGAGATGAATCGCGAGCATGGAATTTCTCGACGGTATGACAAAGGTTTTCACCCGGTCCGTGACTCGTGGTTATATTTTTTAGATAATCTATATATATTAAAATGTCATAACGGAGATGGAATATTTCGTCCCACATATGTCAAAGCCATGAACGCGCAAATCGAGTGAGAAAATATCATTTTCAGAACGATGCGTTATAGTTAAATTGAAGTATGAAATAAATATTGATATCCAATAAATTTTTATATCGAAAGCCTACATTCGATACGCTAGCCACTATAATTTATCGAATCGCAAGGGTCATTTCACATGTTTGTGCAAGGAAACGATATAAAATATCGCGATTAACCAGCACGGTATTTCAATAACGAAGCCGATGAATCTAATAAGTTCTACTTTCCCGCACAACCTTGAGATCCCCGATTGCTCCGGAAGTGTGGTAAGTTTCCTGCAACTTCTTGAATCGCTTAACGATACCACTGATTAAATATCCAACTACTTAGTCGAGCTATTCTGAAAACATAACGTTGATCAGCGAATCCAAAGTAATTCTACTATTTAAAGAAACCACTCTTTAAAAGATAATCCCATATCTCCATAATCGCGACCCAATTGTTTATTTCATGCTTCGATTTAAAATCGACCGCTTTGGCGTTTGTGGAATGAAACATCTTTAGAATAATTCCATCATAATTCTATAATAGATATTTCTATGCTATTTCCTGGTTATGGTATCGGACACGATAGCTTTCGCAAAGCAGACGATAAGGCAGCCAGACACTTTCTCACGCGGTCCACGTACGTGACGCCCCAGTCGGAACGAGCGAAACTACTTTAGATTATAAGGCGAGATTAGGATCACGATCAAGATCGGAATGAATTAGGGGTCGGCTCGTCCGGTCTCACCGAGATTTCAAGGTGTCCTCCACCCTGCCGCGCGAGCTCCGGGCCAAGTTCCGACAAGTTAATTACAAGTTAACGCCGCCCTATCGTCTCAACGCGTCCCCGGTTCACGGGAAAGAGAGGGCATGTAAATAGTTGATCATTCAGCGGCAATGCGGAAGAGATAACATCATCGACCTCGGAAGTAATTCAAGATTCAAGCTTCCTCGGCCAAGAATTCTATGCCGGAAACTTTCATAATTACCAAGTTTGACGCGAACGCCGAAGGCGCGCCAGTCTCGCGGCGTGCTTCCTGCTCGCTCGTCGAATAAAGCTGCTTCCCTCGAAAACACTTGGCGAAACATTCCATCGATCGCCCGGGCTCGTCGAATTTCTGGACCCGTTCCCTTCGCTTGTCCTCTCAATTCCGCCCCCCCTCGCTCGCGCCACCCCCTCCTTGTCTCGAGGCGTTTATTTCTCGATTATTCTTCCACGTTTCGTCCGTCGTCCGACGCGAATCGTAATTGTCGAGGTCTACCAACCACCGATGGCACTCCCGAGCGTTGGTGAAACAACTGGCCGCGCACCTCGAGCGCGCGGACCGTCGCTAATGAGTTCGTTAAACGGTCGTTAAAGTATCTTTGTGCGCCACGAAGGACGAGGCGGACGTCTAATTATTACGTACTTAATGCCTGAACGTTATTTCCTGGCCAGTGGCAAAAAAGGCAGCCGGTTCGCGTTCACCGTACGCGCGAACAACTCCGCCCGTGCGATGAAACGCAGGGGCGAGGACGTCGAGCGGACCTAAAAACGAGTTCTCGTCCGAGGAAGAGAGGCGCGAGGGAATTTCGCGGTAACAACGACCGGCGAAAACAATTTTAACGGGGTGGGGCGATCGTTTAACTTTTCGCGGGATGAATTCCCCTCTATTTCTAGAATTTTGCGAGGGGGAGCCGACGATCCTGGGGGATGAAAGGAGGCCGGCGGAAAGCAATTTTCGTTCACGCAATTTGCGTAATTTTGCTTTCGCGGTCGGTGATGCGATCAGAAAGGTGTGAAACGCCGGTGTTTTTTCGTTCATAATGGTGAATTAAACCCGCGGGAGCAATTTTACTCTTTCGTTGGTTAAGTTTGTTTCATCCATTATTCAGCAGCGGCGCATCGATCGTCGAACGGTTCCGATTCAATCGTTCCCGACAAACCGTACATTTTTTCCCCGCCCCTCCTCCGCCACCCTTCCGCTAGCCCTTCGCGAGTAAAAACCATGCCTTCTCGCGCACCGCAAATCGTTGCCAGGAACTGTTCTCGCCATTTAAGTCAGCTCGCCGCCACCGCCGCCGCCGCGGAACGAAGAAAACGAGATTTCGCTGGGAAACAGTGGAGGCGACCGCGAAACCGAAGGGGCGGCTCACCGTCTCCCACCGGACCCAACGGGAAAAACTCACGCTAATAACGACCATCCTGCCTAACGATTCCCCTTTTTTTGAACGCGACCAGAAACGATCCACCGACGGCGAACACACAGCCACTTTTAATCCGGACCGCTGCCTCGATGCTAATGACAGTCGGACCACGGCACCGACTACTGGTTTTTAATCAATGCAAACGTTTAGCCGATACATTTGAATAAGCTGCTTGGCGCTGGTCCACCTGGTTCGCCTGGCGAGTCAAATTTTCTCGCAACCGACGACGGTACAGAGAAGTACGGTCCTCTTCTTGTTTGCCCATTCTGTCGACGACTGTTCTCGAACTTCTTCTAAATACTTCTTTGGAAATTGTCAGTTGATTTAACGCTCTCAATTTGGATAGAGTAACGTGTTTGGTGTTGCTGTGAGGGTTAATATTATTACTGTCGTCCCTTGCTGGAAGGGGAGTCGATTTCTTATGATTTCTGTTTGACGAGTGAAGACGCGGCAACGAAATCGACAGGCGGAGGGTCAAGAGCGAAATGTGCCACTGAGTCTTTGCCCACGGGGAATCGTACGACACGCGACTCCTTCGTGCATAATGCGCAGCGTGTGCATGTGGGAAAGATAACTCGGAGCGGTCGTAAATTGCACGGCCATTACATATTCACGCATGGCGACGGCGGCAAAGTTTGCCGCGTGCGGGAGAAAAGTAATCAGGGTCGCGCATCGCTGGCTAATCTGTTTCGAGGGATTCCCATCGGGCTCATTTGCGAGCATTCGATCGTCCTTCTCCGGATAAACGAGGGCTGGATAAAAGCAAAGGGCAGGCGAGCGAGAGCGCGATACGTGTCGCTGATCATTAACCATAGCCGTGATCGAATGCTCGTTGCGCAGCGGGGACAACGAACGGCGTCCCTCTAATCGATCGCGAAGGATTTTCATCTCCACGTTTAGACGACTTTCGTTAATCTCTGTCCGGTGTGTACCTTTTTCATAACGTCACGCGAAACTTGGTGAACCGCTTTCGGAACGAAGCTTTTTCGAAGCGTAATAATGTTCCCCCGTGTACACCCACCCCTTTGATGTGTGCATGCACCTTTGACATGCTGGCTTCTTTAATTCTGCGGCTTCTGATAAAAAAAAAAATCAGAAACTCGCAGCAGTAAACCCGAACCGGATTAAAATTCATAGACGTTTAATCAAAAAGGAATCCTTTACCAATGTTTCCTTGTATCGTGAACGCACGATCCCTTTGGAATCCCTGGAATAACTTTGACCCCGTCATCCGCGTGTTTCGCGTCACGTAATTACAGCTGGTCCCGGTTCGTTGATTGTACGTGTGCACGGGCTCGTCTACGACCACTAAGACGGTTTACGGTACGTTTCGACTCCCGTTCTCCGCGACGAGATATCAAAAGCCCACGCGCGAAACGACGAGTCGGGCCAGGATGGCCGCGATTAATGAACTCGACACGACACGCGACGGAACACGCGGCGTAACGAGAGCTTGCGTACGTGCGTGCGTGCGTGCGCGTGAAATTCATCGCAGCCGAGGCGAGGCACACGCTCGTTGCATATAGTCCCCGTTTGGCTATCGATCGGACGGTCGATAAACGGCGTGTGCGCGTCCGCCTTCTTTGACACTTTGCACCGGGAGCCGTCTGAACGAACGCCGCTAGATCGAACAGTGGACGTTGTCGACTGTCGGTGCACACACCACCTCGGGCACGGATTGATTAAATTGCAATCTCGCGTGCACCCGCCTATAACCGCCCGCCCCCGCCCGCTCTGAATCCCCACGGGTAGCCTGCTTTTTTCTGTGCTACTTCGCTCGCAAAGCCGTGACGTGCTCATTTCCCTCGGGTACTTTGATAGAAGATATTAAGTTCCTTATTACGAGCGCGGCGACAAAAGTGTCGCGGGCCGCTTCGACGAGTCGGCACTGATCCTGATGCCTGTCCGGTTGCTTTGAATGTCGACGGAAGGATCCGGAGGGGCCGTCGATGATGAATTGGCGAGAAGCGAGCGGAAATCGCGAGTTTCGCGATCAACCCCGTTGGTCCCTCCTTCCTTCGATAATAACAGCGCGCGAGGGTTGCTCGACGAATCTGGTTTATCGATAGAGGGTGGATCGTTATGAGTGATACGAATTTTCAGGTGCAGCCTAACGTCTAGCGCCAATTACCATTGACCTGATTGAAATTTAAGCAGCACGTAGCGCGAAGTCTAGTTTTCTTCTCCTGCCACATCGATTCAGACGTAGCTCCGTAGTTGGCATAATTAACCTCCGACCGAGCCGGTTTTTCGATAGCGGGTGGAACAAGTACTTGAACCGAGTCTCGCGGTTCCCTTTGAAACTCCTTAAACGACGCTCGCTCGAGGGAGAGTCTGCGAGCGCGTTGTTCGAGACGAGAATGCTTGCGGTAAATCTAAGGAACGCCGTTCGCTAGTTTGTGAGGGGTGGCCGAGGGCGAGAGGGCGGTGGGGGCTAAAGACGTTGAGGGATGTTCGCTAGTATCCAGTCTAATTACCAGCCGGGGGAACCCCGCGCACTAACTGTCTGAGTTATCGCCCTTAAACGCTTAAAAATAACAGCGCGACGCCCGGGCGTCGAAACGGAACGAAGTTCCAACGAAATCAGAACGCCCTCGCGGCAAAGTTTCACCGTTAGCGGATTGAAGTCGATGTAATTACGACTGCGAAGTTCGAGGAGCGGCGGCGACCAGCTGGATTCCCCGCAGTTTTCCTCCGCGGAGGCGAGGAACTGGCCAGACGACATTAATCCCGACGAGGGGGCAAGGATTTTCCGTTCGAACGCGTCTGATTTGCCAGGCCTCGGTTCACACGGACGGGTTCGGTTTTAAGGGTCGCCGTTTCGCCGCGAACGCGACGCCGAAATGAATAATAAGGTGCTGGTTAGTCGCTGAGCAACACGAGGGCGGAAAAATTCCAGCTCGCGCAGCTGGTTTAGTTGGCACGCGCGAATCCGTTGGCTCGAGGAACCACTTTAAGCGGGAGAGTGCGGAGGCGAATGTATTTTTGACGAAACGGGCCACCCACCCCGTGGCCTCAGCGACACGATAAATAACTTCGCGGCTCTTGCGTCGACGCGTCGCGCACATTCGACCGTGGAATTTCATTTCACGTACGTCGCGCTTGACGTAATTTCGTAAAGGCGAAGAAAAACGCGGACCCGCGAGGCTCGTGTTCCGATTATGGTTCGAAATGGGGCGCTTTAATCCGGCCCAATTGCAGTGAACTTAATTACAGAAATCGGGGACTTGAATCGCGACTAAGGCAAGCTCTGGACGTGCCCTCCGTTCTCTCGTCGAAGTTGAGACAATCGGTATTAAAGTACCCGACGCCCCTTTCTTCATCCCGAAACTTTGTTTCGTAAGAGGGATAAAGACGAAGGCTTAAGACGGAATTAAGATGAGAAACTGAAGTAAGTAAGCGCGAGGAGCACTCGCAAACAAAAATCATTGTCTTCTACTGCTGCCAATTGCCGGCTGTAGGAAAAAAAATAGCCCCTCCTCCGCCCGTTTCGCCTTTATTTTAAACGCCACCTTCGCTCGAATTAGCTCTTTTTTACGTCCAACTGCTGCCGGATACGGGGATTCAACTGAAATTCGTGCAAAGAAAACAGCTGAAATCCGCGAGTTTCGCCGCTGGAATCGCGCGTTAGATAGCGGAATAAAGAGATCTGACTGCGGAAGAAAAGGGCGTGGCGACGTCGGTGGACAAAAGAGTGCCCGAAACTTTTTCAGGAAACGCGGGAACGTAGATATGGGTCGGACCTTTATGTGGCCGATAATAAAGCCCGCGAGTCGCGAGATTAAAGCCAGCGCTCGCCACTTCCGGTGGCTGCGGCGCTACGACCGCGCGAGGGCTGCCGTAACGACCTGCGGAGTTGCTCGAAATTAAAGTAACGCTGCGCTTTTTCCTGCCTGTCCGCGTTTACAGCCGGAGAAGCCGGCGGTAACTTGGATCGTAAAGAAGGGGAACCGTGGCCATTTTACAATCGTCCTCTCCCTCTTCCAGGCCAATAAATACCGAGGGCCACCGCGACGCCGCAGTTTGGCCGGCTCGCAGACGAGTCGCCCAGCCTCGTGGGAACTTGCACCTTCCCTTAAACGCCTGTGCTTAGCGGCGACGTTGTTTCGAACAACGCGGCGGCGGCGTTTGCTAGGCAGCGACGCCGAGTTCCTGAGTTTAAGTACTGATAAGCGCTGCGCGACGGTTTTAAGGACGGCGCCGTTTGAGAATGCAACAAGCTTCTTCGAGCTTCGGCTTAGAGTTTGTCGGAGTGTTCGGTGGCATATATCGTTTTTGTTCCCAGCTTTCGGGCAACTCTAACGAAGCTTTCTTCGGACCACAATGATCCCGAGACTTCAACTCCTCCTACGGTCTCCTGCGTTCCGCTCTGATTTCAACTCTCTCTAGTTGGGAACGTTCGCTGTTTTAAAGTTACCGCGTTACGTCTGCGCTGGCTGCTCGAGACTCTGGAACAATTGATAGCAATTCCCATTACTTTATTACCCGAGAGCGAACAGGAGTCAGACGTATCTGAAAAATCACAAAAAGGCCAGTTGTCGGAGACAACGCGCGTTGCTCGCGAAGCGTTCGTTCATTCGCTGCCGCGCAGTCGAAACTAAAGGCTGGAAGAGGATTCCAACTATTCTGAAGTTGGATTTGGCATCCCCTTGTGACACGGAAAACTCGCTGGCGTTAAGCTCCTCTTCGACGTTCCTTTGACGCACGCACCGCAGTCCTTACGAGCCGCGAACGCGACGGAGAAATGGTTCATCGATCGAGTAATTAATACGCTCAAAGCAGCCGCGGAGTGGCGTGCGAAATTATGCAGCGGGCATCCTAAGCTTATTTAATTTTTCGACGAACGACAAGTCGCTTGAAACCAGACTCAAAAGGATCGCCATTAACCACAGCGCCAAAGGGGGTTGCAAACCGTGCTGAAACGAATGATATACCTCGCCTGCCCCACCGCTGGTTAGGAAATTTAGCAAAGACCGAGAGCAGCGAGCGAACACTCGGATGGAGAACCGGCGGCTAATCAAACGAACGCAGCAAACTACGGGGGAAAACAAGGGGTTGCGCGAAGAGGGGGCGATGGGGTGGACGTGATTCGGGACTTACGCAGAGGCGAGGCCAACGCGCGGCGAAACGAGGGACGGCTGTTAAAAAAAAAAAAAAAAAATAGTTAAAATAGCCAGAGAAAAAATACACGACGCGCGGCCGTGTCTCGTTAAACTTGCAAAGACCATCCCCCCATTGATTACCCGTGACAGGCTACAAAGTCCCGGTTTTTTATTCGACGGGGCGAAATCAAAGTTGCGCCCCGCCTCAAAGGACCGGCCTCTCCTTTCCGTCGATGGACACCTCTGTTTCGTTGCCCGTTCGACGCTTTGAGCGTGTAAACCGAGGATGTCTCTTTATCGTCCCGCCCTTTTTTGTATTATGAAAGAATATTGCAGCGACATAGGAGGGCCGACGATAGTTGTTCCCTTTCACCTCGTCCTTAAATTGAAACGAACCAAAAACTGTAGCGCCGCTCGCGCCTCGATCTCCGCTGCAGATTTTTCTGGCGCTAAAAATTTCAGAGGATTTCCGACTCTTTTGCATATTTACAAGAGCGATTAATCGAACGACGGCGGCGTTCGAACGGACCCATAAAAGTGGCTCGTTCCGCTGGCTCGCTGGAAGCGTTCGAGGGGCGCCTTAAACGGCAGCGAGGGCAACAGGTAAAGTAGAGTTCCCGTTCGCGCTTCAAACGAGACCACAATACTCTCGATCGTGGTAGCCGGGAGTTGCGGAATTGCGCGTGTAAAATTGGTTCGATCCTCGCGTGCCCGCGAACCTCCCCGCGATAATGGATCCATTAGAGGATCGCTCGTCGCGAGGACGAATTGCTCGTGAATTTTTTATTAATCTAGGCGCCGTGAGACGCGCGGGGGATGTGCGCGTGTGCGGGACATTAGTCACGGGGAGCGAAACATTTATCGGCAACACGGCTGCTAAGTCGCGGCAGTAAAAATGTCTCCCGCATCGGTGTTGCTTGGCGCGGTCAGAGTGCACTAAACTGTACGTGCACTTAAAAGTGCCGACTGGAAGAGAGAGTGTGAGGGTGAGTGAGAGAGAGAGAGAGAAAGAGAGAGAGAGGGAGGGAGAGAGGGAGGGAAGATGCAAAAAGGCAACGACCACGGAGCGTCGGAGAGCAACAGAAACGGGGCAAGGTGCGCGCGGGTGTGGAGAAAGAGTAAGGGAGAAAAAAGGCTGAAAAGCACTCGGCACAAAAAGGTGGGATAAATTGGGGCAACTGCTCGTAACGTTCCGCGCGCTGCACATCCTATCGACGAGGTATAGACACTTGGTAGCGGTCGTGTAATACGCGACGCACACGAACTGGAACGTTGTGCAGCGCGGCCGTTTTCCACGCGAGATTAAACCGACTGAAAGAAGCGGTCCCCCATCTGCAGGTCGTCGAACGGAGGCTCGCGAGGGGAGAGTTCGACCCAGTCATTTCGAATATTATCGCGAAGACAGTGATCAGAGGCGGACCGTGTGTACACGGCTGGCGCGATACTTTCGCCCCGGTAATTCCGCGTGGCCTCGCCGCTGCGGACGGCAAGAGGGATGATATCGATTAGAAAATAATAGAGCGCAGCCCTGGATGTCGATTTATCGCGGCGAGCACACGCCATTAGAACGGCTGTTTCGTCGAGTATTGAGTGTTTATAAATCCCGCGCAGACCTTTATCGGCCAGGAGCGGTGCTAAATATAAATGGATCGCTTCGAAGATGGCCAGCGCCGTTTTTCGAAAAGGGGGAAGGGAGCGATCGATGCCGCTCCGACGCGGCCCGGAGTTTTCCTGGAGAACAATTTTTTCGACACGCAATTTCCGACCTCGACGTGCTCCCAACGGTCGCCGTTTCTTAATCAAACGGCGCGGCGATGTTTTCGTACGGACCCGCGATATTGCGCCGGGCTTTGTGCGAAAAATAACAGAATCGCTGATCGATCTCTGGCCGTATGAAAAACGTATGAAAGGGGCCACGAACGGTAGCTCGGAAAGCGTAACGAATGGAAAAAAGTGTCGCGCGCTCGATCGTGGATCATCGACATCGTCCGTGAACGAATATAAATAAACGCGAATGCGTTGTATTATTCGGCGGGGCACGCTCGAGCGGAATTTTCTGTTAACGAGCCGCGTTTAAATAAATTCGAACGCATCGACGCGTTCCGCTCGATAATTTTCATTTCGCGACAACGTTAATCCCGGCCCGGACAGAAAGGCCGCTCGCGGAACAATAAAATTCCCGCTGACGCGCGCTACACGGTCCGCCATTTTACGAAGGCTGTCGTCGGAATCCCATTACGTCCCTCGGTTGCCGAACGAGGCGCAAACATCCAGTCTAGCGGCCACGTACCGCTCGACGACGATCCCCAATGGCGAGAAAGTAGAACGAGTATTGGTGTCCTACAAGTAGAACAGCCGTGCCGTTTCCGCGTCCCGCTAAGCGCGATTGAAAAGAACCCGAGATCTCCTCTTCAAAATTCGTTCGAAAGTTTTTTTTTATCCGACACGAGCAGCCTCTCTCGACTCGCCAAGATTGCACTGCGCTCGGAAAATCTCCGATACCTTCGTACAATTAAAGGTAACCGTGATTATCTCTTCGCTTGTTTCGTCGAGTACCTCTTCTTTTTTTCAGCCGCAAATGGACGCGCGATTTTATTAACTAAATGCGGCTGCATTAAAATTCTCGTCGCGTCCCGATTCTGTTAACATAACAGGAGCTTTACCAAAAAAAAAAAAAATCGCCTTTTACCGTGACTAATGGAGAACATCGCGTCGTGAGTACGGTAGTTCCATTAGACGAGCAATATCCTCTTTATTCGCCGATGGATCGGGTATCTCGTCAAGTTACAACCGGTGATATATACCCGCGCGGATATCCGTTATGCGTGCTATCTGGATGCGAGCGTGCACGCTGACACACGCACAGAGAAAGCGAGACAGAGAGAGAGAGAGAAGGGTTATCCCGGTACAATGGTATAAAGTCAATATAATTATGCTTGGCGAGTCGACTAGGGATTCCAGCGTAATGCAGATCTCGCAAGAGGACAAAAGGCCGAGGCTCGGAATAATTTAAACCAGCTTGATGTCCAATCGATAGTAATATTAATAATATCATGCGATTGCTGGGAATACTCGGATCATGCATGCTGATGCGATCGAGAATCGAGATCGAACGTTTCGAAGGGTGCACCGTGAACTGCTTCGACTCCGCCGGATCGAATTTAAGCGCTCGGTTGTCTGATTACGACCCGGGTTATTCCACTCCGTCGTAAACTGTTCATCGCGACGCATCGTAACGAGGCGAACGATTCGGTTGCCACCGGACGAAATTATACACGACCCGCGTGCCAAACTTCACCAACGACTCTTAAAAAAGTAATTAAGTAATGATCGTAAAAGTGGCTCGTCGGAGTAACCGACTTGCCGGTTAATCGCTTCGAAAGCGCAGTCGATGCGAACTTTATCCTTACATTTCGCTGAAATTATCGAGTGAACGATTAGCGCCATCGAGCGTGTCGAGACGTCTGAGAGCGTAGCTGGGGAAGCCTGGCTGGCCGTGGAAAAGCGAGTGTCGGATCGCGCGCAGCAGGCCGGACGATTTAAGTGCTTAGCGTGTAAATCCCGATGGCGGCGAAACGGCCTGATTCACTGGCCGTTGATATTTGGCCCCGATATTAGCAGCACGAAACAGAGGCCCGCTCGAAATGACCGGCGTTTCCGGGTGAATATAAATTACGCTTCGGTCGGCCGCGCCCTAACCACGTCATCCCCCGTTGTTGGACCACGCTCGCGGGTCTTACGCGTAACCGAATGGTCGGACGGGTCGTAGGACGGCTGAATAGAAATTCTTCCGAGGGTTTTCGTCGCATTCCGGAAATTGCCGTAATATTTTTTCCCGCTGACGTTTAGATTGGACGACCGCCCTGGCGTTGGAGTGGCTCCTTGGTACCGCGAGGCGGGGGTGAGTTATGCGTCGATGATGACGCAGTGTCTACTGCATGACTGATGCTTGGGGTTGTCGGAATTGTTTGAATAAATCATTGCGGTCTTTCGAGACTACGTGCCAAGCGAATAAATGTTAGAAGAAATTCGGAAAGGGGATCATTTTTCGAAATCGGGAATGAGAAGGATCGTTCATCGAGAGACGAGGGAAAATTGGATCGAGTGTTTGGTAATTAAATGGATAAGGAAGAAATGGACGTCGAAGCTTTTAGAAATCGTGTCGATTCGGACGGTCCTTTGTCGCTGAGAAATAATACAAGGGGAACAGTCCGTTGGTAGTCAGACACAATGACTGGTTGAGAACGGCTGGTACGTTTCGCTCGAAATTCCAGTCGAAAATAGATTCCGCGCCTCTCAGAACTGTAAAATCCACACACGTATCCTCTGAATGTGTCATCCACTTTTGAACTTCCGTTCATTTAAAACTGAACCCCCAAAAATTGGACGTTCAATTAACGACAAGTAAACTAATGATTCGCGAACGAAATGCAATTTGGGGACGACAGTAACGAATAGACTACGCGTCGTACAATCTGATTGTCAAGTGCAATCGTTGGAAATGCCGGTGAATGGCGTTTGAAAGCCGCAATCTTCCTGTTGACGGTTGCCTAGCAGCGATCGCTAGGCTATCATAAACCGAGTCCAAAGCGAATCCAATTGGGAGCGCGGAGGAAAGTTTTATTACCGCGAAAAATAAATTCGAAAGTTAAGTTTGAAATACCCGGCAGAATCTCAGAGTTATTTCGCGTTCTCGTGTTAACATCAAACGCTACATTCAACGCAACGGATATCTCGTCTGCGCTTCTCGAATTTACCAATCGCTGTAAATTATTGTCCGACGAAATCGGTAAAATATTCGACGATTGGCGTCTGTCTGCCTTTTTACCTTTCACTGGTAAAACGTTCCTGAAATAATCATCGCTGTTGGAAGATCGAATCGAAACAAGCCAGAGAGTAGCGCCATCGAATACCAGCAGAATCATTTAACCCTTTGACTCTGCAGCTACTCATTACGTAGCTTCCTCTCAGACTCTGATCAAATTTAATTGAAATTTCACGCGCTGTCGGTCGCTTGCGCCGTGCTCAAAATTCCGCGCGTATCGATGGAATCTCCGTACGGATTCACATTTCGTTCGACTGTGAATCGCGTATACCGATCACCCATCCGATCTGTCCAATCGAAAGTCCTTGTCGAACCTGCGAGCGATTCAACCCCAAGCACTCCTCGATACACGTTAGAAAATATTTACCCAACGTTTAAAAAAACGACTGAACACTGAACACTGTTTTAAAAATCCTCTGGATCCCCTAACCCTTGTCGAACCTTCCCAGATATCTCTGCCATCATTCTCCTGCACCTTCGCCATCGAAACATTTCGGTTTCCTCATAATTCAGGACGTTCGATGGATTGTCCCTGTTCTTTCTTCCTGGCGCGACGATAAAACAAAAATCGTCGCTCTAACCGCGACGTAATTAACAACAACGATAATACGTCGCGTCGAACAATGGTTAGATTTCCCTGCCGCGAGCTTACGCGCTCGGAACGAGTTTCCGGTTGTCGTACCGTTGACCTGTTATTTTATTTTTTTCTCTCCCTCTCTCTCCTCGCCCTCCGCCCACTTTGCTTGTTTCCTTTCGCGCGGGAACGAACAAACGCTGGCCAGGATGCGAGCATTTCGTCGCATTGTCCGCGATCGTTCGCACAAAAGAATAAATTACACGATTGAAACCGGCCTGGCGATATTATTTGTCCATGGCGGCCGATACGCGGAACAGTAATAACACGTTTGTTACCGTGTAGCCGCCGCTTTGAAATGCTCATGTCGACGCTAGTTTCAGTCGCCCTCCGAGCTGCGGTATTAGAGCGATTACTGTGAAGTTAGAATCGAGCACGAAAAGAGAAATTGGAAGTACAGCATCAGAGAGATAAAGTACTCAGAGATGAGCAACGACTTTCAATTGGAAACCGCTGGAAAAAAGTCTACAGTCTTCGTGGTGCGACCCCGTCCCTCGATCGATCCGTAAGAACTTTTTCTCACGTCAGAACGCCTCCGAAGTCATTTCGGCGGGGCACGAGCGTGGAAGTTTCGCGAGATAGCAATTATATGTACATCAGTTGCATCCTCCGCGGCGGAAACGGATCATCTTGTTTCCACTTTCTTGTTCAAGTGGCTAATTAAATCCGAGATATTATACCGAGCGTAAAATTAGCCCGGCGAATGTCTGAGAATGAATAAGCCGCGGTTTGAATGCCGCGGCCGAGAGCAGCTCACCCCTGAAAATGTTCTTGCGCTGGACGGAGTCGGAGCCGCGAACTTCTGCTTTATTCATTGATCGCGGGCTTACAGTTAAAAATGTGCAGCCACGTTATGTGGGACGAGAATATCTTACTTTTAACGGAGCGCGCCGATTTCTCTACGCTCCTGAATACGCGCGTATCCAATCTCCCGCGTTGTTATTATTATTATTATTGTTTTACGTCGCAGAGGCACCGATTTCAAAATTTACGTCCGTAATAACCTGAGGAATTACATTTCTCCTTTCTCACGCGGCGCCATAACTTTCTAATCTCACTGACAGCCAATAAATTATCCAGTACGTAGCTGGCGTTATCCATGGAGGCAATAGAGAGCGAGGAGGAACCCGATGATGCTCGCTCTAAACAGAGGACACAGCCGCGTTCTGTCTCCGCGGAGCGTATCCATAATCCCGTGCTGTTTCCGTGGATATTACAATACCGCAATACGTATGCCATAAAGAAAATGAAACGACGAACGGCTGGACCGTTTTACAGTCTAATACCTGCGCGCGGTAGACCCGTTTGGATGGTAAAGAATAAGAAATAAGGCCGTTAGTGGGCCACCGGAACGGAAGCGGGGATAAAGGAGAGAACGGGCGCAAAAAGGAAGACCGGCGAGCACGGAAGGATC
Organism: Xylocopa violacea; assembly: GCA_963969225.1. NCBI lineage: Eukaryota > Metazoa > Arthropoda > Insecta > Hymenoptera > Apidae > Xylocopa > Xylocopa violacea. The sequence goes on along the minus strand of CAXAJV010000002.1, from coordinate 31,788,233 downwards.
GGGGGTAAAAAATAAAGGAAAGGCGGGAATGGGAAGGGGGAGAGGGCGGGTAGACGATGCAGACGAAGCGCTGTTCTGCAAATCTCTCGCCTAAAATCAGGACGCAAACACGCTACGATAGGGAGATATGCAAAGTAGAGGGCGCTTTATGCAAAAGGTCTTCCGTCGCCGATTCACTTTCCGTCGCTCTTATCATTCCGCGTGTACGGCCCTCGCGACGCTCTCTTTATTTATTTTACGCGGCTGGCATAAAACAGGAACGACAATGCAAACCGTGGTCCCGATTTTCGCCGACGCGACACCGCTTTGCGGTCGAAGGGTGCGACGTTTTCTTTTCTACTCAAACTACCCCTTTCGAAGATCACGTCCGCGAAATAATCGATCACGGACTGGCCCGTGTAATTCGAGATGTTACGTCTCGCAAAACGTCGCGAAAATTGTACCACTTTTAACGTGGAACGTCCACGTCTATCTGGTATCGATCGATGAAAATTTCCGAAGGGGAAGCTCCGCGAGCGATTCGGATTGTCGCGGGCCGATGTCGCCTCCACGGTCCCCTAGTTTGATCAATAAGCATAACTTTTGCGTGCCGGCAGGAGATATTCGCGAAAACCCCTGAACATATTTCAAACTCCTAACCTAAACTCCTCTTATTCCCTCGGCCATAACATCGAGCTTATCACGTCGAACCGACGAACGAAATACACATCCACTCGATAATTCCAGCCCAGGGGGATGAAATTGGTAACAGAGAGGCAAGTAAAGACTTCGCTCCGAATTTAATATACATATATTGTACGATCCACGATCCGAGGAGGAGATACTCGAACGGAGACACACAGGCGTAACAACAAGTAGCTTTGTCTTCGCGATGCGTTCGTTCATAAACGACGCCGTGAGGAGGATCGAGTTCGTTCCAGCGTCTAGCAAGAAATTAATTAAATTCGAACGTGCGCTTCATTGAAATTGATTCGAACGATCGCGTGCTAGCACGATGTATCGCTAATTGTAGATGTCTTTTGGCCGAGCCACGATCGATACGCCGCTGCACGCGACCGAAATGGCAGATTGCTCGGAATCCGCTCTGCTCGTCTGATATTCCGCGCGTAGACGGGATTGATTCAATTGCGACGAATAATATTCCTCCCGAGGGATCTTTTAATCAGCGAACAAAGAATCTGCGCCGACGACGAAAAGCAATAAGTACAGAACAAAGCGCACGGAATATACGCAGCCCCGTATTCACTGGAAATCGGTTTTTAGTCGCTGCGGCACTCGATCGTTGACGATTCATTGCGATCGCATTGTCCGCTGCACAGAAAAAAAAACAAACAAAAAAAAAAACAACAATATCAGTTCGACTTAACAAACAGCAACAAGGTATTCCGTAAAAATATCTTGCCGCGCCACCGGAACATCTGTCAGCGCTTTTCCAATTCGAAAAACGGAAAACTCCGGACAGCAGCCTGTCCCGCGCCAACGTATCACTCTAAAATATTTTCCGCGCGGCGAAATAAATTCTGAACTCATTTTCCGGCGAAACAGACATCGAAGCGGGCGGGCGTCTATCCACGGCGACACGCGTCGGTTTATATTAAAGATTTCAATAACCGTTTCATCCACTGGGGCCGTAACGGAACGGTGAACCCCGAGCTATCGCGGCCAGACTCGAATTCACCGAATCGCGGCGGCGTTCGACGGCCGACGCGCGTCGGCCGCAGCGTTTGCTCGATGGCTGGCGGACCCGGCGATCCGACGGACTCGACCCAGATACGGCCTGATATAGAAACGACGAACGCCACCGTGTTCGTTGTTCGCTTCTCGATTTAATTAAAAACGAAACGTCATTAAACGCGACCAGGGATCCTCGCCGCGCCGCCGATTTTCATCTCGAATATCCGCGCGCGCGCTGGATCGCGCCCGGTAAATTGCCAGGTGGGGGGGGTTGTTTAAGAAATTTTTGGTCGAAATTCACGGCACGTTGACACGGAGGACGGCCACGACTAGTTGGAAGTTAATTCGAAGTAATTACCGCGGCGCTAACGATCAATTAAGCGCATCTGGGACGGGCCCAGTTAGCGCAGCGGCGCAACTATGGCCCGTCCGCCTGTTACGACGCGAAGTCGGCAAAAAGCGCGAGCCAGCGCGTGCCGGAGAAAATTACCGGCCGGAATGACGCTTAATCTGACTCGCAATCGAACCCGACAAGGTTGAGAGGGAGAATTGATGGGGTTCCGCGAGCTAAGCTTCGCGACGATTTTCCTGCGCGCTCGACGCCATCTTGTTACACCGTGCTGCGGGAAAATAGAATCGGGTTCGATGTAAAACGGTGCAGGAATTGGTGTTCTTAGAGCACTGTTTTCGTGCAACACCAATCGATGAACTCGCGTAGCATACTTTTATTAGCGCATTTCGCGCAAAGCTGTCCTACTATTTTTCTCAGACCACTGTCGCAATCGGACCAAAGTCATCATCAGCGACGAAGAGCTCTCCAATCACTTTAGTCGTATAGAAGGAAAGTGTAAACGAATAGACGTCCGATTCGTGCATCCGAGGGCGCGAAATGGAATCTATTTCTGCATCGCGTAATAAGCGAGCGCCCACTAGTAACCTTTCTGGCTCATTAAGCGAAATATAGGCAGGGTCGCGTGTTCGCAGCCACGTAGAAGTCCCTTTTTCTTGCGTCGGAACGGGAGAAGCAGCTCGCGAGACGTGACGCGGAGTCACGTACGCTAGAAGGGCGCCGCTAAGAGAGCAACTCCCTCGAGAGCCTTGCGAAACCAAGTTTTTATTTCCGCGAGAAGCTTCCATTAAACGCGAGTTCAGAAGCGAAATGATTTCAATCCGCCGTACTCTGGTTTGCGAAGCGAAGCTTCGAATATCTCGTGATTTTACGCGTACCATCGCGCAGAGAAGTATGCCGGTCCAAACATCGCTTCTGACTGAAGGCTGAAAAAATTCGCTCGTTAAGCGCGATCGCGCAACTCGTTTAGATTATTCGACGCAACCCGCTTTGAATAATTCCAACGAATCGGGAATATGCGAGCGCCAATTGAAGTGCCCGTCCTGTTTGTTCGTTTCCGCGATAATATTTGTTTGATGAGTTGCAAAGCAGCCTACGGTTTTAATATAATCTTTGATCGGACAAGCGCTAAATGTGCTGCGAGGAAACTGCCAGCAAAAACCGATCGGTGAAACGATCGAGTCGACGTACAGTTGGAATTCTGGGAAATAATAATTTCGCCAGTCGCATGACCAGCAACCGAGACTTACGAACGATTAATTTGAAAAAGATCGGCCTACTTTTACCTTCCACGGCCGTCGTAGCTGAAATACATGAACGACGAGCTCGCAGCGATTTCCTCCGGCATTATTTGCGATGATTACAGAGCTGATTTTCGAAATTACCGTGTCAAGGGGCGAAACGATGTTTGCGTCGACCGTGGACGGACTATAAGCGCTCGCCAGGCGCGCGTATTTCCGCGATCTCTAATTATACGGTCGCCTGTCGTATGTAATAAGTATGTTGAGCAAACACTGCGTGCGTCGACGCAACTTTCCGTCGTATAGCGGTCGGAAAGTAGAATAAGCGACGAAAGGGGCTGCGTCTCCTCTGAGACTGGCGCAATCTACTGGCTGCAATTAACCGAAAACACAAACTGTGTCGAAGCTTGGACGAGCGTAGAGGCGAAGTGGAGGAGCCCAGGGGCCTGCGAAAACATTTCCTGGCTCGATTCTAATTGAGACGACTTTGCATAATTCATCGCCACTTATTATAATCGTCTGTTCCAGTTAAAAATCGTGGAACTCGAGAGGATGGCATGAAACGTCATACGCTTAACTTGCACCATTTTCGGCCAACGTTAATCTAGCACAGATTTATCAAGTGCTGTTAAAGTGTAAATTGCAACTGATCTGCCTAACAAATAGCGTACCGCCCTATACGTGGCGATTATCGAGCAACGAATTATATTGAATTATCGAACTAAGCTTACTTCATTTGGTGGTTGAAACGAGGTTGCGCACGGTTAATCAGAAATGTGTTTTGAAGTTGCAAAACTGTTAATATGACTATTAACAAAATCAAGTTCTTACCTAATATTGTACTCTAGCGTATAATGTCTTAATACCTTTCAAATTTAAATAATCGAACTTCAGATATCATTGTGCTTCGAATCAACAATTTCCGCACGCAATACGTGCCTCGAGTTCAGGAAAAAATTTAGCGAACTTCAACTCCGCTCGAGGCTCGAGAAAATAATTCAATTCGAGTGAAATAATAGATTCGCGATAACGAAGTGGTTTCAAGGTACCCTGGTACAGGCCATTCGAAAGCAACTGAAAGATTTGACTAATGAGAACGCGTATACAAGCATGAAACGTCGTTTCGAGTGAAACTAAAAGTGCAAGTGCACGTTGATAAAGTAGTTTTAAATTATTTAATTTCGAGCTACGCCAATTCAAGTAAATTAACTGATTCAAAAGGTAAAGGCTGTTGGATTATTTCAACCTGTCGACGTAGAAATGAATCTTGTGCTAATAATTAAAATAAAATATTAATACAATAACTAACAAAAAATAGAAACCTGAAAGAGAGCCTGAAAGAGAAACACCTGCATACCGCGCGTCGCCATTGTGAGCGTCCTCACTTATCGTCTAGCTCTCGAAGCGAACAGACGTCCTTGCGAGTCTTAAAACGAGGCTAATTTGTGTTGGGTAATTCAAGGAACCTTTTACTTCACCCATTTCCAACAAAGACAAACCATCCTGGTACAGAAATCTAATTAGCCGGGAAAATGGTTGCGAAAAATATTATTTCCATAAAAGCGATGCGTTCCTCGAGTTCGAATCGACGACGTCCATCAGGCGGGACCGCGGGCGCAACAATGGCCGCGGCCATCGGCCGGATTATTAATAGTTCCGCGAACTGTTGTTTTTCCCCGGGTGTTCGCCCGGTAAATAATGGACGGCGGCGTTTCGGCGTGGCAGCGAGACGCGGCCGTTCGACCGTGTGCGGCTCGCGTTAAGAATAGGCCGTGGAACGATCGTCACGGGTCGAGGGGGCCGAGCCTGGCTTAATTAATCACCCGATTTATTACATTTTCCCATGATTTTTCCTGACGGCCAGGTCGGTGCCTTTGTGCGAAACAAAGCGGCGAGCCCGGCTCTTTGTCCGCGGCTCTGACCGGCGCGCCCGCTCCGGCTCGGAAAAACGAAACGAAAGGAGCGCGACGGCACCGCGGCGCGCGGTTCGAGTTAATTAGATGCTGGCTACAGGACACCGGTGATTTTTCTTGGGTTAAATTAAACGCGCCGCGGCGCAGCCCGGCCCCCTCCGTTTCGAGCCGTTTAATTAATGTTTCGACAAACCGACTCGTTCGTCCGCGACCACCCTCTGTCCTCCGTTCCCATTCGTTTTCCTTCTGCCGCGCGGCTCAAAGCGACGCCTCTCGTCGTGCGCTTTTTCTCGCGCTCCCTGGAACGTTTCGGGTGTTACTGGGTTTTCGATTTTGATGTTTGTCAGTTTTAAGTGCGTCGAGGTTATGGGAATTATCGCGAGTACGTTCGATCCCTCTGGTAGAGCGTGCTTTGGTTTATTTAAAGCTGGTATGAATTATTTGTCGAAGAGCTGGGACACGCGAAACCAAAACCCCCGACCCCTAAATTTCAGGAATTCAGCTCACGTAACGGAAGAGTACTTCATCTGGTAACTCCTTTATACCGCCGATCCGACCTCATTATGGGAGAAAATTTTTCCGACTGTTGCCTCTTATTGTCCCATAACGCCAGATGGAGGACCGCGGCGCGACGGAAGTTCATCCCCCTCGGCCTCCCGTCGACGGGCCGTTGATCCGGTTTACCGGGTGTTCGGCTCGAAGTATCGAGGCCGCGTTTCGACGAGGAGCGAGACACCGCAGTTGGCCGCATCTGCTGCAGAAACTACGGCATCCAGCGACCATAACCGCGAAGTCAACGAGCCACGGGTAGGTCACACCCTCCAACCGAGCCGCAGACGTTCGTTCCAGTTGGCCACCTGCATTTTTTTCCGCGACTCGCGCGCAACCGAGCTCCTGGCTGCCGTTTCGAGCGTGTTTCCTTCTTATCGCGCGCGGAGGACCGGCGAAAATCGGCCGCAGCCGAGCAGAAGGTGGGAGCGACACGTTCGCGGGTCCCCATGCGGAAGAAATAGGGATTCTTTGGCGAAAAACCGATTTTCGACGGCGTTTTGGGACGAGTTCTGGCAACATCGAGCGACGTGGAAGAAATCTATCGGATCCTCCGTTCATCCTCGTTGCTCGCGCGTTGGAAAGGCTACGAAATACCGGAAAATTGCTGGGAATTTCGAAGCGCGTCGTATCGCGGCTAAACTTCGCCAGTATACAACTCGTATCCGCAGTCGTGGGCGGGCTATTTTGACGCTGGTTTCTCGCGGAACACTCGCGAACGTTTACCACCTTACGAGGAGAAACGGGGCCGCATAATTTCCCATTAGCCTGAGAATCCGTGGGAATCAACAACGCCAAATGAATTTAAGGACGGGGCCGCGCGTACCGCGGGGAAACGGAACCGTGAACGTTAGTCGGTCTTAAATTGAGGCACCTCAAATATTTCCCTTCGATCCTTCCCGGCTCCGTCTTCAGAACGAGGGGGGATAACAAACCAACGACTCGCCCTATTCTCCGTTTAAGCGAGCCGAGAACGAGTCGTCCGTAGTCGCGGAATGTTCCTGGCAATTTTTTCCAATTCTCCGCGCTGGAATCCGGGCGACAACTTAATTCGAGGCGAGAAGAAACTTACGCCGCCGCGACGACCGGCTGAAAGTTTCACGGAGCGGCTGGCCACCCTTCCGGAGCATCCCATGGCGGCAATTCGGAGCATTCATAGCCGGGGGACGAAGATGGCGGACCCCGTATGGCGGATTTTCAAGGGAGACGCGAGCCTCTCGTTCGTGAGCTGGGCAAATCCAATTCGCGGGACAATAACGAAGAACTTTCGAGCCGTTGTCAGACGTGTCCGGCCGCAACCTAGCCTCCCTGAAACTGCCCCTCGAAATGGATATGGCAGGGTTATTGCTCAGCCTGGAATATTATCCTCCGCCTCGTCGTATTCTCTCTTCTGTGTCCCCTGGTTTTCACTTTTCTCGGCTTTTCCTCGAGGCTCCTCGACCGACGTCGGGCGCCACCCCGTGTTTCAGCCGTCCCTCAGCGGGAAAAGAGGCTAGACTGGCGCGGTGAGAGGGAACGTTCGAAATCCACGTCAGAGAGATATTTCGGAGACGGAGATCGCGGCGGAAGCTGGTCGCGTGAAATCCAGGTGATCCGATCAGACCGCGGCCTGTCGCTCTTCCTTATTTTTCGAAACCTCGCCTTTCTCCTTCGAATCCGGCCGCCAGGACCAATCAGCGGACGTTTATTCGATTCGTTTCCGTACTCGCGTTTTTCTTGTCGCTGCATGTACGACCGTATATAGACGCGCCTTGCTTTTTTTTTTTTTTTTTCGCTAGGTGGTCCTTTTTTATTGGTGTCCGTGCGTCGACGACGGTGAAAATTGAAATTCCGCCGTGACGAGAATTCGTCGGTCCGTCAGAACGGTTCTATTTATTCGGCTGGCCGTGAAAAATGTCCAGCTGAACCTTCCGCGCGTTTAATCCGACCCGGCCCAATTAAACTGTCGGCCGAAATTAATCTGCCACTTGTTTGCTGCCCTGTCATCGCCGCCTCGTCTTCTGTGACGCTTGACGTCCGCCGATTCTCGTTGTTTTCGCGCCCAATGGGGCAAAAAATGGCTCCGAAATGCGCGTCGACGTGCGCGTACCTGTTGATGTTTATGCGGCCAAACGATCCGGGGGGAAAACCGCGAATTATTCCTTGAACGACGCGAGGGCGTATCGCGGACGCGAGGCTCCCCCGTTAGCGGCGTCGAAGCTTTTAATTGGTAAACGAGGTTCGACATCGATCATCGTTCTTGCATTGACGTTTACCCGCAATTTACATGGATTTCGAGGCTCGGCGGTGCTTAGAAGTTGGCGCGTCGTTCATTTATCAGGTTCCACGCTAATCGAGTTTGACCAAGTTGTGCTTTACAACCGGCTCGGTGCAGATGCGTGCGTCCCATGGCTATTAGGCATCGAACCACATAAATTCCGATTAATTCCAGGATTAGATGCGGTTCTTCGTCTAATAATTTCTTAACAAATCGTTCATTTCGTCCACATTTCGTGACAACCATTGTACGATTTGTGCAATCACTAGTTTGCGTTAATAATTGCCTCGCGAAGAGTCTAACAACACTATTGGAAGTTACGAAGCGGAAGGACGGCCGCAAAAAAATCCCGCCAATTAACGATAACGAGGCGAATTAAAGACACGAGGCGTTCAGCCGTGAATGAAGGGAGGAACGCTGACGCGAAATTTCTCGTGCACGCTGTTGCGTTACACATCGAAAAACAGCTGACAGACTTCGTCTAGCACGACCGCGAGTCAATTATCTTACGAACCTCGGATTGATTAAGAGAAAGAGGGATTCGTCAATTTATGAAACAAGCTGGATACACGTGGTCATTAGTGCGATTCTCTTTACCAGTTATGATATAGCTGCAAGAAGAGCGTACTTTTTAATTCGAAAAATAAATATCGCGGCCAGATTGGCACAGCGGAAAAAGTTGTTCGATTAGCGGTATTGTCCGCGCGACGGAACGGATCCGCAGCTTCTGAACATTGTTTCCGTGCCTCGAACTCGGCTCGACGAAACTGGCCGGTTGTCAAAGCGGCAAATTGCATTTCGCGGCGCGCGCAAACTTGCACGGCCTTTCAACCCCGTCGATCGCAGAAAGTCTGCCTACGAAATTCCGACAAACGCAATTAGAAATTCGGTAAATTCGAGGGGCGCAGGTACTGGTTCGTCGATGTGCAAATTAGCCTGGCCGGTCCGAAACGAGTACGGATACTCGTTTCGAGGATTGAGTTAACGTTTCGTTTGTACCCGGCCATCGCTGTCAAGCAACAGCGCGATATCGGTTAGCTCAAAGATTCGATGAACGGTAACGCCATGTTTTTCCACGTTCATAGTACGTCTGTTGATTTTCGCCTTACTGGTTTTTACATTTCGACGCAGTGTTTTTTTAGCGTTCCGTCTATTTTATTTTAGAGCTTCTGCCTCTCTTTCTCTCTCTCTCTCTCTCTCTATTCCACGAGCCGCTTTATTTTTTCTATCCACTCCGCATTTACGATTTTTCCCCCTTTTTCTCTTTTTGCTTTACATTTTCGAACCGCACGTGTTCCCAGATCTTTTTTAATCTTTTTCCGTTTTGGGGGTTTTTCATTTTTGAATTATTTTCAACGCGCCGCGGATATCCCTGGAATTATAATCGCGCGATCCCAGCGATCGTGCCACGGAGATTTCACGCGTTCCATGATCGAAATCTCGACGAATTCGAGGGGTGTATCCCACCGCGAAACTTTTCCAATTAAATTTCCAGCACTGCGCAAACCGCGCGGCTCTCCCGTCCGCGAAGGAAAAAGATAATACCGATTCATCCGAGTTTGCGGACGAAACTCGGTCGTTACGGATGATCGATGACCAGACGTTTATTTCGACAATTTTTCCTTCAACCCTTATTAGAATACTTCCGCAACGCGGATACCATCGCGGATACGCGATTCCATCTTCCAGGTTCCCTTCATTAATTTCACCGAGTGCCTCGACGTACTTTTTGCGCACGCACAATTCGTTGGCGCAACGCGAATATTGGTTGTCCGGGGCTGCTTGATTTTGATTGATTCACGCTCGAAATTGAAATCGATTCGCCGTTTAAGGGTTAATTTACGGGAGCGGCCGCTTGCGCCGGGACGTGCTATGAACTGGAACGCTCCTGCCGCTTGGTTTATTGACTCGTACTACTTCCTCGCGCTGGTATCGGTCAATCATCGAATTTGTACCAAACAGAAACTTTCTCGCGTCAGAAATCCGTTTTGCGGAATCGATCGAGCCTCCCGCGTATCCGCCTCTAATAAATAATCGAATCCCTGCGCAACAAATTCGCGTTGCGTAATTACTCTAACGAGGCTTGTCCGCGCTGCACCGCAGAGGCGCATAACAGACCGTAGAATTGGACACGGTACTCGGCGAATCCGATCAATGGGACGGAAGAAGTGGCGAAGAAAGGGCTTGAAAACGACAACGAATGGACGGAGGAAGGGATTCCCTTCGGAATTCGATTGTTACGCGGTGCAGCGAATATCGATTCGGTGACGGCCGTTCAGGCGGCCTCTTCGGCGACAAAAGAAAGCAGAAAAGTCCGTTCGACGGGCGGCCGACGTGATCGACATAGACGGTCGAAGGCCCCATTGTTCGGGCTCGTCGTTACACGGTACAGTTTCGAGTTGTAACCCCTTTCGAACGCAAGCTCCGCCGCTCGAGTACGTACACGAGATGGAGGGCGAGTTTCGATGCATGCCAGCTACGTCGCAACTAAGAAGTGGACAAAGCCAAGATTTCTTCGCCGGAGAAGTCCGAAAGGACGTAATGGGAACACGATTCTTCGCATACCGCGAATTTCTTTGCTGCGGCTATCGACCGTTCGCAGTAAAAATTCCAGGTTCTTCGTCCCTTCGATTCGTTGCGACGTCTCGCGATCGAAATGCGCAGAGGAGTCGCGACTTCAACTTTAGAATTAAAAGTAAATTTCCCGTGGATGTTGTTTACGATCGTCGATTCTTTAAAATTCACCGACGACAGGCTGGGCGACGCGACGCGACGGGGAACAGTCGAACCGAACGAAATCGCACGGCGGAATTGACAGCGTGACAAGCAGTTAGCGCGCGGAGGGTGAAAGCTTTCGTCGCGGAAATATATTTTTTGCTAAATCGGTTTCGTCGCGCGAAATAGGGGACGCGGCTTGTCGACTGTCCCAGGGAAGCGTACGCAACTTGCCGCCATATTTCCCGTACAATAGAGCGAAATTGACTATCTGGAGGGTGGCATTTGTCGGGTGAAGAAGGGACTTCGTAGCTTCCCTCTGTCGAGTCGTTTCGATCGCCGATACACGCGATTTCTGTGTCGTGGAAACCTTGACATTTTTCTATTCATTCTCGCGTGATTTGAACAATTTTTTAAGGAAAATTTTAGGGGCCGCTGTTAATATTCTGGAAGTCGTTCGACACGATCAATTACACCAGGGAGGCTTGTTTATTCGGGGTACAATGACTATAAAGGCGGCGCGATGTCACTGTCACAGTAGAATAAACTTATACGTGGCCAGACGATGATCGATGGCCTCGGTGAAAGCATCCAAGCTATGGCCAGACGTTGTTCAGTGACTGGAAAAAATGTTTATCCTATGGTCGAATATCGACCAGGGCCAGTGAAAATAAAACCACGAATAGAGGGAGCATCCGCGTCGATGCTGTACTCCCGCGGAAACATGACTCCTGATAAAGCGGTCTATTTCTTGATCATTCGATTGCAACCATCTACGTCACTGCACATAATTAGATAGCCATTAGAATTCACGTAAACGGTATCATACATTGCCTTAATTAGTTAATCGCGGGTGAAACAGTTGTTACTCTGTTGAGATACTGGATGAATTAAATGGTTAATAGGTGAATAATGAATGCTTTCTGTGGTCGGTGAGATTAATTGCACACAAACGTTTAAACTGGCCCGTATATCAAGAAGTTCATTATATACACAGACCGTGCGAGCTACCACGGTACAGTGTGAAACTAAGCGAGATGTCTGATGCAAAAATAAGTCGAACGCAAGGAGTGGAAGCTTTTTCGACTGAAAAAATTATTGGACGCACGCGTATCGACCATACGTTTCATGTCATATTGTCCAAGCTCGCGAACAGTACGCTCTCGTCGAATGTAAGCTTGCTCGGGCAACAAAGAAGGAACGTCGAGGAATTCGATTAGATCGGCAGACGGTGGAATGCGAAGACCGTGTCTAAAACCTCTTGCGGCGGTTGGATACACACTGGACCGACCAGCTGCTTTAGTGATACCGCGCTCGCGAACGAATCGCCAGGCTACGGCATACCCGGCCATCGTCTGGACAGCGTAGCATGCTGGGAACAATTATTACTACTTGGCAAACTCAAACAGTCTAACGGGCGCTGGGAGCAATGGAGGCGGCAGTTGGGAAGTCCTCCTAGTCCGGGCGCGAGTGACCGTGCTCGGAAGCGTCTGTGCGCACGAGCGGAGGGCCGTGTCGTCAACCAGCTCGCGTGCCAACATGCGAGCACGTAACGCGAGCGTGTGACGCGTCCAGCCGCTTGGTATGCGAACGAGTGTACTACACGACTCGGTTATCCTCGCATGGAATAATCAACGGCGTAATGGAGTGTGGCGTGGTTAATGAGCTACCTGCTCTGCTGGTCGTTTGACCACACGCGAGTACTTGCCCCCTCGTTCCTATTCCTCGCCGTGTATCCCCGTGTCTTTTCAAGCGACCATTTTACTTCCAGTCACACCGACACCTCTCTTGCCTATCGAAATAACAGCACCTCTCTTTTTATCGCGGATCGTTCCTCGGATTTTTCCAATCAACGAACCGCCCCCCCCCCCCCTCCAGTTGGCAACGCTAAAATGATCAGCAGAAAGGCAACCGAGGGTGTACGTGCACGACGCATCCGCTTTCATTTAACGCACACTCGGCTTCGTTTCCCTCTCCATTCCCAGCGTACATCCAGAGAGCCACCCAGTTACGGTTCCGAGCGCAGCCTCCCGGCCGTCATTTGCCCTCGGCGGCTCGATAATTTCCGCGTCGCGGAGTCACTTATTGGGTAGTTGTCCAATCGACTGTGGAGCCCCGCTATAGGTATACCAGGCAGCGGCTGTTAGTACCGTGCAGTTCGACTCCCTCGATTAGTCTGTTTAACGGTGCTAATTGAACGCGAAACCCGCGCCCTGTTGTCTGCCTTGCGGGGGCTCGTCTTCCATTCTTCCCGCGTGGTAAGCAGGCTCGCGTGCGCGAACAATGGCGAGTCGAACGGGAACAATGGGGAAGGAACGTGGCCATCGAGAGCCGGGTTTCACCTTGGCCTGCCTCGCCGCGAAGGTTAAACTCGGAATCGGCTCGAGCAACTCGATCGTAAGAATGGAAATTCGGGGGCCGAGCGTTAAGCGAAGCGAATTGGAGCGATCGAGCGACCCAGTTCCAGCCAAGTTTCGCGGGAAAAATTTCTTTTGGCGCCGAGGGAGAATCAAGTCTAATCCGCGATCCTCGCGGACGCGCTGATTTCAAAGGTGGTGCGGTGAAATTTATCTCGCTCGTTAAACTCTTCCGCGAGAGCGGCGGAGCGAGAAGATAATTAGGAATCACCCTACTTGGCAATTGTTTCCACTTATTGTTACGTCACCGATCTACGACGATTGCTGGAGTATTAACTACCGATCAGTCTAGAATTGGACTGTCTTTGTCGAGAGAAAGGATACGCGTTCGAAATCTTCTTTCGAGCTTGCGTCTCGGACGATCAGTATCGAGCTTCGACGTCGCTGTTTGAATAGGCTTTCGATCCATTTCTCGATGTTTTCCTTATCTCGATCCTCGCTTATAGAAAAGATTCAGCCGTATAGTTTTACGCCCTTGAATCACGGAACTACCTACGTTTCACGCTAGACCCATCGACATCGAGCGAGAGAGCCTTACGATATTGAAACGGGCGAACGTATACCATCGACTGGATCCTTTCGCGATACCATGAAAGACGGCTACTTTTATGATCTTTTTCATCTGACGCAGTCGTGTTTACTCCCATGGCTCTTCTTTTCCTTTACTTTGGCCGGGGCCAACATATTAGAGACGCGAGGAACTTCTTTTGAGTCGCTCCTCCACTCTCTAATTCGATGAGAAATGTTTGCATACAAATATTATAGAACCGCGCCCCAAACTTCCGTAGAAACCTTTATTAGAAATATTCGTATTATTAATACACATATTCTTTTCTGTTTCAGGACTCGCTGAGCATCTCGAAAACCGATTTCTCTCCGCCATCCAGCCTGAAAATTGCTTACGGTCTCGTTTCGATGTAAAAAAAGAAGAAGATTGGTTGCAGTCGGTTGCAGGAATTTCACGGATTGCTCGTCGAGAGGACATTAATATATAACCGTATAAATGAAATCCCGTAATGCGACGTATCGGTGTTTCCGCGATCCTCATCCGCCTCGAGCGCAGTTGCGCGCGTAGAAGCCAATAATGGGGCTAAGATCGGTGAATTAGGCGATCGATCGCAAGGCGTTTGACACGCTAACTAAGATGCCCGAGGAAGGTTCGTAGGCCCGCGCCGTTGCTCGCCTCGCTGTTCCTGCCAATTTTGCCTGGATGTTAATTAAAGTCAATGATCGGGTCTGATGGTAAGCGTTTCCGACATCAAAGGGGAACCGCATTGATTAATTTCTCGTCGATCTCGCGGCAAAAGTATTCGGAAACCCTACGACTCGTCGACAATAATCGCTAATCATTCCTACCGTTTCCTCCATATTGGATCGAAGTCCATCGAAGTTCATCGAATTCCCGTCGGTTCGAAGGTTCCACGGAATCTGCTCGACCAAAACTAACGCCTGGTGACGTCCCTTCAAGTAGACTAACGCCGGCATCCTAAATAAAAGCTATGTCTGACCCCGGCGTCGGAAAGCGTTGACCTATATCACTGGAAGCCGGCGGCTTCAACTACGTGGAAGCGATGATCGAATTCGATGACGCCGTTTTCGAAATCCCTGGGCTCGTTTCGAGGAGCTTCTAGATATCCCACGGTGCCGTCGAAAATCTTCCAGATAGATTCCCCTAGAAAGATTCGAGCGCCGCTGATAAGCGCCGCTCGTATCACTGGCGAAAGCCGTACGGCTGAAACAGCTTATCTCCTTCTTCCTGCTCTTCGCTGCGACCGCGCCGATGACGAAGAGCACGTGATCCACCCTGCCCCCTCCCCCCACACACCACCAACCCTTTAGGCGACACTGAACTCCGCGGCCTCCACCCTCTCCACCCTTCGACTGATAAGTACTGATTTCCATAATGGTTCCATGTACGAGTACGCTCGGTCTATCCTCGCCTCGGGCCACTTTCCGTCGTCTTATCGACCCTCTTAGTCTCGTGGCCCGATCGATATCGGATTGATTTCCGCCTGATTTACGACCCTGTTAAATATTCATCGCGATCAACAGGAATTAAGATCGTTCAATTAGGAGACGCGGCGGGCGTCCTGCGGAAAATCGAAGCCGCTCCCCTATATCTGGCGACTCGGAAGCTTTCGCTCCTTATCCCGTGGAAATAGACGCGTGGAAATTGGGACACCGTGTCCAGAACAAGAACGGGTTCGAACGAAACGACATCTTATTACTCCTACCATCCCCTACCAGCGCCGCGCTCTTCGCCCGTTTCAAACCGTTCTCGCGAATCGACGCAGACTCTCGAATAAAATCATCCGCGATTGCTTTCATCTGGGTTCCATCCGGGCATCATCGTCGACACTTTCGTCCAGATATTTGCCATTTCCGTGAAGGATACCACGTTGATCGCGTGGAATCGCAACTTGCCGCGTGTGTCCTTCGATTGGCCACGATCACGAATGCTCGTTAGTCGTCAATGACTCGAGCGAGATTTTCTCCGCGATCGTGCAACCTGTCGTTCACGCAGAGTAGCCTGTTGCGTGCGTTCCATTCCGCGGAGGTTCAGAGTTCGAGCTTGAAAATCGTCGACGCGTAAGATCGACCTTGGAGACCACGTTCGCGACCGAAACTCGCGGGCGCATCGATTTTTGAACGCGGTTGGCGAGCGATAACTACAGGGAACGGGGAACGCGGGCACGACGCGACGTCTGAACCGGTCGTTACTGAAATTTCAGAGAAAACCGCAAGCTTGCGTCGTGGTGGCGCGCAGTTAGCGCTCGAACAGGCCTAAATGAAGAGCGATCGTCGCGGGGACAGGTGATCGATAGCGATTTGGAGGAGCCGCGTGCGACTCAACGGTGGTGTCTGTGCGCGGGTGTTCTGTGTGTGTGCCTGTGCGCGCGCGTGGGCCGCACAGGGTAATCGTGGCGGAGACGCGCGACAGGGGCAGGGTCGGAGAGGGGCAAGATGGAACTCTTCCTGATTCTCGTCTGTCTGATTGCGCCGCCCACCCTCTCGCTCTCGATCAAGAGCAAGCTCAATCCAAGGATCGTTCAAACACGGTACGGCGAGGTGCAGGGGGTTATACGGTCCTTCGAGTACACCAAGTTCCTCAAGCCAATCGACGTCTACCTCGGGATACCGTATGCCACCCCGCCGGTCGGTGGTAACAGATTTTCGCCGACCAGGACAGCCAGTCCGTGGGAAGGAGTCAGGTGAGCAAAGAGGGAGAAGATTCCCGCCGCGCGCCACCCTTCGATCTGTGCCTCGATCATTGCGATCATCCGCTCCCTCGACGGGGAACGACGAACGCGAAACGGGCGTTTAGGGCGCCGCGAATCGATTACTCGGCAATGAGCAGCTGTGTCGCGAGCGAACAGAGGCACGATTCGTGGGGTGGTGATGCATGGAGTGTCTCGCAGTAAGGGAGATATATTTTAGGGGTGGCTGCAGTAAATCGAAATCCTGGGAAAAGTTCATAGAAACGTGTGTCTTGTTTGACACTGTTTTCGCGTCGGACGAGTCGATCGATTATCCGCGTGCCATCCCTAGGATATTTAATTGCAATTTTATTTATATCGTCATCAAAAATTCGAGCAAGCCTACGACCTTACAAAAGATTCGTCTTCCAAGGAATATTCCACGAACCAGGACTCTTTTAATCCACACATCCTTGAGCGTACGTCAACCCAGCATACTTCCCCCGAGCTATGTCAAGCTACCCCTTCGAAATTCGTCCAAGTATTCGGCCTCGTACTCGCGTGCCTTTTCATGCACACCAAAGCCTGTCATTCTGCGCAACCCTGTTAAGAATATATCCAAACATCTGCGCGAAATTCGCTTAAACGTCGGTGCAACAATTTCCCACAGTTCTACCATTACTGGACGCCCGTAAAAAGGCGAAAAAAAAAAGAAGGCGGAACGTGAAATTCTCGAACCACGGTGCTGTCGAAACTCTCGAATGTACGCGTTAGAATGTTCTGTCGGGACCAGCGATCCCCGCGCTTCCAAGAACACGCTTCTCACTTCGCGCTAGCGGTGCAAAAACTGAGACACGATTGCACGCGACCTTAATCTCCATATATTACGAAGAAATGGGGAGACACAGGTACTCGTAACGGCAGTACACTCGAAACACTATAATTAACCAACCATCGAATACTTGGAAACGCGCCGTCAAAGCTCGAATGTTCCCCAAATGCATTTTTCAATATTCTGAAGCCCACAGATCGCATGAATTATTCCTTCGCGAGTCCCTTCCTTTGAAAAGCGTCGCGTTCCAAGCATCTCGCCTATTTTCGCAAATATCCCCACGCTTTAGTCCGACAAATAGTAATCAAACCGATAATCAGATCACCGTTTAACTGAAAATCCGCCGTCGAATCGCCAGCTCGAACACACGATTCGTTAGCTCCATCTCGCACGAACAGACTAATCCGAGCCCATCCTTTGCAGATTATCGGATTCGGTCAGTCCAGTCTGTCCCCAAAAGCTGCCCGACATTTCGAATGAGCAGGAAGCGTTGGACCGCATGCCGAAAGGCCGGTTGGAGTACTTGAAGAGGTTGCTGCCTCACCTACGCAACCAAAGCGAGGATTGTCTCTACCTGAACATCTACGCGCCAGCCATGGGTGAGTAATCTTGGCTGTTTTCATTAAAGGCCTCGATTCGACGTAAAGAGGTCGCGAGATCGAGCTCTCGACGCGGAGCGCGTCTCGCGATTCGTTTCGAGGCTAGGCGGATACACCGGGTGCGATGTAAATGGTCGAAGAGTCATTGGGGGATATTTTACAACGGTATTCACGATGGAATAGAATGCCGGAAAAATGGTTCCAGGTCATTTCATTCTTAACCAACGTGAATTATATCCTTGGTCAGCGCGGAGATCGTTGCGCGCTTGGTATAAACTTGATAAGAAACGATCGTTTCGTTCGGTTTAATGCAGGGCATAACTCATCCCCGTGTGCCATCGAAAGTCCCGTAATTGTTTAGTAAATTTCCTGAAAAGCTCGGCTGATCCACGACGGATGATATTCACCCGCGGTTGGCGAAAAATTATTCGCGGTTCCGAACAAAGACGGGGGAGAATTATAAATGAGCCGTAGACTCTGGGAATCCACTTTATGCGCGAAACAATCGCGAACAAACGCGCCGTATTTCAATATTAAGCACACTCGTCGATATTGAATGCTCAAGCAACTCGACGTTGCCCTCTCCGTCGCAACTTTCCAACTTCCTTTCCGTCCGCGTCCAACTCCACGCAATATCCGGTAAACGTGATGAAAACAGACAAAGCCGGGTTTCGAGTGCAAAAGTCAAACACAACTTCTCCCGCACTTTGTTACAAGTTGCTCGCTCATTGGCGCGGCTTCTTTGAGCCGGGGAATGTCCCTTAAAAGGCGCCCACTAACTCCGACGAACCGCGGACGGAAACAACTCCGCGAATCGCCTCACTTTCCACGGACGCAGTCACAGTCCCACGGTTCGCGTTAAACTGCGCCGCGTAAAAGAGGCCCGAAATATACGTAAAACGTTTCCATCGCCGCCGCCCCTCCCCCACAAACCCTTCACGGCCCTCTGCTCGAGTTTCTCGCGCGATTTTACTTCCCTCGCGCCGCGTGCAGCGAGCAGGCGGAGGTACGGTTTCAATAATAGTACATCACGGCGTTCTCCACGCGAAAGAGGAAATTTTACTTTTTCCCCAGCGTCTCGAACTCGCCGCCCGCGTTACCCCCGGTTTTCTTCGCACACCCTCTCCCAGGCCGGAAATTGAACGGCCAAGGCGATGGGAGCGCCGCGACACTTTCTTGCGAGATACGCGTGCACGTTCGCGCTTCTGTGGTTCCGCGCGCCGTCGAATTATACATCAATCTCGGGTCGAATTGTGCATCAGCCTCGCGAGGGACGTCGATTTAAAGCGTTCCGATCGCTCGACGTCGACGCGCGACCGCGTCCCTGCCGGAGCCGCGCGGTGCCATTCTCGCTGGAAAATTACGTATTAACGAAGCCCAGGCGCTTTGGCGATCTATTAATAGCCGCTTTCGCTAAAATACTATAACATTCAACTCCGTTAAATTATGTAACGGCGCAACGTGACTTGGGCGGCGCATTATTCAGAACTGCTCCGCGGTTCGAGCGTGGAACGGTCACTACGGAATTCGCTCAATGGTTAAACAACTAGTTCGCGGCGCGCACCGCCACCGCGATCGTCTCTGTGCCCCGTCGTTGCTGGCCGCTCGACAAACTACTCCATCGCCCCGGAAAATCGAGCGAGAACGTTCGACGTATAGAAACGGCTCCATTCCATCGTCGAGTAGGGACAACGTGGGCCAGCATTCATGCGAAAGAACTGGTATGACGCTTCGACGGGCCGGACTCGTTGCACGGGTCGGGGGTTGCGATGAGGGGGGAAAAAATGGCGTACGTCGGGGAGACGCGAGGGGTTAAACGGCAACGTGGCCGGAAGAAAGGGACGTCGAGCTGGTATAGGCTCTCCCGCGTATATCGGATGTTCACCGGTCCGACCCGTTCCTCTCGTATCCAGGTCAAACCGTTTTCATCTCTTTCGTGTATCGCGGCCTCCATGTTCGCGTTTCGACAATGAAACATCGTGCAGACGTAAATGTAAGCCGGAATAGGAAACCAGAACACGCTACTCTGCAAGTCTGCGCGCGAGCGTGACTACCTGCTGTCGGGGCAGCTGTCCAGAATGCGAAACTGTCGCGGATATCCTCGATCCTGTCGCGGCCACTCATGTTCCACGATCGAAAAGTAGTTTAACGCCGGTACCGCCGCTGCCTCCGTTTCCCACTTCCGGGCGAACCTCTTCAATTAGTTGCACACCGCTCGGCCCTCCTCGTCGACGACGATCGTGACGACAATCTTGCGAGGGGTTGCGTCCTCGCGAGACATAAATCGGGGAATTTTCCGTAGGTATTCGTTGAACGAAAAAAGGGAAGTGGGGGGATGTAAGTATTTTAGAATATCGGTTGCTGATCGACGTCATCGGAGAGGATCGGAATGTTTAAAATAAAAAATTCCTATCGATGTAGAAGTGGAGCCTGTATTCTCTGCTATGTAACGTAGGACTTTATCGATACCTCATTCATTGAATTCCTTGAAAGCATTTAAAATTGTTTTCTTTTAGGTGACGAGGGGTTTTCCCTCCTGAAAATCCCGTCTAGTCCAATCATACGCCACGCTGTAGGCGATACACTTTTATCTAAATATCAAAAGGAATTTTGCATTTCAGACGTCCCGTTGTCAGTCTTCTTCAGTGGCATCAGCTTTCCTGCAATCGATGTTCTAGTTTTGGAAAGGGATCAGCTCCACAATTCTCTCTCTCTCTCTCTCTCCAGACTGTTCTCGCCGTATGATCGATAGAATAACGCAGGAACGAAATCCTGTTACTTCAGCAAGACGGTCAAGCGACGGTTCGCGTAAAGAGATGCGCGGCACCGAAACAATTTCCTATCCAGCACTTCTGTTTAATAATGCAGCAGCTATGCGCTGGCTGTTTACAAACAGGACAACGCATACAGATCGGTGGGAAATTCAGTGACAGCGAAAGAGCCGCCGTTGTAAGCTTTTAACATTCCGCTCTGGTTATGCCACGTGCCACAATCCATAATAACGACGCATCGCGGCTAGCCGGTGAATTCACCAAGCCGGCGAGCAGACGGTTGATTTTATCGCCATCGTCCCTCATGAAATTCTATTCTCGTCTGCGTTTTATTCGCGTCGAGGTTAGCGTAAGTACTCGAACGGAAGCGTAGGGTCGTGGATTTACGTAGAACCTGGTCGCGACTGGCGACCAATCAAGGGAATGGATTAGGCTGGCAGATGCGTTGAGGGAGATCAGCAATCGGGGAATTGATTCTGTCAGAGGTCAAGAAGACGCTGTTGTAGCGCGCTAGCGTTACACGTGTTGTCTGTTGCCAAACGACACGCATCGAGAACCGGACGCGTTGTCCCTCGTTCGAGACACCCTCGTAGCTGCGCGACACCCTGTCACCCAATCAGGAGCGCGTCTAGCCGGCGCACGTCGGCGAATTGAAAATGAATTCTTCGGATTATTGACGAGCGACTGTCCCGGTAGTTCACCTGTCTTCTTGCATCAAGTTAGCCGGAATGACGGGTGGGACGTTCCGTGTGGATTTGCATTGAAAGTGGTGACTGTCAGGTCTGCGGAAGGAGGGTTCCTAACCGAGGCGCTCGTAAAACGAGACCGAATGACGTGACTGGTAGCAGGGGTGTTAAGAAAACGTGGATGTCAACGCGGTCGGAACGACGTGACATATTGTACGCTCTTTACGGCGGCGGGGCTCGAGGTTCCCTCTTATTGAGTTTTTTCGACCGCTTATTACGAAACGGTCGGTGAAACTCTTCGAGGCTTCGCGGTTATTGATTTCGCGAAAACGGAAGCAAGGAGAACTCCGCGCGAGCGTCATCGAATTTTCGATAATTCATATTTTTCCCGGGACCCGGCGTCTGGTTTAACGCTCGCGATCGGAGGGCCTCGTCTCGCGTTGGATGTTATTTCAGCGTGCGTATCAATGTAGAAAAGGGGGAGACAGCTACCGTCGAGATGAAATTCTAAGACAGCGAGGAGTGGCAGAGCCATCAAACGTGAGAGCAACCAAGAGAATTCCCTGAATATTTCACACGACTCGGCTTCTACGCGAGCTTTCGAATTCAGTCCAGCTGACTCCTTTCAATTCTCGTCGGTGCTTGCCGCGTATTCTTTTTGAGCCGGGAGACAGGAAAGTATCGTTCAGCCGGTCTGAATAGTTTCACGGTTAATCTACCGTAGAGGCAGGTCTATTGTAAAGTCTATTACCTCGCCTGTTTGAGTACGTGACGCGTCAAGTTTGAGCGCGCCACGTTCTTTTCTTCCTTTGCCTCAGCCACTTGGTCGAATCGCCCCTGATCAAACACAGACGCAGCGTGTAACTTGAAGTAAGGATTGATTGCTCTGACCACAGAAAGAGTGTAGCGTGTTAACGCGTTCGAACGGGTCGATCGAGAGGGAAAGTTAATGATTCCACCCCTTTCGTGCTACGATTGATCAACTCTACTAATGACTGGCCGTGGAATCGGATCGAAGTGCGCTTTTGACGAACCGCGTCGATTACTTGCACTTCGGGCCGATCGTCTTCCACAAATTCCATATTACGCGGCACAATAAAATGATAAACTGCTGCAGTTTCCAATATCTAATATAATAACTTCCAATTTCCGCTGCCCGAAACCGTTCGCTTCAGATATGTTCGAGCGTTCATCGTACACAGGAGGCATTAAATCAATTTCGTCGACTGTTCATTACTTATCGCGAGACTAGCCAGCAAATAATTCAGCTAATTCTGTAACTATTTCAACGCGCGATGCATGGCGAAATAAATTTTTCTTCGGTTGATGATATCGAGCCGGTTTAATAACGTCGATTCGTCATTCGGAAATAATATCGTGTGACGCCAGAGAATCGCTGGCCATCGCTGGTTGATTCCCTCGTAACTAATAAAATGGCGGAAAGCGCTTCCCGTTAATTAACAAATATTATTCATTTTCGAACGATCAGCAGAAACGCCAGTCGATCTTCCAGTACCTGTTCCGAAACCTCGAATTCGAGATTGCGGCCTATCACGCTCTCAGGCCAGCAAATCGGATTCCAAGTATTTTGATAACTCCGCACAGCCGTGCTTAACAACAGACGGTTGTTTAACGCGACCACTTATGTAGAATAATTCACGGTGTCCCGCACGGGAGGGTTAAAGACGATTAAATACTTCGCTCAAGTGATTCTGAACCAACCGAGCACCCTTCGTTCACGGTCCAGAGTCCGAGCAAATCCGCGTCCCAGCCTGCGACCAAGATCACGTAACAACCGTTCGTTCGAACCGCGATAAAGATTACTCAACACTCGCAGGGCGGAACCGCGGCGTTAAAGGACACTCGATACAGCCTTCGTCGTTTCCTCGAGATCGCGTTCGAGTCTCGAGCCTAATGGAAAATCCAGGCGAAAGTTCGAGCCCGCTTAATGCGAGACGGGTCGTATCTCTTCGTTCTTGAACTTTCCCGGACAGAGACAGAGCGACAAACCGATCGAAGCGAACCGAGTGAAAGAGGCTCGCAATCACACGGACGCCTGAATCCGCGACTCCCCCGGCGAGGAACTGCGATTCCGTACTCCCGAAGGAGCCGAGGACGAGCTCTCGCAAAATCCGACGGCTAATGATCGAATCCGCAAAGTGGCCGGAATTCGTCGGAGGATCGACGATCCAAAATAGGCAGTCGCAGGGCGTGAATTTCTTCCCGGGGAGCCGCCGTCCGTGAAATTATTTGTTCGCCCCGGGTGAACGAAAGATAAAGTGGCCGACGGTGTTCAGACGGGGGTCGAGCCCCTTTATATCGCTGATCCCGGATCCGCTTAATGTCAGACGATGATCAAGCACCATTTGTATTTCCCGCGCGCCTTCTCGCGACCGGCTCTCGCGTTTTTGCCAGGGGCTGGTTCTGTCGGGCTTACGAGGGGCCGCGATGGATTTATTCCTGCCGGAGAACGATTGGAAAGAGAATTTGATAAAAGGAGGAAGCGTATGTCGGGCGTAGGCGGGGTCTGGATCTTTATGAACAGCTCTCCTCGCGCTTCCCTTCCTCCTTTGGAACTTGGGCAAACTTTGGAAACAGAAATTAGAATGCTGCGGGGACAGTAACGATTTGAAAGCTGGACGTGAGAAAATGGTGGACAAATTGTTGTGTAATCCGGTATTTTTGTAACAGATGTTCACGCTGTCGAACAGATCGAAATTCAGTGGCTGTACGTTTTCAGGATGCACGTGAAATGTGCACGAATATACTCGAAGCGTAAATATTTTATTAATAATTGTTTGGAGTACAATTGATTGGAAATATTTTTCACTAGTTATTCAAAACTGAATCGAGGGTATATAAGACTGTTGTGTTGTATATCATGTCAAACAAATGCAGTGATTATTGTACAAACAATAACTTAACTCGTCAGTGGTACAGTGATGCCACAGTAGAATATGGCGAGTTTAATCAGACGCGAACTCTTATTATTAATTTCCCGCGATTAATTTCCGCAACAGTCAATAGTCATTAATTCCCATCAATAATACGTTAAAAATCCGAATAATTTGCTACTCAAACACGCGTCGATGATGAACAACAGAAGCGTATCCCGCGAGAAATGTCAACGTGAATTTGCGACCGCTGGAGCGTCGCTGGCTCATTAGCTCGCGAAGGTGTCGTTTCAATTAATCACCGGGAGAAAGAAACGCCGACCTGCGACACGTGCTGAGCCTTAACGAGAGAGAAAAGAGGCCGAGTGGAAAGGGAGACATCAAAGGCCTCCAGCTGGCAGCAGGTGAACGGTTGCCTCGTACTTGGAATACAAATTACGTTTCACAAAGGGAACGCTGTCCTTATCTCCTTTTCCCTCCTCAACTTTCCCCTTTGCCCGTAGCTGCTGCCACTTTTCGTTAGGGAAGAAAGAGCGAAAGATCGTCGTTCCGCGAGACAAGTATTATTTCATATCGAACTCGTTGCTCCGCCGACTTTCCACCCACCGTCCCCTACCGACTTTCCTCCCAGCCGGAAAAAAGGAAACACGACGAGCGTGTCTTTATCCCGTTCGTACAATGGAAATTTCTGGGATTACTGCCTCTCTGGTTGCCGCGCCCGTCGATATTCAGTCGGCAAACAAATCAGGGGACGAGATAACCGGCCGATATTCGTATTCTTATCAGGAACCCGTGATACGTTCAATTCCGCCAGCAGGAGCGGCGAAATGTATGACTGTTCGCTGACGTTCCTCGAATTTCCACGTTTCGCGCCACGCCGCGGAGTTTGTAACTTACTTCGCGACATGATTCACTCCGTGGGAATCCAACGTTTATTTAATCCGAAGTCGCGTTTCAGCCAGTTGAGGGAACCACCCGTGTTCAATTTTCGCTGTCGCATAATTCTCCCGGTGACGCGACCGGTAACGTCGTTTAACGGTGGAAAAATTTCCTTCGGAACGTTCCGTCCCGTCCCTTTCGTTCCGTCTGAACGCGGCCAGATTCTCGTCGGCCGCGAAGTTGTTTCGCAGATTACAGAGCAACGCGGCGGTCGATGGCGACGTAAAACTCGCGTCGCTTATGGTCCACTTAGGGCGAGAGCGCGTCTCTATGGCCGCGAACGACAGCCCAGAATTATCCTGGCGATCTAGCCGGCAAGTAGAAGCAAACCGGTAATTACGAGTCCGTTGTTTCTGAGCCGTGGCGGTCGATACCGACGCCAGGTAGCGTCACGGACGGATAAATTTATTTATGACAGCGTTGCGGGAACGTTACCCCTCGAGTGAGGCTGACGACTTCGTGGATCATCGAGAAATCGTCCCTCGCTTGCGCTCTGAAACGTGAACCGAACGAACGAAATTGAAACGATGCGTTTTATCGGTTGGAAGATCGATCGCGAGCGGTCCGGAACGACGGAACGTGAAAAGTTTGCGTTAGAACTTTAATTCTGGCACGACTGCACGACGAATTCTTAGATCGTCCGATGCGAGTTCGCGGATCATCGAAAAATCAGCCCGCGTTCTGAAACGCGAACGAAAGAAATTGAGACGATGCGTTCTGTCGGTTGGAAGATCAGTTGCGAGCGGTCTGAAACGACGGAACGCGAAAAATTTGCTACAGGACTTGAATTCTGGCATGACTGCATGACGACATAGAATTTAACAGGGTTTGAGTCGGAATGCCGGAGTCCTCTTTGGTGGCCTCTATCCGCATTCTTTCCGGGACCACGTTTCGACGGTGTCGGTCTTTGAACGAAGAACACAATGTCAACATAAACCGGATTTAGTTGGACCTCAAAGGAATTCTGCGCACCGTGTATCTACCGTAAATTGTTTTCCCTTATTCCACCGCTGTTCCTTACATCGGTGTTTCGCAGAGCGTGTAGCGCGATCCGATTCGCCTACACCAAGCACCGCGAACAGGACTCGCGGTGCGAAATTAGAGCGAACAAACGGTGGAGATTTTCATACCTCCGACACATCGTCCGGACAATTACGAGCGTCCGCTGGTCGTTTCCGTCGGCTGGTATTAAATCTGGAAAGTCGACGAGTCAGAAGATTGGCACGAACGACGTGGGCTACGCGGCACCAGGGAGGCGCAGCGGCGCGCCGTCTCGCAAGTTACACGGTGTCCCGATTAAAAAACGATTTTGAAGATGATTTACCGCCGGGCCAAATTGAATCGCTAATCTAAGTTGGAGAAGTTCGCCGGCCGGCCAGCTGAATTATGACCACCGAGAATAGAATGTCATCGATCGTTGCCCGATGCCTCCTAGCTCTTTCACGATTCCCCAGAACTGAACTTCCGCCCGGGATTGTCCGGAATCGTGGCCTTTCGACGGCCACTTGGCTCGCGCTGAACATATGGGGAAAAAAGTTGGACATTTTGATTAAGAGCGGCACGGTAAAAGCGCGCCGTCGATCGGAACCGTCGATCGCGAGAGTTATAGTGACGCGGGAGATTTCTTCCGGGGTAACTTTGCTTTCCTCCGGGCCTCCTCGAGCTCCGTTCAGCGGTAGAACGTAACGCAGGCTCGAGTAATCTGGAAAACGTTCGAGCCACGTCGGCTGTAATTATTCACGAACGTTTCGATCACTGAACGGTGTGGAAAAGTTCCATATAAACGTTTGCGAAGAGGTATCGCGTAGTGTCCACGATAACCGAGTTTTTCAGCGGGATCGTTGAGGCAATGTTATGTTCAACAAGGCAAACCTTTTAGCGTTAGCATTATCTAATTGTTATTTTCCAAGCACGGTCGCGTTTGTCTTATTAATCTAGTTTCTCTGGAAACTGGAATAACAACCATTTTTCTCATATGCATTTCAAATTACGAACACCGTGAGCATACAGTGAAATCATAACACGAGAAATGAAAAGTAGAAAGGATTCCACATTAACGTAATTGGTTCAAACGTTACATTTTTCGTGTAAATCTGCGCGAAATATTTACTCTACGTTGGAGAAGCAGTCTTTCTGTTATTAATCGAGTAAAATGGTAAAGGCTGATCGAACGGGCGAAGAAATTCGCTCCGCTCCATCATAGAACACGTTCAACGAGTATCCATCGACGAGCGTACACGGAAGCTGGTGACACGGGGTTTCGTGGCGATATACGAAACCGGTGGCTGCAGAGCTGAAATGAAAGAAACAAGAAAAGAGCGGGTTGCAGCGGCGGGTACGCGATAATCAATCACGCGGCCTCCACGGCGAACCTCCGTCCTCTCGAAACCGACACCTCGATCGGCAGCTCTTAATTACACCTCAGCCGGAAACTCGTGGCTGCGCACAATCATTCCGGTCCTAATGGCGTCATAACTCAAGCAGGATACAGTACTTTTCGTCGCAGCGGCGCGTTTAACCGCGATGCATTCGCGACGGCCCCAGACCAGCTCCACTTTTCCGTCCTCGTCCCCTGTAAAACCCGTCGACGCGTGTCTCGATCGCGGATTAATTAGGGGAGATCGTAAATTTCGTCAACCGAGAGGAACGCGTCCGTCGTCCCCGCGAACGAACAACGGATATCGAAGTCTGATCGTTCGTTCGTGAATTCGTTCGAACGCGACAATCCCTTCCGCAGCGAATTTTTCTCCGATCGCAGCCGAGATTAGCGATCAATTAGCACTTTGAACGCGAGAGAAACGACGTCCACGGGTAAATCGCTTCGTCCCTGTACCGCAAGGTTCGGCATCCATCGCGAGGGTAAGTCGTTATTGTCTTGCCCTGGCTGATAATTAAATTTCTTCGAGGGGCTGCTCGAAACCTCGTTACACTTAACCAGCTTACACGACAATCCCTCAAGTTTGCACTTGTGCATCGACAAGGGTGTGTTAACCCCTGGCTCGGTCGTTGGGCGCGCCATCGATCGCCAGCGGAATGATTATCGGGACTCGTTGTTGGACGTACGTCTATTGGTTGGGGGGCAAGTTTAATTAGTTGAAAGGCGGCGTGCAGGGTGGAAAATGATGGGTATTTTAAGTTTGCAGGGGCGGTTTGCGTTCAACCGCTACGCAGAACGGGTATATCGATTTAGTTGGTTGTTATTGTATTTTTAACGCCTCGCGTGGTAGAAATGAACGGAGGATCCGATAAAAATAGAAGTACGCTACTTTTATTTCGTATGATTCTTTCTCATTCCTCTAAAAGAGGAATCTCTTCAAAATTATTCAAAGCAGCAAATAGAGCCACGTCCTAATCATCCCTCTTTCGTTCGAAGATACAGTTCTTCATCTTCACCATCAGTTAAATTATCAGCTGTGACTATTTTATATTTATCATGTTTATGCAAACAACATAAAACGTATAGATACATCTTATTGGAAAAGGTCTCTGACAGATCCAACGTTCCAAACTTTCCCTTAAGCTCGCTGGAATTAATAATCGCCGTGTTCGCCAGCGAAGTAGAATAACCCCGTGCATACTCAGACGTGCCAAGGGCTGCAAAATTCTGTTTACCGGCATCCGATACGCATGAAAACGATACGCCGGTTCATACGATTCGTTTGACGCGCAGCCTCCTATGCAAATGTTCGCCACCCCGGCGAGCGGAGCGGAGGGATCGTTGCGTGTATAAAACAATGGCGTCCCAGTTTGCGCGGTAAAAAAAAAAAAAAAAGAAAGGGGGGAACGCAGCCAGACTGTGCATTCGCGTAACGTGTCGCGGTGGCACGCGCATCGTGTACGGGGTTGTTCAATTGAAACGCGACCCCGGCTTTCGAGGGTGGGCGACGCGGTTGCCGCATATTTCTCCGGCACAAAAGTGGAGCGGAATCTCGTTGCCGCGACTTTTACGGAGCGACGCGGCACTCGCGATTTGGTATTTAAACTTGAAAACAAATTACATTTATCTGGCCACGCGCGGCCGTTTCATGGAAATTGAAGCTACGCGGGATCGATGGGATACACGAAACGGTGTAATTCAATTTGACTTATGTCCGCGCGGGGTTGCCGGATTCCGCAGAACTGTCTGTTGTACCACGGTTAATTAATTTCACAATCGTGCGGTCGATTTAATATCGGCGCGAGCTTAACGAGTTTCCACCTCTGTTTCCGAGACGGAAGCCGCAGTATCCTGCGGTGGATTAAAACCAATATCTTCGCCTTAATTTCCACCACGATTACGCTACGGGGACCGCCGTGGCGGGGCGAAAGGGGGTCCGAAAAATTCGAACTAATATTCACGTCCCAATTCGCCCCGCGAGAAACTTTAATACCAAAACTTGTCTAGCTCGATTTAAGAAGGAAGGAACCTTCATTCCCTGGCCGATTAAAATGAACGTTGCTGCGCAATTTTTGCCACTAATTTCGCGTTCCATGTTGCGCTGAACGCGATTATTCACCTTCGACAGCGCGCACTACAAATTAATCTAAATCGAACGAGAATCATTAATTTTACTTGGACCTCCGCTCGACGTCGACCGCGGAAAATGACGCGGCCCATCTGTAGTGGGTGCTGAATCAGAATTGCAATTGAGGAGCTCTGAAAAGATACAAAAGTGAAGAGAAAAATGGCGACGTCGTAGGAAACAAAAAGGCGACGCTTCAAGAGGGCTGGCGTGAAAAGTGAGGAGGGAATAGAAGGAACAACGATGCCAGAGGCATTTGGTCGCGAGCAACGAAGAGGGTTTGGGGGCAGTCTGAGCCGAAAGAGGGTTGAACGCTCTCGTTAGTCGAAA
This sequence comes from Xylocopa violacea, assembly GCA_963969225.1. Classification (NCBI taxonomy): domain Eukaryota; kingdom Metazoa; phylum Arthropoda; class Insecta; order Hymenoptera; family Apidae; genus Xylocopa; species Xylocopa violacea. The sequence goes on along the minus strand of CAXAJV010000002.1, from coordinate 31,758,368 downwards.
GGGGGGTGTAAAATTGCACGGAGTCCTCGTCTACTTCGGAGAATCCATAAAATATTTAATTCACTGCTCGCTGCTCGTCGCTTTTGTCCAAACGAGCGCACGAGAGATCGGCTCTGGGGTTCTAAAGATCTAAGGATCGACACCCTCCAGATATCAGCAGACATTATACTTTTCGCGGACATCAATCTCCGCTGCTAGTCAGAGCAATGGGCCAACTTTCAGCGCTCAGCGTGTCCCGTAATCTCTCGTTTGTCACGGGCGAACGGTCGATTCGTGTGTGTCGCGCAACCCCCAGCAGCGAAACGAAAGGGGTGTTCCCTAGCAGTCGGCAGAGTTGAAAGAACGATAGTGAAAGCGGCCAGAAACAATGAGCCATCGCCGACAGACGTTCGCCCGCCGTCTCGTTCCGTGCCTTTTCGCAGCCCCTTCGTTCCACCTCGTTTCCAGGCGAAGACACGAGCAACGATTATGCAAACGAGCCCCCCTGTCCATCCACGAACGAGGCTTTATCTCTTTCAGTTCAGCCAGTCTTAAGTGCTTTATTCTTCGATCAGATTGATCGAGCGGGCGAGAAAACGATCGACAAAATCCACGACTGTTGGAACGATCTATCATCCTAGGAACGTCTTCGGTTATCCACGGATTTCTGGTCGATCAATCAGCTTCTCCGCCGCGAATCGGGGTCTCCGGTTTTTCGCTGAGAGCGAACGTTCTCGTCTCTTACCGTTGCTTCGCGAGAGAGGGTGGGGGAGGAAAAAAAAAACACACAGAAGGTCTTTAGTCCGTTACAATATCGATCTCAAAGGAGAGGAGACATTTCAGACGAGCGAACGCGATTTGTTTTTTCCACCGTGTAGCAACCGCATTCACGTCGCGTAAATAGCGGACGCGTCGCGTTACACGCGAACGTATCGCGGGCAGATATTGTGAGTTCAGTTTTTGTTCCCATGCATCGAAACCCGACTTTGTTGTTCCACGGAGCGGTTCTAACGAACTTAATATAGAATGCGCTTGTTTGCAGCTGTTTTTACCGCGCGACGCTCACTTGCTCGAGGGATGCATTTAATTAGGGAAACACCAAGTGCCCTGCAGTTTTTCGGGAACTGCATTTGCAGTTGCTACAGAGGATAAAGTGACATTGTTAATACCTCCTGCTGAACGTTAAACGCATCCTCGGTCGTCGTGAACGTGTACGAGGTTAATTCGATAATTATCCGCGGTGTAGCTGTAGAATTTAATTAGAACGACGATAAAGTTCGCGCGGGAACATCGTTCTTCCGTACGGTCTCGCTGTTTCGCTGAATTCCGATCAGAAAAATCGCGTAAACGCACGCTGAACAGGTCCGAATATCGTGTGGCGCGAAACACCATTAGTCGTCGTTAAATTGATGGAAACAGCAGCGTTGAAACTGGCGGAACCGACACGACTGATCTTCGTCTATCCACTGGAATTTTTGTTACCTCCTCGCGGAAAAAAGTCACGCCACTGCACGCTTTAGCAACGTCCTCCGACATACGTGCCTCGTATTTTGCCCGTCCGCATGGAACGGAAGCGTAGCCGGTCACGTCAGCCACTTATTTACTGATATATGCTGTCACGGGCACAAAAGAAAATCCCGGCTCCACGAGGGGTGGCAGGCGAATCTAGGGTTAAAATCGTCCGCGATGTCCAGCCCTTGGGAGCTTCGAATTTATAGCGGCCGCTATCGTTGAAGGGACACGTCTTAACGTGCACGGGATGCTTTCTCGTCGGCGCACGTGCACTTCCAGCGGGAGGAATTCAATTCACGTCACGACGGAACCGAAATCTTCGCGTGCGCTGTTGTTGAACACGTATTGTACGTGTTAGGCGACTGGACGCCATAAATTAAGGCTCGCTGAACGAGTTCCTCTCTTTAATTGAACCGTGCCGTGCTTATCGTCAATTAAATCGCGAGGGGAATCGCAGTATCCAAGTCCGTTAAATCCGCATGGATTTTCGAATTCCGAAGATTTCTGCGAGCCGCGCGACGCAACAATTTGCACGCGATCATCGCCCCGCGATTTATCACGCGATCGCGCGACAAACATCGCGGCGTAAGTTCTCCGTTCTCTTATTCCCATTGGCGGACGTGTTCCGTCGCGTCGCTGTCAGCGCCCGGAACAAAAGAATTTGAATAATGCTCGTTGAAACGTAGCTAGCGATGTAAATAAAACGATAAGTTCCAGGCTTCCAATTTCCAAGCCGGAGTATCTTTGGCAGCAGCGATCGGCCCCTCTTTGGCCGCGCTCCAACGCTCCAACGCGCTACCAAGTGCTGTATTAAGTTTCCCGGAAATTCCGAAATATAGCAGCGACCGTGTTCGATGTTTATCAAACGGATTTCCTTGACACGCGTCCATAATCAATTAACCACGGTGTTCGACGAGATCCGACCAAGTCGCCAAGATTTTACTTTCAGTCGAAACTCGGCTAGCTCGAACGGTCTCGCGCTCAAACTTTTTTCATCCCCCGATCGCGCTGCCGTCGTTGAACGGACTCGTTTCACCCGGTAATCGGGCCGCTAATTATCAAAGTTAGGAACGGTCGTCGACAGACATCGATGTCGAGTTAACCGCTCGCAAGTGGTAGGGTTCGCAGAATCGCGGGAGGCAACAGGACTTTCCGGCGACGATCTCTCGAGCTTTTGCACCCTCCGCGAAGTATCCAGTCTCCCTTCGCCGCCTCACCGCCAGACAGCCGGTCTAGAAAGAGCCCTCTTCTGCTCGTTTTCCACCGGCGTTCTAGACTCCGTGCACTTTGTTTTCCGCCTTCCTGCCGGCCCCGTCTTACTCCGTTTCCACCCCTTTTTCACGAGAACCGGAGACCGGAGCGCGGCGCTGTATCGTGTTGGCAACTGTTTCGAGTACTTAGGGAAGCTGCGAAAAAGTTTTGACTCGTCCTTTGTGCGCCACTTAGCAACGCCTCGCGCCACGGCCGTCGATTAAACCAGCGAACGTTGGCCAAAGGTTCGTCCCTGGATTCCTCGGCGTAAATGGGCCCGAGCGTTCGCGAGATCGATCGCCAGGCTTCGACGGGCGATTCCGCGCGACGGACAAGCGAAACCGCGTCGCTGCTGGACAATAGTTATACCGTGGACGGGAGTAGGTGTGGTGGCGGGTACCGTATTTCAGAGAGTCAAGCACAGAACCGCCGGGAAACAAGTGGGATCGGTCGCTGTGAGTACCCGCACGCGAGTATCAGCAAGGGGGCGGAGTCCCATCGGTCCTGAAAAGAGCAAAAATCCATTCGTTACCGGCGAAACGGTCGCCGTCGGAAATTTATCGAATTATCGAGCTTCCTTCTCCTTGAGTACGCGGACCCATCGACCGAGCTGTACCACTTGGACCGTTCGCGCTGCCTCGTCGATACGTTGTCTCGATACGATGTCTGCAACGACGTAATTTCGGGCACGATGCTATGGGCTGCGAGAATGTCGAGGAGTTCTCAAATAACGGGAAACAATTGATAATATCGTTGGCGAATTTAGAAGGAAATGCTGCGTTATTTGTTGCGAAAGCTAAGGAAAAACGTAAATGTAAGAATTCCACCGGGAATGGCGACTGAATCACGCCAGCGACAAATCAAAGGTAGAACGTTGATGTCCGCAATGTTTCTCTTGAATTTTCAGATTGTTATAACTTTTCATCTGCGGAATATGAAAGTTCGCGCTTCACAATATTACCATACGGTTGCGGAACCCGCGGAATTACATCGTGACTTCTCGCGGCATCGTTGCAAATTGTAACAAACGCCGCGCGATAATTTACGATATACTTGTGAGCATTCAGAGAATAGTAGAACGCTCTATGGTTCTGTAAAACGCTTTGAAATACAGTTGCCGTGAATTATGCCCCGTATCTACAACCTGTCTCCGTCCATCCGTCCATTACGTTACACTACCATCGCGGCGGGACGAACCATCGATTAAACTTCGTTATTTGAATACGGCGTATCTACGCGTTGCGCACCTTTCTCGCGAAATTTATTACCAAATATTATCAGCAACCCTCTACTCCACGTTACTAGATATCGGCTGCCAATCGGCTGACCTGTGCCACTTGTACTTCTCAGCCGTCTCTCTCCGGCACCCGATATTTCAAACGTGTGGCCGGCACAATCGCGTTACTCGAGTGTAATCGTTCGGTTTAACTGAGATACTTCTCCGTGACATCCGTTCGATCGAGTTTCGCCAGTAGGGCGCGTGGGCTCTGAATTAAATTTCGCTACTTTGACCGAGTAATTGAGTTCCACGGCGGCAAACATGTTGGCTTTGCTATTTCAATAGCCGGACCCTTTGGTCATCCCATTCGATTGCTCTTTGCTTAAGCTATTCCCCTCCAGGGCAGCGATTCATCGGTACAGCTGCGCTACTTCGATACCTCGTCGGACCATTCGTCGAGTTGCGCCACTGCCCGTCGCTGCGACGCGCCACGCGAGATTCTGGACTTTCTCGCACCGAATCGACATCGATCCATCGTCCCCTCGATTTATTCCTGTCACGGTCTCGCGCTTTAACGCGTCCGCATGCCCCTCGGATTTTACTTACCTCCGCCCCTGTCCTCGCGTTTCCGAGTTGGAATACATCTTTCGTTACCATGGTTACAGAAACAGCCGACGTACGCCCAACCGTGGTGTAATTCGTTTTTTTCTTTTTTTTTTTTTTTGCTCGTCGCGAATTGAACGGAGCGAAGAAGTAACTGGAAAAAGGGACGATTATTTTCCAGCCAGAGGGAGGGGAATTCGACGTCACGGCGTAGAAATGGAAGAACGCGTAGGAAAAGAGCGGTGGCTCGATTGCAATTTCGACGCGATGACATTTTTTTTCCCTTCCGCTGTTACACCTTGTTACTTCCTGGTAGGCTCTTCCTGCGAGTCGCCACGGTTTTATAACGCGAGGAAGATGAACCGGAATGCCCGCGTCGGAGAGGCTCGAACAAACCCTCGTAAATGTAATTTTATACCTCTGACGAGAGCGATAGTATTCGTCTACCTAGTTTGCTCGCGTATTGCCTTTCCTACTATTTTGCTGGAAGTTGTAAAATGTGTAACCGAAGCACCTTGCAGCTTCGTGATAACGTTGCGACGCAGTGTCAAATCAAACGGAGAAATGCTTAAACTAAATCAGTTCGTGCTATGCGAGAACGGACAAAATTTAGACGTGTTGTAATTTCTGCAAAATGTTCTACCGAAATCATGGTTTCAGAGCACCTTGTTAAATGGTGAAACGAAATACGAGAGTTTCCGCTTTAACACGTAGCGTTCCTCCATTGTTGGTCGATTCGATGGTGACCGATTCAGGGCTGCAGGGAATCTTGGGACGGCGGTAATTGAATTAATCCGAGCGGAGAAGGCACAAAAATTTCTTCTCATTGGCAAACAAGCGGTTGAATTTATTTCGCCGACCTGAATGGAAAAGTCCCGAGGTTTCGCGCCGCGTTATTTTAAGAGACGACCCCTTTAATTAAAAGGTCCCTTTACACCGGCCGAGCCGGAGTGTTTGCCCTGCCTCTACAAGAAAGTCTTCCAATTCCTGGGAACCCTCGCGGACCGAACCCACGGCCGGATAAGTTTCATTTCGACCACGGCGCTGTGCAATATGCCCCCTTTAATTTGTCCCGCAACATTTCGTTTGCTTCGGCTGCACTTGAGTCACAATGCAGCGCGGCGAAACAGATTGTCTCGGGCGCGATGAAAATCCCATTCGATTCGCCACGTAGCCGGGGCGCGCGCGATTACCTTTTAAATGAAAAATTTTATTTTCGAACCAATTAAAACGCTCGCGGCTTTTGTAGCGCGCGATTCTCGCGAATTTCCCGATTTCGAGGCATAATAAAAACGCACTTCTCGAACACGAACGGACGATTATTGTCAGCGTTGTTTCTGTTCCAAAAATTCATCGTACCGCGGAAATTCATCCCTTTTCCTTTATTTCCCGCGAACGGCTCGAAGCTTGCCCCGTGATAATCCCAAAGAAGAGGGGGCCGTGAATTCGATCAGAAGGAAAGCATCGCGCGAAACGAGCCTTTTGAAATCCACCCTAGCCGTTCGAGTAGCGTTCACGAGCGCCGTCGACGCCCTTCCCGCGGGAACTCTGTTTGCCCGCGCGTAATTGAAGAAGTCGGTATAGAGGGTGGAAATATTAAGTGTCGGTCGAAAGAGAGGAGCAGCCGGTGTACGTTTACCGGATCTTCGCCTGCACTTTCAACCCCTCGTCGCGTATTTTTTCACGCTCTCCACCGTCTCTCGGTTGCGCTCGCTCTCTGTCAACCCACTTTTCCATCCATCTATCTGTCTCCGCTCATCGGTCGAGCGTCAACAGCGAACGTTTATTAATTTAACTCTGTCAGCGCGGGATTTCAGCTGCTTTTTCTATTCCCCGTCGGTCGCGAGGGGTTGTAAACCCTCGCCGGAACGAGCCACGAGGAACGCGACCTCCCCGTGAGCCTACGCGCGCTGCGTGCACCCTCTTTGTGGCACGCACGAATGCTTCGACATAAAATTCACGATATTGCGAGCCGCGTCGCGATATAAAATCGCCGCTTCGACGTCCACCCTTCCTTTTCCCACGGTCAGTCGTGTCGTTCGGCACGAAGCCTTTCCTTCGTTTCGAACGTACCTTTTCGTTTCGCAATGAAATTTATATAGTCTATAGAGGCAGCGAGAGTAGTCGTAAAAGCGTGCCGAGTCCGTACGCTCCCCAATTCGATCGTTCTCTCCGCCGTCGTCCTGTTCCGCGTCTAATTCGTTTTTCCGGCTATATTTTGTTCGACGGCGAATCCTCGCGTATTGTAACTCGGCGAACTTTATCATCGTGAAAGTCGCGTTTTTAGAACGTTTCGCAGCGCCAGCCGGTCGAGGGTACGGCGTGAAAATGGAACTGACCACGGCTAATTCGATTCCCTTGGCCGCGGTAATTGCATTATTTCAGCACATTTCTAGTCATTTTCCTGTTCCGACGTGGACGTTAATGGCTCATCTCCTCCGCGTCCGACGGCGATGAACCACCGACTGCGTATTTTCCAAGGGATCTTCGATTCTCCCACGCGATTTTTTTTTTCCCCACGCACGGTCGTGTATGGACAGGTCTAGCCGTATCAAAAGGGAATTCAGAAACAGCGTTCCCATGGCAACCAATTCAGTCCAATGACCGCACCTATTTCGGCGCCCTTTAACAGAAATAAAAGGAGAACCGCGCGACATTGGCGGTGTCGAAATGAAAGTTCCCACCGACGGTGGGATCGGAAACGGTCGAGAGGTGTCGCGTAGATATAACAATCAAAAGCAGATGGCCTGATTTTCCGGCGTTCCGAGCTTGAATGCGAGCGAAACGAGGAAAAAAGGGCAGGGAGAGGAGCGGAAGCGGTGGTGGCTGGCGCTGCAGGACGGTTAGACCGCGGGGATTAGTTTCTGGAGAAGACCCGGAAGTATTCCCAGAGACGAATGTCCTTTGACAGTTTCCTCTTACGCCGCGGAATAATCAGTCCCCTGGATTTTTTCCCAGCAGCGAAAGCCGCCGCGTAACGAGTAGCTGTCTGGAGTAACGCGACGTTTCCCAGCTTCTTGCGTGGGAATTACGCTCCCCTTGGCCGAATTTCGGCGAACTTAAGGAGATTGGGCTGCCTCGTAAGTCTCGACGAAATTCTAGCCTTTTGGTGGCAGTCCTTAAGTGACTCTCCGTAAGAGACTTTTCGTAACTCTTCTGGCGCTCGCGTTAGCATTGCTCTTCCGTTAGGATTCAACCATCCTTCGCGTCTAATAGCTTGCATAACGAGAATCCAAACATATTTTTACATAATTTAACTTTTCCACCGTGAACTAAATCGATTTTAAAGACCTTTTCTTGAAATTAAGAATCGTATTAGGGAGGGTTCTTCGATCGTCTTAAGAATCGCGTCAGGGGGGCATTATTCTCCATGGCATTATTTTCTATTATTTTTCGAACGAACAGAGTTCTATTCTATCGAATAAAAATGTTATTAAATCGCTGGAAAGTTGTTGAAAAATTTCCTCCACCAGCATCTTCCACGAGATGGATCTGTCGCGTTTCTTGATGTACTACAAATAACCAGGGCGACTCAATTCCTCCCTCGAAGCTTCTCGCCCCTCGGATCTCTTCTGCAGTAGCTAGCGAAAATTAGCCACCGCCCAAGGCAAGTGGCGTTCCTCGGGTTAGCAGCTCTCGAGCCGAGAGCTACCCGATAAGAAACGCCGGTCTGTCTCGTTGGTGCACGATTTAAAAATCCATTTGCGCGTCATTCGGCAGGGAGATAGGTCCGCGGCGCTGTCACAAAATGGAATTGGAAGGATGCATCCGGAAGCAGACACTTCCCATCCGGCTGGTCGACCTGCCGCGCCTCGGATAACGAAGTGATTCTCCCGGGGATCGGATTACAGCCATTGTATACACGCGTGACTGCAGTTATATATCCGCCACCTTGCTTTTTCCGTAGCCAAGGGTGGCTGCGTTGCTGCGACCTCCTTATTTTCCTCTACCTTCGCAACGTACGGCGGAGAGAAATTCCTGCGAACGTCGAAACTAGTTTCAATGAGAATGACAAACTTCTGCACAGCTTCCACATCGATAGAAGTATTTTTGTGTTTCGCGGGCTCCTACCTGGAAAGGAAACGACTTCCGTTGGACTTTTTTATCGTCTGTCACTCCGAAACGAACAGTTCGAAAGGGGAAAGTATGGATTTAATAACTTCCTGTCCGTTCAGAGGAACGCTGGGAGCACGTAGCGATGCGTAGAGACGATGGGACACATATCACGGGATAGGGGAAGAATTTTTTAATAATCTCCTCGCGGGGCACGTCGTATTTCTCGACGATTTAATGACAACATCGTTGAATCGATCGGCCGGCGAACTTTACGAGTGCATAGAATATATGTCACGGGTGGAGCGGTTTCGTTTATTATCGATCGGGACCGGAAGGCGACGTGATGAAAAAAATGTTTGCCTTCCGTTACAACGCTTTAATTGTTGCTACCGCGACACAGTAGATGAATTGATTGCTCTGAATAATTCTCCCACCCCGCGCAAGTGCGTGTCCGCGAGCTGCTATTGTTTTTATTTACTATCGTGCAACTAGCGTGGAAATGTGTATTTTTCGGGCACGTAGTCGTATAGAGCGCGGGCGCGCTCTTGTGCGATATAAAAATGTTGCTAACTGTTCGTGTAACCAATTAACGTTCTGCGGTCTCTCTTGTTTGTTCCGGCCCGCGAACATTCCTGCCTCCGGCGACAATGGAAAAATATTCCGCTGCGACACGGTGTATCAAAAATCTGAATTTAATTACAATGGATGCATATTCGGTCGGGGAAAAATGAATGAACTTTCGCGCGCTCAATGCTCGGGCACAGAGCCGTCCAATTGGACCGTTTCGGCCCCGTCTAAACGTTCGACAGCCTTTCTTTATTCATGGTGTCGGTGTCGACGATATGGCCGTGATAACGGAGCTTCGATTCCGGCTAAATCGCGTTAAAACTACCAACAACGGAGAACGCGCGAGGGAGGCCAGAGTTTAGGTCCTGGGGGAATAAATTTCCCTTGGAAAATAGAATCTCCCGTGGCCACTCGGAGATCCGTAAAACCGTTCTCCTTGCACCGTATTCGCAGCATCGCCGTCGGTCGATTTCGACTATAGTATCGACATTGTAATCCCCTGTACGGCGCCGTCCTAGCACTGTACTACACGCAGTACCGTTTACCAGGACGGCACTGTCCTGCTGTATCGAAAGGCTCTCTATCCGACGGGGTCATCAAGGCGACCTTCGATTCGCTCCCTCTTTATTTTCGTCCAACTTTCCGCCGAGCATCCCCCTCGAGCGATGTCGTAAATCGTCCCCCAACAAATTTAAGAACTACCTTGCCTTTTATTGACGCATTTCAGTCAAAACCTGTTCGATCTAAGGAGTCCCTTCGAACCGCAATCTGATCGAGAGAGGTCTTCGGTTTATCGAAGGCAGCGAAGAAACTGGCGCAGTAATTCCGGTGCGGTTACTTTGATACAGAGGAGAACGTGCGCCCTTTGAAACGAGCTCTGTTTCATCTCGATGTCCCGAGCGATTCGCGAGATACGGGTCAGCTAAATGTCCGCTCGAAACGCACGCAGCGCCAAGCGTCCGGAAGCGCCGTGACCCAAATTTTTCCTGCGAAATGCGTACGTCAAAGTGGTGGTGGTAAAAAGACGCTGAGTCAGCGTCTAACTTACTCGCTAACCCACCGCCACTCGTGGCAGCTTGGAATAGGTCAATGAATGCGCGCGAAGGTGAAGGAGAGTGGATCGAGCTTGCGAGAAAAACAGCGCCAACGAAACGATCGAAATTGCAGTTCTCTTTAAACAATAATAATTCGAGAAGTTGTATCGAGACGAAATGGAAAATCTTTTAAAAGTGAAGGTTTCATTTGGTAAAAAATCGCCAGAGGTTTTAAAACGACAACAGCTCAAAGTTATCATACATCAGCATCATAATTTGCTGATAATACAAAAATTAACAAGCTTTACAGTGGTCCTAAAATATATCACACTGTTTTATTCATTTTCTGATCGTTCAATTATGCAAAATTATTTATCATTTAATAATATTCCGTTGCGAATGTACAAACTTGATGCTGCGCAAATGAAACGTGTATCCTGATTAAAACATATCTCACCGGGAAAAATACCGTTTTTCATAACCGCGAGATACATCTTCAAAAATTTTTATTTATCGCTGACACGTTTGGTAGCCATGCATCTCCTGGGTCGAATTAAAAACCGCGCGAGAGTTTCAGAAAATTTCACTCGACCGTCCCCCAGAATTGACGGCGCACAGTGTCCGTCGCGAGTCGTCAGGAATCTGTTCCACGATTGCGTGGACGTCGATGAGGTTGGCAGATTCCCTCGGAGCCGTGAATGACAACCAGGCTCATTTGTCCCGCAGTTCGATCGGAGCGTATCGCGCGGTTCTCCAAAGTTATCGGGGTTGGTTCCTATGAACGACGACGGACGCGTCGACTTTAATCGTCGGCGCGCGTCTGGCCTACATGATACATCGCGCGATACCAGACGCCACATTTCCGCTCCAGCGTTCTCCAGCGTTCCTCGTGCGTGCGAACAATACGCGCGCGTAATCATACGCAGACGATCGCGCGTTATCTTCGTGCGAATCGTCATGGCGGTTCCTAATAGCGCGTAGGCATTGCTTACCGACAGATTTGACTCACCCCTGTGGCTTCGAGACATGCGTACCTCGCGCAGACTGCGATTCCCGATATTCCGTCGACCTTTGTGGATTGAAATTTTGTCGTATCCTAGCTCCTATCAATGAACAGCGTCTGGAAACGTCGATGCGACGCGCACAGAGGTTAAGAGGAAAATGATGGAAGCACGCAGCCAGCTACAGCACGCAAGGGGAAGATTTGATGGAAATTCAAAGTGAAAGAATCGTCGAAGTGAGGGAAATTCGTGGGAGATCCGGAAGAAACTCGACGTGAGGAATTTCGAGCCGGAGTTTTGTGCTGAAGCTCGGGAAATAGACAAAGCCGGGGGTAGGAGCCATTGAAATCGGAAACGTGGCAATTGAACACAGCGAAATGGAAACAGGGGGAAATACAGGGAGTTGCGATTCTAGACCCCTCCTAATTTCATTCCATGAATCCTCCTTTACGTATAGCTTTCCGATATCGCGGCGCGATTTTCGAAGCTTTCTCCCACGCGACGAGACACCGACACGGAGCCAGCGAAAGGGTGAAAGTTAGAGGCGTGCACGCGACAGCTTGCGCGTACGCGAAAGAGACGTTTGCTTAAGCGGCGCGCGCTGAATCGATCGTATTGCGTTCGCATAATTTTCGTCGGTTGCAATTAACAGACGTAACGCCGCCCCCTTCGTCGTACCGCAAAAAGTGAGACAATAATTTCCGTTTAATGCGCCATCTCGTTGTCGATAAAACGCAATTACGATAATTAACGCGGGACGCGTCGGAAATTCGATCGAATTCGTTCACTGGTCCCCTGTTTCCATACGCTTTTCACCATGCTTTATCTTTCGCCCGTGTATATCGATTAGCAGTTTCATTTTTTCCATTCAAATCCATTTTTCTTGTTAATCGAAACGGGGTGAATCGTTTTCGTTGCTGGCGAATAATATTTCAGATTTTATCGTTGCCAAACAGCGTGGCGTGTACGGCAGCTTACTTTTACGCGCGAAGCTGTGTGCACAGTGGCAGACAGGAGCGCGAGATACGCAGAGGGGTTATCAGTGTCGGTCCCGGTAAGATCGACTCGAACGTTAAACAGGCGAACGAAGCCTGGCATTGTCTCCTCGCGAGACAACCAACGTCGTTTTCCCTTGTCATCGACTAGCAGGCCACGCTCGTCGAGCTCGACCCGCTAATTAACAACGCGCGGGGTCGAACAGTGACAATTAGCGTTCGATCTTCGTTCGACGAATTCCAGCTTCCAGCCAATCGCGTCGCGATTCCAGCGACAAAGGCCAGCCCGCGTTGAATAGACCTGTCATCGTCTTTGCGGGCTGCGTACGAAGAACATGGAAAATCAACCGACCCAATTTCGATCCACGACTCTCGACGCGCGCTACATTTTTAAAATCAATTTCGCGAATTAAGGACAACAGTGGTCTTGCGCGTTCTGCGAGATTCACATGATTCGCATGATTCGCGACGACGACTGATACGCACGCAGCGAATGTCTTCATCTCGACTTCCCACGGAGCAATTTCCTCGAAGGATCTCGATCTCGATTTTTTTAGGACCAAAGTGGCTATCAGGCGGAACGATCGAAAGGGGGAGCTCGCTCCCCTTCGTACATCAATTTTCGTGAACGCTTATTCCGTTTGGTAGGTCCACTCGAGGTCACCGCAAACAGCGCACGCAGAAGTAGACGGGGACGAGAGCTAGTGGGGTTCCCGGCGAATTCGCCTCGAACTTGGTGACACGGTTATCGGTTATGAGGATACTTTTTCCCAGTTTCGGTACGGTCCTCCTCCTCGAGTGTTGACAAAGGAGGAAGAGAATGACCGACGAGAAATCGAGTTAGCCGCGTAACTTCCCTAGTCGGGGAAAAGTTTATTTACCTTTTCGCCATCGAGGAGGAGAGAAGCTTCGACGGGCTGGATGGCGGAGGAATTTCTTCGCGTGCCAACGGGGAGTTCGTGTGCTTAACCCCGGAGGTAAACCGACCGGTTTCCTTTATTGCCGCCACCGCCGTATAAAGTTCAATCAAATCGAGAAAGTTGAGCTCCTACGATCGCCGCTGATTCACGTTCGCCAGCTCGCTGGCATCGCTCGAGAATACGTTTGCAGATGTTTGTTGCGAGATTATCGCGCCAGGTGTCCGTTCGACGGCCCCAGCCCTCGAGGGGAGGATCGCTTCGTCGAATCGCAGACGTCTCGCGTCGGTTCAGCCGCGGCTGCCGTCGAGTGCCCCCTCGTTGGACGTCGACACCGTCCAGACAACGTAAATTGTAGTGGCATCACTTTCGTGACTCTCGACGCGTTCATTATGGTAGCTAAGAAGTGCTACTCTTGGTAGGCCGGCTGCGCTTCAAGCTGTCCTCTTCCCATCGTCTTTTCTTCCCCACCTTTCTTCAGCCGCTGAAGGCTTGGCAAGACGATAGAAATGCTCGTCTGGCTGAGTAACGAGAATTCAGGACAGCGCCGCTGTCATTTTATACCGGCGTATAACTCGCGGACGCTTCAATTCACTCTTTATGAAACCGAAGCTGCACGCGCACTTTCGACACGATACGTGCATCTATCGCGCGCGGTTATGACAGCACGCGACAGCGTTTCTTACTGTAAACAACGAGACAGCCCGCCGGTCAATAACGCGAGAACATTCCGCGAAAGGGGGCATCCATTCCGATTTATAAACTGCTTACGGGCTAACGTTGCGACCACTTTCGTTCCCGTTCGTAAAAAGGCTTCCCTGTCGAGAACGCGCCGCTCAAGAATCGCGTCGGCTGCGATTGTACATTCAAAGGCGGTCGATGCGTCGTAAAACTTTGTTATCGCCGACATTTGCGTCGTGAACGGTGAATTTCCCTCCTGGATTCCGCCCACTACGTCCTCCTTTCCGAGCTGAAATCGCCTCGCGACGCAGTCGCGCTACCTGGCCGCCGCGGACGGCTGCAATAGCGGAATTATAGTTTTGTTCACGGCTGTATAATTTCGCGATGAACGTCCAACGACCATCGAGTTCTGTTTGATCCCCGCGCATATTTCACGGGCTAGCCGATAACGAGCCAAACGTTCGCCGGGAATCGACCGCGCGGAGTTCGTCATCTTCGACGCTATTTGTGGTCGGTAATGAGCTCGTTAGGCGAGCCAGCAGCGTCGACGAGGAAATTCGTCGACCGCGATGGCCGAGCGTCGGGTATTCGTTCGTTTTCTCCTCCATCGGTTCGCAGCCAGTTGCGCGGAAGAAATTGGCGAGTTTAATTTGACCTGGCGACGCCGCGATACGAACGATATGGAAACGCGTTGCGATTTTATCGTCACGCGTCGAACGGAAACAAAGGGATTTTCCCTCTGTGAAACGGGCGGGTGTAGACGTCGCGCGCGGGGGGTGGAATCGTCGGAAATATCGCGATTGAAACTTTTCGGCGAAAAATGATGAAATTCCAGCCCGGCGTAAAGAAAGAAACGAGGAACGCACGCACAAAATGTATGCTGCTCGGTCGATGGTGAACCGATGGAATTCGCTGGCTGGCAAATGGACGGTTGCGAGTTGTTACCACCTGAAACGCGACAGGAAATGGAGCGGCGGAAAAATGCGAAATTCAAAAATACCCAATGGTGGTCCGCAGCGGAAAAAAAAGTGTAACCTGCTGAACCTCGCGGGGAAAAAAAAGAGACGAGAAAAATGTGTATCGCGCGTATCTGCATATTTCTGTGTATTATGCCCCACCCTTGCATGTATTCCGTGAAACAAATAAATACAGAAGTATACGTGCACGTGTATCTACAAAAATAGACAGCGAGGAAGCGGGCGAGAGGGAGAGAAGAGAGTTAGGGGACGAACGAAATCAATGTAGCGTGGCTTTATTGGGTGCGACGGCCAATCCAGCGGATTCGATATCTCTTTTTCGGGTTTGACTTTTCCGAACCGTATTGTCACGACACCGGCATTGTTGGTAACCATTGTCCAATGGGAAAGTTTCCTGGCGTCCCGTTCGGAATTTCAGTAACGACTTCCTCCTGGTATTTCGAGTTTTTCTCTTGCGTCAATGGAGGAACTGGCAAGACTCGAGCACCTCGCACGAGCAAAGGCGAAAAATTCATTCCGCTTACTTCTACACCGTGAGTCCACTCTGTCAAGATTTATATACAGGCTGTTATGGGAAGAAGAAACGCGCGTGATGCGTTGTCAGGCTCTTGCGATTGAAAATAGGTTAAATTTTCGAGTATGCATCTAAGCAAAGATAAATTCGACAATACCGAACGTAAGGTTTGCAATTCCCGCTGTTGGGTCCGAGAATGAAATTCTGTTCGAATCGAACGCATTGCTCGGACGTCGTAAAACGATGCATCGAAAGCACAGTACCAAGTCTGCCTTACGATCATTGAAAGCAGCGTGACACGGATTCGATTCCGTTCCCATTGCAATCGAATTGACGCAGGACGGTATCAAAGGCGAGGATGAATTTAAAAGAAACAGCGAGGCGAGAGCTTTCACGTCCTTGAACACGCGAGTTTTTAAAGACACAGTGTTCTTTGCTCGTGGTATAGTTCCGCGATATTTCTATCCCTCAATTAATAGCACGGACCACATTAGTGGAGCGACGAACCATGGGACGAGGTGTACAAATAACTTCTATGTTAGATATAACGCAACCATTAAATGGGTTTGCATTGAGTCGCGAAGCACAATTAACGATTCGCGAGAACATTCGCCAAGCTAAATCAAAGATAAAATGGAAGCAAGTATTGGGTCGAATAGCGATTAGTGGAAATTGGTTAATGAGGAATTTGAAAATTGGCAAATGGAAGCGCAATACACTGGAGATAAATAAAAATGAAATGCTATGTACTAGTATAATGTAAAATAAAATTGCAAGTAGCGAAAGGGGAAAGACAGACAAGTTTGAACGAAAATTTCACTTTTTCAGCAATTTCATCAAAGCTTTGTCAGAAAGAAAGGAAGAGAAGACGCGTCAGGTATTCGTCATGCTTGACTCGTCTTCCCTCTTCATCAGAGCACAGGGCCAAACACGGAAATACGCGCATTACATTTGTATATTGTAAAATGTGACGGTCGCGCAGCTCGTGCCGTGTATTCGTCTTCATTAGCCGCCATTAAGAGCTAAGAGGATCCAGAGCGCGAATTTTTCGTCCGTGGAACTTGCTCAGAAATCGAAATTTATGGCGGCCGCCGCAAGTCCCATTCGTTTGTCGCGTAGAACCTCTCCGCGAATTTTGCTTCCTCCGGTTTAAACAACCAGAAACACGCTTAATCTTACAGCGGCGCGAGTATCCATTTTCCGGTCCCTTTCTTTCCCTCCCCCGTGAAATAACGTCCCCGTGAAACGTTGATAACTCGCGGCGTCGTTCCGCTCTTATTATTGGGCCCTAGATCTCGAAGAATTCCGGATTATCGCGGCAACCAGTGCGTTCTAGCGTGATACAAGAGGAGCGGCAGCGTTATCGGATTCCCGTTATGATAAGTATGCTTGCGTCGCAATTTATTTCTCGGACGGATAGCGACGTGTCGCCTCGAGTTCCGCCACGTTCACGCCATTTACCCCTAACGATAAATCGATACCACGATCGGCGCTAGGCTGGCCTGGCTGTGAACATTAATTATCGATGAGGCCACCCTCTCTTCTGCAGCTGTTTTCCTTCGCCGAACTTTCAGCCGGGAATCGAAGTTGGCGACGTTGCCGCGGCTCGCGTGGAACTGGCTTCAGGATGCCGCCAGACGATAGAATAACTAATTATGATCGAGGCGAGCCGGTGAATTCCGTCGAAACGTAAACTACGCTCGAAGTAAACGTTCGACTTAAGATCGGGAAGGATAAAGCAACGATGTCGTGGCGCAGGCTCCATCGAGCCTTCCAACCCCGTCCACCATCCCGCCCTTACGACGAGGAACGATGTCTCGTGTCGGTAAACCGTACGACATGTCTAATTACAAGTTAACTCGAACCGAGGCTCGCGTTCGTCTTAGATAGGGATGGAAACTTGCGCCATTACAAACTTCCAGACATCACGCAACGGCGTAATTACTTGGCAACGACAGCTGACTCTTTTTCCATCTGAACGGGAATTTCGCAGCTTTCGAGACACGTCCGGAGGACTTCGTTTCGAGGAGACCAGTTTTTGAAAGAGCTCGTTTCGTTGTCGAGGCTGGAGCACGTTTCCACCTGGGTGGATACTCTTTAAGAAATTGATTTTCGTATCGAGACGCGTTTCGTTGAATTCAGAAGAATTATTGCGATGCGCATCAGGAATACATTTTCAGACAGCTTATGCTTTGAAGCTGGTACCCATAATATTCTTTTCCACTATGATGTATCGATTCTTCGATTTTCTCTTATTTCCATCACTGTGATATCTACGCATTGAGCGAATTTTAGGAATTAATCATGCTCGGAAGAGCCTTTTAAATAACGAAATGTACCTCGTACTGTTAGTTCCATTTGAAAATGAAGCGACCATTTTTTCATTAGTCTGTTGAAATACCATAGAACGCAAAAGTTTTTCACTTTTACGATTATTAAACTGGGGTTTCCTGTATTTTGAATTGCAAGATAAAAATTAAATTGGACATCGGTTAGACCGTGCAAGTATTAAATCTGTTATGTCGTCAGAGAGGAGGCCATTTTAAAAACAGTGGTTGTTTAGCTTTTCTCGATTATGAGCATTTCTGAACAAAGAAAAAAAATTTATAGTTTGACAGAACAATTAAGAAGCGGGAAATGTCCCGGCCCAATAATACAAGGCAGTTAACAGTCTACTAGTTTATTGGCCATTTAGGCTGGCAACGGTAAATCGTTCAAGAAGTTAGGCAGTTTCAGTCGTCGAGGCGGTCCACGACCCAGCTCTCAGAGTAACGCCAGGAACTGCTATAAATTCTGTTGCAATTTACGGGACGCCAACAGGACTCGCTTCCGGCATACCTGGAGAACGCTGTTTCCGCGACGCTCGCACGACATTCCGACCTCCTGTTACTCTTTTTCCATCCGAGTTTCAATTAAACGATAATCGTTGAGTTAGTATAGTTCAGAATGAATTTCAGAATGAATTCGATTCAGATGTACGTCTAAAACCAGACAAGTCCTCTAAGAAAGAAACGCACACTTACCTCTGAAATAACTCAAACGCTGTATGAACATTGATTCTATTAAATCTCGTGTTCGATGAAATCCGTAACAAAATTTGGAATCTGATTAATGCGGTCCTTCGATCGACCCGATGAATCGAAGAGCAAATGACAAGTTCTGGCGAATCGATGGCAGTTTCGCGATCCGTGTGTACGGTCAAGAAGTCACACAGCTCTCGACCGCGGACCGAAAGGGACGTGCAAACATAATTTCGCGACGCCTGACCCACCTTGTCGTTCCGCGTCCAGGCCGTGCCGGTATTTGCGTGAAACTAAATTGAATGGCCGAACGAAACGGTCGGCCACGTCGCTGGCCCGGAATTGGGTTAATCCCGACGAGCCATTGAATTCATTTTTAGCGCCCGTCTCGGATCGTTCGTCCTGCGAAAGAGAATCGAGCCTCGCTCCGTCCGGTACCCATGAGTCTGCAAATTCTGGGCTTAGATTCTTAGATCCCCGGATTCCGTCCTCGTTCAAACGATTCCACGCTTATTATTCCTCGTCGCGATAACAATTTCGACCGTCTTTAATCTGAATTCTGTCGCACAAATTGAACGTCCGATCCGTGGAAACCGTGTGGCCACTTGGACGATTAGACGATTGACGCGTTACAATCCCATCTTCAAGACAAACAGACGCGAACCAGCAGCTCTGTAACTGATTCCCGGATTAGTTGGATGGTTATACGTTGATTAAGATCTCGATGGCATTGAGCGGGGTGCACCTCTAACCAGCCAAGGGAGAGCTGAGCGTCGAGTCAGAGGCAACTCGAGGATCTTGTATCAAAAACTATTAAACAGTTCGTGGGTTCGTTTACGAGCACGATGAGGATTATTACAGAGCCGGTAACGCTGGTTTGGGAAGACCGGATTGGGCTACAGCCGAACTCTTGAATAATATAAGGCTTCTCGTAAAACCGGTCGGATATCGGAGCTGTTCTGTTATCGAAAGTGCCGATGGTCCTGTTCCGCGACGAGAAACCACGTTCATTATCGAACGTAATTAATGATTGAAACGATCGAAGCTCTCAGACATCTCATTTGCCTTTGGATCGGGTCCTGTTTCCGGTTGGCACGAAGACAGGTACGAGAGGGATGTTTCGCGTGCTATCGCAGCTGTCGACGCTGCAGGAAGAAGGGAAAGGCAGAAAAAACAGAGACAAGGGGAAACGCACTTGGTATCAGTCGACGATCGTTCGAATTGGCGGAAATGTCGGCAGATTTCGATGGCTCGCGGCGGATAGGCGGCGTTATCGCGGCGACAACCGTGTCAAAATGTAGATAGCAGCGGATCCGCGCGCGCCCCGTCACTCGTTACGATGGGTTACGTCGCTAAAATTGGCTCAATAAAATAGTTACGAGGTACCGCCATTATCGATACAATACCGCCGCCGGTGAAATCCATTTCCCACGGCCAGCCTGATACAACGATCCTCCGGCGCTGGAAAACGTTTAGACAAACGACGACGGTCAAACATGGAAAATCATCCGTCCCCGTTACGTTTCAAGGCACTCGCTCCTTTCTATTTTCCCCACCGCTTTTTTCACCCCGTTCTCGATCGAATGAACAGGCTGGCCGTGTGTGCGTGGGTGTGTCAAGGGTCGAGGTGTCTGTCGGATGAAACATATCGGCTTTCGTTTGACGTTTTTTCGGGGACGACGTGTTACGCCAGTTTCATTCTCTTTGGACGTGAAAACGGCTCTTGAATGTATTTGCCCAGTTTGCTGACGATATAAGTACAGCGAGCGTACGCCTTGAGGACGTGAAATTTGTTAGAAAATTCTTAGACATGCGTAGCATTGATTGAAGTGCCAGAAGCGCTAAAAAAGATCGCTTGAATGTAGCTTCAGTATTTCAAGTTTACCTTTTGCTTTCTCTGGTATTAATAATGTAGGAACATATTGCTCGAGAGAAATAATTCCCACGTCCAGTGATATGTACATGAATACTTTATTAAACTACAGTCGCCATTAACTCTGTCCATCACTCTCTCAACTAAACTCATTCACCCCGAAGATTCACTCTGTCCCCCATACATTTCCCATGTATCCATTCCTCAAACGCTCGTGGCCACGTCCACGCCACCCTTATCATTCTCAGTCACACGATCCTGTCGCTCGGTTCCAAGCACTCTTCTTTCGCACCTCGACCTCTCGAACTCGATCGCGCGCAGTCACTCTATTTCCTTCCAAGCAACCCGTCACCCTAAGTTTCCACGCACACCCAATCGCACGTAATAAAACAATAACCTCGCATATTATCGGATCACTACCGCGATATCAATTTCAGTAAGATGCATCGGAAGCATCAGACGAATTCCTTCAAGTCGTTCATTCGCATTAGACTGCGGATTAAATCGGCTGAATAGAAGCAAGAAACGGACATTACCAGGATATTCTTGGACCGCGAAACGACGGAGGAAGATACTAGGCGAGTGTCCCACCCAGATGAGGCTAACTGTCGGCCGTAAAAGGCACGTATGCGAGGAGCGGCTTAAGATATAATTTTTCTCCGGCGGCCGCGGATCATCCGGACATTTTTCATGCTAAGCTTCCACACGGCGGCGCCAGCCAACCGGTCCCTGTCCTTCTCTCCGCCACGTTAACCGTGCCACCGTTGATCCCCCCTTGTCCTTTTCGCTGGAACCGTGTCGGCTGGCGCGACGCATTATCAAGCTTCCACGGGCCGCCACGCCCGTCCAAATTGCACGGAATGGAATCCCGACGCGGGCACCGCGAACCGCCGTCTCGCTCACCCCGTCGAGAAGAATGCGTCCGCTGGGCCGACAGGGAATCCGCCACTCGCCCCCCTCGCAGTTTATCTTTCTGCGAGAGAGCCTCCTGCTCGTTCGAGCGTCGCGTAATTACGGTTATTCGAAGACGGACCGCCACTTTTTCCATTTCGTTTCGCGCGCGATGGAAAGTCTACCGTGAAAGGTGCCGGCCCCCTCGTAAGTTCTGCGTCGTTACCAAGAGGGTAACTTTGACGCGAAATCGTGGGAAAACGTTCGACGACGCTCTGAGATGCGGAAAAAATGGTTGGAGGTGTCGCAGATATTGCGTTGGACGCGGTTGGCGGAGCGTAGTTACAGCGTGGTGTACCGGGGAAGTGATGGTAAAAAGTTATAAGTTGAATCAGCAGAATCCGGTTCTTTTAATACTTTCTTTAATCTGTCGCTTGCAAATCAGAAAAAGCTTCGATTTCGCGGAAATCGTATCGGATACCCACGGTTCAGGAAATTCATATGTGGACGGGGACAGTTTTTACTGTTCCTTTTTTTCCTTCTCTTTTTATTTCGCGTGAGTGAAACTGGAATATTTCTGGCGAGCGAAACGATACGTTTCCGGGACGGTCGAATATTATTCAATAGCCGCGACCCGTGCTGTTTTTAATTTAATCCACAGCGTTCGACGGATACACGCAAGGGGGTGCGCCGAACGCATAAATATGCCACGTATAAATCAATCGAAGGGTAGATCGCCTTATTTTTCGGCGTTCGCATCGGTATTCGAATTTCTAAGCAGCCACAGCCGAATCCGACGAATACGAAATACGAGCGGGCAAGAAGGACCATTTGCATTCGGCGTATATCGAAGGGAAATCGATACGTCGTACCCTCGCGCCCCAGTCGCGAACAGAAGCTCGTGCTTTGCGAGAAGTTTATGTTAATTGACGGCGGAGTATCGGAATATTATTCAACTTTTCTCTTCAGTATCGTTCGAAAGGATATCATATAAAACCAGATGTATTCATTGCTTAAAAGTTCAAACACTTCTGAATATAATTATTATTATTTTCATTGGCGTATACTAGTACGAATACGTGATACACATTGTACTGCTTTTTAAATCCGCAAAAAATAACTCTACATCTACGAATCTATAGAGAAGTAAACTCAAGTAGTAGAGGCATGTCTGACCAGCATTCGTAACATAGAGCTACTACCAAGTACTAATTCGAAACTCATTTCAATAATGGTACAATTAATCATACGTTGTATCGTTTTTGAAAAATGAGTCTCTGCTGTTTTGCATAATTGTGTGTGATATTCCAATTCATTCGCGTGACGCGAAGTTTTACAAGGGAATGGATAATTTACCGCAGCCTAATACTACATTCTATGATACTGCGCGAGTTACTGCCAGTGGAAAAACTGC
This sequence comes from Xylocopa violacea, assembly GCA_963969225.1. Taxonomy (NCBI): domain Eukaryota; kingdom Metazoa; phylum Arthropoda; class Insecta; order Hymenoptera; family Apidae; genus Xylocopa; species Xylocopa violacea. Next base: position 31,735,864 of record CAXAJV010000002.1, on the reverse strand, counting down.
ATACAATGCTGCAACGGTACATTAACCCCACCTAATCGCACATAAAGACATAAAAGCATATACGGCTAATTCTCGGGCGATTTAATCGAAAATTTAAGAATGACACCACACACCGTGACAGGATGGGGGGCATTTACGATGCAAGAAACTCTCTTAAAAGCGTAAGTGCTTCGCAGAAAGTTGGGCCACCGGCTTCTTCGTTCGTCGGGCAACTTTAGCCGGTAAATTATTCGTTAAATTTTTAACAGCGGATCGTTAGGGACGCTGTGCGCGCGTACTGACTACGAGAATTAATAAGGAAAGCTGTAATAACTTTAACGGTCTTCAATTACGATCTACCACGATTTTAGAAAACTGTGCCACCCCATCGGAGCTTCCGCGATCCCTCCGTTTCTGAATACCACTCTGTTAATTAACAGCAACAAGTTATCGATACTACCTCGAACTTCGAACGCCGAGCTATACTTCGGTCCGTGCAACTCGTACGAGGAGAGAAACGATTGCAGATGCACGGAACACTTTCTACAGATACAGCTCGAATGCTCGCACAAACAGGGTCAGCGATTCATGGCGGCGAAATAAAACCCTTAACGACGCCCCTGGAAGCTCCGTAAGCACCCGCGTCGGTCGCGAGAACAGAAAGGGGAGCGTGATCAATTACACCTCGGCGTTCCCCTCGATCGCGCACGTACCGCCGTTACTCCCATGGACGCGGGGATGCGTTCCATCGCCGACGGAAACAAACGAGGCAACGAAGGAAACGGATAAACACGCCGGTCGAGGAACGGCTCGCCGCTCGAGTGCCACCGCCTATAATAACGCCATTACCTCGCTGTTTCGTTCCCTATTCGCGGCTACGCGCGGGAAAATCGTGAAATAGCCGGTTCGGCTGGGCGACATGCAGTCTCCAGAGTGCAGAAGGGAGGATAAGCAAGCGAGTTAGAGCGTAGGGGTTGGGGGGTGGGGGATGGCGATACCGGCGGTGGCGATGCTCGAGAAAATCTACTCGCGACACTCACGACTGCACGTCCTCCTTTTCCTTCGGATGGCGGCGAGGGGGCGAAAGAGCTGGCGGACGCGGAGAAAGAAGGGAGAAAAAAAGGAAAATGGCAGCAGTTGAGCTACCGTAGAAAATTACCTCCGTCCGTTTATCCGGCTACCATCAGATCCTGCGTGCCCACCCCTCGCCCCCTCGTGCCTCGTTTCACCGTTCTCCTTTTGCCCTTTTCTTCTCCTCTCCCCTCTTTCCTGGCAGCCTTTCCTGCTCGCCACTTCTCCCCTCCCCTCCTCTCTCTTGTCTTCGCTCCTCTTATTGGTTCCACCGAGCGTCCTTCTTCTGTCCGCCTGCAGACTCCGCGTTTCCGCCGACTTCTTGCAGCCACGCGGAAATCGTGAGATGGCCTCGGGATTTCTGGCTGGTGCCGGCGCACTTCGAACCTCTGGCGCGTCCCCTCGCGCGCCACCGAGCGCTTTTTTGCCCCCGTTTCCAGCTTCTACGGATTGCGAGGCACGCGGCGGGGGTCTGCGGAACGTTCCGGGAAATGAGACTCGAACGGACGTTTCGACGGGACGTGGCGCTGGCCTAGAAATTGCGCGGGGGTTAATCGAAAGTGATCCCGACGTTGCTCACAGTTAATTAATCGCGCGGTACCATTTGCTTTCCTTTTTCTCTCCTTTTCGTCGGTATTATCTGGGAGAGGTTCGATATTTCGTTCACGTTTCTTACGATACTCGATTGGCAGCTGCTAGTTTTTGGAATCTCGCCACGGTTTTTCCTGCGAAATGTATGGAAAAGGAATTGTGGTTCGTGGTGCAGACTTTGCGACCGCGTCGATGCGGAAATAAGGTGGCGGATCGCACCAGCAATGCGTTTATTTTGAAAGTATATAATTACGTTTAATCATGGCCAGCGTAAGGAGCAAACGTTGAGTGCTCGTGCCTTGTTAAATGATTAAGGAATACCAGGCTGCGCGGGAGAGGAGGGAATTTTAATTGAAATTTGCGTTCTTCCAGCGCGACTGAAAACTCTCTGTGACCAGCTCCACCGTGACGAATTATGCACTATACCAGTAACAGCAAATTAATTTACGATTTGTATTCAGGTTGCGCAATCTCAACACCGTCGCGCGCCAGAAAATTTGTACTCGAACGAACAAACCTCCCCTGCATACCGATCGACAGTTTTCCCGTCCAAACAAAATAATTTGCTCGCCCAAGACAACATTGATTACTCGCAATTAGTAATATCCGATACCAAGACAGGGAATATGGAAGATAATTAGCGAGGGAGAAAAAACTTTACCGAATAGAATGGACTGCTAAGTGGAAATGTTAGTCGTGAAGCGAACTCGTGAAAACCGACAGGAGAATCTGAACGTCCAGACGGGATAACGTTTACGAGCCGATAATCGGGCAAGTTCGCGCGGAAAGGAGGCGCAGGAGATAATAAAAGACGCGGCGGAAGGGAAGCTGCAGCCTGCAATTGCTTTTGTTCCTTCCACGATTGCTGCTCGCCTCCAGCAATTGTTTCGTCCACGAGTAACGAAAACAGTCGGGATCTCCATTCAACGACGAACGCTGTAAACGTTTTCGAACGGTTTTTCTGTATAGCAACAATGCTTATTTCGAACTCGCGAATTTCGAAGCAGATAAAACCGCGAGTTCTGAGCACGTGAAATATTTGCAACGTCGCTGAAGCGGTGGACGAGCACTTTAATAAAGAGAAACAGTTTTCTTTCTCCTCTGTTTCCATTAAATTCCAGTTTGAGGTTGATTACTTTCTCGACCGTAGAATTCCGAGTCAACGACTGGAAACTGTACGTGAATTGATACGCAAAATCGGGGTGAAAGATCTTAGGATGCACGAAGCAGATAGAAGTGAGCGAAAAACTGCGCGGCTTTATGCAAGCGATTTATTAAGCGACATCCAGGACAGCTTAGCCATTTGTCCTGCTACACCCCCTATTTTCCAAGCGGAATTGAGTTCTCCGGAACGAAATGTCGCAGCGGAGACGTGGTCGCGAAATGCGGACCGCTCTTATTCGCTTTCCTTAATCCTAATCGCGGCATATACGTCTTTCAGAAATGATTGCGCGCAACGTAGAGTAAACCAGATATCAAGTACGAGAAAATTACCTCAGCCAACCGTTCCTCTTCTCGCATTTCCAATCATAATTTTCGCGTACCTCCGTATTATTCCTCGCTCCGAAAAATTCGAATTCGATTCGAGAATTCTCGTAGCGTGCCTCGATGTTTGCGAGGTACACGCCGTTTGAAGATCGCAAACTTGTCAGGCATCCAACAAGGACTTCCTGTATCTTGGAGGTCTTTCCGAAGCTGCCTCATCGAGCTCGAAGTGCTCGTGAGCACCCTAGATAACGTCAAGCTGTTCGAGGACTTTGCAACCCTTTATACCCGGACCCTTCTTTCATTATCACTAGCTTATTAGAGTCCCAGCTCCTTTATCTTGCTCTCGCTTCTCGAATTCCAAAGTTCACACTATGAATTAATAATCTCGTGCCAGATTTTCATGCTAATATCGCTGCTAAATTGCGTTTGAGAAGAAACTCGAAACAATATGCCCGGGCACGGCTCGAACAGCGGATCTCCGCGCATTATTTCGAATCGAATCCTCCCAGGTGCGTCGAAGCGGATGGAAATACGCCTCGGGGATGGTCCTCGAGGAGTTAAGAAGCTCGAACGCATTCGCCGTGAAGGCAGCACGCGAAATATCTCTTTTATAGCCACGTTTCCAACAGGACGGATGGCTGACTCGTAAAGATCCTGATCCGAGTTCGTGACGTTTCCGATTGGGTCTTGCCAGCGCGCTGCGTTATTGCGATACCTTCTATAGGAAGCGTCAGGTAAACTTCATCCCGTTTGCGATCATTATATTCTCGGTAGAGTCTCGCGTAATATCATTTACGGGAGTTCACCCTTGATTTCACAAGTTTCTTCGTTCCTCTATTTTTAATTCTGCCTGTTCTTTTATGGAACGATATTCCATTCAAAACCCGGTACGATGCTCCTCCTGCTACTACTACAACATTTCTCGCTAGTCTTCATTTAACCATCCAGCTTTCAGTATGAATATTCCTCGCGTCGTTTAAATGGTCTCGCCTACAAATGTCAGCCACACTTTTATATATTCCAGATAAAGAAGATATATATCCGCTTATTTCACGCGAAATACCCCATACACTAGCGTACGCACAAGTAGGTCACCAGCCTGCTAAGTAACCTGGCTAATGCATTCACTAGCGGACCCAAGATGAAACGCTCCTCCTTTTCTTTCCTCCCCTCTTTCTGCCTCCCATAGTTCCCTTGCAGCCTCAACACTGAGAACTTTATATTAGATCATACTTAACCGAGAGATAATCTGTTGGCAATCATTTTCCTTTTGTCCGCCAAGTCCTTGAGGTATCCTCCATAGATACATTAGCAACAAAGTACTTAACAATTTTCAATCTCACGGCCCTCCTCCCCCACTTCCCCCTCGTTTTCAACAGAAATCGGGCGCCGCTCGTTTCGTTTAAGAGCATTAAAAAACGGGTCCTCCAGCATCCACTTGCCCGTTGAATTATTCATCGACAGGCAGACTATCGTCGACCTTTATCGCCGTTTAATTCAGCGGTATCGCGGTGCTGTATCGACGGCGACAAGCGGGAAGAAAATCGGAAACGCCTGGAAGTTCGAAGTCCTGCACACACCGAGATCAGACCAGCCGTCTGGTACATTGTAGTTCGACCGCATACGTGTACTCGATGTTACTCTAACCGGGGAATATTCTGTGAAACTGTGGTCAAAAATGACACGATATCGTCGACGTTGTTTCACCAAAGTCGTGACGATATTTTGGTAAAGACGATGCGTATATAAGTAGATAAATATCCAAGAGGAGCGATAGAGAATGATCTTTTTCTCGCGACAGACAATAATTAGTGAGATTGTTGGTTAATATAATTATTACATGTGTAGCGTGTTTTACTACGTACGACTTAGGGTAAATAGAGTGCGTGCGATCGAGTTCAAGAGGTCGAGGTGCGAAAGAAGAGTGCTTGAAACCAAGCGAGAGGATCGTGTGATGATAAGGGTGGCGTGGACGTGGCCGCGAGCGTTTGAGGAATAGATGCATGGGAAATGCATGGGGAACAGGATGAATCTTCGAGGCAAATGAAGTCAGTTGAAAGCGAGCAGTGAGAGAGCAACTAGCGATAGAGTTAATAGCGACTGTAGTTTAACCCTTTGTATTTGGCTCCTTCCCAGGCGTTAGCAATAGAAACTATTGGTTAAAAAGCAATATTTTAGTAGAATTTTAGCAATAGTTTCTATTTTTAACATCTCCCAGCAATAGAAAGTCCTGAGAGACACGCATTTCTCAAAAAGCTGCAGTGAAACAAGTTTAGTCTGCGTAATCACTAATCAATGCTGATGTCCCCTCGAAGGAGACATCCGAGTGCAAAGGGTTAATAAAGTATTCATATGTATATTAGTGAACGTATTCCCACAGATAAACGTTTACAATGTAATCGATATAATATCGAAGAACATGTACTACACGGAATCGCGCGATTATTTTTGCTACTTGATCGAAAGTTTGAAACCTCTTCTCCTCTGATCTCCGCTGGAAAATACTCGAAGAAAGTTCACCACGGACGGGGGCTACATTCTCGCGCGCACCTTGCAACTGCCTCGCGGCTATTATAAAGGTGTCGAGGCGTTATGATGGACAGTTACAAAGTACGAAGTTCTCAATTACTTAAGTTTCACGATGAAAACACGAAACGCGCTCGAAGCGCATGGAAAAGTTCCGGCGAAGCCTTTCGCCGACTACGAAGGTGAAACTTCCTGTCAAATTCCGCCTCGCGCAAAAAAAAAACGCACGCCGTCATTTATCATCTTATTTCAACATCTGAAAGCTAATTAATTACGCTTCGTTAGGCTGAAACATTATCTGTACACGAAGCAATTTTTCATTCACTCAGTTGCTCGATCAATCGCTTAAAGTAAGCGCTTAATTCGTTGCAATTAGAATGATATATCAACACTTCGTAGTGGTAAACGTATGAAACGATACATTTTCAATAACTGCAACGGTATCCGCTAATTATAATCAGTCAGAACATCGCGACAGTTTGTTGGTCGCAAGTCTCTGGACGCGAAAGTGTCAGCGTGAATGACTGTCGGTGATTTCAACGCCCGAGCGGGGGATGAACGAGCGATCGCTGAAAAAAGAGCGAATCGAGTCCGCGGTTGCAATTGATCGGTAGCCAAATGCCTCTCTAGTTTATATAAGTCTCGTAACGATATATGACGTGCCAACGAAGACCGATTGGGGAAGGCAGGAACGTGCGTCCACGGCTGTAAAACGACCGCTTTATATCCCGACGTCCACCAGGATCCTCTGGAGGATTCGCGTAAACGAGATTGCCCTGGTCCGGCTCGGTTGGCATTTCCTGCACGAAGTCGGCCGCAGAATCGACTGATATAATTATCGCGAATGTCTGACCAAATCGAACAACCTGGCCAGCCGTTGTTTTTTCATTGGAGAATTCTGTGGAGACTGCACGTTACGATAAACGTTGACTTCTCAGAATTATCGTGAATGTTTTGTAATCTACGATGCTCAATGATCTCGTATTAAAGGTATTTAAATGTAATTCCTTAATCAGTTCTGAGGATATTTAAATACGAAACGAAAGATTGATATTTGGAGATAAATAAGGACGCGAGCTTGTTAGAAATTTCGTATAAGAATGCTCGAGCAAAGTTTCTGTCTGTACAGTAGATCCGAAACAAGGATAAAACGCAAACTTGGTAAAAGATAGCACTGGCGTTCTGCAATAAACCGCGGCTGCAAAATAATGGTGATTAACTTCGAATTATCCGGAACTTGGCCGAGTCCTCGGGGACATCTAACCAAAACCTAGCTACGACCAAAGCGGACACGCACCAACTACTCCCAAGGCTAACCAAAATTCAAGTTAGACACTGCTCGAACCTAACAGAGGGTAACCAAGTCCTAACCAAGACGTCCCTGGTCCTCAGGGGACAAGATAAGGTTGCCAGCAGCTCAAACACACTTGCGAACCAACAAACACTTAACCGTGATTTGCTCGCACCTAGCGTACACTTATTCTCGGAGAAACGAAATACTTTTCTCTTATTTGCGCATCGCATCGACAGGAACCTATGCAATGAAAATTTATTTTCATTTCTTCTTACTTGATTTTAATAATTATTTCTCCGAAAAATACTTTGTTACAGCTACGCTTCTATACACATTCTACTTCGCAATGGTTCGAGAGTCAATATAAAATGTCCTCCGACGAAACACTTTTCGAAGGACGAAGGTAAAATCGAACTGAAAAATTCAACGAGCAAAGGAACGCTCAAATTCAATGATCAAGGAGCTATCGCTGTACCGAAAGCAACCGAGAGATACGTCGTTGCGAGTTAGTGCTAGTCGAAACGTTCCCTCGATGTCTCCGCTCGTTCGTTCGCATAAATAACGTTCTGATACTATTACTCGAGACCAAGAAGCAGAAGAGATCGCAGCGGAATCGAAATTGCGCCGATCCTGAGTTTAATCCTGCATTGGTGGGTGATTTATTGGTCTGATCGAGCGACACAATAATGTCGCGTGGAGGAATTCGTCCAGTCGAGAGAAAGGGGATCCGCCTCGAAGCTGGTTCCATTCCCTTCGAACGCGTTGCTCACCGATACAAGTGGGAGGAATCACTTTCGACGCTGTTCTTGAACTTTTCCCAGGACGTTCCTTCCGTTGTACGACCAGCTGCATCGCAGGAGCGGAATCCAGATGGTATCATTCGCAAACAGTTTATCAAGGAACTCACGACGCCACGTTGCCATCTTCTTCGAACACGCGCGGTTCGAGATATTCGAGGTTTCAACCGAGGAACCCTGTCACGGACTCCTCGCTTGGAATTTGTTACAATTTCCCCGGAGCTCCGCGTACTTCTTCGATCTCTACGAGTATCATCGGAGTATCGGATCCCCTTTAAAGGAGAGTATTTACGTTAATGGTCCCCGCAGACAAGTGTGCGGCTGGAGTCCACAGACCTCGTCTCGTCTCTTTGTAAGGCTGCTCTTTATACATATTCCATTACTCTCCTCCTTGTGCCTTCAGATGCTTTCGCTGTATGCGCTCAAGTTCATCTTTTAGAGTCGATGACTCTAGAATCCGAGATTACGCAAGAGTCTAGAGGCCCCAAAGAAATGAATCAAAGCCTCTACGACTGTCGACGAAATTACGATCATTCCTTCGAGATCAATCGTTCGATCGACTCGCAGGATTCCCCGGGAAAAGGTTCGCGAAGAGTTATTTCAATTTGAGGACTCCATATTTCACTGTCATCGACTCGAAATTTATGAACGTCTCGATTGAAAATCACTTTTCGCTCTAATGATCGCAACGAATTCGTCGGACTCGCCATTAAATCTAACTTTCCCCCGATTCGCCTCGTTTCAACGTCCGGATCGATCGTTCTCGAACGTTCGGACGTGGTTTGGCGAAAGCTGCCCGCGACGCGTCTCTCCGGCCCGGGCGGGAGTTAGAGAAATTAAGTTTATCTCGGGAAGCAACTCGTTACGAGGGTTTTTCAACGAGGCCGTAGCGTTTAAGGGGGACGGGGTGGTAGATAACTCTTTTCTTTGGCCCAGGCCTTCGATCGTTCGTCGGATTCACTCGAATATTCTTGCCAAGCGTGGCGCCAGCAGGTGAATGCCGGCTGAAAGTGGAAGATGCCGGATAAAAGGGGTTGACGATCCCCAATGAAAAGCTAGGCTCTCTCCGGTCCAAGCCTCGCGAGATAAGCTCCCCCGTCTTAATTCCGCTGGTTTGTCTAAGACTACCGTCCGGGATTTTACGAATCTTTTTCCATTTCGTAGTGGCCAACCCTCGGTCCCGCTAAATTTTTACTACGGCTGATCCTCCCCTTGATTGCAGCGAACCGTGATCTTTATTCCCGCAACAATCGATTCGCTCTGGGGAAGCGGGAAAGTAGTTGCTGGAGACTATTATACGTTATTTCCGGGACACAGTGGCTCAACAGTGATCCAGATTAAAGGAAGCAAACGCTCTTGCTTTATTTTATACCAGACGAACCCTTCTTCGATGCATAAAATATGATGTGGCGACCACCGTAGTGTGGCGTTGCACATCGCGACGCAGAGCGGAAACGCGGAAACGCTTAACCCTCGAAGCGAAGAAACGGGAGAGGCTAAACAAAAGCTTCGTACTCAGAACTTTCTCTTCGCCTTCGAGGGCTAAGAAGGACGTTTTCGAGGAATTTCTCCCTCCTTCCGTCGTTGACATTAAAAACGAACAGTGTACACGTCTGTGAACAGTATCAGTTAATCTCCTGCTTGTTAAGTGTTGTTATTAAAATAAATTATTGTCGTTATCGTTAGAATACGATCCTCCATTCCCAATATGGCAAATACGAGAATAGAGAAAGGAATACGCTACAACGAATTGTGACGATCGAGCATTCAATTTGAACTTTTGATATCGTTATTGCGACGAATACGATGAACTCGTAACTGCTTCATGAACATGTACCAGTCCAATTGCACTGAATACGTATAATATTGTTCCGCGAGATGAAGATAGAACTTGCATAGAATACTCAAGTACGCAATTGCGAAACACATGTCGTCTCTCTGTGTACGTACTGAAATTATCTAGAAATAACCCGTCTGTCGGCGGTTCCATTTTCCAATTCGCGGAAAATCGCGGTAGCCTTCCGAAACGCTCGTAGAAACCCAAGTAGTTTCGGTCCACGTTGGTCAGACGCGAACCCCAACAATAGAAACGCTTTACCGGCGATCAAATATTTTTACTTGTCGCAGTGTACGATCGAATCGATTGTTAACAAAACAGCGAGCCCCGTTTGCGAAACGTCGATCGCCCGTATCGAGAGGAAGGTCCGGTAAAGGGGAACTAATACCCCATTCGCAGTCGTTTTCAAAATGACGCGGCGACCGCCAGCACAACCGCCCCCCTGGTGTTTGAATTAGAGAAAATGTTGGTTTACAAAGGACCAGTGGTACGGTTGGTATGCAAGCAGAATTCCAGGATCCACAATCAAGTACTTCCGTGTTACTTTCTCGAACTAGTGCCGATGCTGGGGTTCGATCCTTTGACGATTCAATCCCTCGAGTGTTCCGAATGGCTAGCAGCGTCGAAACGACGGCGCGTTCTACGATTATGACGTTACGTAACCCGAAAGTGTACTAAACTATGCTCGTAAGGCGATAAATTAATGAAAATCTGGTACAAGTTTCGATACACGGGAAGAAGTCGCTCGAAAATTTGCTTTCTGGCAAGATCCAACAAAAAGTTTGTCGCCTCGCGTTGAAGTTTCGAGGAACGCGAAAGAAGCAAACAGGAGCAGGCGACAGGCTCTTTCCAGGTCGTAAAATTTTCCTAAAACGTGGTCAAATATTTTCACAGCGACGGCGACGGAATGTAGGTGAGAAAACACGCCCCGGGCATTCAAGGCTCTCTGCCAATGGTCCTAAGAGGGTGTGCGCCTGTCCTGAAAATGTCTGTATATTCGCCTCTATCTGATCTGCGAGCAACATTCGACATGTTTGATCTGGGGTGCGTTCACCTTGACACGGTTCAACCCCCTCGGTGAATCAGCAAGTGGTTCCAAATATTTTTTTTCTACCACCTTCCAGATAGTCCACAGGGTATATCCCGAAGAGCTGGGCCGTTTCAAAGCCACTTGGGACACGGGCGAAAAGGCAGAAAGGTTCTTCCGTTCGAAGAATTTATTATTACATTCAATTTGGAAGGCTTCTTCGTCGAGTATCGCTGTTATTCCCATCAATAAATAAAGAGAAGCAACGCTCGTCGTCAAGGAACAAAGGAAGAGCTTCTCGAAGTAGGTCTGTCGGTCTGGAACTCCCGTTGATTTGACAGAACACTGACGTTCTTTTCAAGGAAACCAGAATTCTCGTGGAATCACGTTCCCGCTGGGGGCCACGTCCCCTTTTTCCCCAGGAACAGTCGCCAGCGCGAATCGACTTTCGGGCCACGTAGCCGCAGGAAATTAAGACCAATCGCCACTGATGCGTGATTTACGGTCGGCCAGGTGTATCCTACGGTCGACGAACGAGGATCGCCGGGATTGTATCGTCGCTTTTCTCCTTCTTTCGTCCCCCCGGAGCTAGGCGAGCTCATTCTATCAGCGTCCAGGCTCTTTGTCCGCATTACCTGATGTGTCCCATAAATCTGCACCGCTGGCATTTTGGTGGATCTACGTCGATTATCCTTTCAACCACATAGAACGGTTTCGACGTTCGAGTGTCACTGTAGGCGTTAGGTACGCGGTATCCGTTCGGTTCGAAAACTGATACGATCCCGTGCGTCGAGCCAACCTCGCGAAGCTGGTTGAACGATTGACATATTGGCTCGCTCTAACCTGGAAAAGTAAAAACGTTCACCAGCCAAGCGAAATGGAAAAAACGCCGTCGCGGGTAGATTTCGAGACGGTAATAAAGCGACTCCGAATTTCCGCCGAATCGATAATACCGTCCAAAGAAAGATCAGACGTCGTGGATAAAAATATCCTCAGAGCCTAGCGTCAACGGCACCTCACGCTCGCCGCCAATCGTTTCTCCTTTAAGCACCAGACGAACCGTATCGGTTATCGAACAGGGAGACAGAGAAGCAGACGACGCTCCGTCGCTGCCATACGTTCCAACGTCGGAGGGAAAACTGCATCCTCTCGAGGGTGTACCGGCGATTACACGGCGCCCGTTTGTAGACGATGATTATTGTCGGCTACAGACCGCTCGGAAAGCTAAATACACAAGCCTGCCTAACCGTTCCGTGTACCTTTCATCGATGAAACGTGTACTCCGACGGGGCAATTAGTCTTGGACCGTCCTGTTCGATCAGCGGCGGCGCGACACGCGTTCACGTCATTCCGAGCGGATAATCAACGCTCCTCCGATTTACGTTCACGACGTGTAGCGCGACGCGTTTGATGCGCACGCTACTTCGCCGTTTATTAGTCGCTCCGAGCTCGCTCCTGCCTTTGCCGGTCGCTCCAAGCGAGGAGATTTTGTCTGGAGCGCCGTTTCGAACTTTGCTTTGATCCATTCGTGAATTTCGCGTGTACGAAAGTATCGAGAACGCTTGAAACGTGTGGAGCTTTTGACCAGAGACCTAGAGGCATCCAGAAGAGGGACTGATCGCAGGAAAGTGAAAAATTAGCTGAATTCAGGCGTTTATTTCTGCCGTTAATATCTGCCTCTGAATCCGTGAGAACTTTAACAGCAAGTGTCCAGTGTACGATGAACGTATCGCGGATTGGTAGTCGGGAACAATTTGACGCACGTCGCGGATCTAGAAGGGACGAGGGTGCCGGTTTCTATTTTCCTCTGTCTGCTCGATTTTCCCTGTTGTTCTTTTTGTTTGATATTTTCGAAGATAGGGGCAGCATGTGGGGAATGATTGGAAACCTGGACGAAATGGATGTTGAGCGTAAAAAGCGTATTTTCGTTGTAGTTTCCTTCGTGGAGACGAGGCTCGATCGATGGGACTGCTATCCTTTTGTTCTCCAGCAAGCCGAACAGACGTGTCTAACGTATATTTCAAAACTGAAGAGAAGATCGTAATAAAAAGTACACGCATAAAATAATATATCTCCGCTTGGAAACGTCGTCTCCTGAAAATCTTCTAAATAATTTTCTAAACAAATATCTCTTGTAAATTCTGGGAGACAAGAGCCGAGGAATCATTGATCTCTGGTCATTGAAACGTAGTTAGTCCAATTCGGTAGTATTAACATTCCTAGCTCTTTGGCTTTCAACTTTAATTAACAACCATGACGATGATCGTCGAAACGGCACGCCCGGTACGTACGTGCTCCTGCTTTGCCTCTCGTTTCCGCTATTACACGTCGCGGGGGGAGTAACACGAAAGGGTGGCAACGCGCCCTGTAATGGCATGTTGCATTAATCATGCAACATCGTAAAGCGTGTTCCCCATTTAAAATTCGCCTCGTGCTGAATATGTCGGGCGCAACGAAAATTCGCGCTGGCGACACTGGCTGACCTCGAGAGGATGCGCGCGCGCGCGCGGAACGTTTAATTTGTTTCAACCGGGTGTAATTGCCCCGTGGAGTCTTGCAAATGATTCACCCTCCCGTTTCAGTCCCGCACGCCCACCCCCGTCCGTCTCGAATTTGTTCAACGAAGATGAATATTGATGGAATTCGCTTCCGGATGTGATTAGCGAGATGAATAATTAAATAAGAGTAGCAGCAGTTTCATCTTTCCTGTAATGGATAAAGCCACTTAGGTGTCTTAATGTTGGAGGACGGGCACGGTTGAATCAATATCGTTAAAAGGTCAGGGAACGTGGCTCCCGAAGCCGAGCTTTAAGCTAAGCTTCCTCGCGCGCCATTTATCGACGCAGATTAGCCAAATCGATGGAGTACGACATTTAATTCGCCGTACGGGGGGCGTTATCGTTCGGCACCGCCGTGAATCGCGAGAAAATTCAGCTCGACGCGTGTTCCACGCGACGGTCCGATCCGACGTGAACAAATAATTTGCAGAGTAATCACGAAAAGTTGTTACATGGCAGAAATCCGTACGGGGTATGCGATGCGTGAAAGACAGGAATTTATTGCCGCAATCTACCTGATATCGTTAGCGATCGCGCAAATTCTATTACGGGGCTACCGTCCATAGATAATGGAAAGATATTCAATTGTTGCGATGTTTAATCGCGAGGAGTCGAACGATCGAAAGTGCTCTCGCGTTGATTGCGATTAAGTCGATTAAAATCACCGTGGACACCGCGCTGTAACAAAGCGTAATCAAGATTTTTCATTTAGCCGGCTTTTTTAATGATACTCGTTAACCATACCGCGATCGAGAATATACGGAGGGGCGAGTGCTCGAGTTGATTAGCGTGGACGGATCTATAAAATATAATCGCTCGCGCGCCAGCTTATTCTTTCATTATACTATTATAAAATACATTCTACGCCGCGATATAAAAAGTTATACCAGCAGATATGAAGTAACGAACAGACTTTTTTCAAATTCATTAGCATTTTTATTTTAATAAAGATATTAATCAGACGCTCGTATGCGCGGAGGTAATTCGGAAAATAGAAATTAAAATTGCTATGAAAATATGTTTCAAATTATATTACGAGGTAAATCAAAGCACGTTCGTCAGTGTATACATAATTCATTTCCGCGTTTCCTATGTTTGACACAGAGATGACAAGTTTTTTTGCAAATTTCTCTAATAACTTGTTAACTCTCGCGATATACCTTGAAAGTCCGTCGACAGCCGTCTGCCTCGAGGGGTGAATTTAAATGCTGTCGTCCCCGATAAAGGAAAAACAGCGAATTAGTCGTTGACTAATTGTTCCGTCCCGTAGCCGCGACAATCGCAGCCAATCAGACCCCGAAGTGACGCGTCCCCGAAATCTCGAATCGTGGGATTGCATTAATTCCGTCAATCGCGCGGAACACTTGCCTGGGGGACGCTGCGTGATCCTCCAATTCAGCGGAAGTATTAATCCCGGAACAACGACGTACATAATAGGGGGAGCGGAGCGTTTAGTAGCCGGGGAGTGAACGCGCACCGCGCAGGGGAAGTGACTACTGTGCGCTGTATACGGCGCCGGAAAAGGACGACGCCGGGACGGGACAAATGACGAGCCGTGGAAGAAGGACGATGGGGTTTAGGGAAAGCCGAGCTTAGCGCGAACGGTTTCCGGGCTTGTTAAGCGTACCAGGTGCAGCCTCGTTGCAGGTGGAATTGCAGCGAAGAATGGAAACTCCGGAGGAGGACGGGAGGGGTTAACGCGCGTGCAGTAAGCAATGGGCGAGTAGAGAAAGACAGAACAGGCCAGACAGTAGACACGCTGGGGAGAGGTATAGGGGATAGAGGGATAGATATATAGAGAGAGAGTGAGAGAGAGAGGGAGGGGATGGAAGGAAGCAGCGTGGGTTCCCGGCGCACATAGTCGGAATTCGGTGGGCGACGGTATCCATAACTTTGCATCCTGTCACTCGGTTTCCAGGCGAGCTTTTTCCAGCCATTCGTCATGCATGCCGAGCGGAATGTATGAACGGTTGTTCGCTCGTTCGCGCGGCTCTACCGCGTAGGGCGAGATCGTGGACGGCCGTGCACGCGTCGATTCATCCTTTTCCGGCCTCCTCTCGAGCGGAACGCGCCACTTCAACCCGAAGAATGCACGTCACGTAGAAATACGGACGCTTTCCTGAAGTTGGCTGTTTTGTCGCGTGGATCGCGTATATCGCGGCTGATCTTCGATCGGGCCCACCCGCGTCCCACCGCGGTGATCGATTGGCAAACTTTCCAGGCGCGATAAAGCCCGCCCTGCCCTTCTCGCGACCCTTTCGTTCGCCATAATGAAGCGCGGCGAACGACTTTCGAGCGCCTCGAATCGATCTCGCGGAATATCGCGCCGCCCGCTCGGAATTTTAATTTAAAGTCGGAACGCGACGACCTCGACGAGTGTATCAATATGCTCGGCCCGCTTCCAGGCGGATGATCCCGAGCGGGCGCATAAAGCGAGAGGAACGCAGGGGCAAAGGGTGGTTCCAGTCGTCGTCGTCGTCGTTCGACGATCAGCACCCGTTTACGACCGTTAGAAGTGTCTTCGATGACGGTATATCTCTGGAGAAATGACTTTCGGAACGAGCCATCTCTCGGGGATGGACCACAAAGACTGATCCTCCAGTCGCCCGATTCACAGCCACTCATCGACTTCGCAACTCTATTAGATTCTTAAACTGGCCGTTTCACGCGTCGCCTCTAAGTAACGTGATTAAGTGATCGACGATTCCTGTGGAAAGCACCGCGAGGTACAGATAAAAAGGTCGATTAAATATAAACGCGTCCATTCGCATTGTTTCTCGCTTTGGAGGAGTTATATTAAAAAACTTGGATGCCTTCTTGAAATACAAATATGCGCGCAATAAAAATAATTCCGTTTCACTGTTGCCTTCCACTCTGTTATAGAAAAGCGATAAAATTGACGAGATACGTCAAGAGCCACGTATAAGCGAATGTTGTTTGCGATAATCGTTCGCGTGTCTTTTAGTGAAAGGAACACGAGTGGCATTGATGCGTACCGTCCATTTTGAGGTATCTCACAACGAATCAGCAACGAACGAGCTAATACGGCTTCCGTAGTTTTGCGAACAACTTCGCACGTTCCCAATTGCTCGGGGCATTATCGCCAGCGGAATTCTCACGTAACCAGAAGTTTAATAAGCGGGGTCACCATAGTACGTGGCCGATAAATCACGCTCTCGGCCGTGGCTATTGGAAAACGGAAGTTAAATAAGACGGCACAAATGGTTCGAGCAATAAATCGCGAGATACCGGTCGAAACTTACCGGAGACACTCTAGCCGCGCCTCCCCGACTTCCGGTCGCATTGTTATACTTTACAATGCGCGCGCCGTTCTGCACTCTGTTCGCTGGCTCAATTTTTTCCTTTTTCCCGCTTTTTTTTCTTTTTTTTTTTTGCGTCCCGCGCCCTTTAGAATCCGCTCCGATCATTTCCCACTTTTCCCATCGAATTCGTTTCCGAAAGAATCCATCCGGCTCCCGCCGCTGCGAATTTATTCCCTTTTCTCGTTTCCATTCCATTCTTCCCCTTTGATCTTCCGCCGGTTAATCCGGGTGATTTAAAAACGGCACGCCAAACGAGAAAATCCAGTGAACATAAACTGAAAAGCTAAAAAGCTCAGTTAAGTTAATCCGGGACTGATAAGATCGGACGATTCCATTAGAGGTTTCCCGGAGATCTAAGCGATTGATGAAGGAACTGACAACTTTGATCTCGCGTTTTACATAGGGGAGCAAGAGTGGATTACCCGCCGTTTGATTGCACGCGAAGGGCTTCCTCTTCGTGTAATAACTGTCGTTTCATTATCCTTCGCAATCGGCAAGAAAAACAAAGGTCAGGGTCCTAATCGCAAAGGTATCTGGACGGCGTACTCGAATTTCGAGTGCGATTCACCTCGCGTTGTTGCATTTGTCGATAATGGGGCGCGAACGAAACGAATGACCGCGAGATAAGGCGTGCGAAAAATACGGCGCTGCAGCCAAATAAACCGTCGTCAGCGCGATTGATTAATTCGATAAATTTGCGCGGGATTCCACGGAATTAACCGTTTACCGTTCCGCTATCGATAATTAATCTGTAGACGAATCGCACCGCGCAGAACGTCGTTACGCGTTTCGCGTAACTCGAAAAAGTTCCAAAGCGCAGCTAAATTCTAATTAACCCGTTTAATATTTCGCATCCTCGAAAGCAGGAACGGAACTATTCTATTCCCTTTGCCGGAATAATTTCACCTCCCCGTCACTGCTTGTCCATCCTATTCTCCAGCTTCCAACAACACATTTTCAATGCGCGCTCGCGAGGCTATTCTCACCTCGTTTCCTCGCGCGCGCCACGAATTTCGTGCTGTCTTGCGTACTCCTGTGACCGCGGCGTTCCGGGATGCGGCGCGTGAAATTACGATTTAATATTCCTCGAACGTGGCCCGCGCAATAAAACTTTGCGCACGTTCCGGTGTTTTTGTCATCCGCGGCGAATAACTGAAAGGTTTCGGGGCAACTTCCGGGCCGCGGAAGTCTGCTGAAACTTCCGGGAAAAAGCCGCGAGCGCCGCGTCGAACTCCGGGAGTAGGGAATTTCCATTCGTGAATTTATCTTCCCCGGCGAATCGATAGAGTTGCCAAAGATTAATCAGTTTAACGGAGTCGTACGCTGTTTTCGAAAAATTATAGGCTCGAACGAAACAATTGATCGGATTTATCTCTCGCTTGCGTCACTCTGAGCTTCGAAGCTTTGCATCTTCCTGACGTTAAGCGCCATCCCAATTTCGCTGATGGAAAATTGTACTCCTCGCTGGCATTCTTAATATCTAATTCCTTTTTCATAACCTTTTCCATTGCTCTCTGAATTGCTTGCTCGTAGACCACGTCACCGGGCTATCTCTTAAGCAAATTTCGCTCGTACTCTCAAGAGGAGGTACGAAATGAAGATTTTAAGGTTTTTTAAAATTCTGAGTAACCTTTTTAAACGACTGATCTGATTATCCCGTAATATTCCAGTATTTTAATGTCGCGAGCCTATTAAACAGCTTTATTGGCGAGTCCATTAGCATGCCGCGGACGAAACCACCCCTTCGTTCCGCCTCGCCTCGCCGTCTTCCGTTTCCGCACTTACTTCCAGAGCCACGACGCGAGTCGTTAAACTTTACACAATATTTCCATTCTATTTCGTTCATTAAGACCGTTTTATCGGCGATACTCGTGTTTGAGAACGATAGCTCGAGGCATGCATTCCTGGCGTGGGAGATCGCGTTTCAAATAGGTCATCCCAGTGTTCTCGGGTGGCCACGGGAGGGAAGAAGACGAAGGGGTCGGCTGGCAAACTTCGCTTAACCATAACTGCTAACCATATCTGGTAATTAACATGCGGCAAGTTTCGCGTAACACAAATAAGCGACGACAGAGTGTTGGGTAACGGACGCTTTCCATCCCGTCAGACACGCCTCGAGCTACATCCAGCCTGCACCAGGAGTGGCGGACGGTGGGTGGCTTCGCCCGTCCGTCGCTTTGAGCGGACGCATTAGTCCACTTATTAGCATGATTCCATTTTCCTTGGAATTACGCTTTGAAACGGGCCAGTTGCAAAAAAACGGAAAGCAGGGAAAGACAGAGGAGGGTAGCGCGGGGAAAAGAAGAAAAGAGAAAAGAAACGCGGACTACTCGACGTTGGCAACTGCAGGTATAGCGAGAGGGGGGTCAGGGGGGGGGGCGTAACTTTATGATTTTTCCATGCCGCTCTTTTAACTGGCGATTCCAAAGTGGCTCGAGATCGTTGCCGCGTTAAATGGACCGCCCGAACATTTGGAACACTTTGAAATTGCCCGGTATCGAGCTAGTTAGCCGGTGTTCGTTAAGTTCCGTGTTCCTTTGCGCTGGAAATTCAGCGTACGGTCCCTTTACATTGATACCCTCGAATTCAACGGAGTTTAAACGCTCCCATTTAATTATGCAACTTTCTATTATTCCGTTCTCCGCGCCGTTATTCGTACGGAAATTTTATTATCCCCCCCCGCTCTTTCGATGGCCACGAGTACACCTCTATTTAATTTACATCCCTTCTAAATATTATCTAACTCCGTCGTACCGCTCCGCGGATACGCTGCGGAACAACAAACAACAATATTCACTTCCTCAATTACATTTCACAACATGCGCCTTCGCGGTGACTATTTTCCTTGGAGTGCCGCTGTACACCGTTCTAATTCAACCACTGTCGATACCAACAGAAATTTCGCGGTCTGTTTACACGCACGCTGGCGAGGCCATCAGCGCAACGCGTTGTTTCGACGTCGCATATCGGGGCTCGTAAAAAGGACAACGCGGAAGGTCGGCCCCGCGTATAACCAAGCACATGTTCTCCCCCGGGGGCCGTTCCTCAGGGACGGCTGCGATGTAGACAAAATATTGGAGGACCCGGGAATTACGACGGGAAAATTTTGCGCAAACATTTGCGAAACGTTATCTCGCCGTGGAGGTGTTCACACGCACGAGTCCACACACATCGTGCCTAAATAAACGATAACGCAGGAGCGGCGATGTTGAAAAATCGATGTCCACCGTCGATCCGATCTTTATTGGCGTATCGAGAATGCGTTGCCAAGCGTTCCAACGGTATTTCGAGCGAATACTTTTTTGCGTTAAATTAATTCAATTAGCAGATCGTAGATGCAGTAGAAACGTTGAAGGCGGCGCATAGGCGAGCTTAATTTGCTTCTGTAATTACGAATTCGAGCCCGTATTTGGAATTCTGACAGTTCTTCGACAGCGACGATCGCGTTACCTGGATTATGCTTCAACTCGGGTTTCTCGTTAATTAATCCCGAGGTACGTACAAGAGGAATTCTTCATAGCTCGGCGCTTGTATCAAAATATCATGATTCGATGTCGATGCGAATCTGTTATCCTCGTGCCAACTCTGCCGAATCCACTTTCACACCGATCGTTCCTCCTACTAAAATTGCTCGTTCTATATTAGTTCCGTTCAATTTTTGATGATTCCATTCCGGACGATCTACTCCCCTTTATCCACTCCTCGCAGCGTCAAATATGAAAAGGAAAATCCATCGTTTTATCCCGGCGAAGCGTGAACGTTATCAGTGCATTCGCTCGATGGCCATATCGATCACGCCAGCGCGGGGTAATGCGTTATTCGCGGACAAATAAAACAATCTCTTCGTTAATTTGTCTTCTTTCGCGATAAACATCGGAACGTGCGTGCTTCTGCCGTGAAGTGTGTATATAGACTTGTTGAAGAGAAGTTCAGGTCTGCACGCGGCATCTCGATGTAAATAAAAGTTGTCCAATTAACATGAGTTTGCTAATTAACTGCGGGAAAGTATAATCTGCTGCACTTTTCCAGAGAAGGGGCGGGGGGAGCTAGCATACTAACTTGTACTAATTAAATAGTTCTGACATCGGCAAAACTCTTACCTTCTCTGATGTTGCCCGACATGTTTCACTATAATTATGTCACACGCGTATCACGATATCACCGCAGCATTGTGCGACTATATCGTCTTTCTACGTACCACTGTGCACTCACCTTGCTAGCATATTACTGGTGCTCCGTTATCTCGTTCCCATTGTGCTCCACTTTGCTACCTGTTCGGTATAGACGTCTCGTAATCGAATTCGCATCGCACAGCGTATCGAAATTTTGCTTCCCTTAAATTTCGAAAGCTCATTCGTACATCAAACCCTCCGACCCATTTTTTAAAATCTAGGCTAAAATGAAGGAAATGAGGGATTCAGGGAGCTGGTCACCGTAGCGAAGGGTGGAAAATTCCCGTCAGGGGGTGAAAATACCCTGACAAGAATGAGAAGATAGCAGTTTTATATTTTGAAAGCGCTTATCGACTTGCGAAAGGTTAAAGAGCAAAGGCGCGAAGAGGATCAGTGAGATTTTAATAGAGAATCGAACGGATTGGTATAAAAGCTCGAACAGAGATTTGTGAAGGTTCAAGAGTAAGTTGCGAATAGACAAACTTTTAATTAGGTCCTCCTTTCTAATCTACCATCTCTGAATCTCCTAACGCCCAGATCCTTTGGACATTTCCCACAAGAAAAAACATTGGTCGTCTTCGGTTAGCCACGCAGTGTGCTTCGGTTCGCGAAACGTTTCGAAACGGATCAACCAGTTGGACCAGCGATTTGCAAAATTCCAGCGAGACGCGCGACCTAGCCTAACCCATTCCTGGTGATTAATTTCGTTGGATAATCGTCCGCGCTGGGTGGAATCGTACGCGTGACCCAGCTACAAATCGGGCGATAGTTTCGTCACAACCCAGCCACGTCCAAGCCGGTGTCCCGTTTCCAATTACTGCTGACTGCCACGAGATAAGTGGCGGTTACAGTTACGGTTATACGGTTACACCTTACGTCACTGAGCCATCCGAGCGTTTCGTGTGTCCGCGTTACCTAGGCCCCGGCTAATGTCCCTTTTCATCGGCTACGATTACCCGGAATGGCTGACACTTAACTACCACTCGTTCCTATATAGAGCGCGCTATGGATCTGTCTGGATATGCACTTTCGATCCAAGGGTTCATAGACTCTTCCGAAGCCGCGATTTAATGGCTCGGTTTGTTCCGCGCAGAAGTCGAGGGTTCCAGATGATTTTTTCGATCCGTTTCGATGATGCGTCGGATGAAAGGCTTGCTTCGAGGATTAAACAGGATAGACGCAATAATTGCGTGCCATTGGAAGCTGAGCGAATCGTCTGTGGGGAGGTTACAGGAAGCAAGAGGCGATTCAGTGTCAGCACGCTCCGTCTGCCCTCAGCTTTGGCGTCGCCAAAGTGTTTAAACTGGGCACGCGTTGACACGAGGGTTGTCCTACTGAACCGGAGCCAACCGCGCTCGACCATCGTCTTCTCAGCTCTCAATAGCACTTTATTTCCTCTAAGATAGAAATATCGCGCCATATCTCAGAGGGCGGCGATGTTTTTCTGGATAGATAAGGTTGGCGCGCGGTTGACGCTGGCGGAACGGGGTCCGTCGTAGCGGGGAATGATAGCCGGAAATGATCGATATCCGTATAGCTTGTTAAACGACAGTTTAAGCACAATCAGCGGAGCATTATGGGCATTACCGCAGAAACTGGCGGTGCCGCGTCCCCAGAAATTAGAGCTCGGTTACTGCACGCACTATTGATCACCGGAGTCACAGGACTGTCGATTATGGGTACCGGTATATCGGCGGATAGCTAATGGCTTGAGATTACCGGACTGCGATTGCGAACACCTCCCGGTTCCGTCTGAGCCCGATCTGATTTCGATGAATTACAATATTCCGATCGTGGCGCCGTTCCGTCGTCTGTCCGACCAAGAACGATTTTTCTACTCACGCGAAACAGTGCTGCAGATAGGGCTACACATGGCAAGAAAAGCTAAAAGGGTCCTGCTACTGAGTTCCGTGGATTCTTCAGCCGCGGAAACGTATGGCTTTGTGAACAAGCACGTGAAAATTTGATGCGAATACGTTACTAATTGCTAAAATAGCAAACGGTAACCAAAATGTTGGATTGGGTTCCTGAAATATCTCGCGTCGAAATTTCTGAGAATTTCGGGAATTCAAACCACGTTACGGAACTGAGATTGCAACGCGAATTTAACCAAATTTTTTATTTTAATATACATGGGTTTTATGACGACAGTTCCAATTTTTTTTCTGCGAAATAACGTTTCTTTGGTTCGATATTAAAACGCGTGAAAATTTTATTCGTTGGACAGGAGTGTACATTTCCGACACGATAGGATTTTCAGAAGCAATTCAAACTAAATGTATACAAATCTTGTTTTCTGTAGTGGATGAACTCGTTCAGGGAAAACCATAATCCCATTCGACAAAGCCAATCCTGGAGCATAATTCGGTTTCCCGAAATTTTCGGGAATCTCAGGGCGGATCGAGTCACGATACACTTCTCCGATAGTAATGTATCCCAAGCATCGAATTCCTCAGATTTTCGGGCCTCGCACTTCTCCGCTAACTACTCAAGCAATCAGAGCTCGAATCATTGAACTCTCTCTCTCTCATTTTTCGCGACAAACACGATAGAATAGCTCGTCCAACGCGGCTCTATACGTCGTCCGAGGGTAATAGAAAAGTTCCGTGGGTGCGCGGACTTTCCAGCGTTGGTCGACGGTGCGCCTCGTCGGGTTATTCGTCTTCTCTTCGAGATCATCGTTCCCCCATCCCTCCTGGGTCCCTCGCGTGTCTCACCGCTTTTCCCACCGTCCCTTTTTTCCCCCGTCGCTCGTTCTGACATTTCCCTCCGCGCTTCCCCCGACTCTCCGGCCACTTAAGTGGCAGTCATTCTTAAGACGACGACCCGTGGAGGCGAAACGAGGTGAACGTTCCACGGGTTCAAGCCCCGACGCTCTGCGGTCTTCATACCCTGCCACCTCCCGACGTCTGCTCCACCGAAAGGGATGAAAAGAATGGGCATTGCGGGCTGGACCGTTTGCCTCGGTTCGTAATAATCTATTACGAATCTCTCTTGGCGCTCGGCTGTATTTACGTTTCCGGAGGAGTTCCAAGAAATTTTACACGATTACGTAATGGACCAGTGCGCGAAAAGTTCTCTCGGATAAGCATTTTCCATAACTCGCAGTAGCGGCAAATAGAATTAATCCACTTATAGACGCATTGTTTATTACGTACCTCTTTGACCAGCTATGTTTATGCTTCAGGAGTTTTCAGTTCGGACCACTGGTGGGCTAGTACACAATCTTGTCAAATAAGTTTTTCAAATGAGGCATTTCTGTATCTTACAGTGGAATCAAGTAGAATTAGTCTATGTGTAGTCAGAAATACTATGATATCCTGTTTATAGAAATATAAATTCGTGAATAGGAATGAAACTTTATATGTGTATGAAACATTGATAGCGAAACAACCATATTATCCTACATTAACCATATACTTTTATATTTTTTTATAAATAATGTGTCTGGAAGAGAAGAAATTAATTGAATGATACGTTCACGAAGCAGGCCAAATCCTGTTGGTCGATTAGCCGTCTGAAAAAATGCGGAATTAAAAAACCGATTTAATTTACGTGGACGCAGTCGTTAATGTTGCTTAAAAAAAAAAATGGGAGAAAAGAATCCAAGTCTCAGTAACCTGAACGAGGTTACGCAGCACCCTGACCTACAAAAGGCTTCTCCAGCGTCTTTTTCTCCCCGCTCCGACGATTTTTCTTTCTCTACCTTCTGGTCGCTCGTCTGCCGGAAACGAGGGCTTCCCGAGGCCGCCTCGAGCTTGCTTGCCTCCATAATTAGTGTTGCTTTCCCAGCGCAGAAGGCGGCCCCGCGTTTAGAGATCCGTTCCACGTAAGCAGCCGCTCGCAACCTACAGGAAATTAGAATGTTCGGCATTGTGCCGAATAATATATAATATTAAACACCGTATACTACGTTACACGTTAGAACGAAAATTGCTGGCCAGCCTCGCCTTGCGAGCTGCAGCGTAATACAGCTCAATGGAGGCTGTGATCTTAAGCTAACCGAGCGTTTCGAAATAATCTCGCGATTTTGCTCAAAAATGTATTAAACAATATCCGAGAGAATCAAGTCAAGTCAAATTTTTACTCAAAAATGTATTAAAATTTGACTCTCTCGACGCGCAAGAACATGATTTCAGATTCTCCTGGGCTATCCAAATAATTTATTTTACTCCAAAATATCGTTGAATAATCGATTTCTTAGCTCGAATTCGGAAAGTTCGATTAATCCCCCGACATGCCAACACGGGAATCAACTTAGAACGATATCGTAATATCCAAATGCTAAGCGAATAGAATTACATCGGTGGATTCCACCCAATGGAACGATCCGAACGTTCGATTAATTATTTCCCGCCACGCCTACCTGAGATCCTCATCAACCGATTGGGTGCTCCTCGCAGAGCAGATTACCGGATGGCATCGCTCGATAGCGTCGCGATAAACCGCGAAACAGTTGTACGTACAAACAGGTTCCTAGCGGTGGCGTAGAGCTGGGAAGCTGTTGGCGGTGTTGCTCGCGTGTACCGTATGCGAGGCGCATAATTTCCCGGGAAATTTATTATTCCGCCTCGATGGCGGCCGATCGGCTCGCCTGGGAACGAAAGCTGGCAAATCGAACGCACGAATAACGAATTACGCGACGCAACGTGAGATTAAACAAAGAAATCGCGCTCGACGATCGTTTATCATTCGAAGCCTGTTAAAATTGATCCAGCCGTCGTAAATCGTAACTCGATGTTACGTACCGCGTGAAATATATTTCGCGGGTTCTCCCACGTAACCGTATCACGTCCCGTTCTCCCTAGACACCGGTTTCCCGCAATCTCGATGTTCGAAACCGCTATATACAGGGTAGCTGCCGCGCAACAGCGGGGAATACAGAATCCAGCAACAAGAAAGAGTGTTCTCGGTGCACCCGGCGTGCAGCTGCATTCGCTGAACACCGTGCGCCGTGTTTGCTCGGGTTTTTGTATCGTTACACGCGTCTTTCACTGAACCACTGGGTTAATTGACTTTGTATTAAGGCTGCTGGAGCGCTATCGGCAATTTCGACGGGGTATGCGTTTAAACAATCGAAGGAGCGAAAGTTCAATGCAAAAACGAAATTGTTCTGCTAATTTATGGATAGTTCAAGATCTTGTACACGCGGCTTTACCATATATTCAGGGGCAAATTACTTGGTAACCAGTTGTTGCCCGTGTCTGACCACGCGATGAATTATTCTACTTACCGCGCACCTATTTCTTCCATCCTAATTATTCCCACCTCATTTAAGAATTTCGAGTATAAATATTTCGCGAACAGCACTTTTGCCACGCTCGAATCTTTCCGCTACTTTAACCGGCTAACTAAACTCCCGACAGCCATTATTAATTCGAGCGAGCTGGGGCAATTTGTCTACGGAGATCGATACCGCCATTGTTCTTTCCCTGGGCGACGTGATTCGAACGAAGCCCGCGAATGAAAACACTAATCACGCAAGACGTCGAGCGACGATAAACGAGCGACATTCGAGATACAGCGTCGATGACGAAGATCCCTAACGACGTAATTAGCCGCGTGAAAAGTCGGAAACAGGACGCCGCCGAGGGAAAGAAGATCGCGCATCGATCGCGTCTCTCGCACCGAGCCAGTTTCGTTGTCGATCAAGTTTTTCAAACCGATAAAGTGTCTTGTGCATCGTTACATTCGATACTGCATTGATTATCTGCAATTTCTATAAAATATCGAGCAATATTTTATTACTTATTCGCACGCAAGAATTGAAAACAGTTCTTCAGTCGCAATAAGTTTAAGATGCGCGATAGATCCGTGGATCCAGCAGATTCAAGAAACGTCGAGACGGCAGATCGATCGATCCCGCGATAGAGGCTTCGCCAGTGAATCGAGACTCTGTATCGTTAAGGATTTCAACGTCGAGAGAAGATTTATTAAGAAACTCATTATACGCCCGACGGACGTTCTCTCTTTCATAAGTTCGACGATCGGCGCTCCTGTCAAGTTTCATCCGCAGCATCAATTGGTATTCACGACGGTCTGGCCTGGTTATATAACATGTAAATCGCTTAAATAAATATTCCCGCGTTATTGACCGCGCGTACGAACCGTCTGGGCCTCTGGTTGCCTGGTAAAATCGCGGCGTAATTGGAAAATCTTAATTTCAAATCACGACCTCATCGCTATTCCGCGTGACGATGTCTTGCGGCGTGATAGACATCGATGCCGTAACGAAGAAAAAGAATATTTCAAATAAAAAGGTGGCACAGAGTGAGAGAGAGAGAGGGAGAGAGAGAGAGAAGGAGGAAGTTTCGTCTGATAGTAAAACAGCGCCAGAATATCGATGCAACTGAGGACAGAATGCGTGTCGCTGAATAAAGCTGGACAAACGAATACCTAAACTCGAAGGCTTGTTTCACCCTTTGAAGATTGCTTCGTCAGCAACTGCACATCATCGTTGGAATTTATTAGCCTCTCGCTGGAAATTCGGCGATGTTTAGCGACCCTGTATCGTCTCGTTGGTAAGAGAGTGGATTACTCGGGTCAAAATGTTTGCTTCCTCGTTTCTGGTGCTTCAAGAGACTTCTCTCGAGCTTTTACAAAGAATTACCTCGTGCTACTTGCTCTCGTAACTTTCGCAAGGACGTGGGGACGAATCGAATTACGCAATTCCTTTCCCTTTTACAATCTGGTCGAAGAACGCTTCAGAAATTCAGTTGTCGCGAAAACAGGAGCCAACAGGAGCACGGTGTCCCCGAAACTCGAGAGAACAACGTTTCATCGATGAAACAGGGACGATTCAAGACGCTTTTAACGAGGATAGCTGTTACCTCGAGAAAAAAAAAAAAAAAAACAAGCATCGAGAGCTGCGTGAACTGCAACGCGACTATCCGGACCATCGAACTCCGCGTTCAACGATCGCTATCAATTTTTCAGGACCGAAATAGAAGAACCTGTTCGAAGGGAATTGCGAGCGATTCGATCGATTTCTTTGGAAACGCGATTCCACGCGGGAGCGCGGACCGCGAGGCAGGGCCCGTATCGTTATAGCGTGAACCATGGCCTGTCGATATCGATTATTGAAACAATTTGTCGGCGGTGGCCTCCCATTATGACTCGCGAACGCTCTTCCGCCGGACTGTAGCCGCTGTGTATCGCGTTGCCCGACTCACGAAATTGCCGCGGAATTATTCATGAGCGTAACTTATTCATGGCCGTGCACTGGCCGCGATTAATATGATTTTTCGTTTACGCTCGGACCTGTTTAGCCAGCTTTTAACTGGCGACGAATCGCCGCAGAATCGTTTGGAAATCATCCAATCGCGATCACGTGATTTCTGATTAACGACACCCGTCCGACGGCTCGGTTAGTCGGAACGGGGGAAGCAATTGTGTTTCGCGAGATAATTTAATAATAAATCTGATTACTTGGAAACCGGATAGAAGAATACACTCGTCGTCGCGCGCAACGAATGGACGAAGGTTTGCGTTTTGAGATAGCAGATAAAACGGAACGTGTAAAACAATTGTCCGTTCGCACGTTAAACGCTCGATAATAGCAATGGAACGTAGTTGCCTATGGAAGGCGAGACAATGTGTGTAACACGTGTCTCACGTTCAGCCGCTCCATATGGCCGTTTTTCGGCAGAAACGGCCGTAGAGAAAGGGTTGGGACCAAGTTCCCACCCGCTTTAGTATCACTTTCCGTCGTCTGCGAATATATTTCGAACTTGCTGAAACGATTATCGAGTTTCCCCAGACCACGTGGTGCTTGGAGTCTGCTCTGTTTGGATGCGCCACGAGCGCGACATTTTCGCGACCTTTCGATGGCCTGTTACAGCAACGATGCGATCGGTTGAGATCGATCGATTGAAATCTTTGATACTTTTTATTCTTACTGTGTCGGAGATACCAGAGCAGCCTGTACAAATCGCGACACATACTTTTGTCCCACGCTGTACGGCAAATTAACGGGAAAGGGTTAAAGGAAATTGAATTATATTCAAAGGAATTCGCTTGAGCCAGGAATCAAAGAGCTGGAATACAATCAGACACTGAATTAGCGTTTAATTTATGCACCGGCGCGAAGTACACCCGTGGTTCGTTATAGTTCTTTCAAAGGGAAACTAATTGTTCACGAGGTCGGTGGAAATTCATTTGTTTGTCCGGTTTCAGCTCGCGCCGCCCCCGTTCCTTTGTGCAGCATCGCAGAAGGAACGATCACGTTCACGAGATTAAGTATTCGATGACCCGTTGATGCGCCCATTTGTATTCCATCGGCTATTGGACACCGCCATTGCTTTCTGCCAATCACTTCTAATGACCGGCATCGATCGTTCGTCGATTGGTTCATCCTGCGCTCCATTGTTTTGCACTTAAACCGAGATGTTTTATCGATGACACGTTCATAGATAAATTAGACGGCCATTCAAAGCGAGAGAATCGCCTCGATTGAAATCAATTTAAGACGAGATCGATACATATATATATATGGAATTCGAGAAGTATCCGGATTAAAAGTTCGACTATTGACTCAGCCATTCAAGGAATTGTGATTCGAGATCGATTCGGAACATTTAGACTTGTTGTTCTGGCAAATTCCAATCCATTGAATAGCATTTGAATAGTAATCCGGTTACAGATCCCTTTTCGGATTAAAACACCCGTGCAGTAAAACACAGTGGCTCGTAGAATCGCGTTCGAGTCGCATCGCGTTGAACACCTTTCGAACTGATCATAAAATCGCGTGACAAAGGATCGATAAATCCTAAAGGAATACGGTGCCTGGCGAAACGCGGATCGTTTTGCTGGTTAATTATGCGACAATTTCCAACGCGAACTATAGCCGTTTCAACGCACTCGCGGCGTCGAATCGAACGGCGGCAGCTTGGACAAATGCGTCCGTTCGCGGTGGTCCGATACAGTGGCCATTGTCATAGAGATTGGAAATTTTTCGCGGCACGCTTTTCATCGGCTTTTCGAAATCGCATTAGGCGATACCCGGCGAGATGAAAGATTAACAAAAATGGAATGCTACCTTCAAATTCGCTTCCACGTTCGCTAATGGACAGCGCTCCATTGATAAATTCCCGGCTCTTTCTGCCGATCGGCAGCTTAACGTCGTTTTCGTTCGACTTCGTTTTCGTATTATAGGCAAATGTTTCGTTACGAGTACTAATTAACGATCCGATGAAGTTGAAGTCCGTACCATTCTATTACGATAAAGGGAAATAATAAAAAAAGGTATACGTACGGGTGGAAAAATGAATAATAAGAGCAAATTACGCGCACGCAAGGATGTGATTGAGTTTCTCTTCAATCACCGTTGAAACAAAGTATTATTCAGCAACGAAGTGCTGTTAGCTGTTAGCGTAATCTGATTTGATAAAATAGCGAAACGACTGGGTAAGCAAACGGTGCAGTATGGAAGATGGCGTGCCGCCTGGCCTTATAATCAAAATTATCCTCGGCGTGCAACTTCATCGACGCGAAATCGCAGCCAGAGATCTCGAGAAATGAACTTCCTGAGACAGATTTCCCCATTAAAGGAACCACTCGTTTCTCGATCCACGGAAGAAGAATTTTTCCGAAAGGAAGTGCGCGTACAAGAGGAGTGAGGGCGAGGAGAGCGTTAAAATAACGCCTGACAACGAAGCAAGAAACAACGAAACGGAAGGGCGTTCTTGCGAATGGTGCCCGGAAACGGATAAATTTCCGAAGGGGTCGCAACGAATGTCTCCCGGAGGCGCCATAGCGCGTCGTTTATTTGCGCGTGAACCAAAGGAAAGAAAAAAAAAGAAAGTTATTGTTTCATTCCACTCTAACGATTTCTGGCCTCTCGGGCAGATCCCCGATGGTTTGGCCAAGCTCCACCGATATTCTCGTTGCTCGATCGCTCGATTTACTCGATCGCTGACCCTCCACGGAAATGCGTTCGGCAACATTCGTCGGCGACGCGATTCCTCGGCGATTTCCCTCGAAATCTATGCGATCAGTCGCGACGAAGCCGTTCCGTTCGATTAAAAATTGGCGACAACTCGTTCGACAGAGAATCCTGAGTTCGCAGCCGATACAATAACGAGGAACCTGAATTATAATCGAATTCCAGTGCTGCAGAGAAACGTGGTGACTTCACAGATGGCGACAGAATGGGTCGGAATTCCAAACGCATGAAACTGTCGGTTTTCTCTGCGACTGAAACTTTTCCAAAGATCTAAATCAACCTCCGCAACTTTCGTAATTAAACGGGGCCTCGATTTTATTTCAGCGCGGAACGAACGGGTTGTCAAACGGGCGAGCTGATTCACGGACTATGGGAATTTCGGAATGGAAATAGTCGCGTTTCACCCGTCAGGGGAATGAATTTGCGCTAGCGGTTATTATTATTTCGCGCGGTTGTTTCGGCTCTTCTGTTCCGGCGGACGCGCTCGTAATTGCGCGACACGCGGCCGCACGTTCGGCTAAGTTAATGGGCCGTGCGTGAAATGAATTAATATTTTACCGGTGGCCACGTATCGCTCGTTAAACTGGGATAAAAGGCTGTTGGAACGCAAGCTGCTGGAGCGCCAGGGATTGCTGAACAATTTTCGAATCATAAACGTACAGGATCGTTACACCTGGAGTGTAATTTTTAATTCTCGATTCCTCTCACTTAATAACAGCGAAGTAAAAATGTTCGAAATTGCTGACGAAGATAAAGGACCTCAAAAGACACTTGTTTTGTTAAAAAATCGCTTGGCCAACGTGAACGATGCAGATGGTAAACGTTACGAAACGCACAGAAGATACAAGTTAAGGGGAAACGGTCCATCACAGTCAGACAGCCCAGCGCGATCGAAATCATCAACTATTTACGGTGTACTTCTGGTACAAACTGCATTTTTCCAGTATGAAATACAGTAGGAACAGTGTATCTCGGTCTGTATCAATCATCGAATAAATCGCACGGTCGATTCAATCTCTGAAAGCTCGGAATCGCTGGAAGTTCAAGGCTGGCGCGCTCGCATCCGTAGACCACGCCACTCTCTTTAGCCGCTTTAAATATGAATGGCGCTTAAACGAAGACAAAAAGCGACAGCAACGAGGACGAAGAAACGCCGGAGAGCGGTTTAGGCCAGCAAAGACGAAAGACCCGGGTCGAGGAAAATAAAAATCCGTTTGCCCGTTCGCGTCACTATATCATTCGGCTGGGCAACCTTTGTTCGCGCGACGAATTTGCATGTGAAAAGGGACGCGTTCGCGTCCAATTTATGATTTTTTTTCGCGTCACCTCTCTCTTTCTGGCGGTACCCTGCACCTTCCACGGGGAGATGAGAAATTTACAACGTAGACAATGTCGCAATTGCTTCTCTCGAGCGAAGAGCACGATTCCACTCTTCTCTGGCTTTCTTTCGTTGATTCTTGCACCTTCTTCGGTTCATAATCGAATCTGATTGACGCTAGACATGGATGACTTCGATATCGATCGTATTCCTGTTAACAAATGGAACAGAAAGGGTGACAATAAAGTTTCGTTCGAATCAAACTCAAGTTTGCGCTCGCGCGAAGTAAATTACTCGTTTACTTTGTATTAATCACAGATTCGTGCTATTAAAATGGTCGTTAGAGTGGACTTAATCGACGAGAACGAGTGCGGAAACTTGAAACGACCATTTCAAGTGGACCAAGTAACAGATTTGCGTTGGTGGAGTGTTTTCAAGTAGCTTGGATTCAAGTAACGCGAGCAATTTGAACGCGAGAAACACTGTACACGCGTTTTGATGGTCCATATTTTATGCCACCTCGAATACACGATGACGAAGAGGGTGGCAATTGCGACAGTGAGATATTATCTTGTTTCGCGATGATTAGGTGTGAAATGGCAGTTGGTTTCACGGCTCTGGCTGTTAATATAAATTAAGACATGACGTGATTTATAATAGGCACCGTAAAGCGGAGTGTCATTCCAATTACAATACCAACTATGATACAGTTCAGATCGCAGCATAATCATTCATAGACTACGGTCGCCATGGTCTATGACGTGATACAGATCATAGCGTATGTATGGTATTACAGAGTCTATGGTACGATCCATACTATTGCTATAGTTCATCGTACGATGCGAATCATAATGTCGTAAAGCATAGCGTGCTCGTAATCGTGATACAGTGTAGCTCTTAGCGTAATTCACGGACCAAATTATAATGTAATAATGGTTAAGACTAAAGCGCAATAAACCATAATAAACTGCTACAGAGTGGGCTATCAAACGTCACTTTATATTCTGCACTAAACTAGAAATCACGTAAAATACTTCGAAGCGAAAAGGGTATAACAATCACAAAAATATACGGAGTGGCGATATAATTGTGACTTCGATTTCGAATAGATCTACAAGCAACGGAACAGCAGATCGTTTTATTACGGTACAGTATAAAAATGGCATCGGATTTATCGTGTACTGTTATTTAAATGTTATACAATAGAACGAAGAGCAACGCATAAATATTCGCAGAGAACCGTAACGTTAAAATAACGTTACTTTTACAAAGATTTAGAAACAGATTGTATGTTATGCTATAAAACAAACATTTGTTCGACGAGATACAGCGTACGCGTGGAGAATCGTCGACACGGATCGGTATTCGATCGCTACGCCTCGGTCGTGCGTTATTACGCGTAGCGATACAGTGCGTAGTTACATTTATTTAATTATTTACGTATTTTTAATATATATTTATAATAAGTATATAAACATAAATAATATTTAATTGTAGTATTCAATTATAATAATTTAATTATACATATAATTGATATATATGGTAGTAGTTTTACTCAAATTCGGATCAAGTCGTCCGAAGTCGTTAATGTTCGTCACAGACCACTCTACTTCGTCAAATATACACGACGTGCGTACGAACGAACAAGATAGTTGAACCTCGAACGTCGAACGAAAACAATGACAGAGCGTGTCGCGTTCCTTCTGGAAAAGCTGCGTAGAACCGCTATTGGCCGTGTATCTGCTGCAAATCATCCTGCATCGTGTGTATTTTACGATTAATAAATGCACAAGACTTTTGCGATACTATATATATTAATCGATCGCTTGGAAGCGTCAGTGTCAAGAAGAAATTCGACAGAGGTGGTTCGCAGACGTTCTTCGAGCGCGTTTCAGTCGAACGAAATCTTTCTTTTAAAGCAAATCCCTATAATAGTCGGTGTTTTTCTCGCGTCTTCGTTTAAGACTTGTGTTCCTTTAAGAAGTGCGCATACAGACTCGAAGGGTTGCTGACTGGGAAGTAACTTCGCGGGGCCAAGGAACTTGAGCGTAATTACTGCGAGGAATTCGAGATGAGGTAAGTTTTTTTTCGAAATTGATCCAAAGAAGCGTCTAAGATATCGTAAAAGTTCGAACGGTTTCTTATACCAAGTAGATTAATACACCGTTCATTTTGATACCAAGTAGATTAATGATTTACTCGTTTTAATACCGAGTCGATTAGGCACGATTGCTAATTACGATTATTAGTATCTCTCGACAGATGGTGAAACAGTTTCGAGGGAATATTATGCGTACAATTCAGAAAATTTCTGTCTACAGTCTTCACTGCCTTCGGACAATGGATACGCTGAACGAACAAACCGAGAATGTAAACACAACCAGAAATCAAAACATTAACTACACTCGGCCTTGCTCAGAGATGTGTGATGATGAAACTGTTAGCAAAACATTATCTAGAACGAAAAATTGAACGCACTGCGGATTCGCGTGTATATATGTATACGTTGAACTGTGTGGTTACACGCTGTTATGAATTAGCAGAAAAATCTGTTTGGTTGCAAGAATATTGATTACACGGTACGCACACGTATACATATATGCGTGCATAGATTACAGTTTCGAAGCATCCGCCTTTTTCTTATTATATATATCGTGTCACTGATATATTAATAATTGAGAAATTCATATTTCTCGATTCGATCTCGACGTCCCACGCCCTCCATCGCGATTACACGTTCAAGTAATTTCCAAGTATGACGATTAATCGTCGACGATTAAGGGTGCTACATCCATGGAAGAAAAATCACCGGATCGCGAGTAAATGCGTATGCTAATCGGGCGTAATCCCGGCACACGACCGCGATCGATATAAGCTGGCTGGTACGGGTTAATCGAGGCGTTCGCATGTTTCTGAATAATCGTTTCGAACGTCTTCGTTCGCGAGCCATCCTCTGATCCGCTATCCCGTTTCCTGTTTCGTTCTCCTCTCGCGCGGTAATCACTTTAGCCAGTGTCATTGAATTTTTATTAGTGCTGTCGCCTCTCTGCTCCACGCGTGCATGAATATGCACGCGATCTGCACGCTTTTCCCTCGTTTTCGTGCGACACGAGGCAAATCGATAAACAACGAGGGGGCGAAACGGAGTTTCGGGATTCCGTGATCGTGTCTGGAGGAATTTCGACGCGTCAAATTGAAGGATCGCTGTGTTTCCGATGAAAAATCGTCGATTTTTGAGCTGTCACAATTTTTGAAAGAAAAATCGTACAACGATCTCTACGTAGGCTCATTTTAAAGCGTTTTCGCAGTCCCGAATTTATTTAACGCGTACAATAAATTAAAGTTGTTTGCTCTTCAATATATATAACGTAATGGTAGAACGTAACATTTGTTTTAATCGCCAAAAGCTATTAAATTCGGGAGGTATCGTACGTTTGATCCAGCCATAAAAAGATTTAGAGATCAAGCCGGCAGGAATCGTTAAACCGATCGAAAATACACACAGCCGGATCGTGAATCGTGGCGAACGAACGAGATGGACGTGACGTTCCTCTAATCCGGAAATAGATAGAGCCGGAAGGAAGGTGTTCACTATGAGAGGAGCCGCCATACCCACGCGGAATTAAGTTGTAAGCCACGCTGCTCTTACCCTCTTCCTGTGATTGATCTGTCTCCGCCTCTATCCTCCCTCTTTCTTGCCCGTCGTGATACGTTCCCTCGCGTAAAATGTGACGCAAGGAGCACACGGATAATGTTCCCTTCGTGTTTAACTCCTGATGCTGGATCAACGACTGGTCGTCTTTAATTGATGCCCGCAGCAGAAAGAGCAATGACAATTAAGATCGATCGTGGAAGTTGGGGATAGGCTGGTGCTCACTGAGGATAACACGGTTAAAAAATAGCTGGAATACGTCTTGTTCTATCAAGCTAATGATTACAATCTAGTAGAGATCGAAATAATTTCGCTTCGTAGAAAGGAAAGACGACAACCCCTTCCACGATCGCTGAGTTATAATAGAATTTATTATTTTTAATTGAATTCATGGGGTACCATCGTTATTATTTCATACTTGAACATACATTCAGTATCTTGCTCTGTTACGACAAACTCAATGTATATCTCTGTACGTCGCAAAAAGAATTCGAAACCTATGCCTGCCCAAGATGTTCCATTAGACGCGCGATAACAAAGGGAGACAGCCATTAGCGCGTCAGAAAATCCGTTTTGTCTGAAGATTCTTCCGAGAGGACGTACGAGTAAACCATTAGATAATCCACCGACGGATCCTCTCATTTCACTTCCTTTCTTCCGTGTACTTTTAAAAATAATTCTTGCGAAGGTCGTCGGAGATCCTGGAGTAAGGATCGGCTTCCGCCATTCCAGCGACGCGATATTAATCATCCCTGAAGAACGGTTGCGAGAGCAACTGCCGATCGCGTCCATGATTTCGCGAGGCTCGAAAGCGGCAAGTTCATCAATATCATCGCCTGGAATTATTAATCGCCACCCACCTGCTTGTTATTTATCGAAGAAAACTCGGTCAAGCAGTCGCGAGGATCATCAGCGCTTCGATATTAATTTGAGTCACTCTCGAGATTTATTTTAAGTTACGTATCGCAACTTGTGTCAAGGTTGGAAAAGAAGAAAATTATTTGAACTTCGAAAGTTGCGTGCGTGCTTTGGAACAGCCGGCTAGACGCTCGCGCGTTCCAATGTAAAATGCTCAAAGAATCTTTGACTAAGTTAGCAGAACGATCGTCTCTCTCGCGTGAATTGATTTCCACGAAGATTAAGAAGCGACTCGCGCTGGCGCAAACATGAAATCCAGCCGATGACACGGCTTTCAAACTGCCACGGATTTCAGCCGGTTCCCCGTGTCGACGACGACACTCGAACCCGCCTACCCCATCTAAATAAACGCAACGCGGGTCCCGTCCCGTTTCGCGCGCTTTCATTTCCACCCCTCGCGCGATGTCACTTTTATTAAACGCCACGTCGACTCGTCGTTCAACGTCGCAGACGTTCGAGCAGAACGGGGGAAAAAAATACGCGTATGGAGCAATTTTTGTCGTCTCGTTTCCTCCCTTTTTTTTCCCAATTTGTTCCTTTTTCCCGTCGCCCCGCCTCTTTCTCTCGTGCCGTGCGGTTTCCTCGTGCGTTTTCGCCCGGCTTTCATTAATGTCACACCGCAACGATGACGACGACTCGTTTCGTCGCGGTTTCATTCCGTTATTACGGGAAATTGGAGTACGAACTTTTAATAGAAACGATTAGTCTGTAATTTAGAAAATTGCTTCACCCCCTACGGGCAATCGATATTTTAGTAAGAGGTCCGCAATTTCGGTAATGTTGCACGTCTTTGTCAAGGCAAAAGGGAAATTAATTTTTTGCATAACGTAATCGAACATTGTACACACCTGAGGAATATAATTGAAGCAGCTGCTATGGAAAATAGTTTGCTGGAATTCCAGCTTGGACAAAATAAACCATGAAACGTGGCTCTGTCGCGAAACAAAAGCTTGTTTTCGTCCTTTCTCAAGCCGGCTAATGGGGTAAAAAGCAGTAAACTTGAAGTATCGTCGAGACAAAACACGGAAAAGGGGCCAACGAGTGAAAAAGGGACAAACCATTGAGAAAAAGGAGGCGTAGATTTTTCGAGTTTTCGAATTTTGAACAAGTGGTCGGTCGCGAAACTCGCACATCGAATGTGACGAACGCTTAATCTCTAATCAAACTCTCTTTTTCCCCCACAAGTAATTAGAAGAACTTTTCATTCTCGTTTATTCTTTGTCTCTCTCGAAGACTCGGTATTTATTACTCGAGCGAAGAAAATTGGAGCGTTGCGCATCGCATTTGCAAATTGTTCGGAATATTTCTCATCGCTCGAGTAATTTTTCATCTTCGCGAGAAGAACCTACCGATCCTGTCGCAGGGATCGCGGAGGGACGATACGGAAATTCCGTGTATTTTTCCCCGGATAACGGATAATTTGTCTCGCGTTGAAGAAAATCTACGGCGCGAAATTTTTCACGGAACGGCAGCCGGGATGCGCGATGAAAAATTTCAAGTCCTCTCTCGACCTGTCGCACATTTTACGATGCACTTCACGCTGAATTACGGACATCCGTTTGCTTTTAATAAGACGACCCGTCGTCGTAGCGAGGCGTCGTAACCGGGAACGCAGAAACAATATCGACGGCTAATTCCTGGCCCGTAAAGATAACGAATTTACACGACTGCGCGCGACGTTTACGGTTGTATCTCGTCTGATTAAAACAATTCTCGACCGATCTCGCAGCGGAACGATATTAATTACTGTTGATTAAGCGTTAACAAGCGACGCAGAAGCAAACTCGCGCGAAAACATCGTTCGCTGGAAAAAAAAAAAAAAAGAAATATTTGATTCGTTCTAATAGCGCGCCGTGTATATTTTCATCGATAGAATTGCTTCATACCATAGAAGTTATTTGGATATAACGAAAGGGTATGATAAAGCCTGTATTTTCGGGTAAACGAAAGCTGGTGAAAAAATATTTGTAACGCATCGAAAGCGTAGTTTATATTTTTGTAACGCTGTTGACCGGCAAACTCGACGCCCAAAAAGCATTTATAAAACATTTTTAACGGTGATGCCGTACGGGAAATCTGTCTGCGTTTGCTGCCCTCGTGCGCGATCCAAAACAATTCGCTGTAATTCGAAAAACTGCACGGCTGTTCACTCGCGTATTTTTTTCAATCAACGTTACAGTGAGTTACCATGCTTTCTGTTTGAATTTCTTCTAAACACGGCGTAAAAAAAAAAAAAAGAAAAAATAGAAAAAAGAAAGATGAAAAAGGAATAAATAGAAACAATCGTTGTCCATCTCAAATAAAAATACGAGGAAATCAGATCAAAAAGCAATGAAGTGAGTGTAGCGGTAAATGACTCGATCATAAACGCGATGCAACAGTGCAAAGTTGACAAAACAAAACAAAAAGTGTTGCTTCGAAATCACCTCTGCCAATTTCCATCCATACGTGGAATTATTTCTACGTCCATGAACTATTGACGAGCGCGGTGTTCCAGTCTGACGCATCGTTAATTAAACCGTGGAAACGCTAGAAGTTCTCAGTTAATACGGGTCTTTGAAAGCCGGTACAATCCTCTTACGAGTTCGCGACGTATTCGTAATGTCTGGGGATACTCCGTGAACAATTTCTCTCCCCACGACAATGTAGAGAACCGAGAAGATGCGTACTACACTGGATTGCGTTATAATCAAACGTTAATTAAACGATTAACCTTTGATAACAATTCCGTTATTGTTAGATATTTGGCGGAACGATCCGCGAAGTTTCTATCTTATTAAAGAGCTTACGAGCTATCTTCAAGTTCGCAATTCCCTTCGCCAAAGTTGTTCTTTCGCGCGTTCAACTTAGAATCACGGTCCAAGCACGACAATTTCGCGAAGGGCTCTTTGCTGCCAAGAGGGTTAACGACCACTCTCGCAAAACAGTTTACAATTCGACGCAACTCTTGTTCCAGACGATCCTGCCTTTGGCAAATGGACCTGCTTCACGCTCGCTTCCGTCTGTTTATCATTTCACTCGCGGTTAGTCCGTTATCGAAGTTTAATTCGATCCAGAACGAAGCGAGTGGCCGTTCGATCGCGGACAACCGACGAGGAATCGGTTTCCATTCGGACAACTTTCGGGGCGAGTTTCGCGGCTGAAAGCTGCGGCGTCGCGCGACAAGAAACGGATCGATATTAACCCAGAGTCGAGTTCGTTGTGGCGTAGGGGATCCTTGGCTCGCGGTGCAAAAAGATTCCCGGTTCAATACGTGCTATTTAATCTCCGTCCACGTCACGAAATCACGGACAAAACGGCCGCCAATTCGAAGTCCCCGCCATCGACCGCGTGGCCGTCGAATGCCACGAACGCTTCGTATTTTAAGGACGCGGAGTTGAATCTGAATTGTAGAATCGACGTCTACAAGCGAATTTGTGGATTTACTGTTCCATTGCTGCCTTATTATTCAGAATTTGAATGGCTTGGCAAAAGAAGCTGGCGCTTGAAGTTGTTTTGCGAGAATTCGAAATTTCATTGTATTATAATTAAGTATTATTGAATATTTGAAAATTACGGGCTTGCGCGTGCAAAGTCGAAATCTAGATCAAAATCTACCTGCAACTGCAGTGCGCGTTCTCTGCCAAACGTATGAATAACGATGTAAGCGATCGACGGGCAAAAAGAGAAGGGGACGGTCGAGGCAAGTAGAAATCTCGACGATAGCTCAGCCACCGACGGAGCGGCTCACGGAATATCGATTCGCGCGGTATGAAACGCGTCGTTAAACCGTGTCGAACGAGAGAATCGGGGGCGTCAAAGGGGGAAATCAATTCGCTCGGGCGAAATTCAGACGACTACGGTGTAAACTTAACCGTCGTCTTAGCCGCGCGGTCCATGCAAATTATCGGAAATGCAATTTCGCCCATCGGCGCATAGTTGGCCGAAGTGAGTGGTGACCATTGGTCGATGAATTGATGGAATACCGTCCCGAGTCCCGTTAATAGAAAAGGATCGGTCCGTTCCAACTTGCGGAACGAGCCGCCGGACACGAATATCGCGACAAGTTTCGGAAAACACGGGATTCCGGGCCACAGGAAATTTGCTCTTTCAGTAAAATCAGTCGAGGCAGTTACTTTTACGGTAACGCGGTAAAACGTACAAGCGGGGGGGCTGGCTAATGGATCCTAGAGAAGTTTGTTCGAAAAGTCAAGTTAATTAGCGCTCTAATTAACGACTGTTGTCGTCGCGGACAAACGCGCACGCGATCCACGAGGAACATCCGATGGTTTCCCGGATTCCCCGGGAAAATTATGTTTCCATTCCGATCAAACGATTGGAAACCGCGATATAAAATTGCGGGCCGTAATCGCGGATTCTTTTCCGCGCGGAACCGGGATAGAAACCGGGACGAGAACAAAAGCTCGAGGCCTAGAAAGAGGCGAAGCCGGGGAGAAGAAGAATGGAAGATAGGAGAGCGGAACGAAATGCGTTTTCTAGCACATCTTTCGTATTGACCAGTACAAAGGAAGAGAGAGACTGAAAAATCAAAGCGTTCGTTCCCTTGCTTTCCCAATCGGGTTAATGAGATCCTTCTTGCGAGCACCGTTGCGGCGACTCGCTCGGAAATTTCACCGGTTCTTCCTGCCCCCCCTCCGTTCCACGGTTTCCGTGAAATAATAGCTGTATATGAAAAGGAATACGGTTCACGGTCTTGGCAAGTCTGCTAACGATAGAATCGATTTCTTATCTTTACCGAGACTTCTGTTACCTTATTTTCCATGAGAACCTCCGTTCCAGTTAGGCCTGGGACGAAGTAGCATTCCTCTTCGATACGAAGAAGTTTCTCTTGGCTGGATCTGTCTGTTTTTCCGATTAGTGCCGCAGAAATTGCTTAAATAAATTGAATATGATTCGTGGAATATATCCGTGGAATTATTCATAAAACGTATAGAATCTTCAAGCGTAATTTATCAAGAAATCAGTAGGATCTCTTCTATCGAGAATGGAAGTTTATGTACTTTCGTGCTTGGCGAAAATAGCAGCCCAGACGAGGAATATTTGAATTCACATGATTCCCTCTCGTATTCGTTTCCTTTCGAATAGTCTGCAAATGTTTTTCGAGTACCAATACAGGAAGACGTTCCTTCCCTGGATCAGAACGTTTCTGATTTTTATTTTACCTCGCCCATTTGCCATTTCTATTTTATCCGGCACACTCGTTGTCTCCGTGTATCGATTTTGCTCCGCGTCGACGATACGTACTCCACGCGATAACGAAACGACGATAGAATAAAGATACGAAGTCGTGATTACACCCCGTTGTATAATTCACGCGCGAAAAGAATTTCTTCGCACTTTGTTTCAACTGATGTTAGTCGCGTGGAACGAACGTAATCGATATTCGGATAGAAGCGTTAGTACGCGACACTCCGTGCTACTCAATTGTTATCCTGCCATACGTTTCTGACGGTAATTCGCCACTTGACGCACGCAGAGTTCATCGACCGCTAATTAGAGGCGACGTTATATGGCTCAAACGAATTTCGAATGAGGGACAGTGAATAAAAAATTTTTTAAATTCTACCTCTGATCCACCCTCTAGATAAAGTTGGCGAAATTCAAGTGCAAACCTTGACAACGTGCCCTTTTTCGTTGCTCAATTTTCGTTGGCTCCTGTTTACCAAACACGCATTTCCCCGTGCGGAAAATTAATGGATTAAATTCTCGACAAATTTGTCTGAAAAATCGATCGAAATCTCTCAGCTCGGGGAGCAGTATCGACGATAATTGCCACAAATTGCCCCGTAATTAGGCCTCAGTCATCGTGGGAGACGACAATGCCGGCGAAGACTATAGAAACGATTAGTATCCAACCTCGACTGACGTCATCCATCAAGTGGAACAATAGGTAGAGGCGTCAGGTGTCGATGAGCTTCCCATAAATCCGTGAGGGTCGATGTATCTGATAAACCGGGTCAATCGTTATCTACGATCGGAATGTGTGTCAGCCGCCCTCCCGTCTCTTTCCACGTGAATTCCTTGAGAAACATTTCCGTCGCGCGAAAATTCACGTTTCAACCCGAGCGTAAATTCATCGCGTCAGTCATTAACGATTAACTGGCTCGTATCTGTAACTCGCAGCCCTTGAACAAGCGATTATCGTTTAGTGTCGAGGAGGAGGAGGAACACGTTGGCCTGCAGGAAGCGAAGGGTGCGGGGAAAAGATAGTTATGCTCCACAAGGAGGCGTCCCTTGCGCAACGTCGGACGATTCTTAGACTCGTAATTCGCGAATTCCAATTAGTAGCGAGGCGGCTTTACACTAAACCAGAGTGCATTAAGCGAGAATGTGTGCTGGCTGGGTTGCGATGGCCACTGGCCTACGCTTTCCGGCTGCTCGTTCGCCGGGATTACCCGGAGTTGTTTCGAACTTCCTTCAGGCGCAACACAGCCGTAAAAATGCTTTTTTACTGGCCGCCGTTCCGCCGGTTT
Organism: Xylocopa violacea; assembly: GCA_963969225.1. Taxonomy (NCBI): domain Eukaryota; kingdom Metazoa; phylum Arthropoda; class Insecta; order Hymenoptera; family Apidae; genus Xylocopa; species Xylocopa violacea. The sequence continues at coordinate 31,692,897 of CAXAJV010000002.1, read as the reverse complement.
ATCGACGCTCTAAAAAGAAGCTTGCCCGCAGAATTTAGCCCTCGCAACAGGTTCGTAGAGATCGCGCGGAAAATGCTCCGAATCGTAAGTTCCGCTCTCGATACATTGTAAACTTGGATTATGATAATGCGCGTAACAAATGCGTCCGAGAACGGGCGTTGGTAACGCGAGTTTAACGTCCAATCGAGAACAAGTCTATCGCGAGCAGGGACTCCCAGATTTCTGGATTTATTCGGGGGGCGAAACGGGCGCTACGCGGAGATTCGAGAGATAAATTCTAGATGGAAATCATCAGATTTCTGTCGCAGTGCAGGCAATCCGCGTCGAACCGGATACGTAGTCGAAAACGAAACGGCGATGATGGTCGGTTAGGTGGGTGCGCAGACGTCATCGGGATTGTTTGGAACAATACCAAACGACTGTCTAATCTCCATTACGAAATGGAAGTCCAAACACTTCGCAGACACTTAACCAGATACGGACGGTATTCGATAATTCCATAACTTACTCCCATGTCCGGGCTGGTGTCGTTGTTCCGAAGTATACGGCGGGTAACGCGCGATTTAATATAATAGAATCAGGTCAGCGCGGAACCGTCGCCGGATTTAGTGCTCGCGATGCGGCGCGGAAATATTGGAAATCCCGGAGAAATGTTAATTAACGGCGTAGGACTCGGTGTTTTTCGAACCTGAGACAGCAATGCTCGCGTTGATTCAATGAAAATGGGTTAATCGGTGGTACGCGATCGTGTATCGTGAGCGCGATGTATAATTAATGGAATACGTAATTCTACTACCCGATACACTGCTTTGGCGAACCACGACTTTTATCGTGGACGTACCTTTGATTGTGAAACGTACGAGGTTGGGCGAACGATCGATTTTAATCGATCCTATTCGTCTCGGTATTTCAACTGCGTAATCGTCAATTCCCGCATTTTTAATTCAATTTCCAAAGTCGTCGATCCAAACAGTATGCAGAACAATATCGCGGTACATACTTTGAGTGATGCTTTAAAGATTAATATCGTGCGAAAGAATTTTTATTAACGCTCGTTACGAGAACATCTTTATCACCTCCGCCGCTTTAAAACCTTAATACCACGAGCACTTTAACACTCGCAACACCCGAGTAATCCTAATAATCGTAACACGGTACGCGATCACGCGAACGTGCTTCTTCGTCGAGGACGAGCCTTATCGATATAACTTACCCCGTGAAACGCGGTGCCGTATATCCGGTCGCCGCGCCGCTCTGCTTTACGAGACATCCTGGCCGCCCCGTAGGAAATACCGGAACCGGCGAGAAATTCGTACAGGTGCGGCGAACCACGTCGCTTTCCCGTCTAGCTCTTAGACTACTAGCCGGAGTAATTGCGCGTGAGCCTCTTAATTAATGGCCGCTCGCAAAGGGGTAGACGAAGCCGGGATCCAACTTGGCCAGCGCGTCTTCATAATTTCACCGCGCGTCCTGTCGACATCGCGCGGGCAATCGGGGCTCGCGTGCGACTAATTTGTGTTGTTGAAACCTCGACGATCTCGTGACCAGCAGTCCGCTATTATAGATTCAAGGTTCCTTCGTTAGGATCGCCGCGCACGTAAACAGAAACGTCACTGGAATGGATGATGGATCTGCAGACTTATCTCTCACGAAAACAAAACATCGCGCGAACGGAATTTGTTGTTCTTTACGTTGGAAATGCGATGATTGGTGGGTAGAAATGGTACTCAAGAGCCTTCCACTGAACTGCCTGAACTGCCCAAGGAAGAAGAGATCCAGAGGAACGTACTTCAATGTTAAAATAACAGGCCTACAGAGCGGGTCGAGCACAAACCACCCTTATTTTTATTGCACCAGGAATTCTATTCTCCCTGTTGTATCACGATTTTTTAAATATCCTGCATACGTATTAAGAATCGTATTGAGTACGCTGCAGGTTTGATCGTGCACCTAAAAGTTTTGTTTCGCGTTGAAACAGAATCGCGGCGACTTCTCCGCAGAAGACGACGCGTGTAACATCTTCGAGGCTGTGAGCGGAAACATCGACGGGTCAGCGAGCAGCGTGTGACGCGTTTTTATGGTCCGTTTACGTCGGTTGTACAAACTGGCAGCGTGGATTCGAGAAAGCGGCGCATAAAAGCGCACAGGATCGTTACGTATGCCGTGACTCGAATAACGATCGAATTCCGCTCGATCTTTCGCGGCGCGGTTCCGGTGCCGGCCGATTGTTAAGAGTTGAATGGAGGAAAAATTGGACGGAATCTGTTCGCTGGCGGCACACGAGCGCCGCCAGGAAGTTGGCAGAAAAAAGGGACCCATTGTCGCGTGGCACGTGTAATTCATAGTGTGGCTTCCCGTCCCCAGCCCTCGTAAATAGCGTTTATTACCCCCGCGTTATTTCCAGAGGATTCGACTTGGCCCGCGCAACCACGCGACCGACTAACCAGCGCACACGTGCGACTGATTTACTTCTTATCCCATCGAATCATGCGTGTACGAGCGGATTGGTCGTCAGCTCTCGTTCTCGAGTGATCCACGCGACATTCTTGTCCCTTCTTAACCCTTTGCACTGCGATTATGCGACCAAAACGTCGTTGCGAACCTCCTATCATTTGGATACTTTCTGTTATTATAATAAACAGCATTCGTTGTGTGCACATACGAAAATAAGTATAACCGATCGGTTAGTGTTCTGAATTTGAACGTCGTTTGTATATTTAACAGAGCAGAGTTTAGAATTCGTACAGACAAAGTGCTCGCAATAATCCAGTACGTAAAGTAACTTGGAGGGTCCTGAAAATCTGGGGGATGGAGGTATTTTGAAATATTTAAAGACTGGGAAATTGAGGGAAACTCTCGCAACTCGGAAAATTCGTAAAGTCTATAATCCATGGAAATTCTTGGAGGTTACCAGGAATATAGCAGGATCAGGAGGACCTCGGTGTTCTCCCAGAGCCGAGGTGCTCTGGAAGTTGGTGAATTCTAAAAGTCCCGGGAAATGCAATTCGTCGAGGAAGATGTCAGCGCGGCGTCAATCAGCGCGTCCCGCGATTAAATTGCAATCCCCCGTTAATCGATCGTGTATCACTGTTAAATTCTCCGTGTAAGCGAGCAACTTCGAAAAGGTTCTCAGACCGCTGCGGCGCAAATTCCATTTGGCCACGCTTCGATGGCGGATCGATGAAAGGACCGATCGCGTTTCGATTATCGGCTCCCGTCCGCTTAGGCTCGCCGCATTGATCGTCGATAAAATGATTTTCGGCCTCTAACCCGGATGTGCGCACCCGTGATCATCGAGCTGCGGAGTCTGCACGCTGTATAAATTTATGTCGCGTGGTCCACCCCCTGGCGGGAGTTTTAAAATCGTGTGGCTAGCAACGACGCATAAATATGTGGGTTCGGTTCATCTCGATCGTCCTGAGTAACGTGGCTCCATTATCGAGGGTGATAAGGTTGGAACAAATTATTCAAGTGGCCATACACTACTCTCATCTTGATTGACGTCTTCTGTCTTTGATGGACGTTTTGTGATGTAAATTCGCGGATCTGCGTTAAAGTGGATAAAGTTCTTTTTGTAAAATCAAAGCGATGTCGGTAAAGAATAAGCTTTTCCAATAATTAGAGGAATGCTGAACATGTAGCTATAGTTGGCTTCATACGTGAAATTATTGTAGAAATAAAGTAAACACATGTATCGTCGCATACGCGTATCGATGAAAAGGAATTTATCGGTTTTTTTTCTATTGAAACTTTCATAAAAGTCGTCGTAACACGTCGCTTTCACGGTTAAGCTCAATTTGTATACCTTTTTTTATGCACGCGCTCAATTGCGACTATCCGTAAGCATTTTGCTTGTTTAAATTTTATTATTCGGAATTTGCGTATTCTCTGAATATTCGTCGAATATTCGTTTTGGAAATTTACTTTATTCACTTTAATAAAATCAATAAAACTTCCATTCAAGTAAAAGCCTCCTCTACGTCAACCCTTCGCGGTTCGTTTCTCGCGCGATGAAAGAATTTATCAAACAAGCGGCGAAAGTGAAAATCGTGCTTAACTCTTTCACAAGAGGTTCGTACGTTTTAAATACAGAGCACTTTAAAGTACAAGCCCTTATCAACTCAAACGATTGTAACTTCAACAACCTCAAGCTGACACAGACACTCCGCCCGTTCGCTTTTCTCGCACCCAACTCTCATTCCTTCGAACACGTACACCCACGTCTGCAGTCGGCCAAAATTTCCCTTGCGTTTCAAGAATTTACATCCTCGCGCGATTCTCGCTGCGACTCCCTCGCGAGATTTTTATCTATCTGATTGAGTTTTCTAATGAAATTTCCGCAGCGACAGAGAATAGCCTCATTTTTTTTACGAACCCATAAAACCAGAAATATATCGTCCTCGTCAATTTCTCCCTGTTCCCTGTCGCGTTACGTCAGATTCCAGGAGGGGATAACGTAATCGCGGCCGCCAAGATTTTTATTTCCTTCCTGCTGGCGGTGAAATGAAATTGCACAGACGGCGGGAAGCGCAATTTCAAACGCTGCGGCCGCTAATTTCGCGGAATAAAGCTAATCGTCAATGTTCCCGCTGTCGCGAGTCTCTCCACCGCGTAATTGAAGCCTTTACTCGACGCTCGACCGCGACGCGAAATTTATTACCGAATAGATAGCCCAGCCGCGCAATATGTTCCTCGTTGGAGAAACTTTGTTTTTAATGCCTCGCGCTCAACGTGGAACAGCTGGTAAAAGAGGTGACGAGCGGCCTTGGATTTTTCCGCGCGTCATTTCCTGCTTTTTTATCACATCCGACAGTTTTATCGGCCGTAATAACTTCAAAAAATGATCGATGACGCTGTACGATCGATTCGAAGATCCGCTCGTTTCGAAAATTCCCGAGCGTAACGATTTATAATTAATTCGTGCGTGATTCGTAAATTATTATAGGGGTGCGAGTCAATAATTACTTCCTAATTGCATCGTTGTTCCCTTTTCCGGGGACTGAAATGTTATACCTATAGTCGCGATCCATTAATTAGTCGAGCAAAAAGGATCGCTGGTAGAATAAGGAATATACATTCACGTTATACACTATCACGTTAATTAGCAATCTCTGTACCTCATTCTTACGGTACTCTCGCTCGAATTCGCTTGATCTTCTGTCCGCTCATTGTCTTTGGTTCGTTAACCGTGGCGTCGAATTACGCTGGCCGTGATGCAGGCACGGCCCATTGGAACGTGGCCGAAATTTGGGAGGTAAGCGAGAGAAATAATAGCGCGGCGATTCGTGATTTAATTATTTCGCATTATCCTGCTTTAACACGCTTATTAATCCGCAATTCTGTCGTTTGCAATTACACGCGTCACGGTTCGCGCGGCGACAGGCCGTATTAAACCGCTATTCAGCTGAAATCAATCCCTCACGCACTCGTACATACGACGACCCGAACATTATGGACTCAATCTCCCCTCTGAACGAGAGGAGCCGCTCCTTAATCAAGACCCGGCTTAAATCTTCGTCAATTAAATCCACAGAATTGCCCTAACGTCGTTCCATTTGTCGAGCGGCTAGAACTTCTTCCTCGGTAGTTCGGGAACATCCCCCCAGAAACTGAGGAAACCTCCGCGGGGGTGCATCGAGGGCTCCAACAAGCCTGAAGCGTTGGATTATGCCGTGCAGACGTCATGCATAACTCACTCGGAGGGCAAGTTTTAATTTCCATAAAACCGTTTCTCAGCCCCCGCGCGCGGCACCGCCGTGAAAACCTGGCGGACGCTATCGTAGAAAGGGGGGATGCAAATTCAAATTTTCCTGTTATCTAGCCACGATTATGGCGTTATTAATGTATTTCGTCTGGAGCGGCCGCGGCTGCGAGTTTCTTAATTCGAAGCGAGGAGCTTGAAAGTGTCTCTGGTCACGAGACTGGTGCCCACGGGGGTGAGAGTGCAACGACCCCGGAGTTCGAAATATTTTTTTCGCGAAAAACGGCGACGGTTCAGGCGCGAGTCCGTAGACTCGCCGCGCACCGTTCTAACTGAACGATCGTTGTAATTACCGCTGTTGTTTAATTTCGCGTAATTGCATTAAGCGCAGTCGATAAAAAGAAAGACAGCGGCGAGGCGAGGGGACCGAGTGATAAATTCGCTCCGTCAGAGGGGATTACCGTGGATTCTTTAAAAGACCCGCACGTTCACCCTTCTATCCACGAGAGGACCGAGGTAATCTTTTAATGTAGCCCTCGAAAACTTTTTCCCCCAACTTTCACGCCCACGTATCTACTTCCCCTCGCGGTTTCTTGCCTCGAACAGTCAACGGCCGTGAAAACTGTCCGCGAAATTCCCCCCTCCTCTCGCTTTCGTTTCCCCCTTTAAACCACCCCCTGTAGCGATTTTCTGTCTGGTTCTCCCGAAGGACAGAGCGTATCAGGTTTTAATTAATGTTGCGTAGGTTTACTTTTGTTCTGTTCGCGGGCGAGGCTCGATCGAACAATCGAGTCGGTCCCGCGGCGTTCGCGGAGATTGCGGCGATAGCGTTTTAAAAGAGATTACGAGGATCCGAGGGTGGCGCACGTTAGGGAATTCAGACGGAATCCCGAGAATTAGTCAGCGAATTGGCTCACGGGTAAACAACCCGCTCTTAGGGACCGGAATTCGGCGAATGGAGAACGTTTAACGAATAATCTTATTGTCGAGGCATTCAGTCGCTTCAATTAGCGATGAGTTACGCTTCCTTCGATTCTTCTCCAGTGATTTCTGCGACTTCTGTCCCGTCCCGTTCTTCTGATCGCCTCGACGTCGCTGCAAGCAATTTCTTGGGCTCGTCGAAAACCTACATTTACAAATTATTCACCCTCGCGCTTCGCAATTATCTGATCGTTTAATCCGCTTCGAGGAGCCTCCTGCACATCGCGCAAACTTGAAAGAGGACGCGGGGACGTCGAAGAAATTTTTCTCGCTTAGCGAACGCGTTTGTCGGATATGACAATCCGGCAATAACGCCGATAGGTTGAAATCGATACGCGTACAGGAGTGGGCTTCGAGCGGGCGCGCGTTCGTTTCGGAAATACAAGAAAAGCCGTGTGCAAGTTTTCACGCGGGAAATCGTGCGTTGACCGACGAGCGATCGATCGACGGTCGCGATATAAAGCTAAATCCCGATACGGAGTCGGTTACGGTCCAACGGCGGACCCGGAAACGCTCTTTGGGTATCGACAAAATCGTTAGTCCCGTCGTGATCCGATTTACGACGAGCAACAAATCTCCGCCGCGGCGACCGTGCGGACGTTCCCCGGGCTTTCTCGTTGATCTAGCCCCGCGCTCGTTTCACGTTATTGCTGGTCGGTGCTCGGTAACGAGGAAACGTCGCTACGCCAACCGGTTGAACGCCCGGGCGCGCGTTTCCATCGGCCAGGATACACGTACCCTGTGTAGTTCTTCTTTCGATCGGCCTCCAGCTGCCTCGCGCAGCCCGAGTAAATTAGACCGAACGTCGACGCTGCTAGCGAAGCTTTGCCTCGTTTCGCTAATTTATTTGATAGTTTCACGGCTAACCACTTGCGCTGGCAAGAAATTCGCAGATGCGCTTTCTATTTTAGAATATGGGTTGCACATTGTGGCGGTCTTCGCCACTATAATAGAAATTCGGACCTATCCCTACCATCCCAGCGTCTAAGGCGCAACTCCGCCATTTTGGTAGCCTTACCGATGAGTCCTCTAGCAGGCCCAGGACGAAACGTTCTTCCCTCTCTTTTTCCTTCCTACCCCCTCACACGTTCTCCATTACAGCCCAACTATTGAAGCAGGCGTTTAGCCCACCAACACGGTGACGCTTCACACATCGATGACTGTACGCAATGCAATGCAATCGGAAACCGTGCTCTGGCAAGCAGTCGACGTGTCACGCGCGCCATTTTTACTTGTGCGATAATTGACTGTCCTCGTGTACAGCACGTCGTTGGCGATTTTCTGATAAAAGTATCTTGACAGTGGCACATCTTTTCAGTGCAAGAGGTTAATCAAGGGGGCAATGCGTTTGAGAATCGAAGAATTTGTAGAGATTTGTTAATGGTAAATGTGGTACGCCGCGCTCGTCGTTTAATTAATGAGGATCCTTTTAACGAGGAAATCAAGGACGATGCATGATTTTAATTAAAATTTCGCGAGACTTTTTCGGTCGGAGATTCGAGCTCGTATTGTTTCAAATTAAAGGTTCCCAGCCTCGCCCCTCGTTATCGTCTCGTCGAGGGATCGAGGAGAGTATTGTGTTCATCCGATGCTCCCTTTAATTTAGACTCTTCGTCAAAGAGTCCTTTCAGAGTCTGGCTGCGACGTTTCTTAAAACAACGGGCGAATTCTGAGAGGAACTAAAAGGCAAGACATATTTTCTACACAATCTCCTATTTGATTTCGTTTCACTCCTTTGTTTATTTTCACTTTTGTTTAAGTATCTTCCCGCCATCTCGCTCTCTCGTCCACAGTTCGTTGGCTCGTGATCTTACCGCTTTCCTGCAAAGAAAAGGTATTCCTAGAGGTAAAGAAATGAAACGAGCCAAGGAACTGAAGCGTAAAGAACGAGTTTAATTCAGTCTACACCCCAGATCTGGATTTTCAACGACTCGGCGGACAATTTTCTTAGAAATCCACTTAAAAATGATTCCACGGGAAACAGGAACAGGAATTCGCGGGATATCGCAAAGTGTCGCGGAACGTTTTTGAATTGCTTCCCCGCGACGCCAAAAAGTCGCCAAAGACCAGACGATTAAGAAATCCAAGCAAATATTTCCAAGTTCCAGCGGCAGGTTTGGAAAGTGTAACAACTCCGGTTGATAAGTTCGTGGCACGGTTTTCGCGGCCGGACAAATGTAACCGCGTGGAAGAAAATGAACGAAACTGTTCCCTTGTTTTTACACCATTGTGCAAAATTCCTCGGCTTCCTTTCGATCCCTTTGTCCCAGCCGGCACGACTTCTCCTGTTCATTGTCTTCCTACGCTTCCTGTCGGAATCACTTCTTGCGCCACCGCGTCCTTACACACCTGCCCCTCGACTCTGAACTCCCCAATTCCGCTGCTCCTTTCGCTCATTGTCCTCGCTCGAAAACTTCCTCACGGTCTATATACCGTGTTATTTACAAGTTTGCCTCTGTCGAAAGACCCTGGAATGGGGCTGAAAGTATAGAGAACGTGGACTGTGCGATTTCCTCTGACACGTTTAAAGGATCAGGCGAGAGGATTGAATGGCGATGACGCGTCTCGTTGCCTCTAGCTTCTCGATTGTTTACGGGTTCGGGGAACTATCGGAACCTGCGCAGCGATAAACTGCCTTTTCGACGATAAACCAGCGTTAAAGGACTGCGAATAACCAGGAGTGGTGTTTAGGTATCGTAAAGCGAGCTGTAAACATGCTATGAAAAATAATATTTTATATCCATAAGAAATACGAGCTAGTACCCCGTCGGGGCAATAAGTACAGTGTTCCCTCGAACAACGTGGCCTGTAAGGACATTGACTGCTTGCATAGTTAACGGAAACCGTCTAGTCCTTCTGAAAAATTGAACTATGCTTGTATTTCTCTAATGCACGTGCATATGTTTATGCACTTGCATAATATATGCGTTGTGCAATGATATTCGCATTTGTGTATAATCGAAACCGCATTATTTATGAAGCTACTCAGCGATCCGCTTTCCTATACAGATCTCAAGTAATTTAACTAGACTAAAGGAGGCAGGAAGTATTCGAAACAACTGAATCCACATCGATTACCGTCCACACAGATTTTCCGTTCTCGTTTCGCTGGTTACCTCAGCTAACAAATCTCCAAACTCTAAACAAGATACAACCAGACAGCTATTCTTACTTTTTGCCAGCCCATTCTGTAAATTCCATCAACATCAACCACGGGAAAGTCTGATCCTGCTTACCGTGGAATCCACTCCACCTATCGCGGAGGCTGTGCCAAAAAATGGCGCTATAAAGTGCGAGGATAGCTCTCGAGGGACGATATTCGAGGAAGCATTAGCCGAGAAAGCGTCCTCCTGTAATAGGTTAACGTTAACGAAGAGATATACACGGGCAGAGGACAGGCAAGGCGAAGAGGAACGTCCTGAAGTATCGTCCGTGGAACATGTGGCTAGTTCTCAGTTCCTTCGAGGTTGGACGTACTCGAGAAGGCCGAGAAACGCACGGCAGTCGCACTTGTATCTCAGGGTTAAGTCGAAATCAATGTTTAGTGCTTTTAAATCAGCCGAGTTCACCCCCGTTCCGCCTCTCCTACGGCGCTTTTGCTCTTTCGCCGCCTAGACACCGCTCGTTACTCGGCTTTATTATTCTTTATTTCCGGCTGGACCCTTTCAAACGACCGCCCAGCGTTTCCCAAGTTCCTCGACCTGTTCCACTGCGAGAGCATTCTTTCGAATCAGGGCGGACCCCGTCCCTTCGTCTTCCACCACTTTGACGCGGTCCACTAAATCGTTTTCGACTATGGAGAAATTTCAGATATTGGAATTTACTTTCACGGGCTCGTGAAACTTGCTTTGCGGAATTAGCGGTGGAAAATCGGAAAACGGAGGAGAAGGTTTGAAGATGAAACGCATCAAGCCATAGTATAAATAGTTATGGATGAATCGAGAGATTTACAGCACACTCAAGACAATTCATTGATTATGGAGAAATTTAAGATGTTCGATAGTATCCTACGATCTACGAAACGCGAACAGCGACGCACCAATCGACACAGCGCGACTCAAAATCGTCAGCGGATTAAAACACTCGAAGGCTCGCCTCTATTCTCATTGTTGAAGATCCGCGCGCTTCTCCCTTGGGAATAAATTTTTATTCGCCGTTTCAGCCTAGCGTCCTCTGTCTCAGTTTCCATTTTCGCAACGCGGAAAGTCGCCCCGTGCTCGTCTTTATCATTCTTTATTCGCGCCGACGCGCCTCCATGCAACTTGATGCTTTTCAGCCCATTCTGGCTCGCGTGGCTTTTTACGTTCGCTGTTCTGTCCTCTTCGCATTCTGTCTTCGCCCGCTTTCGACAGAAGTCGCCTCCCTTCCGCGCCGATACGAACAAACGAATCTTTGTTCCACCCGTGGCTCTCTGGTGGGAAACGCGCGCTAGCAGCTCGCGAGCGGAACGCTTCGGCTACGGCTCGACGCTTCCTCCCCAGAATGGAAACAATGACGGAAGGAACGAGGAGCGTCTCTGATGCGATTTTCTTGACGAAACGCGGTGGAAAATAATCGCGCAATCAGACTCGCAAATCCTGATTATCGCGCGTCGATCCTCCACCGTAGTCCAGAATTCCAGAAAATCAACGAAACTTTTTCGTTAATCAACTATTCACGCATCTCGACGTTCCTCGATAGAAAAATGAAAAAAAGAAGGCGAAGAGCAAAGAGGAACGCGGATGCTAGAGAAATCACGAACGCGTATTCCGCGCAATTATTCCAGACCCACTCCAATGTTATCGAAACGTCAATGGCTCCGCTGATTAGCAGACACTGGATTCGTGAAACGGTGTGTGTCGATAAAAGGTTCGAAACGAGATTCTCTAGGTAAAAGAGACGAAGGGAGCGCAAGCAGGCCCATCGTACGCAACGCGGATGCTTTTTCCCAGCGGATCGCGAGCTTTCTGCTCCCGGCGACGGCACGCCTCGAATTCAAAGCGCTTCCGCGGCTCGAAGCATTCCACGCCGGATCCTGCCCCGTGGTAGGGGTGCGGCCGCGCGATACGAACGCTTGAAACAACTATTCCGGCCCGTACAATAAACAATTGCGCTTGTAATCGAAACGACGATACACGGGCCTCGCGCAGTAACGGCTCGATTGTTCGGCTCGCATATCTCAGAGAAACGACGCAACAAAAAAGGGGGTGAAGGGAGGGAAAAACTAGTACGCGCGCGATATGAAAGGCAGCTTCGCGGTTGTCGTGCAAGCGATATTTCTCTCTTTTTTTCTCGTTTTGTTGCTTTTTTTCTTTTTTTTTTTTTCATTCGTGCGCTTCGCCACACGCCTAGCCTCGAAACAATTAGCGTGCCGATGCGACAATCTGAACGCAAAACCGTATTTGTTCGCGGTGACCCGGCATTTTCTGGCGATTACGCGAAACGCGGTTATCGGACGCGTTTTTTGTGCGACGGATAGACAAGGGATGATAGAATACGAACCGGTTTCAAGTCGCAATTTAGCCGCGATAACCGTTGGAGGACAATGATACTCGCGTTGAAACGTGTCACGGAGTTTCCTTTAATTTATGCTGCTATCTCCTATCCGAGCATCGCTAGTTCGAAAGGAATAAACAAACAACGCGCGCAAATGTACACAAAGTTATTGCTACTCGATTTAGCTGCACAGTTTCTCTTCGCTATATTTAAATAAGCATTGTTTACTAAATACACATGTACACACGCACGCTATATGTTTCTATTTTCATTGAGTAAACTTCGTTCGCAAATGAAGAAAAAGTAGCTATCGTTACTGGATAGTGTATACACAGCCACAGTCGAGCAAATGTGTAATTTATATAAATAATATAAATTTAATGTTGGCGTGTGTATAATATCCCGTATCATACACGTTAATACCATAAAACGATTAAAAGGACAAATCGATGGAATATTACGTAAATGGTGAAGAATGGCGAAGAATGGTGAAGAATGGAACGTAGAAGAGGAAACGATAGAAAACGTGCTGAAGAAGAGCAAACTCTGATATTCAATCAAGAAAGTAAACCGAATCGTGTGTAATTCCGGATTAACACGGCTCGTAGCCGTAGCTCAGATGACTTGATTATAAACTCGCAAGTGCCCCGCGGATTATCAGCGTAATGCGAACAGCTCCGACTGGCAATACGCTTATGGAAAGCCGCAGATTCTCGCCTCTTCAGATCAGGTATTACCTCGAAGATTGCTACGTACGCTCGTCGAACTTTGATCGAGACGTTTACGGGGTCACTGGCCGGTCATTGGTTTCCGCTTGAATTTGACGCTGAAAACGATGCCTGTGAAGAGCAGAGTAACCAATAGCATATAATAATTGAACAATAGAGGAAACGTTGGAAAATACTTGGGTTTCGTGTCGAACTTCAGTGTTAATTGATTCTGTTAGAAAACAGATCTCGTTCAACTTTCAGAAGAGAAACTCTTATAATCGAAATGGTTTGCGTTATAAATTTCATTTGGTTCGAGCAAATTAGTCGACGTCAATACAGAAAATACTTCAAGTCAAGCGAAGCAACAGATTTTTCATCAATAAAGTGGATTCGAGTTCCTCGAACGTGAATGGTTTATCGTATTCTTCAAGAAGAGAAGAGAATTATTGAGTACGGTCGCAGAAAATTGAAATGACATTACGAGAAATTCGAGTAACCTGACTGATCTGATCGAGGTTTCAGTTACGAAGAAGTTAAACGGTACGGGACAAGATTGAATCCGAGGATGCGGTGTGATGAACGATATGCAGAAAGCACCGATGGATAATTTACCGTGGCAGCAAGAGAGATGAGTTTTAAACGAGCGAGAATAAATCTCGTCCCGCTTTTCCCGTGTTTTTCTAGGCGCGGATAATTGCCGCAATGAATGCCCGATGGCCTGAAATTAATGGCATTCCAGCTAAGTGAAATCCAACATAATTTCCGACATCGATCGGGAACTGTCGCGCGTATGCTCGCGCAGCGACGTAATTAATCGTAATCTCGCACAGCTTTCCCGAATTCTATTTCACATTGCGACCTCCTCTCTTCCTCGTCTTCCTCGATTATGAAATTTTACAATTTAGAACGAAGAGGATTCTTCCGTTACGCGCAACGATATTCACATTCGCTCGTAATTGATTCTTTTAAGCCAAATCGATGGAAAAGAGGAAACGATGGGCGTGCGACGCAAAGAGACGCGGCTGCCACAGTTTTATTCACACTCTGGATACGTGGTTACGCTCGTGGCCGAACAATGTTCGTTAACGAGCGTTTCACTGTTTTACCGAGGCGTATTACAGCTCACGTTAATCAGATATCGAGCTCCATGGCGTCGCAATTAGGGAAATTCTGGCGCCGTAGACGAAGGACACAGTTAACAGCGCAAGCGTGAACTCGGTACATTTATCGAAGCAATGCCAATCGAACGCGAATCGAGAGATCGATCAGTCTCTGCCTCTCGGACGCGACCACTCCAAATACCGTAGATAAGAAGCTAAGGCTCTCCGCGGCTTCTCAGCCGAGATCAAAGTCGAGCGTAAACGGCTCTGAAATCCGGAGAATGTTCACAGGAAAAATTTTGTTTCCCACCGCTACAACGTATCTGTGTAAACCGCGACGACCCGCGTGCTCGAAGCAAAGGAACTCGTTTCCTCGTCGGAATTCTCCCGCATAAAGCCAGTGGACAATCGTGAACGACGCTGGTTGCCTTGAAAACACGGGAGGGAAGAGGGGAACAGAAGAAAGGGGCCTCGATAAATAATTCAGTAATCAATTTACACAACTTTCCGGACGCGAATTTGCATTCGTTGGCCGGTTCGCTGATTTCATTTCGCGTCGCGGCTGTTTTGATTGCGAGCGCCGCTTTTTATTCGCGGCCTCGTCCCGTCGCTCCTATTTATTCGCGGTCCTCGATTGCCACCACTCCGTGGACCGACAGGTTCGTCTTATTCGTCATTCGATGCACGAAACTCTTCCGCCTCCTCCTGATTTTGCGTACGACCAACGATATTTTTCACCGTCTGCCCACCAGAATTGCTCCATTGGACAGGTGCGTTTAAAGCGTTCGCTTGAAGCACGATGGACAGCATCTGTTGTCAGTTTCAATGTTAACAATCGAAGCAACTAATCATTTTTAACGGATTTTGAGTAGAACTTATTGAAACTAGTGGTGGAAAACGCTTTGTCGCAACTGTATGCACAATTTTTTCATTTATCAGTTTAAAATTGTAAATTGTGATTGAAAAAAGGGTGGACAATTTCAAAATTGGATTAGTCGGAGGATAAAAGAAACAAGAGACGGGACGAGTTTCCCTAAACGGTTTTTAACTTCTCGTACAAGTTTGCTCAGATCCGTCTGACCATTTACAGGTTATACTACTGAAAAGATAGACGGATCGATACCAGTAGCAACCGAGCGTACGAATATTATTCCTAATTTAATATAGTTCTACGTACATTTGTGGAAAAGTTTATTCTTTTCCGCAGCCATTTGCTATTCCAATTTTCCTCTGCACGCCACTATCGCAATCAACCGATAATTTTCAAACAAAGACAAATGTGTCTCATAAAATGAGAGATGGCGGCATCCCATCATCGCAGTAATATATTTATGATCCCCCAGGGCGAAACGCATAGTGGTTTAACCAACCGCATTCTTCTGCTTCGCATATACGCGATCTCTCTCCGAACCCATGAAATAAGAATACCAATACGTACCGACGTTTCTCGTAAAACGGCTCGTTGCGCCCGTCGAGGGATTAGAAACCGTCTCCAGACGAAAGTTTTACGGTATTGTTCGAAATCGAAATTCCGTTACGTTCTGTTTTGATCCTCGCTGAAACGTCCTCCTTAATTTCCCAAGGAACCGTAGGGAGGAAAAACAGGGGACGCGAAGTAACATGGCCCCGTACTTAACGGTGCCAATAATTACTTTTAACCGAATTAACGCGGCAACGTCGACGCCAGGCAACGAAGCCAGCCAGGCTTAATGCAATTTCTCATGGCGCGTGCCGATGGAATTTGCGGCGTCAATCGAGAAAGGGCGCACTGTCACCCGTGTAATTTCGCGAGACGCTCCCACTCTTTATGCCTGGAATAGACGGGGGCGCCTTTGTTTTGTTCCGGTTCTATTTTTCACCCGGCTCTGCCTTTCGATCTTTTTGTTTCTTCTGCTCTTTTTAAATTAGCCGGCATCGTCGAACAGCCGGGAGTCTCTCGTTTCGATCGATCGACCCGCGTAGTCCCCGGCCGGTGACGCATATACTTCCCTTTCTAGCCGGTCGATTTAGCTTCGAATCAAAAGCTTTTGACTCGCATTAAATCCGCTGATCACCAGGCTCCGTCGTATCCGCGCGTTTTAATTATTCCACTCGACTTTTGTTCCCGGCCATTATCAGTTCTCTCGATCAATCAACCCCGACGATGCTTTCGTCGAATTATCCTCGGGTCCGATGAATGAGTCGATTACGATACAGCTGCTGAAGCCAGTCGTCGAAGTCCTCTTTCTCCGATGAGACTCGTTTCATGCAACATCCGACAAAAGTTCGTAACTGGTGGCTGGGAACGTGGAATGAATTGTTTCCAGAGGACGCTCTGAACTTGTTGATCGTAAACTGTAGCAGTTCGAGGCACGTTGTGCATGTGCGACTGTTATCCCGTAATGCGAATTCGCTTCTCGTTGGCTCGTGATTATTTCAGATGGCGAAAAAGGTTTCCTCGAAGAGCTACGCTGTTTTCAATTTTTTCACTGGCAAACTTTAACGAAGCTGTTATTTCCGTTCCTCGAAACGCGATCTATTTCGTGATGCATCGAAGAGCAAAATTTCAGTTGTACGATCTGTAGATATATTTCTATCGAAGTGTAACTCGAAACAGTCCGTCGGTTCCGTCACGTTGTCATTTCGATTGGAAACTTTTGACAGATAGTATATGGCGTCGTATACCTGGCGATCGGGGAACGCGTGTGCCAACACAGAGAAGAGCTAGTTTAATTAATATTTGCTCGTTATCGGATCCCCCGTTGTGTCCACGGACGATTTTTGCCGTTCGCGAGCGTTTGCACACGCGGCGTCGTCGCGCTCTTCCCATAATAAATATTAAAGCTTTTGTGCGCGCTGCGGATTAAATCGCGATTATCTCGTTCCAGAGAGTAGATCAGAGGAACGCTTTCAAGTTCCACCCGCTCCCACGCGCTGTCCTTAATCCCTCATTCCTCTCGGCTTTTTAGACAAATAAAGGTACGTCCGTACCCTCGTGACAGCTCGATACACCACCGTACCATGTAGAAGGACACTGCCTTTGAATGTGTCTAAATTACATGCAAATTGGTACTCTCGCAGTTTATGATTCCATTTCGAACAGGCACGTCGGTTCTCTGTGATAAAAAATATCTCGACACGTCCAAACGAAATTTTCACCTGCAAATTAGATTCGGCGCGCAGCAAACTTTTCCTTTGTGGGTGGATATTCTATCTGAAAAGTAATGTCGCGGGCTGCGATAGAAGGAGGCAGTTGTCTGCCATCCCAATCTAAACGGCAAGAGAGCCGGTGCATTGAACTCGCTGCTTGTTGTTGACCAGCCAGCTCTTCCAGCGATCCCTCATCGCCTAGACTGACAAAAACGTACCGGTTTCGCTTGTCTAACCCGACAGAGAGATAGCGGCTTCTGTTTGAAGTCACACTCGGCAATCTTTCCGCTATAATTCCATTTTATCGCGGGGAAAGGACAAGCCAGGAAAAGAACAATCGAGGCATCGTTCTGGCCAGCTAATAGGAGACTTCCAGCGAGCCTCTGTAAGCAAAGAATCGTCTGAAAGCTCGACAATGCTCTATCTTATCGCGTCCCCCTTTCTATCGAGAGTACGGCTGCGAGAAGAACACTCCGGCTGTTCCCTTTTCGACCCGGCTGTTCGCCTTCCCTTTTCATCCCGATTGTTCTCCCGCGGACGAACCGTTATCTTTCCTTTCCTTCGCGTTTCTAAAAAGAACGCGCGCCAACATTTAGGGATGAATGTTAAATCAGAACCGTCGAGACGCGACGTAGGTGGATCGGTCCCGTTTATCTGTGTGCGAAAGTAAAATGGAAATATTGGAGCGCTGGGTAGACGAGGAATTATTTTAGGAAGTTAACAATGCCAGCTTCTGATCCCAACGTCGAGGGACGTTGAAATATAGCCGACGGAAGTCGGACGCTTTGTTAATACACAACAGCAGTCGCCGTTTCTATTCGTCTGCCCCGATTTCGACTAATTGACTTTGGAATAATCGACTTCGAGCTGCTCGAGAGCCGAGTGAAATTCGAGATCGATTTTGTGAAGTCGATTACCGAGTTAATTACCAGCCCTGTACTGTGTACAAGCCAATTCATTGTGCGACGTAGTTTAAGGAACCGTGCGAGCGCCAGTTTCGAGTTTTATTTATTCGTCGTTTTTCAGCCTCCAAGCTCAGCTTTCCGTTCTTAAACGCTACGAGCCAATCAACGAACCCTCTTCGATTTACCACGATTTCTTGCAAATGATCACGGATAACGAACGAGTGTTGCCGTAACGGTAGCCATGGAATAGTCGGAGTGACCAAGTAGTTTTTTAAGGCCGACACGAAGAAGACGTTCGCTTTATGGCGGCTGAAAACGACGGAGGACACGAATTGCATTTTTCCTTCGCTCCCCACCCCCGTACGTGACGCTTTTAGTTAAGACCTTGACGAGGTTAAGGTCCCCATAAAACCAGCGGCAAGGTGGTTTTCTAAGCTCGAGAAGAAAGTCGTGCGCTTTAGCGAGCTCTTTCTCCCGCCCCCGTCGGCCTCGTCTCGCCCCAAATTTTCTTCCGTCCCGCCCATGTTCCTTTTTTCAACACGCGCAGAAGAAACATCGAGAAAGAAGTCTTTCAAGGCCTCCACGACACGAAACGTAGGGGCATAGCTGGCATTGCTCGGTGATTTACCGAAATTGCTCGGAGTTTCAAAGTGAATTACAGCCGAAGCGCAGCGAGTTCTCAAATAGACGCGCATTTTCTTGCGCCGCTGTGCTCGCAGGAATCACCCCTAAGGGCTCCCTTTTTCATCCGCTTTAACTGTGTTTGATGACAGTGCGACGACCGGAAAAGCTTTTCCGAGTTAGCTGATACCTATTCTCGTCGCCAGCTTTCTTCCGCGAACTATAGCTCGCTCGCTCGAACGCAGAAACACTGTGCCGTATAATTACTTCGCTTCTCTCTGCCCAAGGTTAATCGTTACCCTCCAATGGAACCGAATTCTGAGCACGATGGCAGGAACTAATTTTACCGCCAATACACTCGAAAAAATGGTCGCTGTTTGCGCAACGATTCACGTACCACGATATGGCTGGCCCGCCTAGACGTAATATCGTTTACAATGCAATTTTCGAGCGCCGGGGAACTTTTGCCCGGATTAAAAGGAAACCTGTACACGAGCCGCTTGCAAATAACCAAACTCGGAAGCCATAAAAGTAACTGGTCGAACGTGCATAGAAAGTCCGTAACGCGGGACAGCGAGAAACGTGGCCGGTTTCAGCAAATAAAATTTAACCAAACCGCCGAACGGACGACGAATCGATATCCACACCTTTGCCGTTTTTGTCCTCCGCCTATCGAGCTGTGCCTTCGAGGTGGTGGCTCGCGGTTCCGCCGTGTTGAAAGTCGGCTAATTGACTTATCGTCCGCGATGTTGCGCCGCTCGTCGTGGCTGTGTGCATCCGCACGCGAGTCTCTGCAGGGAGCGCGTCGATACTCGGGCCGGTTATCGAGTAATCGAGCATAAAAATGGAACAAGCCGATGGAATTGGACTTCTGCTGGAATTACGACTGTTGCCTAACGATCCCATCGGGACGTTCGTCCAGGGGAATAAAAAAAAAACACTGTAACAGATGGTTTACACCGTGAAAATGAAACCTGTCTACTCTCGGTTTGATGTCCAGTTGTTGCGTCACGGCTTCAACGAAACGTCACGGAGAGAATTTTTAGCGGACGTTTCGATTTCGTGGTTTGCTTTCAATTAGCTTCGAAGCTCGTTAGGAAAAAAGGAAAACTCGTTTACTTGTATTCTATACAGAATTTTTGAACCACCCGACCCTTCGCGCAAGAAGATGGTACCGAGAAGCTGTGGATTTCAAGCAGTTTCGAAAATTTCTGAATGCACGCAGTTCGAAGAGAGCACACACACCGCACCGTTGCTTAATTTCAGAGAACTTAAATCCAACGTCCACTGAACAAGCTTTTTTGGTACTCTGTTTACCCTTTCGCCCCGTTCAGGCTGCCTCCCCTGAAGTTAATTATCACCGCGTATTGAGTATCAAAGTCTGACGACATCGAGAAGAGGAAAAAAGGTAACGGGGTCGGGGAACATAAAAGAATCTTATTACTTAAGCCCCCATTATCTTGGCTCAGCCTGTTCTCCGACAAAAACCTTTCATCTAGCCGTTACTTATTGAGCACCCTTCCCTCGCGCGCACTTTCAGCGACAAGAAAGATTCATACTTATCAAGGGAGGCTACGTCCCCCGTTCCCCTTCGACATTCACAATCGCTATTTACAGGCATTTGCAAGGCTGCTTAATGCAAGAGAAGCACAGACCGTAAACTATACATTAGGAAAGCCAAAGGGACTTTTACCACCCATTCAGCCGCATCAACGTGTTTCAACAGAGAAGTAGATCATTAGCGAAACTCTGTTTAATCCTCGCGCGTGTACCAGCCGATTCACTCTCTCTCTCTCTCTCTCCTTCTCTCCCTCTGGCCGACTGATTCCAAGGTGGAACGCGACGAATCAAGCAGGGGGTGCGAGCTTAACTCGCTTAAACAGGACAGGAGCGAAGTTGCGAGAACGCTGCGCGTGCACGCCGTATTCGAGCCGATGGCCGCCTTACGAGGCGCTCTGCGGGACGTTTAACAAGCGGAGAGAGACGCGCGTAGCGGTTAGGCGGATTCGGATTTAGCCAGCTGCGGCGTTCCACGAGCATAAGCCCGGTCAAGCCTGAGGTTTGGCACTTGAAACGTGCTTTGCCAATCCGGTCTGTCGTGCCTGTCCGTGTACCACAGTTTTATTTATATCAGCTGGCGAAACTTTCCTCGAGCGCTCTGCGATTTATTCTTATCTTCGGTTATCTTTGCCCTTCGAAGACGTCGCATCTTTATCAACCCTTTGCACTCGAGACTTTCCAAAAATGGTTCAAATTGGTGACTGAGAATCACCTCTCGAGTGCAAAGGGTTAATCTTCCGTCTTAAGATTTCTTCTGCATACCTCCCTTTTGCTTGAGAAGTCTCTCCCAGAAGTTGCGAAACGTAGTCGAGTGTAGAAGAATGTATGAGGGGTGCGAGGAAAATTTACTAATGTTACACGAAACAGCTTTATTGAGCATGTTGGGTTTCAATATTTCAGTCTGCAAGCAGATGTAAAACGAAGTTTCTACTTTGATTTTGATTTTTTATAGTTCTGTAGTTCCATTATAAAATTAATTTACGAACATTCCTCATTTCTGGCTTTAATCATTCATTTTGTAGCGAGTATATCGAGTGTTATAAGGATGCGAGTTTGCAGTCTAACAAGAGCTTTAAAGCGTGTTTCATGAACTGAAGAAAATTGAATTGTTTTCCAAGAAAATTCCGGTCTGAGCAAAGTAGGATTCTCGCCAGAAAGAGCAATCACGGAAGCGCGAGAGGATGGTACGATTGACAATTGTCAGAGGGAGTGTTTTCCGGAAGAGTTTGCGGAATGGATTCTGGTAACAGCAGCGTTTGAAACAACGGAATAGTTGGATAGATTTGTGTGTAACCAGCTGCGATCTCTCACGTGTGCAAGCTTCGACGTAGATGCGATTGGGATTGAACGCTATGAGCCTTCCTAAACACGTGAATTTACTTGTGCACGATTATCTCAATTTCGTAAGCTTTCATGACGCCAAAGATCATTCACAATCGGCGATAACTGAGATCGAATTGCACGATATACTCAATTGCACGTCTCTCGATGCACTCACGCCGTTTTTGAACTCATGTTTCTATCATCTGCACGGAATATTAATTTTTAATACAAACTTTGCAAACATTGTCGAGTGTTACTGCAAGATTTAGTATCGTTCGAATTCTGAATGGTAAAAGTAAATGCTACTCGCTCAGATGCTACTCGAAACACATCCGTAACGATAAAAAATTGTGCACGTCCAAGAAAATATCTAGTCTGTAATTCCTCTTGTCTCTCGATGTTCGCTTAACGTGAAACTTACACACGTCTGTCGTGTTCGGAAATCGAAATTTTTCTGCTCGAGGAGGGTAGATTTCTCCTCCAGCCACTCGTAAGCTGCAGTCGACGATACATGGACCTGGTAAGCTCTTAATCGTGTTACCCGTATTTCCATATAATGCCTAGAAGCCTGTTATCTAGCTGTCGTTACCCACACGAGCACCCATTTTAACCGGTCCCGCGTCGCTACATACGTACCTATGAGCAATTTAATAATCGAGAGCGTTGTAACGGATGAAGCTTTTTGTCGGCGTCGACGCACGATCAATGATGCTCCGATAGATCAATAGGTCGATCATTCACTGCCTTTGGGCCGTATTAACTGTTCATTTCCATCGCGCGACTGGCTTTGGAAATACATTGCGCTTGAAATCGAGGTATCATATGGACGTACCTGAAACATTCAGGGAAATATTTTGCGAGATTTTATTCGTATTTTTAACAGTTCGAAAAACAGCGTATTGATATCGCAGTCACACCTGCTGTAAACGATCAATGTTCGGTAAATTAATTTGCGATTCGCGTCGCTCGAATTTAAATAACTCGCAACCACTCGACTAGTAGGAACTCGTGAATTCGAGTACTTTCTCAAGGGAAGTTGAGATTCCAAGTCAAGCTTCAAATTCAGCAAACTTCATTAATCTTAAGGAAGCTTTAATAAATCTTTAAGCGAGTGATTAGAAAGGAAGGACTTTCTGAAACAGCCAAAGGATAACGCTTCTATTGATTAAAAAAAAAAAAAGGGAAAGAGGAAAAGAGACAGGAATAGATGGAAGTGTAACGTGAATTTGGTGTAGCTTCAATTAAATTTCGAGCGGTTCCAATATCCGTTGGTGTCGGCGGCGAGATGGAAAAAAAAGAGAGCACGTGTGCGCGCGAGAGGAAATAAAGAAAAAGCACGACGAAGCCGAAACAATTTAGCAAGGCAAACGGCCGGTGCTTCCTGCCATTAAACGATTTTCGATTACACACGTACGTACGAATATGCCCGGGTGTTGGTGCATAACGGATGCACGCAATTACGATTCGAGCTTTACGACTTGCTTAACTTAAATTACGCGACCTCAATTAAGTGAGACCCTCTGCCTGCTGCCGGCCTGCTTGCCAAGTTTCACCCCTTCGGCGAACCACATGCTCGGTCCTGTATCAAAAACTGATCGTTTAGAACACGCTTTTACTTCGCGTCCCTTGAAATATCTCGCGGTGCCGAAAGTGTTCCAGCGAGCTCGATAAAAAGTGGGCGAAGGTAAATTACGGAAATCGAACACAGCCTCGAATGTTCCCACAATACACACACACAGAGATAAAAAAAGATCTTCTTGTCACGGTAGACATCGTATCGCCAATTACGATCAAGTTCGACTATCGTTAGCGCAAAAGTACGCTCGCGCTACGAACAGATAAATTGAATCGAACTTCCGATTTTACAAAACTCATTCGTCTATTAATTCGATTTGCACAGCCACGCAGCCCAATTGAACAGCCATACAAAGTCTGCCGTAAATTCTACAAACTCCCAATTCACACAGCGTTAAACTAACCCAGACACAATGAAACACGTCAAAGTGCTCAAACAGCCGCCGCTCTCGACTCAATAATCCGGCAAACACCGTCAATCTACCTTCGTCGCGAGCTGCGACGACGATTCCGTATTAACTCGGCTACAACCTGCCCCGTCTAGAATCGCCGTTCCACCGAAAACAGATTAATTTTCTCATCGCTCGCGCTTCGCGAGCCCCGATGCCCGCGCGGGGCGTGTAAGTGCGTGTAACTTCGGGTACATAGCTCCGAGGGCAACAGACGGGAACGAGGTAAGGGAATTCAGACGGAACGAGACAGACGTAGCGCGAGCGCATCGATTTGGGCCGGCATCCAATTCAGGATAAAGACACTGTGGAGACGGTGTCTCGAGCGATTGCCACCGCGTGCAATCGTTGTTCCATTTACGGACGCGCGCGTGTGCGCGCGACGTTCGCGAAACAAATTAATTTCCAGGGTATAGCCGTTCGTAACGTGCAACTGATTCCAGATCGTTCCGATGATACATCGAATAAATACGCTCGTATCCACCGATCCTTCGGTTGACATCGAATACACTTTTGTTTGGAACATTTCGCGCGGACCACTTTACATGTACGTACGTGTACGCGAAATGGAAATTGATCTATTATACGGACAAGCTGCTTTTCGCTGGCCTCTCACAATAGCGGCATTGGCGTGTTTGAATTAACTGCTCGGGTTTGAATAAAAATGATTCATGTATTTTTAGTGGGTTCGGTGATTTCACGGGAATTAACTGAAATTATTCATCGCTCGAGTATTGGTTTAATAGAATTTCGAGATTTCCTGAGTTCCGTCGATCGTTTTTAAATACAGTCATGGCGGTACGTGTTTATATTAAAAGTAGAATGAAATATTAATCTGCAACAATGACTGTAACTCTATTTGCACCGTGGAATTGATGTGTTATTAATATTACACAAGTATCGCGTAATTGTTAATGCACCTCTGTTACATTGTTTGAATATTAACAAGATGCTACTCGGATGCAATAAATCTATCGCGGATAACATCGTAATGGAGCATATTGCATTGCAACAGTTTACGATATCAAACTTATCCGACTTTATGGAAAAAAAACAATACCAAACGTTTAATGTTAAAATTATTCTTCACAGTTTTTTGAGAAATGCATATTTCCCTCAAATAATGATAGATAGATGAATGCTAAAGTAGCAACAGCAATATTGCTATTTCAGCAAGATTTATAGCTTCTATCGACATCATCCAGGAAGGAGCGGAGCCCAAAGGGTCTGGTTCCCGCGTATCCTCGAAGGGAATAAATACAAGAAGGAAACAAGGGGACGAATCACGGCGAGCCAACCGGTTCCAGTTACGCGACTACGAAGGCAAAAGAAAGGAATCCAGCCAAAGCTAGCGAAACGGAAGAAACGGGGGTGGAATCTAGCCGGTGACAATCGAGGTCGCTCGTGTACGTGCCAAGGAGTAGTTTGCGAAAGTCGTGGCGCGAGTATACGCCTAAGTTCTCCTGATCCCCGCGCGAATGCATAGACATAACGTAAATCCATGTTTACTATGCTAATACCGGCGAACTTGCCGGCTGAAAGGATGCCGTGAAACGTCTCATCAAATATGCAACGCTACTTGCCCGCGACCAGGCCGAAGAAGAGGGGCTGGAGAAAGGAGGAGGCGGCGATAGTGGGTCGGACGAAGGGTGGACGAAGAAACCAGGCTGCTTTTGATGGAGTCCGTTGGACCGGAAGCTGGACGTTCTTGGACCTCTCGCAGCTGCCGAGCTACTTCAGTTAGCAAATTTCTTTACGACCAGGGATATTTCTTTCGAGCTGCGCTCCCCGCGGGCCTCGTTCCTGGCAGTTTGTCCACTGAACGGGGAACGAACCGTTTTCCAACGAAGGGGCTGGACCTCGCCCGGTTCTGTTTCGAGTTTAAAGAGTTTAACTGCGAAGAAAGTGTCGACGGCCTGGATAAGTTAATTGCCCGGGGAAAAGTCACGGTTCCCCGTCCGCGCGGAAGGGTTCAAGTGGTGCTTTCGATTAGGGACTCGTGTAATTGAGACGGATGAGCGTTTAGAAAATTGAAACTAATGGACCGTGGCTGCTCGCGCGAGTCGAAGCTCTGCTCGAAAGTCGAAGCAAACGCTGCTGAAAACTTTGGCAGATGAAAGGAGGGAGGTATGCGTCTTCGAGTCTTTCGAGTGGTGTGTTTTTGAAAAGAATTCCGATTTCAAGAATTCTTTTGAAATGGTAACTGCATCGATCCTGTTCTAACACACAGATCGTGTGTCATACCTTCTCATTTGCTATAGTAGAATCTTTCTGCTTGCTTCTTCATTCGCTCGCTCTTTTCTGGTCTAACGAGCAGCCACGCGAGTCTGCAACCGCGGCGAAGAAAGCAACGACAAAGGTGAATACCATTTCACAAAGCCTCGAACGGCGATGGAACAAAAGGCACGATGCAAGTCTCGTCGAAGGAAACCGTCGAGGGCATCGGACGGGATAACGCGAGCAAGACAAACCTACTCGAACAACGCGCGCCAGTCAAAGGCGACTGGACATATTTTCGAAGCCTCGCGCACAGCCGGGACAGCACACACGGGTTCGCTCTCTGTCTAGGCGGCCCGTGAAAACTGCTTTTAACTCGTCCCAGTTTTCGAACTTTCACGTAGAAAGAACGAAATCCAAAGGACGTCCGGCGTCCGGAATGGAGCGAAACTCGGGATGGCTTTTTGCGGTTCCGTAGGTGGCAAGATGAAAGGCGAGTTATTTGTCTTTCGCCAGCGGACGACAAAGGCCAGTTACGAAAGCCAGGTTCTCGCTGCACCCCATCGTCCCATCCGCTGGCTCCTTTTTTCTCCGCTCCTTACGGTCCATCGTGTAATCGTTATCAATAGCCCGGATCTACGGACAGCGCGATGGTATTCTCTAACTTTTCGCCTCGACAGGACGTCGAACTTCCGCGGGCCAACGTAATGGAGACGGATGAAGGCGAAAAGGATGGTTACGAATGGACGAACTGTTTCTAATCGGAGATTATTTCTATACAATAGCGGTCGATAAAATTATACCACTTCTTAAAAGCTCATGATAGTCTTCGAACAGCCTTTCGCAATCTTTCGACAATACATACTCAATAATAACGATTACCACGGATTATTAAACGGAAAGCACTGATATTTCTTGAGATGATGCCATTTCTGTGCTCACTGCTTCGTGTACTTGACAGACACGTCGGCTCGAAGAAGCGAGATCGTCGGCATTCGTAGAAATTTCAAGAGCTGGCAAAAAGTTAACATTATTCTGACAGCGAACGAAGTTGAAATTGAAGAGCAAGTCGGAATGCACAAGTCGAAGGAAACGTACACAGGGCGCGCCGATGCGCTCGCTGTTTCTGTGAAAAATGCGTCAAGGAGCCTCGGCTAAACGCTGCTTGGCAACTTTGGCTTTCCCGATGGAGTACTTACTTGATTAGGATCCCCGGATAATTTCAGAAGCAGGCAGACGTACAGGACGCTGGATAGAGCGGAGGGTGGAGGGTGAACGCAGTTAGCGAAAGAGAAGAAGTTTCTCGAGAGCGAGTTAAAGAGTTTGTACGAGCGCGATGAGAAAATGATAGAACGAAAATCTGCCGTAAACGAAACTGACCGACGCTGCAGATCGTAAATAACGAGAGATAAAATGGGAGTAAATACCGCGAGGTGGAGGTGGCACTATTTTTCGGTATTGCTGTGTTCGTTGAAAAACTCTGTACGTTTCTGCCAAGAATTGCTGAGGATGAAAAGTTTAAGTAGATCTATCCACGTATGGCCAGACAAGCCGGATTAAAAGCACTAAACTTTCTTAATGATTCTCTAATTACTATGTTTTAGTCGAGCAAGGAATTATACAGAGCACTGTGCCAAGTAAACCGCGCGAGTTTAAGTCTAAGTAGATCTGTCTATACGTAGCCAGACAAAAGAATCTAAGACCATCAGTTTCCTAATAACTTTACTGTTGAATTTGAATAGAATTCGAAGGAAATTTTCTAGAGCATAGAGAGCCAAGCGAAGTATACGTACGTGCCAACTAATTCTACGGAAGTACTTTAGACAATTATCGCACAAACTGTACCAAGCAATTAACCCAAACTACGGTAAGCAACAGTTACTCTACCTCAAATTCTCATTGCGCATTCGCTTCGTCGTTCTATTTTACTTACGTACAACCCTGAAGGCGTTCCGCGGGCAAGACCGCGATAAACCCCTCCCGGACTCACCCTCGACCTTTGCGATACCACCACCAGTCACTGGAACCCTTTCGCGGGGGCTGAGGGTGCGGGTAACCAGGTTTGCGTGCAAGGCAGCCAAGGGGGGCCCCTACTTAAGCGCAGCCAGCAATTTAATTTCGCTGGAACAGAGTGCGGAACTGGACTATGAGGGGGGTGGGAAAGGGAGAGGGCAAAGGGGAGGGGGTGGAGGCTTGAACGTCGACCACCGCATTATTGCGCTGCCCGCAACACAATGTACCCGCGTACCGCTTTTTCGACGCAGCTCGCGCGTACATCGCGAACACTCGCGACTAAACTGTGCGTCATTCCCTTTGAGATAGCACCTGCGGGGATTGCGACCTGGTTCGTCGGCTCGCTCTGTGCTATTAAGCGGTGGAATTCGACGGAGAACAACGGGACGAATCAGCTTCGAGCGAAAAGGGTCAGAGGCGAACGCACGCTGTCAACGAAAATAGGAAATGGGAAGTCATTGGGTCCCTCTTCTTACGCGTTTTAGTACAAAGGGTGGGAGGACGACCTTGATCGAACATGATTGCCTCGTTCCAATATTCCGTTTCATGGCTGTTCTGTCATCAGTGCCCGCTTCGAAACGTTTTGAGCTTTGACCTTCGTTTATCGATGAGTGGATCGAAAGTGATGGGAGATGCCGACGAAAAATTTGAAAAGAAATGTCACTGCGCTGTCAATTGTCAATTACCTCTTTTGTTCCTTTAATATCAATTTATTAAACGCTACTCCAATTGAGAGGTGACCTCTGTCAGGTAAAAAGGTTGGCGCTCCTTTCAACAGGATCTAGCCAATTTAATAACTGGCTTTCGTCCAACACGAATGAAAAACAAGGTCCCTTCAAATTTACAACTTCCGCCCGGGAGGCTGCGCGAAATTAAAAATAGGAGTGCGAAATGAAAATCGTGACGTCGGCTCTCCATTTTGAGCGATGGGAGTTCACTGGACAGTAGCGTTTTCATTCGACGTTCAATCTTCGCGCGCTCGCAGTGCCTTAAATCGTGCGAGATCGACGGTTCGATGAATTAGTAAAATTGCGCGGAGCATAAAGGACCACGAGATGGAATGGAAACGATGATGAAAATATACGAATGTAGCATTTTTCGAGTCTAAATCGAGCTCATCCGCGGTTATTCAAGCCTGGAGAACGTCGAACTGCCCTAGACTTCATATTCTCTGAAGCGTGAGACGCGAAGAGACCAAGGCTTGAATCCCCTTTGCCAGCTACCCTTCCTTCGTATCGTCAGGGCTACAGGCTTCTCGTCAGCCCCGGCTGCAACTTTTCAATAGCGCCAGACATACGGTCAACATCGGTCTTTGTTTCGACGAGGGTCGTTCACGTGCCGCTTTCTTTCACTCTCTTCCTTGGCCGTTTCTCGTGAACGTTGGCATTGTCGCACGGATGGGGGTCGTCGTTCCACGATAAAAACTAAGCAAGCTACTCAAACTCCTTTCAGTCGAGCCTCTCCCTCGCGGTGAAATCGATCGAACTCGGCTCGAATTTTTAATGGAATTACCGCTGATTTGATACAGTGGCTCTCCCGTTGATGAATGCCAATTGCCAATTTATTAATGGATTTACAAAGTGACGGTAACATCATCGCTGGACAAACAGTCGGGATACATCGTTGGATAAATGGACCAGTGTAACTATCAAGTAGTTACACCTGCACGTAATCAAACGTATAGCGAGTTGGCTTTATAATTGACTCGTACTACTGCCGATACATTTCGCACCAGTTTACCGTAACTAAACACGTTGCTTTTATCAACAAACGTGCTCGTTTGAATTTATATTAATAATATTTTCATCGCAAACATCTCGTACATGAGTAATCGCATTCGAAATTCGTTGTGTACAGTAGGCTACACTCGTTCAACAACAATTCTCGCACCGCGGCAACGCGACTGAGAAGTTTCTCGTTTCCCCAAAACATCGAAATTTTAATCGAGAGCCGATCGTTGCAGCAGATCGACACATTTTCTCGTTACATTCCACCGCGTGTTTCGCGTACGAATCGACACGTGTCGCGATTCGCGATGGCCTGAGCGCGAGCCAGCGCCGCCGAGGAACCCGCGACAATGGCGGAAGAAGCATTAGCGGGGCCGTCATATCCGGTGGAATGTTCCATCATGGCCAACGTTCACTGTCGCAAGGTTAATTCTCCCTGGGCGTCGCGCACCTATCTCGCCTCGCTCCCGCGACCGTAAATCGTTGACAGACTTCGGCGGGAACAATGCCATCGTCCTCCCACGCCCATTTCAACCCCCTGCCGATTCCCTCCACCCTTCGTCGCGTCCTTCGTCGCTCGGAGCTCTGCCTGCCAGCCAGACGAGACGACGATAAGGGGAACAAAGACTGCGACGGACCTTGAACGAAAGGAGAGAGTTCACACAGCCGTCTGGAACGTTTCCCTTCGACGTTTGTTTGCCGAACGTCGAGGCCGGAGTGCTAATATTATAGACAAGCTACCGTCGTCGACAGTTATCGGGTTCGACGGTGTGTAACTGTGCGCGTCGGGGGTAAGAAAGAACGAGTTGGGATTCCTTGGTAACAATCGGAATATATTTATTTTCTAGCAACGAAAATTAATAATTAATAATTCAATAGTCCAGTGGAAACATCGGTGTTCGAAGTGACATAAGAAATATATGATACATGTCAGATGTATTTGTATATCAGTCCAACAAATTAATTAACCCTATCAGCTCGAGAGGCGACTCTCAGATGCCACAACGTTTCATACGACCGACTCGAGTTCTTCATCGACTGATTTTATCTTTTTGAAGCCCTGCGAAAATGAATTTCAATAGTAAAATTAGCTCGAGCGAACACGAAATCGACTTTCAACTGTCGAAAAACCGAAATCAGATTAGATAAAGGAAATGATGTACACGACCGAAATGGTAGTCGAGTACAAAGGGTTGAATGCAGACAATCGTGTTCCCTCGAGTAATAAACGTCGACGATTAAGCCGACAGATTTAAGTCTTCCGATTTGTCGTCGCGGAATTTAATCGAAACCCCGCGACAGGCTCTCTTCGTGTGTTCCACCTGTGACACAGTTTGCGGATCGCGTTCCCCGTCTGTACACTTTCTTCATTTACCTACTCGCTTTGCCCGGGAGTAAAGTTTCTGAGGGGATACCGTTCTTTGCGCAGGGATGGCGGACAGTGGCAGGAGGCATCCGGTGTTGCTGTACATCCACGGGGAAAGTTACGACTGGGGTAGCGGAAATCCGTACGACGGCAGCGTGCTGGCCAGCTACACCGACCAAGTGATCGTGACGATGAACTACCGGCTGGGTGTGCTCGGCTTCCTGAACGCCAACGTGGCGCCCCAGACGAAGGCGAGGGTTGCGAACTACGGGCTGATGGATCAGATCGCGGCGCTCCAGTGGGTCAAAGAGCACATCGCCCTGTTTGGCGGCGATCCCAACAATGTGACGCTGATGGGCCAAGGGACCGGTGCCGCCTGCGTTCATTTTCTCGCCATCAGCCCGACGGTCGTGCGTGGTGAGTATCGATCTCTTCCCGCTGAAAATATGTTCATCCTGTCCCCTGTCCCGGCGGCTGTCCCGTTTCGACGGATTCCAAACAGAAAATTGTATCGACCGTTCCTGACACCGGAATCCTCGAGCCCGTCAAAACGATGGGTCTTCGTAGCTCGCGGAATAAATTCTGAAGAATCTCTCGAAAGTTCAAAGGTCAATAGAAACCGAACTCACCTGGGAAACCTTTCATTTCGTCTCTCGTCCGCCTCTCGTATTCCCGAGTTTGAGGTTCGTTCGAGCAATCTCGAGGAATCGAAGAACTTTCGAAAGTTCCCACGTAATATGATAAAAATCTGGATGTTATTAAAGGCGCGAGGTTATTTTCGTCTCCTCTCCCCCCGCGGTTCCCATTAAATCGCGTTCGCCGTTGTCTCGTTCGGGAATTTATTCGCGCGTCATTGTTTAACGATCGAGCCACGGATACTATCGTCGAACGTGGCGAACGAACGCGGAAAAATCGTTATACCATTAGTAATGAAACGGTAGGCGGTCGTCGAGTCTCTCTTCTTCTCCAACAGTGAAAACCAATACTTCTTGGTGATTCCTTCGATCGTGAAACGAAGCGCTAACGAGACTCTCGAGAGAATTCGAAAGGAAACGAGCTTATGTGTGTCGAGACGCGACTTCAAAAATCGATTGCATAGAACGCCCGTTCGAGGCTTTCGATGCATTATAGGGGAAAGTAGCGAAGAATGTCGGTATTATTTCACGAATAATTCTAATAAATTTCCGTAGAATGAAACGACCGACTGACTATTGACAGACTCGTACTACTCTCTGTATTTCAAACATTGAATTCCATTGTTCCTTACGTTCATAAAAGTATTTTTCAAAGAAATACCAAGTTCTAGCCGCACGTCTCTCTAACACTCCCCTAGTCGCTATAATTCTCTTTTAATTCAATTTCCCGTATTTCCTCTAAAGAAACCGTCTTTTAAATGAAAAATCAAACTTAAAAATACTGTTACTTTGATAACGGCTGCTTCACGGCATCCACTCTCATTCCTTTGAAGATTTTCAAAATATCTCGACGATGAAAGGGGGTAAAGAGGATAATAAGCGGCGGAAGCGGGTAAACAAAGAGATAAAGTAGCATAGAGGGTGGTAAAAAAATCATCAAAAAGGGGCTAAAGATCCATCATATTCTTTGAAGCACGCTTATTCGGGAAAGAGATGAAAGGGGGGTTAAAATGCATTCAAAAAACCGGGCGCGGGGCGGATTCCAGTTACCGTGCGGAAACCAAAGTTTTCGCGGGATTTCTTTCACACCCGGGCGTTCTTCTTCATCCGGCGGTGAAACGAGGAATGGCCGTGATGGATAATGCGTAACAGCCAGAAAAGTAGAATACGAAAGGAGGAGAAATCCCCGCGATATTATGCGGCCTGAAATATCGTTCCTCCCCTCTGACGATGGCCGCGAACGTCGCTACGCGCCATTGGAAAATACTTTCCGCGTTTATGAGGCCGCGGAGCGTCCGCGGGCTGACCCTGTGTTTCTTCCGCCCCGTTCTTTCCCCCTCGTTTCTTGCCCGTCCGTTGGTTCGAGTCAGCCCGTCAGTCTGGAATTTCTCGCTTAGCTCCGTCGATTCCCGACCGATATTGCACCGACGGTTACGTCGATGGGGCTTCCCGAGGTACACACCCGCGCGCACCCACACAGCCCGTTGGAAATTGCCAGTATAAATCTGTCTTGATAAATCGTCGGCCACGAAGGCGGCGGGGGAGCCAACGGAAGACGTATTAATTGAGGCAACAGCTTTAGAAGTTAACGAACCAGCTTTGTTCTTCCGATTGGATCGTTCGACCGACAGGGGCTTCGGGGCGTTTGTAGCTTTTAAGGTTTAACGTTGTCCGATCACGTTCTCCGCCATTGCTTAGATTGCATTTAAAACG
Organism: Xylocopa violacea; assembly: GCA_963969225.1. Taxonomy (NCBI): domain Eukaryota; kingdom Metazoa; phylum Arthropoda; class Insecta; order Hymenoptera; family Apidae; genus Xylocopa; species Xylocopa violacea. Next base: position 31,659,697 of record CAXAJV010000002.1, on the reverse strand, counting down.
ACGGGCGGTAGGATGGATGGGACATTTTAACGAGAGAGTTCGCCCCCGTCGAACGTCTTCGAGCTTCCACCGTGATTCGTGAAACCGCGCCGGGAGATTTCGCGACGGGATTTTTCTCGCTTCGTCTTGGGCGAAATTTTCGAGAATTTTCAAGGGAGACAGAGATTCGACGCGGTGCCGTTTACCTGGCAAACAACGGTCGGTCGATGGACGCGAGATGCAACGATCCACGCTCGTCAACAATGCATTCTCTTTGAAGATTTCTAAAGTTTCTCATTCTCGAAACCGGGACGAGAACGGAATGGTCGGTCGATTATCCTCGCTACGTGACAATCGTCGGAAAAGAGCATCCGGTGCGCTTGTTATTCCTTCGATACCGTTCCTTCTGATGTAATTTCCTTCCGCTTTGTTCTGGCCCTGGCACGTCGCCTCCGTGACTTTGATCCACGCAGTTCCGCTGTAAAAAAAAAAGATTTCCATCGGAAGCTAACGCTCTACGCATCGTCGCGAAATAATAGTAATTCCAAGGGAGAATTAATTAATTCCATAGAATCAACGTCGAAATTCCCCCGTCCCTTACATGGAAGCGTACACTTCATGCATACTCATCGCAGCTGCGAAAACATCCGTCGCGTCGTACAGAAACTAATTAATTTTCTACCCTAGCGGAGGCTTCTTTCTCGGCAGACTTTGCAAAGACAGGCGAACAACGGCCTGGAAACTTTCGACTGAACTTTCCCGAGACGAAAACGTTATTACGAGACGCAGGACTCGTTCTTGTTCCTCGTACCAATTCGTCGCGTAACGAAGGAATCATATAGCGAATACGCAAGCCGTCCTCTAAAAAAAAGAATAATATAAATAAAATCGGAAGATGTGAAATCTAAAACAGGAGAGTTCGAAACCTGGTAGCCTCTCAATTAAAATTCAATAGTACTAACCTAAAATTTCGAGAGCTCGTTAAATTGGAGCTACATCGGTTCCTCCTTTAATAGACAGGAGTAGACTATCGTGTACTCGCTGAAGAAGGCGCCCTTGTTTTCTTGGTGAGGGGAAAAACGGAAACGAGCCCCTCTTTGAAACTGCCTGCGTTCGCCCAAACTCTCCTTTATAACGACGGTTGTTAAAAGAAACTCATTTAATGTATCCACGATCGACGGCGGGAAACGACGTTTCCTCAATTATTTCCAATATTTCCCTAACAAAAATGCTGCCTACAAAGGAGAACCAGAAAGGAAAACAGTTTGCGTTTCTGCTGAAAGTTTCGTGTAAGCACTTGGAGAACAAACAAGCTAGTTCTATTTGCTAGAACCGCACCGTCACAAAAAAAATATACAGAACGCGATACCGCGAATCGACGGTCGCTTATGTTTATGTTCGTGAACGATGTTTTGGACGGAGCGTAGTTGCTCGGCGATCGCTTACAGCAGTTAGTCTCAAGGAGAGAGTCGACAGAGGTGGTTCGCAGGTATTTGTAGTGCGCGTTTCGGTTGAACGAAATAAATCTTTCTCTCTTTTAACGCAAATCCCTATAAAAATACATTCCTTCTACATTTTTATAGCTTCCATAGCATCGATTACGTTCGTAACAGTCAATATTGAACTTCAGTTAAGCGAATAGACACTTCGTTAAATACATTTACCCAATTGCCTTCTGTTACCAGGTTTGTTCAAAAGGGCCATTCTATTATCGGGTAGCGCCCTGTCGTCGTGGGCGGTGGTCGAAGACCCCGTCTCCTACGCGTTGAAGCTAGCCAAGACTGTCAATTGCTCAATCCCCGACGATCTGCTGAAAGACAACGAGCTGATCGTCGACTGTCTCCGGGAACGAAGTCTGGAAGAGTTGATGCAGGTCGACATCCAACCTCCGACGTTTCTGAGCGCGTTTGGACCCAGCGTCGACGGCGTTGTCATTAAGCCAGACTTCCAGAAAGACTTGCTGTCGTACATGGGTCCGGAGTTCCAAGGATTCGGGTAAGAATCGCGGGTTTCCGTTTCGAACAAGAAATTAGCTAACAACGAAAGATTGGAGAGAGGATCGATACCGGTGAAACGAAACTCGCGTATCATTCTTCCACGTCTGAGAACTTTATCGAGGCTCTCCTCATTAGATGTAAAGCAGATGCAGAGCCAGCTCAATCCACCGTAGACGTTAATACGGTTCATTAACGGGGCTGTAAATGACCCGAGCTTGTTCTGCAGTGTCCATTAGCATATTCGGTCCCTGGGCGTTGTAACTGTATTGCAATACGAGCCTGGGGGGTAATAATTTTTTGCGGACATTAACGCGAATGATAGACGAGCGACGTCAGTGTTTCGTTCGAGCGTGTAATTTTTAACATTCGTCAAAGGACGGTAGTCGGAATAAAATTAACTATGTTATTTACTTTCCAAACAAAATGTGGATTAAGTAGAGAAACGAGGAAATTACGTGCGCCACTGCGATGAACGTTTTCGAAATTCGTTTCGTTTCAGTCCACTGCCAAAAAAAGCCGAACACGGTGCTCCCATCACGAGTAACAACAAGTACGATCTGCTGTTTGGCGTGACGACCAGCGAAGCGCTATGGAAATTCGCAGAGAAGGACGTGCAACAGGGATTCGAGGGCGAGAGGAGAGACAGGATCATCAGGACATACGTGAGGAACGCGTACGTCTATCATCTCACCGAAATATTCTACACGGTAAGTGTGCATACATCATAGATTAGAATCGGTCACGCTAATAATTGTCACGCTCGTTCGGTATTTCCATAAGAATCGTCCTTCTTTACGCGAAATTAATAATCGTTGAGCACTGGAGCGGATTTTTCTTTTAACTAATCACACAGCGCTCGACAGTTATCCATTAAATTCATCGACTGTAATCACGTAATGAACAAGTGCTTCGATGAAATTACGATCAGAAAAAGAGTGACGGTGGAAAGAGGTCGTTAAAAAACGTCGTAAACGTTGCTCGCACGCGAACGAGCGTTCTGCAGTGGCAACCGGCTAGTACGTTTTTCATAAATTTCGATAAGCCAGCCGATTCCGAAGATTATTTCGCGGCCGTTCCGCGCGCGTTTTCATAATGCTCTCTGGGAATAATTGGTCGCATATTCCTGGCGAAACCACTCGGCCATCCGCTGTCTAAAAATGTATATCGCGCATATGTGTCTAATTATCCATAATCGTAAAGCGTTATCTAACTGCGAACTGCCCGTTAATTGCCCGGCCATTTTGGTACCAAGTGACGGGTGGTCGAGTGTCGAATTCAGCCCAGGAAAATTGTACGGTTTTCAGTCTCGATATTTTAACTATTTTCCGCTCTATTTTTGTTCGCCAACAAATGGAGCAGAATAAATCGGAACTGTGAATTGAATCGATTCTCGCGTTGAATTTCTTTATTAATATTTGTCTTCCTATTGTTCTTTTATTATTTTTCTTTTTTTTTTTTAGAGCGCTGCAATGCGAAAGAATAAAGTGTTATTAAAAAAGAGGGATAATATTTCGTTCGACTTTGATATAACCGCGAAAGTGTTTCCGAATTGGTCGGAAAAGTTATGATTTTGATGAAAACGATGAAAATCCTCGTGTTTCCTCGAGTTGCACACGGTGCGGTGAAGAGAGAGAGAGAGAGAGGAAAAATGAGAAGTTCCTAACAACGAAAACGGGATATGCACCGCAAAAACCGGTTGTTACGCGGTACCGAACATTTTTTTCTCGACTCGAAAAAACCGTCGGCGATATTCGTCGGTTATTAATGAAACAGAAGGAAACGAGCTTCCATTTGTTCCGTTCTGTCGAAAATATCTTTCTGCTTGCGTTTCAATTTGCATGATTCGCGTGCTGTTAAATGCTCCATAAAAACACATGGCAGTACTAAATATGCCAGTCAAACCTTTTGACGGGATTTAAAAAACACGGTATTTAAAATTCGAATTCCGCTAAAATAAAAAATAAACGCTTTTCGCCTCTGTCTCCGGTGAAGGACCCGAGAGATATTTTAAAATCAGCCATTTCTATGTCATTTTATCGTGAACGTGAACTACTTCACTTGAAACTATCAAGTTTAGTCGAAGTAGTTAATCTCATTATACTACGAAGGGTTAAATTATTGATTGGGGTAGGTTAGGTTCGATTACGTTAGATTGGGTTAGATTAGGCTACATTATATCCCAATCAAAATCAAAATCTAATTATAAGCTGCTTAGGTTAGACAATATTCCCAATATCTACGATTCGTGACATTTCTATTTCGTCTTATTCTCTGTCCGCCAATTAAATCAGGTGGTGAACGAGTATACAGACTGGGAGCGCACGGTTCAACACCCTGTGAACACGAAGGACGCCTGCGTCCAGGCGTTAAGCGACGCCCAATTCGTGGCGCCGTTGGTGCAGACCGGTGACCTGTTCACCTTGCGACACACCAAAAAACCAAACAATCCTCATATCGCGCCGGTGCCAGAAAGCGAGAAGGAACCACTGCCTAAGACGTACTTCTACGTGTTCGACTACCAGATGAAAGACGGCGATTATCCGCAGGTAAGTGATTGTTCACGGACATTTTCAAAAGATCAACGATTCCGCGAAAAATGGAATTACGCGAAAGTTGAACGAAAGTGGCACTAGAGGAACGCGGACTTGTAAGGAACGCGCTCAGCTTAGACCTTAATTTTCAATATCTCTCCCGTTTCACGGGGAACGCACCCTGAAAGAATAAGTAACAACGTTCCCGACATGAGAACGCGCTAAGAAATTGTTTTTGCCGACGGATCGAGGGAAGGCACGATCCTGAAAGCGGGACGAAACTAAACGGTATGGTTCATGAATAGCAACGAGGCTCCTTAGAAGGTTCATTATTCTTCAGCCGTGGGACTCTCGTGAAATTCACCGGAATTTATCTGACGGTATTTTTCGCCGAGCGTTATTGGCGAACCATCAACGGTGGACCCAACAACTCATCGATATCACCCGTATTCGGTTATAAACTATTTAACAGGCTATTACAAAGCGCGCGGGATTTTATGGGATAATTAGATTCAAAACACATCTGCGCGCGCAGTTCGTTCCCGCGTGCCCTGGATAAATTAAACCCGCGAAACACCGTTAATAACCCGATTGCCACGGTTATACTGTACAGGCTCGTTTTATCTAGCGATCTACGCGGTGTCGGATAAATTCACGTCAATTGATCCAGCAGGATAATCGTCAGTGCGTAAATCGTACGCATGCAGGGACAGAGAAACGAGGATGATTTCAGACTTCAAATTAGAATATGTGGTGATGAAGATTCTTTCTCTATTCTTTTATCTCTTGATTCTTACATTTTTCTCGCTCGAAATGATGCGATGGTCTCAAGAATTTTACTATATTATTTAATTTTCACGCGCTGAAACACGAAACCACGTGAGAAATTCCATCAGGTTCCCGTTCGTTACGAGAACTCACTGGATAGATATTTCAATTCCAGTAATTGTATCGGACGCAAAAGAAATGGCGCTGCATTGCACACAGGGGTTGAAATTTCGGAGCGCCATCGCGCGTGTAACTTACGTCGCTTCGAAATTTAATATGCCGCGCCCAGCGAAAGAATCCAGCAAATTATCGCGCTCGCTCGTTCGTTTCATTCCACGAGATATGAAAAAAATCCCTATTCTCTCGCCAAGCAGTCGTAGCTGGGACGAGATAAAGCCACGGGAGATGGCGACGATGGACGATGAAATGGCCCCGCGAGCCTGGGATTTTATCACGAGAAACAGATCCCGCGGGTAACGGATACCTTGGGAGCGTGGTTAACGTATATGGTTAAAGAACATTTGTCGAGGGTATTCTTTCCAAGGGATAACCTTGCTTTCTCGAGCAATTCTCACGAAAATCATATTTTCCTTCCATAGTTTGTGGATGAACAAATACCCGAGCCTCTATTTGCTAAATTCAACAGACGTTGTACAACTCTATAGATACGTCGTTGAAATATTAAATATTATACAAATAAATGAATCTAAATGCATATAACCTAATTGCAGCATCAATATTTTGTAATGAAATGAGCCTGCATGCGTTTTAAATGCAAATGAAGTTCATAAAAGCGAACCGTTTTCGATGGACAATCTGTATATCGGATTAATACCTTGTTTATCATACAGTGGACGCTTCGCTTCGCTGTAGAAAAAATGAACGATTTCGATTTTAATTTTGATTTCATTTCCTTGTGAAATAAAACAACATATCGCGATTAACAACGCGAATAAATAATAATATCAATTTTATAAGGAATTGGTTGCTTGTCGTCGTTTAAAAAATTTTATCGTGTATATTTTACTCGATTTTCTTAATTACATAAAGGAGGACCAATTATTCCTTCCGTGTCTGGTGCACTTCTGAAACGTTCGCATTGTTAACGTTTCTTGGCACGATCCAATCGTGCTTGGCGTGCTTCAGTAATTTGTCCAGTTAAAGATACGCTCTCTTTGTTTAATAAATTGCTCCAACATGTAACGGAATTTAATGGAAGCTGGGTTCATTTATCGAGCTCGACTGCAAAATTATTGTCTGCGACGAGCGAGTGGTAATGAACAAGCATGAACTAACTGTGAAAATAATTATTGTTTTCTAATTGGCACTTTCGTTTCATAAACAGCGATCTCACTACTACATAATCATTGTTTGTCTGTGAATTCAATCACGATCAAATTACGAGATCAAACCCGCGTCTGTAGAAATAACTGTTTTATACAGGGTGAGGTATTTAAAACTGGTAACTTGGCAACTTGGAGCGTTAATTTTTCCCTTCCTTATAGCATTATATTCTTCGAACTCATCGTAAATTATCTAATAATACCTTCGATAATATCATCATAAAGTTTCAGACTCAGACGAGAAGTTTGAGCATCGCATTAAAGTCAAGTAACTGAAGTTCTCAGAAGAATTATTTTTTTTCCTCCTTCCGCTAATTCTCTACTTACAGAGCAACGCGAACGATGCTAACGAATACTAGGTGTGTTAAAGCGAAGGTTGGCAATGATACAAAAGGTTTCTGGTGTCCGGTAAATCACACGGTGCGAGTGACTGTTGCAATTTCCGATTTAACGTTGATTCCAATCCTGGATGGCCGTTTCACTGTTTCGCGTTCTACATGCAACACCATGAAGTAAGACATCGACATTTGAACGATCTTGAATGGAAAATATTGCCAGATCAACAATACACTAACGCACAGTACGAATCGACTTCGGATCTATCGTCACGCGTGTCCATCAGTTGCGACTTTCTAACGTGAAAAATGGGACTTCTCGAATACTATTTGCCAATCATTCTACACGAACCAAATATTTTTTCTAACTTTATATCGTCTGTTTCAACTAAGAAAGTATCACAGAGGTTTTGTATACGAAAAAGACTCGCATAGATTGTACTCAATGAACAGATTTCGTTCATTTGTGGATTGAAAGAGAAATCGACTCGCGAGATTCGCGTAAATTGGTCCTTTCTTGGAAATAGATATTATATACGTGACTAGTATTGAATATTACTATAGCGAAGGTTTCCACTGACATGTCGATAAGATTAGCGGCGAATAAACGACTTGAATTTTTGCATCCAAAGTGGTTCCATTTACTCGCTCTGGAATATTTATTCGCGTATAAATTGGACCGTTATTTAAATTCATAGATTACTCTCTAGTTTTTCTAATTCCATGTTGCGGAAAATTGTACGCAGAAACGAAAAAGTGACGTGTTTTTTTGTAAATATTGAAAACAGTGCACTAGTTTAATTGATCGGTATTTCAGCGAATATCGTATTCATCGTGTGGGCATTTAACGGCTGTGTTGTTATTGTTTAAATTATTGTCGTCATTATTAGCATCATAAATGTGAAACAATGCAAATGTTTCTCAATATAAATTACGAAATATGTTGATCAAGCTTCATCGCCGCTCCGTTAATCACCGACGTGTGTAGTTATTAAACAATTATGCAAAAGATCGACTGAAATGACCGAGTGGGAAACAAAAATGTAGAAAATACAATATTTAACTGCCAAAAAATATAAGAAACCCACTTGCTTTAAATTACCTGTTATCGTGGCATTCAACATTAACAAAACAATTAGCCAGCTTGCTTTACGCACGTAACCTTCCTTAATTCCAATATCTCTCCATTATTACCAACTTGTCTCTAACTCAGAGCTCATACTACACGTATTTAATATACTCAAAGAGCTGTCTCAGGTGCAACTTTAATCGAATTAAATAGTTAATGAAAAACAATGTCTGCACGAGAGCATGCACCATTTCCCCGTTATCACAGAAAATGCAATGCTTCATCAGAATCCCAATTATAACTACAATTACCATGAACGTGTCAACGTAAGTGTCCAAATTGCATTCTGTCTTAACGAGCTTGGCAACTCGCAAGGATAACCTATTCATCCACAAAAATCTATATAATGTTAGATTTGACGATTGATCGAGATTAGTAATTGGTGTATGACATAAAATACGATGAAAAAAAAAAAAATAAAATTATGCGCGTATACCAACCTCAAACGATAGAGGAAGACGAGCCATTCAATCTCCTTTTTGTTTCGTCTCGATAGCTCAATCCGTTCTCGAGATACAGCGCTTTGAAGTTGAGCGTAGTGACGCATTGATTATGAATGAACGACCGACCCAGTGACCTACATTCAATGCGGAAGTCGTAGTAAACGTAGTAATAGTAACGGTACTAGGAGTAGTAGTAGTAAAAAGACGCTGATTCAAGTCTGTCACTGACCACGCACAAATAGCGCGCTTGGGATAGGTCAGTGGCGATGTGCGAGCGAGAGTACCGAGTGCGCGACGAGGACCGCGATATCGAGACAGTCAAAATTACGAGTCTCTTTACACGACGATATCTTCGGAACGGAAAGTCCGATCGAGATAAAACGGGAAGCATTTTAAAGAGGAAGCTTCCACGATGCTAAGGATCATAGTTTGGTTCAAATACCTTGAGCAGTTTCGCGGAGGGAGTGGAATAAAGTTTTGGTAATCTGAATGCTATTTTTTGTCTCTTGAGATGCATGTTTGAATGAATGAACGCAATTTTTTAATAGTTTTGTTAATTATTCTTAATTGTAGGGTGTAATAGATGTCTCTGATAATAGAATTTGGGAAATTTATGCGTAATAATGACAACTATTCTTTGAAAGGGTTTCGTAATCAATGGATCGAAAGGCTACAGAGCAATATGTTTTATAAAATTGTGTTATTGTGCTAGAATAACGATTATCGAAGAAGTTTATCACTCTTCGAAGTTTGTAGGTCGAGTGGAAAATATATCTAAGCGATCCTCGCCACTCGCAACTTTTTTTAAACCTTCCTCTTCGCATTTCTTCCTCTGAATTTTTCGGTTATTTAAGTAATAACGCATCCAATTATTTCAAGTGTCTATCAAGTTTCGTAACATTTTATATCTCGAATATGCTAGCTTTAGTGTGAGTAACCGTGAAAAATGTTATTCTATTCCCTCAGTTGCGTAGGGTTGTGTTTCTATAGCGATAGTGTGTTGTTGGCAACCACAGCTACTGTTACCTGGCTCGAAACACCAAGAGGGGGTTTTACATCGTTTAGTCGACTCCCAGCGTACAGGATTGATACATCTAAACATGTGTGCTACGCTGGTGTTTATTAAATACAAGTTTGAAAGCTCAGAAACATACGTTTGTTCTTATTTGCTGTTTCGTGGCTAAATAGAAAAACACAAGATTCGTATTATTGGCTTTAGTTTGCTGGAATTCAAATAAAAGGGAAGTTTTGCAGCGTTATTGACTAATGGTTGCCCAAGTGAGTACGCGAAAAATCCATTTGGTTATTAACGTTACGATGTACGTTACGCGTAGTTGTATTGTGCAACAATGATTCGCTACTTTTGTTGATTGCATTTACGAAAGGCTCTTGAATGGTTGCCGATACCAACGACAAAAGTAAATGGAACGAATACGATTCTGGAATCGTAATTAAACGTTGTGATTGCTGCGCGATGATCTGTGCATGGCTGGAAACAAACTTAACAATCAATCATATTGTTCAATTCACTGTTCATCGATGTTTTCGGGCAATTACATTTCAAATTAATTTCATTGGGAAGATTATCGAGTTTACAAGTACCGCGGATTGTACGAACAGCTAAAATTATGGTGTTTACTGTTTACGTGGATTGTACCATTTGTTGTGACTAGCGCAGCATTTAATGATGATTTCGTGCAGCAATGTATCCCTGTTTGGTGAACTGATGTATGTGAAATTTCTTTCACGTCAGTAGGAACAAAACAACCTGGCAACCGAGTATCCTAACAGAACGAGCAATCAATTCAATAGCGCTGAAAATCATTTTGACATAGCAAATGTTAAACCTAAAATAAAATTAATTCCAGTCAAACTACCGATTAATTATCTCCATGTAAATTTCAATGGAGCTTTTTTAATCATTTTGATGTCGCACGAGTGACGTTCAAAATCAGCTACGTCAAACAGTGCGTCAGTTCTTTGAAACCGATTGTAGCTCGTTCTGAAAAGATACTCATTCTGAAACGCTATATTAGATTTTCTCCCCTATTTTATATGTGGAAATTAAATTACTTTTTTAATTTTACGCACGTTTCGTGGCTTTGATTTGATAAATGGACAAGATGAATCGAAATGCGTAGTACGCATTTTATTTCAGACGCATTTAAATTAAATACAATTATAACCACAGACAATTAGTGCGCGCTCGCATGTGTACGCGTAGACGTGCCGATGAATATTAAAAAGAACTTACCAGAATTGTTTCGACGGTAGACGAATCTCACGTGTCCCAATTTGACCCATGAATGTTTGTTTCAGACTGTCCGTTCCATGCGCAACGGAATGTGGGCATTGTAATCGTGGTCAATAATTTGTAAACCGGTGGCGACCGCAATCGGTCGACCATTTAACAATATTCATCGTCACCGTTAGTGACGCTGAATAATTCGCGCATCTCGCGCGTATCATTAAATGTACATGTTGTGCATGCGCAAATATGATTAACATTTTAATTCGCGCACAAGCACGGAAATCTGAAATGTTGAAAGTCTAGAAACGGAAACTGGATTAGACGACACGTACGTATAAATTTGCGGTACGTAATGATACATTTTACGTAAAATGAACAGTTGAATGAATTGACGTTTAAAAATTCGATATTGTTTGAAGTAAGATTTTGACGAATATTGTAGACTTACGTTCCGTTTTCGTAAAGTTAGTGTATTTTACTAAAGAATGCTTTGAGGAGAACAAAGGGTTTCGGATGCGATGAGCGCACTGTGTATATAGTACAGGACGATCGATGAACGAAAAAGAAAATACACAAGTGCGTGTAAACTTGGCAATTTGTACAGCGAAATCAGTTTACAATGTTTCATCAAGCGAATAAACGAACCGGATTATAGCTACCAATAGCGTTTCAATGAAGCTAATCAGAAATGATACGTCGCGAAGGTTAATCCGTTTTTCACGTAGGATAACTTTTAGTTCCCTTCTTTTTTATTTAATTAAATTCGGCATATATCACGTTTTTTGAGTCCCGTTCAGATTAATTTCCTATAATTCCCTCAATTAGTAGGACCAGAAATCTATTACGCACAATATTTCAATACACTGAGAGCTGAATAAAAATAAATGGATATGAAATTCAATTTTGATATATTTCTAAAACTCTGGAATATAAATAATTCATTGGTCCAACGTGGAACGGAATTATTGGAATATGAAGAATTAAAATTTCGATTAGTCGCATAAAAGTTTTATAACGTGGACGGATATATTGAATTTCATCGTGCGATTAATTCACTCCGATATATGCCTCCGCGTTTACCCTTTACGATAGATTTTACCAGCTTTGTGACACAAGAGTGGCTCGTGACGCCTTGTTAACCACTCGATGAGAGCTCACTCGGCTATTCAACTTCCGGGAGCGACGTGTGCGTAAACTTTAAAGGTATGCGGAACACGTGCAGTACTATGACTGAAAATAACGCTGAACCGTATGGTAGCGGAATATGAAAATTGTTTAATTCGCCGAAAGAAAAAGGGCGAAACTTTCTGTCGCAATTTAAAGTGTACAGAAGAGCGCCGTTCAGAAATTTCACATAGCTGGCGGAGTTTACGGATTTAATAACTGAATTCAGAAAGCAAAATAATTTCACGATATTTAGCCCGTAAACTTCATAGGAAACTAGGTGTTAGCATCAGCTGCACAAATTAACTCATTGGCGCACGAATTAATTGAACCCAGTTATAATTAATCAAACGCGAACGCTGCTGCTGGTATTTATTCTGGAACGAAAAAGTGATCGTCAAAGACATTAACCAGATTAATAATAGTCGTTGGCGACAGTGAAATCTCAATATTATTATCGATATACAGAGCGCGACGCGAAAAAACTGCCACCGCAACTTTCGTATCGCGCGTTTAATTGGACGTTCAATTAAAACGGCGCGTCGCAGATTCCCCTAACAACGCGAAAATCTTCTTCCGATTACGCGAACTCGTGCATCTCGCGCGACACGCGCGATGCTCGCGTACCGCGAACGCGACAAGCATTGTGGTTACGAAGTACAACACGGTGCGTGACAAAATCGTACGTTGCTAGCGTGGAATGCCTACAATTAGGACGTAATTACATTTACGCAATATTCCCGGTTTAATTGGTCCACGGTATCGAGGTAATACCGTTCTACTTCACCATTCTGTTCACGATGATGCGGGCGCGAGTGTTGTCGAGTTGAACAAACGTCAAATCCCTGATTACTTTAGCACACTGCGTAAAGCCATAAAATAGGAGAAGCTGCATCGCATCGTCTCGAATTAGAAAGATCGTCGATGTTTTAATTGCGTTCGAGCTCTGCATTTCGATTCTATTATAAAACAACTTACCAACGTGAACGTTTTCATGGACGCAGATGAAACGCTCTTTATTTCGAACTTGTACGGTGTCACAAGTTAATCATACGTGAACTAGCTTGAAGGATTCACATGGCCACAAGTCACAGCAAATTAGAAACGGACGATGAGCTTCAAAGACACCTTCGATCAGTCATTCAGTGTCGTTTGGAAAATATTTCCCCTAAATTTCTCGCTCCAACCGAGGTGCATGACACAAGGTGTTAACACTTTGAATTTCTCTTTATTTCCACGGACCAGCGAATATACGACGTGCTGCGGTATTTTTCACGCGAACATCGGACGCAAATGATAGGTACACGTGTTTCCGAGAAAAGTTTTATAGAAACACCAGCCGCACAATTTACCATAATTGTTTTCTCCCCTTGTACGCGTGCGATAATGCCATACGCTTCGTATCGGTTTCCTGGCACACGCGACAATTATTATGGACAGCTGTCGCCTCTTTGACACTTGCTACGGGGTTGAATATTTTTTCTTGACAAAATATGTACAATGGTACTGTCTTTTCTTTTTTTCCTCTGAAGGTAGCGCGATATTTTATATATATAAATATCTTTGCAAAACGTTAAGTCGTAGATCGAGTTGTTTTGTATTGATAAGATGTTTCTGAATATTTGCTGTTTCAACATTAAACTAGTGTGACATCGGTCACTGACGTTTAACGTATTGAGTTGTGCCAATTTTATCTTCGGTTTTGTACAATTGTCAATTTTGATCGAGTTTAAAAGTTAATTAATAAAAATTTTATTGTGCAGAGGGACAGATATGTGTTTCGAGGAATGACACGATGACAAAGAGACAAGATCATTTTATCATTGCATTATTAATTATAGCGGAAATAAGAATAATATTCTATTTAAATATAAATATCTGCTTGCTATATTACGGATTGAGACATCGATGTCGCAGTATAATTCGCAGTTCAGAGGTCAAAAGTATGAGTGAAACGATACCTTAAAGACTAACGTCAATCGTATTCTCATATTTGCAGGGTTAACATCATCGTGAAACAAGAAAAAGAAAATTGCAGGATCTAAAAGTCAGAGAATTTTTGTGTGAAACATTAAGTAGTTTATACATAAAAAAATTATTATGAATCGTCATATGTGTACCTTACTGCACGTTTCAAACGACATATTAAAAAATCCAGAAACGCCAAAGTAGTAAGATTTTGAAACATTTTGTATAACGAATAGGAAAGACTTTTGAATGCTGGGCGATGCCTCATACCAGTGAGCATTGCATCTAATTAAAAGAAAATTTAAAAGATCTTTATTTCAACCTCAAATTTTAAACCTTTGAATATTTATTACATCATTAAATTAACGTAAAACCAACAAAAGATTAATTGTGCAATTTGCATTCTAAATTGTTTTTTTCAAGTTGCTGGAAATAAACGTTAAAGTCTTTCTAAATGCGAAAGATTGATTTACAGGGTGGTAACTATTATTTTTAAAGCAACAAAAAATAATGCGAGTATACTATTTCGCTTTCTAAAATAGCTTCATTCCTTTTTTACTATCTCTGGCCGAACACCTCGTATATCTCCGTATTTAACGTAAGATATCACGGATAAATGTAGTATAATTAATATAAAATTTGCTTACGCGCTTTGGAACAGAAGCTGGCCACCATCCGCCAGCTTCTCCAGAGGGAACACTCTTGCGAACAGAATAACGAAAGTGATGATACCATCCGTCATAAAGATAATTAAAAGCGCGATTCCGTTTAGTTTGAAACATTTGATCACCTGTAAACAATTTAAATTTAAAATGAAGCGTATGTGCAAAAATACATTGTTATCAAAACGCTTGATAACGGTGATTAACACCGTTTCATATCGACCTGGTAAAGGTTACTGGTGAACATGATTATAAACATGAAATGTTGCAGAAACATGGTAGTAGTGTAACACGAGTCGAGACGATCGATATACCTTTTGGACGCATACGAATTATACATTTAATTAACGGTATAATTGATTACGATAATCGATCTTGTAGGTGTTATGAAATAAAATGCAATACAAACTCCGTGCACTTCCAGTGATACCTGACCACGTTTGCGAATCGAGCACGAACCAGGTAGTTTCTGTCTGACGCGTTCATCAGTTGGATATTATCAAATAAGTGTTCGAGCCTGGAACTATACATATAATACATCGAATAAACACGCTGCATTGGGCCAATAATCTTGTTCCATCCATTAATCCAGAAACAAAATAACTGATCTTCACCTCATCACTCCCAACATACCACAAGCGTGATATATAAGGGTCATGTAGATCGAATCAAAGGCTACCATAACAATGATCACAATTAGCGAATTGGCTGGGAAAGCGATTATAAAGAGACTCCATTCGATTGAGTTCATGTTCTGAGCTACAGTTGGAAACGTTTGCTTAGCATGTTCATTGAGTGAGACGAATTGTTCCTGAAAAACTGCTGCGATAATCACGAACACGGTCAGTAAACATACGCTGAAGATTGTGAACCCTGCAGATGAGAAACATATGAACACGAGCGACATTACGATACCTGCGACACGATCGTACTCGTACAGCTTACCTGAGTATAAAGTTACATAAGAACAGCCGTCGTAGGTATATTTTTTCAATACATTCAGATCGTCCGTGCATTTCAGTTCGACCCAATCTCGACTGATACACAAGAATAACATTTTTATCTGGAAATATACCGACTGAAGCAGTGAATAATACGAGTTGAATGAAAATTACGAAGGATCGATCGATTTACCGTATCGTAATATGGAAGGCACGAGAGATACATCGTTTCCGCCATAATCCATGTCAGTATAACAGTTAAGATCGAAAGGACGCTATCAACATCTTTGCTTGCGATTATCAGCAACCATATCTGTGGAAAACACAGTGATTTCAGTGAAAGGTAGGCGTCTAAAGACGCTCTTCGATTCTTAGACAAAAATTTTGTTATCGCGTCACTCGTGAGAACGACAGTGACTTTGGGATGCGTTGAGAGCCAAAGTTGGCAGAGGTCGCAAATCTCTGCCCGATCTTCGACTCGACTTCTTGTCGTCCTTTTACAAACGCAGTAGTTTTAGGTTTGCGTTCAGGTAGATGTACTGAGTCTAATGTTTTAGAGAAATGACCTGTTCGAAATGACAACTGGTTGAGTAGTGTAAAGAATGCGGTGCTCTGATAGGAGGAAACTGATACATGACGCAAACGTACTGGCAATCTGCCCTTCAGATGTTGTTCTTGGTACAAATTGCCAGCCACCTGAGGAGGATCTATGAATTTGGCTGAATAATGCAAAGAAGTGTCCTTGAATGTGAAGATAGACGATGATAGAAAGGGGTGTAACACGTACTGAGTCCCGTGGCTATGTCGCAGGAAAAGTTTCACAAAGTGATGCTGAGTTCGTATTTCTTTTGCAAACATTGCATGCTATACACTGCGATCACGTTGAAAATGTACAGGATTCTCAATAATTCGATTCTCAAAAAAGACGCGTACAGTATAGCAGACGATTTGCGGTTAGTATAGCGGTAGTAGTAAGTAGTACAAGTCAAGCAAATAGTTCACATGATCACAATATGCTGAAGCAACTGCGTTCAATCAGTACTGTGAGAAAAATTTACAAAAACGAACAAAACAAGAACAATTGGTTATTCATGAATAATGAAGAAATTAATCGATCAATTGTTTCAATGCTTCTCACGATTCTTAAAACAAATATATGCTTAGCCACTTCTGAACATTAGATCTCACCTACTCGTCAGATCACAGATCTTTACACAATGTCGCACACAGTCACTAAAAACAGTAATTAAGGATAAAAAAAATCATACCTCATAGATGGTTTGCACCATTGTCAACATGCAAATGGACAATTTCTTAATCAGTTGCTCCTTGGTACTGCTGTACGGCCACAGTCCAATCAACTTGCAAGAGAAGCGGACCAAGCTATAGCAATGACTGTCAAGCATCACCACCATGTTCACGGATCGCGAGTCGATGTACGTCTAATGAAAATCCACTGTTTAAGGGACGCGTATGCCACCATCGTCACGCACAGCATGAATTACTTATTAGCTTTACACCTGAAGTTCTCTGCCACCCCTTTCACGCTATTATTGTAATATTCGATTCAAGGGGAGACGTGGTATTCACCTATAATTATGGTCGCTTATTTTCTACCATTAGGGACTTCTTTGCCACATTTCTGACCGACAGGTATCGATTTTCTCACGTTTGATTGACAGGAGCCGCGTGATGTAGTAGTGCAGTTGTGTTGGTTCGAGGAAGGGTTTGTTTCACTGGAAACCGGCGGTGCAGTTCCTGTTTAATTCTCCTGGACTACGATACGAAGACAGATCGATCTGATACGAATGATGTGATTCGAATCGTAAATTTTCTTCTGGAAATTTAGTAACGCGTTAATTGGAGAAATAATTATCCGCGCAGTTATCGACGATTCTACATCATTTCCGCTGACGTAAAGCGGCACGAGCCAGTTTTAATTGAAGACGGACACGTTTAAAAGTACGTGACTGCTAACAATCGTTCGACGATTCCGTCGAGCGATAATGAACATAATCCAACCGGATTTTGTTAAAATACAAACAATGAGACATTAACGAAGTCACGTGCGGTACGTATAATGGCAATTAAGTGTGTACTCGTAAGCTGGATATAATCTAGGCTGTATCACGTGGTAAGCTCGTTACAATGAGAACAAACGTACACTCTACGTGGCTGTTAAATAAAACGTAAAAGTAACAAGAGTGGCTAACTGTGTAAGTCAATTAGAAACGGCTGGCGTCTAGTATAAGCGACAGAACGGCAACAAGTGGTTAGTA
This sequence comes from Xylocopa violacea, assembly GCA_963969225.1. Classification (NCBI taxonomy): domain Eukaryota; kingdom Metazoa; phylum Arthropoda; class Insecta; order Hymenoptera; family Apidae; genus Xylocopa; species Xylocopa violacea. The sequence continues at coordinate 31,641,907 of CAXAJV010000002.1, read as the reverse complement.
AAGAAGTTAGAATCGATATCCTGCTAATATCTGCATCACTGTGCAGAGTATACGGTGCACATGCGGATGAATCATTGGCTTCGTTACTCGCTTTCGCGTATTGACTGCGAATCAATTGAGCTCGTGAAAAAAAGAAGGGAGAAAACAAACGTGGTTGCTGTAATTATTATCGCGGTACATTTTAAAAAAGAACCGCTCCCTAGAGAGTACGTCGATGACCCTCGTCACGCATAGCATAAATTATTCACCGAGTTTACACCTGGCGTTCCGTACCACCTCTTATTGTGCTATTACAGCATTATTGCCAGTTCCAAGGCGAGACTGCATTTACGGTAATTATGGTAATTTATTTTCCAACTCGGAGGGATCTCTTTGTTACATTTCTAGGCAGTTATGTATCTATTTTCCCACGGTTAATTGACAGGATCGCGTGTTGTGACGTAGCATACAGAGTGTTATTGTGTTGGAGCGAGCCAAGGGTGTCCTTCGAGGGGACGCGACGCTCAGTCGAGTGTTTGCTATCGTCCACAATCGTACGCGATCCACGCCATTCAGCATTTTGGTATGAAAGTTTCTTGATACATAGTTTTGGTAGTAATTTATAATTCTTAACGACAAGTTTGACTTCTTGGCACGTAATGGATTTCTTAATTTTATTATCGCAGTATGATTACAGCTTATTTTACAGATTTTTCTGAATTGTGGACATCTGGCGAGTAACAGTAAGAGAAAGCTCAAAGAATTCAGCTATCATAACTTAATTATACAAGTTTATGGTATTTATTTCTTTTTATTAAATACTGATAAACTTAATGCGTCGATAGATTCGCAGTCTACGATAAAAGATATCCTTATCAATTCAAAAGTCAACGAAAAATGGAGATTTCAATTGGGCCACTTTACTAACGACTGTCACAGCCGTTTTTTTAGACGATTCCAAATACGAGGTCATGGTTATCGTTCAGCCAGTCGATGACTTGAAATCAATCGTGTATTCATCGACGGAGCTTTATGTCGGTTATTTTTTCGAGAACAATGGACAGCGAATTCGATATTCTTCGGGCCACATTTCGTGCGGCTTTTTGCGGATCGAGGACTCGTAATAATTTGCTGTCATCGCGGACGAGTAACTCTGTTTCCGTTTTACGTTCCCATTGTTTTCGTAAAACACTGCCAGTTTGTTTAAACTCTCGCCTACCTTGAAGCATTCGTGAGTTATTTGCGAGCAACTTTGCACTTGTTGCGGTTATCGATCGCCACCGTATTGAACTTGAGCTTCCAGTTCCCATTCGTTCCCATCGTAGTGAAGGATAATAATCTTAGATATCCTTGTTTAATAATTTACTATCCTTGTTTGTTAATCAATAATTTATATTAATCAATAATTTAAAAGTTTCAATTTTTATGTTGTGGAATATTCTAGAATGTGAGCGAGAGCGAATGTGCATGTGAATGAGTCTTTCAAATGAATGTTTTTAAACAATTTGAGTCAGTTGTTCATCGTGCGTTATTGAGGAAACATATAGTTATAAAGACGTTCTTAATCTCCTTGCATCTAATTTTAAAATAATAAATATCCTACAGTAGCCTAATTCTGGGATATCTTTCGAGAGATGAAAATCTCTTGAATGGTGTTCTCGCGTACAAAAATATGAAGCGGATAACAGTGGCAAGAGTGGAGCGAGCGAATGAGAATGTGAAATTGGATGTCAGATGAGAGGCGAGATGCTTGATAGGGCGAAAATTTGAAGAAAAGTGGAAGAAGCGTATTAACTAACCGCAAGATTACAGTAACATGGATTCTCTATATTTCCAAAACGTCGTCACAAATTGAAAACTGAAATTATCATTTAAATATACGCTATTCGCAACCGATTTCTTCTTCTAAAAAAAACAAATCTTACTTAGAATTACCTCACGCTTCATCTATTTCATAGACAGAGTTACGTCTAGTCAATGCAATTAAAAGTATGACACTAACGACTTCACGCCTCGTCTCTTCCAGTCGCAACCATAGCACGCATCCCAACGATCAACCAAACGCCACAGAGAAAATTTCCAACTAGAAACCGTACATGGAATTACCGAGCCATAAATTATTCGTCGTAGTTCCGAAAGACGGGCTGCGCGAGCTGATTCGAGGAAAACGTATTCGCTTGTCTGATTAGCCAACTTTCCTCGCAGCCGTCGACTTGATCCTCAGGCATGTGGTGGTCCTCGTCACCAGAGGAACAACACATTCACCAGTTTCTCGCGAGCACTCATTTCCTACACAATTTCTATATAATAGAAATTCCGACTTATCCCTACCATCCCAGCGTCTAAGGCAGGGTCTGCTAGGTAGCCTTACCGATGAGTTCACTAGCAGGCCCAGAACGAACCGTTCTTCCCCCTCGTTTCCTTCCTACCGTCTTTCACACATTCTCTACAACGCAACAAACGAAGCGGCGCGTTCATATATAATAGAAATACCGTCTTATCCCAGCGTCTAAGTCACAACTCCGCCATTTTGGTAGCCTTACCAATGTGTCCACTAGCAGGCTCAGGACGAAACGTTCTTCCCCCTCGTTTCCTTCCTACCCTCTCTCACATTCTCTACAACGCAACAAACGAACCGGCACGTTCATATATAATAGAAATACCTACTTATCCCTATCATCCCAGCGTCTAAGTCACAACTCCGCCATTTTGGTAGCCTTACCAATGAGTCCACCAGCAGACTCAGAACGAAACGTTCTTCCCCCTCGTTTCCTTCCTACCCTCTCTCAAATTCTGTACAACGCAACAAACGAAGCGGCACGTTCATCGCGAAACAAAAGTAGCAGAATAATCCACGGTAGATTTAGCCGAGCAGAGGAGCGGTACGGCGTCACGGTGAACGGATCAGGCCGATTATCAGTTAGTCTAATGACTCCCAGGCAAGTCCGAAGCCGTGGCGGGCTCGCATGATCGTTTCGATGGCCAATAATTGGAGTATCAGCGGTCTCGTGATTCTCTGGAGCGGTGGGGGGACGGAATCGCGCATGAGAGACGGCGCATCCGGTCGGTGGCCTCTAACCCCGGCTTCCGGCCGAACGGAGTTCATCCCCGAATATGAATTGCCGCGGGCGAACGCGCGCGCGTACCAACTGGGATGGAATAAACTTTGAAATGAGTTTAAAACTCCGGATTGTTAACCGAACAGCCGGAAGGTTGTTATCTTCCTGGGGATGCAGCGTTCGCAAGACGACTGCCGGTTAATCTTGGGAAATTATATTTGTGTCTGCGCGTCTTCCGGTCCGAGGATAAACAATCCCCGACTTAATTGCGCCGGGAAGACGTAATCGTTGGAAAAAGGGGTGGGACGGGATATGATGTTGGACGATGTTAAATTAAATTTCGTTACGGGGAACAGCTTGCTCCGTACCGTATCTGGTCGAATCGATATTGTGTGGCGCGATGTTAGGGTGCGGGCGTGGAATAAGCCTGTTGTATGTTTGATGTTTTTAATCAAGCGATTGCAACGCGTGGATCCGTGATATGCTCTTTGACGACGTTCTCGCTGATAACTCTTTAATATCTCGCTTGATAACTTTGTCTGCGTGGACCAGCGAGTGGTCATGCCTAAGTCGACGGAATTGTCTGACGTACAATTGGGCGGAACTACCTGCAGAATTCGGACACTTTGTGTACTTACGATTGGAAACTTTGACCTCGTTCCGCAACCACAAATGCGAGCGTCCAGTAAGAAACGATGGTACTAGATAAAGGTACGTCTTATCGAACAGTCGCTGTCAAACGTTTGCATTATAGCAGTAAGACGGAATCAAAGTTACTAATTGCACAGCTTTAATTTATCCGCAAGCGTGGAAGGATTAGTTTTTATCATATATTTTATATCTGAAAATCGGGGGGTCACTCTGGGGGTCACTGGTAATGATGATACCGAAATTTATCGTTACAATTAACTGGATATAATTTTACACTCTGCTTTAGTACCATCGAGGCTGTAATGGTTTGTTATTGATTCCAGTATAGCCTCGATACAATTAATTACCCACTCGTACACATTACACGGATATTTATATCCTGGACGAAATTATAGCTAAAAGTCATACATAATAATGCGCTTGCGTTGTACATAACTGTAATGCCGATGTATCGTTATTGCCAATAATGAATATATGGGTTATTAGAAACGTACCTCCGGAAAATGCCCGGATTCGTTGGTAGCGCGCCTTCTACGCCATTTACAGCGCGCGAACGGTGACATTAATTAGAGTTATCTGATATTTACATAATTATTTATACCTTTGATCCCTTATCGTGTTTACGAACTGACGATGTGACTGCTAATATTACGAAACTATCGGTGGAAGATATTAACGCCAGCATCGATCGTTCGCAAACGATCTATGTCGGTCGAAATTGTAACGTATTAGGGACTAAAGGAGGGGATTAAACTGGCATCGAGGCAAGATCGAATTGGCGCAGTGGCATTGAAAATAATAGAGACCTCGATGGTAACACGTCTTTCGCAGGCTACCGCTCCGGAACTGTTCGTTAGAACTCCATTCTGATTCCAATTTGCGCTAAATTGTTTGCAGGCACGATCAACCCTCCCTTCTGTCATTTTACCGACCCCGCCAGTTCCCGTTCTTCTACTTTGCTTGCCGCCACCGAGCGGATCCTCGATCGTCAACGCGTCGTAGCATTCGATAATAAGGAAATTGATCGATTACGTCGATAAGAGGATGAGCAACGTATCGGAAGAGCATCAAGGAGGCAAATATGGTGCCACTGTACAGTATGATAATGGAATTTGCCAATTTCATTAACTGAGAAGAACGTGAACACGTAACGAATTAAAAAAAAAGTTGAACGAGTATAATTAAACAGTAAGTATCGAACACAGACGCGGTGGAAGAATGTGTTCCTGTAATTGGAATAATGAAAAGCACTTCAACGTGGATGTACTTCGATCAGCGATCGATGGTATCGGCGACGAAGCTCTGGCAAAACTTTCGAAAGGATCTCGCAGCCGAATTTCGTTGCCCGCTGGAAAATCGATCCGATCCCGTTGGCAACGTCAATTTTCACTTTGGCCGTGGATTACAAGCGGCTTTCTTCCGGGAGAGCTTTCACGAATTTCGAGGGGTGGGACCTCCCCAGCGAGCTCGCAATTTACCAACGCGGGGATCGGTTTTTCTCGCGGCCACGGTTTACCCGTCCGCAGCGAATCGCTTTTGAGGAACGCTCGAACCGTCTCCCGATAACGATTACCGCGGCCAAGGCGAGGAAACTGGCGCGGTGGACCGGTCCCAGGATGGGAAATAATTCACGACGCTATCTCGTGGTTCCGTTTTGAGCGCGTTTTCGATCCAGTGGCGTTTCTTCCTTCTCTCCCTTCTTTCACGGGGACCATTTTAATATCGTTCGACTGGCGAGCCGTTGCGAAAAATTGGCAACAAATTTACCGAAGATATACGCTCGACTGGTATCTTTTACGAACGTTACATTCGCGAAAACAGTCCCTACGCGCGGCCACCGTGCGTTTCGTTATTTTTTCGGATACGCTTGCGAATAAAACGACGAATAAAACGACGCGCTCGATAAATATGACTGAGCAAACAGAGGCTGGCGAACAATAAACAGGCAGGGAACTGATTAAAATAACCATGCACATGTTGACGCTTGGCTCTCTGTAGATGACGTTAAAACGCTGTAGGATAACCGGGCTGGCTATCCGGTGTGTAATACGCCTGCAAAATGTAATTCCCTCGTGTCACATAATGGAACCCCATTGCCATCTAATTCGATAAACAGCCAACTAATTGGATCTCGTTAGCAGGAGAGGACCTTCATTATACAACTTACAGGGCGATATTTCAATTCGCCTTTCCCCGCTGAAGAGCCACTCACGCGACTGCAGCGTTTTTATCAAATATTCGTTACGATTTTCAACACTTCAACAACAACGGAGAGAGAAATATTATCGTCGCTGAAGAACACAGACAGTGGAGACATTTTAATCGTCAGCGTGTTATTACATCTCGCAACCAATCACACGGAAACGTGTTTCGCAACACACAGAGTCGCGAAACGATTCCACGTTGCACCGTAACTGCGAATTACACGAGATTCGAGACGAGAACGAAGAGTTGCATGGTTGACGTTCTTCCGAATAATGAAACAAAGCGAAACGGAGCTAATTCAGCAAACGTAAGCCACTCAAAGCGCTTTCCGGTGGTCGCCAGCGTTCCTTGCGAGCTTGCCACGAGCTTTCTTTGACAATTAAAACGCGATAACGTACCACGCCTAACCGAGGAGTGCATGAAACGTCTCAGAGAATCTTATTAGTCCGCTGAAGATTTCTATTTACTCTCCTGCCTGTTACGAAACGTTTGCTGACATTTCGGAACCCGAAAGCAATGTTGAACACCAACAGTTGAACATACATCCACTTACTCCTAAATTTCGGAAATCGCATGTTAAATCATTCCACCATTAATCAATTTTACCTGGATCTAACACTTTCTACATCGATTGACAATCGTCAGAACGGTTTCAATTTTTCTTATTCCAACACTCAGCAGGATGTCTGTTCACTTCGAGAGCCATAAAAATCGACAACTCTCGCCCCAAAATCTGAGCTCCTCCCGTTTAAAGAAAAATGACGCTGCAAAGTCCGCATAAACAATCGGAGGCCCGCTCGAACCGATAGGTTTACTTCATTGTTTACATACAGAATTCGCGTTTCATAACGCAAGATTCATTTTCGTTTCCACGTTGACACGCTGAAGCAATCCAACGCGCAGCTGTCCCAAATTAAACGCCTCGCGTTTCGTTCGAAGAAACAGGCGATCCGGAAAAATTCATGGACCGGCAGGAGAATACGTTTCGACGGGGCAGCTCGTCCGAAAAACCGGCGACGGCCGGTCCCGTGACGAGCAAACAGCGGCAACTCCAAATAGCTATCAATTCCGAGGGACTTCAAATAACTATCAATTCCGCGCGCAAGGTTCGCGGGGCTGCCTCTGAAATGACAGACGCAAACTAACCGGCCCCAGGCAACGCGGAACGGAAATATGAGATAGACGGCCGCACGAGTTCCAATCGGGGAAACAGAAACAAACACGGTAGCCGCTGACATTACGCGCACGGCTCGTATTTGCTTGCACTCCTCTTCTTGCGAGCGTGGCACGCGATCCATGCATCATTTCGTCGCGGGCACTGAAAACTCGCGGTGGAGAGCGCGTCAAATCGATTTTACATAAAACGAGGCGAGAAAAAAGGAGGAACGGAAAAAAGGGGTGAAATATTTACTTTGGTTCCCGCCGGGAAATCGTTATTTCTTTTCGAGGAGCCGGTTGGCTCGGAAAGATGGGATTATTTATTTTGCGCGTGCGAAATTGGCTCTTGTTCGAGAGCCACGGTTGAAATGTAGTGTTCGCGAAACCCTTTTTTTTTCTTTTTTTCCTTTTTTTTCGAAGAATTGGTTCGTTTGAAGAGAGCGAGCGGGTAAATAATGTTTGCAGGGGTAAAATGAAACTACTGTATACGCGTGCAGCGAGAATCGGCTGAGAGTAGACGGTTTGCGAAAATGATGTTGCTTTTTATTTACACTGAGATCAAATGAGCAATGTATTTGTATATAATATTGGTGGTATTCCGTGCATATTTTGCATTCTTTTATCTTCATGGTACAGACTAATTCTTGACGCTTGCTGCATAACTCATCGTACAACTCACTGCATAATTTCAAACTCTATCTCAAACGAAATCTCCGTCTCTTTATCCCCGCCGCGTTTCAGAGCAAGGAAAAAGATCTCGTTTTAATGCCTGGCGTATCAGATCAGTCACGAGCAAATGAATTTCTCGGATTTCTTTGGAGAACCATGAGCAATTCCTTGCTCGTTTTCTTCCCCCGTCCCTGTCCTCTGTTTCTGGCTGGTGTATGATCGATGACTGTAGGATGACGGGAACATTCCTACGAGAAACTTCATTATCGCGAGTCTGGCAAAGGATGAAGGTCCGAAGAGAGTAGAAGAAAGACAGCGGAGAAAGAGGGGGAGAGAGAGAGAGGGTATTATTTAATTAAACTATCCGAGACGCAATTTTACCGAGGATTTTACTGCTGTCTCCTCCGTTCTTTGACTTATCTGGCCATCTCGAGGCAGCCTCTTCTTGCTCCTTTCACCGCGCCTCGAATCGATCCTTCGCCGAGTTAATTGGAAAGGATCTCTATCTTTAATGAGTGATGTGGAACGAGAACGACTTCGAGTCCCGCGGATAAAAGAGTTTTATTTTTTAATGTTTATTGCAAAACGATTCGCGCCGCCGTCCGCTTTACGTATACAGAAACAGGGGGAAAAACGAGAAAGGGAACGCGTCCTATAGAAATTCGCGATGACGTAATATGTATTGGAACAAAGGGAATCCGTTCCCTCGTTATTAGAATACATAGTGCAAAATAATCCCGGTCTAATAAACTCAACGAGATAAGCTTCGCTGTTGAGTTCTTGATGAGAATGCACTTTCATGCAACTATGAATTACCAGCGGCCGCTTGGTTTACACGTCGCAATTTCCGGCGGCAATCTGGTCGAGAGCGGACACGGTAGATCGACAACGATAATCCGGGGCCAGAAAGGAACGCGAGAAAATGAGATTCGTTTGCGAGCCGCGTTTTCCACCTGCATTATTTGTAGACATACATACCTGTTGCTGTGTAAAGCACATGCATAATCGGCCTACGATGCATACATTTCACGGGAACAAATTACTTCGCTACGTTGCACAACCCTCTGCGCGGAACCGACCACCCTCCCCTCCCTGCTCGGTTCCTATCGCCAACCCTTGTTGCACAAAGCTTAAGCCGCTTTGCGATAACCTTAAAACTGTTCCCTGATAATCGGAGACTTTCGGTTGAATACTTCATTGCACTCGTGCGTGGCCAGTTGAATACACCGTTCGATTGTACCGTTTCAAACTATGATTCTGGAACTGCTGAGGAACGTCGAGTCGTCAAATCCTGTCGAGGGAAAAGAGGGTTCCTCGAACGAAAATTTTTTATATTTACTTCGCATCGAGTGGAGATAAGAGGAACGTAAAGATCGGACCTGTTTCTTCCTTGCGCACAGTGGTTTTTGCGTGCAGCAATGACTCCAGACGTCGAAGCATGAAATTTAAACGTGTCCCAACAATGAATTTTTTGATTCATGGTTTTGATAACTGCTCTGTTTAGCTCCAGCGTTGTGCCAACGCAGGCGTGTTTCCTGGCAAGGATTACTTTCGTTCGTACATCAAATCATAGACGGAATTCCATAATTACATAGACGAGAAGCGGATAAAATGGTGGACAACACGGGGATGAATGCAAGAAGAGGTTAACGCGATAAAGGAATTTACGATTCATTTATCTACCGGAAGACGAAACGAAATTGCGAGAAACGAAACGAAGCCAAGCGAGGGAAGTCAATACTAAGTAAATCGGATGTCGCGAGTTCGTTTCGAGTTTCATGGCGACTCGCCAACGAAATCGAATCACCGGACTCGATCATACGTTCGAGAACGAGGCAACGAGCTCTCGTAATAGCCACTTACTACGACCTTTCGTTCGTCTGCCGTTCACGTGGAGCACGTGACCGTTTTCTCTTTCTTTCTCTCCTCCTCTCTCTCTCTCTCTCTCTCTTACTCTCTCTTACTCTCTTTGGTCCACTCTGTGACGTTATAAATTAACCATCTTCAAGGATTCTCCTTGTCGAAACTTGGAAGATCGACCCATTATGTCTCCCCTTCTTTTCACCCCCAATCTTTCATCGAAAGTCATAAATTGCGATCCAAGAATTTTAGAAAGCGAGACTGCATGTACGAATATAATACAAAAATTCTTTCTGGAAGCTGAAATGTAAAATGTAACGTCGATCGATGGAAGGATAATCAAACGGAATACACATTAGAATATCAATATGGGTTAACGAGAACGACGGTGAAAAGGCACAGTGGAATAATTTTATTCGAGTGCAAATACTATATTAATCAAGTCCGGAATGAATTACGACGTGAAATTGTTTGCGGAACTCGGATTTAACGTAAAATAAAAGAGGATTCATGGAACTAATAACGAGTATGTATCATAGTATGAAGATATTACATGTTAAATATAAACCGCAGGTATAATTTTAAAGCGCGGACTTGATGAACGATCAGCATATAATTCAGAGTGAATTGAATTATTTTTCCACGGAGCAGCGATTATTATTTTGTTTTTTCATTCGAAACAGACGAGTTGATATTTTCCGTCAATTCGATTGATTAAAGTTTATTTTATTTAATGCGTAGCAGACGGGAGGGGGGGGGGGCATGCGAATAAGTGATTAATCAATTTCGAACAAGATACGACTACGCATATGCGCGATCGTTTAACAAAAAGCGAATTTAATCGATGACTAATATTAAATTCGTTCAATTGAGTTATAAATACTTTACGAGAATGCGTAGAAACTCTCCTCGAATTTCAGATCGATCAATGGAATTACATCGAAATCAACGTTCCACGGATGCACGTTCAATTGAAATTGTACGGTTATATTCCAGACGCCGGATTGAAATGATCAAACGAACAGCAATTGCGAAGTGTGAAATTGCGAAGCCAATTAGGGAGGAGGCATTTAATTAAACGAGTCTCCTAAAGACTCTTACAACGGCGTGAAGCGGGAAGAGGATCTAAAACAACGTTTAGAATTAGACAGTTTAATGCTGCAATTACCGGGTAACGCATTCTTGAACAAGAAACGGCCGTTGCAACGGAATTACATTCTAAACGCCGCTCCGTAAGTCGCAAAAACGTACGGACCGTGCACGAGTGCACGAGTGATCTTGTAGCGTTTCATTCTTGACTCCAAACTGTGTTCGTTAATTACCTCCCTGGCCAGGAACTGAAGACGCATCGAGGGATCGATCGCCGCGCGAATAGTTCGCTCTCGGATCGAGTTCGAGCCGTCTGATCCGAATTTTCATTGCGATTCTTCTACTTGGAAAGCGACTCGACTCTTTTCCCACGTTTAAGAAAAGTCCGTCGCGCGGGTCCGAATTTCGATGTTAATACGGTAAAATACATTGTACGATCGAGAGCATTGTCCAGAAGAATATCCCCGGATTTCGCGAGCCAACCTAGACCAAGAATTTGAATATTCGTTCGCGGAAAGATCGGCAGCCAGTCGAGCTGGGTCGGCATCGAGGAGCTCGCGAAGCTGGCGATTCAACCTGAACAATGCGATGGAATTCACGGAGCGGGGAAAAAAGGAAACGTTGTATCCACGGGGAAAGGTAGGAGGCAAGATGAGGTTCGAGTGTTCATCGAGTAAGCTAGCTTTGCGAGCAGCAGCGGGGCGCATTCACGGGGATGCCTCGAAAATGCTCGATAAATAGCTGCACGGGGGCTCTTTAGTGAAACAGAACGCGGCGAACGCCGCGATAATGGCTGACTTTGTCCGGATTACTCCTTTAGAAGTGTCTAATGGATACTGATCGGTTAAGCCTGCCGGCATCCGATTATGCGAACGCTAATAGCATCGACGAATAGCAGCCTTTTCGATGAAAACGAGCATGGTAATGATCGGGATGGGAAAAGCAGATTTACGCGCCTCTGTCTCTAGACTTCATCGAGATTAATTTGTGCAATTTCGCGAGGATTTAATCCGTACCCTCCCCCGATACCCCCAAACTGTTTTCGCGCGAAACGCGATTATTTTTATTCTGAAAACGTTTCAATCATATTGATGTTAAACAGAACCAGAAATTATTGCACAGAAGTGCAATTTCTGCAATTGCACAGCAATTGACAAGCAATTTCATTCAGCGCTTTCGAGTCCCATGAAAGAAATTTAACTGAATGATTTTAAAAGGAAAAATGCGAAAACGGAGAACAGCAAAATAACGACGAAAGTTCGTAGATCGCGTCAGCGTATCGGTCTATCGAGTTCATCTTCTGAAAAGTGAGACTGGCTCGAGGAAAGGGACGATTATTCTGTTAGCTGAAAGCGGCACGGGCGGGAAAAAAGGAGGAATTAAATTTAGGAAGCTTATTAAACGGACCGAATTGCATCGCCTCTCGCCTCCTCGTCGGATTCTTATCGGGGCGAAGTCCCCTGATCGTTAAACAATTCTTGTTTCGCGACGCTCCCGGGAGCCGGCGCCGCGACTTTATGCCGCTGCCAATTTCCTCCGCATTTTCTAGCCGTTCCAGCAACGAGGTTTCTCGTTGCACGGCATTGTACGAGCGCACTGACCCGCGCCCGCGCCGGCACGGATTTAAATTTAAATGGAAAAGTCCGGACGCGCCGCTCGCGATGTTCGTCCCGCTTTTTCAGCTGCCCCTCCCGTCTACGCCCCTCCGCGAAACGCCTCCAATTTCGAGGAAAGCCGGAAATGCCATGCGAATCCCTCCTCGACTTCTTCGCGAACAATGCCTCGAAAGCATCGACGAAACCGGTTCGAGCGCTTTGCTCCTATCGTTCGCGATATCTGCGTCGATCTCCGCGAGACTAGTTTCCTCGTTACGCGGCATGGATAAACGTTGCCTCGCTGTGAACACCACGCAGAAATTAAGCTCTCGATGAGGTTGAATCGGGAGCTGTGTTTCCAAGTGCCGTGGCAAGTGGAACGCGAAACGCCTGGCCACTTGTTCTCACGTGTGACCAAAGACAGAGGATCTCTCTGTGTCGCGTAGTTGCTTGTAATTTTCGCGCCACTCTTTAAAATGGCAGAAACACGAGGGACGGAACAAAATTCGATGGTATCGTAAAGTATTTCGATGTATTTTGGTGACGCGATAACAAGGTTCGCGACCATCCGGGCAGAGGATTTAATAAACTGTCAGGTGGTGAAATTGTTTGGAGCCAGAGTCGCTTTGTACCTTGGAAATAGAATAGGAACTTCGTTCCTCCGCGCGGATTTCGCACGGTTTTCCTACGATTTCAACAGTTTTTCGGCGGTTTCGGAAGCTCTAGAATTGTTTGGAACAGTTTCATCCCTCTGAGAGAGGTAATTTCTAAAAGATGGAAAGATATTCGCCAAAGAGGCTCAGAGAACTGTCTCAGAGTGGAGCTTCTTTCATGTCGAAATGAGACGTGACGTTAAGACGGACCGATGTCTCTAATAGAGGTAGTGTTCGAAGGGACGAAGGCAACGAACTTAAAAACTGTTGCGTCTAGTCGCTCTCCGAGCACATCCATGAAACGTCGAGCAAAGCTTGACCACGGAGAAGCAAGTTCGATCGAGTCGAGAAATGCGGAAGCTGAATGCAAGGTCGTTAAAGGTCAGTCCTCGTTGACGAGCTTATCAGGAAAAGTTACAACTCGAGAAAAAGTGGAGAAACCTTTCGAGAGTTCGATGTAACGCGAAACCTTGGGAACAGCGAGAAAGTTCACAGCGAATCAAACATTAACGAACTTCACCGAGCGGTCTACGCTCGTCCACGAATCTTAATTCGAGCATCGCGTCGTTCGATAATAACCTTCCCCGCAGAAAGCACTCGAACCATCAACTAGAGTAATCATAATTTACCGTCCGCGCGTTTCAATGAAAACTCCTGACTCTTCTTTTCTGAATTCACGCTCGAGTCTCGTTTAATCGTGACTAATTAACTTGCTCGACGAAACATTGCAGCGAATGAAAAGCCTTCGTGCGCGTACATCGTTGTACCGGCCAATCAGCGGGTATCTCCCGTCAAAATTGTTTCGCTCGACTGGTCATTGAATTTCCATGAGCCTCTGTGCGCCGGCTGGAAATAAAGACTAGCCGAAGTCTTGACGGAATTATTAACGAGCGGCAACCGTCGTGACCCAGATTCTCCACAGGAGCAGCAAAGGGTCTCACGTTGCTCGAACAGAAGGCTAAAGACAACGGAACCTTTCAGCGGCACGAGGACGTCCCACGGGTGATTTAAAATCGCTTTGACCGCGTAGTAAAACAGCAAGAGTCGGCCCGATACGACGTGGAAATCACCCGGAGGGCAGTTTCGCGGGTTCTATTGGCCGATAAAACGCCCGTGTTTACTGACCTAACACTGTTAAGAACTGGAGAAAAGCCGGGCTATCTGCGGCTGAGACACGATGAAATAATAGCAAATAAAATCGCCGAGTGGCTGGGATTGCTTTAACCTTCGCCCCGTACGAACTTTGCTCACCATTTCGAGTCGAATCTATCGCACATAAAGTCGGGCTGCTTTTCGCTCCCTGTTCTCGCCATGTCACTTCAAACATTTAGTGGCAGATCCAGCGAAGCAGTCAAAATTGTTCGTCGCTACTTGCGAAAATTCTCTGATTTTCTAGAATTTTCTATAATTTTTTATAGAAATTGCGTTGGTGATTTCTTCTTTTTCTTAGTCTCAACGCCTATCATCTTATTCGTTCTCCGTGGAACGTATCGGTACACTTTAATCGTCGATAGCTCTAGTTGATCTACTACATATTTACTCGACAATTCGTCGTGCTCGGGGTGATTGGTCTGTGAAGTCGATCGCTTATTCTATTTGTCGGCTCGCCGGTTTTGATCGATGAATTACTTTTATACATTTATCGGCTGCTCGTTGATCAGAGGCTCATTATCTCGTTTTTCGGTTAATTGACGCACTTGTTCAGCCAATTACCGGACCTTTGGCCGTTTCGTTTCCCGCCGCGCTTTGCCTCGTTCATTTATTTCCACGCGCCAGGTACGAAAATGGCTCGAAGTCGTACACCTTCCGTTTCACAGCTGTCCGAACTGGAACGTGACTTTTCGATTTTCAATTTCCGAGTCCCGACTTAAGATATTGTATATCAGGGCCCTCGAAAGGGGCAGAACTCGACCCACGAGAAGAATCGCGCGATTGTAAAACGTCGAGCGATTTCTCCGCCGTTCCCGACGTTAAATTGCCCCTTCATTCACTCGTTTAATTAATAATGCTTGTCCGCCCGATTTCCCGCTCGGCGGAACGCATTCATCGCCGATTCATTGTTCGTTACTGCTTTGTCGTTGCTCGTTTGCTCCTTGGGTAGGGGAAAAAACGCGATCGAATCCGTGTTTCGCGAATCGCCGCTGAACTTTTTGAATTCGCATTGACTCCCGATAACGAACGAAGGTAATCGCACACTGGGGAGACGGGAGGGGGGCGGAGGGGGACGCTGGTGTGTAATTAACGATCGATAATGCCAACGGGACACACGACGAAGGCATTGTCGCGTTATGATTTCGCGCAGCACGTGCGCCGCGCTTGTGGATTAAAATATGGTAAATTAATCTAAATTAGTGGGCGTTGTAATTACCGCCTGAAACGCCGCGGCAGCCAGCGCCTGTTTCGGTGCCTTTCGGGGCGACGCTTCGTTGCCTCTGTTCAACGTATTCAGGGCTAGATATTTCACAGGCGGACGTTCGTTGCGAGGAATGACACGAAATTCGCACGCATTGTGTACTTACAAGCTTCTGATCCGAACGATCCGTGGGCTCATCATTTATTAATATTCTTTATCATTCATTGTTCACGAAACGGTACAAAGAACGTGCTCTGAACGAAACATCATAATGGTACCAATAAAAATACGCAGAAATGCACAAAAATATACGACAGTTCACAAAAGTGTGCTTAGGAAAAAGGAAAAAGACACGAGTTTACCGATTGCCCGTAACAATATGTCTACTATATAAAACGGACAGCGAGGCAGTTGCAAAGGTGGTGAAACAAAGCTCGCCATTAACGCTTAATTAATTTCACGTCGCGCCGCGCGTCGAATAGAGCGAAACACCTTTAAAAACACTCTCAATCGACACGTCGCGCGACTCATTTTCCCTCGTCAGTCCGTGATTAAAAATCTGACAGTAAGTGATCGACGTTTAGCATTAAGGCGAAGTCACGGTTCCCCGTGGTAATTCAGATAGATGAAATGAATGCCGGCTGGGTGTCACGAGCAGCCACAATAACGCGTTCCCAGGGAACGACGGAAGACGCGGAGACAACCCGTTAACGCGTCGCGCGGAGAAGCTTGCGCGGACCGCCGACACATTCGGCGACAACTGTATCGGCTGTTCTTGCAGTTGCTGAACTTACGGCACAGTTACGAAGACAACGCGGAAAGCTCCTTTCGTTCGTATCGCGGGTATTAACTGAACACGCTCCTTGCCGTCTAGAACGGGGAACTCGCCGGCTTATACCAAGTAACTTTCCTCCAGCGATTAAGCGGCGACCTATCCGCGATACTGCGCGTTTATCACCGCTGTATATCGACCAACGAACGAGTGCGAGGAGACGATTTTCCTCATTATCTATGTTTAGCGGTTTCCTGCTGTCTCGCGGAGCGTTCAAATGAATTTAGAGATCGCGTTTATCCGAGAAATTGCAATGCATGGAACAGAGAATTGAGAAGTACCTCGGAAATCTCGAAGGACAAGCGAGAAGCAGGCAAATTTGAACGCTTGACGCAGAAATTATGGCGCTTGGAAATGTGTTCGACGAAAAGATTTCGAGTGAAGAGGAAGAATTATGGAACACTCGGAAGCTCGGAAGGTAATTGAAAAATTTCAACGTTAAACGATTAAAGGAAGCCAAGAGGAGCCGCAAGTTGCGGCTAGTTTGAAAATAGTGTACGCAAGACTTGCGTTCTCGCGTCGCCGCGTCGCTGCGAGTTGCTTCCCCGTCATTAAACTCGACCTCGTTACAAAAGCGTCACGATGAACCTCCCGGCGTCTCTTCATTCCCGGCATAATATTCGCGGTACGCTTCTTGGGCGTGGACGAACTTGGACCATTACGATGTAACTTTCACTGGAGAATTCCGCAACGTCCATGCCGCGCCGGTGTCGCCATGAAACAAACGCGAGGCACACGTCGTCGCGGAGGAAATTGTCTGTTCCCGACGTCGCGACGTGGCGCAACGTGACAACGCTCCGCGAGAAGGTATTCCAACAATCGGCGAGTCGATCCCTACAATTCGACTCTGCAAACTTCCAGCGTGCAGAGTTAACGGATAATTGTAGCGCGCGTCCGTCTTCCTTTTAATAAATAATAGAATTTCGAAGCTTCCGATATGCTTCGCATAAACATATAAAATATAGAATTTGTGACGAAGACTTCAAGAACTTTCCCTAAATTTTCATCCACAAACCGCGAATGGCTGTCGATTGATGAAAAATAGTTGATTAGTCACGAAAATTGGAAGCTACGTACGCTATGGCTGACCAAGCGTAGACTTGTTCTACTTAGCGCAGTCCTTCGAGTGGATGTTGAAATTACGTTTGACTTAATTCATGTGAAACATACGAAAACGTGGTATATACTAAGGATATATAAGGAAGTAGTTTATTCTGAATTAAAATATTCATTTATGACATTCGTATCTTCCATTCGTCGGTAGTTAGGCTCTGGAACGTAACTGGTCGGATCGAACATCCTTGCGGGACCCGGATTTTGCTTGGCTCCTTTGAAACATACGACGGACCGTACGCGAAGTGTATTTTCCAAGGAGAATCGAAAGCAAGAAAGAAGGACTTGTGGACATTGACGACGACAAAAGGTTTCCGAACTCTGCTGAGTTCAACCGATTCACTCTTTTGTCGTCGGTTCATCTCTGGGAACAATTCCTGGTACGGGGGCATGGAAACTTTTTGGTTGATTTAAAATGGACTCGAAGGCCCTTTCCATCCCATTCTCAAGCCTTTCCCTTAGGAGCCCGGGAATAATGGATCTCAAAAGTCGGAACAGAGTGCTACAAGGAGATTCCTCGTCCCTCCCGCGCGAATAAAGAACGAGGGAAATCTGCACTCGCCCGGCGAAACCCTGAAACAATTACTACGAATTCTCATCTCCTCGACCACAATCTTACTTGGAGAGTAAAAAGAAAGAAAGGTAGGAAAAAAAAAAAAGGAAATAAATGGACCAAAGCTACCGTCGCGTTCGATTCGATGCTCTCCTCCCGTCGAAACTGATTTCTCGTTTTTAATGAGATTCTCAAACGTATCAATTCGCTGCGCTTAACGAGTCACGGGTCAATTATCGTGACGGCGCGGACGGGGCGAAGAATCGTCGGAGGAAGACGCTCGATTGAATGCGAAAATCTCGAAGCGACGGCGTAGACGAGTCGGCGGAGCGGAAAGTCTGGTTCTTACGCGCGTCCCGGGCAGCCGATACTAAAAAGGCGGGCTACGAGATACGAAACAGGACCGAGCTCGTCTCGTTTCACCTCGTTATTTTATTAAGCTCATTTCCGCCGGTCTTTACTGTCCACTCTTATTTACTTAAGCCCTCTCGCCGCCGCCCACGTCTTCCCTGAGCCGCTCTACAATTTCGTTACTCCTCGTTCGTTCGAACCACTTGCCCGGAACCAGGATCCTCCCTTCCGGTACCAACCGGCTCGAGCTATCCGCGGATCTCTTGGGTTTAATCAGGATCCTTTTATAAATGCAGCAGGACTTCGTTAAAGTAATCCGCGGATCCGTATGTATCGTTCGGTCTGATCTTGTTCCCTCAGAACGGCCTCGTTTATTCCTACCGCTTGCTCGTTCGAGGAACCGGATCTTATCCGGTTGTGCATGCATTTAAATTGTCAAAACTTAGGAAATTGGAAAGCCGCCCGTTTTTGCGGCCGCTACGCCGTTCTTCGTTCTTATCTGAGCGAAGGAAATCGTCCTGTCGTTACACCCGAACGGGTTACTCCGACCGTGCGCGATATTTCTGTATAATTAAATTTAGGCGCGATTTAAACGGCGCGTTCGAAGCGCGATGTGGAATCCACTGTGTCTTTTTAGTTGCCAGTACGACAGCGGCAGTAGCACGGTGTTTCTCTCGTTCGACCGAACGCGCAGCAGTATTCTACTGCCTTTGATATATGCCCCTTAGGAAACGTAAAAGATACTACGCCGTGAATATATGCATGGAGGACGCGCTCCACGCCGTAAAGCTAACATAAACAGCGAGAAAAATACGTTTTTATTTTCCGGGAGATGCAAAATGTTTGATACTGTTTCATTTTCGAAAGTGTAGCCTTCCTGAACACGATGACGGTATTAGATTATTTTATGTTTCCTAAATCCATCGAGTCAAACGTGGACTTTTACCGTGTTCTTCGTTCAAAATGTCGCGTACGCGTCTCACAATACGGAACAATATCTTTCCAAATTTAAGTGTTGCATTCGCTTCCCGCTACGCGAGTAACCGTGGACGCTCGTTTATTAAATCCAGCCGAGAAAATCAACTAACACTACCACAATCAAGAAACTTCCCCTAACATTTACCTAAGAAACGGTAATAGCTGAATTCAAAACAGCCAGACGCCAAAGTGATTCTGCGCCGAATATTCGTCACTGTTCCAGTCGGCACTGTACCGGAATCGAGGTTGTTTAGCCAACTGGTTTCCGTCATTGTCGGCCAAGGTAGAAGCCACGGCCTCTCTCTATCCCATTAATTTCATTAGGCAACGCATCGAGTCGAGGGAAACTCGAGGAAACGTGATCGATGCCCTTTCTTTGGCGAACCATTATCTCGCTCGCTGCTCGGACTCGCGGTTATTTGTCTTGTTGCGATACCAGGAGATTGTAGTTCGATAGCTGTACAATGCGATTTACGTAACTGTGACAAGTTACGTCTCTTTTCGAATTCTGAGTTGATTAGAAAAAGAATTTTGGTTGAACAGGACATATTTTCAACTCTATATGCAATCATTTCGTGGCATTGATTATGATTTAAATCAAGCGAAAACCGTACAGTGTTTGCAATGAAATTTAGTTCCAATTTCAATTTGTACTTTCGATCTACAGAAATCGGGATTATTATATATTATGTATGATATTTGTTTAAAATCTTAGTCAACGCTGATACGCGTTATTGAAAAAATCCGCGAGCAAAGGATTAAACGAAAATCCATGTTTCTTTTCGTAGCGCGTAGATTAAATTGTAAATAAAATGTTATTCCAGCGGAAGAATCGGAAAATAATCCGTCCGTGCGAACGAATGATTAATTTAATCGTTTTAGATCCGGCTGCTTGTTCCATCGGCACACAGACTTAGCGTTTCTATTAGTTGCGCGAATTACTCCGCACAAATGTTCTCTTTTACGGTCTTCACAAAGGGAAGGAAGATTAAGAAACCCCGTGCTTTTTAAATTTTTCCGCTCGTTCGCTCCGCTAAATCGCAGAAACGTTCCTTATGTATTCTTTATAACTGTAATCTCGCGATGCAGCCCCGCTGATCGTAAAACGTTCCGCAAAGAAAGTTCCGCGCGCGCGTGAAACTTTTCTTAAAGGGCCCGGAGAAAAGCGCAACTTTTTCTGGCCGAGTTAACACAGCGTGAAGTAATTTCTCCTTCGGCTGCTTATTTACTCTGTCGCAATCAGAGGAGCGTGTCCACCGGTTGAGCCTGGCGGAAAGTTCGGCACGCCGTTCCCCAAAATCCGATTGCCTCCTGCGAACCAAAAACTGCGCCCGCCGTGAACTTCATTTTCCAGGTAGCCAGGAACTATTTTCCGGCGGTCTGTTGCCAGAAAGGCGAGCAACGACCGACGGGAAAGCAATTTTCCAACGGCGAGCGAAATTTAATCTGTTCCATTGGTCGCTACGTTCCTTGTAATGGGCGGCCAGCTTCCCAACGAGGACCGAATGTTTCACTTTTCGCCTCGCTCCCTCGCGTCTTGGAAATATTAATTTCCTAGCCTTCGAATAGCTTCCGTTTTCGAGATCATGGATCTTGATTGCGTTTAGAAAATTGTAAAATCGGGTGAAAGAAATTTCCGATTATTCGTGTCAGCGATACAAAGAACGCAAAGGAAAGAAAAAGTTTCGAGGAATCTTTCGTGACGATCGAGACTAGTAAGGAAGAATTGGTAAAGGTAATACCGTGTAATTTGTTAGATTAATGAGCAGAATGGAAGACGATGAAATCATGGAAGATTGGCATCGTTAACGAAGGAAATTCATAGATCAGTAATCGCATTAATCGCCCCTTACGAAGCCCAATGAAGGAAGAACTTTGACCTGAAACGAGTACGACTAAGCTATTGCAACGCTAATTGCCCATTATCCGTGTAATCCAATCCATTCTACAACCCTTCCTTTCTTTAATGGAATACATGGTGAATAATTTACGAAAGAAATGATCGACGATAACATTATTCCCTTTTCCTTTGGCAATATTAAGTCGAGCTGTAAAAATCGTATGCTTTTACGAAAATAAATGAGTAAATAAAAACATACATAAACGACAGCGCACAGTCGTTCATAATAGTACTCAGAGATTGGACAATTAATAAAAGGTAATGAATTACAGTACCAGTAAGAACGAATCCGTAACTGGTAAGTGGTACGAGTTGGCCACTAGTCAGACGAGACCTACTTACCAAAACATTCTTCCCGCTAAGATCTTGATTAATTACCTTGCGAGCCTCGAACTCTCGAAACGTGCACCGGGGAAACTTCTCTTGAAAAACCTCATCGAAATATTCCGCTATTCTAGAAGATACGATATTCGCTAGAATTTCCGAAAAATCCACATTTCCAACGACCGCGCGCTCCTGCAACGATGCGCTCGACTTTAATTAAATTCATCAATTCAGTTCACCTTCCCGCTTCGCTTGAACTATGCGGCGAAGCCGGGGGTGTTCCGTGTTTTCTGTGTCCGGGCTATTTTAAACGTAACGCAGCCGGTCGTTTCATCTTGCTGCGAGGAGGAGGGGTCTGGGAGGTGGCTGGTAATTTGAAGCGAAAGGGCTCGATGCCCGAATAAATTGAATTAACGGCACCTGACGTGTCCATCGTGATCGAGGCTGCGGCGAAATCCAGTCCACCCGTTTCGTAGATCCCTCCCAGGGGCCGTTAAGCGACGCATTACTGCCTCGTGGATTCCTCCATCGAGCGAATAATTATCGCGCAGCTGGGAGAAACCGACGAGAAACTGCGGATTCCGGCTTTTGGCGGGCTCGTGGCGTTTGGACCCCAGAACGTCGTCGTCGGCTGCGCGAGCTGAAATGGGTCAGGATTCGTTGAAAGTATCTCACCCCCTTTTGCTCGCGGAATTTTCCATTACGAACGAGCCGCGTCGAACGAAGTTTCTGCCGATAAACGCGAAAGAGTCGATTGATACTCGTCAAAGGGCCGGTTAATTAACCTCCATCGTTTCTGGTTTCAGAAGATGGGCTCGGTCCATGGCGAGGAATTGCCGTTCGTCTTCGGGGCGCCGCTGGTGGACGGTTTCGGCCACTTCCCGAGGAACTACACCAGGTCTGAAGTGGCACTCTCCGAGAGCATCGTGCAGTACTTCGCCAACTTCATCAGAACTGGGTGAGTAAAGAACGATTTCGATCGGTCGTCGAAGCGGGCAGCCCCCACCCCATCGTGCTTCACCCTCCTTTCTTTCGCTCGGACGTCGAACTTAGTTAGCCAAGGACTCTTCTAAGTGCGTCTTCTTTACCGAGGGCCTTCTATTTGAAGATAAGATAGGAGGTCGTCTTACAAGCGGAGATTCTAACGAGACTCGAGAACTGTGTCGAGATCGGAGCAAATTCTCCGCTCGAGGAATTACGCATTGTTACAAAACGCTCGGACCTAACTCGGCAAATATCTGCCCGCGAAATTACGATAGGTCCCGGACCGATTCCTCTCCGCGAAGCGAAACGAGTCCGCGAGAACGAAGCGCGCGTTTGACGTTCGAAAACAGAAAGACGACGAGGGGAACCCGTCGAGGCGGTAAAAATGAAGATTCCACGAGCCACCGCGATTTGAATATCACGGCCGGATCCACGCCGCGCTTCCTTAGTCCGAGATAAACCGTGTCGAGGCGATCGTTTCCTCGTCCACGGCCGCCATTCACTGACACACTCGTGAGGTGCTGACGGGATTCTGCGAAGTTCAATTTTCATCCGAGAACGACGCCCGATGGAAAACCAATCCATTCCCCCCTTTGAATCAACAGCGACGTGGCACCACTTGCGCGGAATCAATTTGCGAACCGCGGGGCGGACGAAAATGAAAAAAAAAAAAGAAAGGAGCGGGCGGAGGGTGAAAAAATGGGAAAAAAGTGGGCAGAGACGCGGATCGCGTCACCGAAAGGTCTAATTTTCCATATTCATGAATGGCGTGGACCGGAGTGCAAAAAGGAGCGAATCGTTTGGGAGAATGGCGGCTGGCGAGGGAAGAGGGGTTGGGAACAGACGGAGCCGAGGATTAGAGCGAAAATATTTGTCGAATCCGATCGCAGCGACGGCGCTCCGCAGCAACGCCGAATTTCTGATCGAGCCACGGACTGACGGTATTCAAATTTACGGATTAACGAGGAACAGCGGAACGACGGTGCCCCAGGCTCACTCTTTATGCTCGCCAGGGCAAGCAGCGAGATGCGAAACCTTTTCGAGCCGCGAAATTAAATACAAGGGATTTCGACGTTGGCTCTTTGATGCACGATGGTTGTTCGGCTATATCTCTGAAATTGAAAAACAGATCTCTCTGTTTTTTGATAGCCGGGGAATGGGTCGCGACACATTCGTGTAATGGACAGGCCGTGGAGCACGTACATTTGATAAAATAGAGAAAAGTTTCCCGTTATATTGATGGTAGTTTGTAAATTATTACACGTCGCTGAATATATTCTCGCAGTGCTATATTAATCTAGAGGATCGTGCAACATGCTTGTCGACAGAAAAATGTTGCGTGCAAAATCTGAATGATTAATTTCGTAATAAAAGTTGCTCTTTGGAACGCGTTCAGTATTAAACAATGATAGTCGAAATTTATCAATTCTACACGAGAGAGGTCGCAGCAATTAGGAAAAATTCGCGGAGTGAAAACTCGTTTCTGTTTCATTGAACCAATTATCTGATTAAATACGACATAATGAGTATTATTAAAATTTCACTCAATGCGGAAGCACCGATGGAAACAGAAATTAATACGGGAGAGTTCATAAATTCTAGGGTAAGTTAGCAATTATAAAATCAGCCGACGAGGGTCGTTCGAGTCGCAATGACTCCGGTTGCAATTAATTGGAGGAGGATCTCGTCGTTTGCGAAGTCGGAATTGACGGCTCGAGCATCGGATAACGGGATCTATAAAATGAACTCGTGCCCGAAGCGTAAACGGGGACGCATCGATGCCAGTTTCAGTTTTTATGGAAATAATTTCCCTGGGAAATTTTATCATCGACTTCCCACAGCTGTTCCTCTCGTCGCGCGTTTCCACTGTTGCGTTTCACGGGTGAATTATGTTTTTATTAACTATCGAATCCCGCATCTCGATTCGGCTGGAAATTTGTACGAGGCGGCTATACAAACCGATAGAGGCTGGGGATAAAAAAGGCACGCGGGCTGTTAAATATTCAAAAAGAGGGAAAAAGAAACGTCGATGAAATATTCATAAATGTAAATGCGAATTTACCTGGTCATCAAACGCACGTTTGTGCCGAAACGAATCTTTCTCCCTGTTCTCGTTTTTTACTTCCGCCATACATCTCCGCCGCTATAATTGTCATTTTTGCTTCCGGTTTCGCGGCTCCCGTCGTCAGACACGGTCATTGGCTCCGCTACGATCGATTTCGTCCTGAGCACCCTTTAAATATTTCACGTTCGATAACGCAACTCGTCAGGTGGTAGTTCGCGAAATCGTATCACGGTTTATCATCGGCGAGCGCGACGCGAAACGGACCCAATATTCTTCCCTGCAATGGCGCCGTTAATTAAACCTTTTTGGTCCTTCCCGCGCAAACGAGGCTTTTAAAAAATGAACAGTAATTTTTTATGACACTGACCGACTTCTGGTGTCTGCTCTTTCGTGTGCTTTAAGGCTACGATAAAACATTAAACCGGAGGCTGCCCCGAGTGGTTCCGCTTAATGAGTCCACGTTAATATCCTCCCTTTTGTACTTTACATTCGTCGTAGGAAACTATGTCAATTTTCCTGTTAAGATATTCTTTGCCCGGATACGAGCCGTGCTTCTTTGTAGCTCGGCGAAAAAAGCGTACAATTACGATGTCAAACCTTCCGTCTGCCGCGTCCAGAAATCGAACCAATTGTTAATTAATTACAAACTTCGCCCGACTTTGAATGTTATTTTAATTCCATTTCTCTCGTTTCGAGGTCGCTTTTACGACCATTCTTGCGGCCGTGATAATTGAATTCTTTATTGCAAGCTGCGTCTCTCCGCCCCGAGAACGTTCCATGAAATTCAGGATAACTCGCGATCGTCCGCGGTGGGAACTGCGACAGTGCAGCTATCACCCGTATGTATCGAGCGACAATTAATCGCGCAGCTAGCGCACGCTCGTCCGCACGTTTCCCGCGGCAAGAAGACGTACAATAACAACAAGTAATTTCGGTTACGAGTTTAGATACGACCACGTACACGGGGATATTACGTGATACCGTGACCACGACGCTTTCCCTACGTGACGCAGAAGTCTGGAACCATTTGCGTCGAACAAGCCGCGCCATCGCCATCAACAATCGAGAATTACGAAACGATTTAGGTAATTTCTTCTTTCCAAATGGGAGAAATGTGCAACGGAAATTTAAATTTCGCATCGGGCTCGATAGAGAGGACGATTGCAGGGAAACGATGGCAGATCTGAATATTAAACATTTTCTTCTTTTATGTACCCGTTATCGTTCCGTGCTCTCCAATGGAGGAAACGCGATACGATAAAACATCGGATCGTTCGCTCAAACATCTTCGGTAAGGAAGATAAGCTTCGCTGAAGTATCTCGTACACATCGGTCGAACATTTATCTCAGACAGTGTTATACTACGCGTAAAGCGTCCATAAAAGATACCCACCGCTCCAATTGTCTGATTTATGGCGCGCAGGTGAACGACTATTAGGTGTCTCTTTCGAACAGAAACAGAAGACCCTTTCACGAACCGCGCGCAGAATATCCTCGACCGAGGACCGAGAAGGACGTGCCATTTTTCGTAGCTCCATTTAGCGCAAATATTGCCGTCTGAAAAAAAAAAAAACACACAACAACCGCCATTTTTAATCCCGTTAATGCACCGGGACGTGCCTGAACAGCATCCGGATAATGGGTTATTTCGCGGTGGCAATGATTCATCGTTTTACTAGCGTGTATCGTAACGACGCCTGTAAATACACGTCGGGAACGTCGGGAGTGGATCTGCCTGCGAAACTAGCAAGTTATTGGCGACATGTGCGGAAGTTCACCCCTTCCGCGACTTCTCCCTCCCTTTTCTTGCCATTTCCGTGTCTGCCATTGCCCCGTCACTATTTCTCTGTCCGAGTGTCTCGTGTTCTTCTCCTTGTATCACGTCGCTTCCCTCGCTCTTCACCGCCATGCCCCTTTTCGCACCGTTTCTTCGCCACCGTCCCGCCGTATTTTTCTTTATTCCGCGCGAGGCTCCTCTTTATTCCGCCCCGCTGAAATCGTCCCCTTCACGCCCTCCCCCCCCCCCTCTCCGCGTCCCTCCTATTTCCATTTCTGCAACAGCGAACCACTTTTCAGAACCAGCGCGTGTCTCCTTTTCTCTGTATTTTTTCTCATCTCGCCAAGTTCTCCGCTATCCGTCCCATTCGAGTATCTTTCACGTCCTACCGCTGCGTTGTTCTGTTTCCATTTCCGCTTGTTCACGACGCCCCCTTTCGCCAGCACGGCCCCGCGCCCGCACCTCTGGCACGTTACACGCCGTCTCCGGGCCCGGTCGCGCCAACCACGCATGAATATGCAAAAGCGAGCTCGAAACGAATCGATGATATTTCAGCGTGGCTCTCGCCCTGGGCGACGTAAATTCCGCCTCGCCGATACACCCGTCGAAGCACACACCCGAGCACCCTCTGCGCGCGCGCACCCGCACCAGCACGGGGCACGGCTGTAATCTCGCGAATTGATACGCGGTAATACGATTCTCGTTCTCGGTTCCGGGCCGATCCGCGCGACCCTGCGTCTGACGATCGAAACGGGAAGGATCTCCCAGGGTGACTCCCGGCGAGGGGTAAGTTCGCGAGTACCGTACCTTCGCGCAGCTATTTTTCATACCCCACTCGATGCACTCCACGGTCGACCGCTTCTCCCTTAGATGACTAACGTTCCTTCCAGTTGAATTTGTGGAAATTTTTAGAGAACCCCCCTGGTAAATCCAGTTCGATTTATGTTTCACGTGCCGGTGCGCTACGGATTTATATTATTTGGTATTGTTTCGCGATGTTGCGGCACAACCGAAGTCGGTACGCCTGTCGAAATAGTCCGAGGTCAGAGATACCCAAGCAAGAAACTCTCCGTTCCGGTATTTACCTTGTCGAACCCTGAAGAAACACAGATATACCTCGCAGAAACGCTCGGAACTTGGACCATCTCTTGCTGAACCTCGCCATATCCGGATGGATCAACCTCGACAAACCGAGGACCCTTTGATGCAATAAATTCATAGATCGCGCGATATCCAAGACGCACGAATCCTTGATCATTTGGTTCCTGGTTATGCACCTGCGGAGGAACTCGTCGTAATCCAGAAGAAAAGAGCATCGTCTAACGGAAGCGACTCGAGAGCAGCATTTTACATTAAGACCGCGTCTGGGGTACAAATGGCGGTCGTGGGATGAAAATTTCAATTCGTTCACCGCGATTTCGTCGGTTAGCGTGCCTCTGTTCATATATTATTACTGGACGCGGAAGGCTCTCGTGGACGGCGGTTGCGATAAGGGTGGAGGAGTTTCGATTTCGAACTGGTCGGCCAAGCCGTCGACTGGTCCCCTGGGAAGAAGCTGCCGGGGATTATAGGAAAATTGGACGACTTCTTCGTAAAGGACCGCTCGACGGAATATGGCGCTTCCGGTCCCGCGTCAACGCAACCCACCCCTCCGCTCGCGGACCGTCTGCGTGGTCGAACGTGTCATCGAGCGGCGCAAATGGAATATCGATGAGGGTGACGTTTTACGCGAGGGAAAGGTGGCTATCGTATTTCTGTTCGCAAGTGTCATTATCGATGGTTGGATGGATCTGAGGATCATCCGCGACGAGTGTTA
The DNA here is from genome assembly GCA_963969225.1 of Xylocopa violacea. NCBI lineage: Eukaryota > Metazoa > Arthropoda > Insecta > Hymenoptera > Apidae > Xylocopa > Xylocopa violacea. Next base: position 31,613,943 of record CAXAJV010000002.1, on the reverse strand, counting down.
AATATCGAGATTTTGGAGGACCCTGAAAATCTGTTGGCGATATTTTCCGAGCGACGGGTTTCGAAGGCACGGTAGGAATCGAGTAATTGCGCGTGAAACGGGGCTGGAAATGCACGCACGTGTCGAGATTCGTGTAACTGGGCGATGTAATCGATCAACCGCGGGTGTTCTCTTAGCTGTGCGATGGAATCGCGAATTTCCTTGATATTTTGTCCAAGTCTTGCAGGGAACTTTCGTTATCCTGGACGAAATTGCGCAGAACTAATTCCACCGCAAGCAATACTATCGATCGTATTCGTAATCAGGCCAATTCCTTCGTTCTATTCGACTTTCTGGCGAATTGCCACCTTCTTTTCAGAACGGTGTGAAAACTCCGCAGCATAAATAGTTTCTCCTTTTCTTACGCGCATTCATCTTTTTTGGTCTCTGAATTTAATTTTTGCCAGTAGAAGCTGCTTCGTATAATTAATTTTGCTTATCTGTTTGTTTATTTAAGAACGAAGTGCAACAGACGATGTTCACGTGCAAGTTTCAAGTTTCTCAGATCGTGGAGAGTATTCTGATGAAAGAGATATAGCGCGTCAAGGTGTCAGACTTTGATAAAGACTGGGGCGCTCCTTTTTTAATCCGTTCGCCTCTTCTGCCCTTAGAACCCGTAAAATGTAGCTGACACGCGGCAAAACCCAGTTAGCGGACAGCAGGATACATCGAATTCAGCCCCAGCTTAACCTTACGTCTGATATTCCGTATCCCATCGAATCCGTGTACGTGAATAATCCTCTACCATCGGCTCGTAATTTTTGCAGGGCTTCGAGGCCCCGGCTGAATAAACTATCGACTTATCGCGATGAAAACGATGAAAGCGATTCATCGAGAGTGCACAGGTTCGATTAAAATCCTCAAGAAGATAAAACTGTAATCGTTGCATCGAACCCAAACATTGAGCGATAGCTTCGTTATCCTTTTATTACGTAGCCTGTTACATTCATTCTTCATTGTGCAAAACTGGTTCAAAAGGTACAAAATATTGCAGATTTCAATGGAAAAATCAGCGAAAAAAGCTATCGATCTCACGATTTGAACGATAGATGGGTGATGAATGTACCGAAAAAAGTTTCGATCGAGGATTACCAATCACCACCGATGTGAAAACGCAGCCATGAAAACGTGCATTTCGAATCGTTAAAATCCCACCTTTTCTTTCCCCCTTTTCGAGTAGACTGCAATTAAAATCACCTGGCCGCGAGTGAAAGGGCACGCGTTCGAATCCCGGCTCGAATCAAATTTGATTTGACTCGCAATCAGTACGCAGTGATTGCTAATTCGGGCTGGAAACGAGCATTCGCTGCTGCCATCCACTACTTTTTCATCGTTCGTTTAATTAACGAGCAGAAAATGGTCAACGTTTCGTCGCTTATGGGGCCGGGCCACGGGATTATGCACACAGACCCGATTTTCCCACGAAAAGTGAACCGTTTTCGAGGTCGATTTTTGCAGCGCGAGCCGTGAGCTGCCGCTGATTTCTACATTTCATTTTTCATGACAGTTTCAATTTCGCGGCTGAAAATTGATTTTCGATCGAACGTTTTACACGCGGGCTAGTTTCGCGTCAAATAGATCATCGCGCAGGGGATAAATCATTGAGGATCTATTCGATGTGTAAGCTACCGTTTAAATTTCACGCGAGAGAAAACGCGAAGCGCTTGAAAAAAACCGCGAGCATTGTTACCCTTAAAGAAGAAACCGCTGTCGAACGTCAGAAAATGGACGACACTTTCGATAAGGTCGTACGAATGTCGCTGTTCGTACCTATTACGGCAGACGTGTGAACCTGATTCGTATCGTCGATCACGGACTAAGCGGGGGTGAACGCAAACGCATCAGGCGTGCGCTCGTTCGTGTAATGTCTAAATAAAATTAGCATTTAAACGGACTAGACCGGGTTGAGTTATCCGGAACAGCGGTTTTGGAACAAAGAGATAACGAAATTTCGATTTCCGGCAATCCGGCTATCTTTCATACACATACCGGAATGAACCGCTGAGACTCGCTTTCGAAATTGCTTTTTATCGCGGCCACGGTGTTTTGTTTTGTTTAGTAGATCGCTGTTCCACCGTAGATACCGTTTAATCCCGATTGAGGGCGGACAAACGATCGAGCGAGGGATTACATAGCCGGGAAAAAGCGTCGAAACAATTTGCGACACCGCGAATTAAATTTACTTAAAAATATTAGTCGAGGCGATTACTCGCCGGGGATATTTGCCCTTCTTCCTTAGTGGACGAAACTTGGCGGTGAGATAAACGAGAAAAAGGAGAGGCCAGGGTTGCAACGATACACAACCCCCCTCTTTACAAGGCTGGTTTCGAAGACAGAAGGCAAGGGGGCCACTCGTCGTGTTCCGCATTCACCGCGAGAAAAAGAGAAAGGGGAAGAAGTGGAAGTAGAAGAAGAAGAAGAAGAAGAAGAAAAAAAGAAGAACTCCAGACGAGCCCCACTCTCGGCCAGCTACTCGAGCGCGAATCGAGCGTGACATATTTACTTCCGTTCCGGTTTTTGCCCGGAAGCGTGGAGCGCCTCGGTGGCAAACTTTCCGAGTAAATTTCAATCCGTGACTCTTGCTCGAACCCCACCGCCGACCTTTTCTTCTTCCCGCCTATGATTCCCAAGCAAATGGAGGAGTTTCGCTCGCCGTACGACTTTCCACTTCGCGAAAGCCACCCCGTTGTGTCCGACGCGCCCTGCCTGTTACTACCCTACCCTCGATCCGTTTCAAACGAGACCGCTCCGCGTCCAGTCTCGCCGATTTTCCTCTCCTCCCGTCCTCCTCTTCTCCGTGCTCGACGGTGAGGAACGGGAGGAAGGAGGATGGGGGGATGATTAAAGGGGAGCCAATAAACTGTCGATTCAAGAATCGGTCACGTGTGAACGTAGCTAACTTTATCGCCCATCCTGCGGCCGAATGAAAGTTCAGCGAGCGATTGCTCGAGACGACGCGCAGGGAATTACTGTCAGCGTACGTTTCTCATCGGGCTGAGTGATCGAGGGCTACGCTTGGTCGGGCAAGCTCTCTCGGGGCCGTGTAATTTTGCGACGAGTCGAAGCCAAACATCTGTTCGCGCGAACGTGATTCCGTGGACCCCCCTCTGGCGAGGTGTGCAAGTTGACGTGTCTTTCGAGGAAGGCAAGAAGCTTGCCCAAGTAATAAATCGCATCAGGGGGGCGAAAAGAAACTCGAGGAAACTCGCGAGCGCGGTCGACACGATGTCCGTCTGCTCGCGATTACGATTCTTATTTAAGAGCCCTGGTACAAAGACGTCCGAGCACGAGTCGAGCGTTATCGATAACGTTTCGAAGAAAGCTTTGTATCTCTTGTATCGAGGAGAGGAAAACGAGGAGGGCGGGGGTGGGACGTGACGAGCGAGAAATTCGCTCGGACGAGTTTCGAGGCATAACCTTGACAAAAGCCTTATTCCGGGATCCGGCTCCTTTCTCTTTGAGAGGAGAAAAAGTCTCCGGATCAGCGGAGGGAAGAGCATCCTCGTCATCTGACCGAGCTTTGTGCCGCGTCCCAGCAATCTACCACACGGCGCCAATCTCTACTTGAATGCCCTCTCCATTTCTATTATTGGCAAGGGGCTTCCGATCTCTTTTGCCTCAGCCCTCCGCCCCGTTTGCCGTGCGTGCAACGAGAAAACGAGTCTGAAACCATCCCTGTACGCGTGCAAACAGTCGACGCGAGCGCTTCGTAATTCGTAGCAGTCGGTATACGAACAAGCGTCTCTGAATTGGTGGAGAGCTGAATTTTATTCGACTGAAGCGGTATTCCTGGATGGTGTTCGAGAGGAAAATTCTGGATTATCGCAGAAATTCGCACAGTTCCATCGCTCCCAGTGCAACAGATATGCGGTTCAAGTTGCTAAGTCTGTTAAACCTTTTGACGCGATGTTGCTTGAAATTTAACTGAGCGCAAAATATCTCGCGTATCGCGCAAGCCCCGTTGCGACGCGAGATGTCTCGTGGAATTGCATCAACGACATCCTGCGCGCGAAATATTCAATTCGCGGTAACGAAACGGTTAAAATGGGAAACGTTATTATCGCCCAAAGCGAACTAAGGGTAGTGCTCGCGCGATAAATCGAACGGGAGCTGCTCGTAGCCTCGGACGGAGCAACGCGATGCGACGAGGCCGTTGCAGCGAACGAAATACCGACGACAGGAACGACGAATCCATCATCTTCGCCAATTACGCAAGACAGAGGGTGACGAGGGGGAAAAAAAGGCGCAGCCTGAACCAGCACGGTCCATAAGGGGCGAGCGACGTGACGAGGCGAATCCAGGTGGGCAGAAGGGATAATCCCGCGGAGTTAGCGTCAGTCAGGGCTGAATTACGACGTGTGACGGCGCGGGTGCCGGCCCTATTTACCGTAAATTATGATAAACTACGTTACCAGTGGCGCGATAATAAATACGAAATCGATATCGCAGGTATTTGAAATTTGCGTGCACGCGTCCGAACAACGTTATCGTATAATAAGCTATTATCCGGAGATATCAAAGGGGCTGTAATTGCTTTGGTGGGGTGGGCCGTGGGGGTCATGGATGCCCGATGAAATTAACCTTGTCCCGTAACGTGCTAATGCGACTGCGAAGTTTTAAGTGCGCCCCGCCGCGTTATTTATTGGACAGGCCCGGTTTAATGGACAACGACATTGATTTTAACACCAGCCGCCGGATTTATGGTATTTGAGCGTAGCTGGCTGCTCGCTCGCCGGATTAAGAGGGATAACCGAGTGTCTTGGATGACGGGGCGCAGCCGACGGGATTAAAAGAGGTGTCGTCCGTTAATAAATAATCGCGAGGAAGCACGCAAACGGGAAAACTCGATAGGAATCGGACGTCGCCAAGGGCAAAGGAACGCCGTCTTTTTGTTAACCGCCGACGGAGATCTGATTGCTTCCCCTGGAGACCCACCCTCGACAGCGCCATCGCTCCAGATTCTATTACAAACGGTCCCGCTCGTAATCGCGACGCGAAATCGGAAAAATAATCTCTGTAGAGTGGCAAGGTCGTCAGCTTTAATCCGCGCCGACCCTCCGAGCAGCCTGGCCAGGGATACGGGGGCAAAGGGCATTAAGGACAGTTTCGAGGGGTCGTTGCCACGTATGTCTGTATTATGCCGTGTTTGCCGGCGGATTACGAGAGTAAAGTACGCCGGTGCCGCGACACTGTTTGCGATTGCCACGTTCGCGGTTATTGGGCCGCCGTAACGTTTAGTCCGCGCGATTATGCTAAATTATTGTTTACAGCCGCCGTATCCTATACGTCTATTTACCGTGCTACTCTCGCCGTTTCCCGATCGTTAACGGCCGGCTCGGCTGACCGTGCGCGTTTCGCGCCGAGATGAGAACCGAGTTATCGCGAAATTATCGGAGTTCGATGACTCCCGGGTTCCTTCGACGACGCGATACGACGAATTACAACCTGGTGCAGGCTCTCGGACGTCCTCGACCCAATTGGCTTCCCGATTCTTTAAGAAACGAGGGAAGAAGGTGGAACGCTCGCTAACGGGAACGAATCGCAACAATGGAAGCTTGGACGGAGGAAACGGGCATCTTGTAAAACAAAGTAAACCTTGTAGCGCAGACACGAAGTTAGAAGAAGGATTATTGGCGAAACTTGCCAACACAAAATGCTTCGCAGTGATACCGGTCCACGGAAAAGTTCCCCGCGTGAGTTTATATCATTCGGCTGACTCTCCGGATGGAGCACGGTAAAGAACAACTGGCCGGGGCAGAACAGATAGCGACCAGCGTGCGAAGGAGAGGGAAAAACGGGACGGAAAAAGGCGGTGCAAGAGTGCAGAGATTCTACCAGGGGAGGCAGGAACTTTGTGCAGCAAAAGGAGATAAACATACCGATAGTTGCGGCTTCTGGTCGTGAAATTGTTGCTTAATGTGGAATCGCTAGATGGAAACTTAATAATCAAGCAACAAATCGAGGAGAAGGCACAGAAAAGTGCCAAGAAAAAATACTACTGACACGGAGTAACGTTTACTCGTCCTTTAACTTTCACGATTGCCAGTTGGCAACACGGAAGATAAGGAAAATTTAGGAAAACGATGGACATTGCCAACATTGTTAAAACAGGTTACACGTCTATTCAAATTCTCTGACCGTATTACCCAAATCTATGCAGAGCGCGCCAAATAAATTTACAAACTTGAACAACCGGAACCGCGAACAACTTTCGCAGGTTCGTGCCTGTGTCCTTTTACGGGGGGTCCCCAAAGTTCTTTGAGAAATCCGCAAGTCCCCCCACCGTAGCTGGCAACAGGTAAGTCGCCAGTTAGGAGGCTCTTCCTCTCCTGCGGTATGCATAATGGATGGATGGATGGCGGAGGGTGCCAGAGGGTGGCACGGCGAAAGCGAATCAATAGATGCTACGAGGTTACCGTGCGCGCGACGAAGAGGAAATACTGGCGGGATCGACTCGCTGAAGAAAGGGAAAGATGAGATCTCGATAATTCCAGCGGATGAACGAGACCCTGAAACAGGGCGCGCGCCTTTAAGGAACGAGCGCGGATAACGAACTCCGTTCGTTCGATGCCGCCTCGTTGAAGCTTGTACAATCGACAGGAGTCCGCTTTGGGAGATATCGAACGTCTGACAAGATTTCCGCGGTGTTCGTAAAAATTCGGGAGGATTACTCGAACGGTATGCAGAGCAACGCATAATTGAGATAGTGGGAAAACGAAGGGTGCGGTGTTCGATTTCAAGCGATCTTTCTCCGGTAGCCGTACAATCCCGATTTCGATCAATGCCTGGCATCAAACGCCATTAGCATGAATTAATTGACAATTGGCCGAGCATTGGCGGAGGCGAGCACGCGATTTCGTGCATCGAATTCAGCGCTTGTAGCACGACACACGCCAGATGGTACGATCGTAACAGACGACTTATTACGTGCCCGGCGTCCATTAACCGGCGTCGTTTAAATTGCAAACAACGCTCGCGAATAAGAGACAATAAACTTCCGGTGGTAGCGTTCTATCGGCAAACATTAACCGAATCTAAACGTTGCCAATTACGAAACTTTTAACTCCGGCTAACCAATAGCGACTCCCTCCCTCGCGAAGGTTTACATGCGACTGGCAAAACGGTAATTACGCTGTATATACAGTTAACGAGAGGGTTTCTGCTAAAAATCGTAACAGTCACAGGTTACCACGGGAATCACGTGAAGCCAGCAAGAGCCTGGTACCGTTGAAACACTCGATTACGTCGATGCCTTTCGTCGCCCTAAGATTTAACGTCGAACAGATTTCGTGTTCCAGGAAAATTGACCGCGTACACGATCAATATTTACATCATCTAATGGAGCGTTTAGATACAAAATATGTAATTGTAAATATTTGAAGTTTGTATAGTGTCAATATTTGTATGTTGTCAATATTTGAGGTCTCTCGACATTTTCCATATAATACGAGAACGTTGAAATATTTCCTTCGTTTAAAACACTAATTTCGCAGCCCATTTTATAATGAAAGAAACAAAAGTGCGAAAAAAAGGAAATAATAATGTAACAACAATCATTCGTTGTTTGCGTGAGGTTCTGTCGTGAAAGATGTTAAATGTAATATGGAATGATACCTACAAATGTTTGAAAAATGAAAATAACGAGAGGGACGAATTCGATGAACAAATTTGTGTCTGTTTAAACGTTACTCCGATTTGACGAGCCGTTTTATGGATGTCGTTTCCATAACGTCGAATAGCAATCGGTATTCAATTAATTCCGCATTCTATCGTATAATTTGGAACTTGCGAAAGCTCTCACAGTTAATAATCGCGATATTATTTCGATGCCCATTAAGCGCAGCGTTCCATCGGGGAACACTGGCGTTTTTTCCGCCCGTAAAGGTACCAGCATCGCTAAACGTAGCTGCAATGTTAGAAATTCCCCTCGTCCCGTTATAATGGGCCAGGAATTACGCATCGATAGCGTTCAAATGAATAGATTAATTCGACAATAAATCAGTAGAGCCGTGGGTCGTTCAGTGACGCGTGAATTCCATTATTAACTCTAGCAAAGGAACGGAAGCAACCATTGCTATAACATTAGCAGAGTGCGCGGTACGATAAGCAACATAACGCGTTGCCCGTTCCATCGTTTCACAAGGAAACAACACGTTGCATATTCTTTTAATCGTTTATGCTCAAAACCCTGTTATCTCTTTCCACGTTGGAATCTTCTCTCTGTCTCCCTCGTGTGCTAAACTCTTCGAAGCGACAGAGAAATGACCGAAACAATTCTACCGCAGCCCCGAAACTGCTAATAGCAATTTACCGCACACGTAGATACAGGTAGCGCGTAATTAAGCCTCGCGTCGTACGCCGCCGCGCTATCGTTCTCTAAACGCGTTCCATAAACGAAAACCGAGCAGATTTTGCGGCCACGTTCGCGTTATGAGACCAGTCGTTCCGAGGACCGTATAAGCGACCCACCCACGAGTAACACCGCGCGTTTTCTTTCCGCGAACTTTATCGCTCGCCTCGCCGCCATTCTCCGTCGCTGTTTCCCCGTTCGATTAATTTGACGCTTGTTAAAAATTGCCAACCCGCGTCGCCCCCCGTTACTTTCATCACGCGCGGCATTCTTCGCGCGAAGAATTTTTCATTCGCAAAACGAACGCACTCGGCTACGGTTCCCGCTCGCGGAATACTTCCGAACATTCTTCGCGCTTCGCGCAATTTATTAAAGCGATTCCGGCAACAGCGATGTTCACCTGGCGCCCGGCGTCGAATCGATGGCTGTATAATTAAATTCTTGATACACGCGGCGCTCACGCGGAACGACCGCTCGAGTTTTTCAGTTCGACGGTGGCGGCGATGTTGCAGCGAGGAAAGGGTGGCCCCTCTTTACTCGGGAGCACCGCGTCGTTGCCCGTGGGGGTGGACGGGAGCAATGCATCAGCGGTTAATGAGCAAACTTTAATATTCCCCCGGACTAAAATCCGACCCGCAGCCACCTATCTCCCAACGACCACGAAGCAACCCTCTCGCAGAGGGATTGGACCGCACACGGACGCGCGAGTCCCCGCTAGACACGGTCACACGACTGCCATAATTATTGCGAGCTCGACAGACGATGAAGAAAATGAAGGTGGGTTGTTACGAGCACCTGGAGGAGCTTGGCGTCAAAATCTCCCGTTTTCATTAATTCCCGCGCCGGTCCGACTAACGGGGCCCTAATACGCTGGAAACTTTGGGAATCTTCCATCCTCGCTGGTTAATAAAGAACCACGGACACTCGCCTGGGTCGACGAAGATACACGACAGAGTTCTATCGCGACTCTCGCTGCGAACTTCCGAAAATTCGTTCACCGGATTCCGATAGCTATCGCTTGTCCAGCGATCATCCCTTAACGTTGGAAACCGCGTAATTAACGGGACGTCTAATAGCGGACGTTTTAACGGTGGCGCGTTAAAAATCCACGGGGACGAGCGATTTTACTAGCCGTGTGTTGTCGACAGCAGTGTGTAGTGTACGTACGAACACGTTCGCGACGAATGGCCGCAGCAATTTGAAGATGCACGCGTGACACGGGCCACCCCGGAAACCGGGTGTAACCGCGAGGCGAAACTGTCCCCACCCGGCGTTCGTGGCATCGTAAAGCGGGCGTTAAGCCCGAATATGAAGCTTTTTCGCAGGTATCAGCAGGAAATTCTGCACTGCGGCGGCCAAGAATGTGCTAACGACTCGCCGGGGAAGGGAAGGCGAAATTGAGGGGGCGGCGAACCGTCGTGGCACGTTATAACGATGATATAGTGTCGCTTGTAATTACGACTGAGCGAATACCTACCCGGGAACGGCAGTGTCGCGCGATTCGACGTTTTTCTCCTGGTTCGAGTACGATTCCGCTGGTCGGGACGACGTGGCGCGAACACGGACACCAGCCCTCGTTTTTAGACGCCAATTTTTCTAATTAGCACCCGATAACTAATGCGCCCTGCGAGCCGCGAGCAGCTCCGTTTCGAGCCTCCGTCTCGAACTGACTAACGCGCGATCGCGAGCGGAAGTGGCCCGTTAAACGGAATCAGCGCCGCGCCCAGGGCTGGATTAACGATGAAAAACCATTCGTTATCGCAATCGACGTGGTTCGATGAATCGCAGCGCGGGTTTAATCAAAATAATTCCCCCGTTGGACGGATTCCTGTTTTTGGCCGGCGGGAAGGCAAAGTTGCTGGGATTCCATCGCATTTCGAACCGTGCATTTCCGAAATGAAACTTTCCTCGTTCAGAGTCATTAATTCGTGGATAATAGAGAGCAGCCGGCTCGATGAAATTTATCTGTGATTAAACGCGCCCGCTCGGTCACTCGCTCACTGGCAAATTGGCGGACTGATTGAACGATATTTAGTTATAACGATAATGGAAGGTATTCCTATGATCTAACGATAATTAAACATATCTACTGTTAGTCGTCGCGTAATGACAAACCATGTATGAATGGCACGCGAAATTGAATGTTTTACGAAATATCAAATACAGCAAAAATGATTCAACGCTTTGTGGCAGAAATACGAGGTAGAGGAACGTTTAGAATGTTCCGATAAAATGAAAAAAAATGAAAAAAATAATCCGTCTCGATATTAGTTGTTTAAATCAACATCCGAGCACACGGTGAACGTAAAGCGTGACAGTGTTCGGTCAGACAAGTTTATCTGGGTGCAGTTCTTCGCAACTGGCACATCCCCGTTCGAATTTCCTCGCAAAGCCGAAGAAATAGACTCGTCACACCTAACCGATTTCCGTCAGCTTACGCGAGACAAGCAGACAGCCACGCAGCTACGAGTTTACAATCAACGCGAGGAAGGTCTCCATAAAAAGTGTCGCCCAGGACCGCCTGCCAACTTTTCTACGGCTGCCTATTCTCTACCGCCGAGCCAACCTTGAAGTCATCGCAGCTTCGAATCTTTTGGATCGTCGCCAGATCGGCTACCGAACTCGCCAGGTTTTGTTCCGTACGGTGCGATTCGAAGATATCCGGATAACTAAATCCCGTTTACTATTGAGAGATCGCATATGTAGGGCTAACGGAAAGAACTAACCCCTAAGAATTGGTTTCAAAAATGGTTTATTCAACTAGGAATGTGTCTCGAGCGAGGGCCAGTGATGAACTGCTTTTTTCCGTAACTTTCCCCAAACGAAGACCCTTTGGATCGAGGATGTACGTGACCCAAGTCAGGGTGGTCCGTAATCATGCATTGACAACTCTGTACAGGTTAAGGCGCTAATTGTCCTACACGTAGAACATCTGAAGGGGAGTTGGTAACATCAGGAATACGTGAAATAATTGATTTCGTACATCAACAGAGAATTGTACCCTTCGCGGCACTCACATTTGCCGATCATTCGAATTCACGAACTAACGCTCTATCGTTCCTCAAACTGGTATCTTAAATTTCCCTTAACTGCTGGCGTACTCGTGAACTTCGACTCTCCCGCTCATCCGAAGTTTCGCACTTCGTTAACGCTTGCATTAACTCACCGCGAAGTTATAACCGAACCGCTACATCTGATAGAGTTCTTGTCTCGGCGAGGGGAATTTATTTTTTTCTTTTCCTTCCGTTTCTGTCGCGCGAAAAGTTTGCGCACCGACAGCCAGGAGTCGAGCATCCGCCACGCTCGGAGAAATAAAGGAGCGTTCTGGAGCAACAATGAACACGGGACGAGGATGAGAAACCGCGAACGTCTTTCCATCCATCGTTCTCGTCTCGAGTTCTCATTCTGTTCGTGTCGCCGTTCTGGTGCAACGCATCGAAAGAAGAGTCGATGGAAGCGTTCGCGCGTTTTTGTGCAGCATCAGACTTCTGAATGGTCTCGAAAATGCGTGCGATCTTCGACAAGAACTGGCATCGAATCGCGAGCGTAGGGACGCGTAAATGTTCGTCTTGGTTGAGCATAATTCGCGATGTCTGATGGGATTCAGTCCCGATCTATAATCGCCAGACATTCAAAAGTGATACTAACTTGCACTAATCCGTTTATGCAACTATTCGCGGTCCTATTCTATCAAATAATCTTCGAAAGTTATCAGTTATCGCATTGTGTCTGTTCGATCGATAATAACTTCGTTCAGTCTACCAAAATTCCCCATCAGGCTTATTAAAATTAAGTTCGACGCGATTACGGGAATAAGAAATTGAGACTTATCGATCCCTCGATCAAGTAGAATTGGTTTTAATCGCTCGAGTGTTGCAGAAAGAAAAACAGGAAACCGTGTTAAGGAACGTTCCTGTAGCAAGAGTTATAGCGAGAGTTGTAGCCAGATTACAAATTCTATTGGATTACTCGTTTGTCTATCCTTTGCGTTAGACGTGCATCGCATAAATAGTAATATCGTGCATTCTTTGTAAGCAGAATGACGAAACACGTAAAACCGTGACTTTGTTTGCAACAAAAAAAATAACTAAAGTCTCTACGACTTGGCTTTTGCAATTAAAGCTCGTCTCTGTTCCGTTTCTCTCAATGCGATTTAAAAGATGAAGAGACATCAGACTGGAAGAGAGTACCATGCGTATAATTAATGTAGATTAAATTGCGAGAAAATTCCTTTTTCGCCACTGTCTGACCATAGACGTTCCTATTCTACTCGATCGTTACCAGCCGTTTGCTCGAATTTCTGTGCAACGAAGGTATCGCTTTTACAAAGCGTTGCATCGTCGACTAGATTAACACTATAACACGTGTAGACCTACATTCTTCCCGGTCCTAATACGATACGCGCCTCTTTAAGCACTTGATCCACTAAATCCGAATTCGAGACTATGCATCGGCACGGCGGAACTTCTGTTCAAGATACTTCAACCGAAAACGGGTCAGGGACTTGGTGCTTTAAATGCTAGTAGCACAATTGGGGCGTCCGAGGATTACCATTTACCTCTTTAATTACGGAATTAAAGCGGATGGGAGGTTCTTTCTTCGGAGGGATCCGCTGGGAATACCACCGACGTTACCCGCTGCACTTTTTCTCCTTTAAATCCGTCATTACGCTCCACGGACCGCCGCGCGACGAGATTCGTCGACGAAAAAGGGGGACTATTAATGTTTTTAATATCTCCGTACGCTCCCCGATTATATTCCGCGATGGGCCAATGTAATCAACCGCGAAGGAACCGCGGGAACGTCGAAAATCGCCCGTTCGATTGGCATATTTCCCATCGTCGATTATTCGCGGCGGTGTTTGTCTACGGGCAAGATAAACCACGTGGCCAGCTTCCACCCGATTATTTGCCACGAGCAGGAAAATATTTTACCGCTCGAGGGCGCGATTCGTCAAAACGCTTCAAAATCAAGCGTCGCGAAATTTAACATTTATCCCCTGTCCGGCTATAAATCTGACGGAATCGACCGGCCGAATAATACACGGCCACGGCCACCCCTATTATCGCCGCGGAATATTGGGATCGATGGTTTTTTGGGACGGTACAGCGCGTCATGGAGTTCGTTCGATTGGCCGCGTCGATTAAATTCCGCTTCAACGAAAATCCGTCTCCACGCGGCGGGGGATTCAATTTTTTTTCACCGTCGTGCTGTTCGTTACGAGATAACTGCGAAAAGAATACGCTCGTCGAAAAAGGGGATGGATTTTTTTTTTATCGTCGATACAACCAGCCACCCTTACCTCGATTTGTCTCGTACGGTTTCCCGTCGTTTGAGTGCTTCGATCTTGACCGCGTCTGTTATTTCTCCGCAAAATAAACTACATTTCCGTAATCGTAACAGAAGACAGTCGGATCCTCGTGAGTTTCATCACGTTCTTATAGCGATCTTCTAATATCCCTTCTCGGAGGAACCGAATTTCCACTGGCGAATCGAAAACCCGATATTGTGTTTCTAACCTCGTAAAAAGAACGTGTTTGCTGTCTCTTAGTTGACACCAAGATCTGCCTCCCTGGAGATGCAAAAAGCCGCGGGGCACGAGTAGCTATTTGTTTCCTGCGCTCGCGTCGCTTTCAGCTTTTAGATCGCCTTATAGCGCCACCCTTGTACCTCCGTGGAGAGAAGACTTCTTCTTATAAACAGGCTTTCCACGCCATCCCTTTTCAGCCGTTATTAGTTTCATTGTTTCTCGAAACGATTCGCCCGAGGTTTCGCTAAATTTTCCACCAAAATTCATCGTATCCAACAGAATTCGATTACCAAATGCGAAAACGGGGTAGAAAAAAAATCGCCGGTAAATGGAATTCAGTTTTTCTCGTTGTCGGATCCCTCGATTCAATTAGTATGAAAACCAGGTTGGCAAAGGGAGCCGAGGAGCTCGAGCAGCTGCTGTAAACAGCGTCCCGACCGCGTATTACCAACGGGGGACGGGCTGAAGTAACCACGAGAGCAAATGGGTGTCGCGGTGTAGCGCAACGGACCCTTTCTTGCATACTCTGGGCCTCGGACAGCCGAAGTTCTTGATAGTGAATTATACCGCGACCGTGTCTCGAATCCTGATAGGGCGGATGGCTGGCCGCATTCCGGATTCCGTGGCCGTGTTCTTTCAGACGGTCCGTGGACGGACTGGAAACGCACGAACAAAGCGCACGTCGCTGCTCGCGGCTTAATTCACTTTCGATTCGCTACTTGTTGCGTTAATTCGACCGATGTTCGCGGAAAAGTCCGTGAGAAACGTCCGCGAAGGTTGGAGAGTCGTCGTTGGTCGAAGACATCGTTGCGAGTTGATCTGATGTCGCGACGAAAGTCAAACGGATTTATGAGGACAAGTTGTGATATTTCTAGATTAAACGCTCTTCGTTAACGTAATATCGATAGTAAAATTGTTACATTATTTCTGGATTTTACCAATTTTTCAAGCCACCGAACAAGATGTTCGAAAATTTGCATGAATCAAATCGGAGAACTATGCACGATGAAGTCGCACGTTTATTCCAAGAGAACGGGATGCGCGTAGTGACTGACGTATTCAGGAATACGAAGGGAAAGCGCAATGAAATATATCCGACACGGCGAATGGTGGGAACGCGGGATCGGTGATTCGTACAGGCCCCTGTTTTCGTATGCACGTATCTAAACAACGATTTACGTTCTCCTTGCAGGAATCCGAACGTGATCGATCACCACAATCGGAACGACACGCTTCTACCTATCAGCAAGGAGAAGAGCCGTTTCCGCAGCTTGACGTGGGATCAATACGACCCGGTTCATCAAAAATACCTGGAGATCGGTAAGTGCGCGCGAGATCGCGTAACCGCGCGGCGTCGCGCGAAGAGCCGCGCACTTTCGACGCTCTAATTAAGGGTGGCGATCTCTCGTGCTCGATGCCGCGGCGGTTTCACGATATGTATACCCACTAAGCGTATAATTTTGTCTCGCGTCCGGTAATGCGCAGCCAGTCACGTGAATCCGTGTACGAGCCGAATTAGCTCGGAATCAAGGGGTTAGCCGCCGGAGGCACGTTTCATCGCTGCGGAAAAATGAAGTGGCGGCGGTGAAAACGTTGCGGGGCCCGTGGCTCGCTTGTCCAGCCTCGAAAAAGCCGAGGGAGAAAAGACGTTTCGCGAGGTCATTTTTATTTTCAGCGGCTCTCGAGCACACGGCAGATGACGTGAAAGGAACCCTTTGACCTGGAAAAGAATTTGCGGCCTTTTTCCCCGCCCGGTTCTTTTCTCCCTTACTCTCCTCTCCGTTCCCTCTCTCTCTTTCTCTCTCTGTCTCTCCCTTCCTTTCTCTCCCTCTCTCTCTCTGTTCCCCTTTACTCCACTCCACCCGCCGCGTTTTTTGCCACGTAACGTTACGACGAACGCCGGCATAATTCCATTAGCATTTGAAGGCTATGTGAAAGCACTAATTAAGCTAATTAGGAGTGTTTCATGGCGGTGATGCTCTTAATGCAACGGTCTCGCCGCGAGGTCCGAAAAGGAACGCACTGCGAAAATGTAGCGGACTAATTGGAATAAAAAAGATACTCCCGGACGGTGTAATTGAAACGAGGGTTAAGCCGCCCTCCCGCAAGTAAATGACCGTGGAAATTCGTTTAATGAATTCTTCAGGATCGCGCATTCACCCGGCGGGATCCGTGTCAAAGAGACGAAACTGCAATGACACGTGTACACTGTTCGAGGGGAAAACGGTCCCCCATTCAATGGACGAGCGAAACTCGTCGACGATCCTGCTGTTGGGTTCGAACCCTCCTACGCTGCACGCTTCCACGGACATCTTCCCACGGAATACCACGTCTACGTGACTCGATAGAATAATCGATCGATACGTATAAAAAAAAGACGGTGAAACGCGCACGTACCCGTGTCCGATTCTTATTGTATTCCTCTTGGGCGAGCTCGTTTACGTGCTCTTTCGACTTCCATCGATGGAAAACGCACGGGATAAGAAATAACAGAACAGCGCCGCTAGGATTTTTCTGTGCGTTCCAGAGAACGGTGCGCTGAATTCGTGTGTTTCGCTCGGGTTTCAGCCGGCAAAGGATCCTCGTACGATGTTAGCCTTTCGTTTCGACTGCTAAAATAAACGCTTGCGTACGTACGCGCTGCATTTACTAATTTCAACCAGCTGGTTAACGCTTCTGACGAAGAATAGCGCCTGAAAATCCGCGCGAAAGTCGAACGGTCATCCGGCAATCGGCATCGTAGCCATCACAAACGATTAAACCCGCGCGAGTTATCCGGGTCGAGATTAATATTAGTCCTGATCGATTCGCATATCCTGCCAGTAATAACGGGCTGATGTAATCGTCCTTGGTGCTGTATCGAGGCCGGGCGACCGCCGGTGAAATATTGAGCTGTCAAGTGTGTGTGCCAGGGGTATATGATACTTGAGCGCGGCAGAAACTCGGCGAACGTATCAGACGATCGTTTCATTAATGAGTGATCAATAGCCGAGGTCGGCATAATCGTGCCGACTGCTGCTTAACCGCAGCGCCGACTATCGCTCCCGATCGGCTTATAATTTATTATTATCGTTCGCCCCGTGCTTTCCGCCCCTCCACCACCCGCTCGAAATTCATTAGGCACTAATTAACCGGGGCCCGCTATTAACGATGCTATCGAATTTTCGTGGCACGTCAACGAGTGCCCTAAAGCATCGCGTTTATTATCAGCCAGCTGTGCATCCGGTCGAATCTTTTGACGGTTCTCGCCAACTTCCGCGTCCCTGGAAAGACGACATCCGCGAAAGCCACTATAGTGGCGCGTCGTGCTTAAGAGGAACCGTGGATTCGACGAAACGATCGCGATGCGTTTCAACTTCGTCGAGAAATCGCGTTGCGATCGGAGAATGCACCTAGCTCGGACAGTCGAGGAGAACCGGGGGTTGGGACTCGAGGAAAGCTGACTTACGAGGTGTGGTCTCGAGTGCCGCGATTTAAAAAGGACCGAGCTCGCTCGACTTCGATGCATCGGGTAAAAAAGAGAAACAGAACCGCCTCGATCAGCGACACGGGCGACGAAACAAATCACCGGCAGTTCGCGCGCGATTCACCGGCTGCTGCTCGGTATCGGGTGAAGGATCGTCGGGGCGCGGCGAGGACACAGGTAAAAGTCGTCGAGACACGCCGGGACACGTATGCCGTTACCATTTCTCAGGGGGGGTAGGTGAAAAATCACAGCGGAACGATGGCCCGCATTCCACGATCCCCCCGTAGCGTGTCGCGATCCGTGAAAAATGGGCCGTGAAAATGGACCGGAAGGAGAGAGAGAAGCTAACGGCGGGGTGGTCCGTGATTAATTTTTTTCCTTTGTCTTTCTTATCTGGCCGAGCGAGCCCGCCTCGGGCCACCGGCCGGTTCGTTACCAGCCAAGCAGCCAGGGGTGAATGCTACCCTCTCCACGTTGAGTCGAGAAAATCCCGCCTCTCTCCCTTACTCTCTCTCTCTCTCTCTGTCTCTCTATCTCTCTCTCTGGGCAACTTTGTTGCCGTACGAGGCGTGGGGTAATTAATTTAGCCACCCCTCGACGAAGGGGACGACGTCGTTGTTTGGAGTAGATGAAGTGTGGCGACGAATGACGGTGTTTGGTTACGGCAGTTCAGACGGGGCAGAAATGTTCCTTCGTTCGTAATTCAAGTCGCGATTGAACGCAGCACGAAGAAAGGAACGTCGAGCTCGTTATACTCGTTGATATAAATCTATGCGTATAAAATGCGGCCGCATTCACGTGACGCGCGATTTTTCCACGTGCGATAATGTCCTGAAGGTAAATTAATGACCGAGATTTATAAGTGTTAAGAGGACAATGTACGGGATGTCTTCGAGTTAATGGTAAAACCGGCAAGCCGGTAAATTTACGCATAGCAATAAAGCGAATAACGCATTCTCGTTTATTTCCGTGAAAAAATATAGAGCGTAGAATACATTTTTCAGTTCACCGTGAGAAAGAAATAGTTTCGAAATTTTTATTATCCGTGCATTGTAGTTAATAATGTTATCCTGCCAATCATACGACATGTAAAAGTGAACACTCTCTGCAGCAAACATTACACGTCCAATATTTTGATGAACGTTCCTTTGTTATAGAAATGCAAAGCTATGACGTAGGGAACGCGATAACATGGCTCGACGACTGTTTATGTATATTTCCTCGAACCAGGCTTCGGAAATATTCCAGAACGATGTTTTGGACGTGACGTAGCTGCTCCGCGAACGCTTACACCAGTCAGTCTCAAGGAGAAAGTCGACAGAGGTGGTTCGCGAATATTTCTAGAGCGCGTCTGAATGCTTCCATTTGCGCTGAAAGGAAATAGTCGATGAAGAATCTGAATCGTGCAAATCTTCTATTAAGTGCTCGAGAGAATACGCGTCCGTTCGCAATCGAATTGAGTTAGTGAGCCTGTGGAGAGCGTCAGCCTGTATAAATCTTCGTTCCGCGCGGCTACCCCTTATCTTCGATACAAACACGTCCCGTTCCGCCATCGATTAAGGCACCAGCAGCATCCCCGTCGCTAGCACACAGACAGGATCAACCGCAGGACTAAAACAACAGTCGGCCGCCATAATTTACTTGTAGCACACGTACCAGCCGTTTTCCATCCTCTGCATCCACCGCACGTAAGTAAACCCCCTTAAGCATCGATAGCGCGAATTTACAAAAATCCGCGATTTCCTACGCGTCCCTTCCCGTTGAACAGGGACGAGCAAATAATTTCAGACGAACGAAATGCCGCGAGAAACACGTCGAACCTATATCGTCTCTCCCTTAAAACTGTGTCTAAGCGCGTGCAAGTAACTACTTCTCTGCTCGATACACCCTCCGTTGACGCGCTATTCCGCTTTGCTGCGCTCCATTCCTCGCAAGATCCTCTGTTCCTTCGATAGGATCTAAGCCAGTTCCGGCCGTTCGAACAGTTTGTCAGGCGATCTCGTTCCGCATTCGGAACCGCATGCATCTAACCGTTCCCGGACGCAAACACGCTGCCTCGAAACCGCAGTTACCGGTCTCTCTGTCGAGAGGGGTGCAGCGCGCGCGATCGCGTAATGGGGGTGTCGTGTGACGCAGCTGCGAGTTCAGCCCTGTTTGCAAACTACACGCGAGCGCATTCGCCGCATCTGTACGATCCTGCTCGTCGCCCCGTTCCAGCCACCGACGCCGACGCCTTCCGCTTGAAACCAGCGAAGAAGACGCGGTAAACGACCGCCCAAAAGGGAAATAAGGAACGCGGGCGTTGCGGTGGCATCCTGTTCCAGTGGCGGCTCTCGTGCCGTTTAAAGAATCTCTCTGCTGGATGCTACGCTCGAACTGAGACGGAGATCGCTTGGAAAATGGAGTAAATAACTTTTGAAGAGATGCAGGGTGAACGACAGATAATTATTTTATCGGTTTACAGCACGCTGTGTTTGATACTCAAAGATACTATTCACTTACAAAGGGTATGCACATCTCTGATACGAAATGAAATTGTTAATTTTCCCGAGTTTCTAGATTGAAGATTAGTCGAGCAGAGAAGTGGAATCGATGGTATTTGTTGGTAATGCTAGCGCAGGTGGAAGATTTTCAATCGGTGACTGCGAAAGGACGTTAATGTGTCGTTTGGAAATGAAATTATTCGAACATGAGGGAACTTGGCGGAGGCAGCGAGTACCGGTGGCAGCATAGAATATGTATTGAACGTTCTCGGCGTTATTTCGCAAAAGGAATTGCAAAAGTGTTGGAACGGCACGTACGAGCCGCGGCATGTATAAACCTCTCAATGGTATTTGCCCGTTGAAACATTCAGCTGCTTAAAGCGGAACTGAAATTTGCCCAAGCACGACCGCACAACATCGCGGGAAATAATTCGCTTACTGCGAGCTGAACGAACCGCCCTAGCATTTTTTCCTTTTTTTTTTCGTTCCTTTTTTCCCGTAAATGCTACACATCGGTCACGAATAAATCTCTGTCTAGCTGATGCTTTGAACTTTGCGCGTATGTTTGAGTCATATAATACCGCGGAAATATAGGGTGAAAGAGGATTCGCGCCCGAAACATTTTGCCAGATATATGCGGGTGATTGACAGGCTGTGATTGAATATATGAAAGCGGCACGCGCCGGCGGAGCTTTGTAATCCTCTGTGCAGTAAAGATCAACGCGGAACCCATGAGAGTATACAGTGCTCGCAATCATTGAACGAGATATTCGAATTGTCAGCGCGGAAACGGTGAAACTGCTTCCGTTACGTTTCAATTCGAAACACAAAGTTCCTAAATCCGATCGCAATTTCAAAATGTATCGAACGAGCGCGAAGTTTCGACGATGGCAATTGGTAAGTGGCCGGGAGAATCGCGCTCGCGGTTTACAGGGCCGCGTCGCAATAAAATCGGTCGTTGTATCATCGTTCCGCCGCGGCGTCCGTTACACGGCGTCGTAAAAACGCGCGACCACGCTTTACGATATTCGCCCCTCGTAAATACGTCGAACGAAGCGGCGAGCCGCGTCGCGATACGCTTTTAACTACGGAACTATCTTTCGAATAAGCGCGCGCCGATTCGAACGAGAAAGGACGCGGGGACGCCGATCTATCGACGCCGCCTCGCAAACAACCGGCCACGGGAAGCCGGTTAGCGGGCCGGAAGCCGGAAAAAGAGCTCAAGATCCAGCGTTATAGCGGAAGCCGTCGGGAACGGGTGCGGTGAAGGTTCGTTAAACGGGACTTCACGGCGAGCCATCCTTTCCAGCGTTTCAACCATCCGCAGTCCTCGTCTCGGGCTTTTACCAGGCGAGAGTGCCTCGCGAGCCGGTGGAGCCCGCCGGAAGTCGATAATCACTTGTCGTGAATCCGAAATTACGCGGCCGATATTCCGCCGCGCTACATTCGCAAAGAACGCAATTTAGACGGATAATATCTGGCGTCGTTCGACGGTTTCTTTTACTCGTTAGGAAGACGCGGAGAGGCGAAGAGAGGAAAAGGCCCGCGGTGATGAGAGTATCGTTAATATTCGATGGAAATTGATCGAACAACGTTTCTGTTTCAAATTATGCATCCTTAGGAAAGTTCAGGCTTGTCGGGGGTGCACGTTTTTGCGAACGTTCGCTATTTAGCGAAGGCCAGGCACGAAACTGAATTTTTTCGCGAACGAACTCGCGTTAGCTCGACTCTTTTGTGGGCAAGTGTAAATATATTGCCGCCTGTGTATAATATTATAGAACGTGGAAGAATCGAAAGTTCAGCGAGGAGCCTTTGTTCGCGCGCCGGTTCTTTCGCTTCTCTCCTTTTAGCTCGGTTAAATTTGCGAACGGCGAATTCAACGAACAAGCCTTCGGAAATGGAGTGTTCGCCGGGCAGAAACGAAGGCCCTGGCCGTATTTAGCTGTTGCCCGCGGGCATCAGAGAACCTGAAAAAGAGCGGCTGCCACGTCGCGTTATTAAAATTCACAACTTCGCCGGCGCAAAGTTTAGGTCTAATTAAAAACCATGCCAGCCGCGTGTCTCTTTATATTCCTGGCCAAGAAACTGACGCGCCTCTCCGACAGGTAATTGTTAAATTAGCTGGCCAGTCCTGCCTCGCCACCTTCGCCAGCAGCGAATCGTTCCTCCGCATCGTTCTAATTCCCACGTGGACGTCGACGTCTCGTTGACACCTTCCAAACAGAGACTCGACGATGCGAATTGGAGAACGTCGAAGGGCAACATTTGCGATAAAACATCAGGTTCGATCTCCAGCGATCCTCGACGTTTTACACTCGAAGCAGCAATCTGTGAGCTACGACGAGCTTCTTCCAACGCCTTTGAAGGCGGAATTTATCACGCGGACGCCCGGAAAAGAATGCCACTTTTGAAGAATGGCCGCGGGGGGAGATGTACGACTTGACCAATCGGCCGAGGCAAGGTGCCAGAGCCAGGAAATCGACTCGTTGTCGGCGACCTTCGGGTTCTGCATGAATTTCCCCGCCCTGCGCTCGTAATAAATTACGCGCGGTCGAAAACGCCGCGCGGATCACGGCGAGTTTCCTCTGGCCGCGTTCATAATAAACGACAGGATCGAAAACGTATCCAGCTGTGTTCGAGAGCGAAAATTTTCTAGTTCGGTAACTAGCGAAATGACGACACCCAGCGAAGCGAATTATGAGCGGATGCTTTATCGGGTTGATCGATCACGCCTGCGGCCTTCGGTATCAGGGATGGTATCGCGGGCCTGGATTAACGATAACGGCCGACACGAGCCGCGATACAGCTTTCCGTCGTTCGGCGTCGTCAATTTATAATCGGGCTTTGATTAAACATTCCCCAGGTCCGGTGAAAAATGGAACGACGCCCGGGACGATAAAGTCCGCCCCTCTTGTCAGTGAAGGTTAATCGTGCGATTCCTACAGCTTCGACGGTTCTTGCTTTCAGAGGGAAAAAAAGGAGGGGGTGGCGAAGAACGATGGACGCGACAATGGACGGGATGTTTCTTGCGCGAACAAGGAGCGTTTGGGTCGCGGAGTTTACGATATGGACGAGGGGTGAATGGTTGTCCGACGGTTTCGAGAACGGCTCTAGGAATTACTCGACCGTACGGGAAAGCGTCGATGATGGCGCGGAAGGAACGTATCGTTGGGACGAATGAGTCACTGGAAATATGGAATTGAAGAGTTACGAGGGGTTGCAAAATATTTCCAGAGATGAACTTCATTTTTAATTGTCTGATTGCGATAAATGTATGATCTGTGGAAATTAACTCCCGTGTTACAAATGGGATAATTATAAAACAGTTTCGAGCTGACGATAATTTGTCTTTCGGGGAATAAAATTCCCGTCCCCCCCCCCCCCCTAGTCGTTGTGAATTGAAAGTGAATTGCTGAACGCTCTCCGCGAATCCACCTTGAGGGTGTCGACGATTTTTCGATCTCAGGAACGCTGGTAGTCGCGACTCGTCGTTTATCATCGTCGAGAGGGATTAAACGGACGGCTGGGAAACGTGTTCCCTTCGCCTCGAGGCGCGTAACAGCGTTGCGTTCTCGTTCCAGAAAACCGGCACGCGTTTTAATTAAAAGACGGCTATTAATTTAGTGGCTGCGGCCACTGCTGGGAAAATTATTAATCGTTCTCCGCGATGAATAAAACGGTGTTTGCGCGAACACGAACATCGACGCCATAATGCGGGGGAAACAAGGAAAGCTGTACAAGTTCATTCTCTTGAACGTCTATCGAACGACGGAAGGGGTGGGCGAATGGCCGAGGTACGAATCGAGATGAAATTTAATTCTACTTAAACTCCGTTCAACACGTTCGTCGGAATTGCTCGTGCCACTCTCTTTCTCTCCCTCTCTCTCTCTCTTCCTCTCTGTAGATTAATGGGAAATTTAGACGAAAGTTTGTATTAAAATCAAATTTGAGTTGAAACAAGCTAAGTTTCGCGTTGGACGTATCAATTTTTGTTACGCTTTTCGCGTTTAGAGTTATTATCGTATGAGATCAATTTTGTACGAATTAATATATTATCGAGCGTAAGAAAATAAGGTTGAAGCATTCTGTTGAAAGTTCTCCATCTGATGAAAATATTTCGCCCGCAAGGTAATCTTGACGGACTTACTCGAGGCAACATTCTTCAGAGTGCACAACCCAGTTCTCTTTGGAGTAATTATTTTGTTCGATAAAACTGTCAAGAGGCGGAGGGGAGAGCGGGATTCCGTCGATGAACGTAGCAAGAATGTGATTTCGATGAAACTTGCGAGCCGATATTGAACTTTCGGCGGAGCTCGCTACTGCAAATTTTGCAGCGCCGCGCGTGGCCTGTTTAATCGCATAAATTAAAGCCGGCTGATGTCGGGAGACAAGTTTACCGAAACTTTGATTACGTAAAACAATATTGTGCGTGTTTGTCGGTGAAAAACTAATTTAAACTCCCGACCGACCAAGTTTACTTCGAACACCGTTTACTCTAGCTACCGTTAAACAAATTTGTCCGCTAACGAGCTGATGAGTGACATACGCGCGGAATGAGGATGATCCCGCGAAAAAACCGATTAATTATTGCCGCTTTGCCTACTTTTAATTACTCGACCATCCGCGGTACGAGTCGCGACAGCATCGCGAAGGGTTAATTTACTTTTCAAACCGTACAAAATGTAATCTCGATCGCCAACAATCCGGGACTAAAAATTCCCCCAAAACACAGCAAAGAGCAATATCGATCCTCGCCAAAAAAAGAAGAACTGTTCGACGGCGTATCGTTAAAGAGGAACGGAAACTTGTTAATTCCCCCCGTCGTAAAACGCGCCATCCAGATTTATTTGGCTGATTACCAGCGGAAAGTTTCACTTCGCATAATGTTGGCCTCCGAATCGGACGGAGGGAAGTTTCGCCAACTTTTCTCCTCGCACTTTGTAGCTGAATCCATTACGCGGATCCGAGAGGAGACTGATATAGGCGCGCCCTAAGACCGTGCTTCGTTCCTTTTTATTCCGGCCGCTGTGTGGAAAATATTCCGGCGGGCCAGGACGCCGACGACGACGCCTGGCCTCGCGGAGCGTCGAAACTTTTCCAGGTAACAAACATTCGGAGTCCGAGGGCTGCGCGCGCTGCGCCCCAAGAAAGTTGTTGTCGCATGGACGCGTAAGTTTCCCGTCTGTTCGCGTATGGTTTACAACATCTACGGGATCGACGAACTTCCCAGACAAGCTTACGCGTACGCGCGGATTGTTCCTCCCGAGCGGATTTGCGTTCCCCGTTTCTCGTTACCCATCGCGACGCTTAATATAGATTTATAATCCGCAGCCGCAGTCTTGACGGAAGCTGGCTCCTTCCAAGCCTGATTACGCGACTCGTTGCTCGCGGTTTGATAAAACTAGCGCGGAAGAATTTCTGCTGCGAAACTAGGGATGTTGCGAAACGTCAAGACACAAGAACGCGAAAAAGTAGGAAATGTTCGAAGAATGAGAGCGATTATAGTAAAAGACACTGTTACTTTGCGATAGAGTTCGATTAATATGAATTATCCAGCGGAGGACGTTCTCCGAACAGGATCCCTGATAAATCTACTGAAGATTAAAAACAATTTATCAACAAGTTCCGCGATACGTCTCGAGGTTGATTAAAATCCTGCAGCGCGAAAGTGGATCGGTGCTCCGACGAGATAATTCGTGCGGTGTGTCACCTTCGATATTTCGTAATAAATTAGCGAGTTCGCCAGTGGCGGCTTTTCGGCTGGCTCGACTAATCTTGGTAAGAGCAAAGTCTCGAAGCTTCGAAACTTCGACGAGAAACGAGGAGGGGCGGGATAGGCGAGGCGGGGGTGAGGATGGTGGATGTAGCAGAGAACTTGGTGTTTAGCGCTTTATACGCTCGCCACAGTCTCCGCCGGGCTCGCCGTCTTTAATCCTGGGGATAAGGAGAGGAGTCCCAAAAAGGAGAGTCGTTTCTCAAGGGTCGAGTCGCCGAATCGCGGTGCCCTCGATTTCCTTCCTCGGCTTCCATTCAATTCGCCTTATTGAACTTACTCCGGCTTAATTAATCCGTCGAGGCGCCGTTAGCGGATTGTCAAGCACGAGCGTGGCGCGAACGCGACGAAAATTCCTCGCCCCGTTCCGAACTCTCTGCAACGACTCGAAAAATTCCCCAACCACGCTCCACGTGGGAACTCGAGCCGTTCCTCCGTCGACGAAAAACCGTTCCGATCGATCCGAGCGGGACGCGCGATGCGCGTAAAACGATCGCGCGCGTAAGTGGAGGGCGGGCAGGGAAAAAAAAAAGGGAGAGCCAGAGGAGTTACACACGGCGCCTCTTCCCTTTCTTCCGGGGTTACGCGCAGTTTTATCACGCCGATTTCCCGCACAACGGCGAAACGTGGCGGCGGGCATTACCCAGACGTCACGCACGCGTGTGCAGCTACATAAATCGTCACGTAGTATCACTTAGGCCACGCATACGTGCGCCGGTGAATTACTACGTGCACCCACCCTAACTACGGCACGCTTTATCCTACCACGTCTCCATCCGTTGCACACGCGGCCGATTTCTCTTCCTCGGAATGGCCCGCCCCGTTTCTGCCTTGTTCTCGCGCATCCGCGATGCATTCGGCCACTCTAAGCGGCCGACATATCGCGGCGAGTGATACGTGGCGAAATTCTAATGGGGCGGCGTTCCGTACGCCGGCCAATAGTTTCTGTCCCGTTCGCCTCTTCTCCGCTCATTCCTCTCTGCTTCGTTATCCGACTTGTTCAGACGCGGGCGACGAATAAACGAATTTGTCGCGAAGGACGACGGAAAAGGGGGGAAGTTTACTCCGACGACTCGCGTTCAGAATTTTTTTGGTTGGCGGAAGGAGAAAGTTGAAGCTTGCTTGTGTCAGTGGGTCGTTCTTTAAGTTTGCTCTGTGGCAATGTGCGAGTATGTTTCAGATTTTATTTTGAATACCGCTGTAGTATCTTTCAGGCTTCTTATCGATAACATGTATCGATCGTCTGAACATCCCTTATATACGATGATGAGTATCCTGAATTACTGACGATATATAATGATCTGAACGCCCCATAAAAAAACTTATAAGATCAAACTTATGGGATAACCTAATATTACCCATAGCGAATAAGCTATAGTATCTGCATAATGTTTCACGTAGAAGAAGCTTCGATTCTGCGGAGAGATTTAGTGCAAGTAGTACGAGTCGGCGCATGGTCGGACAGCGGAGGTCTTCTCCCAGTTAACATCAAATATCACTCTTTTGTATCGAAAGGAACTATTTTATCTACCATTTACGTCACGCACAAGATGGGAACGGAAGAATTTTTTGGTTCAGATGTCCGCGGAATTCGAGTACACTTCCTGGAAGAAGCGAAGGGTGCCACCATTGTCTTCGCGCGCCAAAGATTAACTGAACGCAATCAACGAAACGGGTAGAAAACTGGCTAGCGGTAGTTCTTCAAGGAGCTACTGTGTCGTGCAACATGAAATAATAATTCCATTTATACGCTTGGTATTCAAGGGAACGCGGTAGCCGCCTCCGGCGTCGAAATATCGTTTACCTGCTACGTGCCCCCTTACAATCGCATTGTCTCGTCCATTCTGAGCCATGAATTTCTCTCGTCTCTTATTCCGCGAATACTCTCGCTTTAAGCACAACTTAAGCACTCGTCGATAATGTGCATTACAATAGAACGGGTAGGCGTACAGTTCGCTTTGTATACCGATGAATCCGATCGGCAATTAATAAGCATCCATTCAGGCGCGACAGTAATGCTCGACATCTGAATATCGGAAAAGTTCCAAGTTTAACGTTAACTATCGCTGCTTGGAGGTCGCATCGATTTAACAACGGAAGGCCACGTTTCGCTGTTTCACGCGAAAATAAGCTTCGACGCCTTTCATACGTGACGGCGCCGTTACTATGCCCTGTACATTTTTCTTTTCCTTTTTCCCTGTTTTACGGGTACGCTGGTTTTACGGTTTCGCGTGTCCCGAGACGCTGCGCGCATCAGGATCGGGCATCGGCCTTAAAAAAGACGTCGACCAGTCGACACACGCTCGTAAAGCATCAGCATTACCGGGAGTCCATTTTAGGGAATTATGAGCGCCATTCGTCGCTCCCAGCCATCACTCGCCGCTTCCACTTCCGCCGCCACGGACGCCCCGCGCACCCTTCTTCACGAAATCCAGTTTGTTTCCCATGGAATGGAGGCACAAGTGTAATAACGTCGCGCGATGCATCACGAGTCCTTAGAGGGATGACAAAGTATCCTCTGCTCTTTGCCGCTTCGAGTGCATTTAGCGATAAAAAGAACGGCGAAACTAAAACGAAACGAATGAAATTACACCTCGGAACGAGGCACCCTCAAAGGCTCGTTCCCGGCGAATTCACAGACATTTCTGGTCGACAAATTCCCCTCGAATTCCACGTTAATTTACGAGCAAAACTGACTGCATGAAACCCGTTCAGAAATTTAACAGAGGCCCGTGGCAAACTCGAGACAAACTTTCCCCGCCGCTCCGTCATTAATAATCTTATGCGATGAATTTCTTTCCGAAACGACGATGCTCGAAGCGTTCCGTCGTTCCAGAAGAAAAGTTCCTCCCGTTCGCCGCTCGCAAACTAACTTCGACCTGCTCGCACACAACCGCATATCGAGAGTTCCTTAAACCGATGAACCTGCAAAGATGTTACCGACCATGGCCAGAAGACCCCGTTTCCGGTGTTCTCCGCCCGAAAACAACGAAGCGACACCGTAGGCGAGACCGTGTTGGGGTGGCACGTCGACAAACACTGACTCTCGAGGCAAATTCACCGCGCCGTAGTAGCCGGGAGCCCCGTTTCCTTTCCTCTAGCTTAGACTTCGGCCAAACCCTCGTATGTACACATCCTCTTAACGGGGATGGAACTAATGCACGTGGGAACCTTGGCACATTACGAGCAACCAGCGTGGGGAACGACGAGGAACAAGTGAATCGAGCGTCGAGAGTGCGGGCCAAATTGCGACGGCGCCGTATTATCTCGGCTCGATTCCTGTCTCCCGATCACCTCTCGATCCCAACCGTACCACCCACGCCTACCCACTTTCTTCTTCGCGCGGTGCCAGATCGAAGCGCACGGTGAAACGAGAGATTTCGACGGGATTTAACGCTGCAGCTACCGACGATTACAGCGCGCGCGTGCTAATTTATTCCGGAGAGAAGAGATCGACAGGGAAAAGAATACAGAGAAAGAATTCTTTGTACGGATTTTAGAATGGAGGGTGGTCTTTAAAGTGCCAGCCTAATCTGATCCTTTAATTGGTTATAGATTTTAATTGAAGCTACGAGCTTCATTTTTCCATCGACGAAGCAGCACAGTTTTCAGCTCGCGTAAAATACTGCGAATACAGAGAAAGAATTCTTTGTACGGATTTTAGAATGGAGGGTGGTTTTTAAAGTTCCAGCCTAATCTAATCCTTTAATTGGTTATAGATTTTAATTGAAGCTACGAGCTTCATTTTTCCATCGACTAAGCAGCACAGTTTTCAGCTCGCGTAAAATACTGCGAATATAGAGAAAGAATTCTTTGTACGGATTTTAGAATGGAGGGTGGTCTTTAAAGTTCCAGCCTAACCTAATCCTTTAATTGATGCATTCATGAGCAATAGATTTTAATTGAAGCTACGAGCTTGAATTTTCTGTCGACTAAGTAGCACCGTTTTTATACATTATGCTTCGTGTTATGTGTAATTTAACGGTGGCTATTATGGCCGATTTAGAGACAGAGAAGAGACGGTGGAAGGGCTTAATGGAAGTTAGAGGTTTAATTGTTGCGCTTGGAAATTATTAGCTGGCAGGTTTTAACAGTTTAACGCGACGCGCCCGGTAGTTTGTAGCTGCGAACGTAATTTATGGAACGCGAAAGTGCTCGCCGAGCCCTGCATGGATTACATTTTAGCCTGATACTAAACCGATATAAATTTAATATGTTGCTCGAAAACTTTCTGCTCGTTCTTCGAGCCGTAACAATTGGTCCGTTTTATCTTCCAGTGAAATTTGCTCGCGTATTTCTGTCATGGCGAATGCCAAAATCAGTTCTGTCCTCCAACAAGAGTACAAAAGCATTTATTTCGCAAATTTTTCGCGAAAAATTAATAACAATGTCACGGTAAATTCGATGTCCATAGAAAAATACATTTTCTAACCGTATGAAACGAGACTCGCGTGACTGTAACATAAAATACGAGCCACCGCGATCGGAGAATACTTTAATTTGGACCGTGGTTAAAAAATTCGCGGCGGTACGAAAAGCAGAAGTTTACTGGCGCAGTAACGACAGGGACCAACCTCGTATCGTCCTTCACTTTTGTGCTCGATTCGAAAGCAGCTGCTGCTCGCTGGAAGACTGTAACAGCCCCGCGAAAACTTCCCTGGAAAGTTACGTCGGACCGAACTGGAACTTGATACCGTGTCGTCCACCCCCGTTCCACCCTCGAATCTAAAGATATGTACGAGCGGACCCTCCACGTCGTTCCGCGGGGTTTACCTTTATTTTTATGTAGAGAAGTTGGAGCAGTTGTCGGTCGTCGCTGTGAGAAACGTGGCGAATAAACGAGGCCGAAACACTGCCGGCCAGGATTTCTGGTCGCGCTTCAACTCGAGCTGCGACTGCGGATTACGCTTCCTTAGAGATCGAAAGCGCGGCACTGGATTAACCGGAAGTTTCCTCTCCTGTTTCGGCTGCGCTTAACTAACCGTTGGTAGCTAATCGTAAGATCAAGTAAACGGTCGTTGCTTTTGCTTTCGAGCAATGCCTCGCGACTAATCGCGATCAAAACCGAGCTCGCGGCACCCGAAACACGCTGAAACGCGGAGAACGTCGGAGAGATTCTTTAACGGGGTCGTAATTAAAACGGTGGCCGTCGCGTATAATGAGTACGCGCGTCCGTTTGTCCCGGACAAATGGAGCCCCACGCCCAATCGTAATGTTCGCCAATTAAGATACAATTTGCTCGGGCAAACGCGACACTCCGCGCGCTGTCGCGTTAACGAAATTGAGAGTGAACTTATCGCCGCTAATTCTGTCCAGCGGAGATTATACGAGCCCGTCGCTACAAACTCGCGCGCAAACAGATATTTATGGGCCGCAATTGACGGGCATTGCCGCGAATAAATAGGACGGGGTCCCCGTAGATCATACGGGCGTAGAACGAACACCGCGAGGCACGCGGCGGGGGTTAATCCATGGACGCGTACACAGAGGGCTGACACGCAGAATTATTGCGCGTACACAAACGACAATGGGCAACGTTACGTACACCACGGTTAGGCAAACCACCCTCTGTTCCGCCATCTCCTCTCTGACGCACGGTCTCCAGCCAGAAAGGGTTGCCCCGCTGCAAGAAAACCAATTGCCAAACCATAACTAACCGCTCGCCCCCGAATGGATCGCAATTGGACGGATTTACGGAACGGAGCTTGGCCCCGCGGTGTTTCGAAAATGAACACCGCAGAATTGTCGATGTAAAATTACAGGTGCTTCTCGCTTTACGATCGAGTTCCGACGATTACGTCGTTAAGCGAACTGGTACTCGATAAATGACGCTCTTGCGCCAGGTATATAGGATCGTTGTAAAATTATAAAAACTATGCAACAAACTTCAAAGAACATGCATATGTACGTATCATTCGTTTGCCTTGAAGCACTTCGATGGTGGGCTAAACGCCTGCTTCAATAGTTGGGCTGTAATGTGTGCGTGAGAGAGGGTAGGAAGGAAAAAGAGAGGGAAGAACGTTTCGTCCTGAGCCTGCTGGTGGACTCATCGGTAAGGCTACCAAAATGGCGGAGTTGTGACTTAGACGCTGGGATGGTAGGGATAAGTCGGTATTTCTATTATATATGAACGTGCCGGTTCGTTTGTTGCGTTGTAGAGAATGTGAGAGAGGGTAGGAAGGAAACGAGGGGGAAGAACGTTTCGTCCTGAGCCTGCTAGTGGACACATTGGTAAGGCTACCAAAATGGCGGAGTTGTGACTTAGACGCTGGGATAAGACGGTATTTCTATTATATATGAACGCGCCGCTTCGTTTGTTGCGTTGTAGAGAATGTGTGAAAGACGGTAGGAAGGAAACGAGGGGGAAGAACGGTTCGTTCTGGGCCTGCTAGTGAACTCATCGGTAAGGCTACCTAGCAGACCCTGCCTTAGACGCTGGGATGGTAGGGATAAGTCGGAATTTCTATTATATAGAAATTGTGTAGGAAATGAGTGCTCGCGAGAAACTGGTGAATGTGTTGTTCCTCTGGTGACGAGGACCACCACATGCCTGAGGATCAAGTCGACGGCTGCGAGGAAAGTTGGCTAATCAGACAAGCGAATACGTTTTCCTAGAATCAGCTCGCGCAGCCCATCTTTCGGAACTACGACGAATAATTTATGGCTCGGTAATTCCACGCACGGTTTCTAGTTGGAAATTTTCTCTGTGGCGTTTGGTTGATCGTTGGGATGCGTACTATGGTTACGACTGGAAGAGACGAGGCGTGAAGTCGTTAGTGTCATACTTTTAATTGCATTGACTAGACGTAACTCTGTCTATGAAATAGATGAAGCGTGAGGTAATTCTAAGTAAGATTTGTTTTTTTTAGAAGAAGAAATCGGTTGCGAATACCGTATATTTAAATGATAATTTCAGTTTTCAATTTGTGACGACGTTTTGGAAATATAGAGAATCCATGTTACTGTAATCTTGCGGTTAGTTAATACGCTTCTTCCACTTTTCTTCAAATTTTCGCCCTATCAAGCATCTCGCCTCTCATCTGACATCCAATTTCGCATTCTCATTCGCTCGCTCCACTCTCGCCACTGTTATCCGCTTCATATTTTTGTACGCGAGAACACCATTCAAGAGATTTTCATCTCTCGAAAGATATCCCAGAATTAGGCTACTGTAGGATATTTATTATTTTAAAATTAGATGCAAGGAGATTAAGAACGTCTTTATAACTATATGTTTCCTCAATAACGCACGATGAACAACTGACTCAAATTGTTTAAAAACATTCACTTGAAAGACTCATTCACATGCACATTCGCTCTCGCTCACATTCTAGAATATTCCACAACATAAAAATTGAAACTCTTAAATTATTGATTAATATAAATTATTTATTAACAAACAAGGATAGTAAATTATTAAACAAGGATATCTAAGATTATTATCCTTCAATAATTATGCTAAATGTACTAAAAAGAATTATTTAAAAAAAAAACGAGGAAGAACATGTATTTTATTACCTTATTATTTAATATTTTTATGTATACATAATTATTATTGTACATAATTATACGTAATTTATTATATTTTCAATCGTATATAAACGTATTAACGCTCGAAATCACGTATTTTGCACTCTATACGGTGCTATTACGTTACTACGTGTCCGTCTATTATGGTCAGATCATCGCGTGTTTATTAGTCCGACACTGTTGTCAGATTCTGTTCGGTCTCTGACGGTGTCCTGCTCGCTGGCAGGCTTTGGTTAGGATCTGCCGACACCTTGCGCTAAGACCCTGTACTACTAGGCTCAGCTTATTGCGAAAATAAAGAAATTAGAGACTATCAACCTGCCGACACTATTCGTTACAAGACCGTAAAATAATCGAAGGAGACGATTATAGTTGGCAGGATGAAGCATAGATGTTTGGAACTGCCCTGATTTGCCATTGCGTGTTTCATTTTATTCGTTCGAAGAAGATATATGGGTAATTTGTTGGTTTAAGAAAAGTGCACTGGATCCCCAGAATGATATCCTGACCTCGAGGATTCCCGTGGAGGTAAACCCCGTATGGAAAAGTTGCGCGCGCAGCGTCTAACATATGGTAAAACTGGAGGGGGTATATCAGTCCGTACCGTTTTAAAGGAGGAGAGGTATATCAGTCCGTACCTTTACCGCCGAATGACAGTATTCAAACAAGATATTCTTATTTTTTTTAATAAACTATGAAATACGCAATCGTAAATTCACGTTTCATAGTCGTTTAAGTAAAATGAAGTGGCACGTTCATTTTTAATAAGTTCAAAGCGAAAAAATTGCAATAAATATGCAGTTTCGTTGAACGAAACGAACTAACCTCATCCTTGGATATGCTCTTCGCCTATTTGTCAAATTTATTGCATACGTGAAATTTACTTAACATTTTGAACTTAATAAGGCTTCTTGACCCTATTTTCGTTAGTTAAGGATAGCAATTCAACGACGATTGTTTCTCTATATGCATTTATTAAGCTTCGTAAAGCGTCGTCGTGCTCCCGCTCATATCGTGAGCCAATTAATCGTACAGTATAAACTTATTTGTGACACATTCGTCGCATTAAAAAATATTTCACACTATTTGTTTGGAATTTAGATGTTACAATTAAATAGCTCAACCTATATATTATATTATATTATGTTATATTATATACAATCATTACTCGAACCCCATATAAAGTTTTCAAGTTCTGCGAAGGGTTTATAAAATTTTAAGAATTAATGCTTTCCTGCAGTTTAAATAATTGTTTGGACTATCAGCATGTCGAAATAGAAGGAAAGACATGAGTCTTGGACGCGACAAAAGCTAGAAATCGCATCAGAGCGAGGTTGGCCTCATCTTGTACGCTTTTCTAGGGTTTGGGCGTTTTGGGCGAATTCTGGGGATTCTGTGGGAAGAATTATGCTTTCCTGCAGTTTAAATAATTGTTTGGAATATAAAAATGTAGAAATTAAAGGAAAGACATGAGTCTTGGACGCGACAAAAGCTGGAAATCGCATCAGAGCGAGGTTGGCCTCAACGTGTGCGCTTTTCTAGGGTTTGGGCGTTTTGGGCGAATTCTGGTGACTCTGTGGGAAGAATTAAGCTGTCCTGCAGTTTAAATAATTGTTTGGAATATAAAAATGTAGAAATTAAAGGAAAGACATGAGTCTTGGACACGACAAAAGCTGGAAATCGCATCAGAGCGAGGTTGGCCCCATCGTGTGCGCTTTTCTAGGGTTTGGGTGCTTTGGGCGAATTCTGGGGATTCTGTGGGAAGAATTATGCTTTCCTGCAGTTTAAATAATTGTTTGGACTATAAAAATGTAGACATAAAAGGAAAGACATGAGTCTTGGACGCGACAAAAGCTGGAAATCGCATCAGAGCGAGGTTGGCCTCAACTTGTGCGCTTTTCTAGGGTTTGGGCGTTTTGGGCGAATTCTGGGGATTCTGTGGGAAGAATTATGCTTTCCTGTAGTTTAAAAAATTGTTTGGACTATAAAAATGTAGACATAAAAGGAAAGACATGAGTCTTGGACGCGACAAAAGCTGGAAATCGCATCAGAGCGAGGTTGGCCCCATCGTGTGCGCTTTTCTAGGGTTTGGGTGCTTTGGGCGAATTCTGGGGATTCTGTGGGAGGAATTAAGCTTTCCTGCAGTTTAAACAATTGTTTGGACTATAAACACGTCGAACTAAAGGGAAAGACATGAGTCTTGGACGCGACAAAAGCTGGAAATCGCATCAGAGCGAGGTTGGCCCCATCGTGTGCGCTTTTCTAGGGTTTGGGCGTTTTGGGCGAATCCTGGGGATTCTGTGGGAAGAATTATGCTTTCCCGCAGTTTAAATAATTGTTTGGACTATAAAAATGTAGAAATAAAAGGAAAGACATGAGTCTTGGACGCGACAAATGCTGGAAATCGCATCAGAGCGAGGTTGGCCTCATCGTGTGCGCTTTTCTAGGGTTTGGGCGTTTTGGGCGAATTCTGGGGATTCTGTGGGAAGAATTAAGCTGTCCTGCAGTTTAAATAATTGTTTGGAATATAAAAATGTAGAAATTGAAGGAAAGACATGAGTCTTGGACGCGACAAAAGCTGGAAATCGCATCAGAGCGAGGTTGGCCCCATCGTGTGCGCTTTTCTAGGGTTTGGGCGTTTTGGGCGAATCCTGGGGATTCTGTGGGAAGAATTATGCTTTCCCGCAGTTTAAATAATTGTTTGGACTATAAAAATGTAGAAATAAAAGGAAAGACATGAGTCTTGGACGCGACAAAAGCTGGAAATCGCATCAGAGCGAGGTTGGCCTCATCGTGTGCGCTTTTCTAGGGTTTGGGCGTTTTGGGCGAATTCTGGTGATTCTGTGGGAAGAATTAAGCTGTCCTGCAGTTTAAATAATTGTTTGGAATATAAAAATGTAGAAATAAAAGGAAAGACATGAGTCTTGGACGCGACAAAAGCTGGAAATCGCATCAGAGCGAGGTTGGCCCCATCGTGTGCGCTTTTCTACGGTTTGGCCGTTTTGGGCGAATCCTGGGGATTCTGTGGGAAGAATTATGCTTTCCTGCAGTTTAAATAATTGTTTGGACTATAAAAATGTAGAAATAAAAGGAAAGTCATATGATAATGTACGCATATAAATTGGATGATGGTACGAAGATGATGACATGATCATATATGTATTTATAATACGAATCAAAGAGGATGAACAAGAAAAAAGATATATGAAAAAGAGGTATAAGTATTACAGAATCACAAGTGGTAAATATTTATTTTTACATATATATTTATATATATGTAGGATATTTATTATTTTAAAATTAGATACAAGGATATTAAGAACGTATTTATCACTATATGTTTTCTCAATAACGCACGACGAACAACTGACTCAATTTGTTTAAAAACATTTACTTGAGAGACTCATTCAAATGCACATTCGCTCTCGCTCACATTCTAGAATATTCCATAAAAATTGAAAAATTGAAACTCTTAAATTATTGATTAATATAA
Organism: Xylocopa violacea; assembly: GCA_963969225.1. NCBI lineage: Eukaryota > Metazoa > Arthropoda > Insecta > Hymenoptera > Apidae > Xylocopa > Xylocopa violacea. Next base: position 31,577,279 of record CAXAJV010000002.1, on the reverse strand, counting down.
ATTATTTATTAACAAACAAGGATAGTAAATTATTAAACAAGGATATCTAAGATTATTATCCTTCAATAATTATGCTAAATGTACTAAAAAGAATTATTTAAAAAAAAAACGAGGAAGAACATGTATTTTATTACCTTATTATTTAATATTTTTATGTATACATAATTATTATTGTACATAATTATACGTAATTTATTATATTTTCAATCGTATATAAACGTATTAACGCTCGAAATCACGTATTTTGCACTCTATACGGTGCTATTACGTTACTACGTGTCCGTCTATTATGGTCAGATCATCGCGTGTTTATTAGTCCGACACTGTTGTCAGATTCTGTTCGGTCTCTGACGGTGTCCTGCTCGCTGGCAGGCTTTGGTTAGGATCTGCCGACACCTTGCGCTAAGACCCTGTACTACTAGGCTCAGCTTATTGCGAAAATAAAGAAATTAGAGACTATCAACCTGCCGACACTATTCGTTACAAGACCGTAAAATAATCGAAGGAGACGATTATAGTTGGCAGGATGAAGCATAGATGTTTGGAACTGCCCTGATTTGCCATTGCGTGTTTCATTTTATTCGTTCGAAGAAGATATATGGGTAATTTGTTGGTTTAAGAAAAGTGCACTGGATCCCCAGAATGATATCCTGACCTCGAGGATTCCCGTGGAGGTAAACCCCGTATGGAAAAGTTGCGCGCGCAGCGTCTAACATATGGTAAAACTGGAGGGGGTATATCAGTCCGTACCGTTTTAAAGGAGGAGAGGTATATCAGTCCGTACCTTTACCGCCGAATGACAGTATTCAAACAAGATATTCTTATTTTTTTTAATAAACTATGAAATACGCAATCGTAAATTCACGTTTCATAGTCGTTTAAGTAAAATGAAGTGGCACGTTCATTTTTAATAAGTTCAAAGCGAAAAAATTGCAATAAATATGCAGTTTCGTTGAACGAAACGAACTAACCTCATCCTTGGATATGCTCTTCGCCTATTTGTCAAATTTATTGCATACGTGAAATTTACTTAACATTTTGAACTTAATAAGGCTTCTTGACCCTATTTTCGTTAGTTAAGGATAGCAATTCAACGACGATTGTTTCTCTATATGCATTTATTAAGCTTCGTAAAGCGTCGTCGTGCTCCCGCTCATATCGTGAGCCAATTAATCGTACAGTATAAACTTATTTGTGACACATTCGTCGCATTAAAAAATATTTCACACTATTTGTTTGGAATTTAGATGTTACAATTAAATAGCTCAACCTATATATTATATTATATTATGTTATATTATATACAATCATTACTCGAACCCCATATAAAGTTTTCAAGTTCTGCGAAGGGTTTATAAAATTTTAAGAATTAATGCTTTCCTGCAGTTTAAATTATTGTTTGGACTATCAGCATGTCGAAATAGAAGGAAAGACATGAGTCTTGGACGCGACAAAAGCTAGAAATCGCATCAGAGCGAGGTTGGCCTCATCTTGTACGCTTTTCTAGGGTTTGGGCGTTTTGGGCGAATTCTGGGGATTCTGTGGGAAGAATTATGCTTTCCTGCAGTTTAAATAATTGTTTGGACTATAAAAATGTAGAAATAAAAGGAAAGACGTGAGTCTTGGACGCGACAAAAGCTGGAAATCGCATCAGAGCGAGGTTGGCCTCAACTTGTGCGCTTTTCTAGGGTTTGGGCGTTTTGGGCGAATTCTGGGGATTCTGTGGGAAGAATTATGCTTTCCTGCAGTTTAAAAAATTGTTTGGACTATAAAAATGTAGACATAAAAGGAAAGACATGAGTCTTGGACGCGACAAAAGCTAGAAATCGCATCAGAGCGAGGTTGGCCTCATCTTGTACGCTTTTCTAGGGTTTGGGCGTTTTGGGCGAATTCTGGGGATTCTGTGGGAAGAATTATGCTTTCCTGCAGTTTAAATAATTGTTTGGAATATAAAAATGTAGAAATTAAAGGAAAGACATGAGTCTTGGACGCGACAAAAGCTGGAAATCGCATCAGAGCGAGGTTGGCCTCAACGTGTGCGCTTTTCTAGGGTTTGGGCGTTTTGGGCGAATTCTGGTGACTCTGTGGGAAGAATTAAGCTGTCCTGCAGTTTAAATAATTGTTTGGAATATAAAAATGTAGACATAAAAGGAAAGACATGAGTCTTGGACACGACAAAAGCTGGAAATCGCATCAGAGCGAGGTTGGCCCCATCGTGTGCGCTTTTCTAGGGTTTGGGTGCTTTGGGCGAATTCTGGGGATTCTGTGGGAAGAATTATGCTTTCCTGCAGTTTAAATAATTGTTTGGACTATAAAAATGTAGAAATAAAAGGAAAGACGTGAGTCTTGGACGCGACAAAAGCTGGAAATCGCATCAGAGCGAGGTTGGCCTCAACTTGTGCGCTTTTCTAGGGTTTGGGCGTTTTGGGCGAATTCTGGGGATACTGTGGGAAGAATTATGCTTTCCTGCAGTTTAAAAAATTGTTTGGACTATAAAAATGTAGACATAAAAGGAAAGACATGAGTCTTGGACGCGACAAAAGCTGGAAATCGCATCAGAGCGAGGTTGGCCTCAACTTGTGCGCTTTTCTAGGGTTTGGGCGTTTTGGGCGAATTCTGGGGATTCTGTGGGAAGAATTATGCTTTCCTGTAGTTTAAAAAATTGTTTGGACTATGAAAATGTAGACATAAAAGGAAAGACATGAGTCTTGGACGCGACAAAAGCTGGAAATCGCATCAGAGCGAGGTTGGCCCCATCGTGTGCGCTTTTCTAGGGTTTGGGTGCTTTGGGCGAATTCTGGGGATTCTGTGGGAGGAATTAAGCTTTCCTGCAGTTTAAACAATTGTTTGGACTATAAACACGTCGAACTAAAGGGAAAGACATGAGTCTTGGACGCGACAAAAGCTGGAAATCGCATCAGAGCGAGGTTGGCCCCATCGTGTGCGCTTTTCTAGGGTTTGGGCGTTTTGGGCGAATCCTGGGGATTCTGTGGGAAGAATTATGCTTTCCCGCAGTTTAAATAATTGTTTGGACTATAAAAATGTAGAAATAAAAGGAAAGACATGAGTCTTGGACGCGACAAATGCTGGAAATCGCATCAGAGCGAGGTTGGCCTCATCGTGTGCGCTTTTCTAGGGTTTGGGCGTTTTGGGCGAATTCTGGGGATTCTGTGGGAAGAATTAAGCTGTCCTGCAGTTTAAATAATTGTTTGGAATATAAAAATGTAGAAATTAAAGGAAAGACATGAGTCTTGGACGCGACAAAAGCTGGAAATCGCATCAGAGCGAGGTTGGCCCCATCGTGTGCGCTTTTCTAGGGTTTGGGCGTTTTGGGCGAATCCTGGGGATTCTGTGGGAAGAATTATGCTTTCCCGCAGTTTAAATAATTGTTTGGACTATAAAAATGTAGAAATAAAAGGAAAGACATGAGTCTTGGACGCGACAAAAGCTGGAAATCGCATCAGAGCGAGGTTGGCCTCATCGTGTGCGCTTTTCTAGGGTTTGGGCGTTTTGGGCGAATTCTGGTGATTCTGTGGGAAGAATTAAGCTGTCCTGCAGTTTAAATAATTGTTTGGAATATAAAAATGTAGAAATAAAAGGAAAGACATGAGTCTTGGACGCGACAAAAGCTGGAAATCGCATCAGAGCGAGGTTGGCCCCATCGTGTGCGCTTTTCTACGGTTTGGCCGTTTTGGGCGAATCCTGGGGATTCTGTGGGAAGAATTATGCTTTCCTGCAGTTTAAATAATTGTTTGGACTATAAAAATGTAGAAATAAAAGGAAAGTCATATGATAATGTACGCATATAAATTGGATGATGGTACGAAGATGATGACATGATCATATATGTATTTATAATACGAATCAAAGAGGATGAACAAGAAAAAAGATATATGAAAAAGAGGTATAAGTATTACAGAATCACAAGTGGTAAATATTTATTTTTACATATATATTTATATATATGTAGGATATTTATTATTTTAAAATTAGATACAAGGATATTAAGAACGTATTTATCACTATATGTTTTCTCAATAACGCACGACGAACAACTGACTCAATTTGTTTAAAAACATTTACTTGAGAGACTCATTCAAATGCACATTCGCTCTCGCTCACATTCTAGAATATTCCATAAAAATTGAAAAATTGAAACTCTTAAATTATTGATTAATATAAATTATTTATTAACAAACAAGGATAGTAAATTATTAAACAAGGATATCTAAGATTATTATCCTTCAATAATTATGCTAAATGTACTAAAAAGAATTATTTAAAAAAAAAACGAGGAAGAACATGTATTTTATTACCTTATTATTTAATATTTTTATGTATACATAATTATTATTGTACATAATTATACGTAATTTATTATATTTTCAATCGTATATAAACGTATTAACGCTCGAAATCACGTATTTTGCACTCTATACGGTGCTATTACGTTACTACGTGTCCGTCTATTATGGTCAGATCATCGCGTGTTTATTAGTCCGACACTGTTGTCAGATTCTGTTCGGTCTCTGACGGTGTCCTGCTCGCTGGCAGGCTTTGGTTAGGATCTGCCGACACCTTGCGCTAAGACCCTGTACTACTAGGCTCAGCTTATTGCGAAAATAAAGAAATTAGAGACTATCAACCTGCCGACACTATTCGTTACAAGACCGTAAAATAATCGAAGGAGACGATTATAGTTGGCAGGATGAAGCATAGATGTTTGGAACTGCCCTGATTTGCCATTGCGTGTTTCATTTTATTCGTTCGAAGAAGATATATGGGTAATTTGTTGGTTTAAGAAAAGTGCACTGGATCCCCAGAATGATATCCTGACCTCGAGGATTCCCGTGGAGGTAAACCCCGTATGGAAAAGTTGCGCGCGCAGCGTCTAACATATGGTAAAACTGGAGGGGGTATATCAGTCCGTACCGTTTTAAAGGAGGAGAGGTATATCAGTCCGTACCTTTACCGCCGAATGACAGTATTCAAACAAGATATTCTTATTTTTTTTAATAAACTATGAAATACGCAATCGTAAATTCACGTTTCATAGTCGTTTAAGTAAAATGAAGTGGCACGTTCATTTTTAATAAGTTCAAAGCGAAAAAATTGCAATAAATATGCAGTTTCGTTGAACGAAACGAACTAACCTCATCCTTGGATATGCTCTTCGCCTATTTGTCAAATTTATTGCATACGTGAAATTTACTTAACATTTTGAACTTAATAAGGCTTCTTGACCCTATTTTCGTTAGTTAAGGATAGCAATTCAACGACGATTGTTTCTCTATATGCATTTATTAAGCTTCGTAAAGCGTCGTCGTGCTCCCGCTCATATCGTGAGCCAATTAATCGTACAGTATAAACTTATTTGTGACACATTCGTCGCATTAAAAAATATTTCACACTATTTGTTTGGAATTTAGATGTTACAATTAAATAGCTCAACCTATATATTATATTATATTATGTTATATTATATACAATCATTACTCGAACCCCATATAAAGTTTTCAAGTTCTGCGAAGGGTTTATAAAATTTTAAGAATTAATGCTTTCCTGCAGTTTAAATTATTGTTTGGACTATCAGCATGTCGAAATAGAAGGAAAGACATGAGTCTTGGACGCGACAAAAGCTAGAAATCGCATCAGAGCGAGGTTGGCCTCATCTTGTACGCTTTTCTAGGGTTTGGGCGTTTTGGGCGAATTCTGGGGATTCTGTGGGAAGAATTATGCTTTCCTGCAGTTTAAATAATTGTTTGGAATATAAAAATGTAGAAATTAAAGGAAAGACATGAGTCTTGGACGCGACAAAAGCTGGAAATCGCATCAGAGCGAGGTTGGCCTCAACGTGTGCGCTTTTCTAGGGTTTGGGCGTTTTGGGCGAATTCTGGTGACTCTGTGGGAAGAATTAAGCTGTCCTGCAGTTTAAATAATTGTTTGGAATATAAAAATGTAGAAATTAAAGGAAAGACATGAGTCTTGGACACGACAAAAGCTGGAAATCGCATCAGAGCGAGGTTGGCCCCATCGTGTGCGCTTTTCTAGGGTTTGGGTGCTTTGGGCGAATTCTGGGGATTCTGTGGGAAGAATTATGCTTTCCTGCAGTTTAAATAATTGTTTGGACTATAAAAATGTAGAAATAAAAGGAAAGACGTGAGTCTTGGACGCGACAAAAGCTGGAAATCGCATCAGAGCGAGGTTGGCCTCAACTTGTGCGCTTTTCTAGGGTTTGGGCGTTTTGGGCGAATTCTGGGGATTCTGTGGGAAGAATTATGCTTTCCTGCAGTTTAAAAAATTGTTTGGACTATAAAAATGTAGACATAAAAGGAAAGACATGAGTCTTGGACGCGACAAAAGCTGGAAATCGCATCAGAGCGAGGTTGGCCTCAACTTGTGCGCTTTTCTAGGGTTTGGGCGTTTTGGGCGAATTCTGGGGATTCTGTGGGAAGAATTATGCTTTCCTGTAGTTTAAAAAATTGTTTGGACTATAAAAATGTAGACATAAAAGGAAAGACATGAGTCTTGGACGCGACAAAAGCTGGAAATCGCATCAGAGCGAGGTTGGCCCCATCGTGTGCGCTTTTCTAGGGTTTGGGTGCTTTGGGCGAATTCTGGGGATTCTGTGGGAGGAATTAAGCTTTCCTGCAGTTTAAACAATTGTTTGGACTATAAACACGTCGAACTAAAGGGAAAGACATGAGTCTTGGACGCGACAAAAGCTGGAAATCGCATCAGAGCGAGGTTGGCCTCAGCTTGTGCGCTTTTCTAGGGTTTGGGCGTTTTGGGCGAATTCTGGGGATTCTGTGGGAAGAATTAAGCTGTCCTGCAGTTTAAATAATTGTTTGGAATATAAAAATGTAGAAATTAAAGGAAAGACAGGAGTCTTGGACGCGACAAATGCTGGAAATCGCATCAGAGCGAGGTTTGCCTCATCGTGTGCGCTTTTCTAGGGTTTGGGCGTTTTGGGCGAATTCTGGTGATTCTGTGGGAAGAATTAAGCTGTCCTGCAGTTTAAATAATTGTTTGGAATATAAAAATGTAGAAATTAAAGGAAAGACATGAGTCTTGGACGCGACAAATGCTGGAAATCGCATCAGAGCGAGGTTGGCCTCATCGTGTGCGCTTTTCTAGGGTTTGGGCGTTTTGGGCGAATTCTGGGGATTCTGTGGGAAGAATTAAGCTGTCCTGCAGTTTAAATAATTGTTTGGAATATAAAAATGTAGAAATTAAAGGAAAGACATGAGTCTTGGACGCGACAAAAGCTGGAAATCGCATCAGAGCGAGGTTGGCCCCATCGTGTGCGCTTTTCTAGGGTTTGGGCGTTTTGGGCGAATTCTGGGGATTCTGTGGGAGGAATTAAGCTTTCCTGCAGTTTAAATAATTGTTTGGACTATAAACACGTCGAACTAAAGGGAAAGACATGAGTCTTGGACGCGACAAAAGCTGGAAATTGCATCAGAGCGAGGTTGGCCTCAGCTTGTGCGCTTTTCTAGGGTTTGGGCGTTTTGGGCGAATTCTGGGGATTCTGTGGGAAGAATTATGCTTTCCTGCAGTTTAAAAAATTGTTTGGACTATAAAAATGTAGAAATAAAAGGAAAGACATGAGTCTTGGACGCGACAAAAGCTGGAAATCGCATCAGAGCGAGGTTGGCCCCATCGTGTGCGCTTTTCTACGGTTTGGCCGTTTTGGGCGAATCCTGGGGATTCTGTGGGAAGAATTATGCTTTCCTGCAGTTTAAATAATTGTTTGGACTATAAAAATGTAGAAATAAAAGGAAAGTCATATGATAATGTACGCATATAAATTGGATGATGGTACGAAGATGATGACATGATCATATATGTATTTATAATACGAATCAAAGAGGATGAACAAGAAAAAAGATATATGAAAAAGAGGTATAAGTATTACAGAATCACAAGTGGTAAATATTTATTTTTACATATATATTTATATATATGTAGGATATTTATTATTTTAAAATTAGATACAAGGATATTAAGAACGTATTTATCACTATATGTTTTCTCAATAACGCACGACGAACAACTGACTCAATTTGTTTAAAAACATTTACTTGAGAGACTCATTCAAATGCACATTCGCTCTCGCTCACATTCTAGAATATTCCATAAAAATTGAAAAATTGAAACTCTTAAATTATTGATTAATATAAATTATTTATTAACAAACAAGGATAGTAAATTATTAAACAAGGATATCTAAGATTATTATCCTTCAATAATTATGCTAAATGTACTAAAAAGAATTATTTAAAAAAAAAACGAGGAAGAACATGTATTTTATTACCTTATTATTTAATATTTTTATGTATACATAATTATTATTGTACATAATTATACGTAATTTATTATATTTTCAATCGTATATAAACGTATTAACGCTCGAAATCACGTATTTTGCACTCTATACGGTGCTATTACGTTACTACGTGTCCGTCTATTATGGTCAGATCATCGCGTGTTTATTAGTCCGACACTGTTGTCAGATTCTGTTCGGTCTCTGACGGTGTCCTGCTCGCTGGCAGGCTTTGGTTAGGATCTGCCGACACCTTGCGCTAAGACCCTGTACTACTAGGCTCAGCTTATTGCGAAAATAAAGAAATTAGAGACTATCAACCTGCCGACACTATTCGTTACAAGACCGTAAAATAATCGAAGGAGACGATTATAGTTGGCAGGATGAAGCATAGATGTTTGGAACTGCCCTGATTTGCCATTGCGTGTTTCATTTTATTCGTTCGAAGAAGATATATGGGTAATTTGTTGGTTTAAGAAAAGTGCACTGGATCCCCAGAATGATATCCTGACCTCGAGGATTCCCGTGGAGGTAAACCCCGTATGGGAAAGTTGCGCGCGCAGCGTCTAACATATGGTAAAACTGGAGGGGGTATATACAAGGAGGAGAGGTATATCAGTCCGTGCCGTTTTACAAGGAGGAGAGGTATATCAGTCCGTGCCGTTTTACAAGGAGGAGAGGTATATCAGTCCGTACCGTTACCGCCGAATGACAGTATTCAAACAAGATATTCTTATTTTTTTTAATAAACTATGAAATACGCAATCGTAAATTCACGTTTCATAGTCGTTTAAGTAAAATGAAGTGGCACGTTCATTTTTAATAAGTTCAAAGCGAAAAAATTGCAATAAATATGCAGTTTCGTTGAACAAAACGAACTAACCTCATCCTTGGATATGCTCTTCGCCTATTTGTCAAATTTATTGCATACGTGAAATTTACTTAACATTTTGAACTTAATAAGGCTTCTTGACCCTATTTTCGTTAGTTAAGGATAGCAATTCAACGACGATTGTTTCTCTATATGCATTTATTAAGCTTCGTAAAGCGTCGTGCTCCCGCTTCGTCGTTTTGACGTTTCGAGTAAATTTCACTTCGGTAGGGAATGAATATCTGGTGAAAATCGGCTTCGTCAATCCATAGTTTTATAAAATGTGCGTGCTCGCGGGAAACTGACGAGTGTGTTGTCCCCCTAATGGCGAGGACCGCCACAGCCTAATAATCTCAAGCTGTAAGAAAGCTAAGAAAGGGGATTCCCCGAATTGCAGCTCGTAATTCCATTGGTCGCAAGTGCGAGTGATCGATAAGCGTGAAATACCTATACAAGCAACGAAAGGGTTTGTTGTGACGATGATCTCTACCGTTGGCGCAATTTCAAGGGCCGCGACTGTCCGCGAATTATTCCGATCGTGAGAATATTTAGTAGACACGAGACGTCGGTTGATAAATCGAATAATCTTGTCAATCGCGCGACAACAGTTGACACGAAGGGTGGTACGCAGAGGCTAACGATTCAGCCAGGTTCGTGCACGCGCGCCCTATGAAATTGTTTCGAACCTACGCCCCAGGGTTCGTGTTACGTTTCACGCACACCGTACCGACGCTGAACGCGTACGTACACAAACGGACCAGCGTCCAGTTAATTTATGCTCGGACTATATTCACGTACACGGTTGGAATACGCAACCGCCGCGTGCATTACATAAACTCGAAACACGCCGCAGAGAGACGGGGACGATCGTAAAGGGTGATGGAAACGCGTTCATCAACGTGCCCTTTAGCTGTCTGCGGTTTAACTCGCTTTAAGTCGATCGCTTGTTCTTGGAAAATTTAGACGACGCTATCCTAGTTTGCTTTCGATCGCCACAAATTTAGAATGGATGCACGCAACCGGGTAATAAACGGAATAACGTTTATTTCAACTTAAAGGATCGCAATTGATCCTTATTAATCGTCTGCTCTGTTAATTTTTTATCAAGCACGCGACAAATTCGAGAGGAAAATTGATCTCGAGTTTCGTTCCTCGCTGGTTGATCGAGCGCTGTGTACGAAATTTTGTAGACCTATAAAATTCATTCGTGATGCGAGCGGCTTTCTTTTTGAAATATTCGAACGGAGTAGGTAATCGCTCTCGAGAGTGACACAGTCGACAGATTGCGTAGCTATCGATTTCCAGTTAGAAGAAATTTCAAGAGGGACTACGGCGGGATATGTATTTTCATTTGAGACGCTTAACCGGGTTTGTGCCCCTCCATCTCATGCAATATTCATTTCGAATTTTAGGAGATCCTTGCACAGTCAAATCCTGTTCATAATTCCCACGAAATACCGTTTCGTATTAAGTGATACTTGACGCGCAATTTGGCCTTAGAATGAATCTTCGCAACATCCTGCAATCCTTTATAGACCTCCAAATAAAATTGCAACTTGAGCTGATATCGTTGACCTATACTACTTCGTTTACTCTGATGAAATGGTTGACTTATAGCTACCATATTTTCTCTTTTCGTACAAACCAAAACATCATCTATACCAACACAATTTTTTGGATAATTTGTCAATTATAACGAAAAAAAGATCCAGAAAATACAGACTTTGTAGGAGCATCGAAGGAGATGCGAGTGACTCGACACGTTCAGTATTATCGTGTAAATTAAGAGAACACAACGTGATCCAGAAGAACTTGGCAGACGATCCGTTCGCCGGCGTCGAAAGCCGCGAGAACTTTTTGCTGTCAAGCTTGTTAGCCGACAGAGGCGAAGTAACGTCAAACTTTCGCCACGACGCGAGCGTTTGCTAACAAGTCAACAGCTGAAAAACCATCCTCGACGCTCGTTACTGCTTACGTCAACGTTTAAATCGCGTTCCGCTGAGTTTCGATGCGAGTAAACTTCCCATTTTCCTAATTCCAAAATCTTGAATCAAAGTTTATTTTCTTAATTTCCTAAATTGCAAAAAAAAGCACGCTGGTCGGTTGCCTCGCGGAGGAGTGATACTCCACGGGATATCCCGGGTCCGAACGGGAAGTTCGTCATGGTAAGAGGCGAAATCGGTTCAATTCAGAGAAACACAGCTGCTCGATCTCGAGCCTCGAATTTCACGGCTCGTTGCGCCGAGCTTTACTCTTCGCTCGACTGGGAAACTTTTCGAGAATATCCCCGTGAGTATGGCCAGAATCGAATAGACGCGCGCTGATCGAACGTAAATTACTCGTCGACGACGATAGAGGATAAGTTGCGGTATTTGAACGCTGCAGAATGTAAAGGGAGGACGCGTAACTCGGTGAGTTTCCAAGTTCAGCGAACCAACAAAGAGTTTTAGTTAAAGCTTCAGAAACAAAAATCCCTCAAATAATAGTGCATTAAAATAGTAGAATTCCAAGATAAAATGTGCATCCCTTCATTTTCCCCTCTCTTTCTCTTTAACGTTCCCTCTCTCGATCCAAACTTTCATCTCCATCGTCCACAACAGGGTAACCGGAAAAGTATATAAAAACCAAATCAGCGCACATAATGTTCAAGCTGACCATCAAATAATTACTTCGAAAAATCGTAAACCCGTTTTCCGACCGTGTCAGTTCGACGGACTCGTCCGTCCGCGGTGTCGAACATTTTCACCAGGCCTCGGTCGGTCGGTAAGCCGAGCCTCGCGACAGCGACTAACCCGTTAAATCCCCGGAATTGAAAATTCACTTTCCCAAATCCTCATCCTACTGGGGCCCGCATAAATCGCGCGGTGGTCGATTATTAAAATTCGCGGCGCGCCAGCTGCGAGCCAAACTGCTGAGGGGGTGGGACGCGTTCGCCCCGTCGTTGTTTTTCTTCTGATCCCCGTAGTTGTTCTTCTTTTGATCCCCGTCGTTGAACGCGTCGGACGCCACGTTCGACAGCGTGCGATCTTAATTATTTCGCAGCAGGAGAGGGACGGGAACACCGTCAGCGTCACGGCTCCATCGGCGTTGACGCGGACAGGACGAGTTCTCTCCCCATAACGGCCCGCTGAGCCGCGCCGCGGGCGCATTAATTCTAAACGGCAAATTGGCGTCGCATTAGCGGTGCTCCGTCACGGTAATACCATGATTAACTGGGACACACCCGGCCACCGGGCAATTCGTTTGTCCGGGACGGGCACGGCGGTCGCGCCGGAAATAATGGAATGTCCCGATCTGTAATGTGGATTCATCACTTTCCGTCGGGCTACTTTGGCCCGGCTGTAAACAGCGGCTTACGGTTGAAATGAAACCGGGATGGATTTCGGGTAACCGCCATAGTTTATCGTCGAATCCCGCCGCTCTCCGAGGCGAGCAGAATCTCCGTAACAGAAATTCGTATAGAAACAGAGGGCAAACAGCGGTAGTTTCGAGATAGTTGCGCGCGAATCGTTTCCGTTCCGCCCTCCGTGAATAGTTGGCGGGAACGGTCAAAGAAGTTTTTACGGGAGAAAGAACTCGACGGCTGTCGATGAGGACGTAGCCTGCCGCGAGGGTGAAATATCGCCAAGACGAAAGTGGAGAGGAGGACTGGAATTCGGATGGAGTCCCGAAAGTGGGATCGTTTTCACTTGGAAGAATCCAGTAGAATGATGCGCGTCATCGCCAGACAGTGTGGCATTTACGTAATTTTTCCGCGCGGAGAGGAGGACTAATGAACGAACTGTCGCCCACACGCTGTTCGTTTTAATTAAAATTGCGTTGCCCTCGCACGTCGATGCGTCGCGTACGCGTACATTTTTAATTCGAAATTAAAATTGCGCGACCCCGCTCGCGCGAAGGCGCGCGTACGCGAGCCGGGACGATGACAGGAATACCTCTCGTCCCGGATATGGGAGCATTGAAAATGATATCTGCCAAGGATGAACTTTGTCGCGAACAACGAGCGAATTAAAACTGTACCTCGAAGCTTTTGCAAGAGAGTAGCGTGGTGCTGTTTATTTTAAACTGCCAGCGATTTGTTACTTAACGCGCATCGCAACGCGGAAGCTCTGCGCGTGCGGACACATACGAAAAGATAGAATGGCGTACTTTCGCGCTAAGAACGGCTCAAGCGCTGTTTATTAAACAATTCTGGTTTCTGAGCGACTTAGCGCGACGTAATTATTATTACTGTAATTCGAAGGAAATTATTGTTGTAATTACTGCCACGATGAAAATAGAAATTAACCAACGAATGGCAGCATTGCGTTCAAAATGAGTGCGCATACGTGTAAACCACACAAATCGCCGGAAATAATTATACATTACGATGTAATACTTAATAATAACGCCGTGAAAGTGGTATGGTAATTCGTTCCTATCAAAACACTTCAAATTTTAGATCGAACAGCAGGATTAATTAATATTATTGAAAATTGTTGAGGGCACTGTAATAAAACGGTGTATCGAATTGGCAGATAGTTTAAACGTGTCAGTATATTAAAACAATGGATTTAACACGAGTATGGATTATTAAAATCGTTATTAAAGTGATTGATTGTTCATTAAACATAAAAGAGGTTTTACGAAATATTATATCCTGGCTATTATTAATTAATTTGCACAGATTTCCAATTTGTGTATAAACGTTCTATTATCTCGTCCCATTACGTTTCTGTATTATCTAGATTTCGTTAAATCTAATTGAATTTATCGCGTTAATATACTTACATTAGTAACGTGTGTCAGAAAAATTTCATTTCTTAATAAACTCGAGCACGTGTTCTTTAAACGAATAACAATTAAGCATAATAATGGGAAACGTATTTCTATCAAACTGAAAAGTTCAATAGCACCGCTACGAAGTCTCGCGCTGAATCAGAACAATGAGAAACGTATTAAAGCGAAAACGACGAACAAATGGCTCCCTATAAAAATCGCCGCGATTTTTTGCCGGCTTCTCCCCATTTCCGAGGCGAAATTATTCGGAAAACAACGACCGCGGTGTTTTCAAACTCCGCACGAGAGAACAAAGCAATCGTCGCCGCGTAATTTACGCGGAACTGGGAAACGTCCGATCGGTTTGTCGCGTTCCGCGACCGGCCTGCCGATCCATTATCAACGAAGGATCCAATCAACTTAAAGTAACCGCGAGAGTTTTCCATTCTCCCCTCTTCTAATGCCGCGAAAGGCAGAGGGAGCTTTGTTTAAATGGAAAAGTCATCTCGCAGGTTTAAACGAACCGCTCCCAGCAGCGGGCCAGCCTACAGCACGGATCGAAAGCGTTCGCATCGGCGAAATTCCTTCAAAGCCGCTTTCGAACCATGAAATTCTGCCTCTACGACCGACGAAAAGATTAACGACTCGTTGCCTCCGTTTCGAGGGACGGGACTCGCGCGTAAAATCAACGAGGAACGGGTCCAATAAAACGCGATCACCGCGATTTCCGCCAAGAGTTTGTCGTCCGACTTTCGACCGAGGGACTTCTTACGTAATCACAAAGCGTAGATCGCAGGGACGCACAGGCTTTCGCGTGCCTGCGACGTCCAACGGCGTAGACAAGGCTTAATTGTGTATGCCGCGTCTTTGACATAATTAGCATGCCACCGATATGCCGGGCTTTGCGATAATCGTCTTACCCAGGCTCGGTAGGGAGCTCTTTGAATGCAGCCAGGGGCTTACATCCGATATTAATATCGCTTTTCCGTAACTGGAGGGTGTCGACGAAACAGGAATAACCGTAAGTTAGGCACGCTACGTGTCCGTCGATATTGCGATAGTTAAGCGCGCGATCGCGCATAATACAGCACGGTAACCCCTTTGTCGTCACACCTAGGGGACCTCCTTGGTCGGCAACTTGCGGGAAAGTTCCCGTTTCCCAGCGCCAAACGGCATTAAACTATTACCCTGGCTAACGAGCCGGGCGATGACTCGTCCTGGCGATCATTTATTAACCTATTCGAGGGTAGAGTTAGAAAGTGGACGGGAAAAATCGCTGGCTCGATTGGAACGAGTCGTACGAACGAGTTGAACGAATATCTAGATGATTCTTCTCGGCGCAAGCGATACCGTTGGCGTTTCCCCGACTCGCCAAGGTGTTCGCGCGTCCGTAGATTCTTGCTCGAAGTTTAAATCGATTCCAGCGGAAAATAGACGACAGACGGGAACGTTCGGAACGGGGTCCCCGTCGAGTCGCGGGCGAATTATTTCCCTCGCCGGTTCGGAGGAGTGAAAAAAAATGTGAAAGCCAAGGGGCCGGTTGGAATTAGTTTTCTCACTCGGCTAACGAACTTCGCGCTTCTCCCATTTACACGAGAAGTTAGGTGTAACGTCTTCCCTCCTTTTTTTTTTTTCTCGCTCCTTTGTTCCCACCCCCTCTCGCGCCTGCTGCGGAAAAGTATCCCGGAAGAATTGCGGCTGAATGAAACTAAACTATATTAAATGTTAGTACGGTTACGTGATATAAACCGGGTTAATTAAAGCTACAGAAGTTGCTGATGTTATAACGAATCCCTTTGCCGTTCCGCCACCCGTGGGAAAACTCGAGCGCGGAGAAACCCGGAGCAACCCCACGGCCCCAACCCTTTCTTCCGCCGGCGGAGTAAGATATTAAACCGTTACTCCCGGATAATTTGTTATGTAAGCTGGCGTGTACAAGTTTCGCGAATTCCCTGGCAACGGAACGGGGCCCCGCTCGATCACTGCCAGCAACACCTTCGGCGTTACTCTTTAATACGCTTCTTCTATCGGCTGCATATCGTAAACGAATGCCACCCATTCACGAACGGGGTGTACACCGCCGCTACGTTATTTAACAGATTTCGCGGTTAACTTGAACGCACCCCCGCTCGACGCGGCCATGGAAAGGTAAACGGCCGGCGGAGCGAGCGCGCGGGGCGGTTCTTTCACGGGAATAAAGCGCGCGGCTTAAAATTCCGCTTGCTTGAAAATATATTCCCCAACGAAAAATCCATCATCGCGTATCGCGGCCGTAATATCTCCGGCGAATATAAAGTCCCTTTAATAATATGCAACGCTTTTCAGAGCCATACACGTAACTTTTAGCGGCGTCGATAACGGGTCGGGGATGGCTGGCGGCTGACGAGGGGTAAAAATGGTCGGCAAATACAATAAATTCCGCGCACCGCTGGAGGGGCGACTCGCGGGAAGGATCGACGCCCAGAAAGGACACGGAAGCCCTCCTCCGCGTAATTCCAGCTCCGCCGGCGATACTTTCTGGTTATCTCGGCCGCAGCCCATACTGTATATATATGTATATATATATATATACGTACGTCGTTACGGAAGCCGCACTTGAATGGTGACAAGAAACGACCGCGTTAGAAATACGATTTCAGCGGGACGATCATAACGGACGACGTCCCGGTGAAACATCGGGATCCCGACTGCGTCTAACCGCGGCGGGTTGAAACAGGAACACCGTGGGACCAGTCGTACGGTCCATTTCCCGGCCGTCCCGAATTTCCCTCCCTCGTAACCCGGACGGAGATTAAAACGGCGCGTTCGGGGTCAAATTGTCTACCTCCGACGCGATCGAGCCTTATCTCCCCTTTACCGCGTGCTCGCCCCTTTCGGCTGTCTGATGTATTCACTTTGAATCGAGCTCGTCAAACAATCACCCCCCGAAACAGTGAACTGTTTTCCTGCGGTGGATTTCGGTAAGTTACTTTGGAGTCTCGATAGAACGTGCATGAAGCGCGTTGCTTCGATCGTTGTAAGTGTGAGGGGAAAGGGATAGCAAGAAAAGACAGGGTAGAACGTTTGGTCCTGGGTCTGCTAGCGGACTTATCAGTGAGGCTACCTAGCAGACCCTGCCTCGGACGCGGGGATGTTAGGGACAAGTCGAAAAGTCTATTACGTAGATGGACATGGACATTAGTCCACGAATGGAGATGGACGTTAGTGCTTGCGGGAAACGGTGAATGTTGCTGTCCCTCTAGCGACCTGTGCCGAAGGACCACCCCATGCACAAAGGAAAAATAAACTGTGAATCTGGTAGAATTTCAGTTGCAGAAAATTGTACCGCGTAGAATCAGAGGGTAGTTTCCTCGAAACAGATTTCTTGGCGGTTCGATTTAATCGGCGAAGATCTGTACGGAATTTTCTAATTAAACAACGATCGGCAATTCCTGATCGGTGCACGGTTCAGTTGATTCGGACGCGGTAGGTAATCGCGTGCTGGTTGCGCCCGCCTCGCCCCAATTCACGCGGGAACGCTGTTCAACCCTCCCCTCTCGCGGTTGATTTATATGCGGCCCGACACACGGCAAAACCAGCCAGCGATTATTGGACGAGAATCGAATCCTTGGGAGAAGAACGTGCAGGAATGCGCGTCGACGAATACCCGGGACCGCGGCAGCCACTAATTGCATCCGAATTCGAGGAGACTGATAAAATCCGCAAATCGATCCACGATTTTCCTATTACAACTGGCTGGTGTAATGTTCGCCGCCCCGTGATATCCGCGCGACTGCCATTCTGAATGCCCGACACACCGCTGACAGACGTTATTGGACGTCGGAGATAGTCCGCCGCGGCGCGGCAGAGATTTGTTTCAATTAGTTCGGACGCCTGAAGACTTCGATGATGCAAATTTCGTAGATTTCTCGAGTGTCGAGCGACGCCTGGGAAGTGTTGAAACGCGGATGACGGTATGGGAATCGTTAGAAACAATTAAACGAGCGTCAAATTTATGACACGGCCACGAGACTCGATTTTTTTCGGAAAACACTGAAACTATAGACGAACAAACGTTCTCGATTTCTGTTCGATAGCAGCTCTGTGCAAAAGCGTGTACCTTACAGACAAGGCAAAACAAATTTGAGACAATAGAGAAAATTACCCCCGACCCTCGAATTCTTCGGTATATTTGTATTCAACGCAACCATGCACCACGGATATGCTGATATCAAGAGACACCTCTGAAATTTTCATAACTACGCGGATAGAACACGGCGATTTCGCCGCCATTTCAAATTTTGAACCAGAACGGCATCACCCCTTGGGCAGATTTAATATTTAAATGAAAGATTCGCAAAACGAAAACGTGGCTGCAGTCCAAACATTTGTATTCAGCCACGCTCGTGGTACTCAACGAGATCATAGAATAACATCCGACCTAAGCGACCAAGAGCGATTGCTGCATTATTTAAGTTCCTCGGAAACAAACTTAGAGCTAACAGGGATTATCCTCGATCGTG
The DNA here is from genome assembly GCA_963969225.1 of Xylocopa violacea. Taxonomy (NCBI): domain Eukaryota; kingdom Metazoa; phylum Arthropoda; class Insecta; order Hymenoptera; family Apidae; genus Xylocopa; species Xylocopa violacea. Next base: position 31,558,822 of record CAXAJV010000002.1, on the reverse strand, counting down.
AATATCGAGGGCTGATTGATCGGGAAGAAAAATATCCCACTCGATCCCCCATTGCTAGAATTGTTTTGTTGGTTTCCGAAGCATTGAACAACTACAGTCGACTGGGTCGCGACAGGACTGTTTAACACAAGAGGTTGCAACCTCGAGATTATTCGGGCACGCTGGGGCGAAGTAATTGCCATCGAATCCAACGAGCCGGGCGAAATCTAGCAAGCCGGATTCCGGGATTTCCGCGCGGGAAATGCGGTTCTGGTTGAGAATAACTCATAGCTTAGCTGGGCGTTCTTAAGAAATAATTGCTCGAGCAACGCGCGCGCTCCAGGGGAATTAATACAAATTTACAAAACCGCGATACGATCTTAAAATCTGTTCGCGAAGCACCGCGAACCAAATGGCAACCATGGGGAAACATTATGCGGTTATTTCCCCACGGAAACCGATAAAATCGGATCAAGTCCTTGTCGCGACGCGTTTCCGCAAAAACGTCACCGATTTTTCGGAACCTTGATCCGCGGAAATGGTTCAAACCCTTAATCCCTTTTCGATCGTGTGCTCGACGCGCGAGCCGAATCCTCTATCGTCGACGCAGCGATTATTCAGACACCCCCTCGACACCTATATATAAAGTATTTCAGGAATAATTCCGGCGCACCGCCGTCGCGAAAACACGGTTCGATGGGAAATTGAATGCTTTCCAAGGAAAACTTCGTTATAATGTTGATGAAGACTCGGGGAATCGCGGAATCGTTAAGACAATTTTACAGCTGAATTCACCTGCGATTTTCTTATCAAGAAACTTAGTTAAGACAGCAGATTGAATCAGAACTGCGTCCTGGAAATACTCTTGAAGAATTTCATCGATTCGACGGGTACATTAATTTCTTTTCGTTCGGACTGTTAATTCTTTCTGTGTTAAATCGAAAATATGTTAGGCGAAAATTATTAACGGAAGTTGTCCAAGTTTATTCGGTCGTGTTGGAAGAGTATTACGTTATAAGAGGGTTGTCGGAGTTTTTTCACCGCGTTAGAAGAAAGTTGAGTACATTTTTCAGTGCTCGTCGATAAAGCTACCCCTCTGGACACGCCTCGTTTAGACAAATCATCGCTGAACTCCTCCAGCTTCACCTTGTTTCCCCTATTTCACTTCATACACGGTGATTTCACGGAAAGCAGGCGCCAATTTCGCGGAAGGGAACGTGACAAATGACGGTGTTTCGCTCTGTCTTTGATGTTCTCCCTGAGCGAAGGGTGCGCGCAACGAAGGAGGAAACGACCCCTAACTTTCTCGTTAAGTACACGGCCACGGTGTTGCTCGTTTCGCCGTATTTTCTTCGTATCCTGTATCCATCGTGTAAAGAGAGTCTCGTGTTACCAAGCACGTTTTCAAAAATGAAAAAAAAAAATAATAACACGTCTGGTACTGATAATGATAACGATGGCGGAGAGAAAAAGTGAACCTGTTAATAGCAAAACTGGACTAATGTAATATTCTTGCAAATTTATAGCCACTTATTTTGCATCGTGGATTTGCAGAAAAACATTACGCTTCAAACTTCGTCGAACGGAAAGAGGAAAAGAGTCTTCTCATTGGAAAGTACTTAGCCGCTAGTGCATGCGGTGGAAACTTGGCTGGTGAGTTTATCACGGCGGCTGGCAACTCGTGGTTGCGTCTTGAACGAAAAATAAAAAGACATTCGCGAGGAATCGTCGGGAAAAATTGCATCACGTCCCTACAACGCTTCAGGGAGCCACTGTTCGCGGTTTTGCCGTTTCAATCGCACCGCGAATCGCCTTTAAAAATTTCTCGCCGATCTGGAGACCGATTATCGATCCGTGTAACACTCGCTGGACTTCCGTACCAGCGTGAAAGCATTCTGCTTTTCAATTTACGAAACGATTTGCCGAGGAATTGAAAAAACTCGACCGAAATCACCGGTTGACTAACGGTTTTCAGACGGTATTTAAGGACCGCGGAAACCAGTTCGGTTTAAACGTTGCCCCGACAATAGCGCGTTTTTCCGCGCGTCTCGAAGCAAAGCAAACAAAATCGACAACGGGAGCCAACAGCAGGCGACGAATGCCTCGAGATTTCGTCGATTGAAAAAAAAAAAAGCGAACCGAATAGATCCGGTATGCAATTACTCACGGCGCATCCGCCGTCCCCGTTCCACGGTTAAGAAAATCGATCCTGGGCCCGCCGCGATCGAGCATCGAGGAACGTCTACGACGGGGAGAACGATTGTCATTGTAGCCGAGAGGAAGGTTCGAGCTTCTGCGTCGAGAGTTTATTTCAATTTCCAATCTAATAAGAAATTCTTTCGCAACTATTTCTCGCCGTGTTCCCTTTCTCCCCCGCCCTCCCGCAGCCGCCCAAGTAAATTTGTCTCCCAACCTCCCCTTCCGTCGTCCGTTTCTTCCCCTATCGTTCGGTCTGTAACACCCATCGCCACTTTGCCAGCCGTCCTCGTCGCTCTTCAACGCGTCCCTCGCCCCGCTATCCTACCCGGGAATCGCTATCACTCGCCTCCTCGCGTCTTCCACCGTCATTCCGTACCCCCTCCCGCCCCTTCGCCTTTTACACGACTTATCTTCCGCTATCTGAGACAGCAACCCTCGTATCTCGTCGTCGTTTCTCAACATTTCAGCCTCCCTACCCAGCCAGCCAGCCACGTAGCCCCCGACGACTCTCAGCGGTGTTCTATTACTCATTTGTCCGACGCAGTTACATGGCGGAGCGTCGATACGCCTGGTAGACGTCGTCGCGCACCTCGGGCGATGATTATTCCGCGATCACGTCGCCGTCTACGTTCACGTCGCTGCCGTTATCAATCGCGCGCCCAACCAGTCCTCGTTCGACGGAGATTTAAGAGGCGCGAGGGAAGCTGCTCCGTTAAAAATTTACAGCTCTAACTCTGATCCACTTGGGTTATTATTCGAGTGCCCTTGGATCGTGCGGTGGATCAAGGAACTGAGCCGAGATCTCGGAAAACGTCTCCTAAATTATCGCGAGCCCTGTCTTAGCGGAGCTAATTAATAAACGTCGCAGCGAACGGGAATCAGAGGCAGGTTGCGCGCGTACAATGCGCCAGCCGGTCATAAATCCGGCGAGAGGCAAAGAAGGAGCGCGATAATTTTACGAGCGGCCACGTGAAAAGGATATGAATATTTCATAGGCCTCTTGGATAGTGGACCACCTGATAACGGGGTACGCGCGATAAATCATTTTTCGATCTAAATGTAAATACGCCGGGACGACGATGCTAATAGAGGCATCGGACTGGCTTCGCCTCAAACCAGACAGAGCAACCCTTTCGATTCCATCGGGCAGTAACGCGAACAATCGAAGTATCGACGACTAAGCTGGCGGTCCGTAAAGTATCGCGCGTCGAACCGACCGGGTCCGTTCGATGCTCGCCGTTTCGTATCAACGATAGCTATCTTCTCCGCCTTTGTTTTGTGCGCCGATACCTCGTCGACGGACGCGTTCGCCGCTCCCTCGGGACGTAAACCGCGAAGCTTGTCCCTTTGTGTCCCGACGAAAGAAATAAATTGAACTATCGGTCGTCAGCTGGCCTCCGCGCTGCCGAGGAACATCATAGACGCTGCAGAAAGTGTCACCTTAAAAATGTGAGACACCTCGAGTCGATACGTTCGATGCGGCGAGCGGATTACACTTTTAGAGATTCGCCTCGCGACGAAAGATTCTTTTCGTGGCACGTCGACGCGTAAAGTAATCATCCGGCTTTAACTGTCGACGATATTTTTAGCGGAAGCTAATTTCAAGAATCCAGTTGCGTAAAAAATCTCGTCGACGCTCGGATCGATTATTCAACGTCGATCGAAAAAATCCAATCGCGGGGCGAAAGAATTCACGGCTATTCTCCGGGCTCCTCGCAGCCATCTTTGTTCGCCGTGGCGAGCCAACAATACCGGATTCGATACAAAAGCGATCAACAACCGTGTCGTCGGCAAGGAAAACTATTTCCTACATAAATGGGATCCTGGCACCGATCCGAGGGTACAAGAATTCTCCCTCGTCCCTCATCGTTTCCACGCCCCCTGATCAGAAACGGAAGAGCTTCCCGTTGATGGGCTATCGCGGCGACGTTTCACGTATTCTGGAGCAGTGAATTCCACGGCGGAAATTAACGCAGGCCCGGCTTAACTGAACGCGGATCTCGATTATCTTGCCTCGACCCACCGGTCTGATTATCTCGGCTCGGTAAACCGTGGGATAAGGGAAGAAATAGACGAAGGGATTGCCAGGCGGATAGATACGGACAAATAATAGGGTCTGGAGGTAGATTGATCGACGAAATTTTACCTGAACCATTTTCTGGAAGAGCAATCGTCTGGAAAGAGAGAAGGATCCTCGAAAGAATTTGTAAGTTTCATCAACTTTTTAATCCATCCGTCTCGGTCTTGCGAGCGATCGCCCAAGCCGCCGCAGTAGTACGTACCGAGTTTGGTCAGACGCGAGGTATTACTCGGGACTGGTTGTTCATTTCCAGGCGTTAGCTCTCACAATCGATCGATAAAAACAAATGCGTGTCGTCAGCTTGGCTATTACGATGCGACATCTTGAAGACTGACACCTTTCGATCGATCGATAATTAATAAGACTCCAGTAATAGTAATCGACTTCCCAAGAAGAATTCTGAAATAACAGAACACTTTCAAGAAAGTGAAGAATAGTAATGAACATTTTCCTCGTGACGCTATCGTGATGAATATAGCCAGCTAATTAACGAATATCACCAATACGACTCGAACGTAGCAGCGTATCATCCGCCGCAGAAGCTCCGATAAGAGATTTTGCGCAAGATCCCGATCAAGTTGTAATCAATCAGGGGAATTTAATCAACCTTGAAACTCAACATCGGAGAGATGAAATAGCTGTCAAATTCCGGGACGAGTGCACGACAGAACGGATTCAACAAGGTGGAAGATTAGCAGACAGCAGAACTGGTAACCTAAGTGCCATTACTAACGACCAACCGTCGAGGGTCGAAAGTCCCAGGATCCGTAATCCCCGACTAATTCAATACGAATTGGAATCAGCCCCGGCAACCTTCTCCGCTTCCACCAGCCCCTGTCATCCCTCTCCGTCCTTCCTCACCTCCTGTTTTCTCATTTTCACCACGCCGAATCATCCTAATTTCACTCGACGTTTCCCAACGCCTTTGCGCGACGAGCTTTCTCTATTACCAGCCGCGCGCGTTCGCGCCTCCCACCTACTTTTACCCCTCGTCAACCCGCGAAGTAACACTTCTCAGAGGCGAACACGGCGTCGCCTGGGAACGGATATGAAGACGGAATTCGAATAACATGTTTACACTCGGTCCCTATTCGGCGCTAATGGCCCCGTGCGAACCCGCGCGGAAGCTGAGAAATAAATCCCTCTCGCGTTCCGTGTCAGGAAAAGCCTGGTGACCATTAAAGCCGGATCGATTCAGGGTGCTACGGACCGGGTTGCAAAAAGGGACCGGTGCCGCGTTCGCTAATTGCGCGGGAGTGCGCGCGGATGCACAAACATCGGGAGTGCCTTCTCTGACTATTTTTTTTTTCTTTTAAGATTTCGTCCCGTGACAGCTACGTTTCGATCGAGTACACCCAGTCGCGATATCGGTATCGAGTAATTGGAACGGTAAACAAGATGTAACGGGCGCAACAACTGCGAGCCCTTTCGCCGTTTGGGATTACTTCGCGTGCCAGGGGTGGGAGTGGTTGTTTTATCGCGATGCGTCCTCGCTCGAGGAACGGAAGAAGGATATAAAGATTCGTTTGCGTATTCGCGCGCCAATAATCCTCGGCGAGTTTGCCACAGGAAGGGTAGAACCGTAGCCGGGGGCTGTATTATCCTCTTTAAGTCATCTAGCACGGAACTTTCCTCGTTACGGTTTGCTGAAGGATACTCGTGAGCCGCAAGAAATTCATTCCGCTGGTAACCGAGATGAAGCCGGAGGACGGTCGCCGGACGGAGAAAAAGAAAGGAATAATCGCGAGGACGATAAAAAGAACGGGGAGGATCGTGCTCGTTCCCGATTTGATGTTTAATTTTTCCAGATTACGACTGGCGCAAAGTGTTACGGGGGAGTAGCAATCGTCGTCGCGATAAAAATTCCGCCTCAACGAAACGGCGTCGAGCAATCTCGCGATAAAATAATTCGATCGCTCGGCGGGCGCCGAATCTGTCGCGTTTCTGGCGCGATAAGACGCCGCGTAAAGGATTCTCTGACTGCGAGAACGCGCGTCTTGCTTACAAGTAGAGCAGCTTACGAGTAAGGACTTCCACAGTTGGAGAAGTAGCGAGTCGAGTCCACCCTAAAAACGACGAATTAGTAGCGGAGGAACTCAGCCAGTTCCTCGTTCGCGTACGAACAATTTCTTCACTGCGATAGAAATTCAGATGAAAGTTGAACGATTTAAATGTATGCGTAGCGTGTTTATCGTCACAACAAATTCTTCCTCGTTGCTTTTCTATGGTTATCTGTTGCGATCTTTTGAGATTAGCGGAAAGAAGAACCGAGAAGAGGTCCCAGCAACAATTTTCTCCCCAACACACTGACGCTACTTTCCTTGTTTTTCTTTTAAATGTCAGTCGGTTGGTATCGATCATCATCGACAAACGAAACATAAAATGTCACGAAGAAAAACGAGAAGCTGTCTCGTTGTTGGGTGCGTGAAACGCGATACCAGGCATCCCCAATGGTCCCATTACCCTCCTTCGTTCCATCGCATCCTTCCTGCTCCTGGATTCACCATAGGAAGTCATTCCTGAGTCACGATACTGGCATCGAGGAATCCCCACGGTGGCCAAGCTTATCCCGTTCCCGGGAGCAAATTGGCACGAACGCAAATCAAATCGGTAGACGTGAGTCGAAGGGTGCGCGGCGACGCATAAATCAGCTGTTCATGCCCGATCGATCGTTCCGTTCGCCTGTCTCTCTGGTAATTTTAAGGAAAATGCTCGCCACGACGAAACACTTTTCCAGGATCATCGCTAAACGATAAGCTTCGTGGATTATTCGATGCACCTACGACCAACAGGGTGTGGCTGATACCGTGTGACCAAACGCTCGCGCATTCTTAACTCGCATAGACGAACAGTGAATGAAATAACGACACTGCTCCTTTTATACCAACGTCGCGAATATCCAAATTTATATTTTGCGCGAGGTATATTGAATAACTTTTGCAGCTATGAAACGATATTCCATAGTTAAATCGAACTCTGAAATAAATATCCACAGCCAACAAATTTTGATATCGACAATTATCTGATTACAGTCCGCGATCAACGTGTGAGCGTATAATTTACCGAATTGCGCATTTATGGGTTGTAATAAGAGGAACGATATATTATATCTGACCGTGTGCATGAACCAATTTCGGCTCTTATTATTATTAAAGTACGTATCAATGTTGGCGAATAAATATGAATATTATCCGTGATATAACCAATCTAGCGAGCTTTGTGGGAGCCTAACGAGTTCAATGTTATACATAATTTTAGCACGCGGAAAAGAGAAGGCGCGTAATAAAGGGGAGAGAAGCGAGTACGAGACATTTCTGGTTGATGTAAGGAATTCAAGATTGGCGACAAAGGGACAAGGGACCGAGGCGGTAAGATGGGAATGTAGGTGAAACGAGGGGCGTGCGAGATTACTGGATCCCGGCGCTGCGAGATTGGAGCTAACCCGGTGACCCTGAGATTACCTCGACAATTACCGCAAATGCGAACGACCGGCTACGTGACAGTGTCGCGGACGAGCAGATCGGTTGTCCCGCGAGGAACGACGCTTGATGGAAAGGGTCGCGATAAAGCGAGTTAATGAATGATTCAGCCCCCCACTCCCCTTTCTCTTCGCACTTCGCAACCACTCTTCCAGTAAACAGAAATTCTTTCCCGGTCCCGACAATTTCCTCGCGACGTTCCTCTTTTTCGGTCGAATTAGAATTTTATCACGCTATTCCATCAGCTCGAAATGAATTTCCCTTCTGCCGCCCCACCTTCGACGCGTTTCGAGAAAATCATTCCCAAGAAACTTTATGCCCTAATTAATCAAGCAATAAAGCCACAGTGGAACGTTGAACGGGGCGAACTGTGCGCGGGGCAAAAGTAATCCGCGAAAAAACTTGATGCATACTTTATCCGGTTTTAGACAATTAGCTAAGGTTTTCTTTGCGTTTCCGCGGAACGGTATAGTTATCGTGGCCGTTAAAAGGGATGCAAAGAACTTGGACGACTTAGCGGAGCGCGTTTCCCCGCGTTCCTTTTATCCCCCAGTTCCGAAACACTTTTTCCTAATGGCGCCCGGCACTGAAAGTCCTGGGCGTTCATTGTCATTTAACGCACACCGCCGGTTCTACGGTAAACAGCGCCACGTAGAAGGCGCAATCTTATGAATATTACAATTCGCCATCGTTCCCTGAGAACTGGTTCAACGGTTCGGAGATATTTTACAGCGGCGGCGTCCCCGTGTTTCCAAATTATTTATCTCGCTTTCAATTTCCATAAATTGAAACCCGGACAGACGAATTTCTTATCAAACGGGGCCCCTGGCTGCCGAACGACGAAGGGAATTTATGCTAAGTTTCAGGAGATAGAAGCGAAGTTTTCGGATCGGAACGCTCTCTGTGGACACCTTCGACTGGGTTCGATGCTCGAATGACTGCTGATTAAAGTTCGAATCAATCCGGCTATTCGTCAAGAGAAAATCGCGGAACAAAAACACGCTCGCGTGTATATGCAAGCTCGCGAGGAAATGGCTTTGTCGCAGAAACTTGCTCCCGACTCGTCGTAACGACGATAAGTTGGCCGTGGTTCATGGCACCGAGGATTCATAAAGATGTTACCCTTTCAAGGAGCTTTATCAACCGTGAAACGGAATGAAAAATCGTATGAAAGCTAAAGCAACCACACAATTATCGAGACAGTTGAACGGATTTAGAACGGTTGCGGAGGGCAAAACCGTGAAAGAGGGAGGATGTGGAAGAGAAAGAGGAGCACGACGAGGAAGAAGGGAAGAAGAATTGCGTGAAGAAACGACGGGGCGAAAGTACAAAGGACAAAGAGGGATGCAATACGCGAAGTAGACGGTCGTTTGCCATCGTGTAACCGCTTTCACGGATTTCGAGGACGATTCCACGGCTCTCAGCCTCTATGGTTTCTCAGTTCCGCATTTCCGTTAATAGCGACAACTCCGACAATAATTCTGCCGGAAGCCGTAGCAGCATTGCCAGCCGGCGACCTCCTATTGGTCGACAACGCTGGCAACCGATAGCACGCGAGGAACAACCTCGTTGTATCAATTTCCGTCGCTTTGCTGGCCACGAGTTTAATCGCGAGGAACGTCGTCGAAAGAAAAAATATCCAGGTCGAGGCAATTTCGATGTGAACTGCTCGCTGTGGACGTAATAACTGTTAAATGGTTAAAAAGTTAACGTGGCGCGGAACGTTTGTTAAATTGTCGCCGGACTCTACAAATTCGAATCCAATTTGTAATTAAGTTGGAAGCGCGTTGCTTCAGGTTGCTGTGATTGTAGCTAGAGAAGGGATAGAAGGAAAAAAGGGGGAAGGACGTTTCGTCCTGGACCTGCTAGTGGATTTATCAGTGAGACTACCTAGCAGATCCTGCCTTAGACGTGGGGATGTTGGGGACAGGTCGAAAAGTCTATTATCTAGGAATGGAGACGGGCATGAATGCTTGCCAGAAATGATAAATGTTGCTGTCCCTCCACTGGCGGGTGTTGGAGGACCGCCACAAGTTAGCGATTACGATTTTTGACTACGTCTATGATTGTTATGTTAGAAGCAACGATAGATGAGTTGCTCTAATATGGAATGGATGCTCGATATGACCTTAAGAATGAAGAACTACGTCCATATCCAAGATGATTCTTCACACAATGAAATCCTTGAAACTACATCCACATCCAAGATGATTCTTCACACAATAAAATCCTTGAAACTACATCCACATCCAAGATGATTCTTCACACAATGAAATCCTTGGAACTAGGTCCATACCCAAGATGATTCTTCATATAATGAAATCCTTGAAACTACATCCATATCCAAGATGATTCTTCACACAATGAAATCCTTGAAACTAGGTCCATATCCAAGATGATTCTCCACACAATAAAATCCTTGAAACAATACATGTAAAAAGTAGAGAGTTCGATGACATTTGTGCATCGAGTACAGGTCGATATTGAACCGATGCTACATATTTCAGCGTTAAGCAGAAGCGTAGAATATTAAAAGAGGCGTCGATCTAAGAAGGAGCAAACATTTCCACGGCGATACCCCTAAATTTCGCATACGCTTCGCGCCCGTTCCCGTGGATTTACGAGACGGCCGGCTCCCGGCTTCGAATTTCAAACTTGCCAACCCCCGTGTCCGTCGTAAACGCGAGGAACGCTACGACTGCACACACCAAGGATCCCTAAATCTGTTGGCGGGCGAAAAAGTCACGCGCTCCTCATAAAGCCAATCCGGCGCAACAAATCTTAACAACAATCTAATATCGCGGCCTGCACCGCCACCCCCGTTGCCTTACAGGCGGATGGCGGCGTTCGAGGATCCATTTCGCCGCGCGTTTCGCTTCGTTTTGTAAAACGCCTCGGCTCCGTCGCGATTCCCGATTCGCGCGCGAGCTTCGAGCGTCAGCGTCGCGCGGGACGTTAAAGGCGCCGGAGAATAATGGAAAACGCGGCGCGATCCTTTCCGTGAGCCTCGAGGAGCAAAGGAGCGGGTCCTCTCCGTGATATCGCGGCCCAGCGAGATTCCCAGCGAGCCATCGATATGGAAATCCAATTCCGCGATCACGCGACATGTAACGTTGTTTCCCTGCTTTCGCGCGGCTCCTCGAACGGCGACGGGAAGAGAAAACGAGCATTCTCCGCCCAGTGGTTCGGGGGTGCCTCCTTCAGGATTCGATCGTTTCATCTCGACGAGGCAGCCCGCGCGCCGAGCGGAGGCGTCTTTCAACGCCTCCTCCGAGGGAAATCGTATTTCAGACGCCGGGTAATATTCGCCGGGGAACGCGAGAACGCGGACCTCGTTTAATTAACGAACGGAACTCGAAGCCGTTCCTGGTCGGCAGGCTCGAATTTAATAAAGGCGCGTGAATTAAACGCGGCGAGGCGCGGTTAAAAATTCGTCGGACGGCGCAAGGTGCGTCCGCGTGTTAGAGAAAACAATCGGAGGGGTGTCGCGGAATTAGAGTGGAGAATCTGATACGTATACGTTTCAAGGGGTCGAGGATGCGGGTCTTAAAAAAATGGCGACTCCGTAGCCAGCCGAAGAATATGAAAAGGGCTCAGTGTCGAGGATCCAGATCGAATGAAAGTGTCCCGAGGGAAATACCTTTTGTTTTCCGAATAACTCCGCCGGAGCTGACTATGCTCGCAGGTAAAAGGTTCCACGGGTTTCAGCGAAGAGAACGAAAGAACCTACCGTTCCCAGCGTAGCCGAGAGGACGGTTCCTGCCAACTTCTGATTGACAAAATAGAAAGTCGCGTCCTGTGAAATACTTTAAGAACTGGCGTCCCAAAAACAAGGCGAACAGGTTATCCAGTTGACGAGAGGGACTCGTTTCTAATTCACCCTCTATCCGTCTCGCTTCGATTCGTGTTCGAAGACTTGTATTTAAACAAAGGAAGGGGAAGAAAAGAATGGAATGTGGAGAAAAGTTCAGCGTATTCGTCCGCCCAGTCGCAACCATGCGAAATTATAATTCCTGCCATAGGTTCCGACAGGAATCGCGACGAGAAAAATTCTAGAATTCCCGGTAAGAGATAGCTTTCGCGATCCGTCAGGCCATTGTACTTCTCGCCTCCTATTCTTCAGCACGAGCGTTCGAACAAAAATTTTTTAATATCCGAGACAAATGACGTTCGATGATCCACTTGCTTAGCGAAGACGCACGACTAATCCGGCAAGAATTTCCGAGGAAAACGTGCGCTCCGAGCGATGCTTCAATTTTATTGGAAAGTTAAGGTCAAAATGGCCGGGACAGGACACTTTGGTTGAAAGGGACAGTGCAGACGGCAGTTGGAATAGCTCTTCGCGGAGGGGAAGAAAGGATTTATCGGGCAGCAAAACACGGTTTTACCCCGAAAGAAGTTTCCGTTGCTTTCGGCTACGGTCGATCGTGCCTGGACCCGACAAGCGTGGAGGCTGAATATCAAGCGAGCCACGCTCGACTGCTGCGAGGATTCGAATGACTATCGACGCCGGGGGAAGGGCGGGCTGAACGTGCAGAAGAGGGTTTTTGGGACCGGGCGACCGTGAAGCTGCCACCTGAAATACGGATGAAAGCTTCGCCACGGGGGCTGGGAAGAAAAGAAACGAGGAGATGAGGCGCGTCGCGACAGAAACAGAAGGAAATACCGCGAGACATGTGTTGGCGTTTACGCCACGACTTATCTGCCGCCGATGGGTTTTCTTCTGGTTTTATTTCGCGCTGCGACGGCAACGGGGATATTCCCGGGCGAGGGCGCGCTCTCGAAAAGTCGAGGGAATATGGCGTCTGCCAGGGAAAGACCTACTCTAGAAGTTTTAGCGCGTCTTAAAAGAATAAGTCGTTAGCTACGAGTGTACGTATGGGTCCGCGGTATATATAAGGGATGTTCCCGGTTATTTTATCGGCGGAAGTGCCTCCTCGTCGGAGGCTCGTTCCAGTCGACGCCCGAGTTCCAACCGTGGGAACGCTCCCCGGTTGAACTTTCGTCCATTCTTCTTGGTAGCCGAGTTTTTGCGAGCAGCGCCTCTATCTGAAGAATTCGACTATTTCACTGGGATTGTCTATCCCATTTAATTGAGTGGAAGGACTGGGAGGACGGGTTCGAGGGAGAAGATCGTGGTATTAATCTCGCGGCCTTAGAGAAGAGGGAAAAAGTATACCGTGTCTTATTTGGAGCACTTAATCACTCCTTCATAACTCGTGCCAACGTTATAAAAGAATTTAAATTTACGTTCCATCGAGAAGCTTACGTAATTCGTAATTACCTCGAGCTGGACATCGCTGAAATATTTTCATTTCTTCGATCGAGAGACGCCACTGATATTTCTCGCTATTTCTCTCGTTTGGTTAAACATTTCTAAACTTACTAAATAAATATAAAAATGAAAAGGATACTCGCGATGGCGGATTTTGTAATCGCTTTCGTACAGCTCACTGCAATCGTCAGGGGAGTATTTTCAAGGCAAAGCAATCCTTAGAGCAGTTAACTGTCACAGGGAAGAAAAATCGACAAGACCGGACCGAATCTGGAGGACATCGCGAAATGCTGGGTTACACGTGCCGCGGACCGTGAGAAATGTGTCAAGAGACAATCCAAAGCGGGCGAGGAAGCTCTCCGAGCAGATCGAAGTTCGACGAGTCGTGAGATAGGATAGAAGCAAAAGAAAAGGAGCAGAGAAATGATCGTGGAAATGCTCGCCAGTTCACTTCGTATCATTTCCTGCTTTTCTTCTTGTATCGCATGCTACACTGTTCTCTTTGATCTCGCTGAGAGTTCGCTGCTATTAAAGCGACAAGAGGGGTCCCCGTGCGTTTTCCATTACCGATCCCCGTGCTCCGTTATCAAATAGGTAGGAGAGGATCCGGGACGCTCGTCCACGGTCCTCGTGACTATCCATACGTGAGATCGAAGCTCTCGCGGACGGGAGATACTTCTGACACCGCATACATCAATACTTAAGTGCGGTCGGCCCGTTCGATTTGCAATAAATCGCATTAAATCTATCTGGAAGACTCGAGCCGAAGTGGTTTCCAAGAGAGACGTAGTCCTGCCTCGAAGCATCGTGCTCTACCACCAGCGAACGTTCCGTGACGGCATAATGTTAGATAAAACGCTGCTATCGAGACGCTCCTCTGAATCTTAATGTCCTCGCGTTATTCTATCAAATTACATCTGCTATCGCGGAACGTTCGAAGAATATTGTAAAACGTTCGCTGCGGTTTTGAGCAGCTCCCGTACTGTCCATCGCGCACTGCTTTCGCTAATCGACGCGAGTGTCAAAGCCACGAATTGCACTTTCCAATTTCTACAGTTCGCACCGAGAATCCACAAGATCTCGCGAGGAACAAACTACGGGCAGAAAATCGCTCGCGAACCGTTCTCCGTCTCGAGAATCGGTGGATCCAAATTGGAATCGTAGTCCCCTCGAACAGTGACGGTACGCCCTGCCTCGATAGCCTCGGAGGATGACGAACAATTTTATCGGTGAACCGTGCGGGATCCGAATGAAACGGCTTGTCGGTCGTTATCACCCGGGAACAGTCAACTGCATCGGGCGATAACCGGCGGGGAAAGAAGCGTCGTCACCCTCGTGGAAGCGCGCGGAAACTACCGCGGCCGATTCGAAAAATGCACAGATCCGTGAAGCCCAATTTTCGGACGGACACCGCCGCTTTTGGCGTCGCGCGGCAAACAGCCTAAAAGGATTAATTATCAGTCGAGTTCACTGTTCAACGAACTGCTCGATCACGCCTCCCTGTGATCGAGTTTTTTATCACAGCTCCCGTGAATCTTCCCCTCTTTTCCGTTCGAAAATGGGTATGAAGGGATGCGGTGACTAAAACTTAGTCTGCGTGTTCAAGGCGTTCGGTAGAATGATAAAGATATCACGAAATTCCGTGTTTGCCTTTTTATTTGTTGTTGTCCTGTGCTAAAACTGACTGTCCGTACTCGTTCGTCCTGGCTCGACGCTTCTTACCATTTTTTGGATTTTACGTCGTAGCCAATCGTTGGCGTAGTTGACCCTATGCCACCGCCTTCTTTAGGGAAGGGTGGTGGTGTCCTAGATAGGAGACTGTCTTTTTGCAAATTACCAAATTTGGTCATGTGGCGAGATTTCCGCTGGACCTGATACCTGCGTCCTTCGACCGAGGGTCGCTCGACCGCGGGCGGTGAACCCTTCGGAAATCCTCGGTTTATGGCGTCCGCATGTACCATCGAGGCCGTCGGAGAAGGTTAATTACTTCATGCTCGGAAAATATTGAAAGCTTAAAGCGGTTCCTCAAAAATGGCTTGCTTATCGCGCATACCATAAACCGTGCTAGCTATTCGTAGCGAAGGCCTCCTATTGCGCCTCGTTGCTAGCCGCTACATGTACAGAGGGAAAAGGAATCCGGCATTTTTCTGGTATCTTTCTATAATTTTACAAGTGACGCGCGTCGAGGAATCGGATCGAGACGGTTGCGCCATTAAAGGAATCCATTTTCCGTCGCCATCGCGTCTAATGGATCGCGTGAAAATTTCTGGATGTCAAACAGTCGGACACGCGCGATACGGGAATCGAGTCTCGCGAAGGAACACGAGGGAACCGCGGCCCCGATATCGTTTTTCGCGTCGATTTCCGGTTCCGCGCGAAACCCTCCACCCGCTGCGTTTCGCTCGCAGCTGCGTTCGTAAATTGGACGAATTAATAACAGTAAATTCTTCGGGACGCGCGCACCGATCGGGAATTGTAAATTTCCCATGGAAATTTAAACAATACTGCTAGATGATGGCGCGTCCGCTTAAAAATACAGGGCATTGCGAGCGGACGCGGCTACGCGCGGGATGCTCGAGTTAATTCGATCAAACGTCGAATAAAACAGGGGAATCATATTAGTTTTTGTTCGATAGCGCTACGGTTCGAACGGGCGCGAATTATTCTAGCATCGCGAAACGGGTAAATCTGAAAGTTACGGTTCGACGCGCTTGTGGGTTTAATAATCCATTCCCGCATCGAGTTAGAACGCGTGTAAACAGCTCGAACGTATCTTTCCTTGGGCGAGCGTTTCACTGATACCTCGATAACCCCCCGATTCTCCTTTTCCCGTATACGCGGCGTGATGGATGGCAAACATTAACGTTCTCCATCCACTTCGCTTTTCAGGAACGGTTAAACGACGACGTAACGTTAAACGACGAACTGTCCGAATTTTCAGGCGCGGCGATTATTTACATTAATTTCATTGTTGCAGCTCGGCGCGGTCGAGCGTTTTGCTGACACAAGCGCGCGGATGTCTGGGCTCCCTGGCGTTCGCGGTGAATAAAAAATCCGACGACCGTGCACCGCTTTAATTAACCGCCCCCCTCCCGCGTTTCGTGGAAAAAAGGAAATTGAATCTAATTAAATATAGCGCGGCCTCGATGCCAGTCGCAGTCTCGCTAAACTCGAGCGGCAACGTTTCCACCGATTTCGCTGGCTCCCGTTTAACCATGACGCCCGTCCCGTAAGCGTACGCGCGCGTGTACGTGGGTGTATCCGGGTATTTCAGGGTCTGATAACGATCCAGTCTTTCGTCAGGGCTTACCGCTACATGAGATCGTGAACGGAACCGCGACAACTGTTACACAGCCGCCAGTATCCGGTACATCAAAAGCAGAACGCGAGCTCGAGATCGTAGAGAGATCACTTCGGACACGAGGGGGTGAAACGAGTGTATCGGATGGCGGAATTATCTTAAAACGTGGGACTCGTTCGCGGGGTGATATTTCAGAGTCCCGGAATCCCAAAACTTTTGAACTTTCCTCGTTAATCCGGTTAATCCGCGAAATATCGTGGAACGAGCGTAGAGCGCGGAAAGTTATACGAGCGAATTACTTCATTTCCGAGCCGGGAAATAGGTTTTTAAGCGAAGAAGTGCTCTTTATTTACACTGGGGGGAAAGAAAAAGGAGGAAACTGGGAGAGGACCCTTCAACTCTGACACACTCGGTTGAAATGTCCTTTTATTCAAATGAAATTTCCGCGAAACTTTTACGCGGCACCGTTGGCGCGGCGCTGCGCGCCGCCGATTGTGGGGCTGCAATTTTTTCCTTTTTTTTTTTTTTTCTACCCTCGCGGAAAGAGCCTTTTTTTCATTTCGTTCGGCGGTTCCTCGAGGAGCGAGGTCGAACGAATAATTTCGGCTGTAACGAGTGTACGGAAGCCCACGGGTCGTAGGCGAGGTCGTAAATTCTTCGCTACGCCGGGAATTTCAGTGCGTCGATGTACAACGAACGCGATGAAGACACCGATGAGACGATTTCTCCAACTTTTTTAATAAAGCACGCTTTACGAAGCGCACCCGATTGCTCGTTATGCGCGTCGTTAATGGCATTGTACACAGAACGGCTTTCAAAGTTGTTTAAAGGGCCATCAGTTCGGCAAACTCGCGACCCCGCGATCGTCATTCATATTTTATCAGTCGTTCAATCGATGTAAAAATATTCAGCGGCCGATGGAATAAAATTATTATAAATTCCACTGTATTAAAATCAACCTCCTCGAGGATCGACGAAAGTTTGATTTACTCTCCGCTCGCAACTTCCCCTGCGAAAATATTTAACGCTCCGCCGCTCGGTTCAATTTTCGAGTCGAAAACCGATAAACTAGATTGTTATTATACCCGGAGTTTTTAATTCGGCTGGAATCACCAATGATCGAGTAAAATGCAAATGTCGCGAAATTGCTCGATGCGACCCGAATACCGCGAATTCACTTTCGAGATACAAAGGGCCCTTTGAACCGCTATTGAAAGGGGTTGGGATCAATTTTTGTGGAATTCCTGGAGATTCGTAACGCGATACTTTAATCGCTGAACAATTTCCCCTCTGTCTTCAGGCATGAGGCCAAAGATGAAGAACCACTACAGGGCCCACCAATTGTCCGTTTGGCTGCGCCTGGTCCCGGAGCTTCATCGAGCCGGAATGGAGGACGTGGATTCGAGGCATAATCTGTTCCGCGGCCACTCGGATCCCAGCCTGTACGACGGATCGGTCAGGCCAGATCCCCTGAGCAGGATCAGCGAGGAATTCAAGAGGAAGAACGTCACGACGGAGCCACCGACGACCACCGACTACAACGCGGCTACGTGCGCGAGCTACATCCAGAGCACGAATTTGCAGAACGTTCACAACGCCAGCACGGACACCCTGGCCAGTCTGGACGCAGCCGGGTACGTAATAAGCAATCTCAGCCGGTGTAATGAAGGCATTAATAAAGAACTTTACTGCTGGCCTACATCTTTGAAACGGCGTCTGTATATTTGCTAATGGGCTAGCGAGGATTGCTGGAACAGTAAGATTGCACGAGCTGGTTTCTTCGGACTTTTACTAGAGACTGCGTTCACGGTGGGGCCTCGATTATTCCAGCAACGAGTAATCAACGGAAATTGCTAAATATTCGTTCTATGCTTTTGTCTGTTTGGATTGTTCAATTATTCCAATAGTACGCGATGATGTGCGATAATCGAAGTCCAATCGCACCATGTTTATACTCGAAGACTGTGAGGAGAATTATTGCAGCACTCTAAGGGAAATAATTCGTGTTTGATGCAGGTACGCCGCGTACTCGACGGCTTTGAGCGTAACGATCGCGATCGGGTGTAGCTTATTGATTCTGAACGTGCTGATCTTCGCGGGGATCTACTATCAGAGGGACAAAACGAGGCTCGAGGTGAAGAGCCTTCAGCAGCAACAAATGTTGAATCAACAGTGCGGACCACGAGGTTTCTCCGAGCTCAAACAACCGCCTCCGCCGCACTCTCATTTCCCTGGGAGTGGTCAGGTTATCGTCGACGTCGAAAACGAGATGTTGAGAAGGTACAGTCTCTCCCAGAGCCTCGCGGGATCGATCCACCCGACTGGGCGCGATTGCATTCACGAAACTGTGTTTTTATATCATTTTAATCCGTGCAAAAACAGCAGCGGTAATGGAATCGTAAAATCCACAGTGGAACAGGTCAATGAAAAGGTGGTCACGGATCGTTTGACAACATTCAACGAGATGTTGTTGAAAACGTTGCAATATTTTGCAATATTCCTGCACTTCCTCGTGTGTAACAACTTATTCGTCGCGATATCATCGTCTCATTTTGTAAATAAACTCTCATTCCACCCTTCCTGTTTTAACGAGCACAATTTCAGTGACCACCTTTCCCTTTTAATCGCTACAGCATCCTGTCGCACGATTTTTGCTCGACGCCTATGCGACTGTGCGTCTAGTTCAACGATGATTACGTATAATCCCTAACTATTACGAGATACGTAACGATCGATCGTGGTTCCAGGAACGTTATGAAAGGCCCTCCGAACGATCCCAACACGCTTCTCCAACAGGGCCAGGGCACTCACACGTTGCCTCATCAACACCATTATCAAAAGCAACATCAGCAACAGCATGCCACTCTTCCCCGAGCTTCCGTCATTCAGGACATGAACGCACAAACCCAAGTGAGAATCAGTCATTTTACTCCGATGTTTACGACAAGCCTGCCACTGTTAGATTAGAGGGAGAAATTCCCTTGCAAATCTATCATTCAATGCGTTATCTTCAATTATATACCTCCCTATCCATGTTAAACTTGATGGTATTCTTTTAGTTGTCTCCTTGGATTTTACTTATTTTATTTACGCATCTACTCCCAACGTTTCTGTACTCGAGAAGCCAGACTGAGTCGAATCTAGTTTCATTATTCTTCAGCAGAGCAAAGAAACTAAAACGCAATATAATTAAAGCATCTAAATTAAAATTTTCCTTTTTATGTTAGATACAATTTGTCTGTCTAAAATATTAACACATCGTGCAATGAAATGATAATGCAGTAAAGTGTAAAGAAAGTAGTAAAACGATGCGTACAAGTAAATTCTTTTAATTGGACTTCGGCCACTCTAGCTTCTCCGAGACAGAAGAAATTGGAGAATCGATGAAATTAATCAAATTAAACTCCAAAGGCGACGCTCTGCATGGAAACGTTTTCTAATGAGAAAAAAGGAACACTTTAAAGGATACACGAGGCGCCGCGTAATCTCCGTTATCCATAAACAGCGAGTTTATTCCGGACATTAAGGTCGAAGATCTCCCCTGTACGTGTTTCGTTCATTTAAAAAAGTTCCGTCGTTTCTAACGAGCCAAGGCCTTTGGAAGCTCCGGTCATAATCCTATTAAGCAACTTCTAAAACTGCTAAAGCCCAGCCCAGGTGAAATTTACACCAGGCGTAGCTTCTCCTTCGCGCTCCGCGACGCCGCCATTATTCTTGCGGCGGGCAATATCAATCTTTTACCTCGTTATCGAATTCCCGCTGATTCAAAGAGAATGTGGACGATGAACTTCATTAATACGGGAATCAAACTTCCATCGCCTGCCGTAATATCGGAGTCTTTGTTACGACTTTTGACTTTCATTCCTCTCTCTCTCTCTCTCTCTCTCTCTCTCTGTCTCTCTTTTATCGTCGCAAATTTCAATTTCCCTCCGGGACTGTTAGAATATTTTATTTCGAACGGACGTGGCGTGAATTAACGGGAATAAAACGCCTTTGAAACAATTATTCGCGAAGATGACGGTCGAGATTAGAATAATTTCAACTTCGCCTCTCCCTTCGTCACGTCGTCTCCGTTTAGTCATTCGCCTTCTACAGCCGAGTCGTTTTATTAAAACGCCTCCATCGAGACCCCGCTCTCGCGATCAAATATTTATGTTTGATCTCTCGAAGAAATGACCCTGCAATTATCGTATTTACCCTACGTACTTCCCCGTGAAACGACTCTTGTGGATCCTTGCGCAGTGACTGCGAATCGCTAATATTTCATGGATATTCCTTTGAGTTTCATCATTTGATTAAAACGATTAATTCCCTCCTCGTTCTTTCCGGGGGATTTACTCGTTCGAAACGAGCGCACGGTCCGGAAAACTGAATTTAATCCAATTATAATTATTCTTCCTGATATACATAATCATTACCCATAGAACGCATTTGTTTGATTTTTCTCCTCTTCATCCCACGAACTCTGTCGCTTTTGAACGCTAGAATAAATTGCTCGACCTCGATGCAGGTATATAATGATATCTCCGTTCTGACGATGCTGCAAATTTCAGGGTCCACCAAACGGGTCCATACATCTGACAGTGCCAAGAGCTCCGCCACCCCCTCGAGCAAAGAGCCCACCCGAGAACCAGCCCCTGTTGCAGAGCGCCACCGTGTCGAGTCGCGTGTCCCAAGCTACTATGAGCGAGATGAGAGTGTGATGCTTGGACCCCCCTCCGAAACCAGTCGTGCCGGACGTCCTCACGGCGTCGACTTTGCTCTAAAGAACTGGGAAAGACCGTCTCGTCCATGCCAGTCGCGTTCTGTCCGATACGATCAAAGGATTCGAGAGGGAAACGCCTCGAGGGGTGACCGCTTCCAGGCAGTGCCCATCGAATCCTGGACGGGCAACGAGGCACGACCAACGCCTGGTACCTGGCGCGAAAGCATCGTCTGCTTTCCATTTCCATCGTCCAGGTGACGACGACGAGCCAGAGAAATTAACGGAGGGGGGTGTGAACGGAGCTTCTGCTCGATGCTGAACGAACGAGGGATGTAAGGGAACAGGATCATCGGGTATTCGTCGAAGAAGCATCAGAATTGGACGAAGAAGAGGATCTGGTGAACGTAAGACGGGTGGTGGAGGAAAAGTAGCTTTCTTCGCGAACAGTGATTCGAGGGACTAATTCGAACGATGAAATTAGAGATTTGAGGAGATCGGAGGAAGAAAGTCTGGGAAACGTTCTGCGAGAGTAAAGGGAGGAGAGGGGAAAGAAACTGCGGGACGAAGTGTGAATGAAGCAAAACTAGGTACTCAATTTTAGCGCATAGATTTCTCTCTAGATTCCTGAATACGAACGAAATAAAGTGGATACTTCGAATCGCCGCGTCTCGACGGATACCGGAACCTTATCGTGGGCCGGGAATGATAGATGGATCGTGAATACGGTCGACGAGATCGGAATTACCGATACTGGAGGCCACGAAGATTGGCGGGTTTCTTTCTATCGGTCGGAACTTCGATCGAATGAGAACGAAGTTGTTTCGCGATGTAATCAGATCCAGCTAGCTAGTCGGTAATAATGAATTCTAGGTGTTAAAAGAGAAGAAGGACGCTCAAAGCAGGAGAGGAAAAAAAATGAAAAGAAAATAAAAGAATCATGGAGATCATGAGAGGAGGAGATCATGGAGACCCGTGTATAAAACGCTATCCACTACGATGTTAGATGTTCCTTGTAAATATTTAAAGAAAGAAGAGAGGAGAAGTGAATTTATACCGTAAGTGAAAGCCAAACACGTTTGCTACTTTCTAAGAGGACGTACTCGTATCGCGTACCGTTTCATCGTCCGTTTTGTTCGTTTGCCCGTTTCATTTCTCGTTTTCTTCTTCCTACCGATTGACTGTAAAACGTAACGCGGTGTAAATGTGCGAGATCATCAACGTTCGAGTCATCATCGTGAAAGAAATCGATCTCATCGTCGACGAGTCGACTCGGTTTTCCTTTTGATTGGTCAAAGAATGTCTAAATCCGAATTGTTGGTGGAAAGCATCGAAGTATCGTGGTAATCGATGAAAACGTTCGAACAACACTTTGGTTTCTTCTGTAATTTAAAATAACAGGTGCCTCCTTCACACGGGACACAGTGTACCGTCCACCTTTTGCTATTACAATCTCTCAAGAATTAATTCAAACGTCAACGTTGTCATTTAACGTAGAACAAACCTGAAATGCCATAATTCGTATACGATAGTACGAACGACGAAACAGACAAGCACCAACCCTCGATGAGAACTTCGTGAAAGCATAACGCACGATCGGATGCGACGCACCCCTACGTAAATGCAAACGCCGTGCGTACAAAGCTCCTCGAGCGCAACAATCTGTTCTTTACATTACGTGCTGTTTTTTATACATAATATAAGACTGGAGAATCAAAAGTGCTCATCGTTCCTCCCATTTGGTTCGAAACAGACGAACGGAATTGACGCGTCCGCGTTTTACATTGGCATCGAGAATTCCTTTCACCAATCAAAAGCTTCGATCGTCGACAAACAACGTCGCTCGCTCGATTTCGTCCCATTAGTGTAAAATCGTCATTCGGAACGATCCCGCATCGCAAACAGAGAATCAAACCGCAAGCGAAACGCTTTCGAGCCGCGCCGTTTCGACGATGAACGTCCGCGGGACGGTGCACGGGTAATTACCATTTTTTCTACGCTTTTGGTAACACTGAAGAAATCTACCGGCGAGGAGGAGATTTCGCTTCATTCGAATTATCACGAGAACAATATTGGCGAAGGAATGCGATGGAGAGCGGAGTGAGAAAACAGTAGTCCCTTAAGGAAGGCTCGGTTTACATTTCTTGTTCAGCTCGAATTTTTTTAACAATTTTCGGTGCGGTCGAATTGCGCGAGTACACGCGAGGTGATGAATAATTGACGAACTCGCGGACTCTGCGCGCGAAAATGATCAACCGTGCACGTGCTGGTGTCGTGCAACGTAACGAATGTACGGATGCACGTTCGTCTTCACCGAATCGTCACTTCAACCATTAACTCACGCTACAGTACAAAAAAAATTATTACTTTTTAATACTAAAAGGTTTAAGAAATGGTCCATTACTACAATAATGCATTACGACTCCCAATGCAATTGTATAAATTTCTGTGATCGGGTTATAAGATGATTATACCTCGAACTATGTCCGAACATAGTTGTTCGATCTGATGTCACGCGATCAGAAAAGCCATTGCATAAACGTCATGTAAATCGAGCCATAGAATTCCGCGAATCGACTGTGCACAGGAATGGTTGTTACTGGTTAAGCGTGCGTGTCAAAGGTAATCATACGCCATGAATGTGGATTTAATTGAGGATTCCTACCTATATAGAGAGTCAACGGTATTCAATTGTACGAGAGGAAACAAATTATACGAGAAATTGGTCGATTCGTTTCGGATCGGACGTGATCGCTTTTTTTTTTTGTAATGATAAACGTATACATATAGGTGTAACATAAAAATTAACATAAATCTGTTATTGTGCGTAACACACTGCCACTGGACACGTAAATTCACGTAAACGAAGAGATTCGCCGGTCAGTTCGGGCAAAAGAGACTGTAACTCCAATATTACTTGATTCTTTGAGGCATCCTTTCGCGTAATTGCCAGTTTTCAATTGTTTTAGACTTTTAAAATCGGGAAACTTTTAATATCATGCGAAGTATCACGAACAATTTGCGAAACGTGAGAACACTCGAAGAATATGCTTCAAAGAGTTAACGACTGAACAGAATTTAACACTTTCACTGTTGTCGAATAATCAAAACTGTCCTCAATCAAATCGAACGAATATTTTAACTCTTTGTTTGTACCACTATTTATACGGTAAATTGAATCAAAAGCTGCGAGACCTTTTCAAGTATTCAAGGCACGAAATGCCTATCCTAAAGTAAAATGACAGTGAACGCGTTAAAAGATGTTATCGATTCAAAATGTCGTTCTATTGGTGTACCAACACTTGATTAAAGACCGAGCTTAAAGGGGAAAACCGTGCGTGTAATGTGAACGAAAAAAAAAGAGGAATCAAAGTTTTTTGTACATACAATTAAGCGGTTAAAATAAAACGAATCAAAGGACGTGTTTACGATATTCTCGCCAAAGGTGTATGCAACGATCGAAAAAAATTCGTCGGTCATTGTCAGCGTTATCGTGAATGGGAAAAAACAGTACACAAAGTTCGTTATACCGAGTAAAGTCTTTTTTAAGATGACTTACGGAATTTCGTGAAAGAGTTACGTAAATAAATATCATTAAGTACGGACAATCCGAATATACTAAAGACTAATGAAGGAGAACGAGTAATACACATAGTAGAGTTAACTAAGAACAAACCATGATCGGTAAAAGAAAAAAAAAAACAGAGGGAGAGAAAGAGAGAGAGGGAGAGTAACGGATGGAGAGGAACACTGAACCGGTTAAGCAGTTGTTTAAGAAAATTTAAATAACATATATTAAATACACATATATTATGGATTGTAATGAATTTATTATGGCGAATATTATTATATTTATGTGATTTTTAGCTGGCCTCGCGTTCCACCGAAAAGATATCCGCAAAAAGAACTCTTTCGGCCGAGGGCAAGGCTACCTGTTACGTTTATCGTTTCTGTTATAAAATTGTAAATATATAACAAAATACGTGGTGATATTAATTGTACGTGTTAAATATCCTCCCCCAAAATGACAAGTATTTTATTTAAACGTCTTCTATTTAAACTTCTCCACGACGAAAGAAAGATTTTTAATACAGTGAGATGCATGGTTTGTCTCGATTAGCTATTTATTTCAAAGTTTCACTATGTTTTTTGTTTCCCAAACAAACATTTTATCGTTTCTTTGGTTCTCCAGCTTTTGATTCAAAGCGGTAATTTTCAATTTTCGCGGACGATTCAGTTGAACTGAACCAGAGGGGAACTTCCGGAGACCTCGGTTGATAAAACAGTTTTCTCGATCTATGGTATAGCACTGCAACACTAGCTGTTAGTAAAACAGTTTGCACGATCTCCATTTTATATCATTTACTTTTGCTCTACTCATTTGGTAGCACGTAAATATCAGCTAGACATTAAATAACAAAATCTATTTACGTGTCTCATTGATTAGCCGTGTGTACATTCTAGTAATATTGAAAAGTATTAATTAGAACATCAATCATAAACCAGTCGCGTGCAAAAATTGTTTCTGATAAAGGGGTATAGACGACACTTAAGCATAGCTGGCAATAATTTGGTTCGCGTAACATGTTAAGATACGTAATTTGGGACCAACGTGAGTGACGTGATATGTACTGAAAGTAGCAGGTCGATGTTTATTTCAATACGGAGCTTCGTCCAAGCTTAATAGCCGCGCGGACTTCAAGCAAGCAACATGTGTCGAATAATTGCTCCGATTCTTCTCTTATGTTGCTTGAGCTTCTCACCATGTCGAGCCTTCGACGTCGAGGACTGCGGTAAGTCTCGATTTCATTTATTTTAATCACACGACCAATTAACGCTACCATTCGACGGTAATTTATTAACACGATAAACAATTGCCGCGCGTAGCAATCAGGAAAATCGTAATCCGATATTCGAGCTCTTTGAGCAACCACAAATTATCATTGTACATAATATTTGGAGCGTGGCTAGCGTTTTATGCGTTCTTTCAATAACGCAGAAGCAAACGAAAAAAGTATGATTGATATATTCAAAGTATAACCTAATAACAATGCATGTCTTCATATTACGCATTATGTTATTATAAATACTGAAGTTTCGTATAAAAACAATAAAATACAGAAGTAGCGTATCTTTTTACCATACGTATACTGTGATATTTGAATAATGAGTATAACTGATAAGCAATGCATGCGCACACAATCGCGACTGATAACCAATAGGATTCCTTTGTTCTCTGTATTATATTACAAAAAGATTGTAAATGAGCTTACAATTATCAAGAAAATATTAATAATCTCGGTATCAGTCGGAATTATTTACCTTTTTTTTAATACTTGAACTGTGAAGCTGTTAATATATGCATGACCTTTGTTTGCAGCTACTTTATCTCTTCATAATTTGTAATTTATTAGTCATTAGAAATAATTACAAAATCTTTTGACCTTCAAAACAGCTGCTGTATATGCCGCTAAATATAATGGCACTTAATTATCGGTTAAGAAGTGCATAATTGATTTAATGATATGTAGCTACAAAAATGACGGAAATCCTTGTTTCTATCAGAAATTTAAAATCATGACTCACGACTGATGAGTCATGACAAGTAACCGCTTATAACTGTGTCAACATAAACACTGACCTTTCGTGTACCAAATCACGGTTCCATGGTAGACGAAATTATCATCGATGTCCTCGATGATCGACACATCGAAACTTCGTACATACACGTTATCAATTTACATTACTGGTATAATTTATTTATACTATCTTATTTTTTTATACAGGTTCGAAAGTGGGAAAATTTGAAACCGTAAGTTTAAGTTGCGATATGAGCAAATCTGTATGCGATTTAGTTCAAGGTACAAATGCAACGATTACAGTCGATTTTACAATCGGTTAGTAAATTTCTATTAAAGATCGATTAGCGAATTCCTCCGCTGATTGCAGAGATAAGATAATTACCAGGAAATTAAATATTTTCGCAGAGAAAGATGTTACACAAGTTAAAGCGGTTGTGCACGGTATTGTAATGGATATGCCTATACCTTTTCCATTGTCAAATGCAAACGCTTGTCAGACCCCAGATTCTGGTATTAAGTGTCCTCTAACTAAGGGTGCAACTTATCGCTATCAAAATACATTACAAGTGATGAAATCTTATCCCAAGGTTCTGTATGGAATGATAATTATATATTACATATATACATACAATATTCGACGCTATGGACCCACTATATACTAATTGTATTATTGTTAAATTATAGGTGTCTGTTACTGTAAAATGGCAACTCGTGGACGAAAATGATGAAAACATCATTTGCATGCTGATCCCAGCAAAAGTCAGGTAGTGCATTCGTACGCGATCGATTATAATTTCGAAGTTACATTTTTGATGGATCTATACATTTTACGAAAGTTTAATGAAAGAAATAAAACAGGTAGCATTAAAAAATGTTCTTCGCGTTATTATAGTTTGGATTGTCTTAATGTATAGAATATAAAAATTTTTATACATTTTCTATCGAAATGAATACAGTAGGTAAAAAAATTGGAGCATTTTACTGTAGCAATAAATAATAAGAACGCATAAATATTGTATTTTTTTAAATATTTAACGTGCTATAAACAACTTCGGTAATATCATTCTCATGATAAAAATTGTTTAATGTTATCACGTTGAAATAAATTAATACGCAGTATCGTTTAAATTTAAGCGAAACATATAGCATTTTTTTTCTTTTTTTTATCTAAGTCAACGAGTAATTTAGCTAATTTGTAGTGTATCACATTACAAACAATTTTTCATTTTTATGTATCGTGTTAAAATTTAAATAATGTAAATTTATTAGGTATCACTTTGCCAAGTAATCTTCATAACGCGACGACGTAAAAAACGTTACATCTTTATTTTGTTTTATCTAATCTAAGATAAGTCTTTTGGTAACTTCAGCATTTGTTAAAAAAATATCAACTGTCCATTGTATCACATTTATCCTCTGTCCTCTCTGTATCCATTTGATGTATCGTTCGTTTGGTTCTTTGTCGCGTTAAACTTGGTTGCCTATTTTTTAATGTTTTCTGAGCCTGATATATCGGCTCGTATTCTTTCAGTTGTGTCATAAAACCTTCATTAGGGTTTATACAAAACCTTCTTTGCTGCACCATTGCATATGCACGCCTAAAAGAAATTTGTTTATTTAATCATTTTTTTTTCTAACAGCAAATAATACATATTGACCATGATAATCATAAAAAAAAAAAAAAAAGGGAAGACAGGAATGTACGTTTGAGAGAGTCCATATGTTTCCATAACATAAGCCAATACTAATGCTGCGGATCTCGATATACCAGCATTACCATGTACTAAGACTTGACCACCAGAACTCAAACCATCATCAATGAATGCTTTCACATTTTGAAAATGTTGAATAATATTTTCTGTCTGTGTATCAGCAATATTTAAAACAAGATACCTGTAATGTTAATCATCATTAATATATTATGGACAAGACATGTTGACCTAGAGAAAATGATACTAATAATTTTATTTAGGTCTAAAGTTAAATTTCTGTTGCATACTTAAATTTATCAGGAAAATTTGGCTTTATGATATTTGCCTCTATATCCTGCCTAACGCACACTATATGAGTTATTCCATGTTCTAGTAAAGATTGCAATTGTGATCGACTAGCTGCACTATAAGGGCCAAGATACAATCCAGGTACCACTTCCTAGTATAACAACAACTATTAGTGGAAACTATACATTCTTCATTTATTCGCTACTAACTTATGCAGACCTAATATACCTGCATATGTCTTCTCATAGTATAAGTCCATTCTCTTGGTCCGTCCATAGAAATTGGTATTCTTGGATAATCGTCAGATCCATTTTCACTACTAGTGGTGTCCTACAACATATTACTCATTTCTGTCTCTTACATAATTAAGAGTGCAAATTGAAAACAAGGGAACTTTATGGGTAAATAAAAATATGAACTGCTAGAACATAGAAACGTTTGTATAAAAAATATAACTTGTAGAACATTGTCGCATATTCGTAGGGGAAAGGATAATGTAAAAGTGACAACATGTATTAATCGTATATTTAAAGATGTACAGAAAAAATGTCACAATATACTGAATGACAAATAATATAACCTAAAACTCGACGGGTACATTCTTCGTAACAGTACAAATAGATACTGAGATCTTCGTACCTCATCCTGTTGAGACCCATTACTGTCAACAAACAGCATACCACTAATTTAATACGCTTAAACACGTAAGAACGTTGAATTTAGACAAGAAAATAGGATATATAATATTCTTTTCCCGCGGTCACAATATTGTTTTTTAAGGTGCCAGCGCCCTCCCTCATCGCTTGTGTTATCTACGCTATACAAGCGCTCTCTGTTACAGAATGCACAAAATACACGTTACGAGGTTTAAATTTACTAAATAGCATGTTTTCAACAAGTT
Organism: Xylocopa violacea; assembly: GCA_963969225.1. Lineage (NCBI taxonomy): Eukaryota > Metazoa > Arthropoda > Insecta > Hymenoptera > Apidae > Xylocopa > Xylocopa violacea. Next base: position 31,529,324 of record CAXAJV010000002.1, on the reverse strand, counting down.
GTATAAAATATTAGAGAAAGGAGTAAGTAATAGTTAGATACGATAATAACTCTTGGCGCAATAAAGCGGAATGCATGGTATTTAAACAGTGATTGCTCCCAGAAGCGAACAAATTTAAGTCCCAGCATTTAAACTCTTCCCTAAATACTCTTCAGACAAATTTGATATTATAACTTCTTATCTAATTAATTCCCTTCAGTATCAATTTCTAATAGCAAGAATAGCGAAAATTGACTAACAATCGTCACTGAATTGCATCACGTGCAACATTTCAGTAATCTATTATTAAAAAAATTGTAGACCTCTTAAAAAATAATTTGTTTTTCAAACAGCGTGCTATCATTTAATACGACTTCCAATGCTGAAGTCTATTCTGTGTTACGTAACCGTGTAACAGAAATTCCGTAGAATCGAGAAGACCAATTTTGGAAATCGTTGGACTTTAAATTAAGCGATATTGTCGCAGCGCGAAAGCAGGAACAACGCGGTACCAAAATGGCATCCGAGTCCGAAAGTGATCTAAGTGTTAGCACGCGTGCAACTATAATATCGCCGGTCGTATTGCGTAGCTGATCGATTTCCCGTTCAACGAAGACGAGGGAAACGCGAACCGAGCGATGCAATTTAGTTACCGAACTGTTTAATACAAGATTTTACGAGGCACCAATTCCCGGTTGCGCCAACCGGCGCGTATTTTCTTCCGGGACGTAATACACTTTTCTGTAACTATCGCCACGCTTTCGCGATGAAAGTTCATGCACGTAGCGGCATCAGCACGAAAATCTGTGTGCGTACTTGATACCCGTCCTACCGGAACACTTGATAGATTTCGCAGACGCGCCGATGCCCGGGGCTTCCGTAGAAAATAAGCCATTTTGGCCGCGCTATTACGTTAACCGAGTGCGTAAATCTTGATTAGCATCGCGTGCAGATCATCGCCTTTCGCAGCTCCGCTCACAATCATTTCATAATGCGCTGCTATGAAATTTAGATCGATTTAACAAAGAGAGGCCTTTGTCCATGGCGAGGCTTTAATTTAACGCCTTGTTATTAAGCCCAGGGGATTTTTCATTAAACCGAGGAAGTGTACGAGGAAGTGATCACCACCTATCCGAGGGAATTGTTTTGCAGATTCATTCTGTCGTAACATCTCGAAACTTCGTGAATTGATTAATTTTGTGAAGAAGACTATAAAAACTGGTTGCCACGGTAAGTAAAACAACATTTTTTTAGCAGAGTGGCAACTGCTTATGGCACTAGTATATTCTTCGATGATCTCATACGGTAAATTATGGTTTTTCTCGAATAAAAAATTGTAGGATCAACTTGACCCCGATCTGTTTAGAAATACCGCCATTCCAGATGTCTATCGTTCTCCGTCACAATGCACAGTAGCTGAATATGGCTCGAAAATTACCGTAATAGAATCAATCTTCTCAGTCTCGCAACATTAGAAGATTTAATTGTCGACAAGACACAAATATGAGGGACAGAATTGTGCACACGATGGATAATAGTTTCCATAGAACGCGGGGTAATTACGAAACGAAATTAAGCGCATTAATTTACTGGATACACAAATAATGACTTTATTGTGTCGGTCGATCTTATTTCAATCATAATCCACGTAACCGATGCAGTGTACCTAACTCTCTCGCCTCTAATTCTCGACGGTTTTTTCATCGCACCTGTTTCGTTTCAGAGCGCAAGCAACAGCAGATTCGAGCGTACGTGACGCAAAGGAACTCTGAACTCTTCCAAGCCGAAAATCGCGAAGCACCTCTACGATCCGGCGTCGCGTTACGGTAAACAGGGGTTGTTGAAGCACTGCTCTCTTCCGTAACACAGTCGCCGCCACCGCGATCCATATAATTAAATAATTAAGCAGGCAACAGCCGACGGCGTAGCCCCGCCGCATGGAAGTTTACTTTCTAAGCTCGTTGGCGTGGTTCACCGCTCGCAGATATGGGAATCCGTGTTGCCCCCGGGGCATCAGCACCGAGATTGTTGCAATCGCCATCCTTGGCTGGCGAATCTGGAGCACTTGGCACACGCTGGACAAACAGAACCAGCGATCACCGTGTCCGAACAGTTAATATCGCGTAGTCGACGGTACCACCTGCAGTCCACCTCGTCGTTCTTCCTTGTAAAATCGATTTAGATCTCCCACAGAAGGGTTGAACGACGAGAGCCATGATCTCTCCTTCGCAAATATTCTACAGAATGAAAGAATTCTATATTTATATGGAACTACCGCTGTTCGCTGTGTGCTGGGTGCCACTGCCTAGGAATGCAGAGGAATTGGGAATCGCACATTGGTATTGCTCGCATCGCGTTTCATTGCAAGTCGTTTCGTAACTGGCGCCATTTTATAGCGCTAGCGATACTTCGTGCTATTGAGCTGCCTTAATCGTAATCAAGATCAACCGTCGAGAAGATAATCGAAGAGTCAAGCGTTCGATGATAAAGGATACTGTCGATGCAAAGCAGGACTTATATTCCTCTTTCCCTTGACTCTTTCGATTGAAAGGTATTAGAACTCTGTAAGTGCCGTAAGTGCTCGGCAGTTTTTCTCGACCGTTCTAGGAAAAACAAGCCTTATTATTTCGAGAACTGATCCGGCCACTCCTAATTGTCAGGTCACCCGGTACGTTACCCCTTCGGCAATGTTCACTGCGCGAACGTCAACTGGCCGACAAGAAATCACATTCTGCTGTACGTCGATTGGGAACGATCGAGGTTCACGAGGACAAATTCAGCGATCTACCAAGAAGAAAAATCCACACCACGGGAATGCATTAGAAACGGCCACCGCAACGCTTCTGCGTTGCCATCTGTCCGGCCGTTTTCAGCGTCTCACGCACGCTCTTCGCGTCACGATGATTTATTATTCACCGATCTTCCCGCGGAAGAAAGTGTCCGCGTCGAAAGTTATTTTCACCTCGCAACAGATGTAACAGATTACCAATGCTATTTCAATTTTCCTAACACGTGGCCATTTTTTTTTACCGCCCTTGTTACGTCCAAGAGAAAACCGCGCGAAGAGTGCCATAATTTATCGACGCGTTTACGTCTCGTATCAGCTGGCGTCAACGTTCATTTAACGCGTTCAGAATTAAACGTAGATTCGATTTATTCCGTGTACGCCGATTTGTCGAGCAGATTTGCGATAAGATCGCAGATAAGAAGCGTTTATTAGCCGTAACTGGTAGCATACAGTCGGAGAAAAATGTGAAAAATAAGGAAATTAGAGAAACAGTTGACAAATATCGAGAGAAGAACTGAAGAATAATGCGTTGTATTATAAAATCTAGTTCTCAAAATCAAGGTAGCATATGAAACTATTAATTAAATAATTGTTCTATGACTTAAATTCATGGTGTCCAACAAAATCCTTTAGTAGCATTAAAGTACAATTGTACAGTTTTGTTTCTAATTACATTGAAACGCAATTTATTGAAAACGTGATGCTTGGAAATAAAAATGATACCGTTGTCGGTGTTTAATATTTTCGCGAGCGACTGTACGGAAATCGGCGTCCGATTCGAGCGCGATTTTTAAACTCATCGTGCGATCAGACCGCTTATCGTCCGATTTCATCACCGGTTCACCAATTGTTACGGAAAAGTTTAGGAAGCATTCACTTTGGTAAGAAGTTCCGAGCAAATTGATATTTCACGTGCTCAGGGGCGGAGTGCCAGGCACGAATTTCTATTGGACACCGCGATCAAAGTATGATTCATCAGCCGGTCACTTGGTGAGAACGTAAAATTTAGAAAACTGCTGCCACTGCGTTTTGTGCAACTTCGTTGCTGTTCGGGAATAGAAACGTGTCAATCTGTGGAAGAAAAGAATCCAGAAACAATGAAAGGAAAGGAAAAGAATCGCGATAGAACTGGCTCGGTTTCTCAAGCGGAGCTGTCGATTATTTTAATTCCCCCTGTCTGCACGGGGAAAACGTAATCGCGCATAATGCTTCGGCGACTGGTCTCACGAGGTATCAGTCACTGTCGTCGATTACGTGGCCAGTCAGTTTTATCATCGACGGCGGAGAAAAAGAAGGCAAACGCGTGTAACTTGCTACAATGTTTCGATATCTTTTTAATAATCGTTAACCAGGCTTGCGTAAGAGAATAGTTTTGAACTTTACGATTACACCTGATTCAAGAGGAAAGATTAATAACCGGAACGGTAATTTTCAGTAGATTCAGATCTGATCTGAGCGGCCAGCAGACGTTTGACTGGCTTTAATTCCTCTGACTCACAATCTGCGGCAGCTTAGCGATTTTATCTGCACAGAACGGATTGCCCAATTCCCTGGTGCGCGGAGATTCCTCGACAGCGCGGATTCCTCGTGCACAGGCGTATCCGAACCGCCGATCGCGAGGTTTGATCGTTTTTCGCGATCCAGACGCCTCGTCATGGGAAACTTCGAGCAGTATTTCGAATTTCTGCTTGCTCGACAGAGCGTGAATCTCGTTCGAACGCGCCTCGTTTTTCGCGCAAAATGTCGCTTCGAGACCAGCTCGTATTAATACGCTCCCGTTCTCCGTTTTCCTCGATCTCAGTCGCGGATGATTTTAGAATTCCGTGCAGCGACGAGCGAACAAATAAAATCCCTAACGAAACGTAACCGCTCGGCCAGTCGTGTTACGTTACTCTGGTTCATTAGCAAGTAATTGAACTCGATTCCAGTTAACCGCGCCGGCGGAGAATTCATTTTCGACGTCAGTCCGCTCGTGCCGCAAACGAGGAACGATCTCCTCCGCCTCGGCTTCTGTCTGATCAGGAAACGCGGAATAATTATGCCACGGATCATTAAACAAATTTATCGCAGGCATCTCGGCTGTGGTACACAATGAGCGCTCCTCGAGTTTCCCAATTCGAGGGAGAAAAAGGCCGCGCCGCGGTTTGGAGAAATGCTCTGGAGGAACGTTTGACGAATGAAAGGGCTGCTCGAGCAGCGAGCGATCGTATTGCAAAATAATTATCGCCGTTTGCCGGGTTCCCGAGCATAAAACGTTCACGGAACCGTAAACTGGCGGGCGAGTGTTTCATTTTTAGCCACCAGGCCGAAATCGCCACGGAATAACGGGGATCGTTAAACTTTCCCGGTTTTCGCAAGCGCTCCCCGCGAGAGCGTTCGCGGGGTTGTCCCTCGACGCCTGCCGCGCGTGCAGAAACAACGAGCGTGTAACGCGTCCAGAATTGCGCAAGCCGCCAACAGCGACTGCCAGGACGGCTGAACCGTTCCCGCGTGCCTAATTGCCAATGGATCGTGGAAAACGAAAAAAACAGGATGCTTTCCAGACAGGATCAGGCTAGCCGCGGAGAACTTGGAAGGGTTCGCACGCGAATCCCTCGCGTTTCCCTTTGTGTTCGCGAGAACAATGCGAGGATTCTGGGAAGCGCGGCCTAACTCGGCAGCCGGTGAAAAACGCGATATTCGGTAGCGGTCGTTAACGAAATAATGGCGAAACGTATCTAACGAACCATTGCCCACGCTCACCGCCGTTTGTTTGGCTATTCCGACGATTTTGTCGCACTTTACGCCTCGTTGGATGTGCAAATCGAATCTCCGCTTCGCGGGCATCGATTCGCTCGTCGTTGGTTTCAGATGGTTTGATTCGCGCGGTTCAACGAGCCAGTTCGGTAAGTGGAGCCTGAGAATCCTACGTTGCTCGCGACGAAAACACGCGTTACTTCCAGCGAGGGATTGGGAAACTTTATTATCAGCACGCGGGAGACGTAACAGCCGCGTATCCCGTGCGATACCAACATTCCGTCCAGCTTTTTGCTGAAAAAACTTTCTTCTCTGCAAAAAACTGAAGCCGTTCACTTTGATATCAGATCATTCCTGTTCTCTTATTTGACGTACGTCGTTGCTTAATTATTAGATCTGCAGAATTTTAGTTGGACTCGAGTCCTGTTTCGGATCTTCGCGAATCGACGGGTTAAAGCGTTTTCCAGCGCGGCGGTGGATTGGCCAACAGTCCGGTGCATTCCCATCTAAAGGGCGGCCAGTTTTCTCGATAAGGAATTCGCGCAGGCCAAAGGTAGCGAGAAAAGTCGCTTTAGAGAAACCGTGCCAAGGTGGAAACTTCGCGAATCGTTCCAACCTTCGTGCAAAGTCTTCGGAGTCAGTTCGGAGAATGTACCCGCGATTTAGGGGAGACTTCTTTTTAGACGTCGATTGCCCTTTTCTTCGTCTGTCGTTTCGAAACCAGCCGTCGAATCTTACGAATATTAAGTGGGAATGATTAGTTAGGACAGACTTCGAGCAATTCGATGTCCTCCAATTCGTAAAAGCTCGATAGTTCGATTCGAAGTATCGACGAACAACCTCCCCTCCTTCAGAATCGATGGAACTGAAACAATGCGAACGCACGACCCAGAACTAGATGCATTTACGACTTTACTTGGGCTCAGTCTGCTTGTTGAGTTACAGTCCCGCGTTTATAACGCTTACGAAATTGGCGAGTCGTAAAGTCCCGCCTATTAGCGACGCGAAGGATAATTGGGGTAGTTGGGGTGGGAGGAGATGAAAATTGTAACATAATTTTACCGTATCTCTGGCACACGGAAATGTACCTTTTCCCCGCTAGAATTGCGCAATATTCTTGGGATCAAAAACGAGTACGAAGAATTTTGCCCACTCCTGTAGCTGACCGACTTACTCGGCAATGGCGACGGTTCCTTTCTTCCCCCGATTATATTAATACGCGATCGCAATCAGTGCGTACTCGTATCATGGGCTGTAAATTTAAATTTCACAAGATCTTCGGCCTTTGTATAATACTTGCTGAAAAGAATGTTGCGCCGTTATGCTTAGCTGTGTACGATCCTTTGATTGCGCACGCGAATGCTAGCGATACGAGCTGATGGCGAGCGACTAATTGCTACTCACGACACGGGATAATTCGATTGTCTTTTTCATCTCCAAATTAATTTAGCGTGGCGCGTCAGAAGAACACGTGGCACGTTCTAATTTCACGTTGATCTATTATGTGCTTTGAACCGGGAACGGAAAAGCGATTGCGCACCTTGGCTTTTTGTCGCTCATGGCGAGGCTTTTTGGCTGTTGCCACACGATTGCCGACTTTTTATTCGAACCGAGAGAGTTTTTGGTAAAAACCACGCGATCGCCAGAGGTGGAAGAATTCGTTCGTTCGTATAAATTCGTATTAATAGAAAGTAGCGATGCGCGTTGATGAGAAAAACTGATGTTCAAGGAAAAGGAAAATTTCATGAACTGCTCGCTGAAACCTCGATGCGTTACGGCAATCCAGCCGGAAGTGCTGCTTAATTTTTCATTGTGTAATTCTTCCTATCGCCGCCGAGAAGATTGACACGATATCGTAATGCAACGGACATGGCACAAGAGCCCATCAAGATTTGAAACATGGTCACTGAGTAGAAGAAAGTTCAATGTAACACAAATTATTTAATACGCACGCGGTTTTCTAACGCAAATACTCCTTTCACTGTACGCATAGAAGCGACACGGGACGACCAATAATTTTTCTTCCTTTTTCATTCCCCTACGCAACGTTATATAACCGTTTTTCCGTTTAAGAAATTGAGGAAAAAACAGTGGCGACTCGATCGTTCAAGGGAAAGGAGCATAGATCCTTGATGAATTTTTCGCATGATCTAAGTTCTCGTTTTTTCCGCCGTCGACGAATGGAATCGCACCGTCGTTCTACGCGATAAACCAGGTCAATCTTATTTTGCGGGACGCCTCGGCTCTTCTCCGATCGCTTTCTATGCTTTTCTAATTCGGATTTTCGGTTTTCAAGGGTGCCATCGCGGTTACCGGAAGTGGAACGAATCTGCGGTCAACGGAGCACCGAATAAGGGGTCCGAAAGGGTCGATCGCTATTGGTGAAAGGGGTCCGTATGCAATGCAATCGTTGTACCCCCGCCTCATCTGTGGCTCCCTGGGCCTGGGCAGGGCACCGCTATAAAAGCATACCGCGTCGCCCCTCAGATACGTAGTGTTTTCCCGTGTACTGCACAAGAAAAATCGCCCACAATGAAGTTCGTCGTAAGTTTCAACCAGCCACGAACGTCTCTTCCACCGTTCGGCTTCGTCTCTCGCACTTAGTCCATTTTGCAACCTCCCGACTGAACTTAGTCCTGCGAACTTAGTCCTTCTCCGATTTCTCTGTACATTGCCTTCGATTTTTGCATCGAAAGTAGACGAAGCCGACGACAGAGTTCGGTAACGCCGTATCGATTCATTTTTTCTGTACTTGCAGATTGTTCTGTTCGCCGTCATGGCTGTTGCCAGTGCCTACCCTGGAATCTTCTCTGCACCGGTAAGTTAGAAAAGTTTCTGAAAATTCTTGGCCGTACCGCCATTTCGAATTAATCGAAGTATGCTCTATACAGGCATGCTGTACAATAATCTCTTTAATGGTCTCTTATTTATTTTTCTGGTCGCTACCTCGAAGCATTAAACCCCCGTAACACTGTCCCAAAGGGCATAATATCTTAATCTCATAACATCTTCGGACAAAGTAACAGAAATAATTTTTTAACAGTACCGTCTCCGATACTAGCGAGACGGTATCTACTCAGTAATCAAATAGTAATCATCCTACTTCTAAAATCTTAACATCCCTCTTAACTTCTCGTCGTCCAAGTCTCACTGGACTGAACTTGGGCAGCAAAGGACTCGACTCGAAGAGATCTTCTCCGGTCTAACGTAACTCTCTTCGGCATCTGTCTTCGCCTCTCTTTCGTCTCGATCATCCTCTGGTAATCTAGTTGTCTGGGAACTTTACCCGCTCGATGTTTCTCCCGGCATCGTGTCTCGGTAACCGAGAAACTGGACACACTCGGTGGAATGTAACCAAACGTAACGTAAGACCCCGTATCGAGGGGAACGTGCGAGCTGATGAATTGAAACGAAATCGTGATTTTTGAAACACTTAGGTTGCGCCACCATGGCCAGCGCCTGAGGCTTGGCCAGCACCAGCACCTTCGTACGTTAAAGTCGCTGCTGCGCCTTCGTATTATAAGGTTGCTTCAGCACCGTTAGTCAAGGTATCGGCGCCTCAGGTAACGTCCACAATAATTGAACTTAACGCCATCCTATCAGGTAACGACAATCAACGAGGGAACAATTCGTCAAACGCTTAACAACCCAACGTTACGAATTACTAGATAAATTCAGACCCACGAGCATTACTTCAGTCGGTCACACGGGAGCACACGAACCCCTCTCAGTTTCGAGCCTCTGATCAATTTTATCGGTAATTACTCTGTTTCGAGAGCCGTCCACGTTCATTTCCCAAAATCGATCTCTCTCCGCCACTTTCTTTCATCGTCGTGATTCCTGATTCGCTCAGCGATTCCATAGAAATCGGTAACCGTCTCATCGGCAACTTCTCACTTTCCAAGTTTAATGGCTCGTCCAAAGCGGAAGGTCAGTTACGAGCGGCTGAACTTACCGTTTCCACTCAACGAAATCGTGCCCCGATCCTCGTCTAATTGAATCGTTCGTTAACCAATAGATCTACAGACTCTTTGACGTGATTGCAACCGAGCAGCCAGCAGGCGATTCTTAACCCCTTGCGCAATTACGCCCCGCAACGTGTCGCTCTAATTCTCCAATCGCCACTGATTTGCCCATCGCTCTTGCCGAAACAATAATCGTGGACACGATTAATGACTGTCGCGTTTCTACACTCCCATCAGTCGGTCTTAATTACTCGACCAACTCTACCAGTCGCTCCACCGCGTACGAGTCGCTCGCAGACTCGATTCTCGGTAACGAACGACACATTTGAACAGATTTCCCTCGATGGAAATTGTCATCAAACACACAACTACTCCGACCACGTCCATCCAGGGTACAGTGGGTTTAACGCTGTTCAAAATTCCCCCCAGGTACATGCTCCGGAAGTACACCAAGTGCTCCAGATCCCGCAGCAACAGTCGATTCCGCCCCCACACCCCCAGCCCCTGAACATTAAGATCCCGCATGTGCCCACCGTGAAGATCCCGTACCAGGGCCCGAAGATCGTCCAGCCCCATCTGATCGGCGTCGAGCAATACGTCGAGCCCGTGAAGATCGTCAAGGCTCCCATCGCCCATCATCCCTGGGATTAAGGTTCCGCGCGGCACCAACTGAACACGCTGGTCCAGGGTGATCCATCCTGGACGAGCCGTCCTGAGGTGCATCCGGAGTAGCGACGCTTTTACGAACCAACGATAACCACGGCCAATATCGAAATTCTCCTGCGGCGGTAAAGAAGCTCGGGACGATGTACATTTGAAGCATCCGCTGTCGGCGACTGTCGGGGCAACGCTCGGGTCCTTCGTCCGAATGGAGCCCAGCTCCCCGAGGATCGAACGAATTCGCAATTCACTCGGAACTACGGGGGCGCCAGTAAATCTTAATATCAGTATTATCCAACGCGAGCCAAAAGTCGAGCCACGGACGAAGGACGTTGAGTTTGCGGGGAAGATCACGTTCGGAGATCAGGAAGAAAAAAAGGACCAACGCCCTCAGGATCGGCGAGCATTTTGGACCACCCGAAGACCTCAGACCAGGCACCCAATCTTAAAAAAAAGTTCGTCTATCTTTTTTTTTTTTGTTTGCCCTCATAGAGAACAACATACACGACCATACACGTTTACACGAGCGCAGCGATTTCTATACAATCTCACCTAACCTACCTGCCCTCCATCCCCAACTATCTACTACTTTTTTTTTTTTTTCTTATCCCTGGACAACACCTGCCAAAATTCTAGTGCGGCACGTGATATTGAAGAAGACATCACGACATCGGAGCGTTCATTGTATATTTCCTTCTCTTCTTTCCGCCTACTCCCCCTACCCCTACCATACATTTTGCAACAACACTTTTATTTATTTTCTAATAAAAGTTAATTTTTATGTCTTGTGATAAAAAAACGTTGGTCTACCCTTTATCGTTCTCTTCGTTCCCTCGACATCTCCGCGATGAAAGCTAGCTATTTTTCATCCACCTCGTACAAGCGTGGCGTTTTCGCGCAACTGTCATTTTAACTGATTATCGTATCCGTGCACGGGCGACAGGCGTGCTTTTAAACCGCGCACACGTACGCAACACGGAAGTTCGATGATACAAATCAATCTAATGTCGCCAGGGTAACGAATCGCCCAAACAAAAACGTCCCAGCCCGCTGCCATTATTTTCTCGGTGCATCGCGTCAGGAGACAGACACGTCGAGCGGTTTGCGGCGAAACCGATCGATCGCGTCGAACTTCGTAATGCTGGAAAATGTTTTTCGATTGATTGGAGGCGCGCTGAACGCTCTGCTGCAGTTTTAAAGGCGATTCGAAGAAATCGCACGAAACGAACGAGAGCGTCCCGTTCTATTCCAGAGCGCAAATTCTTCGAGACTAATTGGTATTACGGCATAGGAAATTTTTCCTCGGCCATTGTTATGCGCCACTGTTGGATAAAAAGCGCTTAAGAGCCACCGTGCGAATTACGCAACGAGAAAGCGCCACGAATCATAAATTGTTCCATTTCGTTGCAGCAATCGCTCGTTAAAAAAGGAAAAGAGGAACGAGAAAGTAAAATGTGCGAAAGTAAAGTAACTCTTTTCGGGGCTCGGTAACGTTCGCTGAAGAATTTTCGCAGGCGCTGAATCGGAGAATCGACGAGGCGTTTAGGCACCCTTTCGTCGAATCGATGCTCGATCGATGTCTTGATACAGCATAAACGCTCGCAATCGCCATGTACGGCGTTTTTGCTCAAACAGACCGGAAAATGATTGATTCGCGTGGCGATCGACCCGCGATAGAATCGACCATCCATATATACATACGTGTGTACATCGATTATAAATGTTCCATCGATCCCCGCGTTCTGTTCTGCGTTTCACTCGGTTGTATAATCGGTTCGACGTTAGCAATCTAATAAATTATGGTTGAATGTCTTACTGACACTTTTCACGTACGAGAGAGCAAGTAAAACGCTTCGACCATTCCGGAAGAACACCGCGGTGCGCCCAATTCCATTACCCGTGAAGTTTAACGATTCTTACGTAATCCACGAATAAACGCAGGACTGATTAAAGCGAGTTAATTCGCGCTACACGATTTTCTAACTTTTCTTTAAGTCTCACAAGCAGGCCAGAAGAACCCAGTCTAACTTCCATGAAAGCAGCACGTTTCGCGCTCAATTTCATCCGCTCTCGATCGCCTCGCCAAGTGTCCGTGCAGTCTGCTAAATCTGCGTACGATCGCGATTTCCGCGATACTCCTTGTCTCAGTCGCGTCGATTTTATTTATCGGATGTGTCAGGTGTCGTTTTCACCCGACGCACGAGATCGAGACGTGGAGAACGATGCCAAGAATCCTAGTCAGAGATTGCTTTCAGCGATCACCCGCGGCGAACTCCGCGTCGTTTCGATTCAGTAGGAATTTTTTTCTACGCGATATACTCGCTCGACGATTTCTTCGCTGAATACCTTCGAGGCATTCCCGTGTTACGCGCGTCGCGGAAAAATCGGCGGTATGCGTTGCTTTACCTGGAGGCAAATTAGTTAACCGCGAGTGATCGAAAAGCGGTCGAAGAAATTTGCGATGCAAGAATGCAATAGCCGTTCAGCCTTCGCTCGGAATCGCTTCGAACGCAGCGACGTCTGACTCGGAAGGACTGTTCTACTGATAATCTACCTCTAATTTGACGCAGTCCTGGAGGAGCTCGACGCGATACGCTTCGACGTGCAATGACAGCGCGTCACCTACTTCCGTAGAAGACATCGATTATGTTACTCCAATTTCCAGGCACGCAGCCTCATCGCGATTAGAACAGCGACGCTTTATTTATTGTGATTGATCACCGACAGCCTAGTTCCTTCTTAACGCGGACGTCCAATTACGTCTGTCTCGCTTCGAATGCACCACGTAATGCATTTCATTGTTATCGAACAGGTGCATCGAACGGCGAGTGTCTTTAAGCAAAGTCAGATAGTCGTTTCCCTTTGCTCGATGCATCAATTTTCTTGGATAATGCTAGATAATGTTCCACTTAGAGTGGACGCTCTTTAGCGATTATGCGAATGAATGACGGCGGTACGTGTGCCTTACGTGCCTTCCACTTTCTCCCTGCACCACCACAAGGCGGGCCAAGAGAACGGTTAGGTGTATCTATTAATATAGATACCGTGATTAAATTGTCAAGCGAATGTTTAGATTTAATTACATTCCGTTGTTTTCATTAAGAAGCAGAGGTTACGTAAGTCTGACGCAAGGTAGACTTCCGAACGTGGATGATATCGTGGCATGAACTTTTACAATTCAATCATCCGGGACGCCATGCATGCTCGCAGCGAACAATCGCGTTTCCCACAGAGAGTAATTCCTTCCGTAACGAGAAGCAAACTTTCTGGAGAGACTCCTCGCAGCGTGAACGACGACGATTATCGATCACGTGCTTCAAGCAAGTGGTATGTTTTAGTGATAAACTTTGCATACGTCGATAACGACGAAGGACGATTTGTTAGCCTTAAACGCTCTAATAACCACCTTCGATATCGCAAAAATGCAGTTTGAACAATTACGTTAAAACGCAAACCGACTCAAATACCGATTACTCGTTTTAACTTAAATTTTCTGTTTTACGCATCGAGCAGTTATTATCAAAGGTTTGTTATCAAAGGCAGTTATTGCCAAAGGGCTATGCTTTCTTCCCTTCGACGTCCAGCGTCGACCCACGTTCAAAAATTATATTTTTTCGCTTCAAGTGCGCAGCTGTCGGCTTAGAAAGGACACTTCGTGATCCGCGACGCTTCAGATCGGTCTCGAGATCCGCGATACAGCGATACCATCAAATATTCAGGAAGGTATAGCCAACAGAGAGAGCTGCTGTCCGTAAAACAGCATTTTTAGCGAGGTGAGAAACGCGGTTGGGGTGAACGCGACCGTAGACGCGAAAATAGACAAGTTTTCCAGCCTAACGAGAACCACTGGTAAAGCAGGAAAATGTGAACGTATGGATAGCGCGTTGTCCCTCGAGGTTATTCAGTGTCGTCAGTTCGATCCGGTCACTGGGCCATTCAGCATGACCGAGCGCAGTGAGTATATTTGTACGTTTTATTCATCGCTTCCGCTTTATACTACTCACCCGTGCGCCCCTATCAATTCTCCATAACCCATTCTGACTTCATCCCCTTGGTCGCGGCATCAAGGTTCGACTTCAGGGTCTCTAATTAGCGACTGAAGCTCGACGAGAGTTCGCGCTGCGTTACTGAAAGAGACGCGTCTGTCTCTGGCTCCTCATACTACTGAGAAGTAGCTCAATGTTAAATTTCGAGCTCAAAATGCAACGCACACCGTAATCGCCTGAACCTGAGGAGATTTAAAATTGTCTAGAAAATTATGTGATATCCGACGCACCATCGCGCTGACTCACTCTAGCAAAATCGGGATAGCTTAATCTTAATTGCTTAATCGCGGAAGTGAGAACTGGGCTCGTTAAACCGTTTCGCCGCTTGTGTTTCGTCGTGTGTGTACTCATCGAATCTTTGTTCGCAGAGGATGAGACGCAGTCCATATACACGTTCGCCAGCAACCAGAACCTGGTGCCGATAAGATCGAGACGCGCCTAGTAAGTGATCGCGAGATTGACGTCTGCCGGTTGTCTCTGCTTACCCGTTCGCTAACTCGTATCATTACGCGCAATGAGCAGCCGTCGAGGAAACCGCTAATTCAAGCCTGCCAATTAGACTCGTTCTTTTTTATTTTCCAGCCTGAAGCGACGGAGACACGTACCAAATTTAACGATGATTATATTGCTCCTCGTGATGGCTTCTTCCATTCTAGCAGCGCTGGTATTTTCTGTACTCTGTGAGTAACGTTCGTCTGGCGGACGATAGCGATCGTTCGAAAGAAAGAAAGCGTCGGCTGATAAATATTTATGCGTTCGAATTAACAATTCCACCGATTCTCCTTCGTTCGGAGTTATTAGACAGATTAGAATCGACGTACATAATAGCTGCTCGTGCTTTCGTTTAATGTAACGCGATCGAATGTGGGTTAAATTTCTTTTGTCCCGCAGATGCAACCTACCGACCCGCGAAGCTTTGCGAAACCGAGAACTGCGTACGTGTAGGTAAGCGAATAACGAGGTGTACGCTCTTACGTTAATTACAATTGGAAACAAGTTTTGTGAAACTCTTTCGTTCCCCGTAGCGGCTAGCTTGAAGGAATCTATGGACACGTCCGTAGATCCCTGCGACGATTTTTACCAGTGAGTACACCCAGGGTCTCCGCCTCGCGCACCCTCGTCTATAGCACGTTGCAAGGGCACGAAGAGTCGCAAAGGCACTGAAGTTTTCAGTGTCGCGCAACTACGATTGCGTCACGATCGTCTCCTCTTTGCTTCACCGGCAACAAGTGCACTCGTCCACGTGCGCGGCTTGCGAAACGTTTAATCGACACCCGTTTTCTGTCGGTTTCCATCTTGGTGGCTCTAATGGCGTCCAATGTTCCAGATACACGTGCGGAAAATGGTCAGACGAGCATCCCATACCGGACAACAGTCTGACAAACTCGTGGTTCGACGAGCGCAGAGAAAGGGTGTACAGAAAGATCAGAGAACTGCTGCGGGACAATTCCAGCAGGAACGATGCACCTTGGGCGGTCACGCAGGCCAAGACGTTGTACAACAGCTGCGTGGACGCGCGTACGTCGTGGAGTCTTCTTCGACAATCTTTTATTTCTGTTAGAATCTCGAGAGAGAGAGAACGCGGTTTAAGTAAGGTTCGATTTAATTTCAGACTCGGTGGACGAACTTGGACTGACGCCGTTGTTCGAGTTATTGAAGGAACTCGATTTACCATCGATCCCCGCGGCGTTTACCAAGAAGACGAACAGCAGTTACATCGAACAGATGGCTAAAGTGAAGAAAATTCTGGGAAGAGATATATTCTTCGGTTTCGACGTTATTCCTGATCCTCGAAACACTAGCAAGAATATCATGCTGTTCGACACACCGATCACGAGCAGCCCTTTACCTAAGTACCATTTTTATAGCTCTCCTTTTTATTGCATAGAGTCACTTGACTCGACGTAGAGTAGTTTTCATTTTTCGAATACTTTAGCCAGTCGCAATATTGAAATTTATAGATAATGTACTAAGACATTCATTACTTTTTCTTTGAACGCTATCATTTCACATTATGCTATTAATAATCGCAATGAATGGCACGATAATAGTTTTCATTTAATACTTTTATATAAATGAAAAACATGTCTGATTTTATTAATCAATTCAATTAACCTTACAATTGGTAATCTTTTACAGCGACAAAGAGGTGGAGAAACGATTACATTCGATCAGATCTCGTTTCCGGAAGTTGGAGGACGAGGAAGAGGGAGACGAAGACGAAGACGATGAAGACACGGACAAGCTGAAGAAGGCAGAAAAAGCGTACATAACCGGCGTTATTAAGCAGGTCGTCAATAATGGAACCCTCGATACTTGCTCCTTAAACGATGAGTCCTCGTTTCCTGACGAGGAAGAGTTGGAGGAAGTCGCCGAGACCCTTTATGAATTGACCAGCGCATTTTATTACGTAAGTGCCGCGTTTGGGTAATGAAACTTGTTGAACAGAATATTACCAATTACGATAATTCGCGTCTTAAACTTATTTGTAATTATTCGTGCCGTTAATCAGGTGTGTATCGGCCATGGTAATTGGTTAATTGTAAATGTTACATCATTGCAGTTATCTCGTCTCGAGAGTAATCAAAGCGTCTGGGAAGACGATCCGACCGACGATGACTACATGCTGGTGGACGATCTTCAGAAGTTGACAGACGAGTTCGTCACGGAAGTTAATTCGACCCTCACACCTAAACCATTATGGCGGCCATTCATCGAGCACGTTTTTAAGGACATCGATACTTTAGACTTGAACGATAAAGACAGAATACTGGTAGGCGATTTGGAATACTTGAAAGAAATCGCTCTCATGTTGGCCCTCGCCGAAGAACAAGAATTAGGTAAACCTCTCTTTCAGTGAGCTTATTATCCGTTATAAAAAAGATCGATTAACTTATTCGATAACTATGTTGGCATTTCAGAGACGTACATTTGGTGGGTGATCGTAGATATCGTAGTGCCTCATTCGCCCAACAGTTTAAGGAAAATTTGGTTAAATTACGTAAACGAGATGACGAACGTCGAGGTCGGTGAATCGAAGTCCTTGCTGTGCGCGTCCGCTGTGAACGAACTGATGGGTTAGTGGAGTAGAATCTTATTTCGAGGCTGTATCTGTTCGAAAAGAGAAGGCTCTGTCGGCTAAGAGCGTTCGAAATCGTTTGCGAAACACGACGATCTCTCATCAAGGTCCGCTATAATTTAGGGATGGCGGTCTCGTGGCTGTTCGTGGACCCGTCCTTCCACGAAGATAAAGGGAAGAAAGTGTTCGAGATGATGGACGACATAAAAGAAGCTTTCGCCTCGTTGGTTTTGCAGACGGACTGGATGGACAGGCAGACGAAAATGGCCACGCTCGAGAAAAACAGGAAGATGGAGTCTCAGATTGGCTTCCCGGATTGGTTGTTCAACGAGGAAACGCTTAACGAATATTACGGAGGCGTAAGAAAGTTTATCGCTCGTCTCGCTTTTAATCACGCGTACACAAATATAGCGGCAATAAAATTAACTCGTATATTTTCAGATAGACCTGTCGGAGACGGAATACTTGAACAATATGATTCAAATCGTTCGACTGATGTCTCTGTCCGAGTTGGAATGCATCCACGATATCAATTATAACAATTTGTCGTAGTATGAATTTTATTCTCAATCGAATGCGCGTCGAACCGAAACAAATGGACGTTGACTGGCATTTTTGGTGATTTTTCAGCTGGGCAACCGATCCAACGGACGTAAACGCGTTTCACACGTATCAGTTCAACCACATAAGTACGTAACTTTCGAAATAATTACAGCATAGATCATCTAATCTCTCTAATTGTGTGATTACATGCATATCGCTTTTCTAACACGCATGCAGCTGTACCAGCGGCAATTCTCCAATTTCCCTTTTACGAATTGGGTCTCGAGTAAGATTCAAATTAACGTTGCACGAAACGATCGCGAATAACACGCATTTCGCCAACAATTCTGTACCCTTCCCCGATTTCAGGTCTCTGAACTACGGCGCCATAGGCACGGTACTTGGTCACGAATTGACCCATGGATTCGACAACAGCGGAAGACACTACGATAGCGACGGAAACGTCAGACAATGGTGGACCAACGAGACCGTTTCGCTGTACACAGAGAAAACCGAGTGTTTTGTCCAACACTACAACAGCTACTACGAAGCCGAAGTAAGTCGTGGATTTGAAATAATGGCTCACTGTAATTAATTTTATCTCTTTTCGTCTTTCATTTTTCGCGTTATCGTGCAGGCGATAAGCTAAATCGTCTAGGTCAAGCAACTTTTACAATAAAATATGATCTTTTTAAGTCGTCTTCGCACACGTTCAAAGCAACTACTGTCTATAATTGTCTTTCGCTCAATCACTCCTACAATTTACGTCAGCTGATACGAGAATACGGACAGGTTAATCGAGCGTCTGTTCGAGCAGGTAGACGATTACATCGACGGTGAACGTACACTTGGCGAAAATATAGCCGATAATGGAGGCCTCAGGGAGGCTGTCATCGCTTACGAAAAATGGAAGGCCAGACACGGTCAAGAGGCCCTACTTCCGGGATTCACTCACCTTACCCACGAGCAGCTTGTTTTCCTCGGCTTCGCGCACGTAAGACGTCGGCCCACACGCTTTTTTCTTTACCGATGATTGCTCAATCGGAAGTTCAATACCCTCGAGAGTGGCGAAGAAAAAAGTCAGGCTGCTCGAAACGTAATAAAAGAGTTTCTCATAGCGCGGAGACGATCTATTTGGAATAAGATAACGAGAATCGATCTCAGGAATGTTAAATGATTCGTGGAAAAGTTGAATGGTAGAAATTTTAGTGACTCGGAATTAATTAAACGAGCCACGATGAATATTGATAACCTTTGTCTCATACATTCCGAATTATTCTACACGAAGAAAATTTTGTCCGACTCGCTGAATAATTCATCGTGCGACAAGTTAACTCGCTCATACATATTTATAAGTCGATTATGTTTAATTAATTCAACTTTTTGTTATATTTTCTGTTCACTCAGGTTTGGTGCGAGGCTTACACACCAAAATCGTTGAAATGGATACTACAAGACTCCCATTGTCCCGGTCACGTGAGGCTCCAAGGGGTACTGAAGAATTCCAAGGAATTCAGCGCAGCGTGGAACTGTCCGGTTGGTTCGAAGATGAATCCATCGGAAAAATGTAGATTATGGTAGCGACAACGCTAAAAATCTATTCCTCCCGTGATTTGCTGAATCTTCTTCCTCGAAACTTGTCGAAACTTTTGTACGTTTCCATCTCCTAATCTCTTAGGCACGACTCAATTTTATGGGGGATGTTTTTTTGTACGGCAGAGTTCGACGCGAATTACGCGTAAACGATGCAGCACTGCAATATGTGACGTACAATGCTGTTCTCTACGCGAGCACATTGGAATTAGGTTAGTGAGCCACTACAGTGGCTCGTCGTTCAGAAAGATGACATCCGCGAAAGCCACTAAAGTAGTGCATCGTGTCTAAGAGATTAACCAACGGTTTGCGTGACGAATATGTTAAAATACGTGCTACAATTGTTGGGGACTGGTAATCTCGTGACGAAACGACACAATATTTCTAATAAAAGAATTTTATTTACTTACAATAGCCACCTACTCGTATTGCAACTCGCGTACGCTTAGGAATTCTCTGCTCGCGAGTAATTCACGTCGTGTTAAGCTCATCAGTTACAACTTAGCTTCGTTTCGTGCGACATACGGGTGTCTCCTAACACCAGTGCGCTATCAAAATAGTCTTGCGATATGCTTTCAATAAACGTATCCACCGTTGGCGTGCGTAGGCTGGACGCTCTCGAAGGGCGCGACGGTACTGCTCACTACTTGAGCGTTCACGAGCACCGGATTGCTGACGGAGGCACTCTCCTTGACCACAGCGGTGGGCAGAGGAGTGCTCGATAGGAATACACCCTCCGACGGAGCCTCGGTTGACGCAGATGCGGAGGTACCGGTGAATAGTGGCAGGAAAGGGGTAAAGGGGTTGAAAAGATGCCCAATATCGTCCAAGAATCCCTTCTGCGTGTGGACGTATTCCCCGTTTACAGGCACCGTTTGGGTCTTGACCACTTTGGTCACCGTGTGACAGGACTCAGTAGGTTGCAACGGTGGTGTCAAGATCTCCACTGACTTCACCGGGTGCACCGTCGACGCGGTCTTCACGGTCTGCTGAGAGTGCACCGCTGCATCCTCAGAGTGCACGGGGTGCGTTGGTGTCACAGTCTCCACGGTGTGCTGGACTGGTGTTACCGTTTTCGTGTACTTTACTGCTGGTACGGGTTGAACGGTGTGCACAGTGTGCTGGACAGGGGTGTTCACGGACTTGACGGATTGCACGGTGTGCACCTGCGACACCGGCGTCAGGGTTTGCAGTGGTAAATGGGTCGACACGGGGGAAACGGAAGGCAGGGACAAGGTTTGCAAAGGCTCCTGCACGCGACTCACTGCGTGCGTCAGCGTGTACGGCTGTTGGGAGCTTACTTCAGGTACTTGGACGGTATGGGGGAAAGAGTATGCGGCTCCAAATGTCTTGGTACCGTAGACGGGTACTTGGTAAGACAGAGGAGCGCTCAGGCCTAACCTGCTGTATCCAGTCGAGAGAGTGTCGAAGGAGTTCAATCCCGTTGAATGTTGCAGGTTTGAGTAAAGGGAGGATGGGTAGGAAGAGTAGGAGGAGTAGGAAGGATAAGAGGAATAGGAGGTATAGGAAGGGTAGGAGGAATAGGAAGTGTAGGAGGGATAAGAGGAATAGGAAGTATAGGAAGGATGGGAAGGATACGAATAAACGTTGAAGTCCCTTGCGTACGAATCGTAGACGCTGGACAAGCCTCCGGTGAGTGGAACGTTGCCAACGACGTTCTTCGTGACGGTGGTCGTAACTGCTGGAACAGTCTTCACTCCGCTGGCGAAACGTGCCACGTCTGAGACAAGAAAAAGTTGCACGGATTATAACTGGACGATTCGATAAGCGGCGATGCGCGAACACGAGAGATTTCCGATACTGCAAAACTGATGTAATTTATTATCCAAGAAGTAACTCTTGGAGAACTTCAGGCGAATAAATTACTCAGAGTGGCCATATATCACTCCGTTGGCAATTGACAACGACATTTCGAAATTCGTGAATTGTGCAACGATGTCTGTGGTGCTTCTTCGATTTCCTGTCGGAATAAGTAACGTAAAAATGTTCTTACCATCTACAGCTGGTGCCTGATGGACGACGTTCACGACTGGCGAGGGGACATTTTGCTCTTCTTCGTGAATTTCGGTCTTCACCGTTTTCACCGTGGACTTTACGTGGGAATTAACTCCGGTTTCCACTGAATTCTAATAAATTTCGAATTAATCGTTCGTTACTTATGTCTGACTAATTTTCAGGGTGACATTAAAGGGTGCCAAGTTACCTTAACAGTTTCAGTTACGGGCACACCGTAAGAAGTTGATGGCGGTGTAACAGTGAAAGTCTGCAAATATAAATAAAAACAAAATATAATACAAAATTCTGTAATACCACGATTGAAAACATGTATGTATGCGCATAATTAATTTGTTACGTATGTAAATACCTTGGTTTCTTCGACAGGTACCGAGACGGTTGTAGATGATACCGTTTGCGCCACTTCCGGTGTCACGTAAGTTTTCTGTACTCCAGGAACCTAAACGAAAGCAGAACAGTTGACGAATTAAATTCTATTGTCGACTACACGATTCAATCGAAATTCTCTATTACTGTTTCATACTTTGTTTACGTTTGTATTTAGGATAGTTACGTACATAAACAGCATCAGAGGCCGCGTAAGTTGGTACCGGTGTCGAGACCTTGATCAAGCCAACTGGTGGTAAATATTCGTTACCCAAAGGCACACCTGGCTCGTATTCTGGTGGTCCATAAGCGTTGTGCACCACGTCTGGCACCGATTGAACGTATCCGTGAGCAACTCTCGCACCGGCTACCACGTTCTCAAGATGATGTTGGCTGGTTCCATAGTTAGAATCGGCTAGCAGGAGACCTCTCTTTTCTTTTGGCTTTGGCAAAGCCAAAGACACAGCCAAGCAGGACTGGAATATTTTTAGAAAAATACACCGATTATTCCTCGAAAAACGTACCAACTCCTCCTCCAACGTGTATTTAGATAAAGTTTGAACGCAAACGTGATTATTATTTAACAGCTAGAAGAAACTTGGAATATATTCGCAATAAATTCGATCGAAACCTCTGCGGTTGGAAAATAAAATTGTCGCGAGTTTCTACAAACGCCATTTAAAGAGATGATAAAAGAGGATCCTTACCAGAGCGATCAGTAGGAGCCTCATGCTAACCGTATGGTGTTTGAGGAGTCAAGTATCATCCCAAAACATATTTCGACCTTTTATAGTCGGCCGAACTTCCCTCCAGTTTGCTTCACAATCGGATGGCATTGGCAGAACTAGATTTTTTAATTAACTTCTCTTGAGGACCAGCTCCCACGAACGTGCCCACGGTTGGAGAAGGTGGTCGTCTGGATGGCACTCTGTTGTGTTGGTGACACGAGGTGGACCAAAGAATACGGAATTTCATCTTTGTTCTAGCGCTGGTACTCTTCGTTCCTTCTCTCCTTCTCGCTCCGTCGCCAAATACCATAGGAACAAAGTATGATTTATGCAAATATCCGTCCTCAACCTGGTCCTCTTCTTTCTCTTCTCGTTTTTTCCTCCTTTCTCCTCCCTAATAGGTGGGCACACCCATTATTTGACTTCGTTAGAGGAAGAAAAGAGCTTTTAAAGGACTCGGATAACGAACGACGGATTTTCGTAAGGTCTAATGGACCGTCGTCGACGAGGCTAAGTAACTCGTACAATCTCGTTTCGATCGAGCATTAAGTTCACGACAGCTGCGTGTTCCAATATATTTCCTGTCAAATACGTTGCGTCACGATCTTTTATCATTGCTCAAATATAAAACAACCGATGCCTTAACACCTGCGGCTTTCTTCTTGTCGAAAATAAACGGGATTCCATATTTTTTTCGTTAAATTTATGTTAAAGTAGAATTTTTTTGTTATGGTAATGGAATTGGTCGTCGATGATCCGGTAGTCTTCCTTGAACGGTTCCCAAGTGGATCTGTAACCTTGGAAAGCAAAGATTCCACTCGTTCCAGACCTGTAAGATATCCAGATAGGCTCGCTTCTTCGTGATGAATGGGACTGGACTATAGCCTTTGAATACCGTGTAAAAACACAGCGATGTTGCATTAATTGCGTAAGGAACGACCCTACCTTACCGCGGCTATTGCGCAATCGTAACCTGTTACAAATTCAATTTTGTCCAAGAATCCTCGCATAAATTTCGATTCACAATTGGGTGAACCAGAGACACAAAAAAAAAATTAATGAACTGCATTAAGAGATAAAAATGTTAATCCGTTTCTTCAGTTTCTTTTTATATTACACATGTATCCTACCCAACACATAGAAGATTATAAAAAGTTTTATGAAAATAACCGATTCATAGAGTATCTAACTTTGTTTCTTCTTCTAATTTTTACTGGATAGCGCGATTATTTAAATTCAAATTCAAACTTTGCCCAAAGGACACGGTGGCTCTATCTGTTACCAAAACCTGAAAGTACCTGCTGCTGAAAGCCTTTGAAACGGTACCGCCTGTACGTAGATTTCCCTCAGACCAGACAAAGTGGTAAAAAAGCTAGAATATAGGCGCCAAAGGAATCCATTCGTGTCGCACCTTGACATTTAATTAACATTTAGCAAAACTCGAATCACAATTTTATACGAATTCAGCCAGAAAATGTATTCATCCTTTCGAGAGGACATTGTCAAACTGCAGACGTATAAAAAGTCGAAGAATCAGGCTCCACAGAGAGTTGCAGCGAGAGTGAACGTATAAATCACCGGTGGACTCAGTTGCGCCCACATTGCCAGCAAACGCACGAGCCCATTAAACGAGAATATATCACGGTGTGTTCGTTTATGGGCATAGTTATAAATCGCTCGCTTTTCCAGCAAATTGCGGAAGGAAAGGACTCGAAGTCGTAGTTATCTCGACGTATACTTATCTCGATTATCTGCTCCGTAAATCGAGCCGCGTTTCTCTGAAGCACCGCAGAAAACTTCATCGATTCTCCTAGCCGCCTGTGCGTGTGTCATCCCACGGTACACGCGCATATTACCACTAGTTCCAAGCCAGTTCCTATCCAGTTCCTAGCCAGTTCCTCGTCTTTTACTTCGACTGTTTACCTACTAATTTTTCACCTCGAACGATAAACCAGCAGAGGACTATTTTGAAATTAGATTCCTGCGGTGAGTGAGGTTTCAAAATGATTTCGCTGGACTACATGGCATCCGATACCGAAGTCCAGTATCGGCTATGCTGCGGATATTAAGTCCACGACCTAGTTAACGTTTACTTCTGCGATAATTCGATATAAAACTCGAAGTTTGGTTATTCCATCGACACAATCGAGCGCAAGGTATCATTCGAGGCGGCCAGAATAGAAAATTAATATTTCCCAGATACGATAGAATTCGATCGAGCCCAGATACGACAGAATTCGATCGAGCCCAGATACGACCATCGTATCCTATTAGTCAGACTCGAATGCTTCTCCTCTCACGAGGCACTCTCACAAGCAGCTAATCTCGTTTTGCACCTTTTGCAGCTTTGCGCCTTTCTCCTCGAAAGACGAACGGAACAGGAGCAACGCGGTTCAACTTTTACCGCTGCATTTATATGTTCGAGTCCTTTGTTGCGCGTAAAATGGGTGAGAAAAAAATAAGAGGAAACGGAACGTGTCGGATCGAGACGCGGTTCGAGCGACGCGACGGCGATTCTTAGGCGAAACGGACGAAATCTTTCTGCGCGAGCGTTTTGACACGGGATTACCAGCTTTCATCGAAAGTGAGAGGAGAAAGAAGGCCGTGCCAATAATTATTTTACTTTTGCTTTTGTATCGAACCGGTTTTTGCCGCCCTTGTCAGAGGACCGCTCCACCGTCGCCCGATTAATTGCTATACTTTTTCCTCTAGGATCGTACTCCATGGCAGGACACACCCACGCTTCTAACGGTGTACTCTCGCTTTCGAAACAGCTGTGGAAACTCATCTGTTATAAATTAATAATAACTAGTATTATATGTCTATATTATATTTTTATTATGTATCTGTATTGTATACGTCTGTTATAAATAAATAAAAATTAATAACATCCTCGAAGAAATCTTGTTAGAATGAAAGAGAAGTTTAATTAAATACGACAATGACAATTCACAGAAAGTAAATGACTTCTTCGATAACAACTACATTAAAGGACGTCACAGTGGATGCCGTTACTCACGTAAAGTTACATTTTACCGGTTGTTTTACAAGTTCACGGAAATGTGGCGCGAGCGTAGAAAGAACTGGATGATCCAGATTAGTCCTTTTACTTTGGACGTTCTTTCAGCGCCTAGGAACGCTAATCCGTTTCGCTGATCTCCCTCCGTCGACCGTGAATCGTTCGCGTTTTAAAATTCCCGATTGCTCTCACCATTTCTACAGCAGGAAATTCTCTCACGAGATCGCGCGTTAAATATTACTTCCTAATACAATCTCCTTGGCCACAGAAAATCTGAAGAGGAAGGCCAAATAGAATTTCGTGACCGCGCCACGCATGGCAGCGTTTTATGTATCGCGATTAAACACGCAAGAAAAACTCCTAATTCAGTGCCTCTGCAGTGATAACATTGGACGTTGTCAACTTGTTTACTGTCAATTAGCAACTGTACGGCGGTTTCTCTAAGGTTAATTAAGATTACTTAAATTCAGAACGATCATACATTTGAACTTTTAAATTCACCTTCAAATTTTTAATTCTTCATTTTTATTACTCCTTCCTTAATGCAAGTAAAAGTGAAACGATTACGAATAGTTCGAGTATTAAATTTTAGCGAAACATTGCATGATTTTAATTACGGAGTTGAAAAATGAGCGTTGATCGACTTACGAGATAAAATCGAAATGATTTACGGAAACCTTCGATTACGTGATGTCAAATTTATCATTCGCGACATTCACAATCGTATTAAACTATGCGATCTGCAAATACTTAAAAGAGCACGCTGACTTCTATTTATCCAGATTACAATTTTTACTTTCTAATTGCGCACGCAGGATGCTGCGCAAGCTCGGGGATGCGTAGCGCGACGTTACTCAATGAAATCGTAATCGTCCGCGCTTCAAATTAAGATCGGAAGAAGAGAACGCGAAATCATTACCGCGCGAGGCTGCGCGACCGTCTCAGTTACGAAAGAGTAAACAGAGATTCACTTTTAATCCAATGGACGGAGGACGCGTCCGTCGATTGGCACGATCACCGTCGATTGCGCTTGAAATCAAGCGTGTTTCCCGTCGACGGAGAACGGACTCGGCGGTCGTCGAACTCGGATAGAACGCAGCGAGAAGAACGCTGAGGAAAAAAAAGGGGAGAAGCGGAGACAAGATTGGAGAACGCAAGCCAGTCGGAAAGAGAGTGCTTTCTTCGTGAATCGGTGACGGTGAAGGTCCCTCGTATATAAGCAACAGCCGGTACTCCAATTGTCAGTGTGATTCGTCCCAACGGAAACAGCTATCTCCTACCACCCACGAACCGGATGACGATGTTACGAGTAGTAAGTTCACCATCGACATCTACCTACGTACTTACACCTAGACCGCAAGCCGACGATGTACCAAGGAAAGGTACAGCAGGGCGTTGTGACACACGGATCGCTACCTTTTCGATCGCCATTACAATCATTCTGTGAAGGTGTAATTTTAGTGAACCGACGGGAACCGAAATTGCGAAGTGTACCGTTTTCCAGTCGAAAATCCCCTTTCCGTTTCGCGTTCGAATTAGGCGCGAGTTTTGAAAGTGGCTACCCTGGCGAGATGTCGGAGAAAGTATTTCGCTTCGTAATTCCCCAGTTTCAAGATCATTACCCGCTGATAGATGTATAGATTATGAACGTTCGCGGCACTCTGTGCAGTGCCAAAAAAAAGATGTCGAGTGAAAGTCGGTCCCATTTTACCGTTCACTAAGGCATATCGTTATCCAGCATCGTTTGACGCGGACGAGAAGAGTCGTTCAAGTTTTTTTTTTCTTTGCCACTTAACAGCCATCGAGGAAAAAGAAACAATGTCCGCCTTTCTCGCGATTTTCACGATCAAAATCGAACGTTCGAATTCCGCGACTCGGTTCAAACACGCGGTTCGACGAACTTCAATCGTAATTGCATGTTTGCAGTTTTTGTTCGCCCTGGCCGTGGCCGCCGCGAGGGCCTCTCATTTCTCCTCCCTGGAAGGCCATGGTGGCTACAGTGAACCGAAACTCATCTCGCAATCGGTTCACCTGAAAGAAATACCGACAAAGATCATCAAGGTTACGAAGACGGCGGTCGTCAAAGTGCCAGTGCCGTATCCCGTCAAGGTATTCTTTCACATTTGAAAACGACAATTAATTACTTTCTTCTCGATCCTTCCCACTAACATCCAACGTATAGAAACGCTCGATCAGACGAGAAACTCCTGAATCAGGCTATTGCCTGGAGCACTACGTACAACTAAAGTAACAATGAGCGAAAGAACTGCAGGTTCGGTTGACAATAGCGGATCGCACACGCGCATTCGTCGTTACGATCTATTGTTAACCGAAGTAGTCGCGTCTCACGTTAATTAATCGCACCGTCTGACAAAGGTAGAGCACGGGAACCAGACGCTTAACCGAGGAAGCCTCGAAAGTAAAGATCGAACGGAACACGCGAAGAACCCTTATTGCTCCTGTGCGTCGCGCTGATCAGCTTTCTAGCTCCGCGTGGTAACCGTGCGACCACGAATCGAACGCCTCCACCCCTTTCTCCACGCGAAACGATCCCGTTTCACTCCCGCGCCGTCTAAACCGGACGCGATCTTCGCGTTGCCGGTTCCGTTCATTTAGAATTCCTTTCTCTTTTGTAGGTGCCCCATCACATACCCGTCCCGGTGCCTGTAAACCATCCCATCGCTGTTCCGTACACGAAGCTAGTGAAAGTCCAGGAACACGTGCCGATCGAGGTGTCCAAGCCAGTTCCGATCGCGATCCACCAGCAGATACCATTGGTGGTACCGAAGGCGGTGCCGGTACCGCATCCGATTCCGGTCCCGCAGCCGGTAACGGTGAACAAGCCGGTCTTCTACCCGGTACCACACCCGATACCGTATCAAGCGCACAGCCATTCGGAGGGCGGCGGGATCGAGGGCGGTGCTGGTGGCTACGGTTCAGACGATTACGCTGGCCACGAGTCGGAAAGTTACAGCTCTTACACGACCAACGACCAGGGACACGAGCAAGGCGGCCAGGGTGGACACTTCCAGCCCTCTCAGCAGGATTACAATTCCCATCACTGATCACGCGGTCCTCGTCGTCGTTTTTCTATTTGTACATACGATATCGTTAAGTTTCTGTTTGTAGCTCGTTCTTGTTGACCGTTTTGTTTCACTGTACTGTTCCCTTCGCCTATACACTTTTTTTTTAATAAAAATTCATATCTTCTATTGAAAACCTTTGTACGCGTGATCCTGGTCATCCCCGATTTTGGTATCGGGTGCACGGTGTCGGAACGATTAACTCCTCCGTTCGACCAGTGAAATGAGTCAGAATCGGCCGCGGTGCTCACCGAGCGATCTCGCGTGCCTCGATGAAATGGAAAGTGAACTATCGTGTCACGGTTTGATGAGTCACGAGACTGGTTCGATGTCTACGTGATCTATATTCGATGCCCGGTTTATTTCTGGCCTGCACCGGACGCGGAAAACCGTCCGCGATCTGTACCAGGTGTAGCTGCAGAATCGAGTCGCATTAGGGAGCGTTTGTAACTGTTGAAAGTGCCGCGGGGATTAGTTCCTGTTCCTTGTGGCAGGAAAGCGGACTGGAAACACGATCTCGATCGCGAGTCTCTACCGCGAGACGATTTTTTTGAAACACCAGTTCTACTCGCGTGTTTGCCAAGCATAACGAAACGAATCGCTGGTAAAAGTGGGCACAGTCCAGATCGTAGTTTAAAGATTATCGTAAAGTCATGATTTAAACAAATTTTAGCAGAGATCGCAGCTAGTTTTCGCTGCTGAATATCTGGAAAATTGTGTAAATCCGACGTGTAGGCAGTCGTTCGCAAATTGCTTCGATCGTTTTCGCAATGGCCGATCAGCGATGATTCATCCGCTTTTCCCTTTTTGTCGATAACGAGAGATCGAGCCTTTCGTGAGCAGAGAGTAAAATGTTTGCATAATTTGATCGCTTTATTTGAGGCGCGCGGGGCTCAATTCGATCGGGAAGCGCTGCGTATGCTAATTTCGTTAATCGCGTGCAGCAAAGTGCACCCTTCGCTCGTTTAATCGTGCATGCCACGAGGCTATGCGCTTCTTCTGCCCGTGGTTACACGCCCTGCCATTAAACTTCGCTTTCGATTATTGCCAGCTCGTAACTGAACATTGTCTAATTTTTAAATGGAGATTACAAGCGAAAGACCAACCCCCATTTCTTGGAGCAAGCAAGCGAAGTCGCGTTAAGGCTCGTAATTTGCGGCTATAATTATCACAGCGCTTTTTAACTTGTCTAGCTTATTGAATAATAATAAGCAAGCTCGTGACTTAACAACAGCAATTTTTCAGACGAAGCAGACACCTCTTGAGTTCAAATCAAAAGGTTAAACACTTTCGAAACGCTTTTTAACCGAGTTCGAATGTACAGGGATAAGAAAAACCACCATCTGTTTCGTACGAAAGGAGACGTTTATTTCTACAATGGAAAATGAGAGAAAAGCAAATTTAATCACTGCAATAGGAAAATCGCGTCCAACGCCGCTGACGCGAGACGTTCGATCGCGATCGTCGATATCAGGGGGGGCGTCCGTCGAATCCAATCTGACGTTCGCGGACACCCAGAGCGAGCCACCAATCGGTTATCCGGAGGGACCAATCTTCGCGTCATCGGGCATGTACAAAGGTACGGAATGAATTAATACTCGAAAGGGGAAAAAGAGAAGGAATTAGTAGATCGTCGAGTTGATCTTCAACGGTTGCTTCCAGGAATGTTCGACGTGTTCCTCCGCGTCGTTTCTTCGGCTGTGCGCCCTCGCGAGGAATCGTAGCGGGGAACCTCCTCTGTGCCAGCCGTGAGATTCGACGATCGAACGGATTTTAAGCGACGATGCCGTCTCGCTGTGATGATCGAAGCTAGCTCCCCGGAGTTCAGAGATGTGGTCGACGTCGAGTTTACCAAGAGGAGTGGCCTGAGCCTGGCCAGCCAGCGGATTTCTCGAAGACCACTGATGGCTGCGCGACATTTATGGGGATTCCTTTGCCGCCGCCGCCATAGCCGCCACCGCCTCCTCCGAGGGCGATGGCGCCACCACCGAAGCCTCCACCACCTACGTTGACCGGGTACGGGGCTGGGACTGGGATTTGAACTGGGACGCTGACTGGGACGGGGACTGGTCTGTCGACTGGGACTGGGACGTGCCTGGTCACTGGGACTGGGAACGGTCTCGGTACGTGGACGGGATAGGGACGATCGACTGGGACGGCGACTGGTACCTGAAAGCAGAGCGAGTCGACGATTAGACGAACGGTTTCGCATAATTTTTTTGTGGTTCGCGGTCTTTGGGTCGCGCGCGGTTACACGTGGTTCGACGATACGATTTTGGTAACACTCTCCTGGGGCTACTTTCCGAGGACGTATTTTGGAATGCAAGCCAATTTAGAAATAGTTCGATATGTCGCAAGCCTGGATAATGATCAGCCCGATTGGCGCTACGATCAGGGAAGGCACGAAGTTTTCCGAGAAATTCAACAAGCACGTGCAAGATTTGTAACATTCCCGGGTGGCGAAATCCCAGGCGCTCGTTCACATTGAAACGTTAATTAACGTCCAATAATGAAGGCGCTGGCTGCCAATCGTACGAGCAGGTATTCCGCGATAAACAGAGCGTGATTAGGGTCTCAAAGTCCTCGCGGGTCTCGTTTACGCGAGCCGGTCGCCTTGGTTCCGATATGAGACGATCGTCGAACGCAAATTCGTCTGAGACGCTGCCACCGTGACAGCGACGACAGTGATTCGATCGAGTACCCGAGTAACTCGTAATCCCGTGCGACTCTTCGGTTATTCTGCTTCGACGGAGCTTCCACGAATTATCGATTACGACCTCAACGCGCTTTCTTCGAGCTTCGTAGCGGGCGAAGAAAAAGAGATACTTACCCTAACCGGAACAGGAACCTGTCTATCAACTGGAACAGGGATGGGTTGTGGTACAGGGACAGGTACTTGCTGGGTCAGGATGGAGACACCACCGCCTCCTCCACCGCCTGCACCGAAACCACCTCCGTAACCTCCACCTCCTCCTCCCAGGCCTCCGTATCCTCCCAGCCCATGATGGATCCCTCGTTTGTCCTTTTTCGTTTCCTGCGCCTCTGCCGCCTCCTCGGCAAAAGCTATTGCCGCGATGGTGAGTATGATGAAAAGCTGGAAGAAAGACAACGAAATCCAATTTTAAGCGAGAAGACCGACACTTCGTCGCGCTTGAACCGCGGTACTTTCGCGTAAACGAAAATTTTCAGTGGAGTTTTCACGGCTGCGGGGTCCACTCGCGACGACACGACGTTCGAAAAAAAAATCGTTCGAAGCGATCTTCGTGCACTGAACCCGAGAACGACCCGAGTGACGACTCTGGATTATCGTCCCGACCGGAGGAGCAGCCGTTCGGCAACCCTCCGCGATGAAATCGATCCCGATCCACGGCACAGACTGATCCTCGCGTCCAGACTGCACCGCACGTCCAAATGCTCGAATTGCTCACCTTAGCATTCATGGTGCTGCAGTGTTGGAGTTGGTTCGTCGTTGTTTTGCGACTGATGGGATAGCAAGAAGATTCTCTGCTTTTATACGGTGAAACCTAGACGACGAACCCTTGGGCAGGTTGGAGGTGGTGGGCAATGGCGGGCCTACAGAAACGGCGAAAAGAAATTGGGCGTGGGGGGCAGGTAGGGGTCCTCGAAACACCATCCAAGGCAGAGTTCTTTCCATTCCTTTTTCTTGCGAAAGACAAATTAAACCCCCCTTCGTTCTACGTTAATACGTTTGCCGTTGCCTTCGGTTTCCTCTTGCACTTAGTCATTTGTTTCTATGCACCAGGGCGCCTTCAATCCTCTGCCAGGCATCTTCCTTCTTGCGGCGGGGCCCGATATCGGCCAACGAGGACGCCTCCGACGCCAGGTATGGGCAAATATTCTCGAATATTAATGTAGACGCGACACTTAAGGAGAAGAATTTTTGCTACACTTCGTTCGTGCCGGGAATTTTGACTTTTTCCTTCTATTCGTAGAGTTTACGAGTGCACGTTTCTTAAAATGGTCGCGGGAAAGGTGTTTCCCTTCCCTTCGGGACCGAGTCCTACCATTACAGAAGCTGACCGAATTTTTTGCAGTTTCACGTAACGTGCCACGTTATATGGCCATCTGTACAAAGCAATACGTGATGAATTATAGAGTGCTGAGTGCTCGTTGCTCTAACATCGTCGTGATCCATCGTGCGAGCATATTGCTCTAAGCGAAGCGTCATCTTTTATTCGGACCAGTGTCGATTCGTTATTAAATTTAATCGTTACGCGGATGAAATGACGCAACGAAAAGAGCATCCTGTCAAGCGATTTTCAAAACACAAGCACGATCCTGTCGCATATCAAGGTAAACCAAAACTACTTTCAGTAAAACGACTTCTATTTTTATCTATCATCGTTCCGTTGGCTCTCAAGCGGTTCGTCTTGTACGTACTAACCAAGCACGATTTTTTAACCAAAAATTAATCACGTCGAGCCACGAGTAATTTCCAAGACAATTTATAATTTATATTTTCGTAGTGACGAAGTTTCGCCAACGATGATGCAGCAGGTTCCTGCTGAGTTTGCGACGAATAGCTTCTGGCCGGCACGGTGAGTTCCAAAATTCCTAAACTGGACATTTTGAAATAGGCGTAGAACTTTGGCTTATCATAAATTCGCTGGAGGAGCTAGGGACGCTAACGAAAGGAAGGGCTCGCTTTTGCAAGAATGTGTGCATGCTGCTCGTTCAGGGAATTCGATTAACAACCATACGGTTCGCCGTGATTCTACACAGCGAAATCCCTCTCGTTCACCTTGTTCTTATTAGGTCGATTGTCATTTCGTACTGTTAACGCCGATGATTCATTACCTTGATCGAAGTGAGACGATTTTTCTAACCCCTTGGAAGCGCTACGCAGATAAGACGTTTAGTATTACAAGGCCTCCAGTGCCCCAGAACAATGTTAATTGACGTATCGCGCTGCTCACTTGCCTCTTCTAAGTAGTTGCAAGTGTGACTCTAACATACCTTCACCTGAAAAAATCCGTGTGCGCGTTGCATTTGTGAACGACGATCTTGTTGCAAAGCTCTGGGGAAAAGACGTTCGTCTGTGTCCCCGATTCAAGCCTCATCTTTAATTCTGTTACCATTTTCCACGCCATTTTCACGCAACTGTTCTTCTTTTCCTGCAAGCAAGCTACTCAGTTTCGAAGCAAATTCAAATGGAATATTATACCAATTAATAACCGCAATATTTTTATTTAAAAAGAAAAATGCCCACTGCTTTCAATGAATGGGGTATTTCCCATTCGCCTGGCTTCCATCGAATCATCGATCTCGATTCGTATCGAAATGGACCAGACAGAAATTGAATTTCTGAAGGTTCCAGGGAGGATACAGAAACCGCAAAGTGATACGCGCGTCGCGGATTGCATAAATCACTTCTCGGTCAGTTTCGACACCGGAAACTGGCTTTGTCCTTTTCCCTGGTTTTCAACGCACCAACCTCCACGGTCCGTTTGTTACGCGCTCGAGATGGGCTCGTTCCTCGCGATTGCCCAATCGACGAGCGGTGTGCAGCGAAATCTGGACGAAAATCCCATATTTGAATTCCGCTGCGAATTTTACTCCAACTGGTATGCCGATTGTTCTTACATTTATGGATCAACGGTTCTACCAGACCAAAACCGGTATTGAGTGAAAAGTATCGTTAACAAAGCTGCATTAGTTCTCAGTACATTCACTTCCTTAAATTTTGATAATAACCTATCAATAGGTTGCCAATTTATATTTAATTCCGTCTGTCTATCTGAAATCTATGTTGCTACATATATCAAGTGTCTGAAAAGGGAGCAATTTATTCCGTTTATGGTGGGAAAATCGGAGCAAAACGATTGCGCGATCGGCATGTCGCGCATAACAGGCAACTTTGTACGGTTGAGCGTGGAACTCTGTTGAAAATTTCACTTACGACTCGCATTAGATCCTGTGCCGTGGCGATCCGCGATATCTTTCAAAGCGTTTATTGCTATGAAAATCAGCACGATCGTCCCGTTATTATACGACGAAATGGCGTCTGATTCCGCTCGGTCGGTCCCTCTTTCATTCGCAAAGAAAGTTCACTTCGTTTTCGTTCCTGGTTCGTCGCTGTTTCGACGAATACACTAGAAAACTACCTGACACAGCGGGGAATATAATCGATTGATCAGTCGACTGGAAATTTCGGAATACGCAAACACCGATCAGCTATTTTGATTCCGTCATCCAACTTCGGGTGTCGACTTTCTTTTTAAGGAAGTCTTCCGTGTTCCTTTAAATGTTAAGCGGAACATTTCTATGCTATATTCCCACGTCAGTCCTTTGTATACGTTATTCTTCATTTCGTAACAATTTCGAGCAAGTTTTTAGACGACAAAGAGTTTTTCAAGACAGGTTTTCCTTATATTTCGCAACGCGACGCGTCCTTCAAATTTCGCTCAACTTTGTGACATTCGTGTATCAGCATCCGGCAAGACCGATCGTTTGCGCAATTTATGTAAATTATTTTGATTCGTTAAAGAATCGTATATAGAAATCGTGTGAAACGCATTGTCGGAAAGGAAGCACAAAGTTTGTCGGATAACGAAAAAACGTATGTTGCTAAATAGGACGAGAACTTTTTAGCGTCGCACAAAAATGACAACGATTGCAAATTAAATTCGTAACATTTTGCTGTAATTTATCGTGCACGATTTAGAAAGACAGAAACTGCTAGTGAAAGTTCAATTAACGAACGGGCTGAATCAATTTTTGCTGGATCTCATTAATTTCCGCCGGAGGAATTTACATAAATAGCGCGTAGATTGCATGGAACATCAATTAACTTTTGCTTAACTATTTTCAGCGAAACTAGGGATCCTTTAGCCCATAAATGGTCAAAATAAATCCACGCAAAGGAATTCAACCTGCAATTGCACTTACCATGATACCCACGTTTTGTAACGAACTTGTTCTAAAGAAGTTCTTGTTCATATGTTTAGATACTTTCTGTTTCGAGATTGGGACACGCACTTACATAATTGCGACGATATTCTCGTTCTGATTCGATATTTTACCAGCAACGAAGCATTAAGAAGCTCTTCGGACCACGATGACAGTGAGTTACAACTTTTTCGATCGTTGAATAATTTATCGTCGATGAAAGTGAAACGTTCGATCATCGATGAACCGATGAAAGATAAAAAACTGGATTGGTACGTGCAAATATCTCGTCAACAACCGTGAGTAGAGATTCTCGAACACTCCAACTCCTGATCGAACAATAACACGCTCGAATCCATAATTCGCAAACGATTCCTCGATCGTGCTCAAGCTAATCCGTTCGCCAGCGAAGGAACAAGTTGAGACATAAAAATTTTCGCTTCGTATCTCGAGTATGTTCCTCGCTCGAATTACACGGGCTTGGAAAAAGAAATACCGGTCATTCGCGTAGCGAAGTCGATAATTAAGGATGACGTTAATTAGTCGATCTTGTAACGCGATCGGAATGTAGAATCATTTAGAGGCGTACCTCGAAAGTGAACGGAGACGAATAGCACCGGGGCGAGATGATTAGTGTAACGCGAGCTTATACTTTTTAAAAGCGGAAATTGTTCGCGTGGACGCGGCTCAGCGTCGGGGATAGCAAGAAATATGGGCTGAAATATTTTGCAATTTGCACCGCGGGCATCGCCGCGAACAATTAGAGAAAACCGCGCTCCGTACACGGCCAGGAATTCATTCGCGGCCGTTTCGTCGGCGCGTCGCTTCCCTGGAAAACCGCTCGCAGCCTTTTGTTCGCGAAATATAAAAAAGAATTCCGTCTGTACATAGACGCGGGCGAATGGAAACTCGGTGGAAAGTTCGTCGCGCGGCCTGCATCCCGTGAACTCTGTGAGATCTTGAAAATTGAAGACGGGGGGTAGGTTCCCATATCTGCGCGAAATCGCAGTCAAGGCTCGGGTTGAGAACGTCGCTCCTCCCGGATAGTTTCCACACAATGGCGAATCTGATAGCGCCCGTAAAAGTGTAGTAACGCCGTGTCGCGAGGGGAAGTGTCGAAACGCTTTATTCGCGCATAATTAATACCGCAGAAATTCCTGTTAATGCGACGCGAGGGCAGCGTCGATCGATAATTACACACGTTCCTCGCGCCCTCGAGGCTATCCTCGGTTCCCAATATTTCTGCTTCGTTGCGTCATTCATATCACGCGCCGATTTCAATTTATAACGCAGCCGCGGCGTGTACTTTTCAAGAAATCGAGAACTCGACTGGATCGCCAGCGCGATGAGTAATGCAGTCGTGAGCGGACATCGTGACATAGTTCGAGCATCGAATAATCGTTTGTGAATATAAAATTGCTAGGCGATGTGGACCACGCGTAGGCGGAAGGCTGTAACTAACACTGCGCCAACAGCGAGGATCGTAAATGGGTACACCTTGCAAAATATGAAATTCGTTTGGTATTTATGTTGCACTTTATTGGCAATAAAATCGATTTATGGTCTCGCCGGTGTTCCAAACGTGTTTTGCATCGTTCCAATCAAATTTCAATTTACGCATTACATGAAAGAGCTTTCGAATGATGAAATTTAACGCCTTCAAGGTGTATGCTCGCGTTTGACTCTCGCATTCTCTATAATTGCAACGACTGCGACGTGAACGGCGTCGGGGACTAGAAAGGGTGGTTCGATCGAGAAAGAAGAAACAGCATGATTAAACGTTTGTTTAAAAAACATTTATAAAATCAATTTATTGCATGTGATTCGTAGCTACTAGGGTAAAAGGAGGGTTTGTTTTGGTACGACGCTCGTCATGATGTCTTTTGCGATGCTGCGTGGTTGTTATGCGAAGACGGGGGTGGTGGTGGGTTTAGGGAGGAATTCATCTATTTAGTGTCCCAAACCGTATCCCAGACCTTTGACAAGGAGCGGGGCTTGTTCCTTAACGAGAATTGGCTGTGGAACCGCGACTGGAACAGGGTGGGGAACCGCGACTGGAACAGGATGAGAGACTGCGACCTGAAAATAAGAAGAACATCGATGAATAGCGACCAAGGGTACCAAAGATTTTTGTTCCTCGTTTCGATCAACGTAAATTCCTGATTAATTAATGAATTTTCCGCGTCTTTACGCACCTTGACAGGGTAAGGGGCGGGCACTGGTACGGGCACCTTAACTGGAACCGAAACTGGGTACGGCCGATCGACTGGAACCGTGATCGTCTTGGTCTGCACTACTGGGTACGGCTGGGGCACTGGGACCGCCACTGGGACTGGTTGCGGTACTGCGACTGGTACCTGAAGAAAATCCCATGTCAGACACGAAGCTCGAATTTGTCGAACGCGTTGCATCATCCGTCGAGGACGCTGTCAGTGCTGCGGCTGAACGAAATGACATTTAGAATACGCGATAGAACGCGTACAAGTAAGGACAAGTAAAGACGCCGGCGGGTCTATCGTCGCATCGGTGGAAAAGTTTAGCGGACTTTCTGAAAACGCAATGGAGTAATCGAAGAATTCAGGATTAATAGAGCGTTTCCAGTTTCGTAACCACGGCAATGGTACGAAAGAAGCGACTCGTTGCACGATTTTCTCACCTTCACGGGGTATGGTCGGTCGACGGCGACTGGGTATGGTTTCGGGACCGCGACTGGAACAGCGACGGGCTTCTCTTGAATGGCGACCGCGACGCTGCCGTGTCCCAATCCGTATCCTCCGCCGTATCCTCCGCCGTATCCTCCGCCGTATCCTCCATAGCCTAAGCCGAGCAGTCCACGCTTTTGGACCGTTTTTTCTTCGCCAGCGAACGCCGTGGCGATCAGCATCAAGCATACCTTAAGCGTGAAAAATAGAAAATGATTGGACCGATGATACGATGGGTGGAAGGATCGTTCGCGGAGTACTCTGATCGCGACTCGAGGCGAGAACTTATTATCGTTTTTAAACTCGAAATATCTCCACCAAGTGTTCACCAAAAACTGTCCGCGCAAGCTACGATACGATACGGATCCGACCACTTGTACCCGCGATCCACAAGAAGGAACGAACTGCGCATCGACACGGAGGCTCTGAGTGAAACGTACCAGTGTTCTCATGGTGACCGACCGGACAATACTTTGGTTCGTGTACCTTGACTGAAATTAAATTGGTTCTGTCGCATCAAAGGAAAACCACCCTTTATATAGGGAATTCACTTTCATTTCGCGCGTGCACCCCGCCAATGGAAAGCCAATGGCCCGTTCGGTGCGCCATCGCCACACCTACCGTACACTATTTACCCACGATACCGTCACATACCGTTACACATTATAGTACATAATATGCGCGAGAAATTGTATAACACGCCAAACGTGAGCTGGTCGGGGCTAGTAAATAGAGCGCAGGCACTTTATGCAGATACTACGTGCATACATGCGCACGTACACATTTCGAGCGAGCTCCGCGTCTCTAACGAGGAGAGTCCGCGTCCGCGGCACCGCGAGCGGGGAAAACGCGCGATCGTGGGACAGTCGACGATCCGGACCCTTTTCGGTAGCACATCGTGACACATCCAGGGATTCGTTCGCCACGAATGCCTCAGTATACACCGTGAGAAACGCATCTCTCCATGTACGTCGATCGTCCATCTCTCGAGAAATGTTTTGGAATCGGTAAGAATCGTATCGAGTTAAAGTTAAACCGAACCGATAGCCGTCCAGTGATCGGAGAACGATGACTCGGGAATCGATAGGCGGACGTTGATTAATTGTTGATCCGTGGATCGCGGACTTCGGTTTGTAGTTTTGCGTCTCGAAAAGAAAAATGCTCGTTTCGACACGTGGAGCAAGAAATCGCGGAAAAAAAGGAAAGATTACGGTCTCTCGCGGTTCTTTGCGGTTAATCGAGCTGCCGTAATTGACGTTGTAATTAATTGCATAAAGTGGGAGGCGCGTATAGGAAATCACCATGGAATTATGCAACACCGTGCAGGGCACAGTAGCGCGTAGCGGGTTCACGGAACGGGAAAGAAAATTCAGTAGTCCTTTCGATCGACACGTTTCCTGATTGCATTTTCCAGTCGCCAGGCAATTTTCTCGTCTCGGATTTGCATGATCATTTCTTTTTCCTTTCTCAGTAAGTGTTCGTTACTGCAAGCAGAAAAGCAAGTTCGTTTGGTCTTTTCTAAAAATCTACAAGAACTCACTTGATTCGATAATCTACTTAATTGGCGTGCGAAATGGAGTATTTATTAACAAGCTAGGGTACTGTATCACATTTTACAGCAACACTTATTTCAAATGCTCCAGCGCGATTATTAATCACGCGTCGATTATAATATTGTACAACGTTGGAGTCCATAAACCTTGGTTGTTCAAAAAGATTAAGCTGATCGCGATTGAAAACAGAAATGATCTATTAATTAATCCCAGTGAGCTGAATAATGTAACTCATTACGTACACGAATGATTTATATTTTTTCTGAAAAGGTGCGCACACAGGTACAGGCGTAAATTCTATTCGTGTGGCACACGGTTCGACCACGGATTTATTCCTTCATTCGACGATCGTTATCAGAGCACAATTTGTATCAGTTGGCGTAACGAACAATCTAATTGCAGTCCAGTTCTGTCGATCAGAGCGACATGACGAAACACGACAATTTTATTACCGACACGAAGCTTCAGATATTTATTAACGCTTGCTCGCACGGCTCGCTCGCTCGTCATTGTTCCGCAGCCACGTTTCCCATCGTGTGGGTGTATTTCAAAACGGAGCGGGAAAAAGAAAAAAAATTGGAAAATGGAAGTTCGTCATCGGCGAGCCGACGCTTAGAAAGCGTGGCGTAATCTAATAATTTCGAACACCTGCCTGGTGGTCGATTAAAAACGAAACTACCGGCGTCCATTATCAGTCGCGATCTCCCGCAATTGGCAGCGCAGATCGCCGTTTCACAAGCGATTTCTTTGACGCGAACGAGACGCAAATCAGAATCGATCACCGTTCCATGGATCTGCGCCGTTCCCAGCTGGTTATACAAATAATCGCGTCCGCTGTCCCGCGGTTTTTGCACGTTCCGCGAGGACACTTCTTTCGCGCTCCGTTCTCCTTTTTTCCATACGAAATCGACAACAATTAATTTTCTTTTCAAAACGACAGCCTTTCATTGTCACGAGCGTAACGCTGTCCCGACTTCCGTTCGCCAGTGGATCGAGCCAGCTAGTAGCAGTTCCGCTTCCCTCCCTATTCGATAAGCAGATTTATTTAACGAGAGTTTCGAACAGTCTGCCGCATTGATCGCGGTTCCGAGTATCCTATCGATCCATCGAATCCTAGGAAACGTATCCCGAGTTACCGCATCCAGCGATAACGACGCGTTCCTTATTACAAAATTCCCCGCATAGCCGAGCTCCCGTGTGACTCACGCCTGTATCGATAGTGAATTCCTCTTAAGGCTCGAACGAGCTCGCTGTAACGTTATTACACATTACTTTCAATAGCCATTATATGGATATTATCTTTGAAATACATTATCTTACCGCTGAGCACGACGCATTCCCATTTCGTGCCTTTTCCGCATTAGTTAGGCGTATCTGTGTGCGGCTCGACGCTGCACGGAGAGGGCTTTCTATACCTGTGTCCCGAGTCTCCGTGAGCAGGATCGAGTAGCTCACCCAACGATCTAGAAAACGAGTTTGAGATTTCAATATCGGACACGTTTCGTTGACGTCATACGTATTGACCTCTCCCGAGTCGTGCCTCCAACGAGCTTGCATGTTATTTCGACTACATGAAAAGGATCGTGCCGGTTCGGTCAACTGGTTGGAACGAATTGCCCAGCTCGCCTGTCCTGATCGCATCTTTAACCCTTTGCGCTTGGCTCCTGTCCAAGCGTTAGCAATGGAAACTATTGCTAAAATATTGCTAAAATATTGCTAAAATATTGCTAAAATATTGCTAAAATATTGCTAAAATATTGCTAAAATATTGTCTTGCGATAATAGAAAACTTCCATTCCCATTTTTCAAAAAGCCACGGTGCTGATGTCCCCTCAGAGGAGACATCCGAGTGCAAAGGGTTAAATTACGGACTCGTAACCAAAGATTTTTACTTGAAATTCTCTCGAATCTTCTTCTTGCTGTCTTCAGAATCCTCAGATTTTTATTTTGCATTCGATGTAGGGGTCTATATTTTCGTTTTTAGTATTTATCTGGACGTACTGGAAGACTAGTGAATTCTCTCCACTGTCTATGATGTCAGCAGTAGATTAGGTAAGA
Source organism: Xylocopa violacea (assembly GCA_963969225.1). Classification (NCBI taxonomy): domain Eukaryota; kingdom Metazoa; phylum Arthropoda; class Insecta; order Hymenoptera; family Apidae; genus Xylocopa; species Xylocopa violacea. The sequence goes on along the minus strand of CAXAJV010000002.1, from coordinate 31,487,480 downwards.
GGAGTCAGACAGGAGTTCAGGTTATCGAGCGTTCAGTGAAATTTCGATGCAAAAAATAGAGTTCTACCGTATACTTTGGCGTATTCAAGTTGAGCCATTTGAGGTTATTAACATTCTTCTTCGGTTAATGCGCGCTGCTCTTGCTTTCGTATAATTATCCTTAAACGTCGGTTTTCACGGCTGCAAATCTTCAAGCTTATCGGGCTTATTTGCATTACTTGGCGCACATTATACCTAATTTTCGTGCTTGACCATTCCGAAAACGTGTACTTTTACCGCCGCTTATGATCCCTGGTATTTCGTACTCTACGAAATGCACGCGAAGCAATTCCTTCGTTTCGTGACCGTTCCGCTCGCAATTCTCCGCAATAATTCAACCTGTTTTGTAATTGGTACGAAATTAACCATACCTGTGATTATACGAGTGTCACGGATCAGCCAGCGTACCCCCTTTTTGCATTTATTTGCGTATTACACCTTTCATCTGTCATTCGATACCGTTCGCGGAATATGAAGCGATCTACAGGCCCGATCTACACCTCCGATCTTGCCTCGATCGGCGGTAATAATCGCAGCTAGTCATTTCGCTGCATAAGTAAACCGATTCGACGCGAAACAATCGATGCTGTTACGTCTGGAGAGACAGGCATTGAAGTGGGAAAAATCGACGACCAGAATGAGACACGTGAACGCGACCAGTGTCCAAGAGAGAATAAAAGGATGGATTCCTGTTGATCCTTTTGCAACTCTCTCTTTCCGCCAATGGTACACCCAGCGAAAATGGTAACCGTGCCGTGTAGCTATCAAGATCCGCCTTACGTAAGCCAAGGCAACACGCTAGTACACCCGGATCAGATCTTTTCGGGTTTGCTTCACCCTTTATTCGTTTCCTCCTTTCGGAACCAGTGTCCTCGCGGAAGTTCTCGAGAGACGTCGACGATACGTACCTGACGTTGCTTCCAAGTGATGAGCAAGCATCTTCATCGCGCGTTACGTGGGTGAAACAGAAGAATATCGGCTCGACCAAAGAGCATCGACGTCCTTTTAACGATCTAACGTTCGTATCGTAATATACGAGTAAATATGCAAACGGATTCATGAATACAGAGTGCATTTGAAAGTAGACGTTTTAATGAGTCGTTTGAAAGCAAATGTACGATGATCGATTGCGTTTATTGTGCTCAGTATTGAAAGAAACAAAGAAGAATGCATTACCATTCTAAAGCTAAAATATGCATACATTGTACAACGAGCGTGCTGTGATAATCACACTAATTATAATCTGTAAAGTTTCATACGAATGATTTTATGTAGAAAAAATCCATGGACAACTCTTAATCGATGACTAATAAATGGTAATTATTTCGTTAATTTAGCTCGTATCAATCGCATCTACATTTACGATCAGTCTATTTTGAAAACCGGTATCGGCGGACATTTTATCTCGCGAATTTAGCTGAAACCCAGCGAAAGCTATTAACGATATTGCATTTTAATGCAACAGAAGCTCGATCAGGTATTTCTTTAGGGTAACGAACATTCTGTGGGAAAGAAAAATGTCAGACGACCAACGAGACACGCGAGAGACAAACTCGTTAACATCGTCGAACACCGGTACGGTGCGGTACGGCACTTGATTCTCGATACGTGAGAAATTTCACTACGGGCGTGCACGCCCATTTCAATAGGCCGATACATTCGGACAACGTGTCCGTAGACAGGATCCAGTTTATTTGCGAAACGGATCTTTTGCATTAGTCATAGACAATTACGTCAGACAATTAACAAACTGCGAGGGCAATTAAAATCGCCACGAAATACATAAACTGCCGGTCAAGCGTCGGTAAAAGTACACCGCTGAGAAGAATTACGCTAAACGTTTACCTAATTAATGGTCGTACACGTTTCACTGATAATTCATTGAACATTTTACGAATAAATTTAGAACAAATAATTCTATCCCTCTCGCGTAAAAATGATAGAAGACTGCTCCCCATGAAATGCGTAAACAAAATGTCTCCATCGTACCGTGTAATTTCGCAAATTTAAATAAAGTAACGCAATCTTTATAGAATAAAAAAAAAAACGGAGCGTAAATGAAAGCAATGCTCGCAAAAACCGCTCGATAATTCTCAGACCAGTTTCTCTGGATAAATCGTTCGCATTTGCTCCTAGACGGATTATGCATCGATCATTGTACGTCAGCAATGACACTCGAGTATCCGAAGCCGTCGATCGATCATGCGCCGCGTACTTTTATCAACGGCCGATTGTCCGTTCCAAGTTGAAACCTGTTGACGGTTCCATTGGCTAGAGACGTTGGTGGGTCACCAGCAGCAACACGGAACAATAGCAAGGCTGGCTGCGACCGCCTAGCCAACGCGCTAATTCACGTCGACCATGGCAGAGACCTTCTTGCGGTAGGTCACAGACCATGAAGATTAGTTATACAAGCCACGAAGAGCCGCCGCGGGCGTTTCGAGCCGTCGGTAATTCCCCTCTTGGTGGATTACATGATCTCGACTTCGCCGCCGGATACGAGCCAGCCGATGGAAACCAACGATAAACGGCTGGACTGGAATATCTGTGCCTCTTCAAGATCAATGTTAACCCGACGTGGCAAGGTCTCTCCCTGTATCACGACGTCGTCCTGAAAATTCGTCGAGCAAAGCCACCACTTTGGCGGAACGGTAATTAATCGCGCGTCCGGTTCGACGTATCGGTGATCGATGGGAACCGAAGCCAAGTAAATGGCACGGGGATTGCAGAAATCGGCACGATGGACGCCGTGTAATCGTCGTGTAATTCATATGATTTACTTTGCTTACCGCGATTGCAAAACGAGTACGCACGCGTACGATTTCCTTGTTTCTACGACTCGTGTTGATTTTCTGTTTCACGTCCGGCCGATTAACCCATATACACGTACACCGTGTGATATTTCAGAGCTGACCGCTTATTAGTCGTTCCGTACGACTCTCTGAAAGGAAATAGTCTCGTCAGGTAACGGTGGCTGGTAAAGCAACGATCGTTAAGCTCCGTCGTCCCGTCTCGCCCCGTCGCGTTCCATTATCCAAATTGTCCGATTTCGCGCGAGCATCGACGACGTGATCGGAAGCGAGCCACGATCCAAGGGCCACCCCGTAGATTTCCGTACCGTTAGATTTGTTCTCACGCAGTTTTAGAAAGTGGGTCACGAAAAACCGGCGTCGCGTTAAATATTGGAGTTTACGAGGTAAGTGTATCGGATAAGGTGGTTCCTTTTCGTCGCATGTCCAGGAGGCTCGCCTGGACAGCTTTTCCCGCGGCTCGAATCGTACACCGGCTAATTACCGCTGGTATGCAAAGCGACACGAGATATGCAAGTAGATCAGTCACGCTCGTACGGTTATGCCGCGGTGTCGAGATTTAAATCGTTAACCTGGCTAATGATCTACCTCGTTGTCCGCGATCGGACTCTCCTGCGCTCGTAAAGGCGAAGACTTGCGTCCGCGAGTCGCTGGACGACCGTTCGAAACCCATTTCCACTGTTCGACGCGGCTCTCGTTCCGCGTATCCTAATCAACGCAAAATTGCCTCGACGTGAAAATCGACACTCTCGTACCTATTGTCGGATCGCGTCCAAGCCTGGAGAGGTTAATTAACGCCGCGTAACGGGATCGTCGTTAGAATTTTAACGCGAGCCGCGCGTTGCGGCATCGCTGCAGCTAGTTTGCTCGACGACTACAATGTCTAATTGTACCCGTGTCGCGGAAAGCTGAAGATCGATCGACGTCGCGTGACAGCATCTCTTATTGGCCTCCGTACCAGTTTCTCGCGTCTATTGAGACACCAGTCGGTTTATATCTAACAAGGAAGCCGATAATTCGGTGTCTTTTCCGTTCCACGCAGAGGCGTGTTCCTCGTTTCTCGCAGGAGCGACCGCGAGAAAAATCCGCGCGAGCGTGCACGCTCGAATAAGGTGTCGCTTATGCAATCGCAGTCGGCGGCTCCTAACGATGTTTCCATTCAACACCTTCGGACAAACATGGATCGGTCCGCGGATTCGTCGATGGTAGGTGGCGATAGGTACGAAACTAGCTCACGGAATATGAACGCGTAATCGACGGATACGGAACGAGCTTGCGGGCGGAACGATCGCTCCTGGCGATCTCGCGGCTGCGACAACCGAGCTTGCGATTTCCGATCGTTCGCAGTGGCACGCGGGAGGAACGCGCGGAACGCACCGCGTGCGTCAAACCGTAACACTTTATATTCATATTCATATTCTTGACCTCCGACAAAACTATTTGGGTCAACTATTATTACGACAAACAGTAACCCGTTTAATCCGAGGTTCTGCGCAGCGTGTTCTCCTCACGGTCGCTGTCCAGCGTCCAAACTCGCGAGGCTACCTGGGAACCGAACCGACGATACCGTACACCGAATAATAACCTCGACGTTTATTCCGACGGAAGCCAATTACACTTTTTCTCTTCTTTTTTTTCTGCTCTTTTTAAGATCGTTATTGGTCGTGATATCTCGACTGGGCGATCGTGATCCCACGGAACGATATCCCGCACGAACTGCATCCGATCGGAATCCAGTGAAGGGTGCTCGCTAGGCAACAGAAGCGACCGTGCACGTTAATCGTTCGCAGCCGACGGTAAGCCACGGCAAGAGGTGCACGCATGCAAACCGTGCGACCAGGAATTCACAATGAGAGCTGCCTCGCCGAATAAACGATGGCTAGAACCGCGGCAGAACCGTCCCGGGAAGCCTGTTACTTTCGCGACGAAGATTTATACGGCTTTTCGCGGGGAATGCGACCGGCTATTTATTTACCTAGCACCCGGAGGTTGGACAATTACGAAACGGCGCGTCGATGCCTACGAAAAATGGTAATTAGCGCGACGAACGCGACGAGGCTTCGGGTTTCTGCGTCCGAGCGGACCGAGTCTGAGAGTTGGACCAAGAGATGAACTGAAAATGGAAAGAGAGCAACGAGGCGATGCATGCGAATCGATTTAAAAAAAAAGGAATGCACTTGGCTCTGAGGTGCATAAATTGAAATTGAGGATGCACATCGCTGATTTACCTCGTTTCGCGGAGGAATTAGACATGGAAATTGCTACAAAGTGGTTTTAAATTGGTCCTCGATTGCTATTAAAATTCAATAGCGCGATAATTATACAGTACCCAAAGGATGTACGATTTATTCGTTTTTCGTTCGCGATTACGCGTAGACGATTACCAAACGAGTGATCTCTAGCGGAGCAGAATGTTTCAAGTTGCTTCACGTTAAACTCTGTACGTTCGAGGACGTGTCATCGAAAATTGCCACGATTCGTAAAAACCGGTGCGCGACACATCGTTAATTTCACACTTTTTTCCCGTCAAGCCTTTCGTTTAGCGTCCTTGGACGAAACAAAGAAATAAAAAAGGGATACCGCTATCGATCCCACTCTGCGCTTCTAAAAAGCGGATCGATTCAAGGATATGGCTCGAATTCGAGGAGTTTCGATAGAAATCGCGCGCGATGGCACGTCGAATCGAGTGGAAAGCGGCGATGTACATCGAAAATGAGGGAAATTCGCTGCGTTCTCCCCGTGTCGCAACGTTAGCGTAAGAACGCGGTAAAATTCGCAAAGAACGCAGCCAGATCGATAAGGATCGATCCGAAATCGTGGCTCGCCTAATCCGGCGGCGGAGCAATTTCTGGTGATTTTACTTTGTCGTTTTCTCGTGCGGAGATGGTTTACGCAATAACTACAATCGCGTAGACTGTCCAAGCGAACCGCCTGGCGATAAATCAAAAAAGAAACCAACTACTCGTTATTACGTGCGATTACGCAGGCTCGTTGCGCTGCTGCACGTGAAGTTGCACGATAACGAAGCTAGTTTGCGTCTCGTTCGATGAGAGGTCCGACCATGTCATAGTTTTACGGCCGTAACGAATCGCAAATCTATCCGTCACTCGCTAACCTAGCAGGTTTAATTAATTTCGATCGCGTTCGAGTTCCTCGAAAATTCACGCGACCGCGATACCTGTCATTAAATTCACAGCCCCGTAAATTACTTCTCACCGTGTTTGCTTAATTACTCGACGAAAGCGTTGAAATGGGGGGACAAAAACGCAAAACGGACGAGAGATTCTCGCGTGCGATACGGTAGGCGTTTTCTTCGTACGACCCTGAAAGAAACGCAATCGTACTACTTACCAGAGCGCGATTGCATCCTGTGGCGTATCGCCGCGATATGCACGATGTGCATTACGGATTGCAACCGCGTAGCGAGCGCAGCGACCAGTCGTGGCATAATACAGATACCTGGACCCGATAGCCAACGCGGAATTACGTAAGAACCATTTACGGTACCAGTTATACGACCAGCGCCGACAATGAGGAAAACGAGATCCCCACAGATTAGCGTCGACTGGGGTCAAATGCGCGATTAGGGGAACTTTACCGCGGTTCGCGCGCTAAATCATTCCATCGCCTATCTCGAGTGGTTCTCCCTTCGGTAAATAGGCAAATTAATTCCTGAAACGGTTCCTTTCACCCTGGGCTCCTCTCCTCGGCTTCCTCAGCTTCCCTCCTCTCGTCCCATTCAATTCGCGTCGCGTTTCCACCGCGGGTGGCTCCGATCGACCGCGATCGACCGGAGATCGCTAAAATGTTTGCCATTCCTCGTCGATCTCGCAACAGGCGATTGCAAATCAGCGGATCGAGGTGAAACTTAAAATTCAACCGTACGTCACAGGCGGCGAGCGTTCCCCGTGAGCGCACACCTACAACGCTCACGCCGGAACGTAATTACACGCTGCGCTTTGATCGTTCAACGGATGCCCTCTATTTACCGGGGAACGTTTGAACGGACCCCCGGAGCAGAGTGATAAAGAGGGGACGAGGCGGGGTGGCGGCCAGCCCTTTCCCTTCCGGCCCCCATTGCCGAATAAACCCGGTCGATTTTCATTCCGGAGGCCGCGTCGCGCGCTCCACGCATTTGTGCAATTGCGGATCTGGAATTTTCTGATCGCGAGAACAGCACGGCGAAGGGCGAACCGATTGAAAGGGAAATCGCTCGTAACAGCCCCTCCCTTCCGTTCGAACGATCTCGCGACTTTTCCTGTTCTCCGTTCCACCTGGAAGCCCGCGTTACAGAAAACGATACTACGTACCACGCTCTCACAATGACTTTTTTTTTTCCTCTCCCTCTCTCCCCCTCTCTCTTTCTCTCTCTTTTTGTTCCCACACGATTACGACGATATTTCGTTGGAACTTCAAACAAAGCGTACGTAGCCAAGCTCGTTGAGCAATCGCAGGCCAAACTCGAGGAAGTAGAAACGCGCGGTGGTATCGTTCATTAGATCGTGGTGCTTTCACGGGTGTTTCGCGTACTGGCGGTGCACAGGGCTACGAGCAGCGCGTTCGATCGAGCGGATCGATGAAAACGCTTCTCAGACGGGTGCATCGATCACGCGAGGAAGGCTTGGACGGATCTCGCGTTTGGGTTTACGCGCTATACGCGCTTCACGCTTCTCTGCGGCAACGCGTGCGAGCGCGAACGCGGCGCAGAATCTGGGTCGTTTCGCTCCAAAAGCAGCCTGTCCGTGTTATCGGTGCTCTCGCGCATTTTGATCAGCCGGCTCGAAATTTATCGCGGTTTCGACCGCGGCTGTCAGGCGTTTTGTGCGAGCGAAATTGCGATTTCTATAATCGAAGGGGCACCGGTTTGTCGCGTGTACAACGATACTCCTTGTTGGTGTAATGTTACCGATGCACGTTTGCAGCCCGTTTCCTCGATATCGGCTCGAATAATAGCCGAACAGCGAAAGTGTTGCCTCTAGAAAGCAGGAAACGGCCATCGAGTTCCTTTCGATACCCGATTCGAGTTGAATTACACCAGCGAGCAGTGTCTTTGTTAACCTCGGACGATTTACAATCGCCTAATTACGAATGCCTCGGATTTTTCCGCGAAAAATCGCGGCTGCGCGCGATCGATCCGCGTCTGTCGAGGAATCCCATGCATCCGCACGGTCTAAGGGTGCCTTTCTCTCCGACGCCTTGCGTCGTTCGTCGATCATTTCGTTTGCTCCCGGTCGGAGTAATCGGGGGAACGTCGTGGAAATGTTTCTCCGAAACGTGGCCTCTATCGCAGGGCGCTGGGACGCGATAAAAATTCATCGGGAACGGTCCGCAGAAAATGGTGGTTGAAGGGTCGATTGCAGGATCAATCGAGCGCCACTTAAAATTTCGGATGGTTTTAACGGGGCGACCGTCCTTCGTTAACGTCGACTAATTTTACGACTGACTCAGCGCCGTTGGATTGCAGGTACGAGATCCTTCTTTGATCGTGGCTAATGAAGCACGTCCAGTGATCGGGCTGTCTTTTAGCATGCTCTGATAATCGTCCTTCTAAGAACGTCGGGCTGCGTCGTCATCGCTCAGCGATTTACGCCTTTTCTGAAACTGCTCCTATCATTCCATTAAACGAACGGAACGGGCATCCCTTTATTCTTTGTAACCAGCGTCTCGCTTTTAGCCTACGAAGCGGTTCAACGAAAGGGTTGGACCGCGGCGGCCAGGGCAACGCGCCGGAATAAATTTACCAATTATCTCGGACGCGGGTTTAATGCCCCGTCCGATCATTAGACGAACAGTAGGCTAATGAATTGCAACGAGCCTGTCGAGCTTCGAATGCCTTTAAATTCAATCGTTTCCTAATTCATCGAGCCGAAGGCTGCCCGAGAAACAACAAATCTTCCAATTTCAATCACTGCCTAAAAGAGTATAACGACACCGCTGTCATCAAGGCTGCGGGTCGGACAAAACGGACTCGTTAGTTTTTGCCGCCGCGCGTGGACTGGAATTAAATCGCGTATTTGCGTAAGGACAACTGTCTGGAAACGAGGCTAACAGTAATGATGGACGAACGGGCACCGCGCAATGTGTCACAACGAGTAATAATTATCGCCGCTCCTTTATCTCGCCCGTTTAATTGCATCCTTAACTCGCGCACGCTCGAGTTTCGAACGCTCCCGAACGCTTTAAGACGTCGTTGCGGAGGAATTTCATCGACGCCGCAGCCAGAGTTTCGCTCGTATGAATATTTCGGTAAAATGTTAAATTACCTCCGCGTCGGTCGTGAAATCTGGCTGCAACTATTGTCGAAGTAGGTGCATTGAGAACGTTTCAAAACAAGTGCGAAGATACGGGAACGCGAGTATTAATCTGTGGAAAAAATGAACGTCAAGAGAAACACATTTCTCACTGCGACGTTTCCTACCATAAATTTTTATTTTAAGTTCCACGAATTTTAATTATTCAAATGTCTTAACTTTGAACCTATTTCTGACTGAAAGGATTAACGTACAAACGATGGAATAAATCTGGTGCACGTATTGCGAGGGCAGACGCGAGGTTAAGTAGGAGGAGAAAAGGAGCCGCAGCCGGAAGCGAGACCCGATGAAATTTAAAGCTCGATCCTTCTCCAAGGAGGAATCGAGTCGATCGGGCGACACGTAACGTATCGATCGATGGTGTGCCTCGACGTGAAAACCGGTCGAGAGAGTGTAGCTTTATAATCTATGGATCGCCGTGTGCAGCATATAAATGAGCCGAAACGTTGTAACCAGGCCGCAATCCAAATTACGATGCCCGATGCCACCCCTCGACGTCGCTTTTTCTTTTCGCTATTACCATAACAAAACAAATTTCAACTCTCGCGGTGCTCTCGTCCTACATAATTACGCTTGCGTACTACTAATCGAGGGATTGCGATTAGGACGGTTCAAATCGTGTTGTCGTTAATACTGGAAGAAGAATTTTCTAGAAAATATCATTGGTTTCCAAATTCCATCTTCGATAGTTGTTAAATCGGCTTTCAGGATGCAGTGATGCAGCCACAAACGAGAGACACGACTTTAAAAAGCAACTGAATATTTCGACGAATTTATACGTCCGTCGCAACCGCTCCAGGAAGCTCTGAACTCGGTTTATCGTTGTCGTAGTAAACTTCAGCGCTTGCCTTCAAGATTCCACGGAGTGGCTTCGAAAGTTCGATCGTTCCTGGCTCGTAGCTCTTGCCTACGGTTCGGTTAGCTCGGCGCGCAGAATTTCCCTGGACTCCCGTGTGACGCACGTTCCAGGGATAAAAATGTACCACGTTACGTAAGGAGACACGAGACCTGGACGGCCGATTACGTGGGCAGCCGATCTGGACGCGTGTGCATGTCGACGGGGAACGACACACGCGAGCAGCAGCGCAATATGCATCGTGAAACATCGAACGCGCGCCCATTCGAGCGTGACGTTCCACGGGAATGTTTGTATATGCGTTTACAGAGGGGGTGTACGAGCACCGGAGGTACTTTACGTACCCGAGTACCATTTACGCAGCGATCGGCCACTGGAAGCAATAGTCAGCCATCGGGCGATAGGAAGGCGGCTACGCTTTCTACGAAAATCCCCGGCGCGACCAGACGCCTGTCCCGAGAACGTTTCACCGATTTCCGGGGCGGCTTTCCCATGAATTTCAGCCGGGTCGTGTTCGAATTTGCATTTGGAATTAAATTAGAACTCTCTCGGTCATTGAGAAGCACGCTTATATTTGATATATCGAGTCTGAGTTACAAAACAACTTTGCCTACGTCTCGCTGAGTAACGACAGGGGAAAAGAGATCCTGATCAATCACTTCTGCGACTTACAACTTCTAAGTAGACGCGCGATTCGAAAGTAATTTGATTTCGATTGGAATAAATAAATAAATTAAATAATTAAATAAATAACGATATCGCGGAGCAGTCTGCCGCGAGCTCCGCGCATTTCTACGTCTCGTTCTCGTCATCCCTTTCCGTGAGCGGTAATTCCGTGGGTGGTTCGGTTGGCCATTTTCCCACGGTCGCCGCAGGGTCGATAGTCGAAGGTGGATCCGTGATAACGATTGGCCCGAGAGGCTCGACCGTTTGTTCCTCGTCCTTCACGCTGTTCTTATCTTTCTCGTCTAAGCTCTCGGGATTCTCGCTTACTTCCGGCTTTATCAGTATCATCTGCGGCTTCATCGGCGAGGCATTCTCAACCGGCATCGGCGGGACCAGCTCCGTCGACGGCACCATCGTCTTGATCTGACACTGACGGCCCATGTAACCGAGCGGGCATACGCATCTGCAACCAGCGTTTACGATTACCGTTACCAGCCTGTAATCGATCGGGCCGTGTCACTGTCAAAGCCAATCGGCCAACGGCTTTACCTGTAATTGCCGTCCTCCTTGGTCATGCTGATGCACGTGCCGTTGTTGCGACAGATCCCCGGATTCTCGTCGCAATAAGTCAGCTTCTCGTTGCATAGATCACCCGCCCATCCTGGCTCGCATCGGCACTCCCATGGCCGCTTGCACGACCCGTGGACGCAGCCGGGATAAGGCACGCATTCGGTGCAGTTCGGCCCCGTCCAGCCTACGCGACACCTACACGTGCCAGGACGACGGCAACCGCCATGCTCTCGGCTGCATCCTTGCGAGCAAATCGCTGCGCGAAAAAAAGGAGACGTAGGAAACAGACGGATTTACGTTTGCCAGATACGCGGGACGAAAAACGAGCGGGCAACTTACGCGTCTGACAGAGAAGCCCGGTCCAGCCTGGTTCGCAACGACACTCCAGCGGGCCCTGGCACGTCCCGTGCACGCATCCGGGGAGCACGGCGCACTGTTTGCACCTCGAACCCTGCCAACCCAGTCGACACCTACGAGACAAATTTTTCAGGCTCCGCGGACTATTCGTTTCTTCCAAATTGATAATAAAATCGACGGAACTCGCGCGACATTTCCGTGCGGATCGCGGGGTAGGGTGAAATCTGACGGGAAACCCGTTGGTCGACGGTCTCCCGCAGCTTCCACGCTTCCCCTAAATTACCAGCTACGAACGTTAATGGGACGAGGGTCGAGCAAACGGGCGGTTTCATTGCTTCGATCCGCCGCTACCGGCACTGATAACCGCTCATTACTCAGCCATTACGCGTCGCGCTTTACCTGCATTCGCCGGGCTTCTCGCAGTAACCCTGGCTGGGCAGACAATCGGAGGCGCAGATCGGTTCCGAGCAGAACATGCCCTTCCACCCGGGATCGCAGGAACACTCGAAGCTCACGTTACAGCTGAAAGTGAAAATTCGCCCGTTGAATGGCTCAAACGCCGTGGAATCGGATTGTTTCCCTCCTCCCCTCTGTGATCGCCCCCGTTCGGATGATCGGAACGAACCGAAAACGTTTCGCGTTGCACGGAAATTGGGCTCGCCGTCGGTGAAATCGGTATCCGATTCACGGTTTTATTCCCATTAAAACGGGCGGACCTGGCGGTCGCTTATTGGTAATCGTATCGCTTCGGGAATATTATGTTCCTCGCGAAGTTGAAACCTGAATCGGAAGAGAGTCGTAGTCTCGATCGAACGCGATTCATTCCACCGTTCTTTGTTAGGGTTAACCAGCGACCCGCTGTTCGTTCGGAGCCACGCGTCCCTCCCCATCCGATTCACCGAAAGTATGTAAAAAGGGTAACGAAAAATTACCTGCCGTGCTGACATCCTGGCAGCGCTACGCACTTGTCGCAGAGCTCGCCATAGAAGCCCAATTTGCAACGACATTCACCGGGTCGACGACAGTAACCCTGAAGAGGGTCGCACCCCTTCCGACAGATTGGTACGTCGCACAAATCGCCGGTCCATCCTAAACGAATGAAAATAAAAGGCACCGGTTATACAAAGACGTCAACGTCCACGTCGTTCGCCCTTCGTTCCTTCCTTTTTTTATCGCGCTTTCCTGCGCCACGCTCGCGACGGATTCCATCGGTCTTTTGTCTTTTTCGTTTCGTTACCTGGCAGACACTTCACCTCGCCGGCCTCGTCGCAGACGTAGTGCGAGTTCGGGTGTTGGGAGGCTGGTATCTCGCAGGCCTGCTTCTTCCATTTTGGCACGTATCTAAACGGGGTAGAAGGAGACTTCGTTTAAACTGCTGCACCGCGAAACAGACGTTCTGTATACGGATTACGTAAAATTCAATTTGGAGGCACGAGAAATAGAGCACGTTATGTTAACGGTTAGGTAACCGATCGGAGGAAAACGGTACGCAGTTTCAATTAGTTGCAGTATCGAGGGAATTGAAATATGTACAATAAGCAGTAAAACGGGGCATAATTGGACGACAAGGGGAACAAGCGACAGATAACATCGATACCAAACCCGCAATTAGAGTAACAGCGCGCTGACCATGTGACACGAGAACCCGACTGCACTATCTGATTCCTGATAATCGTGCACCGCGTATTATTTTCTATGATCACCTTTCTCCGCTCTGTTCGAGATCCCCGTAGCACTTAACGCGTACCGATACCGTTCGATCGAATTAATTCCCGTCAGGGTACTCGCACGGGAACCAAAATTCGCGCGATGGCGGAACAAACGTTAAGTGGAGCAAACGGATCTTCGTCGAGGCGGATCTCTCGAAAGTGGCGATGGTCCGTGTCGCGGGTCTAGCAGTCGTGTCGCGTACGATCGAATAGAAGTGTAATTGGTGACGATACCTGGGTCCAGCCGCGAGTCCAAACGGCAGCACGCCCAGCCCTAGAACCGCGGTGGTACCGAGGTTAGGGCCATTGTACAGATTGCCCAGTTCACCGGGACCGATCAGGAGGCTGAGACAGGCGAGCACAAGTATCATCTTTGCTTGACTCCCGAGTCAAGACTGAGGACGACCGCGTCCAAGGCTTCGGCTTGGATAACGGGACCTTGTTCGAGGTCACGGCATACTTTTTCGTCGTGGCCTCGGTGGTGGTGGCGCCTTGCGACGGTGTGGGTACGCGCGTGCGACACGCCGCACGCGTGTGTACCGGCTACGCCATCGACGCATCCGTGGAGGAGAGCTCTCCCCGTTTTACTTTTTTGTCCACTCACGACGAGTTTATTATTCGCTCGGGAAAGTTCAATGCACCTATCCGCGTCGAACGGCGGTGTTCCCCGCGGTGCGCTCTCGCGTTCGCCACCGCCGCGGAAAGGAAACGACGACGTTCCTGGAACTTTCTCGGGAGGACCCAGTGCGCGTCCACCAATGGAGCATCAGCGATGGAATTTTGGGTAGAATGCCCGCAGGCCGCGAGGCGCGACCGTTCCTTTGTCGCGGATAACAGTTCTTCTCCTCTTAAAAACAGTAATCGGTGGACGCTCGACCCGCGTGTATCAACGAGCATCCGGATCCGCTAATGGGTCAGAGCGTTCACTCGGAGCGTGTAAATAATAAAAAGAGAGAACGCGAATCTATACCTCGCGAATACCGTGTAACGGGAATCCTTTCCGCCCGTGAGAAGAAGTCCTCCGCGTCGCGCGACCAAAGGATTCGATTCCCCCTATAATCTGGTCTGAATCCATCCGTTACGGGAGGATAGACCGTTCCCCCGTTCCCAAATTCAATGAAAAAACCCTAGGAACCCTCGTCAGTCGATTTTTATCCAGAGACAAGAGGACGCGACGTCGACAAAGATGGGATTTCAGGTTCTGGTTACCGGCGAGATTAAAACGTAAGGCGCTTACGCCGAAACGCAAGTTTCGAAATCCTCGTAAACCAGCCGATTTACGGAAAAATGTAATCTAGAAGCGCAGGGTTCTCTTTTTAACGAGGATCTCTTCGCGCATAATTTACGGGCGAGGAATGCTATTTCTTTCTTTCTTTAGAAGTAATTTATTTTCATACTTTAGGGGCTATGTACAAGCTTCAGAGCTACTATTTACAAATAAATACAGAGGCTGGCGTCACGAACGGCGCCGTACTTCTTTCTTCTCTTTTCTCGGTGATAGGAACTCTTTTACAGTCTGTTCGTTACGCGTTGAGCAAGGAGTTATTTAATTATAGTAGTCTATTACATACAAAAATATCCGAGAATCTGTACATCCTTTCTGCTTCCAGCTATTACACATCTTTCGCTTATATAATTCCTACTTCGATACACCGTTTGTACATTTCTCCGATACACGTTCACAGAATCGCAAACTATTGCTGTTGTGGTATAACAACTCTTGTAAAGACATGTACACACTTTAGAAACTATTTTACACGACACAAGTTGTTCGATCTTACGTCTACGTAGAGCAACAATTTTTGCACTGTCATTCGGAGAACAGACGACAGAGTCAATTCTCGCTGCAACCATTCGCGACGATAAACTTTACTCCTCGTTTCCTTAATCAACCCGTACAATCCATCCATTCAACGTCCGAACGAACGTATCCCTGAGTTTGTCATCGACGATGCCTCGTCAACATTCGTCTATCCGTCGAGCCAAAAAGCACCCCTCTTCAGACTTCCTCGGCCTCGACGTTCTTCCCCTTCCTGCAGATCTTGGCTAAACCGAGAATGACAACCAAAAGAAGCGCAGAACCGCAGGCGGCGTAGACATCCCATGGATACAGGTCCTGGAGGGTCTTCTCTATCCTCTTAGCTTGAACGGAATTCGGCCTGGTGTCCACCTCAATGGGGAAGCTGCCAGGCCCGTCGTTCGAGGCGATCCTGACGAGGTATTTCGTTCCAGGCAGCAGAGAAATCTGCGCGGAATTCGAGTCCGTCACTTGATTTCCCATAAGACCTCCCGTCTCGGGCTCCCAGGACACCACGTACGATTCCTTCGTCCCTAAATGATCCTTATCCACCCTGTCGTTGTACGCGTTGCTCGTCGAAGGTGTGTTGTCGGCCTCCAAATCGTCCGAGCGATCGTCTTTCCTCCTGAAAAAGAATCTCCGGAATATCTCGTCGGAGATTTGAGAATCCTCTTGGTTCCGCCATTCCGCGAGCACTTTCTCGCCGTACTTCTCCAGGAAGAACTGTCTCACCCGGTTGTTGAACCGAACCTGCTCCAGCGATCTCTGCTTTTGAAGCTGAGCCTGGACGTCCTTCCAGGAGATCGTCGCCTCGTACAGAGCACCTTCTCTCAACGATTCCAGCTTCGGGACCCATTCCTGCCAACTGTAATGCTTCACGCCGTCCTCCATCGCGACGATGATCCATGTATCCGGTCTTAGATTGGGAACACGGTCTCCCGTGTAGTATCCGGCTACCCTCCATTGTTTGTAGACCTTGCGCATCACCACTGCTACGTCGAATCTGTCCAGACTGATGGGCGCTTTCTTGGGTGCTGGTAGCATGGAGGGCAGATACTTCTCTTCGACTCTGGTCTTGCGATAAGTGCAGGATGTTTGGCAGGCTGGACACTGAAACAGATACCAATTGTCAGTTTCTCGTTCTCTTTCACGTGCTTCTCTTGAAAAGAAACACTCGCGTACAGATGGGAGAGAGTCTATTATTTGATTTCGTTTCAATGCGACTTCCATTCGAACAGAGATTATCTGGTAGCCATTCGAAAAGTGCATTAGGGGGGCACTAATTAACGATCATCCTGAAAGAGTCATCCCTTTTATCTAGCGGAAATCGAGGAACCGCCCCTTTTAACCATCGATTCAAACATCCGTCGTAACATGGTAGTCGGCCGTTTCCCAAAATATTTGACAAAGATTCTTATCCGCACGGAGGCCGATACGCGGACAGTTTGAACTCGAACGACTCGTGGCATAGCGGCTCGATCTTCCGTGAAAATCGACAGGTAGCCGTTTCCAAGGATTTTTCCCAGCCCGTAAGTCCTCGCGGCGGAACTCCCTTTATCGAGGGGTCCCCTTTTCTTCTCGTCCCGTCGTTCGTTCTACATCGCTTTCTTTCTTTCCCCTGGCTTTGAAATTTCCAAAGTTAACCCCGACGTAAGAGGTTTTCCCTCGCGCTTGATCGTTCCGAATTTTCCGCCGTTTCGGACACGGTCGAGATTTCAGGACACTGGGGGCGTTGATTCGACCCGAACGAAAATCATTCGTAAATCCAAAGAGATTACCAGTACGCTCCGCGGGTGTTTCATTGAAACATTCTACGAGAATCGTTGTCCGCAGAAATTCGCTCTTATGAGAACGAGTTAAGAACGAGCTCGAAGTCGCCCCGAGACAGGCCACAATTTCCTCTCGACACGAGTTCCCCGTGTTTCCCCATCGCGAACAAGGGGCCGAAAATTCTCTCTCCGCGGTACAACCTCCCCTAATCCAAAAGGCTGCTTCACCCGTAAATTTACTTACATATAGATACAGGTCGCCCTCGCAAATGGTTCTCGTCTTCTCCCACTGGTTCTCGAGGGCCTCGCAGTACTGCCAGCACTGTAACACGTACACAAGAGCGGTGAACAGAGAGAAAGAGAGAGAGAGAGAGAGAGAAGAAAAAACAACAACGTACACACGTGAAAGAAGCGAACGTGGGGAGGTTTCAGCGTCGAACAAAAAGCTCTTGCACGCACGGGTAAAAAGGAACGATGGTACACGAGGGGGATGAAGAGGGAACGACGACGCGCGGCCAAGGAAAGGGAGAATAAGAACCATCGGCTGGACCGTTGAATCGAGCGATTTAAGCGGTGAGGACCGAGGGAGGAAGGGGGTGCGCAACCAGAAACAGGAGAAAAAAAAAGACGGAACGTACAGGGAAGAAAGATAAAGACAGAGGGAGAGGAAAAGGGAGGGAGCGAGAAGGGGAAGGAGGGAGGTAGGCCGAATTAGCTCCAACCTGTTTCAGGCATAACAGGCACCGTCGTTGTTGTCTTCATATTTATTGGGGTACCGTCTCTCGTGGAGCCCTGTTTCCAAGTCTTTTTTCTCCTCTTCTTTTAGAAGGAAAGACAGAGGCGGAGAGGGAAAGAGAGAACCCTTTACCTCGTCCCCCCCTCCCGATTATCCTTCATCAAGATGTGTTCCTTCTAAGTCCGGCTGCTTCGTAGAAACGCCGTAGGTATATACCCCTCTTTCGCGCTAATGACGCCTTCAAAAAAGCAACATCAGCGTCCACCCAACAGCTTCGCGATAATTCCACCCTGGCCGGTTCCCCTTCCCTCCTCTGATGACGATTTTTATCTCGTCCTCCGCGTAAACGCGCGATTGCGAGGGTTCCCCGCGCGAAAGAAGCGGACGAGGTCGCAAGAGAAATGGCGGACATAACGTCCAAGTTCCCGCGATGTCGCGCGAGAAGTGCACACACGAGTGGATCGCTTTTGTCGTTACCGGTCCCGCAGATTGAAAGGCAGGACGACGTGAATCGATAGAGGACATGCAGGCGTCCGCGGGTCCCTGTCACCCAGTTTATTTCACTTTACGATGGCGCGGTCATTGATTTCCCGTACGAGGGGACACGGTTTTTACGACCCCCGGTAGATCGTAACCGGATAACGACGCGATCATCGTTGCATTCGATGAAATTTGATAGAGCGACCGATGCCGCTGACATTCGCGCCGCCAGGATCAATGTTTCAGCGGCCTTCGATCGACATTGTCGAGATAATCGCTATTAAATGCACGATAATGGCAACGCGTTTCTACGCTGGTCTAAATTCCATTAATTGCTACCGTATTCCATTAAAATGGTTAATCGTTCCTCGTAATTCCCTAGGAACGTGTTAAATCCGGAAGCAAACCCCGCCTCAGACGCCTCACTCGTCACCCTGTTGTCGCAGCGCGTTCACCCTAAAACTTTCAGCGACTCTATTTCCCTTTGAACGCAACTCTACTAGAAAAAAAAAAAAATTGAAAGAGTTTCACGAGTATCACGGACATCAAAGGCTCCGGGAAGCCGCAACGACATTTCGGAGCGTCGTGCTCAACCTGACGGCAATTTAAAACGCTGTCCCCTCGTGTTTCCAATCGGTCGATCACCCAGCTCCCCCTTCGCAGCCGATTGTCCGTAGTAAAACAATTACCGTTCACGAAAAGGGCGGTCTCAAAGCCGAGCGAAGCGATTCCCCCACGCAGGAATAATCGTCATTATCCGGGCGTAACTCTCGCCGAGGGGGTTCTCCGCGCGCGACCTTCATTAAGCCACCTCCGCGCGTCCGCCTCCTCCAGGAGATCGTTATTCTAATGCGTCCTGGGGAAACCGAGTCCCGTGTAGGACTCTCCTTTCTCGGGCATAAATTTGAATGGATCATTGTCGATTCATCCTCGATAATATTCCGCGCGCGTACACACGCACGCATACACGCGCTCGCCTCCTATTCACGCGCGTCCTCACAATCCTCCATCTCTCTCTCTCTCTTTGTGTGCACACGCGAGCAAGATGGCATCGATTTCCACGAAATTAATGGACACCCCCTGCACCACCAAATGAGCAACGCCCCGGGCGCACACACGCGCCCAACGTTCGCCGCATTGTGCGTGAGTTAATCGTGATTCCCATCTGTCCATCTGCGACGTGTCCGTTCGGAAGAGGGGTGCCCCGCGTCGGTGGGGAACGTCGGGGACCACCATGATTTTCCACGGCGCCCCGTAAAAACCGACGCGGAAGATTTATCGCCACGCCGAGTCGCTGGGACTGCCCTATCAGATTTCCAGACGATCGGATCGTCACCTAGCTCACGCTCGCGCGATTCCCACCCGGGGACAGTTTTTCCGTGGTATTTCCGAGACACTGTCGGGGATTGTTTATCGTTCACCCGGCCGCTGGGAAGCGGAGGAGCGACGATTGTTGATTTTTCCGTGGAACTCTTGAACGGAACGTGCTCTCGGTCGCTTTGGAGCAGGGAGAGTCTGGGTAATTGGGAAAGAGGGTCACGTTAAAGTTGGAGGTACCGTGTCGAGCGCACGCTGCGCTCGGGAATTTCGTGACGAACTCCAGCCGGTTCTATTTGAGACGCGGTAAGAGAAGGTCGGAGGGAAAACGTGGACGTGCAGAGAGAAACAGAGCGTCGTATATACCCGCGACTGCTTTCGAAACTTCCAACCAGTTCACTTTTCAGGAAGAAATACACCGAGGGTTGAGAAAACTCGAAAATCTGCGGCGCTCAAAATGTTCGAAGCCTCGCGAGATACGGAGCGAACCGTGAACGTATGCTTACCATGCTACAAGTAGTCGGTAAGTGCTGCGGTCCCGTGTACCAGTCGCAAGTCCCTTCGGCGGTGTGCTTCCTCAGGCATTGCGATCTGCACTGAGCAATTCTGACGATCGGTCCAAGATCGAATCCGGTAACCAGCGTGGCGCACCAGACGAGAAACAGGAACCACGGAATCTCCATGTTCGATCGAAATCACACTTCGCCTTCTGCAGCGCGTAATCACTCACTGATTCACTTTATCGCAGCGTTCACTATCGTCTTTGGGAGCGCACTCGATTGTTGTTGTACGGGAAGTATGAAGTCCACGTTTCGTACGATGGAACGAACGACAGTGTAGCGTGTTATTCGTGAGCAACGAGCGGAGACGTAGGTTCCTATACCTCCGAAATTTCGAGCCGACTGCGACCCTTCGCAGGTCGGTACCTTCCTTATGTAGCCACGCGCCCCACCATTGAATTTCAGCTCGCCCCTACCCCCTAAAGGCAGCGTAGCATCCCTTGTAATTATCCGTAGGCTGGAACCGTCCCTCGGCATATGGTCGACCACGCTGCATCGCCGTCCTTCTGCCCGAATTATTTCGCTGGCCAAAGTAGGCCAAACTGCGAAAAGAGGTGCCATTTTTGTTTTCACTCGTCGATACCATTTGGTCCTACTTTGATTCCTTTTAGATGAATTCGATTGTGACGCAGAAGACAACACGATGAAATTGATTTCGCAATCAATTTTTATATAAACAATTTGTTTCCTAATAAAAATACTTATAGAAGAGGATTGCAGATATTTAGAGTTTAATGAAACACAGATAGAATTATTATTGATGCTTCTTAAAAAATTGTTGAAAATTTATGTGGAAGAATCGAATGGAAACTTAATAATAATGGAAAAGTACGTCGATTCGAATTTCTCCAGCATTTCTCCTGCACGCAGTCCGTCGTCGCGAATATTATCCCGATGGAGAGCCGCCCTCGCGTTACAACCGCGTTGCATTTCACTGTAATTATCCACGTGCCGTATGGTCACCGGCATATGGTCCAGAAGAACCATCGGGGGAGAGAGACGAGGATGCAGAAGGAGATTGCTCCGAAATTGACTGCTCGCGGAACAAATTAAATTTCGTCGCCGGTCGATCGTGAAATCAGCGTCGCTTTGTGACTTCCCGATAGGCGCGTTCTTTCGCATGGCCCCGCGCTATTCGCAATTTCCGTCGAAAATATAATATCTATCTTTTATCGGAACGCAATTTCGGACGTCCTCGGTGTTTGATGTGCCAACATTATCGTGCATGGTAACTCGAGGCCGCTCGTGAAATTCTACACGCGAACGAATACGTTTTTCCGTGGAAACTTCCTCCTTCGAACGATGATCGGTATTGGAATACGCTTCCGGGGCGGTTCGTGAGCCTCGAGGAGAACCTCCCAAAAAACGTAGATCTCTCGTCTGCGAGGAAACGGGTAATCTGAAAGACTGGGCCGCCCTTTTGGAAAATCTGTGGGTGTCCAGGGAAATTTCGTCGCAATTAGTCGGCATCCGCCCAGCGAGCGGTACAACGACGCGGTCCCTTTCCTGTGGTGCTCTCTGTCCAGCGTCTCTGCCAGGAGAAAGAGGCGGGAAGCAAGGAATCGGTGTCGGATGATCGCGATTCGAGGGATGCGCATTATCAAAGGTCTCTCGTAGCACGGTCCAATATGGTTTTCATCCGGCAGGTACACGATCTCGTCCCACCCACCGCCTCAGCTCGGCGAAAATAAAAGGACCAAGAAATAGAACGCGAAGGAAGAGGCGGAGAATGCACGGGGTCGACCGATAAAGAACGCAGAGCGAAGGGGAGTGAGAGAGAGGCGAGATGGAAACGAGGGGCATAGGAGAGAGAAAAGAATAGGAGGTGGAACACACGTATTCACCGGAAGTCGTTCGTGCTCCCTGGGTGCTCCGCGATACACGTCACAATGCACAGGATGTGTACAAATAAGGGTATTTGTCTGGCAGTCCGATTGTGGGGTGAAATATACGATGACGTTAAACGGGCCTAAGTTGCATCCCTCGCGCGCGAGCTCGCCTCCTCTGTGAAACACGCTGATCCGCGCTCGCTCGTTTGTGCCGGTCGCCAATAGAAAAAGGCCCACGAATAGAGGAGCCATTCATCTAGGCACCGTTTAGGGGTGGCGCTCCGGCGACGAATCGTTCCCTCAATGGCGAATGACATTTTATTGTGCTCCACGGGCTTTTCTCACACCTGGACCAAGGGCGATCTCGTCGTCGCGTCGAGCCGACGGTGCACCCATGATTTTACTATTCCATCCAAAGGCTACCGTCCGTTCTCGATCGTGAAATTGCTTTTAATGGAACGCCGACGATTTCTTTGGCTCCTCGACGCCTTCGAAGCGTTCACGCTACGAGCTAGTCTCGATCGGTACCAACGATGAACTCGAGAACAGGACTAACTCGAATCGATGCTTTCAAAAATTGAGTTATATGTACGTACATCATCGTATTGCTCTTTCTTCACTTTAGAAGTTGACGATGTTTGACTGGATTTTGCAGACGGACGAACTTGTGTTCAACTTCAGATAATAAATTCTTTGATAATAAAATATAGCGATTTTAATAAAGAAACTGCAATCACTGAAATGTGCAATGGAAAATGGATGATTTAAACAGAATAGAAAAAGAGAAGAAAACTGTTTTATGACGGAAGAATGAACCGTGACGCTCGAGAAAAAAAAATTGAATCCCGCTGGATCGCACCCTATCGTCCGCATCGTTCGAATCAAATATTTATCATCGATTATAGGCGGATGTGCATCGAACGGTCGCTTGCAGTAAATATATCTGGCACGCGCCGAACGTAATTCCAGAAACTCATTTAAAGCTTTCACACCGCAACAGCACGGGGGAGAATCCCGGGGGAATCTCGCTGCTTCGCGAATGGATGACCGCCGTTTTTGTATTCCCGTCTGCAGAGCAAAATTCGGCGCACGTTTCATCTTATAGAATCGATCTTCTCGTTAGCCCGGGGATGTTGTCGCATCGTGTAATGGAAACGTCAGGAGTTTATAGCGGGGTGCTTTCGATAGCGACATGAAAAATGTTTCAGTGCCCCCCTTTACTCTGTGCTGTCGTGTAGGAAAAATGTTTAACTTTTCATTATTCTGAGTGCTTGAAATACCACGATATTCTATATGGTACACGCATTTTTATACAAAATTATGATGTACCATGTGTTTTACAATATTCCAGAAACAGTCTCGTGCATGTTGTAATTGAAATAAATCGGGAGAGGGGAAGGAAGAGTTATTAATAAGTGTAGACTGAACGACGAGGGGTTGTTTCAAAGGGACGGCTGCAGGATGCGACAAATTTCTCTACCAAAACGTTCGCCTTTCAACCCCATCGCGCAGAAATCCTCGAATAAACAATTTTCTGTCCCATTACTCTGACTTGGACACGCAAACGGAAATATATTCTCCGGATTTTCGCATTAATGGACCATTGTCCGCGCCTGTTTGGAGGAGGAGCCCAACGTCCGAAGCCGAAACTTTTCAACCCCGAAAACTAGGAAGCCCTACGGAGATTTTTCTCCGACGCTGTAGGTGCGAGATGTTTTCGTAGGATCCGTAATCCGTGGCCGTCTCCTCCGACATTCCTTTCCCCGACGTCCACGGGTCCACCATGGACCGACCTTCTTTTTCCATCCGACGAACTATCGCCGTGTAACATCTCCGGCACGATCCGTCCCTCCTAACCCCGCGGTTGCCTCGCGAGCATTGTTTATCGCTGGTAATCCTCGACTGGAAGGATTACGTGAGTCTCGATTTTCCCTCAGATTGCGCGGTGCCGCTCGAACACGACCGACGACGCTTCATCCCCTCGCGGTGGGGTGTTCGAATCGGAACCGCGGACGATGCTGCGCGTTCGTGACACGGCCAACGGTTTAGATTTTATCCGCGCCGCTGTCGTCGAGTTTCATAAAAAGCCATTTTTCCGTTCGCGCCATAGAAAAACTCGAACGAGGCTCACCGTCCGCGGCTTGGACCTATTCTTTCCATTGTGGCCGCTGGTAGGTTGCGTCTCCTTTCAAAAGGGAGGTGGTAATTTTCAGTTTCGTATAATGGGAAATTACAGTCGCGTTTACCATGCGTCGCGAGAGGTTTACAATATGTATAGAGGCGCGAAGGGTGGCAAGGGCCGCGGCGCATGACAAAAGAAGTTTGCCCATCGGATTGTGAGTCGTCGGGGCGCGCGAAGTTCAACCGGAGGCTTATCTGTCCTGGAAAAATATTGCGCTTTCATTTCGCTCGGCTTACCTCGCTCTTAATCCCCGCACATGCCGGAGGAAATATTTTTCTCAAATATTATTTCAACGCGTTCGTGTTTACTCGGCCCCCTCTGACACCCTCTCGGCGATTCCCTCGCAGGCCGAGCCGTTGATGAGCGAAACTGGAGCCAACTTTTCAATCTTCCGGCCAAGTTAACAGCGACAAGCGTAGCCTAATTTCAATCGTACCGCGAAATTGCCTGGAACCATCCCCGATGGAACACCTTGCGCTCCCCTTCGCTTTCTTCGCGATCCCGAGAAATTGCATTCTCCCGGCTAAAGGACGCGCGACAAACCAGAAAATTTAGGCCGCTCCTTTGTTCTGGTACCGCTGGCGTCGGCGTGGCACGGCGGGAAGGCGATCCCAAAGCCAGTTTTCGCGTCAAATGCGCTGGCGACAAATTTTCATTGTCACCAGCGCGGCATTAACCTCGGCTGTCCCTGTCCCACCGGCTGTCACCCGGAATAAGAAGAAAAGGAGGAAGAGATTTCTTGAAACGAGTCCCCCGGGAGGACAGGTGGTAACCAGAGGATCTCTGAATCGCTATTGAGCACTTAGCCTTCTACCTTACCTCTCCAGGGGCTAGGTATCCGCCAATATGTTACCCTGACAAATTCTTGAAACCGAAATTTATAACCCTCGACCGCTGCCCGCGTCCTGCCTGCTCTCTCAGTCCCAGCTTCGCTTTAAACCTCTCTCCAGTTCGGATGAAATTTTAGCAAAACCATCTTTTGCAAGTAACGATGGGATACGTATGAAAATTATATGCAAACATGTCTATCGACGCAGTGTTTCCCCTGTTCTCAAAGCAACAGTCACCCTCGCGGACGAGGAGAGACGCAGCCATCGAAAGGCCGCCTCGCGTTATCCGAGCAATTAAGGGCTCGAAGTGCCCTCGGCTTCTGACACGGGTGGACATTTTTTTCTCCCCTCGCGGCCTTCGTAAATCACAGTGAAACCCAGCGTTGTCGCCCGGTTTTACGACGGCAGTAACTTCGAATCGGAATTTTTCGGATTGATTTAGGGCCGGCGAAGGCGCGAGAAAGGCGCCACCGATTTCGCTGGCCGCTCATCGTAAATCAGTAGCTTTTCGTTACGGGCCATTTCGAGCGTTAGTCTTTGTTTAGAGTACGGCCGCGCCGCGGGTTTTCCACGTCAAACGAGACAGTGGCAATTACTTAATCTACCGCGGCGAACTTTTGGCCAGAGGGAAATCTGCGGTCCGACCGGCACTTTTTGCTGTCTCATACCGGGAAGGTCTTTGTTACCGGATCGCCCCCTCTGAGAACCCCAGGATTTCTTCGGCAGAACGTTTCCGGAGCTTCCTGCGGTTTCTGTTTTCCATGATAAAAGCGGCGCCATCCGTGGTTTTCTCCGCGTAAACCACATGCTACTCGTAAAGTAGAAAACGCGTTGTAAATTGCAAGATTTTCGTTACTATTATCACGCGCACACCTCCACGTTGATTCTGCTTTCGATTTCCGCGATCAAGCCTACGTATGCGTGCAACTTCAAAAATTTCTCGTCATCTGTGCAACGCGTTTTTTAACCCGTCCACCGGGAACAAAATTCGCGGGCAGAAGAAGTTTCACGGGGCAAATGGCACGAAATTCCAACTGGTTTCTTGCGTCCAGCGTTCTGCTTCCGCCGCCATTAATTCTTTTTTGTCGCTGGCCGTGGCCGTTGCATCCCGCGTTACACCGCGGTCACTTTTTGCCCAGGCACAATGGCCCACGGAGAATATCGTCCGATAATCTCGCATGCACGTGGTTCCACGCGTGTTCGGCTCGTTCGGTTTTCAATGGGCCCCGTGGCTCCAGCGTTCTCGATCGCGTCGCCGCGGAACGACCGCAGGCGTGCATTCGACCTGGGCCCAGTAATTGTCGTCGAAAGGAGAGTTTCGAAGTCGCGTCTTGTAAAAAGCACGCGAACACCGCAAAAACTGCACCGTACGAATCGACTCGCTCTTCTCCGTATTAAGCAATGTCTCTCCCTCTAATGAACCACCTCGTCGCGACCTGATATTCGTCGGTTCAATCTAGAAAGTTTATCTAGAGTCTTAGAGTTTTATTAAGTCGAGGTGAAGTTCTAAGTATCTGTATGAGTTTGATGCCAATTTTCGAGTTTTCGCAAATCGTTGGAGTTCTACATCGTTCACGGATACTATCAGGAACCTAATTTACGTTCGTTTCTTCCAAGGCACCGTGAACAATAGGTAAAGATAAGCGATGATTGATTGTCTTCATCCTTTCGTTTTCAAATGACTCATCAGAGCGTCTGTTTCCGAACTTTGTATGCATTCACGAAGTCGCTGGCATATTTACTCGTGCATCACAATGCGAACGTTAAGTTGGAAAAGAACGAAAAGAGTGCTCCAGCCGCGCCAATATACGAGAAGACACACGGTGGACGTCTACGATCCGAGTTCAAACATTTTTCTTTCTTTCTGCGATACGAATTGGACGTGTTTTGCATATCTATTAGACCTGGATCTCGGCCTGAACTTTGCTCCGACAAAAAATATATCGGCTGCGGACGGCGAAAAATTAATTAGAAGCGCGATCTTTCATCAACGGCAGAGGGCAAGCCGGACTCGTTCCCAGCGACGAGTGACGACCGACCCTAAGAATTCCTAGGGCGCACGTATCTCGCCTACGTGAACCGTGGCGGAATCCCCGTCCGCATTAAGGATACGGTGGTTAAAGCGGCGAAAATTGGCCGGGCCTCGTCGCGATCATTATGCTCTGTCTTACAACATTCATAATTCGTAAATAACAGCGTTGGGGAGAGAGAGGCTCTGTGGGGGCGCCGCGGCTCCGCGGGCGTTTAGCATATTTTATATAGGCGAGGAGGCGAAGCCCGCCTAAAAAGAAACCTAAATAGACCAGCGAGCCTGGAAGACAGCTGTAAGCGTTCGAGTTTCGATCGGGACCGTCTCGGACCTCCGCCTTTTTTCCCTTCTGCCCCGTCTCACCTCCCTTAATAGTTTCACCCCTCGCGCCAAATGATAGATAATGAAACTTGCCGGGCGATGTCCCTAAATAAAAACGAAGCGAGCCGCATATCCCTCGCACGCAAATTGCGCGCGGATCAGCTTCGATAAATTATCATTCAGAATATACTGCGGTTTAATCGATCGTTTAACTTTCATATTATACAAGGTTTAATAACGACTTTACCGTGGTGGTTATTTTAATGACGACGTGGTTATTAACGGAGCACGCAACAATGTTTCATGCCGGGCTGACTTCGAGCGTGAGGGGTTAATTCGCGGACGGCGGTGATTGGCAGGACGCGAGCATTGCATTGGAAATTCAAATTAAAATCGTGATACCGTTCGAGGAGAAAACGGGAAGAACCAGGGGAGCTGTAGCCAATTTTTTGGGCAATTTCGTGGCGGCCCGACTGCCCCTGCCGCCCTGCCCCGCCGCCGTCCACCATTTTTCTGCTCCGGATCCTGTAGAAAATAATGGGCCGCGCCGTCGGCGACCATATGGTCGCGTGGTGGAACGGACCGGCCTTTGGGCCAGAACGGGGGGCCGAATAGCGAAAATTCACGGCTACTTTGACCTACACCGACGCTTCTGCTTTCTTCCGGATGATGGATCGCCGCGCGATCTGGTCCTTTCAACCTCGCCACTTCTGGAAAAACGGGGAAAGCCCGCTGGATATCTGGCAGCCCGCTCTGAGCTTCTTAGCCGGCTCGTTCCTCGGGCGGACGTCGAAATTTGAGACGCGGAGACAAACGCTCTGGTCAATTAGTCTTCGATTTGTCGGTTCATTAGCTTGTATCGCCCGTCGAAACGTTTCGGATAAGGGAACCGAACGGATTAATTAGAAAGATCAAGGTTTCTCGTTTTGCGCCTCGCGAATCGAGCGAACAGCCGAATCGCGGCCCGTAATTAATAGCGGACACGGTTTCGATACGACTATCTCGTATATCACGACACTCGGCGGGAGCCTAGCAAACCGGTCGAATAACGCGTTCGCATTTTATCTTGCCGGGAATACGCTAACAATCGTGGAATTTTAGCTGCAGCCGCCCCTCGAACCTCGAGCATGATCGATTAGGTTGGGGGGAGGGGATCGATGCTCCGAAACTATTATAGCGAATGATGGATAGATTCTTGCCGGGGTACCCTAACGAAACGTTTCTTGCGCGGGGGAAGAAGAGCCTGAGAATGTTGACCGACTCAAATTCATGAAGAGCAAAATAACCGTTGCCTGATAGTTGGTATCTTTGCACATCCGTTCAAGTTTCGCCCAAAAATGGACCGCTCGTATCGAAGACAATAATATGTTGCAAGATATTGGAAGAAAGTATGAACTCGAAGCCACGTGGCGCTAGCTCGAAACGAATCGAGCCACGATTCTGCCACCCATCTGCCACGATTTTCCGACAATTTCCATCCGCATCGAACACGCGGTCCAAGGTGCTCCAAAGCCAAGAGGAACCTCAATTTCCGCTTGAAAGCCGGTCGAATCCATCGCTGGATCGGTACCAGGATACACCCGTCTCGGCTCGTCTCCACCTCCGCAACATTTTCGGCAGACGCGGCCGCGCCTACGAGGCGTATTTTCTCCTCGAGATAAGTCTGGCCCGCGTGCCATATGTCGGCGATCTCGAAGACCATTTTCCGATTTCTTGGGCGCGCGCCACAGATGGCCACGCGTCCTCCCGGAGGAACCTGGAAATCCTCCGCAGCTGAACCGCCCTCGACGGGGCCGATAATGGAATTTATCGCGACTCGACGGTACAGCTCGTCCAGGAAGAGGGTTGAACACTTCGTCGAAGTGGCGGCGCGCGACAATTTTTTGGTACCCGGAGAGCAGCGATTATGGGCCATTAAAAGCGGCCGCAAACGGAGAGAGACGTGAAATTTTCGACGGTCCCCGACGATAGACGCCCTTAGCTCTCGGTTTCTCGGTGGAATCCTTTTTTTTATTGCAAGTGTTTACGAGGGGGGAGGGAAGTTTAGGGCCCCGGCAGGCGCTAAGTCGGCGAGATACAGAAAAGAAAACAAGCGGCTCCTCTGCCCGCGATGATTTTCGGGTTCCTTTCGAACGGCATTTACACCGTCGGCAAACAATGCCGCGTTGTTACACTGCTCTCTGTGTTTCGTGAAATTAGACCTGTCGGACTCGACGGAGCTTTCCATCGAGAGTCGACGGAGCCCAACGTGTGCCCAACAAATTAGACTCGCGGGCGAACAATAGACTTTTGGATCGCCGCTGCGGTTCGTTTCAAGTTCCTACAATTTCGCGCTGTGAAAACTGTTTTACCTGCGAAGATTCGATAATTAATTTGCTTTGTTAACGGCGAAACTTGCGAGTTTTTGTCCTTCGACGCGGCCCTAGAACCGTACGGCAGAAACTTTTTACGAATCCGTAAATTGCACGGTGTGGAAACAAGTTCGAGCAGCCAGGCGAACGTTTATTATAAATCATAAAGATAATTACGTTAAGAGTCGCCCTGCCAGCTCATTAGGTCGCAAAGTATCTTGTCGCGTCGTTCCTTTTATCACCCATCCCTCTGTTGAAAAAGAACCTCAAGGCTATCTAGTCGAGACAGAGGGGGAGGCCCGGATAGAAAACAATTTGGACGGTGGATCCGAGTCGGTTGCCTTAATTAGTTCCACCGAAGATTACCAATCAGCAATTTCGGAATCACTGCGCTGCGCTTCTCGGATTGCCCCTTGAACCCCTATTCAGGGGTTATTTCGTCGTCTGTTCGTCTTACGATGCTCCTCAAAGACGGTACGAATTTTCCGTTCGTACAATATTCAATTAAAGTCTTCAACTTCATTTTCCAACGCGCCGCAAATTGTCGCGATCGTTCTAATGGCATAATAAAATAATGAACGCTCCATCGGGTGTAAAATGCGTTCGAAAAGAAAGTTCCACGAGGCACGTCGGAGGAAAACCGACGTAACAAGCGTGAAGGGCGGCCTCCACCCCAGACACGAGGTTGACGGTTCACACAATCGAGGATGCATGCGAGTCGAAAAGATTTTTTTTCACCCCTTAAACCGATCCGGCAGCCACGAGGCTCGAAAGAAACTGTTAAATCTATTACACGTTCGAAGCTCGATCGTGATCACGGTCCCGGGGAAAAAGGTCTGCGATGAAAAGGAAGAAAGGAGAGTCCGGGCAGATAAAAGTGGCGGAGGGATAGAGCGGAGGCTGAGGGCCGAGAATGGGATAGAGAAGGTTTTGTAGGCTCGGTGGGCCAGGTTGCAGGTAGGCAGTAGACCCTCAAATCGGTCAAAAAATGAGGGGGCACGCAATATACTTTGGGAGCGGCGCGTAACGTCCCCTTGCGCTCACGAACCCGTTTACGGTGTCCTCCCTGTTCTACGGTCCAGTCGGCCGACCGACAAGAAAAGGATCCGTGGATGGAAATCGCGATTGCGTCTACTCTCTGGCCGATTCTAACGATTTCGTACCGTGATTACCGCTGGTCCCGTTTTTGCCCGCGATTCGGTGGACGAACCTGAAGCGCGTCCCAAGCGATCGGAAGAGAATCGATAGAACGACCGGTCCAAGAGGAGGCATTTTAGATAACGCTAATCCTGACTGAACCTGAAAAGCTTCGGAACACATTTTAACGAGAGGTCTTCGTCTACGATCTTAATTAAATCAGGCGGACAGCGTTCGAGGCCTCGTGAAAAATGTGTAAAACGACTTGCCGCTTTATCTGTACGGTTTTCCAGGGTTTTTCACGCTTTTATCGGTGAACCTGGGCTCTCCCGAAGCCACGAATGGCAAGTGGATCGCAGTTCGTTACGATTCACCGAGTGAAACGCCGGCTCGTTTCACTTTGTACACGGTGCATCGTGAAACTCGCCACGTCCCGTAATAATAGATACAGGGTCAAGCAAAAGCGGCCGCGGCAGAAACTATGAACGCGAGGAGGAATAATAAAGTGGAATGGAAGACTTCGTGGAAGCTCTTATCTCGAGGACGTTCATCTTCCCTTGGGAGAAGCGGTGGAGTAGCGAAACAAAGACGCTTAATACCGTCTGGGCACGTTATCGGAATATTAATATCCGTCCTCTCCGCGGTTCTGCTCGTTCCCCCAAAAAGCTGTCCAACCGCGCCGGGTGACGATCGATCGTGGAACGAGAAAAATCGGCGCGCAGCTTCGAATGTAAGGGGACACTTCCTGATGAGCGCCGGTGATAATTCTTCCCGACATCGTCGCTTCGAGGAGGCGTCTTCCCGGCCCTCGAGGACGTCTTCGAATTTCAAACTTCGCCTCACCACTTCTATCCAGCCTGTCTCCCCTTGTTCTCTACCTAATTGTAAGCGTCGAATAGATCCAGGCCTCTCCTGGATTTTTGGGGCGCCAGGCCGTTTCGATAATTTGGAAGAAATTGTCTGCAGCGTGGCGCAAGTTTGCTCTTCATTCTTCAGATTCTGAGAACCCTCGAGACGCCTCGTACACGTCCGTGATACCTTGTTTCAATATTTAAATTTACGATGTCTTCTTGATTGACGCAAGCCTGCGAGATGGGTCTGCTCCCTATTCGCGAGGGGCGGGCGATGTTCGACAACGAAGAACTTAAGCCCATCTTTCTTGGTCGCCTCGAGCGATCGTGTCGAAATTCACGGATCCGTGGCACGATTTGTTGCCGGCAATGAAAAGGTGAATTCGTGCACCTTGTGCGGCTGCTCGAAACTGGATCCATTGAATTTCTCTGATATTGCAGAAGGCTGTCGTATGTGTAGCCTGCATTTTTAACAAATTTCATCATTCTAAAGTACGCGTACGAAGGAAAAAAATGATAAAGAAACGGTATAAGCAAGGAAATTTAGTAGGGGGATATGAGCAAACGAATGGAGAAGAACGATACATTTTTCAAGTGTAAAAATATTGTAAATATACTTTCCTAGGTCGACAGTATGCGGGTCTTGAAAGAGAAGTTCCGCCTTGCGCGACCTTACGTTTCTAATGTTGATTTTTTTACTTAACACGCGGCTGCTTACCCGGCTACCGTGGACCTCTGCTTCCTCGCCAGGAATTTTATCCAGCTGCACGTGTGTCAACACTCCGTGTGTATCCCATTCTACGAACAATAAATTATTTATAAATAGGAGCAGGAGAAACGTATTAACCGAAAAGGTGAAATTTTCGAAGGCATACACGCTCTATGTCTATTTGCGCTAGTACCTTTGTCACGCTACAGCAGGACGCATCTTCTTACCCTCCGAAATGGTTCTCCGACGCGAAGCTTAGATCTCGAACGAGCGCACTTTGTTTCCCACAGGCTGAACGTTTGTCAGTAGGAGAGCAACGGTTGTTTGTCTCTCGTCAGGCTACTAAGAAACCCGTATCCCATTTTCTCTCTACGCGGGCGACTAAAACGCAAACTGAAAAAAAGACCCGGCTCCAACCCGTTATTTTAAGACGATTACGCACAGCGACGATAATTACGCGTCACAAGAAAGTGTTCCTCGGTGTTTCGTTACGGTGGAGGCGACACACTTTTTCCTGAACCATCGTCTTCTTCGAGACCGTCGCGTTGGAGCATCCTCTTCGCGTCGTGAGCACTCGAGCGCCCTTCAGCCTCGTCTGTTAAGAGTGTGCAGGCTGCAAGTCATTTAGCTGAGCATCCACTGTGATCTGTCAGCCGACCGTGCGACGCGATAATGCGCAGTGACGTCTGCTGAATTCATTGTGCACGGCGACGTATGGTTAGTCTCATAGTCGGACCGTCAGCTCCTGTTTCTTCCGCGCTGGAGACTTCGATGCGCGCATAGACACTGCGGTAGGCCTCGTTCGAGAAGTCGCGCGGCGACTTCGGACGGTGCTTTAGTTTCGGAGGAGACTAGAGTCTCTTCTGGTAATTCGATCGCAAGTTCCGCTCGTTCTTTCGCAACACGCATCGTGTTCTCCATCCATCGACCGACCATGAACTTTCATTCGAGATTCTGAGCATTGAATGGCGCTTTCATTGGAGCAACAATGAGCTAAGCGACGAAAAAGTCGTTTCTTGAAGTTCCTGCGTGTTTCTGTCACTCGCTTCGCCACGGCGGAACCTCGATTATGAACTGAACGTCACGCATACTGTTCGAATAAGTGGATAATTCGGTTCTTTCGTGAAATTTTTCGTGTGTTTACGGTAAAACTCGAGGCATCGTTGCTTGAGACAGATTACTGGTTCGGATATGCTCCCGCAACTTTCTCTGAAAACACAAGGTTCCTCCGCGGCGAACCTGTTTCGGGAACGTGGTTATTAAGTATGCATATAATACGTATTACACGGTTTGCGTAACCGATTTTAAGTGCGATGTACCCCGAGCAGCTTGAAATTTTCATGTGCTCCTTACTTTTATTAATCAACAACAATTCCCTATAAAAGGAGTGCACATCGTCAACAAACTTGCTACGACAATTAACATTTGATTCACAATCAACCTTCTACTATCTCCTGATCCGTGCAAACCTCGCGCGAATCACAATGCTCCATACAAACTCTATCGTACACGTAGAAACTACGAACGCATTCACCGCAGTCTTAAACATACTTGAATTATACACATTGAAAGTCAACAAACGGATAGTCCGCGATGGCTGAGCAAATACAAGCGACAAAGTGAGCACTCGTTGAGGTGAAATTCGGCTAGTGGCCGAAAACGGGTAGGAAATCTCACGCGGTCAACGGTTGATGGCTGCTCGTTGGCCTCGTTGTTATTCGTCGTGTTTCGCCTGCTCCACGGGCTTGTCTTTGGGCCGATCTGTCGCCTCGACAGCCGCCGTCTCCTCCTTCCTTTCCGGGTCGACGTAATAAACGTACCTCGCCGCGTAGCAGAGCAACAGCATCTCGATTAGCATCAGGGCATTGTAGGTAACTGAAATCGGGCCGAAGAAAGTAACAGTGCCTGTCCCTTTATCTGGTCGCGCGCGTATGGAAATGTTATGGGAGCCCCGTGTTCCCTCGTCGTGCTCCACACGCGCGTTCACGGCCGCGCTGCGACGTTCCACGTCGCCGTGGACATTTGAATTCATATTCGAAAGTTCGGGTTCTCGGAAGCCGAGCGTCGAGAAGAAAAAGGAAAAGGGGACACCGCTTCCCGAGGCGCGGATCACGCGAAATCTCGCCGCGCTATTTCTCGATTGTTCCGTCGAAAAGGTCTCGCAGACAGAATTCAAAGGACCACGTTCGCGTGCTCGCCGGGAACTGTGAACGGTGATTACCATTGGCATAGATTTGCGGTGTAATTGGCGGATTGCATGGAAACAGGCCCGTTTGCGGCAGACTCTTCACAATGAACCCCTGCAGCTTCGAAAACAGCAGCACCATTTGGGATACCGTGGTTTTGCGGTGGAGCTTCGCCTCTGTGGAGTGAACGTCAGGTCAGAGGCGCGTATATCCATTAACGCTATGGGGGCTGGGCACAATGGGTCTTTCCGGGACCTTGGAAATTGCTTCCTGTCGCGCGTTACTTGTGTGGTCCTTCGCGGGACAATTGTTAACTCCGTAAGGAGGGTACGGTTTTGTTCCTCCTCTCTCGCTCTTCGCTCGGGCTAATGTCTTTCTTACGGCGAACGAAAAATTTGACGGGCAGAATAAAAACTTTCGCAAAACTTCGCAGACGCTCCGCGCGCGGTGGAAACGCGATATTAAGGGCCGGATTCTGTGAAATCGCAGAAAATTGTTTTATAATGCCCAACGAAGAGCAGATAGCAGGAACAGATTATGCCTCGGGACCCTTCCTCTCAATTAAGCATCCGCGATTTTTACCTGGAACGACTTCCTGCAAACTCTTCATGGTAACGGTTAACCCGTATATTCCTAGAAGTATGCTAATCACCGAGAACGGTTGAAAACAAATCCCGTATCGCGTCATCAGATTCGACTCCTCGGTCGATATGAAGAGGAAGATGCAATAAGTCAGCCCCTGGAACCACCAGACGTAATCTTGTTAATATTCGCGCACTAAGCTTTTCTGAATGGTTACCTAACTGTTGCTGCGAAAAAAGAAAGGTGCAAATCTTTGCGAATACTCGGGGACCAATAATTATCGAGCGCAGAAAAACCTTTTCACGCGAAAAGGCCGGCTGAAACGGATGACGCAAAAAGTGATGGTAAAAAAGAGGAAACCTGAACGATAGGAAGCTGCAGAACTATCAGTCGTAGCCAGAACAAATTGGCGTTGGTCATTTGAAGGCTTGGGAAGGGCAGACAGGGCCAGCAGCAACAGGGGCCGACTCTCAGCATTAATGGCGCCGTAACCGTGACCTTTTGCCCAATGTAGACCAACAGAAGGTACAACCGGTACAGGGATATCGTCAGGAAGATTTGAGTCACAGCCTCCGACAGTAACTGGGTCCTAGAAGTAATCGAAAGATCGTTGACATTACCTAGAATATAAAACAGCCTAGATACAGCATTTCTAATGTATCGTTCTGTATGCACAAGTGTGTACAGCGTCGCGTCGTTTACCCCGCAACGGGATAACGTTCGAATTGTTAAAATTCAGATCCTCGCCAGCGAAATGAAAAATTCGTCCGAGACGCGTTCGAAATATCAATGGACGTGGTCAGCGATGGAATTTTCGTGTCGCTGTCGTAGCCTCGTTTGGTTTATCGAGAGGACCGATCGAATTTTCAACATCGACTGCGCAGGTGTGACACGGTCAGAGGACCCAAGGATTATCTCGGAAAATCAAGATCATTAGCCGCGGAGACCTCGTCTCCTCTGTTTCGTCGTCGTTAGAAACTCTCTCAGGGCGTACTTTTGTTTTGCCCAAACCGCTGCGTTCGATCGTGTTTTCGGCTTTTTTCTTGGGACTTCTAAGTGGATTTTCTGGTTTATTTCACCGGATGGTCGTTCGAAGCATGTCAAAAATTGGCAGCATTCGTTCTTTATTGTAGCATTGTGAACGCGAAACGAATGAAAGAAGCGATCCACGCGTGATTCAGATCGTAAATGCATTTCTTGTCTGAATGATTCGGTTTCTTATATTTGGACGAGAGGCCAACCTTTTTACCTTGGCATTCCAATTGCAATTAAACTGCAGACACTCGCTACAGGATACACCAAAAGGACCATGATACTGTTAGTCTTGTATGACCTGGCTTCTTTTTGATAAAACATATTGTGGCAAGCATCTACGGCGAAATAAAGTGTCACGGTGGAGATTAAGGCACCAGTGCTCAGCAAGCCTATCCCAAACGAGCCCATACCTGTAAAATATACGAGATAAATACGGCATAAATATTAACGCCACGTATACATAATTATTCGTTGGATTAAAAACATTGTACAGGAAAATAAGGAATTGCAAATATGCATATGCGCAAGTTCATTTACTATCTCTCGATTTACATGAACTTTTTACACGCGATACTAATTTATGCCATCTCATATGTATTTTCCTATACTCTTTATTGAATTTACTACCGCAGCGCGATCATAATTAATCCGACACTTTTTTATTTGTACCAGTTTTCAGTGAAAGTGTGATCGTGCCATGTACCTGGAAATTGGGTCAAAAAGTCGTCATTTACGTCTACAAATCCTCTTTTTTTAATATGAATCAACAGTATGTGCCACGTATGACCCAATCAACTTGATAGAAACCCGCTTAACATATTTTTTCGGTGGTGTGTCAGAGGTAAAGTGTACTTGAGGGCCTCGAAGTTGATTCTGGGTCTCAAAGTCGCGATAGGAGCAATCCTTAAAGCAACCGTGATTGGACAATGTCACCACTTAGAGACAATCATTCCAAAAATATGATAATTAAGTACCATTTTTATCCTCTTAATGTCTGCCAATCTTGATTTTATCAAACCTATGGTTTCAAAAGTTATGAGTTTTAAACTTAAAAAGATGTGCAGAAAGATATACTGTATCGTTGATGACTATTCTCGTTGAAATAATAATAATAATACATATAATATATTATAATAATAAATTAGATATTTTCTAAATTATTGTCGATTTGTACACTAAACGTATTACGACATGTATGTTTGCGAGAGCGAAGATAGCTGTTGTTAAGCTTATAGAGGAATACAGGTGAGTGACCTGATAGTTAAATAAAGATTACAGCGTTAAGTAAGATTGCGAGTTTGTTGAATCTGATATTACAATTATATCACATACTCCACATATAAAGGCACATGACGTTAAAAAACAAAGTAAAATTGACATTGTAACGAAGGTCGGCATTAATTGATATCTCACGCTCTTGTTGGAATACTACATATATAGGCCATTCTTATCTGCATATATGCTTTTTGTTCTAAAAGACTTCTTGCACCACAGAGATTGAGAAACGGACAACTAGAGGAACGCCGCGTAATAAACTGCAAAATATGCGGTTTTTCTGCGACTTCTTTTTGCATCGTAGAATGTAAATTCCAAGTCACAAATTTTTTGTATCAACGTTAAAAATAATTGCATTATATGAATGGAATCTAAGAAGTCTGAAAACATTCGAAACGCGACGTCGATGTTAATTTATGATTATACGGTGATTGTTTAATTTTTATCAGCGATTTGCAATTGCATTGATGCAACATTATGATGCGTTACCGTGTCGCTGCGAAAGAGGATTGCCTTGTCCAACTTTATTCGAGATAAAAATCTAATCAGACAGAATTTCACGTCCACAAATGACGTATTTTGCCCTCTTACAATTATAATATGCGCGAATAAAAATGTAGAAACAGGATTTTAACGCAACGATACAAATCGGTGAACGATTTAATTATATCAATTATCCTTTTTTGCATTTCATTACGTTGTACCTACTAACGATACGTTTTTAGGCCGGGTGAAAGCCTTTGCAACCGCGTTCAAACGGATCCTTAATATAAATACAGAACACGGTCTCGATTGGCTGTTCGTATAAAACTTCCAGAAATCTCTGCTTAACGTCAAACTTTTAATCCGATCTTTAAACAAATTCCAACAAATTTCAACGGATATACTTGTTATTTAAGTCCCGTTACGCAATCTGCAATTGCCTCTGGTGGAGAACTTCGTATAATCTTTTTTCCTCGATTTCCGTAAAAATATTTGGACGTGTGTGATTGTTAGTCTTAGGCTAACCTGGAATATTCATTTTCGAGGAAGTCCGACGCGTTTCGTGTACACGCACTGAATGGAACACATGTTACGATCCACGATCGAGACTTTCACCAACGTATTCGTTCCTTCCTATGCTTAAAACATTTCAATTTAATTGTCAAAGATATTATTTAACAAAATGTTGCATATCAGCCGATACTAAAGTGAATTACGCAATAAATACGCTATAAACTTTTCATTAACATAATCTGATTGTGACAAATGTTACAATCTCGATCATCATGGATGGCATATTATAAATCTTAAGATTCTAAAGGGGTAATTCTATATTAACGAATATTGTATTAGAATGGAATAAAGAATAAGTATGGCTATTGATCATGAAACACGCGCATATTGCATCAAAATATTTCGTAGTTCACTTTCTAATGCTGGTGACAGTAATAGGTATTCGTACGTAACAACAATTGCGAAACGTTCCTCTTTAGAAACCTGTTCGCTATTCCTTTTTTATTAATAAAACCACATGAAAACCACGTACAGATATGTGCAGAGAACGACCTGGCTGGCACGAATTTAATTTCTAAATTAAACTTCCGTATTATGCGCCAAGAAAATTGTTATCGTCGATGTTAACAGTGTGAACGCAATATCGAAAGCAATAGCAGCCACTCGGATTATTAATCAATAGGTGTTTTCGATCGAGGTGTAAACAAACTCAATCGAAGTGTAACGAAGAGACGCGCGTGTAATTAAGCGAGAAGAAGCATTGCACGAAGGGAAAACTTACTTTCTATGTTTTCTATAGCGGAGGGTACGTAGTTGTCGTTGCAGCTCAGGTTCCTGATGGAATTTTCAAAATTCTCCAGTTCGATCTCCATCCTGCGAACGATGAGGAGCCCGTCTGCACCGCGATTTCGAAACACTTGATTTCCTTTTTTCGTCCGGTCGAATTCTGTCCGCAAGGTCCACCAGCAGGAGAAACGAACTCGCGGTCTTGGACGTTTTAAAAACGACAAGCCAGGCGAAGCCACTTTAGCCGGCGAACAGTGAGAGTGAGTACCCCACTTTTACCGCCGTTGAATCGCGTTTATTGCAACGAACCGTTTATAAGGTCAATATTGCCACGATTACGTTCGATTCATACCTGTGTCTCTTTTTTTCTAACAATAATAAGATAACCGCCTTGACAAAGTAGTTATTTTTCTTATCTTTTTTGTTTTATTATGGACAAAAATACCAGGCGATTAGAAGGGTAGGCTAAACAACTCGCGAAACATTTATGTTGCGATCGTATCAGTGTATTTTGATGAAAGTGAAAGGATAAAAATAAAGTCTCTTGTAAAAAGAAGAGATGCGAACAGATCTTCTCATTCTTTTAGTTCTATTATTTAACGCAACATAAGAGGCAAGACTCGCAATTTCTCCTGTGGTTTTTTATCCATAATTTGTGTTAAGTAAATTTTACAGAGTATCTTTACAAACATCGCCCCTTATCTACTATTTCCTCGATAGTTGTCGGTGACTTTATTCGCTTTGATCGAATTTTAAACTTGAAAAATTACCGACAGTATAGTGGCACCATCTCTGTGGAAAATGCTCAAACTGGTTGGCAAAAAATGCTCACTGTGCGTCACTTGAATGTATGGTAATTATATAATTTTATTATTGATGGTTTATAAAAGTTACAGATTTCAGCAATTTTTAATTCAATGTTGGAGAATAATAGAGTTAGAGGATGTAAACTAATTTTTTCTCTCTTTTATTTCTATTATTTAATATTGCACCTCAATCGTTTGTATAAAAGATCTCAGTGTTTTTGACCAATCACGTTCGAGCATTCAGTTGTGAAATTCAAATTTCGCGCAAAATGCGTAGTGCGTACTGCTATGGCGACAGCTTTAGAGACTCCTTGGATTTCTTGCTTTAAATTTTCATTTTTAAGTGAATAAAAAGTGTTTATATAGTTAAAGTGTTAGAGAAGTGTGAAGATACAATCTGGATGAACATGTTTTGCGAGTTTGTGATACAAATCTGGCACAGCTTTCGGAGAAATGTAAGTTGAAGTATTTCTTGTTTCTGATCCATGAATTTTACTTTGAGAAAGAGAGGAACAAAGAGATTTGTTACATTAAATTAAATTAAATTATAATATTCGCAATAACAATAATTTTCGAACAATATTGCTTACAATGATGATGCAAAAGTACTTTCAAACTTACCAATAACTCTTTTATTATTTCATAAATGACCTTGGATAAGAATATGTTGTAAAAATAAATTTAAAAGACAAATGAATTCTAGTAATTCAATCGACTATAATTATAATAATATTAATTTAACCATAATTCCTAGGAAGGATTTAAGATAAATCTGGGTGAAAGAATTAAATGTATTTTATAAAAATTATTGTTAAAAAATACATTTGTAGTTTATTTGCAAAATGAGGTATCGTACATTAGTTAAAGATCTTAAATATGTAGCACAGTAGAACTTAGTAGCTGTTAGAGAAGTGTTTTATGACTCTTTAGTCAATAAATGCAAAAATGAACCTTCTAATAAAACCAACGTCTTGCCATTTAATTAATTATTATGATTGATCGTTACATTCTGCTGCAAATTACAAATTTAAAAGAAACCATTTTACTTAGTCATTAAAATACCCTGTAATTAAGTCTCAAGAAGTCCATATTTTATTTACAAATTACAAAGCAAGTCAGATATCACATACGCGTATTTATATTGAGTATTAACAAATCATTCATATAGAAATCTTTC
This sequence comes from Xylocopa violacea, assembly GCA_963969225.1. Taxonomy (NCBI): domain Eukaryota; kingdom Metazoa; phylum Arthropoda; class Insecta; order Hymenoptera; family Apidae; genus Xylocopa; species Xylocopa violacea. The sequence goes on along the minus strand of CAXAJV010000002.1, from coordinate 31,446,420 downwards.
GCTTTGAAAACCATGTTAACATTGTCTTAACTGTCGTCAATAATTTTCTTCCACCACATCTTATTACCATCTTTTATCATTCATTTCGACTTATAAAATCTGAGAAATTTATTTTAACAAATTGGTCATTTCCTAAGGGCATATATCATGCTCATCAATTTGATACACTCAATACACTCCTCCCTAATTTTTTATAGGGGAAAAGACGTATGTTCAAAAAAGAAATATCGAATGTGATACAAAAGGATAAATTTCTGTACAAAAATCTCAAAGTCAGAAAGTATCATCTTCAACCACTTGAGTTTTTTACATATTACTCTATTATACTGTCTATGAATTTACTGCATTAAGGAGATATTCATTTGATTATCAGTGCTCCAAATGAATGCTTCCTTAATTTACATAAATATGTAACTTTCTGCTTGAATGTTACATTATCACAGAAAATGTACTGTACAATATTGTATAATACACGTTTTATAATCGTTACAATTGGTCGCTGTTATTTCTTTTACACTACAGTTGTCTGTTTAAATTACAGAGAACGTAATTTTATTGTCATTGACTAGGCATTAATTGTTAGTAATCCACGTCTTGTGTTAATGCTAAAATTTTTATACTTGTGTAATACATTTAGATTAGATCAGGAGACTTGGTTTATTCTGTAATATTAGAAACATATATCTAACAACCAAGTTCCATTACTCTTAAAATGAATTTCTTGTAATTAAAATGTTATAAGTAACGATAAATTTTGTTATAAAAAAAATTTAAGTATAGTACCTTAAATATTATGTTTCCATACGAAATTGCAAAATATACTAAAATTTCCACTTCTTTTATGTACACATCTAAATATAAACAAACGAATACTTTAATATATCATTTTTCAGTTCCTAAAAATAAGAAAGCGAATATTTAATGCATAATATTTAAATATTAATGATTCAATATACAAATACTTACGTTTCCATTATTCGTTTGTATCACACGTACAAACGTCTGCTGTGTTCTCTACACATTCTGGTGGACATTCAATTTTGGTTTTTATTTCTATATCACAAATTTTCGTTTTCGGTGGTGCTCGTTCGTATTTACATATCACTGAATACATATCACCACCCAATCGGAGCGCCAACCATCGATTTTTAATAACCGCTAATTTTAAACATTCGCAAGTCATTTTAGCATAAAGATTCGTATGAAGCGTCCTGCCCATTCCTTCAAGTACAATAAGATCGACATTATGTTTCACCATTGCGAGACATAAATCTATACTCAATCGGCTGTTAAATGTGTAACAAGTCCGTTAAAATATGTTAAGACTCAAAATGATTATTTTATTGTGTGTTGATTTAATTACCTTAAATCAAGGCAAGGACCAGCTTGAGCTGTTTCCATAGCAATTAAACGATTTTCTTTTAACGCCTGCCTGATAACTTTGCATATTTTTGCCGCATCTCGTAATGTTACAACCAATTCCGGATATGTAACATCATTTAACGCTGGCATGGAATTAGCGCACAGTATAACCTAAAGCAATTATAGTTACAATTTAATGTACTTAATTATCACACACACTTATAGTTCAAAAGCATATATACATGTACGATAACAAACTTTTGTTCCTCGCTGCAATAAATCACGCGCAAACGGTAAAATTCCCAATACTATATCTACTCCGCTATTGTCAACAAAGATAGCGGCACATTTATGTGGTGGTCCAGTTTCCAATCTCTCTATCCAATCATCCAAGTTATCTTGTAACCAAGGTCTACCTAAGTATGAGAAAAAATATCGCATGAGATTTTGCGGTACTATTTGTTTTGACGTATCAGTTACGATAAAGAACATTGATAGTACGCAAATTTACCTGGGATTTTATCTTGTGCTTCAGCAAAACCAAAATCTGTCGTTTCCATCAAAGTTGCAACAGCTTGCGCACCCCAATCGAACATATTACCACTTAGAACTCCTAGCACCAGAGCTTTTATCTTTTCCGCTCCTTCTAATTTATCGATATGCGTTATACGATTCTTCAAATGTTTCAAAGCTTCTTCATTCTCTTTTTTCTTTTGCTATATATAATAAGGAAATTAATTGTAATTTTTCACAATTATTGCGAATATAAATTCTCTCTCTCTCTCTCTCTCTCTCTGTCCTCTAATTTCATAAAGAACTTACATGTAAATAGGGATCAGGAAAATCGAATTCCTTCATACAATGCTCAATAGTATCCAACAATATTCTCACTGTGAGTGTACCATAAGCACTACAACATAATATGACTTAACATATACATATCATAACATACAAAACATAAGATTATAACGTAATGTTATAAAATATTCCAGTTTTGTTCATAATAATCAAAGCTTACAATGGTTGGAGATGTAGATAGTGCAATCGATTAACATATTTCTCCTTCAATTTTGTCGCTCTATCCTTTGCAGTTGGACTATGTGGCTGGCTGTGAATAGCTCTAGCTACAAATTTATCTACTGATTCTTCAAAACATTGTAACCAGTAATCTCTAAAAGTATCAAAATTAATTGCATATCCTAAAGGCAAAATATTTCTATTCCAAGTTCACAATATACCTAGCTTCTTTATCCTCGGCTAGGTCTGTTGTATCAGGATTGTAAGATGCAGGATCTTTCAAAAGGGGACAGAATGTAACAGCATTTTCTGCCTGATCAATTTCCAATTGATCCACTTTAATTCCAAGATCTGTAGATATCGAATCTTTAAATCCTGAAGATCCTGCATAATTTTCCAACCAGCTATGTTCTTCAGATTTCTCAGTACTGTACAAAAACGCTCCAATTGCACCAAGATAACCTTCATGGCGAAGAAACAAAGGCTTTACTTTACCCTAAAGTGCAGAAAACGTATATTAAAGATGAAAACATTTTTTTTATCATAATCATAATAATATGATTGAGAGCTCTTTAAATTTTTAACAGCTAAAACTAACATCAGACCAATATTTGATGGAATATGAAATAGTATGCATTGACAGAGGATGATTACGTAGAAAATAACCACCAAAATAAACTTTATTCATTTTATGCACTTCAGCATATAAACTTGCAATTTGTCCAATATCATTACTTATAGTAAGCAAAAGGCTTCTTGCAAGATCTGCCTCAGAAAATGTTGGTTGTCCTAAAATATGAAAAAAACAATTTATTTTTACAGATCTTACAATCTATGCGGTGTCCACCCATATCTATCAGTCTGCTTTCTCACCTTGATTAATGTTATAAGTGGCCTTACCGAAGGAAGATGCAATAAGATCTCCAGGTAAGCCCTGAGAGGAATAATCACCTCCATAAATATCTTTTACCAACATATCAACATTACGATGATCTCCTCTTTCTGCAAGTTGGAGCAATTCATCAAAGCCCTAGAAGGGTATTTTTAAAAGTTTTTTTTAATTATGTTCATTTGGGGAGTCATTGAGAATATATCAATATATACATTGAGAATAACAAAATTATATTTAAGGTTTGGTTTCCATGGAAAATGATATTAAAAATTAGTCAAGTATATGTACACTATAGAATCCACTACAAACACGATACAGGCACTTATGAGTAGCTACGTAAGGTATAAATATACTTGCTAAATTTAAAAAATCATTTTCCTGGAACACAAGACCTTAGATATAACTTTCTTATTCTTGATTTTTGTATGTTACACTGCAGTTAAACACCCCATAGAAATTAATAACATTGATACCTTTCTTTTTGTGAGCAATGAGCCCAATCCCCAAAATGTCCCCCCTCCTGTAGCTGTACCACCAACCCTTTCAAATACTTCATCAGACTCAACCTAAAAAGATAATAAGTAGAATTATATTAAAGATGAAATTAACTATTTTACAAAAATACTTGATGACTAGAAAATTCTTGTGACTTACTTTAAGAATACTAACACCACTACCAATGTTTACTAACATATATGGAAAGATATTAGGACCAGCTTTTTGAAATTTATATTCAGGCTTTCCATGTCTTTCGTACTCGAATGCCTCATATGATATATTTTTTAATAGAAAATTACAACCTTTTATCAGACATGCAAATTCATCCTCCTTATCAACTCTAAAATGGTTTTAATTACTTTCACTCTAGAGTTAAAATATTTAAAATTGGTATTGTTCAAATACCATTTAATTGGCATATACAATAAAGCCTAAACATTATTCCTGTATTTTAAAGTGCTTACATTAAACCTAATTTTTCTTGTAGCAAAGAATTATATTTGTATGCTCCTCCACCAGTCACTTTAATGCTTTTACCGTGAAACCTCTCAATATTTACTAAATTCTCTTTCACAAAATCCAAACAATTTTCAATGTATCTCGTTTCAAACTTAACAAAGTGAAGTCTAGTACCTTCATGTACTTTGTATGCACGTTCTCCACTATTTCCTAAGCCTGCATCCTCGTACAATGCTTTGCGGTAATTAATCGTCGAATAATAAGCTATTTTTGTCAATGATATACCTGTAATTCAATTAAAACCAAATCAATCTTTAATTACATTATTAATAAATCACGAAAGTTCTCATATACATACGCATAGACACACATGTACATTTACATATATTCCATTTAAAAAAGAAATACGATAAATATACAGGTAACGGTTTAAAAAATGTTTTAGAAAAAAGGTAACCTTTGAGAGGACTGAATTTACGGGAGAACAAAATCTTTCGAGAAATAGTAACAAGATGTGCGTAGCCTGATACGTACCAATATCGATTGCAAATTTTTGTGCATTTTTCAAATTTGCAAACACTTCGACTGCGGCTGGCAATTTTATGGAAGGAGAATGAATTTGCTCATTGTCAGTTTCTACCGTTTCCATTTTACATTAACTTCACCGAGCTACACTGTACTTCAAAGTGCTTAAAAATGTACGCCGCAGATACTTTCGACCACTGACAGACTGATCTAAGAACTACATCACTTTAAACAGTAATTTTATCGTTATTCAAACAAACCCTTCGTGAATGCTACGTACATATATGTTTGTACAATGAAAGCAGTATTCCTGACTCTACACGCGCATAAATTACATTCTTGTTTACGTGAAACTTATCTCGTTGATTTAAAACTGGTTATTAATATTGGACAGATAGGAGCGCTGTTCGTATATAAACATGGCGCTAAGAATTGAATTTTAATTAAGAATATAGAATGGTTAATCATACACAAAATAAGAGGAATCACATAGGTATAATGAGCCTTTAATTACTAGAAGGCTGAAAATCATAATGATGTATATCAAAAACAACAAATTTTAAAAAATACAAGCTTTTTGTATATCTTTTTATTTTATTCCATTTTCTAATCAATTTGAAATGGTATAAAATCATAGTACAACCAAAGTATTTATTTTTTTTTCCATGTACCACCATATACCACTCTGATTCTCACTTCTTTACTTACATAACACGAAAAAATCAAGACATCTTGTAACAATTAAAATGTATTCATTAACTTAGATTTTATACAGTTATATCATTTATATCGTGCATGTACAGGATGTCCCAGCAATTGTATAACCAGACAGGGCATGATTTCTCATCTAAAAATAAATCAAATATACAAAATAATATATATATATAAGATAAAAATGTGATTTTGAAAATGTTTTTCTGGAAAACAAAGTCTCAGATGTAAGAACTTTATTCTATACCTTCGACTTACTTTTACATGAATAATCATCATCTCTCTCATGTTGCTTTTAAACATTTGTTGCATATATACGTATATGTATATTTTTTATATCAAAATTTGTATATAATTCAGTAAATCAAATTATATCAATTGTGTAAAATATATTATGCAATATTTTAAACAAATTATTTATATATTGGTTATATGTGAGCTATATATCGCTCTAAATATTGATAAGTACAGTAAAAAATCTTAATGAATGAAAATTTTAATATTTTTTTTGCAATTTTCGGTAAAACTGAAAGACTTGATCTCTTTTCTAGCGTTTTTATCATTTTTCTATAAACTCACTGTCTTTATACTCTTTATTATGCAGTACAAAAATTTATTTGAAATTCAATATTAAACATACAACTTCCCTGATAAAGACCCTGTTTATTAAAATCATATGTGTACTCTAATTGGACTCTTCAGGAGGATTTCACATTTTTTTCCTTTGATAGAAGAGGAATTGTTTTGAATTTAATATTCTGTAATAAATTATAGGAGCCATATGTACAAAATTTATGTGACACAAAAGGTACATAAAATGCTCGGAAAATGCGATGCGATCTGAAATACAAATAAAATTTAATAAATCCACTGATACAAAACACACAATAAGTATGACCAATTTTAAACATCAAATAAAAGTGATTCACTTACTTCGCTGAATTTAAAAATTTGGTCGATTTTATTATCGTAAAATTATTAGTTAATCGCGAATAGTTTGGTTCCAATTCCGTCTCGATACCAATATCCAGGTCTAACACAAAGTGACACTTGTCTAAGCTAAACTACAATAACAAGTTTTATTAATTCGATTGATTAATATATTAATGTTGTATCTGCAAAACTTGATATAAACTTACATAGCGTGTTGGTTCTTCTTTATTCATATCGTTAAAATGAGGTTGTATAATACTAGTTGCATTTTCATGATCTAAGAAAGATTGAGGTAATTGTCCTTTAAACTCTGATCTTAGAAAATGAAGTTTCCAGCTGAAATAAATATCGTATTTATGTCTAAGATATTACAAACTGAATTTTGCACTAAATTTCTTACAAAATGCACTACTCACTTGCTTGATGGAAAGAAAAAACTGCTTGGAAATCGATGCCATTCTTTACCAATACAAAAGTTGATTTTAGTATCTTTAAAGATTTCTCTCTCTAGACTAAGTTTATTAACATCCATCATTATTTCCATTGGTGCATAATAGCCTAACAAATTCAATTTTATTCAGAAAAATGCAATTTCTAATTTTCCAAAATTTCTTACCTTTGTATAGTGCTAATGATCTTGATATTCCAAGAAAACCACATATTAAGATAGCAAGAAATGTAATGTGAACAGTATATTGCAAATAATGATAAGCAATATGTAAAGAACTAAGTTTTGTTCTAACAAAGAAATATAGCTTTTGAATGGTATCTATACCTATACCACCAGCCAAGCAAATCATTGGATACACAGGGTATAAAAATCGTTCTTCCTACAATTAAAACTATCATTATAAATATGTAACTTAGTCTCTTAAATAATGTTAATTAATTTACCTTATGTGATTGGAAAGAAAACACCAAGAACCAAAGATACAAGGGTGCTAATGAATACCAGTATGACAAACATAAACGATCTCTTGCCCTGGCTGGTACAATTAGCCACACTAAAAGCTATAAGAATTATTTTATTAACGTATTTTAAATATGATAGAGCCCATAAATGTAATGAATACTACCAATCCAAATGGAGCCCAAAGTGCAGCAATAAAGATGAAATTAAAGTTCAAAAATCCATTATAAATATAATAACTAAAAGGTTCTGTTCCATAGAGATTTGGTCCATGGTTAGTAAAAACATTATACATTATGATGTTTAAGGGTGCTATTACCAATTTGCCATAATACATTGAATCAATCCATATCATTGGTACCAAAACAACAGTACCAGATATGATTACCCATTTTATAAACTTACTCCAGTCTTGCTTCTGTATTAACATTTCCACTGCAATTGGTAATCTGCAAAGAATGTAAGATGTAAAGTTTCATTGCACTGCTAGATTTTCATATATTGGATGTAAGTATATTTAAAAAAAACTACCCAAGCAATGCAGCAAATGGCCATCCCAATAAGGCAGATATAGCTGTGGCAAAAATTGCCAATTCATATTGTCGGCCATACCAGGCAGCTGTAGCAACAGTACTCAAGTACCTGTATAAAGTGGACATGAAATTAATTTAAATAATAGAATTATTCCAGCACATATGTATGTAATTATTTTATTTCTGTTATTATTTATGTAACTTACATGGAAAACGATGATGGCAGAAATGCAGCACTGGCAATATACATGCCAGAGCTAAGAATGAGAAATACTAATGTTAGCCTCCCAATGTGAATTCCAAATTCTCTGCATACATTTCTATGAATTTGAAAAATAATTTCAGCATTTTAGTAACTTGAAATTGAATTTGTTATATGAATGAACATATACCATTCAAAAAAAGTACATACTTATAAAAGTATACTTCAGATAATGCACAACCCACAGACAACAGACATCTTACAAAGTAGAAGACTAGAACAGGATTTGGCTCTAATAAATAATGATAAAGTTTTGCTGGTACCATGTGAACCAACAAGTACATGTATGATCTTAATGCATACTGCGGGCTATATTCCCATGTTTGTTGACCAGTACCATAAAGCAAATAGTGACTCTAAAAAAATACAATGAAGGAATAATACATTTTTATAAATCGACTTATTTATTAAATGGGCTTATTTATTAAAATATATTAGTATGTAATGAAAGTGTTAGTTAAAGTATTATGAACTACTTACAGGTTCCCAATAATTATAAGTTTCGTCACAATCTGTTATGTGACTCCATATAGCAGAACAAAATCGTGCTGACAAAAGTAATTTAAATACTGTATCCACACCAGGGTAAATAAGACCAGTATCAGATGACTCTTCTGGTCTGCAACACATAGCTTTAATTTCTTTTGTTTAGTAGCTAGGTTATATTTTTATATCATATACATATTTTAAATATTTCACTTAAATAGTAATTTAAATATAAAAAAATAACATAAAATAATGATATTCGCATTTTCATATTAAAAAAGCTTAATGTTAAATTGTCGAATAGAGTTAACCGGCATGCAATATGTTTACGTTTATCAAACACGCGATAACAACAAAATTTGTAATTCAATTCTTAACAAGGAGAAATAAAATAATTTTATCTCTACTTTGAAAATCGTCTGCCATTCAACTTTTTCAATTCTTTCTTTGAAACAAAAAGCTGGCGTTGACGTTGATTCGGCGCCATGGTTTCCCTGAGCTTTCAAAGCTTATCTAAATATTTATATAACTACATTATTTCATCGATATATTTTTATCAATCTTAAAATTAATGTTAATCAAATATTAACATTATACATCCATTTTATTAATAGCATAATAAATAATATATAGGTTACAGTTTATATATATATATGTGTATATATATAATTGTATAATTCTGTCTTTATTTTTATATGCAATTTTCTCAGTTAACCAGGATAAAGTTTATATATAAGTATTCTCATAATCTTAATGCATATATTGATATAACAATTGCTGTTTAGACTTCTATCTCTATGGCAATAACTACACATTATATTGTTTGAAAATGGAAATTGAACCCAAATATACATTTGTGCCTTTCACACAAAAAAATTTGATAGGAATAAATAATAAAACAGTTCAGGAATTTCTTTCTAAATGGTAAAAATACTTTTGCCTCTTCTTAGTTAATATTTACATGTAAAATTTTGTATACAAGTTTGATATAATTACTAATTTTTATACAATTTTACAGGGGTATAAAGGGGAACTTTATCATACAACACTTTTCATTTAATGAACCTTTTCAACAATATCACAAATATCATTTAGTTGAAGTTAGTTAATTATATTAACTAATATAATTTTTATTGGGAGTAATTTTCATAGTATTATTTATTTCCCAATCTTTCTAGGCTTTTTTCAAAGATGATTCAGTAGCTAAAGAACTGTTAACAAAGCAAGGAAATCGTTGGGTAAAACAAGGTAGCAAACACCTTTTTACAGAATGTTATTCTATAATACTACAATTATTTTCATAACTGATAGGTATATCAGCATCAAATGTAGAAATAAAGCCTGTTCCCTGTTCTGTCCTAAACATGTCGTTTTTTAACAAATTAAAAGACCCTAAGAACAGAATTGTTCATAAGTCTGGCACTATTTGTAAGACATATGACATGGAATTAGAAAACTTTTTAGTTTCTGATAATCTTAGAGGAGTACAGTATCTTTTTATTATAATCAATCTATTATGAGTAGACAATGAGTAGGCAAGTTTATTCATACCTTATACTTATAGATGCTACTTGATCAAGAATGTTTAGAATATCATTTATACTTGAAAGATGAACGTGAAGAATTCATATTCCGCATATTTCAAATACTTGTTCTTGGAGGAATATTATGTCAATACGAAGACACTTTAAATCCATATTTAGAAGTAACTAAAGCTATTTATAAGGATTTAGTAAGGTGTTGAACATTTCTAGGAATATTTATTTTAATATGAATTAATAAATGAGATAAATGATTCAACTATTTTTTTATTATTTTAGGGTACAAAAAAAAGAAGATACAGATTTATCAGTTAGTACAATAGTTTTACAAGTAGTAGCTAAAGATAGTAGAGGGCAAGCATATTTTCCACATGATCCATCCCATATACAAAATTTGGGGTTTTTATTAATTGATTATGTTACTCATGAAATTACAACATTCTTACATCAATTTGGAGAATATTGTCTTTCACACTTACAATAAATTTAATAAAAATTGATTTAAAACTCATACCACAGGTATATTATATCTCAATGTTATTTTTTATGTAAATATTGAAAACTAATCATTGATTTTACTATACTTCATTGTGCAGTATTTACATTATGCAGTTATTGTATATGTGACATTTACATACATGATAGAAAACATTATGTTAATAACTGTGACTGTTAATTTCAGTAGAAATAAGTATTTTGATTATACAATTTATAAATATGGGGAGCTACCATGTTCATAATAGTTTGTTGTATACTTCATATTTCATATGAAATACAAATCAATTATGAAAAAGTATTTTGTGTCATATTCAGTTTAAATTACATAAAGTAAGGCTGAAGACTAGTATCGTTGTAAATATAATCAAACATAAAATAAAATCTTTTCATAGATAAATTCTAATTTCTATTAAATTTTTCATTGGTATGTATGTAAGCGTAAAAGTTACTACTATATTACACATATAAAATATGTATATTATTTGTTAGTTTTGTTTATGAAGACTAGAAATGAAAAGGAAAATCTAGTCTAACTAAATGTATGAAATAAAATGTAATTTTAATCACAGTATCCCACTTGGCAATCCTAATTTATAAGTGTTCTTATATTTTGCTTTTCGATCTGTAGTTTTACATATAGTATTATCTTAAATGTTTGTGTGAAATTACATTCAAAATTATTTATTTAATCCTTACAGTAACAATATTTTCGTAAGTGGAATAAAGAATTTTCCACACATCTTGCTTGAGATCCATACATATTAATTCTACTAACATCTGAAATCTGAAATAGAGATTTTTTTATACTTTTACTGTTATTATGTATACTTCAGTTTTACCAATATTTATATAATTTATAAATAATGCTGATATAATTTTTATGTTAGTATAATATAAACTCACTTTGGTCAAAAAAGTATTCTTCTTCATATCATAAGTTATACTAACTTCAAACAATCCATCACCTGGTATTGTTTTTACTTTCAATTGATAAATTTCAGTAGTTAATTTAGTTTTTGCACTGAAATCTCCTACAAAACCATCTTCATCTCCGGACTTTTGAAATTTTAATAAACCTGCAATTTTATATCTTAGTAATTACAAGTCAATGCGAGAAGAAGGTACATTTATAATACCTTTATTAGGTATAAATTTAGCAGCCCATAATATTTCTTTTAATTGCAATTGTTCACATATGTCTCGATGATCTTCTGTATAACTATTAAGAAATTCAATGAAATACTTTGCTGCCTTAATCACAGTATCATTATTAATAGAGACTTCTTGCCAACTAAGGCAAGCACACCAATGTGGTTCTATAAATGCATCTGCACACGTTCTATCTAGTGGTATCTGTATCACAATTAAAAAATATTAGATCTCTGCAACCAACAGTCATAATGCACATTAAACAATAATGTTAGTAAATGTCATTATATATTAGAGGACAAAACGTAAGTTGTGTCGTTTGTGCGTAGTGTTATTATAATTCCATTTGAAATTTACATCAAATTTTTAATAAGAATAAAATAAGCAATATGATAAAAATAATAGCATCGTTAATAGCGGAAAAAATGTTACCTATCATTGATTAAAGTTAAAAGATCAGTGATCGCTCGATATGTATTTGCGGTGCTCAAATAGAAAAGCGCACACGTGTTTATTTTTGTATAACTGTATTATTCGAAGTATGGTAATAATATTATACTAATATTTTTAACCCAGACTGTTATATCGGGTCATCATGGTCTGATTTGATGATTCAAATGTAAGATCGTATCTTTTCAACGTATCTGAAGACAACCTGTTGCGTTATCTAAAATTACTTTGGATATTTATTACAGGTAGTGACCTTTCCCTAACCGAGGGAAGCGCCAGTGTTTGAAAACCTTCAAGATCTTTAGTTATGACAATGTAAGCTTACTACCGTACAAAGGAAGAGAACAGATAATTTCCGAACAAACGACATAAACAATTACAACGGGGTAAGTGTTAAACGATATGAATTATTATTAACTTATTTGATCGCTAATTAGAACCGTACTGTATTTAATATGTTTACATTTTTTACGTAGAGCTTTTTATAAGATGATTGAGAGAGATTCATTGCAAGACGCGCGATATTTCTTTCTAGATCTCTTACATTATTTTGAACTAATTTAACAACTATAATACTTTTTTCTCTTCAACCATTATTTTAATGATCGAATTATATATACGTTACATATAATGGTCAATCTACGTGTATTGGTCATTACTTTCGTTATGATTCATTGTCAGTACACTCATCAATCTAAATTGATATGAAATTTGGCAAAATTTATTGCTAAATTTTATTAATTGGAAAAATAATATTTATAACATATATTTAATGTACTTTAGTACATCAGATTTTATAATAGAATTACTAAAATATTTTAAACAATGAAATATTCGTGTAATATGTCCAGTAGGTTAAAATTACGAACTGAAATATGTTTTATAAACAAAAATATTTCTAGGCAATATATTATCCAGGGTTACTTTAGTGAGAATATTAGAAAATGTTTGCCTTTGGCATATGATTATTGACATTTTGTCGCAATCAGTTTTTTAATTTATGTGAGAGTTACATAATTATTTTTTAATGTTAATGAGATATTTAATGAAGTATTAGTTAAATTTATTTTGTAATAGGGTAAAAAAATAGAATATCTAACATTTAGTGAAATTTGTTAAACTATTAAGCAAGTGTTCTAATACGTTTAGATAAAAGTGTACATAATATTCTTACCTTATCAAATAAGCTAATAGCCCTTTGATGCCGATCTCCAGTTTTTGGTGTTTCAAAATTCAATATACTTTGTAATGTTTTGTGCACATCAAATGGTGTTGTTAAATAGTGCGTATTGTGCAAAAAATTTGCATAAGCGTCTGGATAAACCTTTTTAAACCAAGGTGGAAAAACAAAAGAGAAAAATGGTAGCCTTTCCTCTTGCTTACCTTGTACAGTGTTACGAATTTCTGCGAATCTAAAAGATAAAATTTGCAAACATTAACTTTTTGTTGATGTGTATAACTCTATTTCAAGTATGAATTGCTTATCTCACAAACCTATGTCCATGATCACTCATTAATATCAATACTGTGTCATTTAAATGACCAAATTTTTGTAAATCCTGAATCCAGTTATGTAAGTCTTCATCAACAACTCCTATATCATTATAAGAGTCATGAGAAAGTTCTCCATGAAACCCAAATACGAATTTTGGTTGATGTTTATAAACATTGAAAATTTCTTTAATATAATTTAACATCACCTATAAAAATAGTGATGGTATATAAAATTTTATAAATGAATCGTTAGTTTAAAGAAAAAAATAATAATCAGAAACATAAAATTGAGATTTCCTTAATAGGGAGAAATTTTGTTTTTAATGATACAAATCATGATTAAAGATTAAAGTGCTCTCTTTTTTAATTTCTTAGAGAAAAGATTTTTGGACATATTTTCTTTTTGAAACTATCAATTCAATTGTAATGTAATGAGTACCGATAACAATTCAATAAAGTACCATATGCCTTGGAATGCTTCCAATACAGAATTTGTTGTAGTATCTAAAATATGGTGTAGCAGCTAAATAGAATGTTCTCATATAATGATCGGTTGGTTGTTCTTTAAAACCCTTTAGTCGATATGTAAAAGTTCCAATATGAGGGACATCTTCCATAAATCCTGTTATATACCCATTTTCTTTGTACTGATTCCATATCATTGGATACACATTAACATAATTTGCCTTTTGGCCCATGCGTTTTCTAGTATCTGGAAGTTCAAGCTCAATCTTTCCAGTAAGAATAGGAATAAGTGCTTGTGGTGTTCCATCACCCACTATATTGTATCCCTCTAGTATTAAAGCATTTAAGTATTCTTTCAAATACTGATACGTCTTTGGCAATTTGCGTATAAATGTATTTCTTGATAGAGAATCAAAACCGAACATAAGTACATTTAGTTTAATAGCCTTGTTTCCAATATTTTCCCATTTACTTTTCTCTTTCGCTTTAGGATCATCCTGTACTCCAGCCATGATACTGTGTTGTCTAAATATTTTTTTAAAATGAGATTCATCCATTTTGTCCAATAATTATCCTTTTTTATAAATTCTTTATACTTACTCTTTTCCATTTTTTGATTTACATTTAACATCAACAAAATCACTGTGTTTGAGAATATAGAAATCATCGGACTCTACAGAGGTCATGAATGATATATTATAGTCATCATCTCTAACAATTTCTGTGGGCAAAATTGAAATATAATATAAATAATACAATGTATATTTGTAAGCTATATTTTTTGGCATTGGCATTTTGCAAGTATTGCAGATTGCTTCATGGTAATCAGTATGTCGTATAACTCTTTATGAAGCTAACTGATATATCTAAGAAATGTTTGAATATCCTATTAAAATGTCACAATTATCACCTAACAGTCTCTACTTTGATAACTGTACGATACTGGGCTGTGAGAGCCTCAAACCTTTGAGAGCATTTACAATCATATATCAGTAGAAGTTTCATGGAACTTACCACTAAACGAGCAAGTTATGGAACCATATTTTTTCTTTGCTTTACTGCTAATAACGAGTTTTGAACCATGAAGAACAACCCAATCTTCTGGCGTACATTGTAAAGGTGGAACATCATGAATAAATTTTGTAATTTCTGGATTGGAAACTTCTAACTGAGGTAGTTTGCAGGCCACGATACCATCTCTAAAAACATGTACAAGTTTTTTTATATTGTTCTACTTAAAATATAGTTCTTTCGATAAAATGATATTTACCCTATATAAGATTGTTCAGATTCCTTGATTAATTGAGATATATGTATTCTGAAATAATATAGAATATTATAATTAAGGATATGATACTGCTATATAATGTTATATACTCACAGTTTATCCAAATTTGATAAATCATTATCGTTATAGCCCAACCCTGAACGAAAAACTTGAACAAGACAAAACAGCAGTAAGACAAATAATGCTGTTATGATGATTCGACGGAAATAACATGACATAATCCTCATTTTTAATTAGTTTTTCATATCTGAAAAATAAAGTTAATCAAACATGATAATTCGAACTTAATATGAATAAAATCTTTGTTTGAAATGATCAACAAAAAAATTCTAATGTTTAGACAATGAATAGTTAATATATCGCGAAATATTTAATTTTGTTAGATATTTTATTAAAGTGAAATGAATTATAATACAAGAAAAGATCTGACCAAACCGTTTCAATCACACTGTGAGAACTGTCTGTCACACAACGCAAATCTAGTGTTTTAGTTTGTTGGTCGTGCAAAATACAAGCATTTCAATAAATTTATTAATTTAAAGTACTATAATTTTCTGTGAAACTTCTATAACAGCCAGCACTTCCTTTTATATCAATAACTCGAAATGTTTTATCTGATAGTGTCGTTAAACGTAATAGTAATCATTAATAGATGGATATCTTTTCATGGCCGTTTTTTATTTGTGATGTTTTCCCATTACATGCACGCGTAAAATCCAGATCTGTTGTATTAACTGCATTAGACAACACATTGTATTATCGGAGTTCACTCCTTTCCAAACAGCTGATGGGTATGCATTTCCCAGAACCCTTAGCGGCTTAGTGTACCTTCCTACCCCCTTCTTTCATTGAATATATGTCTATTTTAAGGATTTTTTCCCCATCTTTTCACATCGAAATGTTGTATTAGCGAAAACGCACCGTAGGATATAAATAGTTAAATGCATGTATCCCCGATATTGTAGATATAATACATGGAGGCGGGTTATTTGAGATAACACGTGTTCGAACTGCTTTTTCCATTTATGTACGTAGATTATTGAATTCACAGAAATAATGGGAGAGGCAGTAAATTAAATTTTTAATTAATGTGTTTGTGATACTTTATTATCTTTGCTAAGCACGATCATTAATCGAGTTCTTTCAACTTAGGATTTATCGTGCCTGCTAATAATTATATTGTTTATGAATATTTAATGTCTGTGTGGTACATTATTTGCAACGAAAGAATTAAGGATCGGGGGAGGTATACATTTATTAAACTTTTATTGTACAAATTTATTTGTTTAAAAAGTAAAAAAAGAAACGTATGCACCTATATCTTAGTCACAAAGTACAAAAGCACGTATCATTTTTATCCTACAATTGTATTCTACATATTAATTTACAATCAATCACATATATTTTTGAGACTAATGATATAAAATGGTATGTATTTACAATACGTCTTTTTTCAGAGTGCGTCGCACTCTGAATTGTGCAATAGCACATCTCATTGCATTTAGTGGATTATAATATTCGAAGTAATTAAAGAATCGCTATCGGTAAATGGTCTAAATGGAATGTTTGATGTTGCGATTTTTTTAGTCACATCTAGTGACATAAAGAACTGCTAGCGTATGATGTAAAACACGATCTATGGTTATCAACGCGACTAATATATCACAATCGTATCTTTCTTTAGCACGCTATGCAGTTACACAATGTTTGCGTACAAAAAATTCATGTACTAATCCTGAGTAAATTTTATAATTGTGTTATTCCTTGTACCCTTTTGTAACGATATTCCGTTTCATCAATTGGAAAAATATTACACATATCATCCTATAAGTAATATCGTTTTAGAAGCCAAAATCGTTGAGTGGGTAGAACATCTTTATTGTAACTTGGTTATTTGATTTGAGTTATTGTACTTTTACGTTTTAAAGATTTCGAGAATAGCAAATACTTACGATAAAATTTCCTTTGTGCGCACTTCATTTATACAAACCAGTTTGCGTTCGGAGTCGAATGTATGAATTTATCATTGATAACAATCAGTCTTTATTGTGCGACCTACGCTTTAGTGGACACATTTTCAATTACATGAACGTGTATTTGCATATTGTATGATTCTTTTGCTGACCAAACACCGGTGTCAATGGCGAAACCTTTGATTATTTTCGACCATCGTTAATTTTTATTTACATTATTTATAATTAATATCTATCAATTGCATACAGTGAACGATAAAATTTTGTATAATTTAGTACAAAGAAAAGTTGCGAAAATTTTGTAAATATTAACAATTAATGGGAAAATCTACAAATTGTGCGGAGAGCTTTTCAAAATTTTCATAACTTTCCTTCTCATTCCAATATATAAATTCTATCGTATCATTTTATCGTTATTGATAATTGAATTCAAGTTTGTTGTTGTTTCATAGCTCCGTAAGTTTTTGTTATCGTTGCTATCTTTGTTTTATACCATTTCGTTAGATCAAGGCAACACGCGACATTACTTATAGGATAACTTAATATTTTCATAAATAAATACTTGCACGTTACAACTTGGTAGGAGCACGACGACAGATACATGTACTCTGCTCGGATGGATGAACGATAAATTAACAAACGACTTATATTCCTTATGACGTGGAAGACAATTCACTAACTCAATTAGAATTAAAGTTTCCCAGCACGTTTCTACATTATTGGGTCTTCCGCGGCATAATGCTGTGTCCCCACGGAATCACGTTGAAAAACCGCTGATTCTGCAAACGGAATTGGATGTGGTTCTTTATCGTTGTATTGTTTAGAAATAATGCCCTATCTGCATACGACTGACTTGTGTATAATTACCATCATTTGTAATGGCACGTTCTCTACTGTATCGTCGTTCCTATTGCCGATAGTAGGTATGTACTGCGGTGGCTCTTCGTTCCTCCTCGTTATTCGCATAGGTCTGTAGCTATTGTACGTGATGATCAAATAGTCGGGAATCAGACAAACGACGACGATGATGATGGTCAGGAACCAAAATGTAAATGAGGCAACTAAATTCTGAAAAACCATTAACATGTCGCCGTCGTACCTTCTGTAAAATACAGGAGAAAAGTGTCTGTGAGACCCTCGGATGAAATTAGGGACATCGTAATTATGAAATTTAACGTATTGCTTCTTACGTGCGAACCGATGAATAGATAAATATGAATATGAGGAACGCTATCTCTGAAAATGCCACTGTTAACACTAATGGCAGCGTCCAATAAGAGCTACGTAACAGTATCTGAAAATTGTAGTTTGCAAAGAATTTCGTACCAAATATTTTCATGTAGGAGTAACACGTCTGCTTAACATACCTGTAAATTGGCCACTAATGTAACTAAATGAGAAACACACGTGCTGAATGACCATTGATCTATCGGTGTGTTATTATACAAAGTAACAGGATTAATGGATATGTACACATGCGACATAAAATATATGGTAATGGTGTGCCATAAAGCTGGAAGAATTAGAAATATCAGGTTTAGATTGTGAAAATTTTAACGACATCCTTGCTGTTTACGAATCGTTTTCTTTACCTAGAAGTGTCCAAACTACGAACTGCCAGCCTGATAGCAAATAATTGTGTCGATACAATTTGTACAAGTATGGGTTACGCAAAAGTTTATCGGCAGTATAATTTTGCTCGAATAATGCGTACACCACTATTGGTGAAGACGTAAATAGTACATTGTAAAGCATTAAGAACAAGGCGTCATAAAATGCCTGCAAGTAGAGATCGTGGAGATAGATAAAGTAATTTAAATTGTAAATTAATTGTTTATGGAAATTTGGTAGTTACCTGGGCAGAAAAGCCGCAGTATATATTAAACAGTAGCTGTGGCGTGATGAAGATGAAATTTTTGTAAAAAAAGTACTGCGTCAAAATGCTGATTCTCATGTAGAACCAGTGGCCGTGCACCAGCAAAGCTTTTTTCAAGAATTTGAATTTGGCTATCGCAAAGTCCGAGCACATGGTCGCTTGTCGACCTTCTTTACCCATTATTCCGATCCCAACGTGGGCCTCTTGTATCATCGAGACGTCGTTCCCACCGTCTCCAATGGCGGCGGTGTGATTTGTTTGCTTTATCAAATGTACAATCTGTACAAAGATTGAGATTATGAGAGAAATTATTAAATTACATCACGATGAAAAGTATTCGATTTTTCGATACGAGGAACTTACTTGACTTTTCTGTAACGGCGTTAGTCTGCAACAAACAACTGCGGTGCAAGCCATTCCGATGATCTTGAATTGGTTCGCATGGTTTATCAGTGCGGTTGCGATACTGTGCCCATCGATTAGCAATCCATACTGCTTGTAAGGTTCGAGTTTTATTCTGCGCCTAGAATTTAATAGGATAACGGATAACGTAGAAGTACGTATCGAAGTTTGGAAGATCATTTGAAAAATAGGTAAATTATACCGACTCAAAATTCATCAGCCTGTGAAAGCAAGCTTCTTCTGTGGTTACCTCTAACATCCTCAATACCTCGGTGCCATTTTTGAATTGACCACAGAGGAATGCTATATTCTCTGCGGTCTCTGCTTTATCACCAGTGAGCACCCATATCTAAACGAAAGAGGAAGTTGTGTCAACAAATTTGTAGCGATAAAAGTACTCTTCTCTCTGTCTTCTTACTTTTATAATAATATCATTCTTCCGTCAGCAACCTGGAATTCTTTATATCAAACGAAACTTCGCTCCTCGAATTTCTATTTCCAATTTACATTTGTATTATACTTAAAAAATTTTCAAACATTCGACTTAACGCGACTATCGCATCACGTGGTAGAGACTTTGATCAGTATCTTTGAACTTCGTTCAGTTCTATGAAAGTCTAGAACTTGGAGAATGAAAGACTCAGATTGCATACGGTGTTAGTATACGGTTATAGACGAATGAATTAGAAGTATGACTATTCACTTTGATGCCAGCGATTTGCAAGCATTCGAGAGTATCCGGTACACCGTCCTGAAGACGATCCTCGACAGCAGTCACACCCAGCAAGGTGAGACCGCTTTCCATCTGGTTGTAGGCTCGTTCCATGTATATCGATCGCTCGATCCCAATTATTTGCCTGGCTTGTTCAACTTTCTGCTCTAGTTGATCGTATTCGGTCTGGTTCATCTTCTTGTACCCAACGACCAGCGTTCGAAGACCTCTCTGAATAAAGAGATATATTTTAGCCAAATCGCCAAATAAGTAGTGTTAATATTTAATATTTGTAGTAGTTCAATCGATGTACCATGGAAAAATCCGCTACATGAGTAATAGCTTCGTTGATCATCCCCGCGATAATTAGTGGCATGATGGTTGAATCCGCCCCTTTACAGTATAGCCAGTAATCGCCAGCCGTGTCTTTCACTATTACCGACATCCTCTTACGTTCTGTGGACGAGGAATTCGTGACTTTAGCGTCGTGTTGAGCTCCCAAATACGATGTAATGTGCAGACAACTTGAAGTTTAGCTTAATTCTTTATGTAGAGCTGAGTTAGAGTTTTAGGCGAGCTATCGTATCGTAAAGAATGGATTCAAGCTCATAGGAATCAACCATTTCTGAGGACCTTGAGTTGTCTACACGTTACGACCTACATCTTTATATTTTAATCGAACACTAACCAGAAGTGAATTCTAGAACTTCCAGTTTCTCGTATACCAGTATGTTCCCCTCGATCTTAAGTTCTATCGTGTCATTGCTGCTTCTTTCGAAAACGACTCCGCATCTTGCACTGGCCTCGACCAAAGCCTTTTCGTCTGCCGATGCTGCCTACCGCATAGTGATCAGACATATTTGAAATCGTTACGCGAGGCTAGAAATAGTTACGGTTTGCTCTGTGGAAACACATATTGATATTTTTGCACGGCACCACGACTTTTCGTCGTGTATGGTATGTTAATAGAGTTCAAATTCAATTTGAAATTGCAATGCGCAAATTCGTCGACAGCTGCTGTTTACCTTCGTTCATAAATACACGTGGACAGTGTCAATACGCGTAACTCATTTCGAAGCAACAGGTGCGTGGATATTTTTACCTGGTATTCCGGTAAATCCGGATGCATCAGCAGGGAACTGTTCACGTGTCTGATCTTCTTTTGCCGGAAACTCTCGCGGTATTCCTTCCGCCTCGCGATGACGCTGGCTCTCTGACTCGGGGGTGAGATTTGGACCGTGTGACACAGGGCGAGGCTTATCATAAAGTGCCAAATATCTGACTGTAATTTTTTGTTATTATAATCTCTATGCAGCAACAACACGAAGAAAGACGATTGGTTTAGGTATCAGGGTACGTCAATTTATTCGCAGGATGAAAGGGTTGTAATACGAAAAATCTTCGATCTTTCTTTCTATTTCTTTAAATTTACTAGTTACAACGAGTTGTACTTTAAGGCTGGTTAAAAAGGGAGTGATTCTGGATCAAATTGTTAGGACACGAAGATATCGTCAATTTTTAATAATTCTAGCATGAACGACCATTTTCCTATGTGCACGCTGGCTTCAAACTCGTATGATTTATTTCTAGCATAAAGTAGAAAAGGAGAAAGTCAATTTTTGAATCTGATAATTGCATTGGAAGCTTGTATCGGTGTAGAGGACTTTTAGAAAACCAGAGCACGATTGTCTCCATCCTTCGTTGATTTTTCCATTCTGCGGACATATTGATTCACCCTTATAGGAATGCGGTTTTACCTCCCAAGTTGTCAACTTGACGGCTTCGTTCTCGTTCCCGTTAGAAGGTAACAGATACAGATGACCGTCGCAATCCTTCTCCATGTAGGTTTTCCCATTGATCGAGCATCGCCTGAACACCATCAGATTCTCCGTGAGCGTGCCAGTCTTGTCAGCGAACAAGTACTCGATCTGGCCGAGCTCCTCGTTCAAGTCCGACGTGTTGGTCAACGCAGGCTGATTCGTGGCCTCGTCGTACATATCGATGTCCCAGCTGAAGAAAAACGAACTGAGGAATTTTTGTAATTCTGTAACCAGAACAATTGATCGGAGCTTGCCATGTGTTCCTATTTCCAGTCACGGTCGAATCAAAGTTAATTATTTCGAGGAAATTATAATTCGAGTGTCCCAACTTCACGACACGAGCATGAAGTTTCTCTAGAATAATAGAATCTTTAATTTTGTACGGTTAGTGAGTTTAGTATCGAACGCGCATAAATTTTGGACTAGGAATGCCGATTTCAGCATTACTAACATAATTTAAACATTTCACGTAACAACCAGAATTAATTGATACGTATGATTAGGTATGAAAAGTATAGGACTTAATTGATGTAAGAAGGTAATGAGGACCCAAAAGTTCTGTAACTAATAAAAATTTAAAGAGACATCTAGTTTGAGAGTTTCATGTAGGTCGTATGAGGGTTTGGATGAAGTTAGTTGATCAAGGTTAATAGCAATAAATCGGCATTCCTGTTTCGGAGTATACAAAGTAAGGAAAACAGAGAACAGCTTTTACCTATGGTAACGTACAATGATATGGGCACGATGTAATTGTACAACAGGATGAAATTTAAAAAGTCGGTGACTATTGAATAGACATCGACGGTATTGGTGACACCGAGATACCACGACCAATCAACTGCTTTTTGCATTACGATTTTCATCATACAGGACTCGATCACTTCAGCCAGCAACAATATCATGAACATGATAATGTGTCTATTGATGGACCTGTAATTAAAATATGCGAAATATGATTATTTTCATTTCGCAGGAGAATTTTGTACTTACTTTTCAGTGGTGGATAATTTGCAGGTTCTGATCTTGGAGTTCAAGGATAATTTCGTATCACGGCCAGTGTAAATCGCACAACCGATAATGTGGTCGGTGTCCTTCAGTCTGGATCCACGGAGCAACAAATTATCGATGGTCAAGTGTCCACTCGTCATTTCATTGATCCCATTATTCATTTCCAGTTTGCCATGAAACTTGTAAAGATCGGACGAAGGGTGCTGGCAGGTGATAGTGGCCTTCATGGATACTATTTGCGACATAGTCATTTTTGATAGCAGCTTTGGGACCATCACCGTCTAAACAGGTAACAATTCAATAGGCGTCATCGATACAGGGAACACATTTCCTTCTTGTTAATTCATTCGAACGATTCTTCAATTCAATTAACCCGTTAAGAACCAACGTTCTATTGACATAATATTTCATTTGGAGTGTTCTCTTCAGTCAATTTAATTCAATGATGCAAATTGATTTAAAAGAAAATCGTACGATGTTGCTTCTCAATTGGTTAAGAAATTGCTACCTTTAAATTGGTTTCACCGTCAAGATTTGACGTGGTGACATAACAACGCTCCGATTCCTCCGTGCTAAAAAGTACCAAAAGATCGCAAGGGACATCTTGCTCGCGGTATACCTTTACCAAGTCTCCGACTACTATTTGTTCGCAATGAATCTTCTAAAAATATTAAAACAAAAAACGGAAAGATGATAAACGTTGCGGTAAAGTATCTTGATCGAAATTCAATGCGCTAGAAGGAAAAGCCACGATGATAGAAAGAAAAATGGTAGGAAGGAGCTAACATGAAATACTATAGTAGACTTTTATATGCTCGCATATGCTACTGCGATTTTCAAATTGAAAATTTCTACAGATTTGGATGAGCGATCCTGTTGCGAAATTACGCGTTGATCAAATCGCTTTTAGATATGGCTAATGCAATTAGTAGATAATGCTATTTACCTGTGCACATTTGTTGCGAATGACCGTGACGAGTTTCCGGTTCTCCCGTTGATCTCCTATGTGACGAAGGTAATCCTCGTAAGCCTGTTTGGACGCGGTTACAAGTATGACGAAGCTTAACGGTAGAATACTCGTTAAAGGAGAAATTGGTGATTTTATCAGCAACGATATTATCGTCATTATGAGGAAATAGAAGTTTGCAATCCGCCTAAATTGCTCGAACAGATTCTTTGGTATGAAGTTCCATATTGTATACTGCAAACGACGTAACCCAAACTTCAATCGTACGGTAAACCAATATTATCTGCCTTTTAATAACGCGTAATTTATTTACCTTTTTCGAAGCGATGCGATTGTTTGGAAAAAGTGTTTGACAGGGATCATTGTTCGGGCTGATATTTATAATTCTATGATCCGCGTATATCGATGCTGCATTACCCTGCGAACAAATACCTTAATTAATCAGATAAGAGGAATTGCAACGGATAATGCAATATGGGAACGGGAAAGGAATAAGAATTTTGTAAACTTGCTTGCTCAAAGAGTATCACGCGTGAGACGGAGTATTGGGTCCTCAGGGAAATTGGCACGCGAAACAATTCCGATTTCAATCATTTTGTACGAACAAACTGCAATATTGTAGTGCCAAGTGATTGTATCAATTGCACGTGTACATTGGCAAGCTGAATCAAATCATGAATGGGTTGTGTAACGTATTACGTAGCGTGGTGTGTAACATAGTGCATCATTTCATTTCTTCATTTCGTTTTGTAATGTTAAATCAGGCATCGGATATGCCTGCGTATATATAAATATCGATAAAAAGTTGGATTATGGTTATACTAAAATTCTATGCACGTGAACACTGTGGAAGAAGAGAGAAGTTGCATCTGTGTCCATCGATTCCATTCCTTCGTCTTTTTTTGTACAGACGTTGTAAGATTATATAAATACATCCTCTAAAAAATTCACATAATTGAAGGAACATTTGAATATCTATTTTCATGCGTTTTTATAAGCTCGAACACATGCTCTAAAGCGCAACATACTTTTTCTCTGGAACTATCTCGAGGAAAAGCAAAGTGGTAGATTTCCATTTTGAAACATGAGCAACTTCGTACAAGAACTCCCAAAAGAGTGTTACCTGAAGGTAACCGCGAACGTAACTTTCGATTACTGTCAGGTGTCACGATGACATGATACCTAGTGCAGGTGCTGTTCAACAGTTTCGGTTGTTAACTTCGAAATTTCAAGTGTGACCGCGAAAATTTACCCGCGTCTGGTCCTGCAACAGCTCGGCCACGTGTACAGACAAATGGGGATATGTACACGAATCCACGGCTTCATCGCAGCATACTCTTCGCCTCGCATCTGTATCGTCGCCTCCAGTGTAGCAATGAAGAAATATGGCCGCTTAAATATTTTCCATTCACGGCGCACAATCCACAGTTGTGGGTCGCGCGTTTCAAGCACGACGAGGAAAGTGCCCGCAGAAACAAACTGGAGAACGTATTGAACATGAGCAACAGTCAGTACTTGGACAACTTGTATCAAATGTGGAGGAAGAACCCAAAATCCGTTGCCTCTTCGTGGGACTCCTTTTTCAAACTATTTCTCGCGGACAAACCACCAGAGGTGACGACCGAGAATCCATCAGAATCGGTAGCCAACAAATCAATTACTAGCCACGTTGAGTCATCGTCCGCTGTGGCATCAGCCAATTTAGTGGACGCACAGTCGGCAGGTGGATCTTCTTGCGAGTTTCCAATGTATTTATTTAACCCTCTATAACTCTCTGTCAGTTGAAATATGGTTTATGTCTTCGACATTTAAGTATCTTGCGTACGTGATCCTTTTGTAACTTGATTTCTGTAGGAGTTACAAAATCGAAACTGGGTACCATTTTTCATTCAAATCGTGTATAATTTGCCATTGTATTTGCCAACCGTTGCATTGGTGGCAACTATAAATTACGACTATAGGGGGTTAAGAAATTTAGTAAAATAGTGAAACATTTACATGTTTCGTTTTGCTTTCGATCAGCGTCCGGATTCCCTCAGCAAAGCGCGAGATTGAAAGCGAACGGCGAAATGCAAGGTGAACTGTTCATAAACGGAGCTCTCGACATCAACGCGACGATTCGAGCTTATCAGGTATTCGCCTTGACTCAATTCCTCATTTTATACCCGTCTAGTAAATTCATAGGAATAGGAAAAATTCGGATAGAGGTAGTCGTGATTGAACTCGTTTCTATTGGTCCAAGGCACGCGGCCATTTGATAGCCGATATCGATCCGTTGGGCATACAGAACCCAGAATCGCATAAGCTTCAAGGTACGCCAAATTTACCGCCTGCGGTCGTCGTGCGTCAACATTTAAAGGGAATGACCGAGGCTGATATGAACAGGGAGTTCCCTCTCGCCCCGTTTACGGTAATCGGCGGTCCCAAACGGAGTCTTCCTCTGCGTGACATATTGATCAGACTGAATGAGGTTTATTGCGGTCATTTAGGCCTCGAGTACACCTACATTCACGATCTTGTTATGGTAAGCAAAACGGAAAAGATAATGTGAGGAGTGGCCATCGAAAGGATGTTGAGATGTTTGAGAGTCATTTGGAGTATTTCTCAGTTAGATTGGTTGAGGGATAAGTTTGAAGTACCTGGCGCATGGGAGTTGCCAACGGACCACAGACAGTTTATTTGGATAAACATTATGAAAGCAGTGACATTCGAAGGCTTTCTGGCGCGAAAATTCCCCACCGAGAAGAGATTCGGTTTAGAAGGCTGCGAGTCTTTCATACCAGCGATGGTGCAATGCTTAGAAACGTCGGCTGAACGTGGTAAAAACACGAATATCCTGATTCGTGTCAATCACGATATTCTATGTATAGAATACTAGTACAGCAGAACGATTTTGTCAGGAGTAGAAACTGCTGTGATAGGAATGGCCCACCGTGGCCGATTGAACACATTGATCAATGTTTGCTCGAAGCCATTGCACCAACTGCTTACACAGTTCCATCCCATTACCTTGGAAGGTTTTGGTTCTGGCGATGTCAAGTATCACTTAGGAACGCTTACGGAAAGACTGTTAGACAGGTGGAAGATTATGCAACAATACAAATAACGCAGTTGATAAAACTGTGTAAAACACGATTCATCTGCAATTATTTGTAGGAGTAAGAAAAGGATTTTTGTTTCTATGATGGCTAATCCTTCCCACTTGGAAGCAATCGATCCTGTCATAGTTGGTCGCGTTCGTGCTGAACAAGTAGAAAAGAACGATTTCCAGTGTACGTATATAACGAGTAATTCGGTTAATTGAAAATTTCACGGGGAAAATTCGTCTATTCCAGACGGTAAGAAATCAGTCGCCATTTTGGTCCACGGTGACGCAGCTTTTTCGGGTCAGGGTATCGTTTATGAAACGATGCATTTAACTAATTTGCCGGAATACACGACTGGTGGTGTGATTCACGTTGTGATTAATAACCAAGTAATAGTCTTTCAAATACAATAATAATAATTTTTCAATTTAATATTATGCTTCCCTTATCATAAATTTACGATTACTTTATTTAATGTATAATTGTTATAGGTCCATATCTTTAAAGTCTAATATGTAATCTATAAGTTTAATAATATTTATAATATAATATAATAATATAATTAACATTTCCTCAATATTTACGGCAATTGATATGAATATTAATTATTCTGACGATACTAATGAATTATAGATTGGTTTCACCACCGACCCCAGATATTCTCGATCCAGTGCACATTGCACGGATGTAGCACGTGTCGTAAATGCCCCAATATTCCATATACACGGCGACGATCCTGATTTAGTGACTTATTGTAGCAAAGTTGCCAGTGAATACAGGTAAACACACCTCTTGTCTGATATATTTCACCCGCTCATAAATCGATAATGTAGGTCAGACTTCCACAACGACGTCGTTTTAGACGTGGTAGGATATCGAAGATTTGGGCACAACGAATTAGACGAGCCTATGCTCACACAACCCTTGATGTACAAGCGTATAAAGGACCATCCAAACGTGCTTCTTATCTATACCGATAAACTACTCAAAGAGGGTGTAATCACTGAGGCGTTTGTTAAACAAGTATACATATATAGAAATATAAAAATGTGACGACGTCATTTTATACGCACCCATAAGTTCCCAAAGAATGCTTCCATATCTTTAGGAAACGGAGAAGTATTGGGACTATTGCGAGCAAGAATTCGAGAAGGCGAAAACGATAGACTCGATGCATTTGGCCGACTGGTACGACGTCCCGTTCACCGATTTCTTCTCTAGTCAAAGCCCCCAAAACAGTATACCACCGACTGGTATCGAAATAGAGACTATGAACACAATTTGCAAGGCTATATCGACTCCTCCCAAAGATATCGAGGCTCACAATCAAGTACGCCATTGTAAAGTCAACAAACTTTAAGGTGCGGTGCGTGTTCTCGAAAGAGTGTTTCAGTGTTTCGACATATTTGGCACTTCGTTATTTCTCGAACGATTCGATGTCACAATCTTTTACTTTTATCTGAAGATAAGGGTACGATCGTTTGAATGTTCTAACGAACTGAGAGAGCAACTCGCACTTTGAAAGTTTCGTAAAATGTGAAGTAAGGGTGAGAAGAATAGGAACCATTCGAACGTTCCACGCAGGTGTTAAGGGTGATGCACAAAAGAGCGCGGCTGGCTGAATCACGGCAGGCAGACTGGGCGATGGGTGAATGCTTGGCGTTTCTCAGCTTGCTGAAAGACGGTCACCACGTCAGATTATCCGGTGAGGATGTCGAGCGTGGTACTTTCTCTCACCGCATCCATATCATTCACGATCAGAGCAGGGACAAGACGTGGAAAAATATTCTACACGACGTTTTCCCGGGGCAAGCGTTATACACCGTGTCGAATTCCTCGTTATCAGAGTACGGCGTCTGCGGTGAGTGAACCGGATATGATAATCAGCTTAACGATAAAGGAGACTGATAAGTTGTTATCGATCATGGATACAGGATTTGAGGTAGGCTATTCCGCTTACAACTATAACACTCTGACGATCTGGGAAGGTCAATTTGGTGATTTCGCGAACACTTGCCAGGTAATACGGAAGTTAATATTTCTAAGAATGTCATTTTGGAAGGGAAATTGGATGAAAATTCTGCAAGAGAATTCTTTTTTAATTACGGTACTATATGAGAACACAGGCGAATTTATGTTTTTCCTCTGTGGTCTTTTTATATGTATCCAATAGAAATTTTGAGGAAATTGCTGTGCCAACTTTAGAATTATCTGTTCTTAAATATTGGAAACATTTGCCAAACTGAACAAGAGCGTTAATACTAAGAACCGTTTGAACGGAACAACAAACTTAGGTCACTTTAGACACAATTTTGAGCTCCGGACAAACGAAGTGGGGTAGGCAGGTAGGATTGGTTCTTCTTCTGCCGCATGGACTTGAGGGCCAAGGGCCCGAACATTCCTCCGCGAGGCTCGAACGATATCTCAAACTTTGTGACGACGATTGCCTTTACATTCCTGGCACGGAGCCTGGTGCGCCTCAAGGAGAGACTCCGGAACAGATTATGACACGGCAGCTGTTCGAAATAAATTGGATTATCTGCAACTTGACGACACCCGCGAACCTTTTCCATGCTTTACGTCGTCAGATCCTTATGCCTTTTCGGAAACCACTGGTTAGGGACCTTTCGCTCTATCCAACGTTAACGTATTATGTACTTCTACTGGCATTTACCTCGACTCACGTCTGGCTATTGCGTTCGTTCGATCAGGTCGTTATGTCGCCCAAATCCTTGCTACGTCATCCGCTGGCCATGTCGTCTTTCAAAGATATGGAACCTGGCACCTCCTTCAGGCCTGTCCTCTCAGATTCCTACGTCAAGCCAGGTAACATACAAAAAGTGCTACTCTGCAGCGGGAAAGTATACTACGAAATGGTCGCGGAGCGCCAAGGGATGCAATTGGACGACAAAATAGCGATCATTCGTATCGAGCAACTCTGTCCATTTCCGTATCACATGTTGGCGGCGGAAGTGGCCAAGTATCCAAATGCCAAGGTAAACGGACCATAACGGAGTTCCCTTTATCGTCTCGAAACAAATTAAAAGACAGTCGCGGGTCGTGCGCATTCAGGTGAGCTGGTTGCAAGAGGAGCACAAGAACCAAGGTTCCTACGGCTACGTTAGGGACAGAATAGCGTTAGCTTTGGGGATGCGTTTGGAAGACGTAGAATACATCGGCAGACCGCCATCGGCTTCACCTGCGACCGGCAGCAAACTTATTCACACGAAAGAATACAATGATATGGTTACAGCCGCTATGAAACTCGATTGAGACGGAGTTAATCGGATGTTAAACAAAAGATACGCCGTGCGTGTATGTAATGGTTTAAAAATAAAGTAGGAAGTTTGCGAGAGGCGGCCAGATAACAATACGAATGAATGAACAAATAATCAGAATGAACGTATTATTCAGCCGTTTAATCAATCTCACCTTGGCCTTCGATATATTTTTTAGGACGAACGTCTTTACTCAAGCGGATGCTAGTTTGCACTCACCAAGACGCATACGTATATATACGGTGGCCTTTTGGAACAAAACGAAATTCTTCCATCAAGGTAATCCCACATCGTTCCTTTCTTATTACGTGTGTACGTGTTTGCTCTGTTTTACGACTGATCGGTGTATCGTAGATGAGACAGACGAGTATCGGTGCGACGTGTAGAGTCTGACTGAACTTGAGAACTCTCTAGATGAAGAGTGCTAATAGTCAGCACAGCCTACGTATGCATGATGCGAGATTATTTGCATCTAGAACAGGTATTGCTATACTTTTAATTGAGATAAAATATTGTACCATCCCGTAATAGTTTGTAATAAAATTAGTTTTAAATTATATATGAAATAAATAGATACATATACATATGCACGTAGATCATTGCAATTGGTGCGTTATTTTATATAACATTGTAAGTGTTTTGTAATGTAACGTAACATCAGTTTCTTCAAATCTCTACATGAATCTATAATTAATATTCCAGATGGAATGATATTGCAATGAATTTTTTCTTGTTGAATGCATTAAGCAGCGCGAGGACGTGCATGTATTTACTGTAAATTTGTCTTCTTTTTTTTTATTAATTCAAACTGTAAATGGACACTGGCACTCAAATGATCTGAGATTAAATTATACGCTGTTTTACTTGAAATTATGGTCACATGTTACAAATGTACAATTGGGTTGAGTAAAAGGTCGATAAGAGTTGCAATTGTTAGACTAAGATTCACATCGTGTACGTCAAATGTTTTTTAGAACATTTCCTATTTCCAATTCTAAGTATTTCGTCGCTTTAATAAGAAGTTATGTAATTGAAAGAAAAAAGGTTCTAAAAAATCCGTACTTACCATTTTGAATGTGAACTTTGATACCAATTGAATTTTTTGATATCAGTACTGCAGCTGAAATAGTCTCTTCCAATGGAAACAATTACTTCTTTTGCTTATTTATTTCACTCACTGTCATTATCAATTCACTCTCACTTGAATCACACATCAAATAAATATTATTTGCACATAGTATTTAGAGTATTGTAAATATGTTCCATTTGTCTTTTATAAATTGTTTTAATATTCGTACAAATTCGTATACAATGTTCATATAATTAACATATGTTATTGGGTTTATGTATGTTAGCAGTCACGTCGAAAATTGTTGTCGAAAAAAAAAAGATTTTTTATAAGATTTCTTAAAATCGAGATACATGAACCACTCCACGATTAAACTCTCGGACAAAAAGATAACACACGTGTGTTTTCATGATCCTTCAGCTACAAGTTTGCAATTGTGTAAGTTTGATGGAAAACCACTCGTAGTTTTTGATTTGCATAAACTATACGTAACAATCCAACACAGCAGTTTTAAACGATATCTAAGCTGTAATAACTAATAGCTAATTCTGAACAATATTAACGATATGTAACAGAGCATTGTTTCGTTGAAAAATAAATTTTCTTTCTGCACTCTGCATTCGTTAATTTTTGTGTACGAGTTCAAGCATATTGTCTTTGTCTTCGAGATGTAAGTTTTGTATATGATTTTTTACATATGTGTCCTTTACATATATATCGTATATTCTTTATAAGTAAAGAATTGTAAGCATATCGTTATTAAATATAAGGTAGCACGTGTGTATCATCTTTTTGTCCCGATGTGTATTGTCGTTCACTTACCCGGGTTGATTTTTCTTTCTAATAATTCACTGGACAAAGTGGAACCGAATAAATCGACCAATTCACTGACTGCTAATATAGGAATAAGCGTGAATGCTAACTGAGATATTCTGAACTGACAACGGATAAAAAGTTCGTTATCCGTTCATCGTCAATCACCAATATACCTTGTCCTATCACAAATCTAAAAGATAAGCAATACCCAGTATTATCGAACAGATTTCGCAGTTATCTAGTTCACCTTATTCGCAAAATTGGTCGGTCGATACTTGTTATTTCGAAAGAAATATAATTTGACAAAACACTTAATTAGGAACTTATCACCCAGGTGTGATCAGGTAAATAACTCGTAGCTTTTTAATTTTCCAGGATACACCTTTATTTATTTTACCTATTAAGATGTACAATTAATGAAAAACATTCACAAATATTTCTCTTAGTCCTATTTTGTATAAGAAAAGAGTGTTATTCAAGTTGGAATGTCGTTAACAAACAAAAGTTTCTTTATTATGTTCTTTTTTAAGGTTGTTAATATAAAAAAGTGTCTTTATTAAGTTTGTTACAAGCTGGTTAGAAGTATTCGACGAGGAAGATCATCGTATTTCAAACGACGCCAGCGAACAATGCACGTTTGTAATTTGCGGTTGAATTGAATTTCCCGCGTCGGCGAGTGGTTATCTCCCTCCCCGACAGATGGCGGTAGTGCGCGAAGGTGAATGCGCAGTACGTTCAGTGCGGTCAGTCAGACGCTTAGTATGGTCGTGTTCGGTGCGTATGACGTATCGTTGTGTTGCATAATCGGTTAAAAGGAACGAGCGGGCTCAACAGACCGTACATAAGCGAATTCGGCCGTGTCTCGTGTAAACGTGAACCCACCAACACTGCCTGCCGCGGATCAAGAGATATGTCGCAGGTTGGATACAACTATTGCTAACGTTGTAAAGGATGCGTCTGGATTTGCGGCTGACGGATCGATAGTAGACAGCGAGCAGTTTGACACGGTAAAAATGTCGGCAATAAAGTCCAGTGGCACACCGGCGAATGCTCGCGTTTTGCCCATGTTGAGCCACTTCAAGTACGAGCACCTCGTCGCTGGCATGTCCGGTGGCGTCGTCTCAACTTTGATGCTGCACCCGTTAGACCTGATAAAGACCAGATTCGCAGGTAAGCCTGACGACATAACGGTCGCGAATGCAAATGGCGGATATGGATTCGATGTGTTCGATATACGTATAATACACACGTGGTGCACACGCTGTGTTCTACACATATAATCGTTCGTCTTAAACGTGAAGATTCACGTTCCTTCGCTTTTGTTCCATGAGTCACGTTTCTGCGATACTGTATCTGTCAATTCGCAGTCACGAGACGAACGTTTCTATGAAGTAGTTCTATATCATCATTAAAGATATTGAATTACATTTATTACTTGTATTATTGATTATAATCGTTGAAGATATGAGTGGATAAAGTTGTCATATTTCTAGGGTACAGAAATAGTGGTTTAAAATAAGATGCGACGATATTTCAAAGCGAATGACACACATAACCCCATTTGTCGCTACAGTTTCGTCTCATTACGATTTGAATTTCCCGTAGGGGAATCTGACTGGGAAATTGAATATTAAGTCGATCATTAATCATCCTTTGATAGTGGTTAAATTGAACTAATAGTCAATTTAGCTTTATATATGTATATGTATGGTTGATGAAAGTATTCGAACGTCTACACATTTTCAACATTTAAGTGAAATATTATGTGTATTATGAACATCCATTTCAGTATATTACAGCTAAAGGCAGCTCGGTTAAGTGATATATATTATTTTTTTCATATGTACTCAATTCTTTATGTCGCTGAATTATTTATTATTTTTACTATTGTAGTCTTGAGACGTTTTTCTTGTGTTGATATAACATTTCACTGTAACGCACATATATTTTATTGGAATACAAATGTATGGGTTGAAATACTTTTATGAGCGATTGCGTACATATATGTATGTGCATACACATACAGATAAATACTTTGAAGTAATGGATATACTCCTTAACATTGAGGAGTGATAACCGAGCAGATTAGAATAAAAAAATAATAATGTTTAAAATCGATGTTTTACGCGACAAGGTCAGACGATAGAAGCACGTGGCGTTATTGAGAAAAATCAGAAACTATTGTTAATCAGCTTAGGAACATGTGTTAGCCATTTATCATGGCTTATTAAAACCATGCAAATTTCACACGCTGTGCACACTTCGCACGCTTTTCCGGAAGTGACGTCTACTAATATTTAGTCCTTCATATCTCCTAAGCGAAAGTCTATTTGCTTTCCTTCATTACTTTAGACTGGAACCGAACAATTGATAGTCAAATAGATTAATGCTATTTATATTCACACTGCTCTTAATTTTAGTCGCCTGCTTTCCATTAAACTTCCGGTAACCAATGATGAAACTGAGCCTTATCACTGAAATATGACTTTATAAAGACGAATAGTTGTAATCTTATCTAGTAGTTCGTTTCGAATGGAAAAATTTGGCTACCAAGAGCCATTTTAATTACACTTAAAAATTAAATCGATAAAAAATGGAAAATGTATCGCGTATGACGTACGAATATATATATTTGCGTTAAATAAACAGTTTGAATAAATATATTTGATTTCGTATCGTACTTGCTGTCGCCATTAGACTGTACAATTGTAAAATTGACGCAAGAACGACGATGAGGAATTTTTTATGACGAAAAACACGAAATTTATTCATCTAGGTGACTCGAATGCAAATTACCCGCATCAGCAAAAATTTTGTCAAGAAGCGCGAGTCCGTGTCGCAGAATAGAATAGAAAGTTCTAGTCGATAACTTTCAATCGCATTTAGGAATGGAAAGTAGACATTCCTGCGGTTATAGTTGACAGAAAAACATCTCTTGTTTATGCCATTGTAAACGATATCTTTCATTCTTAACGGTCTTGTGCAATAGCTCTAACCGTGTAAGCGTATACAACGTATTGATTTTCAAATGCAAATGGAAATCGAGTACATATTCTGAAAGGCCTCAAACTGAATTGTACGTTTTATTAGGATCGAAATTACTACCGTTAAGAGTATAATTAATCGGTGTTTATATACTGGAATATTACTCAGAATTAGCCGTGTTACCGGTAATGTTATTGAAGACAATACCGTGAACGACGAGCGTCTTGCGTTGTTTTTCTTTCCACGTAGTCGGCGTTCGACGAATCGTAGCGCAAATATTTATTATATGCTGGCCATTAAGACACAAACATTGTTTAGTGACGTTGTCCTGCATCATTAGTTCTCCCGTTCGACAGATTTACTCGTCTCTCTGGAAGAATCTCACCGTTTTCACGTGGAAGTAATGAAAACGTTAGCAGGGTTCGAGGTTAAAGAGAAGTTTGTCCACCGTGGCTATCGATTTTGTTTGTCGAGGCTGAGAGGGCCATTGACGATGTCACGAGGAGGCTCGTTCGTCGTATTTTCGTCGTAAAATCTGTTGGCTGCACACCAAACAGCAAGAAATTCCGCGGATTGCGTCAGAAACACGTGAGCCTGATCGGTCGCATTTTAACGCGATTCTCGCGCGATGAAAATTGCGCTCCGCGGCGGTGTTGCTTTATTTTTAATCGTTCAAGGATCGATTCACGACCGTTGAACCGAGGATCTTGCAATTATTTTTATTCAGAAACACCTAGAGAATTTTGTGAATTCAATCATTTTTTCGTGAAGTTAATAATTCTATCCTCTTTCACAATATTGTGTAATATGTAATTTTAATATTTCATTGCGGAATCTTCGAGAGATACGCTTAAGTATTAGCAAATCGCTCAATCATCGAACACAAATAAACCATAATAAAAATAATCATTTCAAATAATTGTAGAAATGTGATTGAAAATTGATCGAAATGATTAATACCATACAAAATTTTGTTACAGTTGTATACGCACGTGTATTACGATAACCCTTCTTATCTATACCAAACAATGAGAATGATCGAATGAAATAAATAATAAAAATTACATTCTCCTTTATAATAGTTCCAGGGTTCCAGAGGTTGCAGCAAATTTTATTGATCCGTCGTGTACGTGGATAACATTACGTCTAAGCGTAAGGTGTTGCAGTACAAAGTGTTAACATTTCTTTGAAAACATGTTGTTACTATATTGCTGTTATTGAGATCACTATTCATTATTAACGCATTGAAAGGTTTTGCAACATTGTTGAAACGTCTATAAATATGTAACATCCTGATAACATCGCAGTAGACGTTTCGCGTGTGCTAAGAATAAGCCTCCCTATTGCCCTTTGACAAACAAATGGAATGCATCCCCGATAATGCCAGTGTTTATTCGAACGGTTTGTCGAGTACAATTAAAAATGAAATACGGCTTCCGCGGCAAGCAGGAGGGTGTAACGAGGCTGTAGTTGTAATATGCCTGTTAGATAAACGGTAGCACGTGATGGGTGAAAAAATATTTAGATTTCGCTTATCAGCTGGCCACTCTTTGTTATCGCCGCGTGTCGAACGAGAAGGAATAGCAAATGTTTCGCGACAATGCGCCGTTTTGAGAGGGAGAATCGCGAACTCGAGTTATATTATAGTTGCGAAAGCACACGTGCTATCTATCATCATTTTCTCGTTCCCCAACATCGACGTTATTATACATTTTTTGTATCTGCAAACACTCGCTGTACGTTCATTTTTTTTTTAAACTGAGCGATCAAATCGTAGTCGATACGTTCCACAAGCATATTAAAATAAAAATTGTCGACGTTATCTTAGTAATTTGTAAGATAAGTAAGTACAATAGGACCGAAACGATTTGGATCAGCGCTAAAATCCATGTAGCACTTGGATATTAATTTCGTTTTCCAATTTTTGATTTGAATGATGATGAATGGTGCGAGGAAATTATGGAATAGAGTGTTTTAAATATATTGACTCAATGTCGAGAGAAAACAAACGTATCCTTCCTCTTAAGAGGAATCACGTGGCAGCTTGTCGAGCGCCCAGTAGTTTAGTTCATCTTTTATCAAGGTAAACAACGTGCTCGTCACCTTGTTCTTGTTACAGTCAGCGATGGTCACTCACGCGTGGGTCCACAATACAAAGGCCTTAAAAGCGCGGTTATGCAAATCGTTAAGACTGAAGGTGTAGGAGGACTGTACCGAGGTGTGACACCAAACGTTCTAGGATCTGGCGGTGCGTGGGGTTGCTACTTCTTTTTGTAAGGAATTCAAACGATTTTAATGCATTCGTTAACCCCTTACCAATTTCAAAGAGTACAGCAGGATTGATAACGCCATTTTCAATCTTGTAAAGTAAAGCTACAGTCAGAATTAAAATTGAACTAAACAATCGTGGTATAGTACACTAGTGTGGCTCGTAGCTAGAAGACAAGGGGTTAATAGAGATAATTCTGTTTTCCTTTAGTTACGATACCATTAAAACATGGATCCAAGGGGGAAACAGCAGGAAGCCGCTCGGTCCTTCGATGCACATGTTCGCCGCAGCCGACGCTGGAATTCTCACATTAGTTATTACGAATCCACTTTGGGTGGTTAAAACACGATTGTGTTTGCAGTATATGGACGAAAAGCATCTTCCGGAAACGCTTAGATACAATGGCATGGTTGATGCGATTAAAAAGATTTATAGAACCGAAGGGGTCAAAGGATTGTATAGGGTAAGTGAACGTTTCGTCGATGCGGAAAGAAATTGAACGAGACTTATTTTTTGGCATACTGGGTCGTATATTCCATTCTAAAAATTTAGGGCCAATTTTCGAAACGTCTAGTACACTCTAATAGTTTCAGATGTTTCAGTTTCTTTCGTTCTTTCGTTTGGAAGAAACGTATGGTAGTGAAATTCAATTGCTTCGTCAGCGGTCCAGTTTGCCTGTAAAAGGGTCGAGTCAATTATACGTCTTTTAATATACGCTCGAATGTTCGCAGGGTTTCGTGCCGGGAATGTTTGGCGTTTCACACGGCGCTATTCAATTTATGGTGTACGAGGAGTTGAAAAATTGGTATAACAATTACTCACATACACCGATTGACACCAAGTTGGTACGTTCAGCGCGTGTTATGATTAATAACAGGATGATTATGTTGGATCGCATAGAATGCGGTATCCTACAGAAATGTTTTTCATTTGCAGAGCACTCTGGAATATATCTTTTTCGCTGCAATTTCAAAATTAATCGCAGCCGCTGCGACTTACCCTTATCAAGTAGTCAGAGCACGGCTACAAGATCATCACCACAACTACAAAGGCAGCATAGACTGTATGCGGTCGATAAGGAGGTCAGAAGGATTAAGGGGTTTTTATAAAGGCTTAACACCATACCTTATACACGTTACACCAAATATTTGTTTAATTATCGTTATTTATGAGACGTTTTCTAATGTGCCTGCAAACTCTCAATGATTCCTTAGATCAGGTTAATCTAAACAAATTCTCAATGTAGAACGAAAAACGACAGCATATTAGTGTTATTTAAATATTCTATATAATTTCTCGGGATAGAGTTAATTGCTTTGATATTTGGATTTTGTCCCAGCCCTCTGTGTGTGTAATCAGCTAATTGATAGACGCAATCACAAGGTAATATTTTTTTTTTTCTTTTTGTTTAAATCTTGTACATGGGTTGTATATCAGAAGTTCGTTGTTCTTCTCTCTTGTCCTATTAGTTGAAGGTACATTTCGAACAGTATTATTAGCAGAGCGCGATCATTTCCTCACGCTGATGTTTTTTCGTACAAATGATACAGTAATGTATAATTGTTCTTTCACTTTTCATTGGCTTTGAGTCAGCTGGAAAACTAGCGCTGTTGATTAACGTTGAATATTTCTTTAACGAAGGAAGTATGTCTCAACAGTGTAAATTAAAAGATGAGAAGTTACGCGGTGGTTGTAACGTTGTACAGCCACTCGAACAATTTAGACAATGTTTCTGGTAATTATTTTTAGGAAAATAATTTGCACGACAGATAATGTTATTGAGAATATTTTTATTCTTCTTAATAATAGCACTTTATTGAAGTCTTCGTATGATTAAACGCCTCGATAATTTTAGAAAGAGATAGGTGTTTAAACGATTCAATTAATTGTCGAATTGAGATAGTGAACTAGTTTCATTTTATTGTTGTTAGGATTAATTGGAAACGATCTCTGGCATTGTTGGATGATTGTTTCGAACGATAATCAACCTCTTAAAGATAAAAAGGTTAAATACAAACAGAAAAGCACAGTGGGTAAATGATATTTTTTAGATCTTTTCACAGAAAAACATCTGTTAATTTTATTTTTAGAAGAACAATAATTTATACGAATCATTTAAGTATATATATTTTTATTTATTCGACATTTTAAGCGCGCTGAGTAATTTTATTTCCCTTGTATGTCGCGGAAAAGTAAGCAAAACTCACATGTCTTAAAGGAAATTGAACTATTTTTCTTAGTTATTTTTCTTCGGGCTGGCACTCAAGTATGTAACGTATGTCATGCGAGTTAATAATTTTCTTTTTTTTTTAGAATGAAATTACATTTAGTAGATATACTTGTTTAGCATAAATTAATATTATTTGTAAACGAATTAAGAACGATTTTATTTAACAAGAAAAGTTATGTACTGTATTGTAAAAATATAACTGGCGAAAGATATGTGTCGCAATATAGAAAAGAAAGACAAAATGGAAAAGTCGCACGATTGCATAAACGACGAACCGTGTCTGCACGCAATGCGAACATATGGAAATAAATAGACAAATTTCTCAAAAAGTCTCGATTACTTACGGGTAGTCGAGCAAGAGATGTGCGTGGCAGTATAATAATTACGATTTAATTACTGTTATCTATGTTATCTTATACTTCTGTACGCAATGAATAACTATCTTGTTTCGAGGAGCCGATAGATAAATGTTGCAAAAGTTTGTCGCGGAGTCTGGTACTCTGGTGCGACTGTGGTGTAGCAATAAAATTCGATGTCATTGCAACTTCTCGTGTAATAGGTCCAATTTATTTATACGTAACTCTAGTTGTGACTGAAACTCTTTACTTAAACGGACGACTTAATAAACATTTGGCAGCGACGCTTAATCGTTTCTCATTATAAACTCCAGGCTGCTGAATAAATTTAGACGCTGTTTCTCTTTATTCTCACGCTGGTGAAGCAAGTGCTAAGCTTTTTCAAACGGTTTTGCATAAAGTGTGAAGAAAAATATTTGTTCAGATATTTTTCTTCCGGTCGAGATAATCGTTGACTTTTGTGCTTCTCGTCTCCGTTTGATCGCTCTTACGAATTGAATTAATTGCTGTGGCGGGACCACGGGCATT
This sequence comes from Xylocopa violacea, assembly GCA_963969225.1. Taxonomy (NCBI): domain Eukaryota; kingdom Metazoa; phylum Arthropoda; class Insecta; order Hymenoptera; family Apidae; genus Xylocopa; species Xylocopa violacea. The sequence continues at coordinate 31,405,572 of CAXAJV010000002.1, read as the reverse complement.
GACGCACGAGCAATATCCAAGCAGAGAGTTTAACGTGTGTTGCGTGCGTGTCTGCGTGTATGTGAGACATGGGATGTAAATTACGATTAGACGGAACATTTGTTAAAATCACCAGCAGTACGATTTTTGGACGTAAATTATAATTTATGACGTTGTACGTGTGTCTACAACATATCAAAGAGATATGAGAAAAAAGAAAGTGCAGACCATCTGGATAATATGGTAATTTGAAATAAACTGTGTAGAATTGCACCTGCCTAGATTTTGAAACACTCCTTTTATCATCCATTATACCAGCTCTCGTACACATATCATACATCGCATGGAACTAGTTTACAACGATCGAAGAAGTTCACATTCAGAGCCACAATAAAGAAAAGACTAACAGTAACAATAATTAGCATACGAAACACAAAACGGCGTTACATAACGCATTTGTCAATTGTATTGGAGAACAGAATTGCAAATGAGTCATTCACGATAATTGTCGGCAACGCGCGATATTATCGCTTAAAATTCTCACGACGTGCGATTGCTTCTATACAGAGAGACAGAGAGTGGGAACAATGAAACACGACAAGAATCGTACGCCGGTTTAAGTGCGAATGAGAAAACGTATATTCGTAGTCGGTTGAAAAAAGACCTCTAAGCCATAATCAACGTAGAGAGAGATGACGAATTAGCGATTAACAAAAGGGTATTGCTGGTGGTTAATTGCAGGTATGAGGGTTGGCGTGGATTTTACAAGGGTCTGAGTGCGAACCTGACCAGGGTGACTCCAGCGACAGTGATCACCTTCGCGGTGTACGAAAATGTGTCTCACTATCTGCAGGATAGAAACAGGAGGGACGAAGACCAAACGTTGCCAATTCTGATCAAGAAAGTCGGGGAGCCTTCAAGTTCTTAACATAGGAATTCGCAAATTTGAGAAAAATGCACTGGCCGCCTTGATTAAGGGGATCGAAGGCTCTATTTGGTCGATCGAGTCGACGAAATTTAGAAAATATCGTGTAAAACGAGCGTGCGAACAAAAACTTTCCCCAAATTATAGCAGGGCAGAACGTATTGCATTTAAAGAAACTGCGTGTTTGGTTCGGTTGAATCTGCTTGTAACTTCTATGAAATTTCGGCTAAATTTTCGTTTCGTCACGCGTCATACAGTGTCCATGGAATTTACGGTGCTGAGCGCTGCTATTTAGATATTGTTACTGTGCAAAGCAATTATGAATACAGCGACTTAAACATTTATTATTAACTAGGAATTTCTATTTATTTCGTGAGACTTTAACAGAACTGTCGCCAGATTTTTTTATATTCGAATAAAATTATTTTTTAACGAATTACTTACGCACATATGCGTACGTAATTTCAAATTAATGGTACTCTACTGAATCGAATTTAGGATCTCGACACCGTCCGCCCCGGAAGTTTCGAATCTTATTTTTTTCCTGTCGTAATAATCGCGTCCCTTGGACATTCACGTCTGTGTACACAACGCCATTAATATGATTGGAAAAATATAAATTTCAAAATCTTTCTAGACGGACCGTGCACATAAGTACTAAGGGTTTATCGCGCACAGCGTCTGCACGATAAATTTGATCTTTTCAGCAATACGAAGGGTTATATTGCGATTTTCGTAGCAAGCTCGCATTTTACGAGAATCAAAGCGTAATCGCAATAATATTTCTGTTCCGTAGTTCGTAAGTATTTTTATTTCGTTACTCTAGGGTTGATATTTAATTTCGATCCGGGTAAATCGTTTCTCGTATATAAAAAAAGAACGTTAAATGTGCTCTAGACGCGTTACATCCTTTTTTCGATAGAGCTAGTACATTTCACATGGGAAATGTTCCTCAAAAAGAATAAATCGTACCGATAATGAACTGAAAAGCAGTGGAGGGGAAGGCATGTATTCTCGATTCAATAAATATTACAATATTATTGTACAAAAATTGTGTTTATCGTTCGACGACGATAGGAGTGTCATTCATCCCGGTGATACGACGGTCGTTAAAGCGATTTTTCTAACTCATTATCGGGTGGCAGTTTATAGAATCTATCGAATGTTACGAAGATTGCGTTTAATAATGCAGCTTCTTCAAATATTATCGCCGAGATCGTGGCGTCTTATCAAGGCTAATGGACTCTCAGGGCATTTTTTATAGCGGCTGTTACAGTGCACCGCGTGCTCAGCCTCGATGATCTCACTCGGAAGATTTTCATCGCGCGACGAAGATGGCCTGCGACAAACATTACACAACGTTTATTTCAGAAGAAAGCTGTTCACTGCAATTTTCATTGTAAACATTTCTCTTTAGAATACACTTCGCCGAAGTGGATTTATTACTCACGTAAATAAAATTTGCAGCACGTCCCCGAGCACCCCGTTACTAGTTAAGGGATAGTTCGCAACTTCGCAGATCATTTTCAGCAGACAATTTTCACCGGAATAACCGAAGCTGTGGAGTAAAGAAAAGAATATTGAAATTATTTTAATTTGACTTAATTGATATTCATCTTTCTTTTACGTTTCATTTCTAATGAGTTCCTTCACCTTTCTAATTTGTTCATAAGAATATCGTACGCCAGACGTCGATCCAGACTCCGTTTCCTGAGATACGGCTCCTCCAAGTAATAGCTGGAGTTCCACTCACCTGGCAGAGCGTAATTTGCTTCGAAGTAGATAGAAAATAGCACCGATTTCTCGGGAATATCGAGGGGCACACCAAGAGCGAAGAACACCTACGAAGGTAAGAATTACACAATTAACAAAGACCACATTCTTTTACCTCCTTCATTACTAACCCTTTAATATGCCTGGAACTGAAGTAAAACAAACGTTCCATTTAAATACCATTTCTTTTCAATCAAACCACTGCATATATAAACAGTGTCACAAAGAAGACAGCAACGCGTATAATCTTAATATTAAAAGATATTTATGAAGCGGACAGAACGTTAATCCTTTGACGTCAAACGATATCATCAGATAACAAGCAGAAGTTTAAGTAGCTCTTATAATTAGAATTGCTCGACGTCTCTGACCTGCTCCCGTACATTTTGTAACGCAAAACTGTTCGTACTCGATATCCATCAAAGCCGTAACTTGGCGTTAATAGATTAAAACATTTTCAGCGCGATATCTAAATTACTTTTTAAATTATCCAACTTTTGGAACGTTTCTGCGATGAAAGATTAAGCTGCGGTGGTAGCGTTAGTCGATGAAGAATGAATAATTTATTCGGTACATCACCCCCATGCCGCTGCCCTCGGGAAATCCAATTGATCTAAAGTGCCTCGACACCCCGTGCGTGATGTTCTTCACCCCGTAAACATGCGATATCCACGTGAGATAGCACACGACGAGGACCGAACTGTACATCGCGACCGAACGTCTGAAAGGAATACGAATGGGATCGATCGGGTTCGACTGGTTCCCGCCTGTGTACGAAATTATAGTTCGATCGGTATCGAGGTACGCGTTATAAGACGGAGATGGGAAAGATCGTCGAGAAAGAGAGGCGTTTCGCCAGGCACACGGTATCGCGTTAATCAACGGAAGTTTGCTCGAATCGTTTGCTTCATTTTCTGAGCGGGGACACCGTGATGCGGGATCCCCGAGGTGGCGACTTAACGATTTACGAACCGGGAGATCGCGCAAGTTTGCAGGGGGCTAATAATTGTCCAACGTTAACGAGCCGTAACTAGATCTATTCACGTGCACGTGCAAACGCGCAGCACCGTTACATTTTTGTACGAAAGACAGAGGAACGACACGCTGCAGGCGAGGATTAAGCGTTGAATCCGGAAAGAGGATTAACCCTCACCGGGCAAGTGGTTTCGCTGCGAAATTCCCACATTGCAAATTATTTTCCATAGTAATACTCTGAAACAAATGGAACTTTTTCGAGAGCTCTTACAGCTCTTGCATTTGTCGTTGAAAAATATAAAATTGGTTCGTCGTTACTCTTTAAACGATAGTCCAGGTACAGTTACCACCCTTAATTCTCACCCCTTCGATGCGAACGTTTAATCCGGCGAAATCATTCGTTTCGTCAAATCGATGGATTTGAAAACGACGTATTATTCGAGAGAAACGAATACGAATCGCTACTCTTTTACGAGTCGAAGAATAATCTCTGAAAACTACTGTAACGGGTAAAAAACCGTAGCTCGAAATGGACCCGAGTTAACCAGACGATTCTCTCTCTCCCTCGAAATATTCCCGGGTCAAAAATTGCTCGACGAATTAAACTATAATCTCTTATCGTCCAACTAACGAGCACTTCGCCAATTCGCGTTAAAGCTCCACCAGTCTCGTTTCCGCGAATTTACGAAACCTCTCGGGTTCCGCGGAGCGCGCAGAGAGAACCTGGTCGCAGCCGCGTTTATCATCGGTGGGCCGTTTAAAACGACCCAAACGCGAGCGCGGCACGGGCCAGATCAGTATGCATTAGCTCGAGATTGAATTAATCATTGAATCGCAATGCGGCTGTTTCTGCGTTGTTTAGCGCATTCCAGATTCAATGGCGAACTTGTAATTATTCTCTGGGACTTTGCGCGGGACCCGTTGCCAAACCCGCGGCCGAATAATACTCGGAAACCCGTGGCTGCCGCGGGGCTTTAGATATCTAGGCCGGAGTTGCTCGTGGAAACGCGCACACAGGCCTCCCGAAAGATACATCATTGATTAGCGACCGCGCGAATTCACGACTCTGCGGAATCTCTGAGTTTCACCCTCTATCGCGCTCTATCCTTGCTTCTCCGCAAACGACGATCGAATTCAAGGTTTTTCGACCGCGCTCTGGAGAACAATCGGCGGAAATTGACGGGGTTGCGTTGCAAAGGCGACGTGACTGGCTACCACACCCCTCGCGTCGCTGTGCGCGAAAAATACATCATTGATTAGCGAAAGATACATCATTGATTAGCGAAAGGTACACCATTGATTAGTGATCGCGCGAATTCACGACTCTGCGGAATCTCTCTGAGTTTCACCCTCTATCGCGCTCTATCCTTGCTCTCCGCAAACGACGATCGAATTCAAGGTTTTTCGACCGCGCTCTGGAGAACAATCGACGGAAATTGACGGGGTTGCGTTGCAAAGCCAACATGACTGGCTACCACACCCCTCGCGTCGTTGCGCGCGGAAGATTTCGCGAAAGATACATCATTGATTAGCGAAAGATACATCATTGATTAGCAACCGCGCGAATTCACGACTCTGCGGAATCTCTCTGAGTTTTACCCTCTATCGAGCTCTATCCTTGCTCTCCGCAAACGACGATCGAATTCAAGGTTTTTCGACCGCGCTCTGGAGAACAATCGGCGGAAATTGATGGGGTTGCGTTGCAAAGGCAATGTGACTGGCTACCACACTCCTCGAGTCGCTGCGCGCGGAAGATTTCGCGAAAGATACATCATTGATTAGCGAAAGATACATCATTGATTAGCGACCACGCGAATTCACGATTCTGCGGAATCTCTCTGAGTTTCACCCTCTATCGCTCTCTATCCTTGCTCTCCGCAAACGACGATCGAATTCAAGGTTTTTCGACCGCGCTCTGGAGAACAATCGGCGGAAATTGATGGGGTTGCGTTGCAAAGGCGACGTGACTGGCTACCACACCCCTCGCGTCACTGCGCGCGGAAGATTTCGCGAAAGATACATCATTGATTAGCGAAAGATACATCATTGATTAGCGACCACGCGAATTCACGACTCTGCGGAATCTCTCTGAGTTTTACCCTCTATCGAGCTCTATCCTTGCTCTCCGCAAACGACGATCGAATTCAAGGTTTTTCGACCGCGCTCTGGAGAACAATCGGCGGAAATTGATGGGGTTGCGTTGCAAAGGCAACGTGACTGGCTACCACACCCCTCGCGTCGCTGCGCGCGGAAGATTTCATTTTCTTTTCTAGTATTCGTTTACAATACTGCGTTTGAGAGTTAGGTTGACCAAAATTTATTCACTTACTTTTTTAACTGTGTTTTGTGCGTTATTTTATTGTTGTTTGTTTGTTTTCTATTGAGTTGTGTAGAATAGAAAGGTAGAATTGAGTTAGTCGACGAACTAGTCGATTTTTAGTAAAGTTGGATCTGTTAATTGAAGGGAATATGGGATCGCTGGTATATTTCTGCTCTGTTGAAGAGTAACGAAAATGGATTTGTGTTAGTTTAGCTGTAAAATGCAGAGTAATAATTGTAATAAAACGACTTTATCGAGTGAATGTAATAGAATAATGAATGTATACAAGCAAATGGTAATTTACAGAATATAAATAAACTAGGACGGGTGGATAAAGAGACAGGTTGATGAAGGCGCATGGGAAATTAAGGAAACTGAGAGAATGAAAGCAGAACCATTATGTTTGAAGGAGGAGCAAGAACTAATTATACCTCGTACAACTTTGCTACATTCCTTTTAGCGATTGTACAAGTATTTTATTCAATATTTTTCATCACAATCAACGCGAAACGAAGATCTGTGCATTCATATTATTTATTTGTTCAAAAATGCGTACAAAAAGAAAGAATGTGTCATTTGGTCTTGCTAATTAATTAAGAAATTTATCACCTCTCTATACGTATTGGCACTGAAAGTATCAATCGTTGCATTCTGGTATGCTGTATAAAAACTGAGAATTATCTCAATCCAAAATCGACACATAATCGTGAATTATAATTATTGCAAACAAATTCACCCCTCTGAAACGGAGACACCCATATTTATTTAAAAAATCGCGTTGTCATTCACTCTGCAAACGTGTGGACGACGCTTTCTACAGGCGTGTATAAAAATACGGAAACTATTTAATCCAAATAACGAAACGTTATCGAAAACTACTATTTAGTATCACTCTGCGACCATTTATCTCCCCGAAACCGGTCTGTCGGAAAGATTTTTTATCAAACGTTAAAAGCGATGCTTTCCGGTTTCACGAACGAACATTTAATTGCAATTTCGGTGATCGATCAAAGTGGATTCCTGATGGGGAAAAGGGGAATCCACGGGATACCGTTTCGAGGGTAGGAACGCGGCACGATCGCAGCCCTCTGCTGCGCGAGCTGCAGTTTCCAAGATTGTTCGGTCGACGGTTCGCAGATGGCGGCCGATGGTTGGTATTCAGGGGTTTCAGCCCCGCCCATCTAATTCGAAGAACCTTTTCACCGGTTTCCTCCAGCGGAGAGGTGAAAATTTTCAGAGATTAACCACCCCTCGGAGTCCGTTGACTCGACTGCGCGGTGGGGAGTTTTCGATTAAAATTTTCCGAGCAAACGACAAAAGGAATTCCACCCTTTGTGCGGAACGAGAACCTTCGCGAGTTTTTTCGCATACATCGTGGAAATGATTCCGTAAACAATTTAGAATAGCTGGAATAAAGGCTGGGGTGAACGTTCCACGCAAAGTCGTACATCGATCTTCCATTTCTCGGCACAGTCGAACAGATGGAATCAAACCAGAGATTTGTGTACCGCAAAGTATCTTTCGTTCGGGATATTTTTTAGTATTTCAATTTTGTTCTCGATTGAATTCGAATTTCCCATATAAATGCAGACAAGCAGCTGCAATCTGGTTATTAATACGATGAATCCATCGAAGATCGATTGGTCAAGCGGGGATGGGCAAATGGATTTTAATATAGTCGAATACTTCAATATAGTCGAAAGCGGAAGAGAGGGCAGGGGGGTTGTAAAAAATACTTGGAATTCTTCTTTTATAATACGCATAACGTAAACTGGAGTTATCGATTCGTTGGTTCGAGCGTTTCCCAACAAAGAGGAGATGAGGATAAGAAACAGCAGCGAACCATGAATACCAAGTATTTTTGGTAAGAAGTGGGTGGTCTTCGACCTGAACGGATGCTTCACGATAAAATTAACATACCGAATTTAAAAACGGACCCGTCGATTCGAGTCGTTTGCGGATCCAAAGGAAACGTCTTTCGACGAGAAACGAGGGAAAAGCCGTTCCGTTCTGTAATTAAGAACCGGTTGAACACACGAAACGTTACGGAACAGTTTAAAACAGATGATTACAGGAACCGGAGGCATTGTAATAAACGCGATTTATCATTTTCGCGGACGTTAAAAGCGGCAGGGACGCTTTTAATTAAATAAAGCGACGAGTTCCAGTTGACTGGCAAACAACGGAATTACGCGGTACTTGTAAGGTGTGCCAGGCGTGTTCTCGCACACAGAATATATCCCTACGGGGATGTCACGAGTTAGGATCCGCGGAAATGGATACGATCCTTTTGTTTGCCGTCGAGATTCCGCGAACGGAAGCCAGAGGCAACAGAGAACAGCTGTAAAACGGGGCGCGGCTAATGTAACTTAAGAACTAAATTATCTGCCGCGAATTAAGAGAAGCTAACAATGTGTCGCCTCCGACGATTAACGTGGATGAGGCTCGAAGAGTGCTCGCGATGGATATTAATTGTTCGCGGATGTTTAATGATACGTATGAACAGCGTGGCTCGAAAGTTTTTGAAAGATCCTGCAGATTTTATATACATCAAACTTCCTATTAATTTTTGAGCTAATATTGCTTTTTATTTCATTTTTGAGTTTAGAATGGAGGAGCATGAGTAATGGAAATTATATCTGACCGTAAAAGTGTAACAGTTCATTAGAAGATTGTCATAGTAATAATGATAAGAGTTACTGATACGTCTTTACTAAGAGAAAATTCATCCGAAGGTGTTTTCTCGCGATATCGTAAATTGTAGAATGCTCTGAAAATCGCTTGCACAAAGAATCTGATAAAAAAAATATTCACGACCATAAAAACGCACGTGGTAGCAGAAAATAAAAAATGTGTATGCGCTGTAAATTAAAGGATGCGCGAGATAAAAGTACAGTTACAGAGGACGTGTACGCATAAAGCACAACTATCGGCGGAAATGAAAATAAAAATTGAAAAACTAGCAGCCACTCGAAGTAATAAATTCTCAGTCGAAATAGTTGTCTCCACTAATCAATTAAACGCGGTGCGGTGGTGCCTATCGAATTAAATACGTACCACGACACGGAATGAAAAATATTAATTCCGCAGGATATCCGTCGAGAAGCGTGATTGGTTGACGCCTGAAGGATTTGGAGCGTGATTAATTGCAAGTCGCATGGATTTCAAGTGCATCCACGAGACTTATTGCAGTTGCAAGTAGAACAACATTAAGTACTGGCCAGAATCCGTGGCGGCGTGAGACTTCGAACCGCCTTAGGCTGCGTCAAACAAGTTCCTCTTCAGTCGGGGGTTGGAAGTTCGAGGGTTGCTTTGAGAACTCGCGAACCGAAACGATTATGAGTTTGCTCAGCGTCAAGCGCGCCAACGATCGACGATATCGCGGGGGATTCAACCCTTGCGTGCGCTCTCGATAAACGTAGGCCTTTTGGGATCGATTTCGGACGTGTACCGCTGCTCGACGAAGCAACATGGAAGAGAATTAATTTCTTCGATGTCCCCGCGAAAAAATAAATCATCACTTTGCAAATGGACTCGTTTCAAAACTGAACGATATTGATCGAACGTTCAGTTACAATGGGACATGTTTCATTCGAGGAATTGATCGCTGGCATTTAGTAATTAAATTGTCAAGTGGAGACTAGAAGCTGCTGTAATCAAAATGGCCAATCAAATGAATTCCCGTGAAATCGATTTTCATCTTCCAACCCAAGATGAGGATGTTATCGATGGTTGCTGTTTGCGATGACGATTCGACGATGTGGCGCAGTCAGGTGGGCTGCGATTATACTCGGAAGGGGCGAGTCGTCGACATCCTCGAGACGCGGCTCTGGAAGAAGTCTCGGAAATTCTTTAATCTCGTCTGACATTTCGAGAATCCGACCATAAAACCTAACAAGCCCGACCTTTGAATCTCGTACGTTTCCCGCGATAAAAACGGTGCCCGCTCGTTCGATCGTTCAGAGATCTCCCTCGAACGAGGGAGAACCTTAATCGTTGCACCTTGTAAAATTCGAACCTGACTTCTTCTTGTTAGAGGCGTGGCCATCGTCACGTTCGTTGCATAATTTTGTCGTAAAACTTTTCTTCTTCGATTCTAAAATTGATCGTCCCGCAGTCTTTTGCCTACCAATGCTTCATTTATTAATAATGTTATTAAATTACGTTGCAACTTGCAGACTCTCTTGCACGAATAGATTTATAGCTTCTACAGTTTCTTAAGCTATACATTATGCAATATTTCAAGTTATTTCTGCTTCTTGTTCGCAGAAAAATTAATTAGCGAATACTATCTCATAATTTGCAAAAGTTCAGTGTAACACGTTATGCAAGAGGGTTGTAGTAACAATTTTCTGGTTGTCGAGGCAAACTCGACGTTCAACCAGAATTCCCGACGACACGCGTGCTAGTCACAATAATTGGACACGGAATATTAAGAGGGTTAACGCGATTTTCCAGGACGAAGCCGTATCACGCAGGGTCGTTCGTCTCGACGCCGACGAGCGAAAGAATTCCCTGTCCTGGTCCCTCTTTCATCGCTAGGAATGTCTCGAATCACGAGGAAAAAGTGTACAGTAAGCGTTTATTCCGGTTGAGCCGGCCACGGGGCTGTAATTTTCACCAGCGAGCGTCAGTCCGACGAGGTTATTATCAAGAGAAATTACTTTCAACCGGAAGAATCATGTTCCCCATCCAATTTCCCCGCCAGGTGTATGTACACATTTCGGTAAGTTAATGCTTGTAGTAAATTAGCCGACAACAAAAGCGAAGAAGTCTACGGTGAAATAGATAAGCGGGTTAAGTAAACCAAACGAACGCGACCTGAACGGAACAGAGTGGAAAACATTTTTAAAAGTTTCAGACTTTGCTGTGTATTACTTTTGTTTTCATGGTTGTTCCATCTTTACTTTCTATGCCGTGGAATCATAATATTAATAATATAATAACCAGTTTGATGAATTCCATGGAAGTTTGGTTTGTGAACAATTAACCCCTTCAGGGTGAGTTTTTCTTGGCTCGTAAGAAACACTTGCTTCTTCGATTATTAATAATAGAAGCTACAAAAAATGTATTACAAGTTGAAACGATTAGGAGATTATTTGATTGTCTTCGCCCTAATTTTGGCTAATTTTCAAATCAACCCTCTTATTTATCACACCAAAAAATTGCCATTGTGGCCTACTTTTTTCACTGCTTCCTTTTCATGCGCTGTCCTTTCGGTTTTCTGTTTTCGTATCTGACAGAAAATCGTATCGCGGCTCTTTCAACGAAATTGCAATCGTAAAAGGCGAGCTGCTCACGATATCGCCACCCTCTTTGTTTACTGGTCTTCCTTTCCTCTGGCGCGGTTCTGTTTTTTAAATAAGCCGCATAATTTCTTGCCCGACCAAGGCGCAGGACGTTCCCTGAATGCGTCCGGTTACTCGTTCCTTTTCCTCCTTTGCGCTGCCTTTTTTAATAAGGCGGTTTACGATTTATACGGCCAAAGTCGCGTGTACCGCGTATTCCTTGCGGAAAATTGAATCTCAAAAAATGGAACGAAAATTAAATACACCGGTAAATTGAATTAGTTTTAATCTTAGCGCGCCACGATGGGATTACAATTATATTACTGGTGTTCCCTCGACAGATTCAATAATAACTAACTTAATAATATGAAAAAAAATCGCCACTGAGTATGAAACGTTCACCATCGTAACACGATGTGCCAGGGATTACGTGGACCGGTATTAAAATGATCAGAAACGCGAATGTGCGCTTGAAAGAGCGTTGGGTGCGAGCAAACAGCGATTGGGCGACGATTACTCGCGACGACTCGAAATGATGGTAATTTCCGCAGAATGGACGGATGTTTACTCGAAAAAATGGGAACTACACCGAACACACATCGAAATTGGCGTTTCCTGCATATTGGCCGATGGAAAGAGTTCAAAATTGCCGCTAACGTTTTTAACGCGCAGCCCCAAAACGCTGAGCGCGCAATCCGCGAGCGGGCATTAAACGAGTTTGTTCAACGTTAACGAACATACCATTCGCTGTGAATCGTGGACGAAACGATTGTTTGACGTGTCTAATCGTTCGTTCTAATCTACAAAATCAATTCACAGGGAATGTGAGTTTTCTCCAGAGCACATAAACAGCACACTCTCGTCCGGTGAATTATCGTTGGGGATGTTTTAACCCTGGCGGACTTCACGATGCATGAGAATAATCAATTGGAACCACCTGATACTCGCGTTCTTGTTATTTCGTTCGATAATTCAGTCAACGCTTTAATTACGGATTCAATTACATACTTGTGAATAATAGGCGCGTAATCCTTTATGGTAATTCCATCCCCTCTTTCCCTGCGCCGATGTGTCGCGTTCAACAAGTAGTTTGTTAATTCAGCGGCTTGTTAAGTATCTACAAACACATAGTTGTTTAAAATCGATTCAATTTTGAGCTCTGAATAACGAACGATTTATAAAGCGGCAACGAAGCCTCATTTATTTCCCCCGATAAATACACCTCGAAGAACCTTTCATCGCCACTCCGACGCTCCCTGCGCTGGACTTAACCCTCTTCGAAGTTGATCGTAGCTCGAGCGCTCTTTCTCGAGAGGAACGCGACAAAAAATAAGGACGTGGGTTAGAAGGGTGGTCCTTAGCTGTATAGTTGATGATAATTTTTTTGCTCGCCCTTTAAAACGGATTGAATCCAGAAAAAAAAAAGGTAACGCGCATAGAAATTACGTTCCATCGGATAACGGGCGAAGCTATCTCAGGCAATTGAAAATCATTCAGCGAGGCTCTTTTATATTTTGCTATAATTTTTCCCATTGTATTTAGTATATCTTTTAATCCCGCCAGCATTGAAATTTAACTTTTGATTGCGCTAATCCTTCCAGCTATGATTTTAAAGCCCATTTAACCACGCCCGGCCGTGCGCTCGTTTTCCGCTCGCGCCTCGAAAGCGGCGGAATAAAATTCCGTGCGCGATTTAAAATGCATTATTATCTTTAGCTACAAATTTAATAACCGAAAGCAAACTCCAATTCCTAACAAAATCATTCTCCCTCGTTATCTTGCAGCGACTGGGAAATGTGTCCTCGCGAATGGTTCCCGAATCTCTTCCAGCGCGTTCGCATAATCGAATGCGTCTTAGTTCGTACGCAAAAAAGGCGGATAGGAATTGAACAGAGACTGGACTGTTTTTAAAAGAGGCTAAGAAAGCGAGGAAAAAAAGGGGACGCTGGTCCGATGGCAGGAGAGCACCCAACGACCGGACCCGACCCCAATTTCCGTTGGCCAGTTCCAAGGGGTTGATACCGGACACCGTTTGTATCTTGGCCGTCCGAAACCTTCCGTGCACCGCCGTACATACCTGGTTAAAGGCTGACAAAGCTAATTTTGTAAAGTGTGCGTCTGGGACTGAACGTGTTAAACGGGCCACGAAGGTGAAAGGGGTGGCTGGTCCGATAAGAAGGCCATCGGACGGCGGACGGGGGGGGGTGGGCGAAGTTATTCTGGAAAATATGGGATTGAAGCCGTCGCGGGAAATGGAGGGCGAATCCTGAAATACGCAATCCGCCGGTTGTTTGCCTGAGACGGTTGAGAAATCGTTTCTGAACGTGATCCCGCCGCGGAAGGGTTGTTTTGTGAATTGGAAATTCGGAACGATCGGAGATCGAGGGAATTCCTCGAGCTCCTCTCCGGGCGTCGTAACTCGGCGGTTTATCCGGGACAATTGAAGAAAGAGGGTGTTATCAAGTGGGACCCACGCGAGGCACAGTGTCGTTCGTAATTATTTGAGAGCGGTACAGAATTTTATTTCTGGTTTATTTTAAATGGGAAACGAATGGACACGTGCTGACATTGTTCGTGATTGAAAATTGGAATTATTGCGATGATTACGAGCAGCGTGCGATATGAATGTTCTTGCGGAATAAGAGGCTAAGGTGAAGCGAGAGAATTAATGACATTTGTTGATTCCAGTAGGATGGATTTAATGGTCGTTTCTGGTCTCTAATTGTAAGAGAGAAACCACCAGGGAGACATACATCGGATTAAGGTCTGACGAGGTTAATACTGTGGGCTACCTGCCTGGAATGGTTGATGTTAATGCGTCTTGGAAAGCTAATAAAAGTAGCCACCGCTGCAAACGCGGAACGACTAAAATTCCCTCCCTTCTGTTTATCAAAGAAATATTTTTACACGTGCCATATATACGTTTATCGATTACTTGTGTCTTCCTAATCGAATTCCTACGCGTGTTACACGCACACAGAATAGTCACGTTACGATCTAATAAATTAGATTAATTATTTATCCAGAAATTAGCCAAATTATATGCGAATCTGAACCGCGAGGGTAGTTTCCAGTTTCACATTTAGTCGTACGATTACTTTCGCAAGAACCAACCCGGGAATTAATCAGCGAACAAAGCGGAGACCCGCGTAGACGTTCAATTTACGTACAATTATACAAGAATCGGACGAGAGAGGGCGGAAAAAAAGGTGATTGCAATCTCTGATAGGAAGCGTGCCGCTTCAAAGCTGCCTCATTGGCGGCGTGACAGGAAACAGGCATTATAAATCCACGGTGAAATTAGTTTTGTAAGCCGTAAGCGGGGAATTGTGAGCGGCCCCAGAAATACGCAATCGCGCGGCAAGATGATATTGCTCGGTCAACGGGAAACTCGAAAAGTCGTTGCACCCTTCGGGATCGGAGCGCGCCGTTTCTCGAAGCGGCAGGTAGCGCCGCGGGAGGGTGGATCCTCGAAATGATCGATTCGACGTTGCGAGCGACGATTCCGGAAGGGTGAACCGCCCGCGGAAACCGTACGGACCCGTGTGTACTCGTTAATAACGCTTTAATCCGATACACCCTCCCGCTGTGATCGATTGCTCGTGATAATTATGCTCTGCCACGATGCCAGCTCCGTTCAGCGGGTTAAAGGTCGACCCGTTGCTTCCATCGCGGTCGAACCTTCCATCCTCCCCTCTACTTTCATCGACCCGTAAATTAGCGGCCGTTCCCCGCAAGTGTATTCTTGATATCGCCGAGACTTTTTTAAAGTTCCATCGCGAGTGTATCGATACCACGCGGCACCGCTTGAGAACTGACATTTTTCGCCTCGAAATAGTTAAACTTTGTTCCCGAGGTGCCTCCCTTTCTCTTTTTTCACCCCCTCAATGGAACTTTGGGTAGTTAACAGAATTTTCCAAGTCGCGGAACTCGCAGCAGTGCCTTGTACGATATTTAACGTTTAAATATCGGCGGGAAATTGGGATCGAGAAAGGGACGGGCGAGGGGAGAGGGCGGGCGTCGGACAGTTCCAATTTTAATTTCAAAGGTGGGACGAGGAACGAAAGTATTCGGTAAAAGGTAATGTCCGTCTCATTTCGAGCGAGTTCCGTGCGCCAATGATTGGGATAAAAGTTTCCCGGGCCGTGAAGGAAATGGATCGCTATCTGGGAAAGTTAATCTACGGCAAAATTAGAATCTGGAAAGTTGCCGGACGACAAAAGCTTAACGGGCGCGCGCCGCCCTTGATGATTGCGCGTTAATTAGCTTCGCCGATGAACGAGGTACATCGGAATGCAATTAGTTTTTCATGCGACCGTACGAGGACGCGTGGCGGACCTTGTTTTCGAAGCTTTGGGAAACATCGAGGAACTACGCTCGGATCGCTCGGAAGTTACTCTCAGACGACTCGACAAGTTGTTATCCGATCGATTATGCGACGTTCTGATTCTTTATTCGAAAATAACGAGACCAAGTCATTTGCATGGAACCGTACCAACTGCTAATTTCCTTTAATTTTGCAAATAGTCTTCCATCCTACCCCTAATTTCTTAGGATGTTGATATTAATCATGGGACGACCTAATATTTAGAAAGCAATCTCTGCTCGTATTAATACACACTGCACAAACGCTCGGTTTTAATTAAATTTAAGATCGCCTTATTCCCCTCTTCTCGTCTGTTTTTATGAAACACAAAGAACTCCCGGAATCTTTTCTAAAATATAGTATTCTCGATGAAACCAGCCTCCCTCGGCAAATTATAATTCCGTAGGCAGACCCATCTGAATCACTCAGCTTCGCAAACTCCACCCCCGTTCAACGGATGGTAGAAAACTAACACTGGTTTTTTAAAATCGCTTGGGTTTGTAGCCGAGCAGAATTGAAACGTATGCACGATCATCCCACGGTTCCAAAGAGACCCAGTGTGCGGTCGATTTTTCTCCGGTCAAAATTATTTGCGGTATCGCAATCAAAGTGTCCGCGGCAGGACGCGCGGCTCCCTGGGAAATGAAAGTTCCGCGGTTTCGTAGAACAAGCGCGGGGCCGCTGGCAGCGGGCCGCAAAAAGACGAGATCGGGATGGAAAGGATGGTCGTTGGCAGCGGTGGATGGACGCGGTTTGTTTAAAACGAAATGACGCAAGGCTGGTAGATATACGCGGTGGGAAATGCAATTTCTCTCTGGTCTGCTCGACCGGCTACAATCAACCCCGTCCGCCGTCCCTCCGCCGGGGTCTTTGTCCTCCCTCATCTCCTTTCATCGCCGCGCCAACCGAGCTCCCCGTACCGAAAACGAAATCTATCCGCTGCCCGTCGCGATATGCGGATTACCCTCTGAACTGCGAGAAAAAAGCAAAAACCCCGCCGACTCTGGGAGGGGACGAAGATTGAAATATCGTATCCGCGAACGATTCTTTCTGTCTTCTGCTACCCCTTTTTGTCCACCATCCTTCCTCGATCGCGCTCAACCCCCTCTCGAGGTCGCTCCATAGCCGCTTGCTTTACGTTCTTTAGTCGCCCTCGTAATTCTCCCTTTTTTCCTAACCCGGTTCTTTTCGTTCCAGCATGGCCAATTTACCTGTGTTCCTTTTTACGTGCACCCTCGGTTGTTATACGTTTGTCTGATCCACTTAGCGCTTTGTTTATTTAACTTCTTTCGTTATCTTTAGCGCGGACCATCCGCTTCTGTCGCTTTGCGCGACTGACCATCGCAAGCTGAAGTCGAACAATCCTGTTGCGAAGGGTTAATCGCTGCGATTAGAGGAATGGACGAAATCTCGACTTCTGAATAAAAGATCGGGCGGGTTGCGATCGAGCATCGGGGTGGAAAAATGAAGGTTCCGGACGGGAAGACTGACAGGGTCTGGCATCGATTTTCGTTTCCCTAGCCGGGGCGGAAACGCTGGCCAACCGCTACAATCCCAGAACTGTCCGGTTTGGTAATCAACGTACCAAGAGGGTTTAATCGCGGCCGTGGCGGCTTTATTTTCAGCCCAGCCCCGAACTTGAATCCTATCAGATTGCCTCATCGTTGCGGGATGCACGGTCACGCCGGTTTAGCGGTTACGTCCTGTCTCCGATGTCGCGTAACTCTTTGAAGTTGAAACCCGCGGCCTCCGCCCCTCTGCGGGGCCGATATCTGGGTTTGTTCTTGGTTTCGTTGATTAGATTTCGAAATGAACTTCGCCAACTACTTTCCTCCCGCGATCCCATCGAACCCTTTGTGACCGCGCCACATTCGCTGACGAGAGGGTGGTGGCTCGCTTTTAATACGATACCGCGTCTGGTCCGCCTTTCTGCTGGGTCTTTTAACTAAAGGAACGAAGCATCGGACACGCGCGGTTCGATTTCACCGCGATTCTTAACGCGAATCCAATCCAACACGGATATCACCGGATATATATCCTCGCGCTCAAAGGTTCGACGCGACGCCACGGAAAGCTTCAACTCCGCGAAAATGCAATCGAAATTCTGCAGCTGTAAATTTCGCCTAAATCGACGTTTTAATCAAAACCCAAGCGCTTCGTAACTCAGACCGCGCGCTGATCCGTCTCACCCTCCCCCGTGTCGACGTCGCCGTCTTTTTCGACTTGTCCCGCGCCTCGCGCGGAACCGCAATATCTGCTCGCTCGTCTGCGCTCGACGCGAGCTCCCTGCCGATCTTAGAAACACCCCGATTCCCCGATAATCCCGCCCGTTTGCGAGGAACCCGCGAGTTTGACAGAGCGCAGGGGGGTGTGGCGTGCACGCGAGTTTCTCTAGCCGATATGCAAATTTCAGCGCGCGGCCCCAGGGTCGTCGAGAGGCGAATCAATGGAAGCTATTACTGGGCCCAGGGATTATTCGGGGAAATTCGCGGAAAGTAATTAATGCTGGCTGTCGAGAGGGAATTCAATTCGCCCGTATAAATATTGTAATCGCCGGTTAACGAACCTCCCCTTGGCGATCGATCGAGCAAAAATCGGTCTTCAAACCCTCGAGCGACGCCTCTGTCGAGCGGATCGATCAAGTCCTCGCGAGTCTGACGGGGGTTCGAACCAGAGGTCACGAGTATCTGTTACAGAGCCGCGTGTACAATGTATTAACCCTTTGAGGCACAGCGGCACAGGAGGACCTGCTCTGGCCACCAGAGAGGGACTGCGTCACAATGGTCTCTCGCGAATCCTCGCCTTCTAATTACTGTCTGATAATTATATAATCACACGAGATTACTGTCCTCGCGTCTGAACGTTCGTGCTGATAGCGATTTCCAGGTTTCGCGAGGACAAACGTTCAGCTGATACTTTCTTTTCTGGACTCCCTTTTTTAAACTATCTTTTTAGAGAGTCCACGGTGATTTTTCTGCGAAGCTACCATTTCGTGCTACTCTCTGTATTGATTTCGTAAAAGAGATAAACCTTAGATTACTCTTGAAATATCGTTTCGTTGAATCAGGATTGTTTCGCCGAGCAAAAATGAAATTTTGAACGCGCGTAGTTAATTACCCTGATTGCAGGTACATTAACTGCAACTGTTACGTTGAATTAATAACGGACCAACGATTTAGGAGAGGTTGTAACGAGGAAACTCCGCGTTTAGTCTGGACGATCGTGGTGTCCATCGCGCTGGGATACGTTTAACGCCCGTGAAACAGAGATATCTCGACATTGGCAGCCATTTTCAGCGGGCACGCGGCGGAGAGTGGAAAATTTGTTTTCCAGAAATTCGTATCAGAAAGTTCGCGAAAGCCAGCCGGCGTAGAATTCGTCGGGGATCTTTCTTTCTCTCGCCCGGGGAAGAAGTCTGCGGGAAACAAGCCGGCTAACTTTCAGATTTATCGTTCTCCGTGACTTCTTATCTTGTCTTTCCTTTTTCCGCAGCCTCTCCTCCTCCTCCTCCTCGTCTTTTCATTAAAATCTATAAGCGCGGGGCGGTTCTTTAAAAGAGAACCTCGCTGCAAATGAAGTAGCGCGTTCCTCGGCTAATAAACGTTGCTCGTTCGAGAAACGTTTTCCGCACAAACTGGCGCGAATCGCCGATCGAAAAATTGTCTGACGCTTCGTCTTCCTTTTGTGAAACTGGTGGATACACATTGAATAAACGGATGGGCTAACGAGGATCCTCGGATCACGCGAAAGTATTCAGGATACGATGTAATAACGGGTCACGATCCACGTGGATGTAGGATGCGAGGGGCCCTTGAAAGGAAAATGCACGCCGGCTGTGTTAGCGGAAAGCTTCGACTCAAAGGTCGATCGAAATAAAAAGGTTCCCGGAGAAGTTCTCAAGACACTCCTCGAGCTTTCCCTTTGCCGCGCTCTCGGGTTTACGGATACATCAAAGAGCCCACCGGTTTCTCTAACGACACATTTCGCTGGAAAAACTTGCCAAGTATTTAACTGAAAATTCATTTGCAACTTAGCCAGCGCCCTCTTTTAACGAAGATTTCGCAGCAGAAGTTTGCCAGGAGTAACGAGACGCCGGAACTTAAACAATGCGGGACTCGGCCGGGACAAGACGGATGGTTTATGCAGACGCGCCGTGTCTACTGATCTTGAAGGAAGTCCCTCTTTTTAATGGCTTCCACCGTTTTATTACAAACAACGGCGGAGGAGGGAAATTGCGCGAGCTTCTGGAGAATATGAGCTCGAAGACTGCAGTCGAGAGAAGGGGATGCGAACGCGGAACGAACGCGTGCCGGAAGGGTGGAATTATAATGATAGGAAAATAATGCAGGCGTAGAACGATTAAATCGTGGTACTAGATAAGATAAATCGTACAAACGCAGCACCATGTCTAAATTCTGCTGCTAACATTGAATTTTTCACGTATTCCACCCTTCTTTTCGTCTCCCTCTCGTGAGTCAGCGCGTACCATTTTTGTATTTGGAGGGGCTGCCAACAGTGGCCAGATCTTGTCGAGGACAGCTCGTCCCAGGACTGAATCCGACGAAATGAAATCGGGAAGTGTAACGTTAATCAATCTTCGCGACTGATAAGATGAATTGCGCCAGGGGGACAGCCTTGGACCAGACGATTAATTAGAAGCCATACCACGGTACCGCTGTCTACATGTGTACACGTTTGCGGTTGTCCTTCCATCGACAGAACCATTTGTATGCCTCGTTTATACGCGTTTTAACAGTGAGCCGTGCCGCTTACCAACAAGATTGATCAGCGGAAAAAAAGGAAGGGAAAATTCCCGTCGTCATTTCTACGCGGCCGAGGATTCACGCCCCAGGAATAATCGCCGATTTACGAGCTTCCGGCTACGACTCGGGGTGGCTCGCACCCCGATACGCTCCTCCATCCTTTGTTTTATACGGGAGGACGCGCGAGCGTCGCCATAAAGCTTCTTAACCGAGTCCATCGACACTTAACGTCAGCCCATCCTATCCGGCCAACTGAATCCAATTTCTTTGTCGCCCTACGCCTCTGCCCTTTGCGTGACGAGTTACGGAACCGTGTAACGCGTGGCTCACCCCCTTGGACAAACACGAAGACGTCGCACGCGAGACGTCACTCGGGAACTCGTAATTTGCTCGCATTTGAGCGAAAGAAGGAACTCGACGATGGATCATCCGTGGCTAGATCGATCACAGTGGTTGGCATAACGAGGTTCGTTTGTGCTTCGCATTGGTAAGTGGGAGAAGAATGGGGGAAGTAGCTAATTTTCGACGGCCACGCTTAATTATGAAGCCGCATTGGAGTTTGGCATTTGGAACTTGGCAGTATAAATGTACGAACGCACACGAACGAACGTAGTTATCGAACGGAAAGAATATTCAAATATTCCTCGAGTTATGTTGCTTTGGTATGGACAAAATGTTTCCACAAGTTCCTGTCTGCTGAGAATCCGTCGATATCCAACCAGAGCGACGCTGCTCCAGCGGGGACGCAGCTTAAAGATCCTCGGAAGTCTACCATTCTACGATACCAAGCGGCGTAAGCGAAATATATGTTAATGGTCGGAGGAAACCTGGTCAAACTGGCATGAATTCCGTTTGGCGAGCTTTTATCGAGTCGCGAGGTCAAATGGAAGTTATTGCCGACGATTGAAAAGCTCGAAAGTTGCTCGAACGTTTTAACAGCTTCCATCGAGCAGCTGCCTGTAGACGTTTGAATTTCCCAAGGCCCCTGTCCAGTGGAAGCTGAGCGGTTGTTTCGCGGTCCGTTTCGAGAGCTTCGACAGTTTCCGAGAAGGTCTCGCGACAGTCTTCACGGGTACTGGTAATCGAGGCGAAAGTTTCGCTCGTAAATTTGACCCAGCTCACGGAATCTTGTCCAACTCCTGATCGCAATGTATAATATAGAACGCGGGGGGTTGGCGCGTAAAGGAAATCGATTAACAGACCAATTTTGAAATTCATTAGACGATCAAGCTCGATTCGCCGCGGGGTTGCTGCATGCCAACGAGCTGATTAATCGGTACTGGGCACGTAGAACTTTCGATGCATCGACACCCGCGCGGACACCTTGAAGAATGCAATACTGTGCTTGGTCTGTTGGCTGTATCTTGCGAAACTAATTATCAGTGGCCATGGTTCTTATTTAAAGTGTATGTGGGGGTTATTCACTCGGGCTAATTTTCTCCCCACGATTGCAAGGGTTATTAATTTACATAAATTGGTTATTTGTAGCTGCTTGGAGGATCTCTTCGTATTCTTGTCTCGTTTTAGATCTTCAGAGATATTTTTTCATAGTTTTTATATACAGGGGGATGAAGAAGACGTTCATAATTTCTAGGGTGAATAGTATTCCCAAAAGAAAGTTGTACATTCTCAATTTTCTAGAGCTCTCTTCAATGGAACCAAAAACTATGTACAACTTTGAAAAAAGTAACTTCCTTAGACTCAGTTTGTTACAGTTCCTTTCGTTATTTTAAACAAATTCGGTTCGCACGTCTGGCCACTCGTTTCTCCATTCCTCGCATTCGTTTGTCCCGATTTTCGGTAATCTCGCGCGGAATCCGTGGCTGCGAATAAAACGGTCCGGATACGGCGCGACAATTGGCCACGGGGCGAGTTTCGGGCTTTCGTCTCGCTTTCTCCGTAACCAATTATCAGAATACATTCTAATTACGCGAGCTGGGGAAATTGGGTCGGTCCACTTAAACGAACTGCTTTCGTAGATGCGGCGACGCAATCAGAATTTTGCGACGGCGTTAAGTTTCTAATCGCACCGCAAATATGTGCACGAGCTTCGAGCGTAATAACTGACAATAAGCCGGTCGCGGGGTAGCCCATTGACGCGATCAATGTCCCTGGCTAGGCTGCCACGGAATTCCCGGCCGTTGGAAATTCCTGGCCACCTAGATTACGGGACCTCTGATCCTGATTTTACCGGATGAAGTTACATCTATGGGCTGCGAGTTAAACTCACAGCGCCGTACCCCTCGAACGTCCCTATAATTCGCGGTAATTGCGACGCGCGACAAACAGAGGCGAATAAATCATCCGCCCCGTTGCGCCGTTTCGTACGTGTCAACGTTCGTACGGCTGTTTTACCCTCGCAAACAAATTTCCAATTGCCATTCGCTGTTCTCCAGGAAACGGAGAGCGACGTTCCGCGTTTGGAACGGGTAATTAATATTGGCTACTAATTTTATTTTTAATCGGCACGAACTCGATCGAACATCGAGACCGCGACGACGATGTTTTAGGGATCCTGAGGAAATGATTCTTCTGAATTTTTTTTACGATATTCGAATAATTCTTCTTCTGAAATATTTCTTAGTGTTTGGAGAATGTTGCTGAATATTTTTGAAGGAATTCGTCTGCTATGACATAGCTGTTCGTCTAAACCAGTGAACACACCGATCATCGCTCGAATGGAGCACGGAACGCGGACAATCAACCGATTAACCCGAATAAAAGCGGCAAGAATCAGCAATTAAACGACTCGTCGAGTCGTCCGAGTCTTCGCAGTGCTCGAGCGCGTTTCAGCCCTGGGATCTCAAATAAAACTCTACGCGAGTTCGCCTGAAAGTTGCCGCTGTAAAATATCCGGCTTTAGTTACGCGGGTGTCGAAATTCTCGCGTCCATGGCAGCTGTAAAATTCAGCCGGTTTTACGAACTTCCGGCATAAAGCGTAGGCGGTCGAACTTCTTTCTTTCGAACCGCCTTCGCCAGTTGAAACGCTGTAGATTTTTGTCCCGTCGTCGAACGCGCGGCGACGTTAGTTACAAGGATTCGCAGTTTACTACGTCGATATAAAGCGGCCAGGACGGGGTCGAACTCGATGGGGACGTTTGTCGAATTTCCCGGGAGCCTCTTCCAGCACGCCTGAGACTTACGATCGTCGAGCAATTACGTGCAGGCGTATATAAGCGAGACCCCGCGCGAAGTTAATTCGATAACGCAGGCGTCTTCCGCCCCCGGCTTTCTTCTCGCACCCTCGTCCCTCCTCGAGGACGATAAACCGCGGCACGACGATAGCGTCGCTCGAGGAGCATCGCGCGCACCTGCGCGGCTGCTGCTTCTTCGACGCGTTGTTTTCCGCCGCTGTGTAATTAAACAATCTCACCACGTAGGAGGACGAGCTCGAGGGGCCCAGGAATTCGCGCGAATTGCGGAGACGCAGGGGGATAATCCGAGATTGAACTTCTTTATTTAAGCGCGAGGGCACGTCCGTGGATTTGGGATCCGCGAGCCGCGATGTTGAATTTCGGCGCGAGTGGTAATTGCGGTTTTTGGTTTGGGAAGTAATATGGCAAAGATGTTTGCTTTATTTCGGGAAGCTTACATTTCAGTTCTGTTTGTTACTAAATACAATGGAGATTAATTAAGCAATGGTTTTATTAGTCTCATTTTTGTTTCTTAGGCTTGGCACTGCACGGACCGCAGTGCTCCAGCGCCCTTCTGAATCATCGCACCCAGTATTCTGTAATTTTGATTATTTTCAAAAGTAGAATTACTAAAGATGACATATTTTGAGTTTACAGCGCACCTTCGTCCACATCAGAATACGCAAGTCGAAGAACTCGAAGCACTGAGGCACAAGAACTACCTGCACTCTACAGACCAAGAAATAAAATGCAAGTTTTTCGAAGCAAACCACCCATTAATACACCACATTGGTCTCGTTATTTTCCTGTCCCATCTCTCGCATCTCTCGTTTGGCTATCGTCTCGTCGCACCTTCCACGCGGAAGAACGCTTTGGTCGGCGAGGAACAGCCGCGCGGATCGATCGATCCGCGAGGCGCGCGTTGTTCCTTGGTCGCTCGAAATCGTTGGAACTGGGCTGGCTGGGAATGCGCGAGCATAAAATCGAATTGTTTACCCGATCGGAGAGTGCAGCGGTGGTTTTTCACAGGGCTCAGCCGAGGACTCCAATCAAGTCGAAGAGTCCTACGGGGCATCGCGGACGGTAGTTGGCGCAGCTTCCATTACGTCCGGCCACTTCAGCTTGAAGAACGTCCTGCGGCAGTCGTTCGTGTCGCGAGCTCGTCGGTCTGAAAACAACAACAACGAGCTGGCCGTTCATACGCCCGTGTACGATAATAAGGTGCTCTTTCGCTGGTTTTCCCGTCCTTTTTCCCCCTCGTGGACCAGTAACGAGCTACCCGCGTAACGTTGCACTCGTTAACGGACGGCCATTAAACAGCTGGCGCGCCATGCGGGTCAATTTAATGCCGTTCGAGTGTTTGACGAATTCAAGAGGATAGGGAAGAGTCGTCTGGCTTGGGGGAGCGGGAGGAATCAAAGTCCCGGGGATCGTTATTTGCGTTACCGGGATTATATTGCGCGGAAGTTCCTCTTGGTAGTTGGGGGCGATTGGTAAAAGGCGGAGGGTTTGTTATGGTTTTCGAGAGACACTTTGGTCTTTCTCTTCGTGCCTTTGCGCTCCCTCAGGGGCCGCGACCTCGTTTTAAGGTCGCGGTACGGGTGTGGCAATCCCGAGGTACCCTAGCCTTAGTCCTGTATCGCGGATGCAGGTCTGTTTCGTGTTAAACATGGATAGTTTACTATCTGTGTTTCACTTTTTCGTGCATGTCGAACGCATTTTATTGTGTTGTTTAAAATTGAGGAGGTTGTGGATCGACGAATTTATTTAAGTTTTAAATAACACAGAGGCGGTTTAAAAGTTCCATGGTGTATAGGAAATGTTCAATCTTGTAACATTTGGAAAAATATTTATCAAAAATTTAGTTTTGTACGAAAGTCTCTTCGCAGGCACCGGTACAATTCGTCAAAGGGGCTGATTAGAACCGTCTGAGTCTACTTCCGACTCTGTGTACACACATCTCAGTCGTTCTTCAAAGAATTCAGAATATTTTGCCGTCACGTGTCGCCGAGCTCGCTAAGATTTTCGAAAATCTAATTTACTGATTTTTAGGTCGATTTAAGGACGTGAAAATCTTTCGAGAGTCGAGCGAGTTTTATTAACAGAAGGATTTCGCCGCGAGCCGACGAAAAGAAAAAAATTGAACGGGACTAAACGGAATTTGCTCGCGGTCCTCCTTTTTTATTCCCGCCTGACCGTTTTTCTATTCGAGTAGGGAGATGATTACGCGAATCGTAAGCCAGCGACACGACAATATGTCTTGCATATCTCGCGCGCTCGTAAAAACTCGCGAAGAACGAGCGGGACACTTTCATTGCGCTTTTATTTCGACTCTTGTCCTCCCCTATTTCGAATCGAGAGATAGGAGGCACGCGTTTCGTTGCTTCCACCCTCTCCACCTCTTTTTCTCGCGCTCTGCTTTATTGCAAGCTTCGCGCCCCCGGAGATACCAGGTGAAAAACAATATAATTTCGTTATCAGAGCGAAACGCGGCGGCCTGAAAACACTCGAGCACAGTTTCTTTAAACTCTAAAATAAACACTTCGTTCTCCCCTCGAATTTATAGCAAAAACGGGCGATTCTCTTGGTGCAGGAATAAAAGAGCACGCGAGTAATACGTCCGAAGGAAAATTTGTGGAAAGATTGGTCGTTTCTTCCTGGAGAAGAAGAAAACCAGAATATGGAAGTTTCTTGCATCCATAGCTCTTTATGTCTTGGAATTGGGAATGAAACTTCTTTCCGAAGACCGCAAAAGTTATCGATATGTTTCTTGCGATCATTTCTTGCGACCATTTGTACATACAATATCCATGAAATTCATTCTTCGTCTTTCTTCGCGGCTAGAAGTCAAAGCAGCCATTAATACCTGGAAGACAGCACGAATTTTCAACAGCTTCTCGCTCGACTAGCCATTTCCTTTTACAATTTTCTACGCTTAAGTTACTCGCGGAAGCATCTTTCAGACTTTGTTTCTTTTCTTTACACCCCTTGAATTAGATATGCGAGGAACATTCCGTGCTTCTAAAAAATTCCTCCGCTTCTAAAAAACTCCCAGCGCACGAGTCTCATCTCTCCGTGCTGAATTAAAAACTTGCGTATTCATAAAGTGATTCGACTTCAGAATCAATTTATCCACCACAGAAACTATCGATCCGAGTTCCGTCGAAAGAAACGCGAACCCCCGCAGAAACTCGCCGCGAACAGAGTTCGAGCGGTTCTTCGAGTTGTCGAATCGCGAGTCGCAAATTTAAGGACCTCGGAAGCTTCCATATCCCCGTGTCAAATTTGACCCAGATTTCATGGGACCTGTCTGAGACAACCAGACCGTCCGCGAACCCATCGCGACGATTCAGCCGCGTTGGAAGGGTATCAGTTATAATTCTCGGCGGTTGAGTCAGTTGGAAGTCGTAAGGGTGGAATAACGCGACGTACGGCTGGTTCCCAGGACCAGTTACACCGTTCTGCTGCAGGAAGCTGGTCTCGAGCCATTTTCCCTCGTCTCCGCGTGTGGAGGTAACCGCGTGGAATTTCCACGACGGCACGAGGATGTCGTCGACGGAGGACGACGACAATGCGGCGTCACGGCCGCCCGCGGGCCCTCTTTTTTTATTCATACGTCCCTGGCTCGAGAGTTTATCCACCCACGAGCTCTCGCCGACGCGCACACGGTGAACCAGTCCATGTTCGTGTCCGTGCGCGCGTGCACGAGTGCAGGAACGAAGAAGGAGCCCGGGACGCCGGCGAGAAGCGAGGAAGCTAAGCCAAATTTGCTTTTCTACACGGTCTGTGTATCTACTCCAATTTGCGCCGCCTTGGACCGGCCGAAAAAAGGCCTGGCTCTCTCCCTCTCCCTCTTTCTTCCCTCCCCTCCTCCTTTTTCCTTCCCCATCCTCCTCCCCGCTCGGTCTTCTTGTTTTTTTCGCCGCGCGAAAGGAGGTCGCCTCCCCCAGACGAAATTTCCTACTGAATCCTTTAGCGCATTATGCTCCGCGTGAACAATGGCCACGGCTCGTTCTGAGCTCGACTTTCCGCCGGGAACCGGCCGCTAGCTGACTCTTTCGATCTTCCACCGGCTGGATTCGCGGCTTGAAAATGATCCGAGCGCGCTGCTTCCCGACGAGTGGCGAGCTCGGCGTTAATTTAGGTTTCGGGGTGAGTTCAGCGGGAACGGCCGGAAATTCACTTTTGGAAGTTTGTTTCGTCTGATTCAGGGGCTGTCGTTTGTGAATACCACTCGTATCCGTGTGCTCGTGTGGCGATCGTATTGTTTAAAAAATTTTGTAACCCAGCGTGGTCCAAGGAGGACCCCAACTCTTTGCAACCAAAATCTCGCTTTCTTATGAAATACGAAATCTAATGGCTGTTACAAGTGATTAGCAGTAACATCGCACGTATTGATTAGCAGTAATGTTACGCATTTGGTTTCGTCACCTTGGATCACTTTGGATTTCAAGAACGAATACGAGAAAATCGATAATTAATCACGGAAGTCTACGTCGCTGATTACTGAGAATTATTCTACCGGATTTGCCCGCAGCCATGATCAATTCGCAACCAATCGCGAACGTTGTCCGCTTGTCGTCTCGATCGGACGTGTATTTATCGTTAAGGTCGCCACGGGTTAGAATGGGCGTGGAGGCGAGGATGAGATTTCCAAGCATGAGAATTAACTTTGCTCGATGAACGGGCGGGGTCGAAGGAATCACGGCGCGTTAGAGGGAAGGAACGGAAGCAATCCGATGGGGGGCGATCGTCCAACGAGGGTTTTAGGGTAATGTAAAAGTTAACGAAGGAACTTACGTGAAGATCACGTGCAGAATGTCACCGATGAGCCCGTTGTGTCTCAGGGAATGCTCCGAAGTTTCGCAAATGGCCCTCAGCAGGCATTTGTGACCCTGATATCCGTAGCTGGGCGAAAAGTCATGGAGGCGAAGTGAAAAATAAAATAAGAGACCGTTCTAACGGCTGACCCAGTACTGGTTCTGGGTCAGCGTTCGTGGATCCACGCGTACGTCTCTACGCTTTTCTACATTTTCCACGCACTGTGTTTCATCGGTTCCATTAAGAATCGCAACTATTCCGAGCGTAATCGATTTTAAAACTTACTTGGTGAACTTTTTCTCGATGACTTGATAAAGAGTGGCTCTGTCCAAGCTTCTCCTTTTTCTTCGCGACTCGGTATTGTAAACAGCAAAATCCTGGCTGAAATTCGTCGGCAGAGTGTACGTGGCTTCGAAGAAGTCCGCTATGGTGACAGCTTTGTAGGGCTCCTCCAGTGGTACCGCGAAGGTGAAGTACAACTTGGAGAAACAGACGACTGTCATTCCTTATTTCATTAACGTTGAAGTTTTATCGTTGAATCACAACGCGATTTGTTCCACGAATTTGTCAACATTAATAGATCAGTGTGTTCAAGTGACATCAAGAGAAGTGTTTTACAAACTTCATAGACACAGATTTGGTGCAGTAGCTACAGTTCCAAGTGTACAATCAAACCACGAAATGATCTCAACACTTACGGCTGCGGTACTTTCCTCTGGAAACCCGAAAGATCTGATCGGTCGATGGAGGATCTCCGCGAACTCCGAATTCGAAGATTTCGAGCCACTTGGATAGAGCATCAGCGCCAGATTGAGCATCAAGAGGCTGTAAAAGAGGACTGCACTTTCGGATCACGTAAAACCGTGCACGTAAAGGAATCTCAACAGGACGCAAAGATTCTCGTACTACGCGTGAATTACAATCGGCAAGCATGCAAAAAGCTCTCGTGATACATCGTGACGAACGTCGAAGCCGAAAAGAGGCTTAATTAGCATTGCAAATTAACGAATGCCCGCGTGAAATTGAGGCTTCTTTCGCGAGGCGAATGGAAATTCATCGAACGACGTTAAAAGTTGGCCGAGATCGTTTAATTCTCCCGAGGAACGTCCCGTCGAATCTGTTTACTGTTTATAATCAGTTTACGCTTAATTATTGAACGTACAGAAGTCCTCCCTGGTAGCTCGACATGCCTGAATAATGAGGCACGTGGCCGTAGACACGAACGAGAGATACTGCGAGGAGGCGATGGCTCGTGGCTCTGAGATTTCTTTCGAGCTGATTTTCCACGCAGAAACTGGTCGCCTCGCCGCTGATTAACGATAATTGCGTGTGAATTGCGAAAACGGAAGGAGGCACGAGTAGAGAAGGGGAAGGAGAAAATCACAAACCAGCTGCAAAGCGTCTATCGTACTTTTGCGACTCGAATTATCCTTTTCCAAGATTCTCATCGAACTATTTCAAATATCCACATTGATAAAGCATTCAAATCCGGGCCACGAAACTCCGCAGGACACAAGATGCGCTTCGACGAGAGGTTCAACGGACAAGAACGAATATCAGAGGGAATTATCATTCGACAAGAATCAAGATTGCCAAACCTGGACGGAGGGCGAAGCTTTTATTAGCATTGTTCGCCAGTGAATTTCACGGGCTGGAATTTAATTCTCGTCGATTCATCGCCGCTTGATATTTCCCGTCGTTTGTTTCCGGCTTCAAGGGTGGCCGAAGTCGGCCTGAAAACTTTTCCACGCATCGACGGGGGCGCACGGTTTTGAAATGCAATTACGATTCGCCCCGCGCGTGCCACGTCGGACACGGGGTGGCGCGGTGATTAAAAAACTTCACCGATTTCAACGCTGCCGAGTCGGAGGGTGGAGAATAAAGAAAGAAAGGTGGGAGAAGAACGAGAAGAGAGGGGCGTCCGCCTGGCGGAAATGCTGCCGGTGGTTGCAAACCATGCATACACAAATGAGCCCACTTTGCTGGGATTATTCCCCGTTTTTAATCCCCTTTCCCGTTTACATCAATACACGCGTGCCGCCGTGAAACGAGCTGTTCACCACTTACGAGTGCCGCGCGTTCGTTTAACGACCGGAACGCGATAATAAACGGCAACAAACGCGAACGAGAGCCGAAGAAGGAACCCCGACGAGTTGAACGGAACGCGAAGGGGGTGAAAAAGCGCGTTCGTCGCAGGGGTTCGCGTGTCACCGGCTAAGAGAGCCAATTAACAGCCGTCCTCGTCCGCGAGAGAGGCTCGACGCGATTCACTCGTTCGCTTACCTCGCTTATTTCGCCTACAGCAGAACCTGATCAGGTGTTAAACGAAATTAGTGTGCGAGGTAATTAGCGTGGTTAAATGGAACCATTTGGTGCGTCAATTTGTAGTATCCACTGGTGATATCCGAATGTATACTGTGGTTAATTTACAGTAGCAGTTAGACTATGGATATTCATGTGAAATTGTGTATTTATAAACGTGGATTGCGTGAGGAAGTGTAAGGAATAGAAAAGAACGTTTCTTACTCTGTAGTGTTAGAATGAGTGTTATAGTATCGTAGGTAGAACGTGTATTTTGAACATCTTGTACAATTTTGGGCACTAGGTTTTGCATATTAGAAAAAATGGAATAATTTATCAATTATTCCATAGTTCATGATCCCGATTTTTGAGTCGAATATCTTCCGATGGTCGAGTGTGCGATTGCGCGTGCCATTAATACGCTCTTGTAACACGTCCGAGTGGAAACAGGCGACGAATATTACTACTCTAAGAGTTATAGAAACTTGCAGAGCGCAGTTTGCACCTCGAGAAAACGTAGGCCTCGCAGCAATGCGAATTACAGCGGTGCCCCAATATCAGGAGGAGGAACTGTGTGCGGCAGACGCAATTTCTGCGTTTCGCAGTGACATGTATTTTCAAGGACTGTAACAAATTTTGGGAAAAAGTTCTGCGCACAACTATTGTTGGGAAGACTCCGGCGGCCATTTTGTCCCGCGGAAAATTTCTGATGACCTTTTTTTTTTTGCTTGTCAGAAATCTTGGAGCGCTAATTTAATTAAGGAAAAGGGGTACGTTGCTCCCGGTACCCCTTTTCCTTAATTAAATTAGCGCTCCAAGATTTCTGACAAGCAAAAAAAAAAAAAAAAAAAAAAAAAAAAAAAAAAAAAAAAAAAAAAAAAAGGTCATCAGAAATTTTCCGCGGGACAAAATGGCCGCCGGAGTCTTCCCAACAATAGTTGTGCGCAGAACTTTTTCCCAAAATTTGTTACAGTCCTTGAAACATTCCTTGCCAACATGCTTACTTTCGTCTTGCAGTCTCAACCTTTCACGCACTACACTTGCAACTTCCTCTAACCTGCCACGGGGTACCAAGCAACCAAAAAAACAGACTCCACAATATTTCTCCCACCTCCACACCCCAACCCTTTTGTACTTCCGTCTCCTTGTTTTGCTCCAGAAACGTTTATTCACCGTGCATCGACCGCTCGAGCATGACGTACAGCGACACTTTCCCGTTTTCACAAACAGGTCGGAGACGATTTTTCCTCGCCCAGGACGAAGTGCCTATTCGCCGCAGATGCGTCTGTTACGTTTTTACGGGAGGGGACAGAGCGTCGTCGTCGTCGTCGTCGTCGTCCTCGTCGTTGCTCTTCTTTTTCCCACCGCCAAGTTTCATCGTTCAGCAACTGTTTCACCATTCCCGTGCTCTCTGTAGTATACACCAGCCATCCACTGCCCCTACAAACTTCCCTTTACGGATCCTGTCGCCTTCTCCTCGAAAGTAAATAACAAGTTTATATCGTCGAGATAAATCGTCGAAACTCTCCGCTCGTAATGAGCTATAATTAACCCTTTGGCATTCGTTGTAAATTACAGATATTTATGGCACCCCTTCGTCGTCGATACATTCTCAACTTCGTTCTCAGTAACACAAAATTTAATCTTTTAATTGTGAATTTTTAATACAGATAGACAAATGTTATGTATATAGCTTTTGAGGCTATTTTATAGTAGTTTAATAGCGATTAAGAAATGGAGGATTATAAAAAGTTCTTTTGCCAAATGATTGGACAGAATAGAAAGGGTAATATTGAAATCGATCAATAATTTTATAAATTAAGCATTGTCCATCTGTATTTCTTTGATCAT
This sequence comes from Xylocopa violacea, assembly GCA_963969225.1. NCBI lineage: Eukaryota > Metazoa > Arthropoda > Insecta > Hymenoptera > Apidae > Xylocopa > Xylocopa violacea. The sequence goes on along the minus strand of CAXAJV010000002.1, from coordinate 31,373,075 downwards.
AGTTCTCGATAAAAGTGACTCTCTCCACTTTCTTAGCACTTGGAGTCGCATTTCGAGAAGTAAAGCATTGAGAAAATCGGCACGACGAGGTCCGATGAGAAACGGTATCCTGGCGTTCAGCAGAGACACACGGCCAGAGATCTAGATTTTTCTTCCCTTCTCTTGAATTCAAAATCGTTCCGCGGATCCCTTTGTTAACGTCAGGAAGGCATGAATAATGGATAGCCACGGGAGTAAAAAGCAGTCCATTTCCGATCTATTAGCGCGATTATAAGGTGTAATTTCCAACAGAAATTTGCATCGTTATGTGGCCGAGTGGAGAATATCGTTTCTGGATTTCTGATCTTCCATCAAAGATTCATCTCCCCTCTCTTTGTCGTATCCTGTCTCAATTTCACTCAAATATTTATCCAACTGTAAATCGTGCAATCGTAACATTGAAAATACCACGCGTTCCCTCCTTTTTATTTCTCTTCGTTTTCTATGGGGCAAAAATCGATTTTTCACGCGCACAGAAAATTCTTCACTCGACTTCCCATAACCGAGAATTGATTTACCGACGAGAAGACACCTTGTACTCTATTTAATATACACAACTTGCAAGTTTTACGCTGTTGTAAAGGGTGAAGGCGCATCGTTCGTGGCTGTTGTTAAAATCTCCAAAGTGTCCCGTTAAGTACCGCGCGTCGTTTAACTGGTTCTGAAAGGCGCCCGATATCCAAACGAGCGATAAAGCCTCGATCTACATAATCCCAGGCGGAAAAGAACTATGAATTAATATCTCAGCCCCTTCTTCGTCGCGAGTAATTGAAATCGATGCTGCTCGCGTGTCGATGAATCCCAATGGGGATTTATTAGGCGCTCCCTGTCTCCCGGTTCGTATTACCCGTTCCCGTGTTTCTTGGTTTTCAGATTAAGAATCCACCATGAATATCCCCGGCTATTTTCTATTCATCCATTCATGGCCGATGAAAACTTTAAATCGTTTTAATATGCATGGTTTCAACTCGCGGAACTTAATACATCGTTCATGAAGCTTTCTTGATAGAGAGCTATTCTTGGCAAAAATGCGAATATTTCCAAGAGGTTCCCACGAGGAAGTTTGCGAGGAATGATACTGCAAACATTTTTCTGTTCGCTTCCTGCATTCTTCGACGATCAGTCGATCATTCTCCTATCGGTTTCCATAATAAGTCTTTAGTAAACGAAGGTGTATCTACGCGTAACTTAAGATGGAGTGTCGTACTTCAGGTTTACTTGAGCTTCGATTGTGTTTCTTATCGATTGTATAATGTTTTTTATCAATTGAAAGTGTGCATCAGACAGTCGACATAAGAGTCTCATTCTTGTCGTTGCTTTGATTGCAATTGAAAGAAGATTACTAGAAGAGACCAAACACTACGCATGTTCTACTCCAAACACAAAAAAGACATAGGTTGAGAAATGTATTAATAGTTTGAAAAATTCAAATTAAAATTCACAAAAGCAAAAAAAAGATATGAGAGGTCGGAAGCAGAAGAAAGCAAAAGGAAGGGTGCTATGGCCATTAACGCGTGGAGTGTGTCCTCTCCAGGGTGTCCTCTCATTTTGCAGATGATACCACGAGAAATGACGAGCACGCGTCGACTGACGCCACAAACGGCAACGAGTCCTAGCGAAGCTTATTTGTCCATTTTCGCAAGAAAACGAAAAAGAGAAGAATTTCAGACTGGCGAACGTGACCATGGAAATTTTGCGACGAATCCACGGGTTTCATATCGTCCGCGTTTCATATCCGGGTCAGATCGTTAGATTTTCGTCGACGTTCCGCTGGTTTCCATGAAGTTCCAGCGGTCTGTAATTTTCGTCGCGCGTCGAGCGTTCTAATTTCAATGACAGAGACGATACGATCCCTTCGTCAATCTCGCGAGATAGCGTGAAATCAGTTCAAAATCGCGGCAGAAATGCGATTCGCGTTTTAAACGGCAGTAACGCGATTCGCGATGAATCGCAAGCACAACTGCGCGGCAACGCACACCTTGCCACGAGTGCATAACAAGCGAACAAGTGAGTTCAACGCACGAAATTCAGAGCGGGCGAATTTTGAAAAACCCTCCGCTTGCGCGCTGCTTGTTGTACACGTAATTAATTCATTATTCTCCTTTGTGCTTATTAAAGCTTCGTCTCTTTTTTACTCTCCCTCTCTCTTTCTACGTACGCGTACAGCTAGGGTGAATTTAAATTCGTTAAAATTAAGTTTAAGTAGTTTACAACATTGTGACATAAAATAAAAACGAAGAGTGTCGTATATTTCAGGAATGCCCGTGTTAAACGCGTTACGTACACCATTTCTGTAGTAATTAGACGACGTGTTAATTAACCCTTTGCACTCTGCTTCTTCCGGGACGTAAGCAATAGAAACCATTACTAAAATAGCAATCTTTTGGTAATATTTTCTGTTGCTAACTTCTCTTAGCAATAGAAAATTTCTATTTCGATAGAAAACTTTAGGGAAACGTGCATTTCTCGAAAAGCTGCAGCAGAATAAGTTTAACCCCCGTAATCACTAATCAATGCTGATGTTCCCTCAGAGGAGACATCCGAGTTCAAAGGGTTAACGAAAGCCTGTTATGAAAATATTTTTTCTCCAACGTATACAGCGTATCTATTGACAACTGCTGTCAAGAAAGTCTGACAAATTGTCAGTAGCAGCAGACACAGCTTCAAACATTCCTCGCGACAAAAAAGGGCGAGCGAAGCAAATCGATACACAGAACGCGACTACTATTTTCGATTGGAAGTAACGACACGAGTCGAGTTTTCGACGGCGGTGGTTACAGTTTCTCGAGGCTTTGGCGTGTTCCGCGAATTTATCGTTTCAATTGCGGGTGGTTCAAGCTTGTTCACGGATCAGTGGAACGCAGAATTTCGCGCCTTCGCGCGTCGTTACGGGACCCAACAGCGAGTAACTCTTTCGTCGTGCGGCAGGAAAAGGAAGGGGTGGCGAAAGTGAGCCACCACTTTTCGGCTCTTCTGTCCAGATGGGAATAAATCGCCTCTGAAATGAACCCGTGAAAAGGTTCACGGACCTGTAGGAAGATGTACGAACCGTGGTTACCGGTCAAAGAAATGTGTCCACCCTGTGAAAAGGAACTACCGATGCTTCGTCCAACCGTGAAAACGGTGTTCCACAATTCTGTGGGAAAACGAGGTTCGTTGTTTGAATCAAATAATTCCGTCCTTAATTCAAACGAATCGTTTGTAAAAAATGATTTGGGAAGGTGATGTGGTGAATTAAATGAAGCGCGATCGTGGTCCAACGATAACAAGAAAGATAATTTATTTTAATAGCAAAACGTAGCGAAGAGAGAACCAACTGATGTGATTCAAAGGCGTGTGTACCGCTTGAATGCTAGCTAAAGATTTATCGAAGCCTCCAAGGGAACTCCTTTCCCTCACATTCGTTTTTAACGTCACCCCCTAAATTCGGTGAAGGAAAGGAGGGTGAAACTCCTAGAAAACGTCCTTCTCGGCCCTCGAAGACGAAGAGGAAGTCTCGTGTCTCTTCGCTTCGAGGGTTAAGTGCTCCTTTGCGCTCTGCGCCACGGGGTGCAACGCGACTGCAATGGACGCCGCAATGGTCACAGTGGACATTCGAAAGAAAATGAAGCTAACGTTACGTTGGATCAATCCAACATCGTCATCATTCCATCATCGTCATCTTCACGGAGGTAGCAAGTGCTTGGAACGATCCACGCGACGTATCCGACACGCAAATCCGATTCTCTCCTCGCACCCTCTCGAAGCTGCCATCGCGCGCGGTATTTGCAAGCTGCTCAGAATCGGCTAGCTCTTATCCGGAGAGAAAACGAGCCGGAAAAGGGACAGCCAGGGGAAAAAGAATCAAACGAGGAGAAGAAAGAGAGAGAGAGAGCTTCCATCCCGTCGATTCTGTCGATAATCATCTTTCATAACCGCGTTTTTCTCTCATTAGCCCGCTCTCGCCCATCGGACCCGTTTACATTCCCTGGCAATTCCTGGCGATATCGGCGCCACGATTCGAATCAATCCCCAGGGTGCTCTGCCTCGAGGAGGATATATTCCTCTCGAGCGTCTCTGCAACCCGTTGTTAGGAAGATTTATGATCGCAGCGTCCGGTGCGCGCGAGACCGATCCCGTAATACGAAAATAATGCAAATGTCCCGCGAACGCGACGATACAATTGGGAGAGATATTCGCGAGTTAAAGCGAAATGGCGACAACCGCGTCTTTCAATCCACTTAGAGCGGGGCGCTCTCGTTTTCTTTTAACGATTATCGAAGAGAAATGGCGTCCTGATTCATTTCAATTCGAATTAAAGTAGTAACTTCGTTGGGGGTTGTTAATGGGGTGGCGCGTAAGAGTGAGGCATTTTAATAGCAATTTGCGAACGTTTTAAGCGATTATAAGCTTGTCTAAACTATAAACTATGTTTGTCGATATAGTTCCAGGCCATTGAATCGGAATTATTCATCGTTCGGAATTATCTATCGCTCTTGCAATGAATATTCAATAGTAATAAATAGTAAGATATCACGCGTGGAGTAGTATACAAATTATTAATATGTATGCGCGTATTTGTTTCGTAATTATATTTAGGCTCCGCAGTTTCACTAAAAATACAAGAAATACTGAAAATTGTTAATCCTCCAGTATTTAATATTTCTTGAGGAAACGTTTAAAATTCTAACGCATAAGAAGGCATCAGGAGCTTCAAAACGTGATGAATGATTCAGTCTCCATAGTCCAAACAATCTGAAGCAGTTGTTTAATATTTAGTAGAATCTTTTCGTCTCCACTTGACTCGAATTAAATCGCTAACAATATTCCATCGTGGTTGTTGCACGGACACAAAACGAGAGCGACTGCCCTCACTCATCCGTCCATTAACGTCGTCTAGCCGCGTTAATTGCAGCCACGGTCTAAAGATTCGTAGGCCAGCGATCACGGCAGTCGCTGGTCCATCAATGGAAATTGATCGTCGCATTAATTTCACCAGGAGCAGCGTGCGACCGCTGCAGTTTCAATGCAACCTGTCCATCCACCTCGCCTTGGGTTGTTAACCGCCGATCGAACTCGGTTCATTATTCGTCTAGCTCGCGATAAGGAACTAATTGCGCCTATTAACGAGCCCTCCCAGTCCGCCTGCCAGATCGCGACCACCGACCAAAAGATCCGAAGACATTTGCTCGCCTCTCATCCTACGGGTCACTATGCGCCGTCTCTTCGTGCTTCCACTTGTGTGCCTCGTGTGTTACCATTCTGACGCGAGTCTCGAGAGAGACAGGAGGTATTTGGTCTTCCCAAAGCCGACGAATGTGACTCCTACTAAAGTGCAGGTACTCGCATATTGTGTGTTGCATAGTGTAATCGTTAGTGGGATCGAGAACCAGGTTCTTCGACTTTAACCCTTTGCGACGAACCACATATATTTTGAAAAGAATTTTTAATTCAAGTAATACGCGTGTAGTACGGAAAAGAGAAAGTTAAATTTGTTTGTATCTATTTCATTTGAATGCTTAAATGTCCACGGGTGATTCGATTCAAATTCAATACCCCTCTTGAATATCGATGTCCGTTTTCGAACCCTCCACAGGTAGATACGGAACACGATCTGGTGTTCGAAACCAGCGCGCGTAATCTCGCTACTTTGCGAACGCACAGGGATATATCCGAATACCTGGGAAACGAAATGTTTCACTTTTTCCCGGGAAAATCGCTGCCGACCCGCGAGAGCATCCGTCGGACTTGATCCCATCTCCGGGTAATTGTATCGCCCCTCTCGAATCTCGCTCCTCAGTCAACCCACGCTCGTTTAATTGTGCTCGCGATTCTAATTGGGTATCGGTTGCTGATTGTTTAACCGGTAGACCGTGGCGTTAAACGATCGGAGCGCGTTAAACAGAGACAGCCGGGGCGTATCGGGACAGAGGCTGACAGTTTCAAAAGACAGACACTGTCTCCGGCCGACGATGGCTCGATAGGTGTGTCCCATATACCGAATCACGACGCAATTATCCGTAATTGCGCCGTGTACGCGCGGTCCGCGGGCGGAATTGAAGTTGTCGGGTCGGTAATTGTTAGATTACCCGTTAGATTGATAATCGTAATTCGTCGAGGCGAGGCCCGTGGCTCGAACGGTTCGTGTACCCTTCGAATCGGCCGAAAACATCGGTGCATCGTGGCGTTAGTGGCGAGATTCCGCGTGTCGACACGACCCTGCTCGAGCCGTTTCGATAAACACGCGCCCCGGAAGTACCGCAATTGTCCAGAAACTCGGCCCATCGCGAGCCCATGCAGGGTCGCGTTTCCCTCGATCTAATTTCCGAACGTCACCGTCGTCGTGCTGGACTGCAGCAGACCAGACGCGAGCCAATCTGCCAGTCGGGAAACCGAATTGCCGGTTATTAGAAACGTTTGACGACACCGCGGCGCGTTTGAAAACCGTTCCAGATGATCATCGGTCTTGGTTTACCCATGGAGGTCGACGTCAGCCTAATTATCGGATATGTGATGAAATTTAACTACTACCTGCCGTACAACGTCTCCTACTTGACGGAGCCGTACGTTCGCTACGAGAGATCGATCAAATCCGATACTGGGGTGCACGAAGATGGCGAACCGGAAGCAAGGAAGCAAGGTACGCGCGCGATACCCACCTTTTCTCGAGTTTCGACGTAACCTTTCGTTACCTCGTGATTTAATGCACGAATCAATTTCTATTCTATACTTGTAGAGAACTTGTATGTTTCTGCTCTATACTTGTCACGAGTTTCTTTCGCTACTAAGTTTGCAATACTTGCAAGCTTGTAATATTCGCAAGTTCACGTTTGCTTTTGCGCTACCTTATATTTCACAAGTCGCATCGCCGTTCTCCTTCCACACGCAAGAAGAGAAGATCCAACTGTACAGACTGATTTCTTCAAATCCCCTATCTCGCGGTGCCGGGGAACCCAGCTGAACCCAGCTGGATAAGAATCAAGAGCCTCAGCTTTTACATATTAACAAGGCTACTTTTGTTGCGTGCCCCCGTAACACCGTCTTAGAGGGCACAATGCTTCCAGCCCTTTCATCCAGACGATACCCACCCGCCTCTTCGATTCCCATTAAGCGTCCCCTTTTTCCCTCCATTACTGCTTTCTGCCAGCAGGAGAGAGAAGCATCATCACCAGATGGGAAATTTACGAAATCCTCGAGTCTCTCATCGGCGATTCGCGATCGGGCAAGGCCTGCCTTTTGAGGGCGATCTGCGAGGCCTCCGCGGCCCCTTTCAACAACGTTCACGGGCTCACCTCTCAGTTCCTTCACATTCTACTCACGTGAGTATCGATTCGTACCGGGCACCGTTGGAAAGGGGAGCGTTTCGAGGCAGATTGCGCTCTCACGATGGAGCTGCTTGGGTTGTTTATTTCCCCGTCTCGGTAATTATGTAGGAGTGCAAAATGGAAACTGGAGAACAAGGTAAAATACTACACGACGGAGGATACAGACGTGGCAGAAAAGAGAAAGTACACCCCCGTGCAAGAGTAATTCTCGTTTGGTGGTTTCCTCCTCGTATTTCGCTATGATTGCGTTACTTTGATCCGACCTTTTTGGCTTTCCGACTTATTAATCGTCGTGGTACCTTTAGTTGGAGGTGTTGGTCACAAACGAAGCTCCGTTTCATTGAACGGTACCGCGCCAGATTGTTAGCGTTTCGTGGGTATCGTTGTAAATTCATTTTCGATAGAATTCTCAGCTACGAATCATTCTTTGCGGAAGCAGCGTCGCGGAGGTTGCGTCAGCGGTCCCCTGTGCCTCGAACCGCCCATTACCTGGCATTATTAACGCGAATTTAAATGCCACCCCCCCGCGGCTGGTTAATTTTCTTGGCGTTTCAGGCCGTCGACCACTTCGGAGCCTTTCAGGACTGACTTTGATCGAGTGTATCGCGCCGCTGAAATTATGGGCCGACAGGCAGTCAGCTCCTGCGACAGTCTATTTCCGGAATGCCCGGAGAGCCCACTGGACTACTTTACCGAGGTCCACGAACGGCCGTTTGCTTAACGTTGTTCCGGAAGACGTTGTCTTAATTGATAGCGGAATAAAGTTACGCCCACAAGAGAATTCGCCCCACTTCCGTCCTGACTCCTTTGCGAGTAATCTCCGATAAGATTGCTCCCCGCGTTTTTCTCCCGCAGAGTCAACACACCGTCCGCGGGGAGTTAACACGTTCTGCGCAAATACCAGCGGTGCTCGTGTTTCGCAGGTTTTTACTATTAACACGTTCAACGCGCACGAATTATTACAATTATTACCCCGACGAGGCACGTTCTTTTCATACTCGTATGAATTTAGAACGTATTGCACAGCGTGCTTTTCTTAGCGACAAGTAGAATAAGACCTCTGCGTTCGATGTATCGAACACGCACAGTGAGAATCGGAGCCGAATGTACACGTCGAACGCGCGAAACTTCGTTCTCGCTGTGTACCCAAACTGAGCATGTTAATCCTGAGAATACATAACGGAGACTCGACGATATCGTTTATCAATATCGCGAGAGGAACAAAATGATAACGGGAAAGTTTGCTCTTATCGCGCACCGTAAGGGCGCCAGGGGAAGGGACGTATCCACGGTAAACCTGAAAATTAACCCGTAACCATACATCTTAATTCGCTAGCTCCCGAAGGAAACGTGCGCGTTAGAAAAAAAAAAGGAGAAGAAGAAAAGGAAACTGGGATGAAAGTCCCGCGGGAGGGTTCCGTGCGAAGCGAGACGCTATATCGGGAAGCCGGTAGTAATTTATGTGCGTCGATATCGCGCGATATTAGAAATATCAAGGGAAGAAAGGACGCGCGAATGGCGCGTTGCCGTGGCGAAGAAGGAACGATCGAAAACAGGGGGTTGGAAAAGTGGCGCGAGGGTGAAGCGTTCGATAGAGTAAGAGAGAACGGGGGAGCTTATCTGCGTGCGTGCAAGAGAGAGAAAGAGAAGAGAAGAGAAGAGAAGAGAGAGAGAAGAGAGAGGGAGAGAGAGAGAGGGTTTGAACGTGCGGGGAGCGGAGAGTTCGTGGCGAAACGTGACGCAGTTATCCGGCGTTATTGGCAGTTCTCTCGTTCAATAACAGGTACACGTAAAGAGAAAATACTCCGGTTGAAATTTATAGAGGGTGCAGAGCGCGAGTGGAGCAGGGAAAAAATGGCCCGTGACGTCGGTGACCGAGAGAAACGGGGCGAGCGGTCTCTCGTACACTACGGAAAGAGAGAGAAAGGGGGGTGGAAAAAGAGGATGGTTTTTCCAGGGCGAAACCATTCGTGGTAATTAACACGGGCTGACAATATACGATTTTACTTCCGCGTCGTTACAACGCCACCGAGGCCGAAACCTTTGAGCTTTTGCAGGACCGCCACCCCTCCTCGTTCTCTTTTTATCCCCTTCCTCTCCTCTCCCTCCTCCTCTCTCACGGTTCGTTTCTTTTTCTTTTTTTTTTTTACACTATCGCCTATGTTGGTCCGCTCGCATCGCGGGGTTTCGGTTAATTGTCGATAATTCGCGACGCGTGGAATCGGCGAACTCGTCGCGACACGGACCGATTAACGAACGCATTGTTCGCCAAACAACGCGCGCCGCGCGGATTTCGTCGGGGATTTCTCTGCCGATCATTGGCCCGATTCCGCCTATCACGTCTGCGGAGGGTCGTGATTTGTTTGCGATTGTGGATTCATTTGGAGCCTTGTCCCGATGGAAATGTTTAATGAGGTGTTCGTTGCGTTGTCGCGCTGCGCGCGAATTTAATTCCGCGCGCTCCGAACTCTGCTTCGGGTCAACGATGATCGAAGGTATCCGCCAAATCATTCGGAATATCAGCGCTTTTATAATTCGCAGTCATTCAGCGGACGAGTCGAAGTAAAAATACGTATCAGCAAGGTATTGGCTGGTCGAATATTCTTTGTAATGGACTTCGCCCATCCACGGTGCACAGAGTTCAGACACTCTATGCACTCGTCAAATATTCATCGCTCGAGTGCTTTTTAAAACACAGTTCGCTTATAGTGTCTTTAGATTCTATGTATTCGCCGGGCATTTATAATTCAAACACACTTTTTCGTCCATCACGCTGCGCACAAATCCCGCGTGTCTGTTAGGCGAATCGATGGGCATTCGTTTGGGTAATTCGCAGTTCGAATAATTTACGAAAGTACAATTTGGCCATCCCTGGCCGGAGTACAAGTGGCCAATGAAAAAAAAAAAAGCGGAGTTAATACAAGTTATCCGGCACTCCAACGGCGTGGAGCAATAAACAGTGTCAAGCAATCAACGGAAGCGACGCTGCGAGGCAATAAATTCACCGGAGAAAGTTGGCCGAGTCGAGGTTGAACCGAAAAAAAGTTCGTACATTTGACAGAGGGTGCTGGGAATTTCGAAAAAACTCCATCCATATATTAACCCTAACGAAATTCCAAGTTGACGAGCTTGTTTCGCCGTATATTAACTGGCTGGGCGGGATCGCGTTCCCCGATTTTGAAAAAGTTTCCGCTGCATTTAAAAGACGAAGCTCATCGCGTTGCAGCGTCCGCGAACCGATAGTCAGGAAATTAATTAGCGTTCCAGCCGCCCGTAACGTGTACCGAGAAACTATCCGACGCTGGGAATCGGCTTAGGGAAGTTGAAAAAGCTCGCGTTTAGAACCTCCTTTCGCCGCGTAAATTGCGAATCACGCTTTTGTTACATACGCGCGTCGTTTGAAGAGCTGCTTCATGAATTCAATTTATAACACGGTTAGAACTGAAAGCGAGAGCAATCGCTTTATCCATCGCTACTGTCGTAGCTTCAAAACAGTCGCTGCATCGTCGATGATACTTCCTTCTATTCGCAGGAAAATGGCACCCCCTGAAGGCACCGACTTGAATCGTATCGAACGAAGTGACGATTACAAAAATTGGACAATTTTCTGCAAGCGTACAAGCGTGCGAGATCAATTTCTCCGATAATATATAGAAGCGTTTGAAGCTAAGTTAAACAGAGAAGCACGTGCGAAGCCAGCATTTCTCCGGGCAGATCTTCAAGAATCTAGTGTCTCATCAAATCGCACGCCTCGAGACTTTACCAGCATTCACACTCGGTGTTCGTAAAAAGCGTCGCCAAGGAATGCCATTCCACGATCAGAAATTTCCGCGTAGCTCAGACAACGACTCTCCGTGGCCATCGATTTTCCCTCGGCTGGAACCACGTAGACGAGCTTTCGATTTCCGGGTCGGACGTCTCGACCGAGCGGATAAGGAACGACAAATGGACATCGTTTAACCCAGATAGATAAAAGCCTGGCTATGCGTGTCCGCGTTCGCGGTTACTGGCAAAAGATTCGTGTACATAACGAGGGCAAGTTTTACGAGGCAATTCGGCCGGGGCTGTAATTCAATTTAATGCCAGGCTCGCAGACTGCCGACCCCTGGTTCACCAAGATTTACCCGGCTGTCTTCGAATTACGGCGCGAGCCCAGATATCCGCGAGACCCTTTTCTTGAATCAGGATCCGCTTATTCTGTCCACCCTTCGTCTTCTCGAAGAAATCTGGTTACGTTCGCGAGCAGTCCATCGTGCGTCTAACACGACTAACGAGGACAAGTGTAGCTAAAGTAGTTCCAACAGAATTAATTATAAAATTGAAAATTTGCTCCTCCAAAATGCGAACAATTTTCGACAATTCAGTCGATATCCGTCATACCTATAACGAGCTAAACGAAGACAAGAGTTCAACCTGGAGAATCTTCGAAGATCCCCCGATTTTTCCCTTCAACACGGAGTAACTCGACGAAATTAATTAAATCGAATCCATCTTCGACCATAATCAAAGAATCCTCCAGAAGCCTGGCGACGAGCAAGACAAAATTCCCAGCTCAAACAAGGATTAATGAAAGACCAGGAGGAGAGCGGCGTGCGGCGCGATGTTAACGAAGCGTCCCGTTACCAAAGCGTTCACCTCGGATTAGCAGTGCGCGCGGTTCTCCAATCGGGTGAACGTACGGGGTGAACCGGCTTCGCGACGGCGAGAGCGCAGCTTCGTATCAATATTTGCACTCGTTGCTCGTCGCGATACAACGGGACCAGCCATTACCACCAGCTTCCGTCCTGCCAACGCGCGATGTTGTAACGCGCCAGCTTCGGGCGATTCGCGGCGAAAACGAGCGGCGAAAACGAGCGGCTCGCGGCGCGATCGCAGTCCGTTTACCCGCGACCTGTCCGTCGGCGGAACGATCGCTCCCGGCTCTGCAAAACCGTAGCAATGGCTGGTACCAACGTCCTTCTGGCGCTCGTTTCGCTCGTTTCGCTCGTGTCGCCGTGTCTGGCGCAGAACCACGATCCCACATCGGGCTGGAACGGGACCAGGCTGCTCAGAAGTCCCTCGCGGCGACCGAGGACTCTCGTTTTTCCTGATCTCACCCAGCTTCTGGTACGTACAGGGGAGAGAAGAACGCGCGGTGATTCCGAGGCTAACGAACCGTTCTCCGCGGCCAATCGAGGATTCGCTCGCGCGTCCCTCAAGTACCCCGCGATCGGTTTCCCGTTCCCAACCCCGCGCTGGCGGCTTCGCTTCCGGCGGATTTCTCGCAGCACCTACGACGTGCCAACATTTCTTCTTTGTTTCACGCGCGCCACGATTTTCAGAGGGGTAATCGGGGAGAACGGGTTCGAGGGTCGCGGTGTCGGGATCGTTCGCTCGGTTGACGTTTCGATGACGAGTGGTGCGAGTTGATCGATTGGATATTTCTGTTGTGGTTGTATTTGGGGCTGTGGATGTCGAGTAGATGGACTTGATTACGTTCGATCTATCAGGCAAATGCAATAACAGAAAAATCTCTGAATTTGGGAAAAGTAAACTTAAATTTTTGTAAGAAGTAGTCTGGTATTTGTGGTATTTGTAGGACATATCGTTTAATAGGCGTACTGTCAGGAGACATTGTGATTCCATGATTGAAATGTTCTGAATACGGTTAGAATCGATTCTAAGGACCGATGGAAGGTCTCGCTCGCGAAATTCGAGCAGACCACGGTTATTATCCACTCGCTCAGTTATTCGAAAAGGGGAACGTATGGGATTGGGGGCGACTGTCGTGTGAAACCGCTCGCCGTTTACGCTACTCCTTGAATAATTCCCAGCCGCGCCACATGTCCGAGGCTCATCCAATTTTCCATCCAGCGTGTTTGGAAACGGTCGCCCTTCGGATTACAACCGCGCGGCTTGATGGGATGAACGGGGCCGTGGCCAGAGGCTCGCGGGGCCGCAGTTGAATCGCTCTGGCCGCTGAATTTTCACAGAACAGACCGAGCACTCCCGCGAAACCTCGAATTAATTGCTCTGACAAAATTTCCTTTGACGCGTCCGAGAAATCCGGCGGAATTCTTCCGAAGAGGGCTGGCCCTTTGTCTTCCGAATCGAACAGGCGGCACTTTGAATGGCAGATTCCTCTTTTAAAGGCCGGCAAGTTTATTTGCTCGGATAAGGGTCGATTTAATTGATCTTCGCGAAAAGGGTTCATTTACGATCTCTTTAGAAATTCATTTCGCGTTACGTCTCGTCTCTTGAACGGTTAGGTCATCGATTCACGTGAATATTCTATACGTACAATCTTTTTCTTAAAAATTGTATGCATCTTTTTACACAAATATCTTGCAATCAATCGCAGACAGCGATAAATTAAATACCTAATGTAACAGTGAACAGCATCAGTAATAGTGACAAAGTAAATCAGTTATTCCTTTTTTCTCTACCTTTTGAAAAACCACCATTTTGGTACCATCAAGTTTAACTATCGAAACGTTTACGAGGGAGGATTCAAAAAAGTTCCATTCAATCCATTAAATTCCTAATTATCGTGTTGGTTACCAGGCAATAACCGTATCCGGGATGCCTGCGGAGTGTATAACGTATTTCGATTCCCATCTTCCCGTCCGATATCGCGGTACACGTTCCACCTGACCTTTCAGGGCTCATCCAATTTCTGCGCCAGGTGGATACCTCCATCGATACGCGCAACTTTCAGTCGCCATGGCGTTTCATGTGGCCAGGCGAGGCTCTCATCGACTGAATTTAAGTTCCGAAGTTCTACAACGAGATCGATCCCTGAAGAAATCAATCACAGAGAAAATGAAAGTAGTGGTGGAGGTAGCGATACAGTGTTAGATGTAAACAATCGGAAAATTAGAATAATAGACAGTAAACCCAACAAAACAATTTGTTTAAACATGAAATTAAGAAAAATTTCAGTGGAATCAAGGTTTTCATTTTCAATTGTCGCAATCCCGTTAGAATTAAGGTAAATTTTAAAGCAAAGGAGGTGGTAGCAATAGAAGCCATTGCTAAAGAGCCCAGTGCCAAGAATTATAAGAATCTAATCGTAAAAAAAAAAGTTGACTCCCCAATTTTTTTAGAGAAAAAGATAGAGGTCATCCAGAGGGACAAAATCGGTCATTGAAAGTATCCCGTGGGAAGTCGTCTTCAGGGTGAAAATCAAATCCAAAGGGAACAAATAAGAACCACCATGTCCACATGGCCGCCATCAGGAGGGAACGTAGACAATCCCAAAGTAACAAAAAGAATACAATCTTCCAATCTTTCAAACATCAGCTGTACATACAATTTCTTCGGAAATTTGTTACATTTCCTTAAGAAAAACATTGCTACATTATCAACTCTTTGTGCTCGAGAGGCAGCTATCAGTCGCCATGGCGTTTCATGTGGCCAGTCGAGGCTCTCATCGACTGAATTTAAGTTCCAAAGTTCTACAACGAGATCGATCCGTGAAGAAATCAATCACAGAGAAAATGAAAGTAGTGGTGGAGGTAGTGGCACAGTGTTAGATGTGCTCGCGCGTATGTATCCTGTATGGCCGCGGTCGTTGTATGAATTTTCGATAAAACCGCGAATTTCCACGGAGAATCGTTTCCGGACGCGCGTCTGGGGAGGACAGTTTAACGAGATTCGCGAGGGGGACAGACACAGCCGCGGGAAGGGCCGGTACCGCTTTTTTTTTCTTTTCTTTTTTCCTTCCTGCATCGGCCCGCTGCCAATCGAGATCGATACACTTCAAAGAGCACCGATACGCTGCTCCGCTCCCGCTTATTCGTACTAATTGCGCGGCCTCCGCGGAGGAGCTGCTTCATCGATCCACGATTCTAATACTCCCACGTAGTAACTCCGTTGTTCACTTCGATGTATCCGCGTCTTTTAGTTAGAACGAGCGCTATTGCACTGCTTTCTGTTCATATGAGTCTTGATTCTTTCAGTTCCGTTGTCCTGACATCCTTCTGAGCATAAGTAGTGACATCAGCGTGTTTAAGTCATACAAAAGTATTACTTAAATATACAAAGTGTTACTTCAATTTTATCTCAATTTGCCTAAGACGGAACAGTCGCAAAATCGTTGCTTGGCACTCAAAAGGTTAAGCTGGAGCGTTTTATATGCTTCGTAGGGGTTTTAGAAAAAATTGGTTAGAATCGTTGAGGATCGTTTATCGGCGATTTTTGTATCGAGTGCTCTTTGTCGATTTGTCGAGGCTGGAGTCATCGTTTTAGAGTGGTGCAGGGTTAATAAAATACTTTTCGTGTACGTTTACAGTCATCCGTACGGAAACGTGTAAGGGTCACGCGGAGTATCGGTACCGCGATCCCTTTCCACAACCGGACACGGTTAGATTTTAACCCGATCTCGTCTGAGTTCATCCAATTTCCTCTCCAAACCCACCCTCCCGCGAATAACCGCTGTAACAACGAGTTTTCTGATCGAATCGCGTACCCGGTATCTAACCGCTCCGCTCACAGCGACGGATTTCGTGGAAACGTTATTGAGAGGAGATCCAGAGGAGCGTGAACCTCGTGAAACGCAGACACGACGAGGGATAAATGATCCGGAGTGGTTCTTATTCCTCGATCGATCGTCTCGTTTATCGTTTTTTAATATTCCATCTTATGTTTTATTCAATGACAGCTGATCTTTGGCCTGGGCACGCCCCTGTCGCTGAACCGCGAGGATCTAATCATTGGGCTGTTCGCGAAGATCGTTTGGGATCTGCCGTCCAACGCGTCAGATTTCACCGTTCCTGGTGTTTATTACGCGCGAACGCAGAAGAGCAGATGGAGCATTTACAAGACGTTGGAGAAGGTCGCTGGATTGTACGGATTCGGTGGGAAAGAATGCCTGTTGAAGGCTATTTGCGAGGCGGCCTCAGCGCCCTTCGATGGCACCCACGGCTTGCTGGGGCAGTTGTTGCACGTCTTTTTCACGTAAGCAATATTGGTTTTCCGTTTTCGAATTTACAAATCGCAATGGTTCTACAGATTGAAGGAGGAAGCGTGAAAGACACGATATCAGCTCTGATCTAACTCTATTCAGGTTAACCATTCGAGTGAGTACTTGCGCTAACGCGACGTAACCGAACGCCATCTTGGTTTCAGCTCTAACAGATTGATAATCGCCTTAGTAGTTAGATCCACCATCTTTCATCGTCCCATTACTAACGAAATACATTCCGCTTACGAGAGACTCCATTCTACAGCAATGAAATTTTATTTTCACACTTCGTTACCATTAATTATTACAACACAAGATGCTCCACTAATTCACATAGTTATCATTCAGAAACAAAGCGACTGCATCCCACCATTCGTCATCAGATGCAATCTCGACAACACACGCGCGTCTAATCTTAAAGCACGAAGCCACTGAAACAAATCGTAAGACAAGGTGGTCGGCAGTAAAATTCCCTGCACAACCTTCGACCGTGGAGCCATCGAACGCGACACACATCCGAGCCCTGCGAATCCAATCCTCCGCCCACGGTTATCCAACAACGGGAGCGCGGAGCCGATACGGCAGGCCAAAAGTCTCGATCGCCTCGTAAAGCAGAGAACGGCGGAGGACGCGATAAAACTGGCGGCACTAAAAGCGAAGTTACGATGACGTAGTAGTTAACCAGCGGATTAGCAGAGTGGCTAGGGATTAAGCGGTCGGTCCGCATAACGCGGCACCAATTAACGCGAGGGGAAGCTGCGAAATAACTTCGTGGCTTCTCCGCGCGTATCCGGTCGCGTTATCGATCCCGGGGTGCCAACCTCCGCTTCTCACCCTCTCTCTCTCTCTCTCTCTCTGTCCCTCTTCCTCTAACCTACCCTCTCTCTCTCTCTTTCTCTCTTTCTCTCTTTCTCCCCTGAAATTCTTTTCCAGGCCGTTTCACCGGTGCCTGGATCTCTCTCGCGGCGACGATTCTAATTTTTCACAGAGCGGAACACGTGAACACGTGAACTCGCTTCGGAATTCCAGGCCTTCGAGCACCGACGAGCGGTACGACGAGTACGGGGACCAGGAGTACCGCGCGGCCGAGCGTTTGGGCGAGCAGATGTCGACGGAAAACTGCCACGCCCTTTATCCAGAATGCCGCAGAAGTGTGCTCGACGTGTTCTCCACGGTGATCACGTGAGTCCCATCGGCCGGATTGGATTCCTACGGAGGTGGCACGCGGGGACGGGACGGGGGCGAGTCTCGTTAACCAGGCTCGGACCGTCTCCTTTCTCCCGTTTCGGATCAGCTTTCGGGAACAGTTCTTCCTTCAACCCTCTGCGGTCGAGGCGCGCGGCCGTTTTGCAAACTTTTTCTCGGAATGGAAATCGTAACGTTAACCCTCTATGACGTTGTGCGACTTGGAACTTGGATACCTTCGCGTTTACATCTGCACTCATTCTTGTCGGCGTGCAGATCGTAGTAAAATGTTTTATGTAATTGCGATGGATGTTGCGAGAAAATGGAATTGTGGTTATAGAGAGTTAGGGGAGAGTATGTTTCCAATCGCGAAAGGGTTAACCACTGTGCGAAGGATGATGGTAATAAACTTATTTGCTCATTGGTCGTACGGATGACCATATACTTGTATAGATAAATTACAGGGTGTTTCGCCTAAAATTGGTGATCTGAAAGATATCGCGTATCGTGAAAGTACAAAAGAAGAATATGTTCATAAAAAAAATTGACTCGAATAACAGACACGAGGGTACGGGAAAAGTTCTACTCGTTTCTTTGCTTTTCAGTTGCTTCTTACTATATAAATGACTAGATTTATATAGTCGCAACATTTTTTCGCCACGTTCCACCTCATTTCTCACACGGGCGCATAACGTGGACGATTGGTTCAGGTGAAACACTCTGCATGTGTATATCCCAGTGTCCGTGATTTATTAACAGAATGTATTGCAGACGAACCAGAAGCGGGCGCATCCGGGCGGAGCGATTCTTCCGGCGAATTGAATCCCCTGTGGGCCAGTTCAACGCTCGATTATCCTCAAACGACGCCTAAAATTCATCTCTTCGGGGTGGGGGCGAGCGTCGTTTCTCAAGATGTCGGTGTTACTGTGAAAGCATTTCTTAAACCGTGGGCCCGTGTGTTCCGCGGTCGTTCCATCGTTCCTACCCGGCCACCGAGTCTCATTTCCCTAAAAGTACCCGCAGCGATCGTCGCGTCTCGCCCCAGCAGTTCGTCGGAATCCGAAATTAAAGAATCCTCACCGTTCGCGGGCTCACCCCGGCCTCAAACGAACCATCCGCCCCTCGTCGTTGATTAGAATTCCCAGATAACGTCCCGACGAGCTCCCCTGGTCTCCCTAAATAAGAGATAAACCCCATCGCGAGCGTTCCTTCGGCGTGCGAACCTCGAGTTTGGCTTCTCTCGAAGGCAACAAAAATTTCAGTGACTCGAATTTCGCATTCTGGCAATGAATTTTTGGGTTTTTATGAATGATTCGGTTCTCCCTAAATAAGAAACGAAGCATTCCTGATGAAGAAACTCGAGTTTGACTTCTCTCGAAGGCAACAAAAATTTCAGTAACTCGAATTTCGCATTCTGACAGTGTATTTTTCGGTTTTTATAAAAAATTTAATTTTCGCACCCCTAAAACTGATATACTTTGACGCAAAAGACACGAGTCGTAAACGAAAGGCGGCTACAAGTAATTCTCAATTTCGTTCTTCCTTATTTTCCAACCCCTTTATTTATCATTCCTATCATGGACTATAAAAACCAAAAAAGGAATTGAAATTCGAATTTGATAAATATTCCAATGCTACGCAACGTAAAAAGTTGAACTACAGTCAGACCTCGAAGGGGTGAGTTACTTCCAAGTTCGAGCTGCGAATCGCGTGATTCGTGGCACGATTTATGGCGCGAATTAGGGGCAAATGGACGCAGTCCAGGCGTGCGTGGGGTCCTCGATGTCCACGGAGGGATCGCGTTATTGACTGCCGGTGGAATCGATGGAAAGAAGAAAAGGGGGATCTTGGTAGTCCCGCTGGACGCCGGTTGAACCGGTTGCAAAACGATAACAGCCGGTGTTATAGCACTTTAAAAAGCACGGTCCATTATCGCGCAGGGCGAGCCAAGTACGCGTAACGCTTAAAAGCTCGCAGGAAACTGTGTCAGAGAGGGACGAGCACCGAGGGTGGGACAGAGCCGCTCGTCTTGGCGGTATGCGTATAATATGGCCGGAAAAATAAAAACAGGAAGGAGGCTGTGCACATATCCTCGAAGGGGTAGAACGTTTGCCCCGAGGATACGAGACTCGAACGCCCCCGACATTTTCTCGTGAATTTATTTTATCGATCCCCCTTTTATCGAGAATGGCCTGTTGGTGTTAATTCGTTGATATTTATTCCCAGCGGCCGTGAATTTCGCGACGGAGGAAACGGAACAAGCAAAGGCAGGCTCGCTGCATTATCGAGTGTTGTTTTAATAGAATCTCGAAACAGGCGGGAAATATATCGCGGGGAATAGGGAGTGGACTGTTCTATAATTGAACGATCTATCTATCGATGCTGTTAGTCAAAACACAGAATATTTTCGTGGCGACATTTTTTGCTTCCCTCCGTTTGAACAATTCCTGTTTGAGAATTTCGTCGTTTCGTCCGCGCGAACACTTCGTGGCGAGTATCGGGGAACAGAAATCGATGAATCATTTATTTAGGCGAAATTGAGGCTTCGAGTCTTCGTTATTATGCCAAGGCGTCGCTAGAAGCGAATCAAACTGCCCGCTTGTTAATAAATAAATTCAATTACGGGGATCTGGTTCGTTGATCGAGGGGAATCGCCGGTTTCTATCAATCGATGTGGCGTCATGTTTGGAAAGGGTGTTCATCGCGTAGCTTTATCAATTTTTAATTTCTCGATCGCATATATACATTTGCGTGCAACATGCATCGTCTCGTGTATAATGCGTACGTTTGATTTCGATTTGTGACCAAGTTTCGTGATGATATAAATTTGCAGGAGACCGAAACTACTCATTCCTTAGCAATTCTTACCGCAATTTTATTTCTGCGCGCAGAGGAACTCGCCGATTAAGAAAAGACCTCGTTAACAGTTTAACGAACGACCCAGATAATAGATTAATTAGACTTCATCGCGGAACGCGGGTCTCAGGACTTAATAAATGGCCGGGAAGAATCGAAAATCAAAGTCCCAACGGGGGAGAAACTCGAGCTTTTCTTCATTACTATTCCAGTCTGCTGCGAAGCCACGATAGCGCGAACGATTCCGCGAGACGTGCTTCTTCTACTGTATTTTCATTCAAGCACTTCAGAACAGCGCCAGGAAGTATGAAGGCCCGTGGGTGGGGAAAATGGCCAACCCTTCGCGGGGGACGCTCCGGATTCTCCTACGGCGTTGGAGATATCTCCCCGCTTTACGAAAAGATACGTTCTTGCCCTTTTTTACACCCTCCATCCCACCCATTTGTCCTTCTGTCTTCGTTCTTTTTTTTTTTTATTCCAGTCAAATCTGGTCCGTGGATCACGCGGAATGGGAATGAACGTGTTTCCTAGGAAGGCGGAGGTACCATTTGCGTCACTTTTTTCGGTCCGCCCATTATAAATATTCGTTTCGCGAAATCTGTTCGCTCGTGGTCTTTACACTCGTAGTTTTATGCTCGCGAACGTGGTAGGTTATCTCGGAAACTTTCAGGTTATCTCGAGGCATCGTTGTTTATGGGAACAGAGGATCGTACGCAGTGCAGATTTTAATTTTCCTGCTCGCGGAAAATAGTTCTTGTAACACGTACGAAATAGTTCTCGATGAGAAAATGTTTCATATTGCGCGTTGCTAAAGTATTGAAGACGTAATATCGTTCGATTGAACAATGGCCACGGGAAATGGCCGTCTGGAGAACAAGCTATTGTAATTTTCTAGGGGATCCTGGAGGAACGTTCTTTGCAGAGCGCGGTGTAATCGGATCACGTCGTGGTGCGTCTCTAAAATTCAAGACCTTCGAAATGTCTCCTTCTCGTCTTCTCTCAATTACCATCCTGGGAGGTTTTCAGTTTTTTAAAGCCAGTCTCCCTTCGCATTTCATGCACTCGTTCAGACAGAATGCTCCGCTTAGTTTTGTTAGGTTTTTAATTATTTTTAAATGGCCACGATGTTACGAATCTGTGGACGGGCCAATCTATTCGATCTTGCATTAATGCAAACGCGACTAATGTCCATTCCGTTTTATAACTTCAATTTTGCATAACGGACAATTAAATCGAGTATTCTATGATTTTTATAATCGATTACAAAAAATGGGCACTCCTACTGTGCTCGAATTAATATCTATTAATGCACCACGCGCCCACGCACCATCATCCCCTTATCCTAGACTAGAAGCAACAATAATTCAGAGGGAGCAGCAAGCAACTCCGGCACGACGAAACGCAGTTAAACGACGTCGTGTTTATCATTCTCCCCTGACGCGGGTGCACTACTTCCGGCATAAAGCTATCGCTTTCACCGCGGCCGTCATCGTGGTTCCTTACGAGCCATATAAAACAAGGCGTCAAAGTTCGAGCAAACTCGAAAGAAGCTCGCGAGATGCGTTTCCCTCCCACGAAACTCGTCGACTACGAGATGGCACGCGGCGAGCGAGACGATAAATCGGTCGAGATGCGAGCGAATGTGAAACTAGTCGTGGAAGAGAACTTACGAAACATAAAACTAGATTATCCGCTACTTACATGCAGCGCGCGATACGCGCAATAATTTATTGCTATCGAGAAGATGCGAACTGATTTACGCGAGAAAAATTAACCCCTTTGGCAATAGAAACACTTGCTACAATAGCAGTATCTTAGCAGTGTTTTAGCAATAGTTTCTACAGCTAACGTCTCCCAGTAATAGAAAAGTTGAGGGAAACATGCATTTTTCAAAAAGCTTTGGAATAAGTTTATTCGCGAGCGATCACTAGTCACTGCTGATGTCACCATAGAGGAGACATCTGAGTGCACAGGGTTAAAAATTCTATTACGTTAAGTGGGAGTGATTATTTGTCGCTTCAGATAAGAAAATCTATTTTTTTATAACTTTATTAGGTGAACAGGTGAATTACATAGATGTATAATATATATAAGTACTTATAATTATCAGCGAATTTCTGAACATAACTTGAACTATAGTTTAACTAATTATACAATTTGCAATCCAATTGAAGGTTTCAAAGTCCTGAAAAGGACTTGGAAGATTTCACCTGAATTGCAAACAACTTAAATCTACGCGCGTAGTCCTTAGCTTGATATCGTCTTCGAGAGACCGGTCCCTCGAAAACGTTACCAAGGGCCCAGGTCCACCACGTGGAGGTGACTACGCAAGGACCCATCCCTAAACCCTAATCCCATCCACCCTCCATTACAAATTTACGATCTTGTTACAGAAGGTACCAAGATCCGACTCTACTTGAATTAAAGAAACCGAAATCCATAGTACAGTTTCCAAAATCTGTCAGATATTTAGAAATTGCAGTATGGACGTTGCGTAGGGGATGACGAGAAATGCCATTGTCTTAGCCGAAGAGAAATTTGTAAAGCGACTCTACCAACACTTTAGAAAAGCTCAAGTGTTTCGCAAAAGGGAATACGATGTGGTATACTAAAGGGGATACGATGCGATATACTAAGTTATTTGATAAAATAAATTAAATAAGAGAATTGAAGCAAAAATTATGATTAAAAAAATTAATATAAGAAAAATTGAAGCAAAATTCGCGGCGCGACCGAAACGAACAAAGTTCACTCACAAGTGCACTCTACATCCTTCCGCACTAGCCACCAGGCGAACCGTACCCGTCGAACCGCGAACAAAAATCCCACGGCTTACGTCGAAACAATCGAAAGCTCGCTCGCCGCGACGAGTGCGGTTCCCACCTGAACTCCAACGAGGCCCAACACGAGGATTGCTCTGCGCCAAAGAACGAACCTCATGGAACCATCCGAATCCGTCTTACAAAGGTCCGAAGACCCCAGCGCATCGGGTTAGGAACCACTCAGCTCGAACTCTGTCGTGAGCGCGTCCAAGGCTGAACCCGTGAAGTCCAGATGAGTTCCGCAACAGCGTCGGTTTGATTGAGCCCAGAATGTTTCACTGCGCAGCGATAAATGTCGAACTCTCGAACGAATAGAGAACATGCTGCGTGAAGCGACTTATGAAGCACTAATAATAGAGTACACAAGCGAGCAAACGGGAAATGAATTACGCGAGAACAATTCAAAGTTCTGTCTTGATAAACGAGGGGTGCAAGAAAAGGGGGGTGGTTCATCTCTCTCCGGATAAGAAAATGTATTTCTTTATAATATGAACATTATATATTACAAGTAAATTACAGAGATGTACAATATATAAGTACTTATGATTAATAAACGCATGCATCCAACGGCGATCCAGCGGCGATCCAACGGCGTTCCAGCGGCGATCCAGCGGCGATCCAGCGGCGATCCAGCGGCGAAAGGAGGGATTAGAATAAATCAGAATAAACCAAACATCAAACCATCGAACAATCAAACAACCCTCCATCGATGGTAATAAATTATATCACATCCAACGGCGATCCAGCGGCGATCCAACGGCGATCCAACGGCGATCCAGCGGCGATCCAGCGGCGAACGCAAAAATTAACTTAAACTATATCTTATTCTCTAATTACACTATCTACATAAGCTTAAATCTACGTGCGTAGTCCTTAGCTTGATATCGTTTTCGGGAGACCGGTCTCTCGAAAACGATACCAAGGGCCCAGGTCCACCCCGTGGAGGTGACTACGCAGGGACCCATCCCTAAACCCTAATCCCATCCACCCTCCATTAGATAATTACGATCTCGTTACAGAAGGTACCGAGATCTGACACTACTTCAATTAAAAACGCGACGTCCATGATACATTTTCTAAAATCTATCAAAGATTTCTAGAAACTGTAGTATGGACTTTACGAATCGCAAAAGGAAACACATTTTCTTATTCAGAGCAAAACATTATTATAAAATGATTCTATGTTGATTCAACTTTACGAAAGTTAAAGTATTCCACAAAATTAATACAAAGTGATACTAAATTCTTACTCTACTTTAGAACTCTAAATTCTATTACTCTACTTTGATCGATTTTAAAGTGGTTGCTTCGTTCTGGGTAAGAAGAATGTGTTTCCGTACAATATTATTACAATAATCAGTAGAATACATATACAAATTTGGGTACAATAATTATATTAGTACAATTAAATATAAATAAATATAAAAAATAAATAAATATGATAAATATTATAATACAATTAAATTACAATTATAATAATTAAATTACAATAATCATGACAATTTTATTATAGTAATCATAAAAATTGGATAGCATGGAGGAAATAGAAGGGATTAGGGGAATTATTCTAGACGAAGTTGGTGAAACAGTCAAAATTCAGCCCAGAACCATTGAATTTTTAGGACAAGAACGGAGAAAGTACCTCAAATTTCAAGATTCTGTTATATGATTATAACTTCCTATAACCCGTTTGCTTGAAGCAATTGGAAAGACTCTTGGAAACGTGGAAATGGAGACCTTTTGACATAAAACAGTAGCATAGTAATGCCTCCAACGCTGTATGCATAAAAAATATAATTTCCCCCTGAACACCAGAGATTATGCCGGATTGTTTAAACAATTCTCTGAATTTCCACCGTCGCATACATTATTTTAACCATAGAAGTTAAACCATCAAACGTCAAATCATCAAGCATTAAACCAGCAAACGTCGAACCATCAAGCATTAAACCAGCAAACGTCGAACCATCAAACATCAAACCATCAAACATCGAACCAACATACGTCGAACCATCAAACATTGAATAACCATACGACCCTCTACCGAGGGACACCATAGAGAGACAGAAGTTACCATGTGTAATTAATAATAAAAGTGAGGGAAGTTGGGATAAAAGGGACTGGTTATACAATTAAAATTACATTACATAAATGTACAAATTCGATCGCAAAAATTAAATTCGTTGCGATTAGTAGGAGTCAGGATAAGAGGGGAATAGTTACAAAATTATAAATTTACATTATACAAATGTACATATATGATGACAAAAATTAACTTAAATTAAACAATTGGTCGTCCAATTTAAAATTTCAAAGCCCTGAAAAGGACTTGGAAGATTTAAATTGTACTGCATAGGTCTCGATACTAAAAGTACCATTGAATAACTTATTCTAATCTCTTGAAAAGTTAATAAAATAATAGGATGAACTAGCACCATGAACAATTGTTGAAAGTGAATCTAAGTAATCTTTGTACAAGTGAAAAATCTATCTATCTTTATCAGAAGTTACGTACCATAGTCTTTTAATTGGTTTGGTACTTTTAGAATCGAGTTTATAATTATACTTATGTCTACGCGCGTAGTCCTTAGCTTGATATCGTTTTCGAGAGGTCAATCTCTCGAAAACGATACCAAGGGCCCAGGTCCACCCCGTGGAGGTGACTACGCAGGGACCCATCCCTTTATACCACATGCAATTTGGGCATCGTAGATTTTATTCTACTATTTTTAAATTAAAAAAAAAAATTGGCAGCACGTTCTATCGGGTATAGATAATTACCCGTGTAATTTATTTATTTTTTATAACGGGGTCAAAAATCAAAGGTTATGCGAGTATGGGTGTAAAAGTTAACAGATAGATGTTTGGGGATTAATTAAAAGATATAATATCGATTAGTAAATGACGCGAAATAAAGGAACTATTACCTATTTAATGGGGAATAAGCAATATTTTTTTCGATGAATATCAGCTAATAACTATCGTTACGATATTTTCAATATAAGTGAAAAATAAATAGCAAAAGTGACGAGTTTTAATTCTCTAATATTCAACTATGTTTCTATAAAAACAATCACAATGAAACAAACCAAAATTGCAGACTTTTAAATTAAATATTGAATATTAAATATGTCAAAATATTAATATTAACACCGGATAATCAAGAGTATACTATATTTAAATACTTTAAATCGCGGAAAAAATTCTAATTAAACCCGTAGCGCGTCTAATATATATGTAATACACGAAGGGAGTACACACGCGGGGCTAGCACCCAGCCAAGGGTGCTAACGGATCGTCTTCGTGATCGTTCAAATCGTAGAACGAACATCTTTGTTCCCACCACCGTAAAAAAATTGTTTATATAATAACTCACCGGCCAGTAGACATTTGACGTCATCAGCAATCAGCACACTCCCCATTATCACCCACCAGCAACCACCGCATAGACACCCGCTATCGTGGAGGTCAGCAACCGCAGAATGGTCCTGTACCATCGGTCAAGTCCCTCCACCAGTAGCCATGGTCCTCCACCCAGTAGTCAACCATCAAAACCAGTGGTCAAGGCCATCTCCGAAGGTCCTGTCACCACTCGATTACTATAGCAGCCGCGCGAGTACTGAAGGTCCCGATTCGAGCTCGCGATGATAGGCCTTTGATATGGTTGATTGATCACCCCCACCTCCATGTGCATTTTCATGCTTGAATTACTGGTAATTTGTTAATTTTCGTGTTTATGTAGTGTATACATGGTCTTAACTATATACTTTAATAGTACATAAGTCTGTACATAAATTCTATGTAAGTTGAAGGTATATATATGCTCTTATAGCATAATTAGCCGTCGGAAGTGATCGAATTATTAATAATGGTCGAGTTTCTTTGATCGAGAAATTGCTAGCCAAGTTAATTCTTGTTGAAATTAAATACATATTGAATAAGTTTAACATATTTAACATTGAGGTGGGTATTCATGTGTTAAAATATGCCTCGATGCATAAGAATATTTGGTTTCTGCGTGCATTTTACTATTGTATTGTCCAGATGGGGTACGCAAGTCGATTCTGCTGCATGTAATTACTACTATTACTTTCAGTTTTAATTGTAATTATTTTGTGATGAATAGGTAACGCTGCGGATGGTAGTAAAGTGATGTGGAAGCTCTAAAACCCGCTAAGTTTGGAAAACAAGAGTGCATTGGCTGAGTAATTTATTCTATACTGCATATTGGTGATCAAACATTTATGTTCAGATCTCTAAGATGAAACTTAGCAGCTATTCGTTTCTATATTGTTATGAGAAATATCGTGGTTCTAAATTGTATGCAGAACACCATGCACTAATCCCATCCACCCTTTATTACATATTTACCATCCCAGTACAGAAGATACCCAAATATGATTCCACTTGAATTAAAAAAACCGAAATGCACAATACATTTTCTAAAATCTGTCAGATATTTAGAAATTGCTGTATGGACTTTACGAAAGGGTTGGCGAGAAATGCCATTATCTTGCCCAAAATGAAATTTGTAGAGTGACTCTACTAACAATTTAGAAAATTCCACGGTACGATACAAAATTATAAATTATTCTTAGCAATATACGCAAGTGAGTTTTTAATTTGCTGCGTAGGTTATAGTTGAAGCAGATAATGAAATATTATAACAAACTACAAATTTTTCTAAGAAAAATACGCGAGAGAGTTTTCCTGGAATTCCTCGTTTTGAACGTATTTCCATTGTGGTAGAATTTTAATCTACTGCATTGTTCGTAGTTGAGGCAGGTAATGGAATATCATAACAAAGCTAGAAATTTTTCTGAGAAAAATACGCACGAGAGATTTCCTGGAACTCCTTGTTTTGAACGTGGTTCCTTTGTCGTAGATTTGCAATCTGCTGCGTTGTTTATAGTTGAAGCAGATGACGAAATAGCAAGGCCACCGGATAAAGTGTGGAAACGAAGTCGAAACTACGTTCGGTTGTGTTCGGAATTACATTCGGATGCGTACGGGTCGTGCGAAGAGTGGTACCACCCGTTAGTTCGAGTCGACCTTTGCTGCCGGTAACACGCGTCGAGACGCGTTTCTGATTTCGAGGTACATACGTAGCCTTGCTTATCGACTGAATAATATTCTGAATTACGATTCTATTAACAATTTTATTACTAACTTTGTTTAAACAACGCACACTCGATTAACTATTACTTAAACATTATTATTATAAATATAAATACATCTTTGACTTTTCTTATCGCTTTTCTTCTTATTACGCGCATTTTATTGTTGTAATTGTCCATAGACTTTGTTTAAACTTTGAAAATACGATCGACGAACTCGGTTATTATAAAATCTTAATGCAACTGGTTTTACTTTTGTATATTAATTGAAATTTCTTTGTTTCGTTTTGTTACAGATATCTAATGAGTTACGTCTTCCAAATATTGGATATAATGAGTAATGGACATCATAATCATTGATACAACAAAGGCCAATGATATCTTTCATGGAGATTTGGTAATATTGCATTTATTATTGAAAAAGGTGTGACGTAAGACTGTAAGATCGCTGAACGTATGGTATAAATTTATATTACCTTTTTATTGATCGTTTGGTAACATTTGATATATAATTGATGATGTATGTACCAAGTAATGAGTTATTTGTTTAATAATTAGTATTGCAAGGGATTTCAAATATTTATAACATATAATATAATTCGTTAATCAGGAGAAAGTTGAATATGCTTTATATTCAGATAACAAATCTTAATGTACCAAGTACTGAGTTATTTGTTTAATAATTAGTATTGCAAGGGATTTCAAATATTTATAACATATAATATAACTCGTTAATCAGGAGAAAGTTGAATATGCTTTATATTCTGATAACAAATAATCACAATTGAATTTTTATAGATCAGTTACAGGTCATCATTAGAACTGTGTTCATAAATAGTTTATAATATTTAAGTATATTTTGCAATATACTTAAATTTTATAATCTATTTTATTTATGCATGTTTTATACATGTACATCTTCTTACGTGGTTCAATAATTTAACAAGAAAGTAATATTTTCTTGAACAAACGCTCGATCACAGAACGACGAAAAATAATACGAAAGTAAACTGTGTGTTGTTTTTTCTTTACCCTTTGTTCCCCCACTAATAATGTTTCTTTCAGAAAATTTTGGTGACCGCGCGCAATGCGGTCGGTAGAATCAGTGTTTGCTACGATAAATAGTTTTAATATTTCTTAGAGCACAGCTGCTCTAATTAGAATTACATACTTTTTTTTATAATATTCATACGCGAAAGAGTAGAGTCAGTGCTTGCTTCGTAAATGGCAATAGTATAATAGTCTTTTATTTATATTTTTTTTATTCCTAATTTTTTTTTTAATACTTGCTGCCTCGGTATTAGAGTCTGCTGTCTGCCTGAAGGATTTAGCTGTGCTCCAGAAGCCAAACATGTAAGTATCTTTCGCACTTTACTTACAATTCCGAATTTGTTAAACTTTGAATCTTTTTAATTACAAAATTAACATAATTGTGATTAATTTATTGCAATCAATCAAAAAATTAATCAGAATAAAGGAAATTGTTATAAAAACATTTCAATAAGAACTTTAAAAGGCCAAATTATAATAATGTGGTTTCTGTTAAAGTTTTTCCAGCTGCTTCTACTATGGATTCAGCTACCACTTCTACTTCGAGGCTTCCGCATCTCTGACGACTTCATCGAGGCTTCAGCATCTCTGATGACTTCATCGAGGCTTCAGCATCTCTGACGACTTCATGGAGGCTTCAACATCTCTGATGACTTCTCCCAGGCGTTGGCAACATCTCTGATGACTTCTCCCAGGCGTTGGCAACATCTCTGATGACTTCTGCCTGAACTACTCTACTCATCGTGTGAGTCGCATGCTTTCAAGTCCCTCTGGTCACTCAATCATGTCGTAGGACGAAAGGTCCAAATCGGCACGGGTGACTGGTTGTATTTTACGTAGAATTTCTTTGACGAGCATAGTGACCATGGGTATACAATTATACCCGTGAGTAGTAACATTTATTTTGTGTGTATTATTTATTAGATCAGGATAGGGTCTTCTTGCACCTCGCGTTTTTAAATGTCACAATATAATAGTAATAATACTGATAATTATTAAATGAGCGAGTACGAGCATTATAATACTTATAATTCATCCACACGTAGTATGCAAATTCAGAAAGTTTAACAAAAAGTAGTATATTAGATATGAATATGAATATGAATGAAATATTTTTATGAATATTTACAATTATATATACGTATGTATATATGGATATAATATGTACTTGTGAATAAATAAGTGCACGAGTCAGTATATTACAACTGCTTTCTTGCAGTAGCGCATAGTGGTGAAGTCGGATGCCCTCCGACTTCGTTTTTGTAATAATTAGAATTATTGCGCAATGGTGTTGACGAATTGTATCATTATTGATACATAATATTTATTATTTAATAGAAATTGATTATTCAATTTATAGTTGCTGAAAATATTAAATGTTTTAGTCATTTAGTATTCGCGTAAGTAGCATACGATTGAAATTATTCATCGGGTTTGTGTTTATTGCAAATTGAATGTATGAAATATATGATATGTATCATATCATATACATAGTATAACTTTCGTTAGAATTAAAGTCTATTTGCTTGGTTACGAAAACTATGTTATATTACATGTGCAAGAAGACATTTCGCGACGAGTAGATTTCGAAATCGAAGCATCGAACATGAATACTACTTTCATATTTTAGAATGACTGCTTCGATGACGGGATCGCTTGTAAACGTAACATTTCTCATAGAATTACAATTGTTTCGTTTATTGATTAGTAAAAATTAGATTCCATAGTTATATTAAATTGAATATCGATCGAGACAATGAGAGAGGGACGCTTACCAATTCCTTCTATCATTCTAATGTACGGAATGTGAAATAATTAATTTTAAATTTAATCTTAATTTAAAATTGAACTGCGACTTCAAATTCAATCGTAGTTTAAAATTTCACTTGAATCTTAAATTTACTTTTGATTTGAAGCGCAACTTCAATTTCAAATATAATTTTAAATTTGAATTTAATCATTCTTGCCAATAAATGAACGCATTGCACGTTCATTGTCGAGTAGCGTGGTGTTACCACTATCGCGTCCCAGTATTGGCCTCTGCCCCGTTGCGTAAGGCCCCCGGATATTCCGACGGGCAGACGGGGTGGTACGCCACCCTCACCAAGGGCTTTGGTAGCACTGGACTGCGTACTTAGATTACTGCACTGGGTTCACGGCCGGCTGATTGAGCGTATCTCAATCCCAACCTCAAGGAGAGGTCGTGCCTGGCGTGTCACCGACGGCACCTGGTCACGTTAAACATTTCGCGGACGTCAAAATACGTCAACTGGTACTGGTGGCTGTAGTAGTAACCTCCAATGGGTGGTTTTGCTTGTTTTTGAGATCCCGTTGAGGGAGGGTCCGCTTCGAGGGGACGATTACATCCCAGAGGATGTCGATAGTTTTTCAAATCGAGGGTGAACGATCTCTCACTTTGTTCGCGTCGCGTCGCGTCGCGTTTTTCCATTTCATTCTATACGTTATAATATTAAAATGAATTGGGACGCTCCTTTTCCATTTCTCGATCAATATTCAATGATTGATAGTTAGTTATTCCACTGTATAGAGTAGTAAATTTCTTTTTATCGACAAATAAATTAGCTTAGCGTCCGATTGCCGCTATTGCGTCCCAGAACGGGCGCCCTGCCCCGTCCGTAAGGCCCTCGGTTATTCCGAAGGGCAGACGGGGCAGCCCGCCACCCTCACCAAGGGTTATTGGTAGCTTCGGATCTCGCTTAGGGATACGCGGCGCGCTAATTGAGCGTATCTCAATTCCTGCCTCAAGGGAGGTCGTGTCTGGAACGTTACTCGATGACATTCTGGGCACGTTAACCATTTTCGCGGACGCGAAAATGCGTCAACCATACTGGTGGCTGTAGCGGCAATCTCGTAGATATTTGCCATGATCATTTCTGAGATCATATCTGAGAGGGTACGCTTTGAAAGCGTCGTCGGTATTTTTTTGGATCGCGGATAATGTTTGAGTTAGAGTTGAAAATAAAACTCTAAAACTCTATGCAGCGCAATGTAACTATCAATAAATTAACTTCTCAATGTCCATTTTGCTTTTAGAATATTAATATTTGATTGAAATGAGTAAAGTAGAGTTCTGAATAGATTCAAAGAATAATAGAAATAAAATCGATCGGTTAATCACTAATCTATATATTCAGATTAGGATTTTCAGGTTTAACCCCTTCCGTGTTCGTTGCCAGGACCCCATTCACGTGCCCAGGTGCTACTTGGGTGGGGAAAAGGCGACGGGCACGATGATTCTGATCATTTATATGTACTAATAACATTTTTTTTCGCGGCTGACGTGCTAGTGTATCGTGCACGACGTATGTTCCACGTTGTATGTGTGGTTAGGCCGTGGAATTGCGTCGTTTCCCTAAAAACAACTCGCTATTACTTGCAAATGGTACCACATGTATTCTTAATCACAAATAGTACCAATTCCAATATCATTTCTGTCTCCGATATAACTTCTGTGTTTTATGAAAAATACAGATTTGTTCAACGTTCTAATTTTCACATTAAACCTTCGCGTGTAGATTAAAACGCTTTTCTGGCGTTGTACGCAATGGTCACTAGAATTCGTCAGCCGATTGCAGCACCTGGTACGTACCTTAGAGTGTGCGAGGTTGTATGCCAAGCTCGGGTGTCGGAGGCGTCCCGGGGCGTTCTCTCTAGTTTAGGTCATTGCGCCCGAGTGTTTGAGTGAGAATTTCCGGGGGTTGAATGCATGTGTTGGTGTGAATCTTTTGCTCTTTTTAAATATAGGATTAGGTAGGTAGGTAGTATACTTCTGGTGTGTTTGACTGCTAGATTTAAGTAGGTAGGGCCGGGCAGGTTGACACAGTCTCCGATCGGGCAGGCGCGTTTCTCGCGTGTTCAACCTGTTTCAGGAAATCAGATTTGAATGATCGACGGTAAAGTTGGCGCGAACGAGGAATGTCGTTCGCCACTGGCTTTACCCTATCGATTTTTCGAATCAACCCGCGGTCGCGGTCGCGATTTGCCGAAACGAACGTTTCTTGCTCGAGGTTCAGCACGTTTGCACGAGCATCGATTATTTACAATCGTTGCTCGTCTGCGTGCGCAGAGTTTTCGCGATTTATATTTTTATTTCACCTTTGTATGTTATTTTTTGGTTTGCGACCAGGAAATCTCGAGCTTAGATATAAGTTTCAGGATACTGGGCTTCACGCCCGAAGAAAGAAGAGGCTATTTGCCGAAGAGGCTATATGCCGAAGAGGCCCGGAGAAGAGGGCAACTACTAATGACTATGCATTCGGAGGTAATTCTCTGAATGCAAAGTCATTCTTTGTTACTACTTTGTCACTATGCTCGTATTTATGTAGTAGTATATTCTGGCCAGCAGAATGCTGCTGGCCCATCGAATGCTGGGCAAATCGCGGTTTCCATTGTAGCGTTGCGAATAATTAATTACGGTTCCCATTAGAGTTGCGAATAAATCCAAATCGCGTTTTTTATTAGAGTTGCGATGAACTCCAGATCGCGATTTTTATTAGAGTTGCGTATTAATATATCGGGCTTTGAATTAGAGTTGCGATTAATTCCAGATCGCGATTTTTATTAGAGTTGCGTATTTATATATCGGGCTTTGAATTAGAGTTGCGTGGAAATAATAATCGTGATTGCTATTTTAGTGTTGCGAATCATGAAATCGCGATTGTTTGCTGAAATCATCATTATTATTTGCTAATATTTGTTTTGAGAAATTGTATTTTAATAGAAAACTAATAGTTTTCAATTAGTTTTATAGTGTTGCGATTTATATGTTTCGCGAGTAATTGCATCTTCTTGTTTCATGTAGAAGTAATAGTTTTCAATTGTTGAGTTTTTAATTCCATTTAGTGTTGCGATAATGAATGATCGCGTATTTCACGATAGTGTTGCGATTAATGAAATGCCCAAGTCTTCCACTGACACTGTGGAAGTATGATCCTGCGCATAATCACCGCTGTAGCTGCAAGAGCTACATTGCACTGTGGTGAAATTGCGCCTATAAAATTTTCCACTTACACTGTGGAAATGTGATCTCACGTATAAAGTCACCAGAGTAGCCAAAGGGCTACATTGCACCATGGTGACATTGCACTTATACAGATCACTGTTCTAAAATCGTTCTTTATTAGTGTTGCGTATTTAAATTATGGGTGCATAAATTAGTGTTGCGAACTATAAAAAGCGCCCTAATGTGGCTGCTCGCGCATTGCTCTTTCATGACGCACCTATCGCGATTAGTTTTCATAATTTTGACAAATTAGTGTTGCGAATTATAAAAAGCACACTTACGTGGTTGCTCTCGCGATAATTTTGCTAATTTCTACTTCAATAAATTGTTATTGCAAGTATGTGCATTGATTTTGAGATATCCTTTGCTTCGCGTTTAATAAATTCATGATACGGAAAAGAAAAGGATACTTGATTCACGATATTTAATTAGGATGATAATGAAAGCTGATAAACAGCTTTTGTTTCTTTACTTCTTCATTTCATGTTTCTGTTGGTCGAGCGTTTGTCTTGAAATATTACAGAATAATACAGTTATTTTTTACGAATAGATATTCTCTGGTTTCTATAACCATTCGTTTAATGTTGATTCGTGATTGATATTTAAACATTCCATTGTGTGCTTTGTGTATCAGAATTCGTAAGCATTAAAAATCGCAAAGTACATTAGAATGTAGTTACATGTAAAAATCAAAGTACTTTTAAAAAGCATTATTAAATTGGTCATATTTTGACAGTCGAAACGATTCTTTTGAAGCGAATCAAAGTTTAATTAATTTAATGAAAGGTAGTAAGAAACGAGATAGAACGAAAAGTAAATTTTTATTTTTCTTACGTCAATGTATATTATAACCAAAAACATTGTTTTTGTTACACGTTACATACATCATTTTTGTAATGTTATTTCGATAAAATAATGTTTTTCTATGTATAATTTGTATGTACTGTTCGTCAAATTTTTTTTTTTTTTTTTTATTACTAATCCATTGTATAAGTTTGTTGCAGCTTTAAAGTTTTACAGAGACGTTCATTTGATTGAAATAGTACAACATCAGGATCAAAGTATATCATGGAAGTATGATAATGTACGCATATAAATTGGATGATGGTACGATGATGAAGATATGATCATATATATACAATACGAATCAAAGAGGATGAATAATAAAAAGGATATATAAAAAAGAGGTATAAGTATTACAATATCATAAATGGTAAATATTTATTCTTACATATATATTTATATATATTATTATGAAATAGCGCCCTGTGATGGCTGCTTTTACTCTGTTACATGTTATATGTATCGTGAGTCAATTAATCGTACAGTCTAAATTTATTTGTGACCCATTCGTCGCATTAAAAAATATTTCAAACTATTTGTTTGGAACATTTTTCTATGCAACGAATAGTTTACCAGTAAATTTAGATGTTACAATTAAATAGCTCAACCTATGTATTATATTATATTATATCATATTATATTATGTTATATTATATTACATTGTATTATATTGTTATGTTATATTATGAAATAGCGCCCTGAGATGGCTGCTTTTATTCTGTTACATGTTATATATATCGTGAGCCAATTAATCGTACAGTCTAAATTTATTTGTGACCCATTCGTCGCATTAAAAAATATTTCAAACTATTTGTTTGGAACATTTTTCTATACAACGAATAGTTTACCAGTAAATTTAGATGTTACAATTAAATAGCTCAATCTATACATTATGTTATATTATATTATGTTATGTTATATTATATTATATTGTGTTATATTATATTATGAAATAGCGCCCTGAGATGGCTGCTTTTACTCTATTACATGTTATATATATCGTGAGCCAATTAATCGTACAGTCTAAATTTATTTGTGACCCATTCGTCGCATTAAAAAATATTTCAAACTATTTGTTTGGAACATTTTTCTATACAACGAATAGTTTACCAGTAAATTTAGATGTTACAATTAAATAGCTCAACCTATATATTATATTATATTATGTTATGTTATATTATATTATATTATATTATATTGTGTTATATTATATTATGAAATAGCGCCCTGAGATGGCTGCTCTCGCGATATGGAACGGTATTATTTTTATATAAATGTTATGTATCTTTTCTTGTAAATTTGTTTCTATGTTTCTATGTCTCTATGTAACTTTTTATGTGGGCATGTGTGCATGTGTTTTTGTTCTTGGGCATATCTTTTGTGCTGTGTTTATCACATGTCTTTTTAATTATATCTATTTTATATTTATATGTATTTATATGTGTCTATCTTATATTTATATGTATTTATATGTATCTATCTTATATTTATATGTATTTATATGTGTCTTATATATATATATGTGTGTGTGTTTCTTTTCTTGGATATATTTTTTACGATATGTATTAACCTGTGTTATGGTTCCATATGTTGCACATTTTTGTTTTAGATATTGCAGTGTATCCAGTTCTATTTTAGGTGTTCCAGTGTTTCCAGTGCTGTTTTAGGTGTTCCAGCGTTTCCAGTGCTGTTTTAGGTGTTCCAGTGTTTCCAGTGCTGTTTTTTAATATTACATTACTTTTAATTCTGTCGTCTTTTGTCGTCACTTATATTTTGTCTCGCGTTTTGTAAATTTGATCGTAAATTAGACCTATTAAAATTTTAGATCGATATAAATTCCTAGTTACGTAGGTCATTTTGAAATTAAAGTCAATTATTAATTAGGTAGATTATTTGTGTCCTTTTTCATTCGCAATAATTCTTTTCCGCGGAAGTTCTTTATGAAACTCCGTCTATTGTGCGTTTGCATAGGGATCAAACATTGAACTTGTTGCAAATGCACATTGGAAGGAGGTTTTATTCAATGATATGTTGTATAAAAGGAGGGTGGATGGGACGTGGTTAGGGTGGGTCTCCATTCGCAGCAACCTCCACGTGGTGAGACCCGGGCACTATTTATTTAATATATAATTATTAATTGCATCGTATAGTGATACGCTACAATTAAAAATTATATAGTAAATAATTAGAAGCAAATGGCTGCCATAGGTTAGTTTTGTTTAAATTGATTTAGAATAAAACTTTGTAAACCTAGTTATAATAGATAAAAGAGTTTTGCGAATGAAATTGTTGGTAGTAATTCATTCGAACTTGGAGGCAAACATTTTATGATTTTTAGATAGTACGTTTTAATGTAATCACTGACGACATCGCCCGTACCAGTAAAACTACTAGTTCAGTTTTAGTTCCGATGATTCTGTGCTATTTGATGAGTAACACTAAAAAGATACGATGGATAGATAGAGTCCTTGAATTGTGGGATACGTAGATAAATTAGGTAATTGGTTTATCTTATATCTCGTCTAACCAAGCTACTTTCGGGTAGAAACTATCGGAAACTGCCCGAAACTAGCTTTTCCATAGTTTAGACTAGTATGCTTAGAAATATCAATCGAGTAAAAATCTACAGGTATTATTGTGTTCTCTCTCTCATTTAGAGAGAACAATGTGGGTGTTACTTAGACTGACAATCATTACTCGAACCCCATGTAAAGTTTTCAAGTTCTGCAAAGAGTTTAGAAAATTTTAAGTGAATCGCAAATAACTTAAATGTAATACGTAGTCCTTAGCATGATATCGTTTCCGAGAGATTAATTAATCTTTCGAAAACGTTACCAAGTATCCAGGTCCAACAACGAGGAGGCGACTACGCAAGGACCCATCCCTATTTCCCTAATCCCATCCACCCTCCATTACATGTAAGTGTTCTCGGTACAGAAGGTACCGAGGACTGATTCTTCTTGAATTAAAGAAACCGAAATCCATAATACATTTTCTAAAATCTATTAGATATTTAGAAATTGCAGGATGGCCTTTACGAAACGGGTGACGAGAAATAAAAATTAGATACAAGGATATAAAGAACGTCTTTATAACTATATAAATATCCTCAATAACGTACGATGAACAACTGACTCAATTTGTTTAAAAACATTTACTTGAAAGATTCATTCACATGCACATTCACTCTCGCTCACATTCTAGAATATTCCATAAAAATTGAAAAATTGAAACTCTTAAATTATTGATTAATATAAATTATTTATTAACAAACAAGGATGATAAATTATTAAACAAAGATATCTAAGATTATTATCCTTCAATAATTATACTAAATGTACTAAAAAGAATTATTTAAAAAAAAAACGAGGAAGAACATGTATTTTATATAATATGTAATATAATATAGCTTATTATTTACTATTTTTATGTATACATAATTATTATTGTACATAATTATACGTAATTTATTATATTTTCAATCGTATATAAAC
The DNA here is from genome assembly GCA_963969225.1 of Xylocopa violacea. NCBI lineage: Eukaryota > Metazoa > Arthropoda > Insecta > Hymenoptera > Apidae > Xylocopa > Xylocopa violacea. Next base: position 31,334,398 of record CAXAJV010000002.1, on the reverse strand, counting down.
GTATTAACGCTCGAAATCACGTATTTTGCACTCTATACGGTGCTATTACGTTACTACGTGTCCGTCTATTATGGTCAGATCATCGCGTGTTTATTAGTCCGACACTGTTGTCAGATTCTGTTCGGTCTCTGACGGTGTCCTGCTCGCTGGCAGGCTTTGGTTAGGATCTGCCGACATCTTGCGCTAAAACCCTGTACTACTAGGCTCAGCTTATTGCGAAAATAAAGAAATTAGAGACTATCAACCTGCCGACACTATTCGTTACAAGACCGTAAAATAATCGAAGGAGACGATTATAGTTGGCAGGATGAAGCATAGATGTTTGGAACTGCCCTGATTTGCCATTGCGTGTTTCATTTTATTCGTTCGAAGAAGATATATGGGTAATTTGTTGGTTTAAGAAAAGTGCACTGGATCCCCAGAATGATATCGTGACCTCGAGGATTCCCGTGGAGGTAAACCCCGTATGGGAAAGTTGCGCGCGCAGCGTCTAACATATGGTAAAACTGGAGGGGGTATATCAGTCCGTACCGTTTTAAAGGAGGAGAGGTATATTAGTTCGTACCGTTACCGCCGAATGACAGTATTCAAACAAGATATTCTTATTTTTTTTAATAAACTATGAAATACGCAATCGTAAATTCACGTTTCATAGTCGTTTAAGTAAAATGAAGTGGCACGTTCATTTTTAATAAGTTCAAAGCGAAAAAATTCCAATAAATATGCAGTTTCGTTGAACAAAACGAACTAACCTCATCCTTGGATATGCTCTTCGCCTATTTGTCAAATTTATTGCATACGTGAAATTTACTTAACATTTTGAACTTAATAAGGCTTCTTGACCCTATTTTCGTTAGTTAACGATAGCAATTCAACGACGATTGTTTCTCTATATGCATTTATTAAGCTTCGAAAAGCGTCGTGCTCCCGCTTCGTCGTTTTGACGTTTCGAGTATATAGTTATAAAGACGTTCTTAATCTCCTTGTGTTTCCTCAAAAACGCACGATGAACAACTGACATTACATGTTATATATATCGTGAACCAATTAATCGTACAGTCTAAATTTATTTGTGACCCATTCGTCGCATTAAAAAATATTTCAAACTATTTGTTTGGAATTTAGATGTTACAATTAAATAGCTCAACCTATATATTATATTATGTTATATTACATACAATCATTACTCGAACCCCATATAAAGTTTTCGAGTTCTGCAAAGAGTTTATAAAATTTTAAGTGAATCGCAAATAACTTAAATGTAATACGTAGTCCTTAGCATGATATCGTTTCCGAGAGATTAGTTAATCTTTCGAAAACGTTACCAAGTACCCAGGTCCACCAACGAGGAGGTGACTACGCAGGGACCCATCCCTAAACCCTAATCCCATCCACCCTCCATTACATATTTACGATCTCGTTACAGAAGGTACCGAGATCTGACTCTACTTCAATTTAATATACGCGAAGTCACGCGAAGGGGTGACGAGAAATGCCATTCTCTTACCCGAAGAGAAATTTTTTAAGTGACTCTACTGACACTTTCGAAAAACGAAAGTGTCTTGCAAAGGGTTTCACGGTACGATATTCTAAATTCTATTACTCTAGTTAAGTAACTAAACTTACCAAAGTTAAGAAAAGAAACCGAATTGAAGCAAAAATTGAGATAAAATTCGCGACGCGACCTACACGAATAAGTTGAAGAGCATTCTAACCTGGTGCTTCCACATTAGCCATTAGGCGAACCCGACGCGAATCACGATCAAATTATGCCACGTCTTACGTCGAAACAATCGCAACCGCGCTCTCCCCGACGGTGAGAGCGGATCCCATCTAAACTCCAACGAGGCCTAGCACTAGGATTGCTCTGCGACGGAGAACGAACCGAACGTAGACCGCCCCAAACCGTCTTACAAAGGTCCGAAGACCCCAGCGGTACGGGGTAGGAGCTACACGGAACGACCCCGCCGTGAGCGCGTCCATGGCTAAACCCCGTGAAGTCTAGATGAGCCCCGCAAACACGCGTCGGTTTGATTGAGTCACGACTGTCTCACTGCGTGACGATTAAAATCGAAATTCGAGCGAATAGGGAACATCTACGAAGCACAAAGTAAGAATGCTCGAGCAAGTAAACGCGAACTGATTTACGCGAGAACAGTTAAAAGTTCAGTGATAAACGAGAGTGGTTAGTTCTCTCTTCGGGTAAGAAAATGTATTTCTTTACAATATGATTACAATTAAATTACAAAGATGTACAATATGTAAGTACTTATGACTAATAAACGCACGCATCCCACGGCGATCCAGCGGCGATCCAACGGCGATCCAACGGCGAAAGGAGGAATTAAAATAAATCAGAATAAAGCCGAAATTAAATGAATTTTCGACTATCAAACATCAAATCATCAAGCGTCAAACCAACAAACGTCGAACCATCAGACGTCGAACAATCACACGTTAAACCATTAAACAGTGAACGATTAAACAACACCCCATCGAAGAGACACCATAGAGAAATACAAGTGAGGGAAGTCGGGATAAAAGGGGATGGTTATGTTATTATAATTACATTACATAAATGTACAAATATGTTCGCAATAATTAACTTAAATTACACTATTTGCAGTCCAATTTAAAGTTTCAAAGTCTTGAAAAGGACTTGGAAATTTTAAATTGTACTGCAAAAGACACGATACTAAAAGTATCAGTGATTAAATTACTCTAATCTGTGGCAAAGTTAATGAAATAATATAATATAATGAATTAAGACCGTAAAAAATTCTTAAATGTGAATCTATGAAATGTTTGTGCAAGTGAAAAATCTATTTATCTCTATCAGAAATTACGGAACACAATTTTTTAACTCGTTTGGTACTTTTAGTATCGAGTTTACAAATGTACTTATATTTACAAGCGTAGTCCTTAGCTTGATACCGTTTTCGAGAGCGCAATCTCTCGAAAACGTTACCAAGGGCCCAGGCCCACCCCGTGGAGGTGACTACGCAGGGGCCCATCCCTAAACCCTAATCCCATCCACCCTCCATTACATATTTACGATCTTGGTACAGAAGGTACCAAGATCCGACTCTACTTCAATTTAATACACGCGAAATCCATAATACATTTTCTAAAATCTATCAGATATTTAGAAATTGTAGTACGGACTTTACGGAAGGGGTGACGAGAAATGCCATTATCTTACTCGAAGAGAGATTTCTAAAGTGACTCTACTAACACTTTCGAAAGGCGAAAGCGTCTCGCAAAGGGTTTCACGGTACGATATTCTAAATTCTATTACTCTAGTTAAGAAGAGAAACTGAATTGAAGGAAAAATAGAGATAAATTTCGCGACGCGACCGAATAGAGCATTCTAACCTGATGCTTCCGCGTTAGCCATTAGGCGAACCGTACCCGACGCGAAACGCGATCAAGTTATGCCACGTCTTACATTGAAACAATCGAAACATCGCTCTCCCCGATGGTGAGTGCGGGTCCCACCTGGACCCCAACGGAACTGAGCACATGGATCGCTCTACGACGAAGACGAACCGAAGTAGACCACCCTAAAGTAGGGTAGGTGCTACCAGGTTCGTCTCCGCCGTGAGCGCGTCCAAGGCTAATCCCGTTGAAGTCCAGATGAGCACCGCAAACAACACATCGGATTGATCGAGTTCCGGCTGTCTCATTGCGTGACAGTGAAAGTCGAAATCTCGAGCGAATAGAGAAAATCTGCGAAGCACAAAGTTAGAATGCTCAAGAGAACTAAAAGTTCTGTCTTGATAAACGAGGGTGGGAAGGAAAGGGGGTGATTATTTCTCTCTCCCAGTAAGAAAATGTATTTCTTTACAATATAATTACAATTAAATTACAGAGATGTACAATATATATAAGTACTTATGACTAATAAACGCACGCTTCTCACGACGATCCCACGACGATCCCACGACGATCCCACGACGATCCCACGACGATCCCACGACGATCCCACGACGATCCCACGACGATCCAACGACGATCCAGCGGTGAAAAAAAGAGATTAAAGTAAATCAGAATCAAGCAGAAATTAAGTGAATTTCCAACCATCAAATATCGAACCATCAAACATCGAACCATCAAACATCGAACCATCAAACATCGGACCACCAAACATCGAACCATCAAACATCGAACCATCAAACATCGAACCATCAAACATCGAACCATCAAATATCGAACCATCAATCGTCAAACCACCAAACCTCGAACCATTAAACAGTGAACAATCAAACAACCCACCATCGACGAGACACCATAGATACATAAAAGTGAGGGAAGTCGGGATAAAAGGGGGTGGTTACATTATTAAAATTACATTACATGAATGTACAAATATGTTCGCAATAATTAAATTAAATTACACTATTTGCAGTCCAATTTAAAGTTTCAAAGTCCTGAAAAGGACTTGGAAAATTAAAATTGGACTGCAAAAGACTCGATGCTACAAGTACCAGTGGTTAAAGTATTCTAATACCGTGCAAAATTAATGAAATAATAGAAAATTATTAAAAGTGAATGTATCAAATCTTTGTACAAGTAAAAAATCTATTTATCTCTATCAGAAGTTACGAATCATAATCTTTTGATTAGTTTGGTACTTCTAGCGTCAAGTTTACAATTATACTTATGTCTACGCGCGTAGTTCTTAGCTTGATATCGTTTTCGAGAGGGCAATCTCTCGAAAACGCTACCAAGGGCCCAGGTCCACCACGTGGAGGTGACTACGCAAGGACCCATCCCTAAACCCTAATCCCATCCACCCTCCATTAGATAATTACGATCTCGTTACAGAAGGTACCGAGATCTGACTCTACTTCAATTAAAAAATCGAGGTCCATGATACATTTTCTAAAATCTATATATGATTTCTAGAAACTGTAGTATGGATTTTACGAATCGCAAAGGGAAACACATTTTCTTACTTAGAGAGCTATATTACCATCAAATAAATATATGATGATTCTATTTTACAAAAGTTAAAGTGCTTCACAAAAAGCAACATTAAACAATACTCTAAACTCTATCACTCTACTTTAAATCGACTCAAAACTAGACAGAACAAATGAAAGTGGGTGCTACTCTCTAAGTAAAAAGAATGTGTTTCCGTACAATTTTATTACAATAATCAATAGGGTGTATGTACAAGTTTTGGTACAGTAATTATAACAATTAAATTACAATAAACATAACAATTTTATTATAGTAATCATAAAAAATGGATAAAGTAAAGGAAATGCGAAGGATTAGGGGAATTATTAAAAACTAACAGATAGATGCACACTTTGAGGATTAATTGAAAGAGATAATACCGATCCAGCGGCGATCGGAGATATCAAAATATATCAGAATAAAGCAGAAATTGAGTGAATCTCCAACCGTCAAACATCAAACCATTAAACATCAAACCATTAAACATCAAACCATTAAACATCAAACCATCAAACGTCGAACCATCAATCATCGAACCATCAAACGTCGAACCATCAAACGTCGAACCATCAAATGTCGAACCATCAAACGTCGAACCATCAAACATCGAACCATCAAACATCGAACCATCAAACGTCGAACCATTAAACGTCGAACCATTAAACGTCGAACCATTAAACATCAAATCATCAAACATCAAATCAGCAAACGTCAAACCATCAAACATTGAACAATCAAACGACCCTCCATCGAGAGGAGACGATAGAAGTCACCATATACAATTAATAATAAAAGTGAGGGAAGACGAGATAAAAGGGAGTGGTTATACAATTAAAATTACATTACATGAATGTACAAATTCGATCGCAAATATTAAATTCGATGTGATTAGTGGGAGGAGTCAGGATAAGAGGGGAATAGTTACAAAATTATAAATTTACATTATACAAATGTACACATATGATGATAAAAATTAACTTAAATTAAACAATTGGTCGTCCAATTTAAAGTTTCAAAGCCCTGAAAAGGACTTGGAAGATTTAAATTGTACTGTAAAGGACTCGATGCTAAAAGTACCATTGAATAACCTATTCTTATCTCTTGCAAAGTTAATAAAATAGTAAGATGAACTAGCATCATGAACAATTGTTGAAAGTAAATCTAAGCAATCTTTGTACAAGTGAAAAATCTATCTATCTTTATCAGAAGTTACGTATCATAGTCTTTTAATTGGTTTGGTACTTTTAGAATCGAGTTTACAATTATACTTATGTCTACGCGCGTAGTCCTTAGCTTGATACCATTTTCGAGAGACCAGTCTCTCGAAAACGTTACCAAGGGCCCAGGTCCACCACGTGGAGGTGACTACGCAGGGACCCATCCCTAAACCCTAATCCCATCCACCCTCCATTGCAAATTTACGATCTCGTTACAGAAGGTACCGAGATCTGACTCTACTTTAATTGAAAAACGAAGTCCACGATGCATTTTCCAAGATCTGTCGAAGATATTTAGAAATTGCAACGTGGACTTTACGAAACGCGAAAGGGAAGAAGGGAATGGAAGTATATTTCACGTTCTTATCCAGAGAGAAACTTATAAAGTGTCTCTATCAACACCTTAGGAAATTTAAGGCGTTTCGCAAAAGGAATTACGATACGATAAACACTAAACTCTATTATATGAACACTTATATGAACAAACTTGTGATAAATCAATTGAAAAGTGAAATTAACATCCGCGACGCGACCGAAGGTACTCTGCGTACTCACGTGGATCTACGTAATCACGTGGATCTTGCTAACCAAATGTTTCCGGCGCTGTCCACTTTCTAAACCACGATCTTTTCGATCCATGGAGCTACTCATGGTAGCGACTTACGTATAACATTAAGTTAGCGTGCTCACTACTTGCTTGCAACGTGCGATGCATGCAAGCGAGTGCGCAGAGCAATGAAACTAGTACTAATAAAATTATTACTGATAAACATCAGTAGCGAGCAAATGGAAACTGATTTATATATATACGCGATAATAATTATATTCTATTAGGATAAAACGGCGATTTTGAGGGAAAATGATAGGGTTCCGCTCTGGATAAGAGAATGTATATACTTCCTTACAATTTCATTACAATTACTATTATCTAATTATAATTACTACTACTATTATAATTACTATTATCTATGATTAATAATATACGCATCCAACGGCGATCCAGCGGCGATCCTACGGCGATCCAGCGGCGAATGTTGAAATTAATATTAAAATTATTGAAATTATAACAATTTTATTACAATAATCATAAAAATTGGATAACATAAAGGAAATGTAAAGGATTAGGGGAATTATTCTCAACGAAGTTGGTGAAGCCGTCGAAATTCAACCCAGAACCACTGAATTTTTGACAAGAACGGAGAAAATACGTCAAATTTCAAGATTCTCTTAATAATCATTCTCAATTATAATTTCGTATGGCCTGTTTGCGTGAAGCAATTGGAAAGAACCTTGAAAAACGTGGAAATGGAAATTCTTTGACGTAAAACAATACCATAGTCATGTTTCCAACGCTGTATTCACCGAAACCATCTCAGTTTCAAATTTGAAGATAATAATGAAGCCATTTTACGACTACAGAATAGAATTTTTTGTTGTTGGAACTATTTATTGAAATCAAAAGTCAACCTCCAATCAAGAGAACACTCCATAGAAATAGAAAAAGAGAGAGAGAGAGAGAGAGAGAGGGACAGAACACCATAGATTATGCCGGATTATTTAAACAATTCCCTGAATTTCCACCGTCGCATATATTTTTTTAATCACAAAACGATCAATCATATTCCAACTACACCTCCTTTCAGTTGCAATACTCAAGATACCTCATGTCAGATTACTGAACAGATTATTAATAACGATCGAACTGATTAGCATGAAAATGGTTGGAAAAGAAATAAAATGTGGAATGCAGTTAAATTCTATTAATCGAGAATGTGCAATAAGTTATATCACGACATCCAGCGGCGATCCAACGGCGATCCAACGGCGATCCAACGGCGATCCAGCGGCGAACGCAAGAATTAACTTAAACTATATCTTATTTTCTAATTATACTATCTATATATACTTAAATCTACGCGCGTAGTCCTTAGCTTGATACCGTTTTGGAGAGCGCAATCTCTCGAAAACGTTACCAAGGGCCCAGGCCCACCACGTGGAGGTGACTACGCAGGGACCCAATGAAGTGTCAATGTTCAATCATATTTAAGCATCGATTTTATAAATTCAAATAACGCGATTTAAAAGTAAATTAAAAGTGTTTCATACACTACGTAAAAGTTAACTACGTAAAAAGAGATTCAGTTACAATTTATTCATTAATAATTACCAGTAAACGAATTTTGGATTTCATTAAGTCCGAAAATATTAAACAAAGAAGATTAAATTATTATTAACTCGAAAAATATATATAAAACATATTTTAATTATTGAATTTTATTCAAATTTTATTGCTATGACGCGATGGGGGGGCATACATGGGTCAGCAACACCCATGAGTGCTAACCGAGCCCCCCGCGTCAAGAACATCTTAAAACTACCACTAAATCCACCACCATCTACTAAAATTTTTAAGTTTTCGAACTTACCAGTTCGTAGACATACGTCGTTGTCGCCATCATTCATCAAGGCGCCTCCACCAAAATTCGTCATGGTCCAGTGACTCCCACGCAACCTCCAAATAGCCATCGAACACCCACCAATCAGCTCAAAGTAACCTCTATGCACTTCTATGCACTCCTCAGGGACACCTCCACCCCCGCAATCCACCCCCTATCATCCCCTGCACCCCCATGACACACTTCGACCCGACCATGACAAAGTTCAAGTGGCAAAAGAATTTTTGCTGCGATCGCGGCGTCCTTATATAGCCCCCAACCCCTATCATTCTCGGAAAGTCATGGTTGATTGCGCACCACATACAATCGCAGTTTTTCGACAATATTCGCTTATATTTTAGTAATTTTTTAATTTTTTTTGTAAATTCATGATCTCAACAATTTGTTACAATAGTATATATATTTATTTTTTTATTTTAACAATAAATTATACGAGTAATTACATTTTTATAAGGTAACTATCGATTAATCACGAAACATTATAATCGAAACTGTATTTTCGTGTCAAATTCTCATCAAACCTGACTCGATATCTAATATACCCAACTCTCTTGCACTGACGCAATGAAATATGTAATAAAATCAATATTTTATAATATTATATTCGTTTAAATTTTCGAGTAACTTTTGCGCGCACTGTCAGAACTGACGAGATACATTATCTGTGCTACAATTATTGCACTACTGTGACATAGTATTACAAAAGATTTAACACTAGAAGTACCGGCAACCAAAGAATTTTAATTTCTTTCAAAGAGAATAAAATATTATTTAGATAAAAGAGAATATTCTACAAACAGGTAGCAAAAGTAGGTAAATTAAAAAAGATACGAATGAAAAGCAAGAGCAGATAAGTCAAAAAAATAATATAAATTTACAATTTTGGTAGTTATGGTGTTAAATTTACAGATATGCTTAAATTTAGGTGCGTAGCCCTTAGCTTGATATCGTCTTCGGGAGACTGTAGCGGCAATCTCGTAGATATTTGCCATGATCATTTCTGAGATCATATCTGAGAGGGTACGCTTTGAAAGCGTCGTCGGTATTTTTTTGGATCGCGGGTTTAGCGCGCTTATCGGTGCTTTCTGCGTTTTGGGCGAATTCTGGGGATTCTGTGGGAAGAATTAAGCTTTCTTGCAGTTTAAATAATTGTTTGGACTGTAGACATGTAGAATTAAAAGGAAAGACTTGAGTCTTGGACGCGACAAAAGCTGGAAATCGCATCAGAGCGAGGTTGGCCTCATCTTGTGCGCTCTTCTAGGGTTTGGGCGTTTTGGGCGTTTTGGGCGAATTCTGGGGATTCTCTGGGAAGAATTAAGCTTTCCCGCAGTTTAAATAATTTTTTGGACTGTAGACATGTAGAATTAAAAGGAAAGACATGAGTCTTGGACGCGACAAAAGCTGGAAATCGCATCAGAGCGAGGTTGGCCTCATCTTGTGCGCTTTTCTAGGGTTTGGGCATTTTGGGCGAATTCTGGGGATTCTGTGGGACGAATCATGCTTTCCTGCAGTTTAAATAATTGTTTGGACTATAAACATGTAGAAATAAAAGGAAAGACATATGATTATGTACGCATATAAATTGGATGATGGTACGATGATGATGATATGATCATATATGTATATATAATACGAATCAAAGAGGATGAACAATAAAAAGGATATATGAAAAAGAGGTATAAGTATTACGAAATCACAAGTGGTAAATATTTATTTTTACATATATATTTATATATATGTAGGATATTTATTATTTTAAAATTAGATACAAAGATATTAAGAACGTCTTTATAACTATATGTTTCCTCAATGACGCACGATGAACAACTGACTCAATTTGTTTAAAAACATTCACTTGAAACTCATTCACTCGCTCACATTCTAGAATATTACATAACATAAAAATTGAAACTCTTAAATTATTGATTAATATAAATTATTGATTAACAAACAAGGATATCTATGTTTATTATCCTTCAATAATTATGCTAAATGTACTAAAAAGAATTATTTAAAAAAAAAACGAGGAAGAACATGTATTTTATATAATATGTAATATAATATAGCTTATTATTTACTATTTTTATGTATACATAATTATTATTGTACATAATTATACGTAATTTATTATATTTTCAATCGTATATAAACGTATTAACGCTCGAAATCACGTATTTTGCACTCTATACGGTGCTATTACGTTACTACGTGTCCGTCTATTATGGTCAGATCATCGCGTGTTTATTAGTCCGACACTGTTGTCAGATTCTGTTCGGTCTCTGACGGTGTCCTGCTCGCTGGCAGGCTTTGGTTAGGATCTGCCGACACCTTGCGCTAAGACCCTGTACTACTAGGCTCAGCTTATTGCGAAAATAAAGAAATTAGAGACTATCAACCTGCCGACACTATTCGTTACAAGACCGTAAAATAATCGAAGGAGACGATTATAGTTGGCAGGATGAAGCATAGATGTTTGGAACTGCCCTGATTTGCCATTGCGTGTTTCATTTTATTCGTTCGAAGAAGATATATGGGTAATTTGTTGGTTTAAGAAAAGTGCACTGGATCCCCAGAATGATATCCTGACCTCGAGGATTCCCGTGGAGGTAAACCCCGTATGGGAAAGTTGCGCGCGCAGCGTCTAACATATGGTAAAACTGGAGGGGGTATATCAGTCCGTACCGTTTTAAAGGAGGAGAGGTATATCAGTCCGTACCGTTACCGCCGAATGACAGTATTCAAACAAGATATTCTTATTTTTTTTAATAAACTATGAAATACGCAATCGTAAATTCACGTTTCATAGTCGTTTAAGTAAAATGAAGTGCCGTGTGCATTTCTAATAAAGTCAATCCAAGAAAATTCTAATAAATATGCAGCTTCGTTGAACAAAACGAACTAACCTCATCCTTGGATATGCTCTTCGCCTATTTGTCAAATTTATTGCATACGTGAAATTTACTTAACATTTTGAACTTAATAAGGCTTCTTGACCCTATTTTCGTTAGTTAACGATAGCAATTCAACGACGATTGTTTCTCTATATGCATTTATTAAGCTTCGAAAAGCGTCGTGCTCCCGCTTCGTCGTTTTGACGTTTCGAGTATATAGTTATAAAGACGTTCTTAATCTCCTTGTGTTTCCTCAAAAACGCACGATGAACAACTGACATTACATGTTATATATATCGTGAACCAATTAATCGTACAGTCTAAATTTATTTGTGACCCATTCGTCGCATTAAAAAATATTTCAAACTATTTGTTTGGAATTTAGATGTTACAATTAAATAGCTCAACCTATATATTATATTATGTTATATTACATACAATCATTACTCGAACCCCATATAAAGTTTTCGAGTTTTGCAAAGAGTTTATAAAATTTTAAGTGAATCGCAAATAACTTAAATGTAATACGTAGTCCTTAGCATGATATCGTTTCCGAGAGATTAATTAATTTTTCGAAAACGTTACCAAGTACCCACCAACGAGGAGGTGATTAATGGTGATTAAATCAGAATAAGATAAAAGGTGAATAAATCAGAATAAACCCAACATCAAACCATCGAAAAATCAAACAACCCTCCATCGATGGTAATAAATTATATCACATCCAACGGCGATCCAGCGGCGATCCAGCGACGAACGCAAAAATTAACTCAAACTAAATCTTACTTTCTAATTACAATATTCTATATTCGATTAAATCTACGTGCGTAGTCCTTAGCTTGATACCGTTTTCGAGAGACCGGTCTCTCGAAAACGATACCAAGGGCCCAGGTCCACCCCGTGGAGGTGACTACGCAGGGACCCATCCCTAAGCCCTAATCCCATCCACCCTCCATTGGATATTTACGATCTCGTTACAGAAGGTACCGAGATCTGACACTACTTCAATTAAAAACGCGAGGTCCATGATACATTTTCTAAAATCTATCAAAGATTTCTAGAAACTGTAGTATGGACTTTAGGAATCGCAAAAGGAAACACATTTTCTTACTCAGAGTGAAACATTATTATAAAATGATTCTACGATGATTCTACTTTTCAAAAGTTAAACTGTTTCACTAAAAGCAATATCAAACGATACTCCAAATACTATTACTCTACTTCAAAACGACACAAAACTAAACGGAATAAATAAAAGTGGGTGCATCGCTCTGAGTAAGAAGAATGTGTTTTCGTACAATTTCATTACAATAATCAGTAGGGTACATATACAAATTTTCAGTAATTATAACAATTAAATTACAATAATCATAGTAATTTTATTATAGTATTCATAAAAATTGGATAACAGAGAGGAAATGTGAAGGATTAGGGGAATTATTAAAAACTAACAGAGAGATGCACAGTTTGAGGATTAATTGAAAGAGATAATACCGATCCAGCGGCGACCGGAGATATTAAAATATATCAGAATAAAGCAGAAATTGAATGAATTTCCAACCATCAAACATCAAACCATCAAACGTCGAACCATCAAACATCAAACCATCAAACGTCGAACCATCAAACGTCGAACCATCAAACGTCGAACCATCAAACATCAAACCATCAAACGTCGAACCATCAAACATCAAACCATCAAATATTAAACCATCAAACATCAAATCATCAAATATTAAACCAGCAATCGTCGAACCATCAAGCATCAAACCAACATACGTCGAACCATCAAACATTGAATAACCATACGACCCTCTACCGAGGGGACACCATAGAGAGATAGAAGTTACCATGTATAATTAATAATAAAACTGAGGGAAGTCGGGATAAAAGGGAGTGGCTATACAATTAAAATTACATTACATGAATGTACAAATTCGATCGCAAAAATTAAATTCGTTGTGATTAATAGGAGGAGTCAGGATAAGAGGGAAATAGTTACAAAATTATAAATTTACATTATACAAATGTACATATATGATGACAAAAATTAACTTAAATTAAACAATTGGTCGTCCAATTTAAAATTTCAAAGCCCTGAAAAGGACTTGGAAGATTTAAATTGTACTGCAGAGGTCTCGATACTAAAAGTACCATTGAATAACTTATTCTAATCTCTTGCAAAGTTAATAAAATAATAGAATGAACTAGCATCATGAAAAATTGTTAAAAGTGAATCTATGAAATCTTTGTACAAGTAAAAAATCTATCTATCTTTATCAGAAGTTACGTACCATAGTCTTTTAATTGGTTTGGTACTTTTAGAATCGAGATTACAATTATACTTATGTCTACGCGCGTAGTCCTTAGCTTGATATCGTTTTCGAGAGGGCAATCTCTCGAAAACGATACCAAGGGCCCAGGTCCACCACGTGGAGGTGACTACGCAGGGACCCATCCCTAAACCCTAATCCCATCCACCCTCCATTGCAAATTTACGATCTTGTTACAGAAGGTACCAAGATCCGACTCTACTTGAATTAAAGAAACCGAAATCCATAGTACAATTTCTAAAATCTATCAGATATTTAGAAATTGCAGTATGGAATTTACGAAAGGGATGACGAGAAATGCCATTGTCTTAGCCGAAGAGAAATTTCTAAAGTGACTCTACTAACACCTTCGAGAAGCGAAAGTGACTCGCAAAAGGTTCTACGGTACGATGCTCTAAATTCTACTACTCTGTTGTAAAAAATGATATGAATCTCGATAAAAATTGAAGCAAAATTGAGTTAAACTAAAATTAAGTAAAGAACGTAAGTTGAAGCAAAAATGAAGATAAAATTCGCGACGCGACCTATACGAGCAAACTAAAGAGCACTCTAACCCTATGCTTCCGCGTTAGCCATTAGGCGAACCGTACCCGACGCGAATCGCGAATCGCGAGCAAGATTTATGCCACGTCTTACGTCGAAACAATCGCAACCGCGCTCTCCCCGACTGTGAGTGAGATGTCCATCTGAACCCCAACGTGGCCGAACGCGAGGATTGCTCTGCGATAGAGACGAACCTCGTGGAACCGCCCGAATCCGTCTTACAAAGGTCAGACCCCAGCGCATCGGGTTGGGAACCACTCAGCTCGCTCCATCGTGAGCGCGTCCACGGTTGAACCCTTGAAAGTCCAGGTGGGCACGACAAACACGCATCGGTTTGATTGAGTCCCGACTGTCTCCCTGCGTGACGATTAAAATCTAAATCTCGAGCGAAAGAGAAAAGGAAGGAAAGGGGAAAAAAAGGAAAGAAAAAAAAAAGAGGAAATCTACGTGAAGCGATCGAACGAAGCACAAAGTTAGAGTGCTCGAGCAAATAAACGCGAACTAATTTACGCGAGAACAATTAAATGTTCTATCTTGAGAAACGGGGGTTGAAAGAAAAAGGAGTGGTTTCCCTTCGGATAAGAGAATGTACTTCTTTAAAATTTAATTACAAAGATGTACAATATATAAGTACTTATGACTAATAAACGCACGCATCCAACGGCGATCCAGCGGCGATCCAACGGCGTTCCAGCGGCGAAAGGAGGGATTAAAATAAATCAGAATAAACCAAACATCAAACCATCGAACAATCAAACAACCCTCCATCGATGGTAATAAATTATATCACATCCAGCGGCGATCCAGCGGCGATCCAACGGCGATCCAGCGGCGAACGCAAAGATTAACTTAAACTATATCTTACTTTCTAATTACAATATTTTATATTCGATTAAATCTACGTGCGTAGTCCTTAGCTTGATATCGTTTTCGAGAGACCGGTCTCTCGAAAACGATACCAAGGGCCCAGGTCCACCCCGTGGAGGTGACTACGCAGGGACCCATCCCTAAGCCCTAATCCCATCCACCCTCCATTAAATAATTACGATCTCGTTACAGAAGGTACCGAGATCTGACACTACTTCAATTAAAAACGCGAGGTCCATGATACATTTTCTAAAATCTATCAATGATTTCTAGAAACTGTGATATGGACTTCACGAATCGCAAAAGGAAACACATTTTCTTACTCAGAGTGAAACATTATTATAAAATGATTCTACGATGATTCAACTTTACAAAAGTTAAAGTGTTCCACAAAGGGAATACAAAGTGATACTCTAAATTCTATTACTCTACTTTGAAACGACTCAAAACTAAACAGAACAAATCAAAGTGGGTGCTTCGCTCTGAGTAAGAAGAATGTGTTTTCGTACAATTTTGTTACAGTAATCAGTAGAATACATATACAAATTTTGGTACAATAATTATATTAGTACAATTAAATATAAATAAATATAATAAATATTATAGTACAGTTAAATTACATTAAATTATAATAATTAAATTACAATAATCATGACAATTTTATTATAGTAATCATAAAAATTGGATAGCATGAAGGAAATAGAAGGGATTTGGGGAATTATTCTAGACGAAGTTGGTGAAACAGTCGAAATTCGGCCCAGAACCCTTGAATTTTTGAGACAAGAACGGAGAAAGTACCTCAAATTTCAAGATTCTGTTACTAGTTATTCTCGATTATAACTTCCTATAACCCGTTTGCTTGAAGCAATTGGAAAGACTCTTGGAAAACGTGGAAATGGAGACCTTTTGACATAAAACAGTAGCATAGTAATGCCTCCAACGCTGTATGCATAAAAAATATAATTTCCCCCTGAACACCAGAGATTATGCCGGATTGTTTAAACAATTCCCTGAATTTCCACCGTCGCATAGATTATTTTAACCATAGAAGTTAAACCATCAAACGTCAAATCATCAAGCATCAAACCAGCAAACGTCGAACCATCAAACATCAAACCATCAAACATCGAACCAACATACGTCGAACCATCAAACATTGAATAACCATACGACCCTCTACCGAGGGGACACAATAGAGAGATGGAAGTTACCATGTATAATTAATAATAAAAGTGAGGGAGGTTGGGATAAAAGGGACTGGTTATACAATTAAAATTACATTACATGAATGTACAAATTCGATCGCAAAAATTAAATTCGTTGTGATTAATAGGAGGAGTCAGGATAAGAGGGGAATAGTTACAAAATTATAAATTTACATTATACAAATGTACATATATGATGACAAAAATTAACTTAAATTAAACAATTGGTCGTCCAATTTAAAATTTCAAAGCCCTGAAAAGGACTTGGAAGATTTAAATTGTACTGCAGAGGTCTCGATACTAAAAGTACCATTGAATAACTTATTCTAATCTCTTGAAAAGTTAATAAAATAATAGGATGAACTAGCACCATGAACAATTGTTGAAAGTGAATCTAAGTAATCTTTGTACAAGTGAAAAATCTATCTATCTTTATCAGAAGTTACGTACCATAGTCTTTTAATTGGTTTGGTACTTTTAGAATCGAGTTTATAATTATACTTATGTCTACGCGCGTAGTCCTTAGCTTGATATCGTTTTCGAGAGGGCAATCTCTCGAAAACGATACCAAGGGCCCAGGTCCACCCCGTGGAGGTGACTACGCAGGGACCCATCCCTTTATACCACATGCAATTTGGGCATCGGAGATTTTATTCTACTATTCTTAAATTAAAAAAAAAAAAATTGGCAGCACGTTCTATCGGGTATAGATAATTACCCGTGTAATTTATTTATTATTTATAACGGGGTCAAAAATCAAAGGTTATGCGAGTACGGGTGTAAAAGTTAACAGATGGATGTTTGGGGATTAATTAAAAGATATAATATCGATTAGTAAATGACGCGAAATAAAGGAACTATTACCTATTTAATGGGGAATAAGCAATATTTTTTTCGATGAATATCAGCTAATAACTATCGTTACGATATTTTCAATATAAGTGAAAAATAAATAGCAAAAGTGACGAGTTTTAATTCTCTAATATTCAACTATGTTTCTATAAAAACAATCACAATGAAACAAACCAAAATTGCAGACTTTTAAATTAAATATTGAATATTAAATATGTCAAAATATTAATATTAACACCGGATAATCAAGAGTACACTATATTTAAATACTTTAAATCGCGGAAAAAATACTAATTAAACTCATAACGCGTCTAATATATATGTAATACACGAGGGGAGTACACACGCGGGGCAAGCACCCAGCCAAGGGTGCTAACGGATCGCCCTCGTGATCGTTCAAATCGTAGAACGAACATATTTGTTCCCACCACCATAAAAAAATTGTTTATATAATGACTCACCGGCCAGTAGACAGCTGACGTCATCAGTAATCAGTATACTCCCCATTATCACCCACCAGCAACCACCGCATAGACACCCGCCATCGTGAAGGTCAGCAACCGCAGCATGGTCCTCCACCATCGGTCAAGTCCCTCCACCAGTAGCCATGGTTCTCCACCCAGTAGTCAAGCCATCAAAACCAGTGGTCAAGGCCATCTCCGAAGGTCCTGTTACCATCCGATCACTATAACAGCCGCGCGAGTACTGAAGGTCCCGATTCGAGCTCGCGATGATAGGCCTTTGATATGGTTGATTGATCACCCCCACCCCCACTAGAGGTGCATTTTCATGCTTGAATTACTGTAATTTGCTAATTTTCGTGTTTATGTAGTGTCTACATGATCTTAACTATATACTCTAATAGTACATAAGTCTGTACATAAATTCTATGTAAGTTGAAGGTATATATATACTCTTATAGCATAATTAGCCGTCGGAAGTGATCAAATTATTAGTAATGGTCGAGTTTCTTTGATCGAAAAATTGCTAGCCAACTTAATTCTTGCTGAAATTAAATACATATTGAATAAGTTTAACATATTTAACATTTAGGTGGGTATTCATGTGTTAAAATATGCCTCGATGCATAAGAATATTTGGTTTCTGCGTGCATTTTACTATTGTATTGTCCAGATGGGGTACGCAAGTCGATTCTGCTGCATGTAATTACTACTATTACTTTCAGTTTTAATTGTAATTATTTTGTGATGAATAGGTAACGCTGCGGATGGCAGTAAATTGATGTGGAAGCTCTAAAACCCGCTAAGTTTGGAAAACAAGAGTGCATTGGCTGAGTAATTTATTCTATATTGCATATTGGTGATCAAACATTTATGTTCAGATCTCTAAGATGAAACTTAGCAGCTATTCGTTTCTATATTGTTATGAGAAATATTGTGGTTCTAAATTGTATGCAAAACACCATGCACTAATCCCATCCACCCTTTATTACATATTTACCATCCCAGTACAGAAGATACCCAAATATGATTCCACTTGAATTAAAAAAACCGAAATGCACAATACATTTTCTAAAATCTGTCAGATATTTAGAAATTGTTGTATGGACTTTACGAAAGGGTTGACGAGAAATGCCATTATCTTGCCCAAAATGAAATCTGTAGAGTGACTCTACTAACAATTTAGAAAATTCCACGGTACGATATACTAAACGTAATTATTCTACTCTCAAGAAAAAGAATTGACTCGATTCTTAATAAAAATGGGAGTGAAATTCTAATGAATAGTAAATGAAAGATAAACTACAGTTCAGAAGAGAAACTAGGTTAAAGAAAAAATGGCTATTTCTCACTTCGGATAAGAAAATGTATTGCATTACAATTTTATTGCAATAAGAATTACAAGTACAATAAGAACAATATGTACAACTAAATTGGCACTAAAAGCAACACCAGCTTCAAGTCCCAGCGACCCTGAAAACGGTTTAATGCAAATTTTGAATGGGATAGTGCAGCTAGTACACAAGTTATTAATTATTTCCGCCTAGATTTGGCATTCAACGCAATGTGCGATGCGGCCATATTATCGACCCCTCAAGAGCAGACTTCGTATTAAAAAATTCCATCTTTCGTCTTCCTTCATCCGAATTTTCCATCATCGTGCACCGCTATTGTTTATTTCTGTTTTCGCGCGCCACCCCCTTTTCTATTCCTCCGTTTCCGATTTTCGACACTGATCGCACGCGTCGTTGAACGGTCACACCCGATCCAGGGACTGCCGGAAATTCGTTGGGCAAATTGAAATTCGTCCCAAGCCATCCTGTTTAATTTCGATCCCGCTACACGATGGCTGTGCTCGATCGAAGCGTCGTCGCCCTCTGTTAAACAGCGTCGCGATTCGTTCCGCTTCTCCTTTGATGTTGCGATGCTTGCGCGCTGCTTAATCTCGTCTGGGTAATTTTATTTTTTTTAATTACGAGCATTTATGTGCATCGATCGTGTGAAGTTTCTTTCTGTAGTGCTTCTGTAGTGCTTCGTCGAACTATGCGGGAGTTAGGGATGTTAGGAAGGGTGGTTAGGAAACATCCCTCTTTTTAAAAAATTTAATGAGGTATATTTGTATTATTACAAGTATACATATAGATATAAAATTATTTAGATTAATTTGAACGAACTCGCGGTTACCTTTGCTCAACTTCCTTATTTCTCATGCTAGGGAAAACATAGGCACGCTGAATAATTTTATTTTTGCAGTAACAGGTGTTAACGTAGAATTTGTACGAAAACATGTGAGAGTAGTCGAATGGAAAGTCGAAAGGGCGAGTAGAGTAAGATATCAGCGATGGAACGAATCAATCAGCTTCCCGGTTCTTCTCAAGCCCTGGAACACTACCGGAAATGAGCGCAGAATAGTATGTGCGCGCGCGGCCACCCCGTTTCAAAGGTAGAACTCGGTTCCTCGAAATTGATTCTCCGCAAAAGGTCATACGGTTGCTTCCAAATGTCCAAGGAAAGAGGGGTTGCGTTTCACCGTGAATTTCCGTGAGTCTCGATAAAGGGAGGAGGGTGATAGTGACAGGGACGAAGCAAAGGGATGCTCGTTGCTCGTGGGAAATCCTTGTCGTCTAACCCTGGTGTCGTCTGGGGCTGCGTCGTTCGTGGAAGAACAGGAAATTCCCCCGAATGGAAAAAGAATAATGCGATGATATCAATTTTCTGGTCACCGACCGCGCAATCGAAGAAACCATTCCGAAAAATCACGATTTTCGGATAAATCGCTCCTCGTGCGAAATAACAGAGATCCGAGTGGAAACCACGGAACGCGGTTATTGGACAAACCGAACGGTGTCGTTTTTAAATCTGATTGCAATTAAAGGATGTTAAAGCATTATTAAACTTCATTAGTCATTGTTCATTCAAAAATCAATTACAAAAAGCATAGCTTGACAAAAATGTGCGAGTAAAAAATCAGAAAAATGCTATAACTAAAAATAATTTAACTTCACACTTTTCCACGTGAACGCACGTATTTATTTAATAATTTTAAATATCGTGTAATTGAACTATTTCTTTTTTCTTTTTCGACGAGTACAAAGATAGCAAACGATGGGAAAGGAGCGCATAATTTGACGCGGAAGAGTGGTTGCAGGCGAGGAGAGAAGAAAGTTTTAGATCGCATGTCGTCCGACGAGATTTTAATTCAACTTCGGTCGTTAATCGCGCCGCGTTGGAAACGGAATTAATTAAAGCTGCTTAACGGCCAAGCCCGGGCAATTATTGGATTTACAACGCTATCGCTAGCAGGGGGTTAAGCTGATATGCCGATGAATCGCGCGCCGGTTTTCCAAGCAGCCTCTGAATACTCTGATAAAACTCGTTTGCGTTGATCGGCCTTTACGATCCGGCGCGATCGACGCTGTTTGAAGCGGCTGAGACCGGACTGCAATTTTAATCGTTCCTCTCTGACACCTAATTACATCTACAATAGAAATTCTCGCTTCGAGAAACATCGAATGATCGAAAACATGAAAATGTCCCATTCGATGGGAGAAACTAATAAAAATACAACTCTTTGATCGATAAGTTATAATAAAATTATAGATCGTTAAATGCGGTGCCACGGAAAATTTCTGCTCGAGAAAGATGAACGAAAATGCAATTTTGTCGTGCGAATGAAATTATAAAACATTTAAGTGCAGAAAAATACAGAACACGCGTGGTATGCGAAATCGTGCGAAATATGCGAACGAAAATTTGGGATGTGGTATTCGGAGGTTGGAACAAGCATTTATTTCCGTCCCTCGTTTCTTCGACCGTGTTCATAAAAATACGGATTAGCATAAATTATAGTTTTCGCGGGAATTCCCGCTCCACCCCGATCATTATAGGGGTGGCGTTGAATTCGCTCGCTCGCGTATTGTATATTTTTCGAAACGCGTATCGGAGTTGTCGGGTCCCGGAAAAATTGGCCAATAATTCGGTTCCCCCTGGGGCAATCCCGAATTTGTCGCCGGGCTATAATTTCGAATCGCAAATACTAGTCGAACGCAAACACCGCGCTGGCCTTCCGCCGCGAATTCCAGCGTTCATTATCGCGTGGCCATAAACTCGTCGACGTGCCAGCCTGACCGTGGGGCCATTCGCCGGCAGTTCGTTGACCAGTGATCCAAAATCGACGATTTCTCTATTTCTCCAAGCATTTTAAAATTAACATGTTTCGTTCATTTCTGTTGCAAACCGTGATAATGTGTTTCTTACTGCGGAGAAGCGAAAGTATTCTCCTCTACCCCGAGAGGACGTTGTTTCAGGTAATTACTGATTAGTGAAAAAGGTACCAACACTCGATCGTTGTTTAATCATCCGGTGCGATGTTCGTCGGTCGGTTTCGTCGAGTGGAATTTACTTTTTCAAATTGCTCCGAAGCGTCTGCGAACGTGGACCCTCGAAGTCGTAAATGCCACGTATGTGTTCCGTGACGTCTCCTCGTCTTCGCTGGTTTAGCATACTTCTGTTTCGTGTATCCTTGTGTCGTGTGCGTGGAAATTGGTCAGTGTTTCACAATATTCCTATCAGATTTTCTATTTCATAATTGTAACGTCTCGTTGAAATCGGTAATAAATTATCATTATCATAGTTGCAATATTAAAAGCGATGTAATATGTTGATTTCTTTAGTTGGTCAGTTTCAACATTTCTGTATCTTAGGATCTAAATCCAATATTCGATATTTTTCATTAGATCAGAACTAGTCATAGAAAAAAATTGGAAGCTTTCTTTTTAATCATTCTACAGGACCAGAGTTATTTTATCGATGAAAACACGAGGAACCAAAGCAACCCACGTTCATTCTTTCGCGAAACCCAGTTGTATAGTAATATACGTATCCTGTGAGATCATAAAAAGCAATAAGACGACACGTACAATTCTACTTAAAAAGAATGAACTTGAATCGATCTGTCCTTCGACTACAGATTTTTTACAATTCCGCCCTAACCAACCATCTTTAAGCAGTATCAATCAAAGCGTCGCGAGACTGGCCGACATTTCAGAACAGAAACATTCATCAACCGTCGGGAATAAACCTGTCTACCCACGGTGTTTCTTATCTCCTTAGGCAGCCCGCGAAATTTATTAACCCCGTTCTCCCTGGCTAATGAGCGTTCCATCGCGAGTTCTCCTCTAATTAGATCGCGCCCTCTGTTTGCATTGAATTCGAAATGTTTCCCGTACAAGACGGCTAGTCGTTCGCCAGTCGATGCGACCCGCTGGTGCGATCTCGCCTTTGATAGGACGGTTTTCATGGACCGTTTGAATAAGGAATCCCTCGGAATGGACGGGTTTAAATGTCTATATCCGTGGCACCGCTCGCGGGGCTGCAATCGGCTGGCTTTTAAATAAACGAACCGGATATGCAAAGACACCGGGCCATGAACGGAAGATCGCCGTCCGACGGTCCTCTTAAAACGGTTCCTCGGTGTTTAATAAGACGCGATTGGCTCTCGAGTGTTTGATAAACTATTCCTTTGCACCCCCTGGCTTCTCGACTGGCCTGCTCAGCCGGCTGACGGCTTACCTACTTATTTGGTCGGTTGTCTTCCCGCGAGCCGGCTAGTTCTCATCTTTATCCGATTACCGTAATTGGTTTACCGTCTAGCTACCGTTCACGATCGTTGACCAGAACGCGGCGGAAGTTACGAGGGTAATTTTAAACGGTTTTTATTTCCCCGTGGATACGGCTCGGATGTATTCTCCCGGCTCCCCGCGTCCTCGTAACTGGGCAGCGAGTTTATGGAAGAAGCGAATCCCGTTTCCGGGAGACCTCTCCAACGTTCGATGTCAAGATCCACTTTGCCACTTCCTTCGTTTTCGTAGCTTCGTTGCGGCTTCCGGATATTTTCCTCTCGGCCGCGGGGGGGTTGGGACACGCGCGGCTCTCGTGAAAACCAGCCTCGATGTTGCACCGGGGAATTCGCGGCAGCTACGGGGGCAACATTCAGCTACCACGAAATTGGAATTTCGCCTGGTTAGTTAGAAGTCGGGTAGGCCATTCGCGTCTTCATCGAGAGCTTATTGGTTTTGGGTTTTTAGAAGTTGCTGCTCTGCGCCATACAATTCTCTGCGAACTTTTGGGTTTCTAGAAGTACCTTTTTTAAGCCAGTCAATTGTCTGCGAATTTTGTTTCTATAAATCTAATGTGTATTTAGGACATTTTTGTATGGAAAGTGGCTTATTTCTTTTTCTAATTATAAACTTCTTTAGTGCTTCCTCGTTTTGCAATTTATGCGATTCGTATTTTTATTCGACATCGCTTTTCCATGTTTCATTTAACAATACACTTCAAAACGCGTCTCCGAATTTTACAATATTTTTGGAAATGTAAAATAACAAGAAAATCCAGTTGGACATGAGAAATTCAGATCGTAAACGGGGGTTGTAAAAATATTATCGCAGACGGGGATTTAAATTCTCCATAAATCCGTACAAAAGTGTCTGCGTACTTTACCCGTAAGTATTTAAACAGGCGAACCTTTTTCCGCTATACAAAACCGTATCTCCCTATTGAAGTTGCCAGAATTCCACGGAATTCCGTCCCCAAACTTGCGTGAAACTTACGCGAGCAACGCAAGCTGCTCGCACACACGTGAACCGTCGTTCTTTTCCATCGAAGAAAGTTGTTTCGCCGGAACCGATCGACGTCTACGTCCGTCCGACGTTCCTCAGCCATGGTTCCATTTTGCAGATCACGCTCGGCATCTCGGTCCCGGTTTCCATGAACAAAAGGGGCGGCGTGTCGTTCTCGTCCGGATTCCAATTCAATTACCAACTTCCGTCGAACTTGTCGCAGCTCGAGCCTACAATAATACCGGCCAGGCAGGCGAGGGACTTGAACCTGCAGGACACTTACGCGACCATCGAGAATTTATTGAATCAGTGAGTAGATTACCATAGCGCGCGAGCGACAGAACTCGTTCGCACGGGTCAACGCTGCTTCGATTAGAACTATAAATGCACTGATTTAGAGCAGTGTTCCCCAAAGTGGGTCGAGGAGGGATGTCTCATTAAAATTTCGAGTTGCGGTATGTGATTGGTAGCCGCTGATTTAAAATACCCTGACCCTTTGACACTCCGTACAACGTCCATACATATAGAAGTTGACTTGTTTGGTGAAATATTTAACGTTACCGAAGCATTCAATTTCGGGACATTTTTAAAAACGTGGCCCACATTTCTTGGGATCATTCGATATGGAGAAAGGTGTTGGCGAGTCGCGTGGCGCTAAGTTGAATTTAAATTTCCGCCACTATTTGCAGGACACGATCGTTGGGTAATGGTTATTGATAAAATTTATAGTTAAATCTATTTGCCAACCAACGTCCCCGCAGTGTTGGAGAATGGATGTTGCCGGTTTGGAAGGGTCGAAATTCGCAGCGACCCGATTCGAGTCATTTAGGAGCTCGCGGGACCAATGGCCGGTCCGAGTGTCGAATCGGAAGAATAAGCGGCGCATTACCGTTGGCAATTGCTCGATGAATCGGTAAACACGGCTAGAAGCGAACGAATAAATTCGTAATTAACCGAACACCGGAATTGGCCGCGATCGTTCCCGTGGACGCTTAATGAAATTCCATTTTCTAGTCGAGGATCATCCAGCCGTGGCTCGCCACATTCGTGTTTATCGTCGATGGGGTGCACAATGGGTCGCTGATTACGCGAAACAAACGGAAAGCGAGGCGCCCGACGCGCGTGTACGCGTGTCGACGCGTTCGAAGCGTAATTTAAACATTGCTCGCGATTATGGTCACGCGAGGACAATGCGCGCGCGCAAAAATCGATGGAAATGCCGCGCGACGCTCGAAGGGGGTGAAAATCTTCGGTCCACGATTGATTTAAGAAAGCACGGGGATGCTGGCGCTGTTTTTGAGATGATTGTCACGGGCGGTCAACAAGGGATACCTTGATGGAAGGGACGGGGCAAGTGTCGCGAGGCTGAGATCAAAGGGCCAGGGAAACTCGAACGTAAATTAATTGGGACATAAGGCAATTACTTCGCCTTGGAGGAGACGAGGCGCGTAGGTAACAAGCGAACGAGTCCACTTTAGGAAGCCGGTGGGAAAGTTAAGAAAGTGTCACGGCTGATTTGGGGTTGACGAGGGGATGATGCTGTCGCGTGAAATGGATCGTTAGCAGCTTCAATGGGGTGGATTGCTCGCCGCGATACTTTTTCGGAGATTCATCTAGGATTTCGGTGAATTCGATCCACTGGGCTATTGTTAATTGTTTCGAAACCGAATGCGAAAGTTACGCTGATTAAAAGAGAATATTGATCTTTTATTCAGTAGAAAAATGGAGAAGCTGGGCTCAGGATTGTGTAAATAGCAGTCTTGTCAAAATACCTGCTTTATTTCAGTTTGGTCTGACTACATAAGGGGTTGTTTCACTAGCAACGCTGTCGACTTGCATACATTAACCTTCAATCATTAATATACACTGCGTTGCAACGCGGTTTCCTCACATTCTCGCGTGAAATTTCACAAGTAATTCAGAAATAGCAAGTCGAATCGCAGGAAATGGAAAAAGTTGAACGAATCTCGGGTATTTGGTACAATGCGAATTACGATCGACTCTACTCTGGCCCATAAAAACGGGAACTGCTAATTTGGTTCACGTTGCGTACATCTTTCGACGGGACGAGAATGGCGAGCAAAATCTTGGACGCGCCGGTACGTAATTCGCAGCGAATGGATTCGCGCGACGAGCTGCGAGCACTTAAACTAATTCGAAATTTGCATCCCTTCCGTAGCGGTACATAATTTTATTCGAGGCGAGTCGTCGAACTACGGCCAGGGTAGGGGGCTGTATAATGAATTTCCCGGATAGGAACGGGGCGAAGAAGTACGGGACACGCTTAAGAATTCCCTTTCACCGTTTTATAAAACCAATATAATCTCGTGGCTGCACGGTTCGCCATCTAGCCCGGCACTATGCGACTCGCTGATAAAATTACTGCTACTCCGCGGTCGAATTACAGAAATGGCGCAGACCAGCCAAAGAAGGACGCGGAGAAACCAAAAAAAAAAAAGAAAAAAAAAGAAGAAAGATAGAAGAGAGAGAAGAAAAGTGTTAAATATAAATGGACGAGAGGAGTACAGGTGAGAAAGGGGTAGAAATTAAAATTGATCGTTCCTTCTGTTCAGGCAGGGATGGAGGGACGGTAGGGAGTGCCTTCTAAGGACCATTTGCGAACTAGCGGAGACGCCATTTACCAGGACACGCGGGGACATCCTCGAGGAGGTGATCCACTTAATTTTAACGTAAGTTCGTTGGAACGAATCGCGCTTTGACTCCCGCGCCGAGAGTAGACCGTCGCCGCGTACGCTCTCGCGAAACGAAATTCATTTCTTGAGGAGCTTCCGGTTAATGAATTCCGTTGGAAGTCCCTAATGGCTGTCCTGCCCGCTTACGACGAAATAGGACGACGGCGTCGCGTAACGAGGCACGAATAGACTAGCGATAATGCAGTAAATCCGTGCTGCGCCGGGGCGCGGCCCCGTTTAACTACTTTGGGGACGCGTTCTTTCAAATTGTCACACTTAACCCTTTCATTATAGCCGTCGCAGCCGTAAAAACAGGCCGCGCGGGTCGCTGCATTTGCGCGGGGTGCGCGATGCTGTCCCGTTGGCGTCGTTCCCTCGCGTCTTTGCATGTATGCATACGTGGAGCGATTAAAAATTATCTATTTAAACGCGATACCTTTAAAACTGTAGGAGGAACAGAAGAATTTTTCGAAATTAATTCATTTGTCTATGATAATGACAAAAATTAATCCTTTTTTGAATTAGATGACTGATTCTTACACTCGTCAGTGATATCAAACTTCACTTTCTATTCCCACACTCTATCGCGTACTTTAAAGTGATTATTCATCACGAAACAGACTCCATCGAGAGCTATCTCTTTGGTATCGACTGGAAGTATCCCGAAACGGAGCCTCGTTGGAAAAGAGAATGCGCAACAATATTCTGAACTCGATTACAGGACGAAAATGTGAAGAGTACACTCGCAGGGAGCGAGGGTAACGAGGGAAGATCGGATTAGTGGCCGATCGGTAGTCGAACAAGTCGAATCGGTTGGTCAGACGGGGGCGGCTGGATTCCGGGACCGGGAATTTGCCATTCTGCGCGCGGCCACGCGTGCTCGAAGGAAATTGCAACCGAGTCCCAGCGAGTGCCGCTCTAATTGCGACGAAGTTAGGCGCGTGCATTAAGCTGCTAATGGAAGGTGTTTCGCGTAGGTTTTCCCTTTGTGCCGCGCCACGGTGTGTACACACGCGTCACCGGGAAAATTTCTACCGACGTAATCCTGCAGCTACGCCCGCGGGACAATCGTTGGCTAACGCGAGGTCCGTTGCCGATAATGCCGACTGCAGTCCGTGCTATTTGCCATTCGCGCGATCGCAATTTCCTTTAATCGATCCGCGACGCTTCTCCTTTCCCTCGATCGTGCCCCGCGTTCTCAATTCTTTTCATTATTGGCAACGAAAGTCACTGCTTGTACGAAGGGATCTTCGTGTACCGCAAAATTTTGCTGTTTTCATTTCATTTCATAATGTCCATTGTAGTCTTAGTGAAACTCGAATGGCGGCCATATTGCGCGATAGTTCGTTGCTGCAGGTGGTTATAGTGAAAGGGTTAGATTAAATTGCTCTTTCGATGAGGAATAATTTATTAATGGGTAGCGACAGAATTGTCATTGCGCAATTGAGAACAAATAGTGTACAGTCTGAATGTAGTTGGGAACTTTTGGAAATCGCTATCGTCCTCGTCGAAAGTGGACGAACGCTTAATTCTGCTACCCTTTCGTCAGAAAAAAGTAGCTTAATCGGTGCACGCTGGCACAAGTAAAAAAAGAGGAAGATCGCTTCTGTTTTAACGCGAGCGTGAGAACATTACCAAAGGGTAACTGGTATTTCTCGATCAGGCCGAGCGAGGACTTGCCAGGGACGGCTAATTCCACTCACAGGAGCGTCGATCAATTGTATTGGGAGGCGGAACGATTGGGAAGATCTGGCGGTGACTGCATCCTGGCTTATCCCGATTGCATCGAGTCACCCATCGAAACGTTCACGGATATCGCATTCCCTTAGGGGACGGTGCGTTTAAACGTCGACTTGGAGCCGCATTGATTTCGACCCGGCCTCGCGGTTCGACCGTCTGCAGGATACTCGTGTATTGTTTATCAGCTCGCCTATCCGACGGCCCAGCGCGATCCGTTGCATTTTTAACGCCCGATAAAATCGTCGCGAGACGGACGGATCGGCTCCTCCGAGGAACAATATTTCTCCGTCTGTCGCGGGGTCGTTCGAGGAGCTCGCGCAGCGACTTCATCATAAAAGAATTTATTACGGAGGAGTTTCGACAGCGACAAGGCACAGTGCTAAGTAAATTTCGCTGTCGGAGCTGCCACGTTGCCCTAGAAAGCTCCGTGTTCCAACGCCTCCCGCGTTGCTCGCCGTGCAGCGCGCAATAAAGAGGCTTCCCGTAATTGTACCAGTCAACGCGACTTCCCTCCGACTAATTTTCCATATCATTTTTAGACGTTACCACCGTGTTTCCCTAAGATCTTAATTCTAGTTGAATTCGAACACTCAGACTGTCGCGACGATCTTCCAGAGAAAAGTGTTCGAGCAGGATTTCGTGTAACTTCGTATCGGGAGAGGATCGCGATTGGAAATGAAACGCTGCATTTAGATAACGTGTTAGAAGTATTTATTGTAACGAATTTATTTAGAATACAATTTATTCAAAGTAACAGCGACGTTTCTTTCTGCCTCGAATCGGATTGATCGATAAGGCCAGCGCAGTCGACGCTCGCGGTGTCCTCTCGAGCATAAGTCGGTTCGATCTTCTAGACGAACAATCGAAGCCAGGGCGCAGAAAAGTGGAACGAAAAATGGGAAAAGTCCTAAGTAAATTTCGCTGTCGGCTCTTGCTGTAAAATGGCCAGAGGACGCGACATAGGACCGTTTTAAGCGGCCTCCTTTCCACGGGCGAACGCCACCCTGTCCACGTCTATTTCTCCTGGTTCCCGCGGCTGTTTGTCACCGTTTTCCATCGCGCACCACCCCTGCCTCGTTCCGCTCCGTCGTTCGGAAACCCAAACGTTTCGTCCATTGTGCTCCCTGCTCGTCTTTCGACGGTCGGTTCGAATTCTTGCGGGAAGGTAAGCGCGTCTGCGAAACGACCACCGTTACAGACACTTCCGTTGACTTTGGAGTCGGAAAATTCCGCTATAATCAAGATTAACGCGTCGAGTTGTTAGCCTGGGATTACGAGGAATCGAAGCTATTCAAAAGGATTGGTAAACGAATATTTTTCAGGCGAAAATCCGACGTTGAAACTCGTTCTGTTTCTTTTAGGATTTTGTACGAGTTGAGATTTGAGGATTTTTATGGTAATCTTTTTGTGACAATTTCGAGGTCACGTTGTCAATGGATATTCATCGAAGTCGTCGTCTTTGCTTTTTGTGCAACTGTTCTATTTAAATACTTAACTCATTCGGTTTTAAGTAAACTTAGTCACATTCTACAATAAAATCGTACTCAACACGTTTCCTACCAGCGTCACATACGTGACGCGTTAATTTTACTTTGAGAGACCAACGTCATACATGCGTGACACGTTATTGCGACCGTCTACCTGACACGTGAATTAATTACCTAACATTATTGCGATAAGCCAGTATCACACGCGCGCGCAAGACACGCTACGAGACACACTCATTTCCCCCATTTCACACCTGTTACGTACGCAAATGTGACGTACTATGCAAAACTATAATACCCAGCAAAACCGCACAGACAAAGCCTCCACAGACTCGCCTCGCGTTAAGCATAAAATCCTGCTGCTCGTATAATTACAAGCGGTACGCGTGCACGTTGCTCAAAGGATTATTCACAAGTAGTCGCCCGAGTTCCTTCACCCCGAGCAGTCGCAAATATTTTCCATTCGCCCGTGTTCTACCGTGCCGGAGAGCCGCTCTAACGAACGAGCAAAACACGAAACAGTTTGGCCAGTCGAAAAATCGCGTTTGTTTCCGTTCTTCATTAACGAGTCGCAGGCGACGAGGAAAGGTGCCGCATCGTCGTTCGCCTGGCAAGGACAGAAAATTAGCCCGTTCCGCTGGCCACAGTCAGCCGTGGTGGCTTCCAGTGTAACTATGCCCCGAGTTGACAGACGATACGTTAATTTCGCGAACGGACCGGAGAACACCGCTCGACAGGCTGCGCGCGGCGTGTTTCGCGACGGTTGCACCCCTTTGTGCCACGAGGAGCGAAATTGCCTTCGAGATTGGGGGCGTCGGAGGTTCTTTCATCTTCCAGAGGTGAGTGAAATATTCTTGCCGCGATTCGACGCCACGGATGGCTGCGGAGTCGCTTTTAAAGGGTGGCCACCCTCGGGCGCAGATTGGAAACGCTTGTAAATTTACACCGAATTTCGAAAACTCGCGATTAATCTCAGTTGTTCGTTGAGTAGAATCAAGAGGACGAGCGTACAGCGCGCGATGGCGGTCGTTTGGATGAACGCGGACTGGAGAACGCTGTTCTTGCTGCTGGCCATGGCGATGGGTGTCCACGGGAGTGAAAAGGAGTTGCTTCGAGTGGAGAGGCAAGCCTTGTATCCGCCACCCCTTGTTAATCCTTTTGGTGGCACTATCAAGGTATTTATCTGTACTTAGTAGTGAGTGAATTTCATAGCGTCGAATTCGAGATGGATGTTATGGTAATTATTTTGTGGAGGCACTGGAGTTTGTTTTAACGTTTCATCGAGACACCCGTGTAAAGTAGCAACGAGCTTTGCAAGAAAATCTCATAATTATGCGTTACTGTGTCGTGATTTTTGGACAGCGATAATAGCCGAGCAGTAATTAGATCGGTGGAATTACTACTGCGTAATTGTACCAATGTTAGTTCAACTAATTAACTCATCTTACTTGGCGTAACATCTTCGAGACACACGC
Organism: Xylocopa violacea; assembly: GCA_963969225.1. NCBI lineage: Eukaryota > Metazoa > Arthropoda > Insecta > Hymenoptera > Apidae > Xylocopa > Xylocopa violacea. Next base: position 31,302,593 of record CAXAJV010000002.1, on the reverse strand, counting down.
GACATACATGAAACAGCGACAAGAGATTCTTAATTACAATTAACTAACAATTATCAACTATCAGATTGCGAATATACTATAATTTTCGCGCAGCGATAACGCTAGAGTAATAACGCGGTTAATGGAATTGCTCTGTAATTATACCAGTGCTCGCTCGCCTAATTGACTCGTTTCACTCGGAATACCGTCTTTGAGACGCTCACGGAGCGGCAATAAGGTTCGCGAAATAATTAGCCGGCAATTTAGATTTCAAGTAAATCGTAATTTCCGCGCTGCGATAATGTATGTCAGCTCAGCGAATGGAGGGGATCGCGGGGGGAGAATGGCGAGCTCAGCCATTGAACTCGTCCGAATTTAAATCAATCGGTTATCCGGTCGTCCGCAAGAATCGACGATAAGCCTTCAAGGAATAACTAATAGCGTACCATTCATAATTAGATTCCGAGTGAGACGTAGTTTTTTGCCCAGTGATAATGGCCGCGCAATAATTTACACGTCTCAGCCGTATCTGGAACACCCCCCATACAGAAGATAAACAGGCCCATTTAACAGGGAGCGTGAATGAAAAACGGGAGCGCAACGGCGAGCCCGTCCTGCTTCCTGCTTTCTTTTATTCCTCGTTCGTCTTGTCACATAAATACGGCTGGACGCTCGTAGATCTCGCATATTCAAATTTCGCTACTTCCGTGCCATCGCGACGCGCTGCTCCATTCGACACGGTCCGCGACGACGTCGGTCTGATTAATGCCAGGCTTCGATCGAGCGGGAAAAAAATGACGGTGCTCGTAATTACGCGTCTTATCTGGATGATGAATTGCGAACGGAAGACGAAGATCTCGGTTACTGTTTCGAGGCGCGAAATAACGAAGAAGGCTAGTAACTCGAGCTGGACGAGCTCGCGGCGAAGAAAAACACGAGACGACGGTTGCCTCCGGCGGACGAGTTGTCTATTTATCTTCGCGCAATTAAAATTTCCGATGCTGGCCTGTCGGACGCGAATTAAGTAGTCGCGCACTTGTTAGATCCCGTCGCGGAGGGAGTGGGCGCCGCGAATCGGAAGTGGAATACAAACTAGAGCGGAATTTCTGGCATAGTTGAGCGGCGAGACGCGGGCGCCCAGGGACTTAGGGTGCGAGCGCGTTCGTCCTGCTGGAAGTGGCTACGAGGAGGCGAGAACTTTAAGCAGGGGAGAGCCTCCCGTCCTGCTCGCCGCTGATAATTAACTGCAGCCTTATCTACCGTACCCTCTTAAATTTTCTAATTAAATCGGGAAACTCTTTCTGTAGTTTTCACTTCTTCCTCGCCGGGCAAATGTCCTGATGGACTATTTGCCTTGGCCCCTGCCATCGTCCTGCTCTTCCTCGATTACTCGCACCCTTTCTCACTGCCAACGGGAAAGGGACTTTGGGAAGTTTAGCCGTGAAATTGGGGCCACGAAATCGATACCTCGTTTCGCGTGGTGAAGTTTGTATTTCTTACCACACACGCAGAGCGTATCCTTTGTTGGTTGTCTAATGGGCCTTGTCAATCGATAGCTTGATCGTTTTGTTAGTTGGAAACAAATTTTTTAGTCGATAGCCTCGCGCCTTTTATCGGCTAGGCAGAAAATTGTTCGTTCCACCCTCTTGTCTCGCCCTTCCTCCATTTTCGAGGAAATACTCGACAAGTTCGGGTCACTGGGCAGGGCGTCTCGTTAGGGTTCAGCGAGAGGCGAAAAATCGACGGCGCCTGATCGTCGTGTTTGATTAGCAGATTTTTCGAGCAACAGGAAAGACGATAGCAAATATTTGGACGTTCGCCTTAGGGGGCGGGCGCGACGGGTTGTTGGCGCGAAATAAAATTCACCGCGTTTCTGGGTCAGTGTGTATCTAAACACGCGAAGCTGCACTGCGTCAACACACAGCGCAGCTTCGAACGTGAGAAAGAAAAATGGGGAAGAAGTGAAGAGATCTGGAGGGAGGAGCGTGGCCGCTGAATTACTTTCCGCGTCTTCGCGAGACTTCCGCGAGCTCTGAACTTCTCGAGGCGCGGGTGTATCTCATCAGAAGGACAATTACGGAGCTTCAACACGCGTTAGGGCGATTCTGTTCTCGCCACTTCGTAGCATTGCAATAAAACTAGACCATACAGAGGAATATAGGGGTGAAGCTAATTTTTAAACTTGCACATGGTCCATTGCCAAGCTATTTCGCGGTATTCTCAACTTCTCTAACAATTCGTTCCCTTTCGTAACAGAATGTAGAACTTAATATAATCTCTTGCGACGCTGTTTCGCCAGCTTTTCGGATATCCTTACGTTCCATGCATCCATACCATCGCGTGCACCAGATTTCTTAGATCGCGAGCCTTTAAGATGACGGGAGCTCCCTCCGAATCGAATTCGACGGGCACCCAGCGCCTACGAGATGTATATTTATTGCGTTTCTGTCAAGTTAGTCATAGGCTTCGCGGTGCCTATACAGATCCCAGGCAGGATATTGGTTTACGGGCAAAACATGCAGTTCCAATACATGCTGCCAGACAACGCCACCTTCTTCACCAACTACTTCCAGCGGGGCATGCGACGCAGACGAGCGACCTGGAACGAGAGGGCAGTCATCTTCGATATCCTGCGACAAGAACTGGACAGGTAGCCGCGATTTATCCGTAGCCCTATCCCTCGCGGTTAATTATTGGCAACCTTCGGAATTCGTAATTGCGTCACGATCGATAAACCCATACACCGGCTGGAATTCGTAATCGCGCAACAATTAATAATCCACGCCCATGAATAATCAACGAATCGATGCGCTTGTAAATCATTTCGTTACCTCGGTAATTTATCACGATCCACGCGCTCGACGGGCGATAGCAATTCGACGACAGCTTTTTTTTCCCCCCGCCCCTCTGATCGGAAGATATTCCGCGGGACGCGTGTTATCGTCACACGCGGATGTAATGAATGGCTAACGAGGGTGCGGGAACACCTCAGAGAGACTGTGTATCCTATTATCGCGCAATGCCAGAATTTAACCGCATCCACGAGCTGTGTCGTATTAAGTGTTCACGGTATAAACACTCGGTTATGTAATTATTATTTAATGCCGACCGCGTCCCAGCTGGTATTAATTATTGGCGACCACTTTCAGGCGGAATATCGATGGCGAAGGGTGTCTGAAGAAGGACATCTGCGAGGCTGCTTCCACGCCGCTAAGGGACGAGGGGTTGGTCGGCGAATTGTTGCATTTATTGCTAACGTAAGGCGATCTACTAGTCTCGCAGAGACCTCTTTCTTTTCTGTTGATTTCTAATCTTCCTCTGCTATGTACAATCTGAGAGATTCTTTGAAATCATATTCTCTTATCTTACAGTAGATTTTTATTATGTGCTATGATATTTGTAAAAAATGAGGTCTTCGACATGTTGACGCTTGCTCTGAATTCGATGATAGAAGACGAAAGCAAATTTTTTTAATTAGTTGATTCTTTTAGAGTTCGATGAATATCCCAAACTTGCAGAATAGAATTATTTTTTCTAACAAATTTTCCTAAAAATTGATGAACGTCTATAGTCGTCTTTTGTATCTAGAGTCCCAAGCATTGGACGGTATTTACGTCGACGTGTTAAGATAATTTGAACGATGAAAGCTTGGTTAAACGTTAAAAATTTAATTGGGACAGTACAGAGTTAAACGAAGTCGTTTAATTTCCAGCCCAGATTACGAAGACCCTGCCACGATGGACGAAGAGTACCTGGAGGCAGCCATGGCCGGAAGGAGGCACGAGAATTGTTCAGCGATTTACTCCACGTGCCCTCCTGGCTCAGGAATTTTGGACAGGATATCCAAAATTTATTAACTAAAATACATCGCGTTTTATTACCAGATTCTCCTTGTCCGCACTTCCTCGACTCGTTCGAAGTTTCATCCCTCTTGAAATTCACTTTTTCTTTCCCGACGAGAGAATTAATATCTCCATCTACATCTATACCCATTTTCATTCGCTTCTTCGGTGTAGGAACACGTGTGGGTGTACGTGTGCGTTTCATCGATTTTGCGGTGACGCAACAAACTATTACAGTCGCCGCGTAACTTTCGTCGCAAATTCCCCGTTAATTAAAGATGTTGCGCGTTGAAACAATTCGAGGCTTGAGGTCCGTTTAACAAACGGGACACCCTTTCATCTCCCTTCGACACGCTTTCCGCCTCCCTTCGAAGCTTCGTTTAAAATCTCTCGTTTCCCCGCGTTCCATTTCGAGAAATTCCGTTCGTAACAAAGAGCAAGTTAATCAGGTCTAACTTGGGAGGAAAAAAGAAAAATGCTGGGTATAAGGAACATAGGGAGCTTGTATTTTATACTGCCTTCAGATTAGGTTCGCAAATACGTTCGCAGGATGAGTATAAGTCGGTAGGTGTGCGTGTTGCTACGGTGCGAAACAATTTATTATTAAACGCTAAGGTTTACGGGCGTAGCACCTCGAAATTATTCTCAACCTGGAGAGTTGACGTCAATGGTTGCAGCGTAAATCGGTTTAATGGTCGGAGAGAGGCGAACTAATCAAGTAGAGGATCGCTTTGGATGACGAGTCAATCGTTGACCTCGACAATCGTTCGACTGTCTTCGAGCCAAGAAAATTCGATGGGATACTTGCTTTTTATAATCAGTCGAAATCTTTCGTTGAAATTTGGAAAAGAATCTCCACTGTTCACTCGAAATAAATGAAATTTGAATACATCTTGAAGAATACGCTTGAATATTTCTTTCCACGACGAGCGACTTCGCGAGACTCCCTCCAAATGAAAAATAGAGCCAAGATCTGTCGAAGTAGACCGAAAAAGTCATGAAGTACCGTCTTGGTGGGGGTTAAAGTACCGTTATCAATAACCCAATACGACGCTGTCTGTCTGAGCCACTCAATCCCATCGCACGAGGATTCCTGGGCAGACAGGAGAAGCTATTCGGTTGCAACGGGAGGTTCGCGGTGGGACATCTTGGGTCTCAACATCCACTGATTATGCGACTGTTGTCGTGGAGCATCCTTTGTTTCACCCTTATTATCGCGGGTGAACTGGTGGCCGCTGCCAGACCAACCAGAGCCCTGACGTTCCGGAAGGGCAGCTCTTTCTTCGTGAGTATCGGCGTCTGCCAAGAGTCTTCGTCTTCCCTAATCGCGTCACCAATAGAGACGCTCTCAACTGATGTCTCATTCACTCTTCGTTTATAGTAAGAACAAAGATTGCGGTTGTTCGACGAGTTTCCATTTTAACGGGAGAAAGAGTGGTTTAACCCTTTCACAGTGCAGTAATATTGAAGTGAGACATTTGTTAGCTGTTTGATACGGTGCTGTAAGTTCTCTGTCTTGTGTTTTGTTCGCGTGTAGCGTATTGATAAAGAACGCTGAAATCGAAAGTTGAAATCGTGCGTTTTTGTATCTGGCAGGAAATAGTATAGGAAATTATCATGATAATCGGGTGAGTGTTTTATGAATTCAATCTACTCTATTTGTCGTCGTTTTATTGCATCGTGAAATGGTTAATAGTTGGTACGGACGTATAAATTGACACATGGCGGCGGTGATTCTGGTAGCATTGCCCTCGCCGGAGGCGAAATTACACGGCTCACTAATTAAATTGTAATTTACACTGTTAACATTACTTTCGATTCTGTTGAATCAACTGCGTTGTACAATCGGAACGAGCTGGGTAATTTCGCCTTTATTGAGAAACGAGACCAGAATCACTTCTCACGCGTGTACCTACCGTTATTGAAATACAATAACACAAATAATCAAATAGTAAGACTTTAACAAATGTGAATAACGAGTACGCGCGACTTGTGAGATACACGGTACACTCGATCCTTTTACAACAACCCTCCTATACCACGACTCGACGAGCTTATACAACCCTTATCACCAACCCTCGATTAACACACGTTCCACACGATGCATCGCGAAAAAGTTTAACCGCATTACACAAGAATTGACTGCATTATACAAACTTAACCGTCTGCCACGCGGTTTACACCATGAAATATCGTAGGCCACATTCATCCGAAGATCACCCGCATACGCGATGATTGATAATATTCGCGAGTGGCGTCAATTTTTCAAACCAGACAGAGCTTTTCACGGAGGCTTTTCGCGGGGCTCTCCGCGTAGAAAATCCACGTTCGATCCGTGAAAATTAGCCTGCCAATTGCTCGTCGAAATGTATCCTTTATACTGTCTACCGTGTTTACGGGCCGCGTCACGTTCTGTATCGCAGCCCTGGCAGAAATTTATGCGTCATATGCACCGTAGACGGGTGGCCCCGTCTAATGTAAGCCGATCGTTGCCGTCGTATTTTCGCGTTAAAAGGCGCACCTCCGCCGCGAGACGAGCCCGTTCCAAGCCACTTCGTGATGCGGCGCATTAATGCGCGATGAAGTTGCCAACCGCCCCCTCCCTTCGAAGTAATTCGGTGGATCGGGGTGAAACGTATCGCGGGGCACGCCAGTCGAATGCATTATCTCACCGTCACGGATGCTCCTCGGGAATTTACCGGCTGCGAGTCGACGACGCGGAGATCTCGAAGATTCTTGGATCTCTTGGATCGCTCGGATCACCAGACGCGTGTCGCGGTCTTGATTGCGAGCTCTCGAGGAACCTTCTTCTGTCGACGCAATTTTCGCGCGACTCGGTAAACAGCTTGGTTTCTTGGCTCCCCAGGTACGAGTGTTTTCTTTCTGGTTAGACTGCATTTCGTTTTGCTTGCGGTGGAAAATGTTGCATCATAAATGAGCCAGAGATTTCTTGTTTTTACCGACTTTGGGGAAAGGTACGGAATTTTGTACACTCGGAGATTCATTCGCTCGTTTCGGAGAAATACGGAAGAACGATAACGGGAAGAATAAGAGAATCGTGGAGTAACGAGAAAACGATTAGAAATCGCTGTAATACGAGGCATAGTACACATCTCTTCGACGGATACCAATCCTTTTCCTCGTCCTCATCATTCTTACATTTTTCCGTCCACCTGCACACACGAGTCTTCGTCTATCAAGTTTATCTCTTGGATATAAAGAGATAATTTATAATTATTCATGCTCTGAATAAGAGAATCGTGGAGTAACGAGAAAACGATTAGAAATCGCTGTAATACGAGGCATAGTACACATCTCTTCGACGGATACCAATCCCTTTCCTCGTCCTCATCATTCTTACATTTTTCCGTCCACCTGCACACACGAGTCCTCGTCTATCGAGTTTATCTCTTGGATATAAAGAGATAATTTATAATTATTCATTCTCTGAATAAGAGAATCGTGGAGTAACGAGAAAACGATTAGAAATCGCTGTAATACGAGGCATAGTACACATCTCTTCGACGGATACCAATCCCTTTCCTCGTCCTCATCATTCTTACATTTTTCCGTCCACCTGCACACACGAGTCCTCGTCTATCAAGTTTATCTCTTGGATATAAAGAGATAATTTATAATTATTCATGCTCTGAATAAGGGAATCAAGGAGTAACGAGAAAACGATCGGAAATCGCTGCAATACAAGGCACGCGTACACAATTCTTTTCTCTCGCCCTCATCATTCTTACATTTTTCCGTTCACCTGCACACACGAATCCTCGAACCCAGTTTATCTCACCCCCGTCACATTCTCCTCTCTCGCTCACCCTACGCCTCTATCTCACAGGATGTTCCCAGCACGCTGGCGCGTATAAGGTGTAAAATCGAGTCGATTGTCGGTTATTGTTTACGATTCTCGTCGGGCGGGCGGATCGCAGCAGGTGCAGCTGGCGTTAGGCTTGCATATCGAGCCATTCCACGGCAGAAGAATTATGCAGCCGCGGCGATGATCCAGTGCACTTACCAGCGAGTGCAGCGCGGCATCGACGGCAACGGGGGTGCCGCACGTGCACTATGCGCCCCGCCGCTAACGTACGGGACAGCCGCTGAATTCCAGATCACCGTCCATAAATCGATACACCAGACCGTACGTGGAAGCGCCAGCCATACGGGCCGCAATAATAAAGTGCAAAAGTGCGCCATCACGTTGCACTTTATTCGATAACCGAGCGCGCCGTCGGTTCTTTCGCCGGGTCCAAGTTGCCGCCGCGGCACCGGGAAGATTGATTATTTTTGAATATAATTAGAGGCGGTGCCGCGTCGGAAAGTAACTGATGGGAAAATGTAGATGAAACGGTGTTTGATCTGTCCCTTTTTTCCCGCCTCTTTTTCGTCTCGCGCGCTCGTTCGGCGATTCGAAAGTTGGACGAGTGGACCAAGGGTTGCGGAGCACTTCCAACGCGTTCTGCGAAACGACGAGGGAAGTCTCGATCGATGAGAACATAATACTGAAATTTTTGCTACAAAGACTCGAACGCTCGAAGCGTTTTTTTTTTTTTAAACGACCGCGACGTCCTGGTTCGAGGAAGCGGTTGCCAGACGCGATGATATATACGACGCGATATTGCGACGCGTGCGACGCATCGGAAGACACAAAAGAGCGCGCAAAAAGTCGCGGAGGTGACTCCGAGGACGCGTATAAAAATTGAGCCGAGGTATATTGCGCGGAAACACCACCGTAATTTATCATCGTTTCCTTTTTCGACAGTTCTGAATACATTCATACATTTGCCGGAGGATTATGCAGCGCGCGCGCTATATTTTTATTGTTTCTTGGCTTATGCATCGGCGATCTTTCGCGCGTACGTCCTAGCTTGGCGAAACTGCGAGAGATTAATCTCTTTGAAAAGGAAACGAAGGAAAAAAAAAAAAAAATAAGAGCACAGGGAAACCAAAGTTATTTTCGTTTCCAGTAGCAAGGCTGAGGGTAAAGGAGTGCGGGAGGATTGTTCCTCTGATAAACGACTTGCCAGGCTCAGCCGACACCCTGTACAAGCTTCCGCGCCGCTTACAGCAATACCTGGACGATATACACAATTTAGCGCGAAACACCGAACCCAGTAACACCTGCCCTGTCACTTTGTCCAAGCCTGCACCCTGCTTTCGGATGCGGCGGCGAGCGGGTCGAAAATCCAGGCCACCCTCTGCATATCGTGGCCGATTCGAAATTGAAATTTTAGGGCGCAGCCGTACCATGGAGCACATACGTCCTCTTCTTCCCACCCGCCCTTTTTTCGCTTTGTCCATTCGATATTGGAAAACGGGTATTCCCTCGCCATGATATTGGATTATTCCCCGAGTCACCTTTTTCTTAACCCCCCCTCGTCTCCCTCCGAGATGAAATTTTAACCCCTTTCTAAGAGTCGACATCTTCGATCATGCGCCAGCGGTAACTCATGTGTCCCCTGGTCGAATGGAACCGCAACGAAACCTCGAATCGATCACAACCTCCCTCGATTCCTATCACGTATCATAGTGCAACGCAATCAGGATTCGACAATCAAGCCGTAGGGAGGCCTCCCCGTGACCGTGACCGTTTCTATTAGTCCTGAATTTTTGTAGAACAGTTACAGCTCTGGAACTATTCATTTTCATTTACGTTAAGAACGTTAAGACGCATTATCGATGGAAGCATAACGTGCACCCTGAATCTTGACTCGATGGCTGTGGAAGCTTAGTCAGATGAAACCAAAATGTCTCTTTCATAGAATATCCTTAACTTCTTAGGCACGATGCGCTACTATAGTGGCTTTCGCGGATGCCATCTTTTTAAACAGCATTGTCCATCACACATCACAGTGCTATCATTTACGCATAATTCTCTTACGAACTCTGCCGTACAGTGATTCGATGGCTGTGGAAGCTTAGTCAGATGAAACCAAAATGTCTCTTTCATAGAATATCCTTAACCTCTTAGGCACGATGCGCTACTATAGTGGCTTTCGCGGATGCCATCTTTTTAAACAGCATTGTCCATCACACATCACAGTGCTATCATTTACGCATAATTCTCTTACGAACTCTGCCGTACAGAGAAGTAACCACGCGAAAAATTCGCAAATTCGAGTACCCTTTCAATCCTACGTCTGACTTACCCTCCGCCATAACGCTGACGGTAATAACGTACGATGGCGGACAGTGAACGCCTGACACCTCGATAATCGCCGTCTGTCTGGTTCTGCTTTCAGTACAGGCTGAACTTCAAGGTTACCTTGTTCCCTTATACCACCATCTTCTCCCATGCGGCTGGGTTCAAGGTGGTATGGGAGCTACCGAGCGGGCCAGTCGGTTTCAGGAGGAGAGGCAAGGCTATCTACGACGTTCACCAGGCGGCGGAGCTCGTCTACGAGAGGTAATAAATAGTTTAATAGTCCGTGAATAATGCAGGGGATGGTACCGATCCGTAGCGGCAGGCGTGGAAGTCGTGCAGCCGGGCAAATTGCCCTGTGCACCGTCGTTGATCCGGAGCAAAGATGGGCTGCTCGAAAGGGCCGTCCGACCGACGGTTTCCGGACCCGGTCACGGATCAGCCGACGCTGTACAGCGGTATCTGCTTCCGCAGTCAGTCTTTCTGCCTCTTTCGTTTCCTCCAGAGGATATCCATTCTTCGTTTCGTCGTTTCGGTTCTTCTAGCGATTAATAGGTTTCCTTGGATGTTCTTGTACTGCTGACGCGTACGAAAGAAGGATCGTTGATCTCGTTGCGATCGTTTCTGAGTTAGAGTGTTCCTGGTGAAATTATCGAGCTCGATTAAAGAATAATCGAAGTCGAAATGATTTTTATTTACGTTAAAGAGGGGGTGCAAGGGTGCCTTTTGGTGAAATGGGTTATCACTTTCCTTTATGTAGTCGTTAAGAGTCGTTACAGGATTCGTGTAGCGTGATTAAAAATGAAACCACATTCTCAGTGGTGCCAAACATCCCCTAAATGTTATATCCCACGAATCGTTCGACGTATATTCCAGCCACGGTTTCGACGGGCGATCCTGCCTCCTGAAGAACATCTGTCAGGCGATGGAGTACGTCAGCCAGAGGGACGGGGTGTTCGCGAAGATATTAAAATTGCTGGTCGGGTAAGCGAGCCGCATATTAATACCGATCCGTCGCGAACCGTCGCGTTAATCGTCGCTAATTTCAGATCGTACGCGACCAACAGCTCATCGCTGGAACCACTTTCCTGCGACGTTCACGTCAGGAATTGTCCCCTCGATTTGGTCGACATCGATAATTTTATAGAGCAATAAAACCAGGCGCGTTCGAGGATCATCGTTTCAAGAACTGTACAGAAAAAGAACAGGAAAAAATTAAAATTCCATTCCCCTAATTGAACTTCTTCCTTCTCGGGCATCGATCGAATTCCTTTGATATCCACGAATTTCCCGTCTCAAGCAGACCCACCGTCTCCAAGAACCGAGCATTTCCTCATTTCCTCGTCGAGAACGGAAGCACCGCCGCTCGTTCGTCCGCGTTATCCCATCGGACTTCCGGTGTACAGGTGGCGACAGCCGACTCGCATTCCACGACGAAACGGTTATAATTGCATCCACGCCAGGGGGCCAGCGGCCACGCGTTAACGAAAAGCATTAATTTAGAATGTTCTGCGGCTTTCTTGCTGGGGCGCGCTGAAGTGCGTGGCGCTTGCTGCGTTCGCGCGCGCGCGCAACTCCCATATGCAATTAACAGACGCTCGTTCCACCGCTATGGTCCGCGAAATGAGGAAATAAGTGTCGCCCCGGTGAAAAAGAGCTCTTTTGGTCCCGCCACCGCCGCTGTTCCTCGCGACCCTCGCGCGGGGTGACCGCCCACTTTTTCCGGAAGGGAAACATTCCGCCCGGCGAAGACAGTATGAATTAATATAAGCGCGCATTTAAAAGTACAATGAGCGAACCCGGCTGCGTCTCTTTGCGTTTCGTTTGCGGCTCTCCTTTCCCTGGCCTATATTTTAAGCAATCCTCGCGTCTGTCTTGGGCGAACGTGGTTTTCGTGGGATCGTAATTTCGCGGGTATCACTGGAACGCGCGGCGTTCGTTTGCTTTGTTCGAAGTTTGGACGTAGAAGGGCCTGCGAGTGTCGCGACAACCTTTCTCTTTTTTTTCTTAATGCGCCTGATTAAGTTTCTTGGTTAATTATTGGAATTTTAAGGGAGTCGTCTCCTAATGATATAGTGCGTGTATAATTTCTAGTACAGAGAGTCTTCTCTATAGTAAATCACAAAAGTTTGAATTCACGAACTTTGGAAATATTATTTCAAGTATTAAAATGGCAAAGTTTAAGTATTTTTATAAATGCGATGAATTTTTTCCAAAATTTCTATGTAACTAAATACTATGTTATGTGAATCTTTGGTTCAGTTATAATTGACTCGAACTACTTAAACTAGATAATGTCTACATTTAAAATTAGTAACACTATTTGGACTCTCAAAATTCCGCTTCCAAGGCGAAGTATCGTTACCATTATCCCGTAGTTTCATCGGGGACCACGATCTCGAAGAAACCCAGTCGAGGTCGTGATAACGACATTTCGTTTGCCGAACGAATTTTCGTCGATTGGCGTCGTCGACCGGTCCATTAGACTCGTGGAAAAACACAGGAACCTCGTTGTTCCCGTTAGTTTCGGTGCTCGAAAGTGTCTGGCTGAGAAACCGCGATGGTGGCTCAGTGGTGAGCGCATTCCAGTTGCGTTAAAATCGTCCATCGATTCGCGTCTCGCTCGATTTATTCGAGCCATACCACGGGAAAGAGACACGCGTGTTCGCGTTTCGCTGGACACTTTCGCTTTCGAAGTAGCACTGGCCGTTTAAGGGCGGACCGCATGAAACCGGGAAGTCGCGTCGCGGCCGCCTCGAAGGGATGCTGGGCATTCGAGGTCTCTCGTTCGTCCTCACGTGCCTCGATTTCCTCGCGATTTGTGCCGCCAATCGACCCATCGACGCTTCGAAGACACTGTCCAGACCTAAGAGATACTTGCTTTTCCCGGAAGGCAGTAACGTACAGGTACGATCAAAAATATCGATTCCACTTGACATTAGTCTCCTTTTCTTTAAATCAGGTTCTAATATATTCACGATTTTATTCCTGTTTCACTTACTTCTTTCTTCCCTCTTAATTACTTATTCATCAACTTTATACTCAGCATCGCCTTCCTCTTACCTCCGTAATATACAGTTTCATTTAAATTAGATCGCTTCAAATTTGTTTAATCTTTTATAGACTGTATTACCTTATTCTACTTAGAGTTCGGAAGTTATATTATCAACTTCATTAAACTAGACATCAATAATAATCGTTTCTCTTCTTCCACCCCTAAAGGGAACCGTCGCATCGAGGGTAGTGTATAAAAATGTACTGTTAGCGATTTACATAGATGCTTGCGAGGTCGCATTACGTATTTCTTCATTTTACTCGGTGTTCATTAGTTGGTGTACTGCCTGACGATAGGAACAGACGTCATAGAGAACGACGTGGTGGTAGGGATGACTGCGGCCCTCGCCTGGGAGTTGCCCAGCGAGATAGACACGAAGACATCGGAATTGCTTCATCGCAGGAGCAGGAGCGTCGTGTTCCCGAAAATAGAGGCTTTGCTACAATCGTAAGTAAACCAATTTACCAGCAGCCTCTTAAAGTTTCGATCTCTCTCCCGGTCCAGCGGTCGTTGTCTGTTTCGTTTGGTAAAAGTTTCGGGGGCAAGTTTAAGGGGCAATCTGATTTTTCTTTTCATTGATTCCGCTCCGCCTCGATTCTCTCAGGAAACAAAACTGGACAGGCTAGGGTAATGGGGTGTTTTTTTTTTTTTAACGCAGCAAGGGATAACATTTTTTTCTGCGCGATATTACTTTCTCTTTGCGCAAGATCGTAATTTCTTCAGCTGAGATTTTAATTCTCTGCGTTTGCATACTGGGTCATTTTGACTAGGCAACTTTTTCTAGCCGAAATAACTCGTTTAAATTAAGGTCAACTTCAAGCGTCGGTTCTTTCGTTTCTTTGAGAATCTTTTTTGTTTCAAAGTAATAATGCTGGGTTGAAATGTAACTGCTTAACTTGAACAAACGTTCATACGTTTTTCCTCGAGCTTGTGTAATTTTTAAAGTGTATTGACTTATGATTTCTAAATATCAATTTAATATGGTTAATTAAAGAATGAGAGGTTAATATTAAACATTACACGGTGAATGCTTAAATATTGTATGAAAAGTACACTTCAAAGTTAGTATATAGTATCAACTTGTTTAAAATTATATATAACAGTGTCCGTGGTATAATTTACATTTCTTTCGATACTCATATCAAGTCAATTTTATTAACAATAAATGCAAATACAGTTTTCAGTAGAAAGAAACTATGCCTCCCCTGTTTTCTCTAAGGTCATCAAAAATTCCTTCACAATCGCTTAAACCAGAACGTGTCTTCGTTTATTACGACAGCGTCCGCTATCATTGACCTGTACTACTTGCAGCCCGCGAATTCCCGTTTCGTAAGCGAGTCCGCAGCAAATTAACCAGGAAATAGAGTGCCAGGCCGTAAAATAAGAAAGGTGGCGACACGGAAACCCAAGGATTTCCACCTTTTTACTCCTTCCTACGGTATTTTTTTCCTGTTTCCATCCAACGGAAGCTCGCTTCCTATTCGGCCTCGAAACGTGATGTAACATGCAAATGGAACCCTTTTTTACCCGGAACGGCACATGCAAATGGGCGCCGCGGCAGGCGCAGGAATTTTCATGCGAAACGTGCGAGAATAACGAAACAGGAAGACGCACGGTTTGATTCCGTCCCTCCGCCCCGTTATATAACGCGTTTCCTTTCTTTTTTCCTCCTCGCGATTCGTATTTACATCACGACCCGACCGACACATATTACACCCTCGGATATTCAATAAAAAACAGCCAGATATAATAAGCTGAATTATTCAACAGACCGTACAGCTTTCATTCGAACGCCTCGCCGCGTTCGTTGAATGCAGCCACGATTTCCAAACAAACAGGCCGAATGTCGTAGACACTTTTACTTTTTCCACCCTGCTCGACCTCCCTCCGCGTACTTTAATGCAGCGACGTTTCACATCGTAGCGAGACGCGACTTAACGACCCTCGACCCTTTGGAGCACGGTGGTTTTACGCTGAAGTCGTTTTCAATTGACTTCAACCGCGTAACAAACTTCAGAAATGGTGATTTTCCTAGCGAAAGTGTTGTTGCGTATCGAGGTGGAAATATGGAATCATTGGAATCTAGAACTGATAAAAAATTTACAACACTCCTGTCTAGTGTCAAAATGCGCACAACAGATGTGCAGCAGTTTTATCAACAACAGTATATTACCAAAGTTCCAGAATGAACGGCTCTGCACGTTAAAGGGTTAAAGGGTGCACCACTTGCCGCAATTGCGCCCGTAGAACATTATCCTTCGAGCAGGAATTTAATCAACGTCACTGAAATGACCAGACGACTCGATTGACATTCCTCGTCGCGGTTTCCTCAACAACTCTACCCAGTCCTCAATCTTATCGCTTTATTACCAGTGAAGATTTCACGGGGACGAGCAGAGAGCAACGCGTTGCTATTAGCTGAGTCAACCGTTCAGAAGCTAATCGCTGTTTTAAACGAAAATTTGTCGACAGCACTGGCTTGGATGGCAGAGCTTGCGTGATGAAGGCGCTCTGCGAGGCTGCACAGAGGGACCCTGCGGATCTTGGCAAGCGGAGCCTGGTTCAGGAGCTGTTGCACGCTGTTTTCACGTTTGTATCCTGTTCAGTTTACTTCTCGCTAGTTTCTAGTTCTGAATGCATATATTTTGGGTGTGGCATACAATTTTCCAGAATTTATGAACATTAGAAATGCCTATATTTTAACCTGATTAGTAGAAAAACTTTCAAACTTTATCGACACTCGAATAATTTGATAAAAGATTGCAAAATTGGTAGATACAAATGTTTGTAAGGAACTCGAAGACGATTAGAAGCATCCATGTTTAATGCTGTTCAAGTTTTTGATAAATGTAGACCGTGATCAAGAAATGAAACAGCGGGGACGTGTAATAACCTCGTTGACACTCAATGAAGTGCATTAATATGAAGCGAAACATCTAAGTTTCGAAAGCTTCACGTCGAATCGTGAAGAAGATTGATACTCACCGTGAGCATCGATGGCAGGTAATAACGCGTTCAACGACAAGGCAAGTTGAGCTGACTAATTCGTACAGTCAGTCAACTACAACGACTATCAAACTAAAACGTCTGGCTGACCAACGTGTAATCAATTAAAGGGTCTAATCAACTGGAACGATTGAGCTTACGAATGCCAGACGCATGTGACCGGTTAACCACCGCTCGATGAACCGATTTAGTTACCTGCTGTCAAATAAATCATTTCTATCCTCGTTACATGTCCAAATTACCCGTGACACTCATAATCATATATTTATCCTTTGGGTGCTGAATATTTAATGAATTTAACCTAAACCTTCGCTCATCGATGTAGAATTGATCACAATAGATAATGGCTTACGTTTACAAAATTTCTCAAACCAGAGGCTCAATTCAATCTAATTTACAACTCATTGCAAGTCTAACCCATGGATAGCCCGAATTTATTTGCATATAATTGTAATAATATCGACGAAAAATATTTTGCAAACATCTTAACCCTTTTAGAAGACACTGCACGCGTCTCTATTCAGAAAAAAAGAAGACACTCAATTCCCTGAATATACGTGCGTCCAAAGCACTCGAAGGGTCACTCGCGACCAACGCTCGCCAAGGAACCCTAACCCATGGATAGCCCGAATTTATTTACATATAATTGCAATAATATTGACGAAAAATATTTTGCAAACATCTTAACCCTTTTAAAAGACACTGCACACGTCTCTATTCAGAAAAAAAGAAGACACTCAATTCCCTAAATATACTTGCGTCCAAAGCACTCGAAGGGTCACTCGCGACCAACACTCGCCAAGGAACCCTAACCCATGGATAGCTCGAATTTATTTACATATAATTGCAATAATATTGACGAAAAATATTTTGCAAACATCTTAACTCTTTTAAAAGACACTGCACGCGTCTCTATTCAGAAAAAAAGAAGACACTCAATTCCCTAAATATACGTGCGTCCAAAGCACTCGAAGGGTAACTCGCGACCAACACTCGCCTCCGCTCTGCTCCTCCCTCGGAAATCAAGAATCCCTCGCGAGATAAGAGAATCTTACGTCCCGGGTAGCCGCCATCAGAGCGAGCAGATCGAAGTCGTCTAGCGGGGAAGTCCCGGCTACGTTCGACGAGGCAATCTCGACTCGTCAGTTCCGTTCGACTACCTTAAAATCCTATTTTCGTTTTCCCCGCAGGTTACCCAGTGACGGGGGCCGTTTCGAGCGTACGGAGGATCAGGCTTACGAGCACGCGTACAGGAGCAAGGAGGATTGCGGGCAGCTCTATCCGAGCTGCCGCCATTCCATTTACGAGCTCGAGTTCTGAGCCGGAAACCGTCCCCTTCCTCCGCGCTGGATCGCCGCTCGCATTCGTATGCGTCTGCAAACGTTGACCGCGTTTCACCACGGACGTGCCACGACCCAAGCTGGCCCGATCGACGACGATTTTTCAAACCGGAGCTAACAGCCGCATAATCTATCCTGCCTCGAATCGACGGAATTCGGCTAGCGCGACTATTTACGCGCGTCGTTGCGTTAGACAGCTTTTACCAGCTTCTCGTTCGGCTGACGTTGGATCACAGAGTGGCACTGGCGGCGAGTGACTTCGTGGCGGGCAGAACGTTTTGTTTGAACGAGGGTGAAGTGGACTCGAGCGTTTCTAATGCTAGGCTAACGTTGGATAAGAATATCGATGATAGGTATGTCGACGATACTAGGCGATATCGTTGCTGTCAGGAACGATAGCGTAGAGTTAGGGATATGTTCGAGGCGACGAGTGACTTTGGGAAGAAGATGAATATGTATTGTGCGAGAAGACTTTTACGTTCGAGCGATTGTTGTCAGTCTCTGCGACTGGTTGCTCAAACACCACGGACTGAATTTGTATCCAGAGATTTGATACTATTTTTAGGGGTTGAAAAAATTGATAATTGAAAATAAATTGAAAACATCTAATTTTTGATCTATTCTAACGTGGAGGGCGTATATTTACGTCCATCGTATATATCGATAGACTTGTGAGGGCGTATGTATACGCCTGTCGCAGTGAAAGGGTTAACTCGAACCATCGATAACAGTGATTTAGAGGGGAAGGGATTTCTTGTCTGGTACAGGAAAGGGATTAGTAGAAATACGTATTTCTACATTGAGTGGAGACGAATCCTTGTCGCAGACGTAAAAGGGATTGGTTTAAAAAAGCTGTCTCGAGATTGAGAGGAAAAGATTTATTCCGAAGAGAGGGAATTCTCGTCCGGAACAAAAAAAGAAAAGAATTAGTAGAAATACGCGTAGAATTTCTGCCTCAGGTAGCTCGAAAAATAATTCTTCTTTAAAATGAAAGAATTATTCTTACATTAAATTATCATTTATTGCAAACTATAGACATTTTTATCGACGATTCTTATTAAGAAAATACGAAACTCGCATAATTAGTTAGCAATATAATATAAAAGAGATCTCCACGCTACGTCCACGGAGGATCAATTAATTACACTAACGATCACTACGAGAGAAGACTAAGGAAAACTTTTGCAGTTACTCGACATTTTTTCTCGCCTCGTTTGTCTTTGATCGAACCGGGACATTTCTCTTTCTCTGCGGCACTCAGCGGCGATTTCGCGGCTGGATTTCAAAGATTTCACGGCCGACCTTTCTCCCGTCGTATATTTCATCGAGCGTCGACGGGATAGCCGTCGTCGTTGGCGTCGCGTAATTCATTTTGCATTAACAAAATGGTCAACCGAGCGGTGGCGAATTTATAGTTCATTTCGGTGGAGTGCTGTCGCCGCGCGTGAAAATAGTGGGGCGAAAAAAAGAACCGGAGGAAAAAGTGGGCGGAAAATGGGGTGAAATTCGAGTTGGCGGTGTTACTTGAACGTCCAATATTTAACCAGCAGACATCGCGCTAAATACATCCGCGACGTTGGATTAATGTACGAACCCGCGGTCCGACGAACGAGGAGAGTTCGAAAGAAAAAAGAGCGACGCGAAAGTTCCGCCGGTGGCCAGAAAAAGCATCGACACGGCGATGCATTTAGCTTAACATTTGCATCTCGTATCAACTTCATTCATCGCGCGCACTTTATTTTTGGAAATAAAAGATGTCACTTCGTCCTGTCCTTCAATTTCCATTTGGTATCCCCGAATAAAGGAAGCCATTCCACGACGAAGCATTTCTCTCGTGCAATTTAATGTAATTTAATCTAATTTTATTCAAAGTATTCGGAATTTTTGCTTCAGATCAAATTGAGGTAATGTTTAAGATTATTTTAGGCTACACAGGATTAAAGGGTGAGAATTGAACGGGGTTCCTTGCAATTTGTTAACGCATTTACCATTCCAGCTATGCGTTTTGGAATGTTCGTACGTTATTCGTGAAGATGTTCGCGTTAGCTGCGACCACGTAGCAACAGTTTGTTTTTAATATTAATTGGAACGTTGCAATACGATAAAGCGAAGCGCGATGATTCTCGTATCGCGGAACCGATGTAGGGCAGCCGAGTCGACGAGGCCATGGAAACGTATTCGCTGGTAGATGCGAGATAGAATTCGAAAGGAATCTCGTTTTCGCCGCCCCGTTTTTTTTAACTCGATAGAAGAAAAGGTTCGTGCAAAATCACCCGCGCGCGAAGAGGAAGGCGAAGGGCGCATCTTTGTCTGATATAAAGATGCTCCATTACCGATATTAAGTTTCCGTAGCGGCGCGGGAACAGGATCATTGAAATGTTTTTAAAACGGACAGGCAAATACGACGCTGAGTTCGCGTGGACTGAAATAAAGTCTGAACCCGGAGTATAAATTCTATTCCACATCCCTTCGAGAAGATTCTACGTATCCTCACGCGTAGGGCTCTCGAGAAAATCGCATTTAGAAAGTAGAATAATTCTACGCCGACGAATAAACAGTTTATAACTTGCTCTAAAATTGTTTTTGAATATCAAGAAGAGGTCTTGAAGAGATGGATGGAAAGGAAAAAAATTTATCGTAATTACGAACAATTCTATCTAATAAAATATTATTCTCCAAAGTACTCACAAAAATCGACAACAATTCACGTACCATAGTAAATTATTACAAATGTCTGAAAAAGGGGTGAGAACGAAAGATTTTTTAGAACAGCGAAGATCAAATTGCTCGCAAAAGGGTGCGAGAAGTACTCACAAAAATCGACAACAATTCACGTACCATAGTAAATTCTTATAAATGTCTGAAAAAGGGGTGAGAACGAAAGATTTTTTAGAACAGCAAAGATCAAATTGCTCGCGAAAGGGTGCGAGAAGAAAAATTGATAATAAACCGTTCCGGAAAATCAAATACACGATCTATCGCCGTACAATAGGACACTCGAACGTTCCGTCGTCAAAGGGATGAACGGGGCGTAGAGGGTGGATTAATCGGGGTCGCGAAAAATCCGCAATTTCGTCCAGCTGCAGTAAGGTCCGATTCCAATTATATTTCAGGCGGTGTCGCGTCCAGCGTGAAATTTCACGACCCCTGCGGGTCGAACAGGGATTCCGATCTCCATCGTTCTAATTAGTTGGCTCGCGGTACGATGATCCGCGCGATCTTCCCACCCCTTCTATTAATCCCTTCCATCCGCGGATCGTATCGCGTAATTCATTTCAGCCGCCGACACCCGAACTAGAAACGGGAACGTTCGTTCGCTGGACGCGCGCGTGCCTTCGCTATTTATGCGGACAGCAGCGTCGAAAATCCATTCCAGTTGTTTATTCAACGCGGCCAGCCGTTTTTGCGCGACGCTGTCGACGACAGAATCGGGCGTCGAGGATTTGGCGAAACTTGGAAGAAGCCAGCACTTTCTCGCAACAGAAATTAGTTGGAAATAGAAATTAATCATTCGTTAAGTGGGAACTGCAACGCCTCCGTGAATTAATTAACTCGCGAATGATCGAATGGCGCGCCTCTCCAGCCAGCACGGGATCTCGATCGACCGTAATCGCGCCGCGATCGTCGTACGATCTAATTAGAACGAAGTCTCTCTCTCTCTCTCTTTCTCACCACCGTTCTCCTACCATCGTAAAAACTGTATTCAGCGGCAGTTAAGAACCGAGCAACGACCACAGCGGCACGTTTTAACGACTAATTTGAGGCGACTTAACGATCCCGCCTTAAACTGTACCGCTAAACGCCACGGGAACGCTCTAACCATCGTCCGTCGCTGTATCATCCAGCATTTCGAGTCACTTAACGTCTCCAGTCGTAGCGAAGTCGCCGATCGCGTTGACCAACGATTTCTGGTCGCTACGAGAGCCAGCTGGACCATGCGGCTCGAATTTTTCGTCCTCTGGATCGCAGTTTGTTGGGCGAGCGTCGCGAGCTACGGTTCGGCCCAATTATCCGGGAACAGGAGCGTGGAACGATCGAAAAGAGAGTTCGAGGGGAAGTACCTGGTCTTCCCGGAAGGAAGCAACGTTCAAGTGAGTCTGCTTCTTGCTGAAACTTGTCCCCTGGCCTCTTCCGCGCGAGTATCGCATCGCTTTCCCTTAATTCACCCTGTGGAAAACTTGCTTATAACCTTGGGTCCCGTGCGCGCGTCTCCCTCTCTTTCTCTCTCTCTCTCTCACTCTCCCTCTCTCTATTTCTCTGTCCTCCGCGTCTTAACTGGATAAGTTGTCGGTGAGCAAGTTGCGCTGCGAACGACGTACCGATAATTTCTAATAACCGGGCCTGGCTCGACCCTGGAGCGGACTGCGTCCCAACCGTGAGACACGTTCTCCTTTAGGACGATCCCATGGAAAATTGATGCGCTAAAAGGAGGCGAAAGGGCGCGCTGAGGAACGTCGGTTGGCGGATGAGATGAATTGTTGATGGGCGGAAGTTCGAATGCGGGGCGACGTTTAAGTAGATTCGGTGGATGTTTCGCGTAAAAACTTTGACATCGCGTGTTGCGTGGAAAATTGATAATAGGGGTTGAAAGACACCTTTGAAAGATACTTTTACATTCCTTCGTACCTTCATCACACACATTTTCAAAATCATCCCTCTAGATCGAGCAGAATTACTTTGTATCAGAGAGCAATGTAAAGAATTGGTTCAGAATCAATCGAACGTGATTCCATTGACATTAAATTGTCTGGCGAGCACTTGCATAGCGCGAATTAATTCGACTACCTTTAAAAACTGTAAGACATCAGAAAGAAGCTTTATTGCTATAATCGTACGATTGGTTAACTCGATTGCTCCACTCAGGCTGTCCGTCCACAGATGTTCCGTTTCTACTGCATCCTCGCTTTACTCGCTTTGGCCAGTCACTGTTTCGCTCTCGCACTCATTCGCATGTGCCTATTTCCTTCTCTCTCTTTTAAGTGATACTTCCATTTTCTCGCTTAACATTCGATCTCGCATTCTCCTCCGCAGGTTTAAATAAGAAATTCTAGAATCGTTATGCTTCCCATTCTAATACTCGCTTTAATATTCTTACCTGGCGTAATAACCCGAGGCGGAATAAAATGACGGCGTTGAAAGGAAAATTTCTTTCTCGATGAAATACATTAGCATTTACTTTAGCGTTTTATCGGGTTCGACTTGTTCCTGCGAGGAAGCGGCAGCTCTTTCGACTGATAGAAACACCCGTACGACATTTTATCGACAAGGGAAGTGCCTCTTCCAATCTCCCAATTGCTCTCCGCACCCTTTCAACCCCGCAGCTTCATCGACGCGCTTCTTTCTTGATCACGCAGGCTCGTTTGCTTCGACTGAAATAATCTCGAAAACTCTGAGAAACCTGAAGGATTTCGAGACTGAGCGTCGAAGTCTGAGAGCCATCCTCCCCCCTCGTCCATTTCTATAAACTATAAAACAACCCATCCAGTCAGATTTGCATTCGTATTCCTGAGTGATAGCCATTCGCCCGATTTCTTTCCGATTTCAATCGTTCGATGGTGCGCAGCTGGTGTACTGCACGACCATCACCACCTACTCGAAGCCTTCGGGAATGTTTACCATCGGAATGACGGCTGGCCAGGCATGGGAGCTGCCCTCGGAGAGCATGCTGTCGAACAAGTTCAGGGATTACCATCGTCGAAGCAGAAGGGAGCTGTATCGCAAACTGGAGCTTCTTTTGGGGAGGTGAGTGCACAGTGGTTCGGGAAGTCGCGTTTCCCAGCCAAAATGCAAATCATTCTTACGTCTTGCGTTATATTGTATTATTCTTTTAGCGAATCGTGCAAAAATGAGAGCAATCCTTAGAAATAAGGATTTATATATTATTATATATGAAATCGCGTGGAAAAGTCGATCACGCTCGTTGCAAGCTGAATATTCTTCGTTCAGAATCCACCTTCTGATCAAACATGCCTTGATCGCACTTGAAATTCTAGCTGTATAAAGTAATTAGACCTCGTTAAGCCAGGTTTCCACGTGTGAAGATTATCGATGCTGGAACGATGCTAATTGAACTGCGTTAAAAAGTGCGCCTGTCGTTCACTTCGCAGGAACTGTGATTAATGATTCGGTCGATCAGCAGCCGATGAAATTTTTGCAAGTGGAAATCCGGCATTACGCGAAATTTCCATCCCTATGGTATGTACGGTCAGTCGTGGCACGCTCGAGCCCTTTTCAAGCTTCGCCACCCGTTTCTCACGCGATGAAAAATTCCAGGCAAGTTTGCTGGTCGTTTCATCGCGCATTCTCGAACGATTCTTGAATCCTTGAAAGGATCAAAGGGGGACATGTCGGGGAAACCCCTTTGCCGGTACTCGCGGCGTGCAGCTGCACTGGTTTTTTTTTCGGGTTCTCGGTCGATTCGTGGATACGTGTCAACGCTCTCGGTAGCGCGGGCTCGTGAATTTTTCAGCAGTTTCTTGGCTCAGATTTTTGGGATGCAAACGAGAGCTGGGTTTTGAATGTTTAGGGTTGAGCAGTAGCTTGTTGTTATTAATAATAGCATTTCTACACGAGAGAGTGTAATAAATATCAACGTGTTGGCACATTGACGAGTGTTATCTGCAATTACGTCATGTTTATAGTCTTACAATGCTATCAGAAATGAATTCAATAAAAAAAGAAGATAAGGTTTGCGCGATCCATTTTTTAAAATTAATTGCAGGCTGCTCGTTTTTCATTTGTTCAAAGCGAGATAGCAGAAAATCAAAGGAGGCTATGAATTTCGCCTGAAAATTGAACTCGATGTTTCTAAAGCAACCGCTCGAATTATTAAAACGATCGAGATTCCGGAACAGCCTCAGTTTCCATCCCTGGCAACGGATCGGGGAAGAAGGTTTTAACCAAGTTAGCCGACACAGTTCCGATGCGCTTTTACGCTCGTCGCGGTCACTTAGATGGCAATTCAGATATCGCTGAGCTCTTCTGGAGTCTGGCATGCTACCCTGAAATTAAATCCACGGCTATAACCAACCGCGAAGGATATCGAAAACGCGATTAAATCGCGCGCGCGGGCCTCAAAGAGGGCTGTTCGCAGAGGTTGCCATGCATTTACAATTAATCTGATCATCTGGAACGATGCCTTTCCTCCTTCCCCCATTGTTATTCAACGTGAGAATATACGTCCCGTTTCGTCGTGCATTTCTTTTTCATACGTCCATCCATTAACGAGAATTATAGAATCCAAAATTTCCTCGCTACTCCCTCTCTTGGATAAGAAAGGGTTAATCTTCCTCGAGATCTCCCCCGTTTCCCCCCCATCGTTTTCTAATACGACGATCGAGGACCAGGCAATTACGCGAGAACCGATTACCAGAGAAACCAGTTTTACCCAGCCGGGTATTGTCTCGCAACGTCCGAAAGAAAGTCCCGTCCCGAGCGGAGGCACGGCGTTCGAAGGGTTCACAGGCATTGTTCCACGCCCTCCGAGGGTCTCCTCGTTACGGTCCCCGACCGATGAGGAGCGTAGCGACCGCAAAACAACGCGGGCCGGGTGGTCTCCAATTTTTACTGTCAATAGAGTAGTAAAATGCCGGGTTCTCGGCGGCCACTTATCCGATTCTCGCCGGATAATCGCGGTGAACGACAATGAGGATCGAGGAAGGGTTAAGTGGCCGGCTCTCGAGCCGCCTGGCTCCTTTTTCCGCGTCTTCTCTGCGGTCTACACAAACGTTGACCCGCGAGAATAGCGCCAGGCGATCGTGAAACGCCACCGATAGAACCGTCCCCGCCTTTCAGTCTCCACTCAAAGCTCTCTATTCCCCTCCCCCTCTCCTCTCTTTCTCTCTCTCACTCTCTCTCTCTCTCTCTCTCTGTCTCTCTCTCTCTTATTCTATTCTACGTTCCGCTGCTGCGGCTCTTTGCTCGCGTCCAGAAGAAGCCGGCGGACGAAACAAAGCTAAACGCTGGCCAACCGAGCTTTCGCCGCTCGTTTCGACGAACAGAGGAGCCGCGAAGGGTGGCAAGGGTCCGGTGAAAAGGGCTGCAGCTTTTCGCGGATCCGCCGCGATTGTGCGGTTCTGAATCGCGTTAACGATAAAACGGCCGCCGTCTTCGAGATTTTGGCGGTCGAACGGATCGGCCAGGGAACGTGCCCCGCTTTGTTTCCCAGTGAATAATGCCGGCTCGGACGCGTGATTGAGCGCGAAACGTCGAGCGGTTCGAGCGCCCTCGACGCGGATCGAAGGGGCGAAACGAGACGCCCCTCTCGATCGATTCGCCCATTGTATCGATATTTAGCGCCCTCGTGGAAATCTTTGATTCTTGTGAAAGACGTTTAACCCGTTTGCCATCGAGGTCTCTTACGTTTGATTCGAGTTAAGAGCTTCTCTGCTGTAATAGTCTTTAAATTGGAATTGTAAATTCGAAGGATAGTACGCGAAGAATGGACAGTTGTTTGAAAAACACATCCGTTGGAGATTCTCCATCGTGTTTGATGTGAAAAGGATTAGATTTGATGTCAGAATAGTTTCTTCGTAG
Source organism: Xylocopa violacea (assembly GCA_963969225.1). Lineage (NCBI taxonomy): Eukaryota > Metazoa > Arthropoda > Insecta > Hymenoptera > Apidae > Xylocopa > Xylocopa violacea. The sequence continues at coordinate 31,276,688 of CAXAJV010000002.1, read as the reverse complement.
CACAGTTTTATTCTATAGCTGCGAATAAATGGAAAATAAACCCAATGCAAAAGAAAACTAAATTAAACGAGCCAAGGAAGCATATTCAACGTCGTGATCGAATATTGCTAAACGAGAGATTTCTGTGGACGAACGAAAGGGGATGCGTTATTCGAAAAGGAAGCGCGATGGATCGATTAAAAAATAACAACTCGACGTGGCGACGCGTGCCACCGTCGCCGTGTATCGCGTGCAGTTTGCATAAATATCTTCGATTGCCCGATATTGGTAACCATTTGTCAAACTGCCGCGTCGGAATTCGCGCGACGCCGACAAATGGCAGCCAAGATTAATTTTTATATTTATGCCCGTTTCATTTACTCCCTTTCCGTTAACGAAATCGATTCCTCGTTCGTTCGCCTCGTTACCAACCGAATCGTCCCGCGTCTCCTCCCTCCGCCGACCACCCCCTACGGGGCAATAAATACGCGACACACGAATCGGTAAACTGTCACCGGAAATGCACCCGTAGTCGCCACTGGGAAACTATTCGCGACCCGTTCGAATTATTTTCCCACGCGCAACGCCCCTATTTATAATCACACCAGACACCGCGGCCTCGAATTTCCGAACGCCACGAAGGGTGGATATATTAGACGCGTTAGCCGTCCCGCCATTGTTCTCGAGGCTGTTCGCGGTTTCTTAACCACTCGCGCCGCGTTGCTTCGCGAGAACGTCTGAGGACGGTGGTGCGAGGGAACAGCAATAATCGCAGGTGCTCTAATTTTAATGGCGCCCGCGGAGTTTCGATATTAGTGTACGCGAGGGGATGATTAAAGAGGACGTTCAGGGTGACCCAACGCGTCTGTCGAAGATTATTGTTCACGGTTCCTCGCGAGATATTTCAGCGATCTGTGCGCTTCTTTTTCATCCAGACTCGCAAAGATACGCGAGTAGATGGCAAATGGGGATGCGAGAATTAAATTTCACGATGATCGCACTTATGGTTGAAGCTCTGGTCGACACTGTGCTGGTGGCGCTGAACGCCTGGCTTCAATTATACTGTTGTAAAGAAGAACGTGAGAGGGTAGGAAGGAAAAAGAGAGGGAAGAACGTTTCGTCCTGGGCCTGCTAGTGGACTCATCAGTAAGGCTACCTAGCAGACCCTGCCTTAGACGCTGGGATGGTAGGTATAGGTCCGAATTTCTATTATATAGAAACGGAGTAGGACGTAGAGTGCTCGCGGGAAACTGACGAGTGTGCTGTCCTCCTAGTGGCGAAGACCGCCACATGGTGTTCCCAAAACGGCTCGATGTGTCTTCCGGAACGTCTGTCGTTAACGTGATCCGAAGATTCGCGGCGGATTGCTCCACCGTTGTTATAGAGCGTCGCATTATCCGAATCTTAATAGCCGTGGCGCTCTATAATTGCCAGTATTTGCTCGCGGGGCTAACAGAGGGGCGGGTTCTAGCTGGAAAGGGCGGGGAGGAGTGGTTGTAAACGTTCGTACGCCAAGCCACTTGGCCAGTATCAAGGCGTGAGACGGCATTATCGCGAACTTAATGAATAGTCCGGGGACTCGGAGACAACCGGCCGGCGATAACGAGCCTGATAATGATAAACGATCCGCGCGCCACCCTTTAACCACCCTCTGACCATCTCGCCTCGTGTTTTGTCTTGTAGCAGGGGCAAGGACGGCAGGGCGTGCATCCTGAAGATGGTCTGCGACGCAGCTGGAAGGGATCGAGGGGACATCGGAAAGGGTTCCTTCTTCGAGGAGATTCTGCACGCTGTGTTCACGTGAGTATTCTTCGAGCTTGGTTACGAAACTTTGTACAATAAACGATCGATTATGTACGCATAATGGTTGAGAAAGGTATACGTGCGCTTCGAACTCTGCGTTTTTATCGAGAATCTCGGTTTTCAAAGCATCAGATTCAAAGAATCGAAACTCTGCCATGTACGAACTGTTTCTTCGTTATCATGCAGTGTGCAGTTTTCTCGATTCGGTTTAAGCAGAAAAAAGATTGATGGAGGTCGAATGAAGTAATTAGTGTTTGTTTGCTTGAAAACGAGACGCTGCGATATGAGACGCGAAGGATTTTTTAATCATCCGTCGATCAAAAATCGAAGATCGCGCGGAACGGTGTATGATTGGCGGGAAGATTGATTAGGGGATGATTGAATAGGCGAAGAGATGGCGGAAACGAATGGAAAACGCTGATTAATCAAATGTTCAGGGAGGCACGGAGAAGTGAACTTTGAAAGGGTGGTTATCAAAGGCAGGCATACCTTAAATGGTTAAACGATGATTAGCAAAAAAATTGATTACGAAGGGATATGGGTAGCGTTGTAGCTTAATAGGATGGCTGAAATGAGAAGCTGAATTGATTACTCCGATGTTGATCGATGAAAAGAGATCGACAAGGCAAACCACTTTCATTGTCGGTCCACATGAAAGCAGATGAGACTTCCGCAGATGTCATCCTGTGTTATTAATCATTAAACTTAAAGTATTATAATTTAGTTACGAAAAACTTCATCTCAATGTGCTCGCGTAGAGAACAGCATTATCCGTCACACATTGCAGTGCTGTATTGTTCACGCGTAATTCGTACCAAACTCTGCCATACGGAGAAACAGCTCCACGCAAAATTCAGCCGTACCTAAAAGCTTAAACATCAATTCGCCTACCCCGGTGGATCGATTTTTTACACGTTCAATTCGCTAAAATTTATTTGCCAAATAAGAACCGAGGAAGAGCCGTCAATGTAACAGTTCAGATTAAACAGATATTGGTTGCTTCTAACGATACCTCGAATCTAAAGCGGTTTAAAAAGTAGCAGGAAAAAAAGAATAGGAAGCGAAGAAAGAAAGAGTGACAGATGCAGCTGCCATCAAAATGTCGTCGCGGCTACGTCTCTCCTCGAGAAGTCGTCCGCGACGCGGCTCAGCCAGCTGCCAGGCTGACTTGGTCGCGTTACACTTTTTCGATGGCACGTTGAATTTATTCATGACATCCGGTGTGACGCTTTAACGTCGCCGTCGTGCTGGCGCATCGGCGAAAAGTTCAGGAAGCCCGTCGAGGCCACTCTCCGCGTAGTTCCGCCGTTCGACAACTTTCCGCGCCGCTCCGTTTTAATAATCGTTATGAAGTTTCAGCCCGCGCGGGCAAGAAGCCGCGAGCCTCTGTTGTTCGACGCGGAAGAACCCCGGTTCCCTCTACGATAATTACCAATCCCGCGCAACGCGTGCGAAACGTTCGAACTTTCCTGATATTTCCAGCCGTTTCGATTAGTTCCGGATTCCACGGCGCTACAACCACTCTACAAAGGGCGAACTTCGCTAAACACGAACGAGAATTCCGAATTCCGAACTTTCCCCAGCCTGGTCGCAGCTACGACTTCGTTTCGCGTAGTCGTGCGATATTTATTCCGCGGGGTTAGCAGTGGCGCGCGAGAATTTGAAAATCTGACGAGGGAGTGGTTTATTGATGAATCTAGCGATAGACGTTGCCTGGAGAAAGATTGGGAGTACAGAAAAATTATGAATAACGAAAGACAGCGAAGGTAGTAGAAAAATTTATTAGTTTTCCAATGTGTGCACGTGTGATGCATATTTAATCGCCATCAGGAGTCGCTTAAGACTTTTGCACATAATTGTGGTACGTTCTTTTCCCTTTTTAATAACCATTTCGCTCGTTACTCGACGATTCGGCTGACTACAAGTTTCTTTGTTCCAGATTACCGACGAGCACAGACGACACTGATGCAATAACCGAGTACGAGCGGGCTTACTTGCTGAAAGAGAATTGTAACGAAGCACGGCTGAAATGCCCGGACGCGTTCTGAGAAGATAGAGCTCCTTTTTCTTAATTTACCGAATAACCCACCACGGTGTCCAGGGAAGTACCCTTTGAATCTAAACGCGTTTGCGCGCCGTGTCTGACTACTGACGGTACTCTATCTACTGGCCGCATGATTAACGCGGAACCAGCGAACGTAATCGAGATATTTGTCCATTACGCGTAAAGGAAATATTTGTCGTTGATACTGAGGCTTTTTTGTTATATTTCTATTGTCTATTTTTATACAGCAACGGTCAAAAATATTAATACTACGAATTAGAAAAATTCGCACTGCGTCCTCAGTCTCTTTCGCGGAAGTATCATGAATCGTCTAATAATTCTGACAGAAAAATGTATATCGAAGAAAAAATATTGTTCTTATTCTATAAATAACGTGGGATTGAAAGGTTTTTCCGAAAACACCGACGATTTTATTTCTACATTCACTCATCCAACTTTCTCGATTCTTTCGTCCAGGTTTACACGCATTCTGTTGTTTTACAGGCACTCACGTGCATACCCACGCATACTTTTATGCACACAGTAATACTATAATACACATATCCTCAATTAAATTAAAATCATTTACACCCTACAACAGAAATTAACACTACACAGCCGCAACTAGAATTACAAGCTGAAGCACTTTATTTTTCTAAAGAAACGACCGCGAAGTGTCTTCGTGGATCGCCTGGGATCGCGCGCAAGCAGTTCCTTTCAGGTATCGATCGCGAGACGTCAGGATGATTTCAGACGGATAAATTGGCGAAGGCGACCAACAGAGCTCGCGTTCATCCTGCAAACAGTTATCGGCGGATTCATTAGCCGCACAATAACATCGCGCACAGCCTGGAATAATACAGCACCGTACGCAGCGCGTGCTCGAGCGAGCATCCTTCCGGGGATTGCAGCCTTGCTGGCACCGTTTCGGTATTTAGCCCCGTATGCGAGCGTGCCTCGCGTTCGACCGCGGGGCCCGTCCGTTTGCGAGTTTCCACGCGTTCGACGTAACGCGATTCTCCCTTTGAAGAGCGTCAGTCGGGGGTTGCTCTCTCGCATCGCGCGTCATTAACGCCGCTATCCCGGCTCGATTCCCGAATCGCAGATCATAAACGACGTCTCGCGTCGCCGTGCCTCGACGATTTGATTCCGCGACGTCTTGCCAGCCCCCTTCATCATCCGCACCTCGATATTACGAGAGATTAATATCGATTGGATCGAAGGGGAAGATTGTTCGCTCGCGAATCGAACCGTATCGTAGAATTTTTGTTTATTGCACCGTGTCTGAATAGTTTCTTTTACAAGAGTTAATTTATTTTATGCGGATGTTGAAGGTCATTTTAAAAAGGAAACTAATTTGTGTTAGACTGACTCTTATTTATAGAATAAGTTTAAGTTAAATTTTTATTTCTGACGAAAGTTAGAAACGCGCTCTTATCAGTGGTCAATTCGATTTTCCACAGGATAACTGGGTTCTAGGTTTCCAATTCATTTCAGAAGAGTTCGAAATTTACATTTCCAATGGTTTCGACGAATCCTCGAAGGGGAATCATTCCCCCCCTTCCCGCGAAATCAGCGCCTAAGTTTCGCAAATCTCCGAAAACACATTCGACGACAGCATCACCGCCACCGCGTTATCCAATCTTCAGGAGCCCTGACTCTAATTCCACTTCCAGATGCCCCCCGCCCCGTCGTTTCCTTTTCGTTTTTCGTTTAACAGGAGAGTCCCTCGAGGAGTGATTTATCTGATGTCCGAGACGAACCTATTTCGTCGACCCGTGCTCCCACTGATGGCCCTTAATTAAACGGGTCGCTGCATTTTAAAGGAGCACAGGGGACTCCTACAGCCGTGGCCAATACTCTCGCGAACGAATGCTGGACGCGTGGACGTGGTCCAGCGTCTTTTGTTCTTTCTAACAGATGATAGCAAAAATCAGAAATCAAACTCATATTCTACATAAAAGACACGATAAGAAAGCTCCACAAACTGTAACCAGAACAAACATCAGCGCACCAAAAGAAAGAGCGATGAATACACATTCAGCCACGTTGCGAACACGAGACGGAAAGGTTCAAGAATTCGAACAACCCCTATTCGTTGCTCGATTCCGTTCCGCTGTACGATCTCTACGATTTCCATATCCGAGCACCACTTTTGCACCGCTCTGTAGGATAAACGAGAACTTGGAGAGAGCCCATCGGATGGCCGTTGGCCCGCGGCAAAGGTAAACCAGGATCGCGTAACAGGAGGCGGCCAGGCCTGATAACAGGAAGCTCAAACACGCGTGGCGGAGCGTGCCGCGTCCGCGGCGGGTCGAAGCGCGCGGCAGTAGTCGGAGGACGCGTACGCGGGTCGACGTAACCGCGGAAAGATGTTGCTGGCTTGCCAGAAAAACTTTCCCCGCTGGCCTCTCCCGCGGGATATCTGACTGGGACGCGTTCCACGGGGCGAAACGGCTGATTCTGTCCGACAATTCCGTGAAATGAGGGCCCACTGGCCGATGGTGATTCTCGCCAGTATCCTCGACCTGGTCCACGGGGACCACGTGTGTCAGAGTGATGGCACCCATCTCGGAACGCTTGGTCAGAGGTCGACGGAGGTCCTGTCGCGGCGTAGGCGTCTCGCTTTCCCGAAGGGCAGCACGTTCGTGGTAAGCGTTCGCTGCCGCTTCCGGGATCACCTGGGGATTGGTCGAAAGTGCGTCTTCGGCGGAATATCGAACGAGTTCCTTTCGGAAACTGCGAGCTCTGCGAGCTGGGCGACGGTGCGCTTTTATCGAGGGTCGAAACGCGGACTCGTGGAAGTTGCCGTGTGCTTCGTTTTTGTGGGAGATCGTATTTGAGAGTTTGGGAATCAGTGGTTTATTGTAATCGAGTTGTTGCGGGATGGCAGTACGAATGTATGATCGTTTCGAAAGTATCTCGTTCGGTATATGTACCTTGGTGTAACTGTATCTGTTTATTGGCGTGTTAGTTTTTAATGGCTATTCTGTAAGTTAGTGACAAAAATCAGTCTAACTATGGAGAGAAATTTGCTGTAGAGTAATCGTTTATACTATTACTTCGATGCCTTAGAAATTTCAATTTGGTTAACTGTTGTAGGTTTGCAAGGAGCTGCTTTCTATAACATTACTAACTTTGTTTTCATTTTTTATCCAGATGACGGTGTCGATTTTACAACCCATTCCAGTCAGACTGCCAAGCAACTGGAATCTGGACTTCGAGTTCGACGTGATCTGGCCAATACCACACGAGGAGGATTTTCGGAAAAAATATTACAAGAGGCGGCCGTCGTGGACGGTGAAGCGACGCCATCGTCGAGAATTGTACGCCACTTTCGAGACTGCATTGGATAGGTACAATTGAGTACGATTTTCTTTTTGCCATCTTCTGAGTGCATCGAGAAACCACAGAACGACCTGTTTCAGCCGGAACTTGCCAGGAAGACAGTGCATGCTGAGGACCATCTGCGAGGCGAAGGTGTTATTAGGTCCACCGGGTGTTTCGTTCATAGAGGACGCCATTCGATTGATATTAAGGTACACTTTGTACAAAGTTTCGATCTACGATTTACCAATGTCCGTATCTACACGTTCCTTGTATTTCAGCAACGTCGATAACGTGCAGGATGTCGACCCTTACGATATTGCCTACAGAACCGAGGTGCCATGCGACGTTGCTTATCCTTGCCCAGTTTCTTTGTTGGAATTGCTACTGATTCGTTTGTACTCTGACGATCTAGATTAATAATAAACTAAGATTCGCGTGTCTTGCAAATCGAACGGTGAACCAAATCGGGACTCGAAGAGAATACATCATTCTTGACTTGTTCGTATTTCATGGGAGCAATTATTTAGATCAGATCTTGCCACGTTCCTGCATGAATTACTGTACAGGCTCGGTCCAATCGCAAGGCACTTCCTCTCTTCAATGGAATTCACAGAAAAGTGTGAGTCTTTTAAAAGAGTATGGAGGAGATGAATAAAATTTGGGGTTTGCTAGTGGACTCGTCAGTAATACCAGACACAGCGGTTGCAGAATTCTTCTTTCCTTCCTTGTCTTTCATCATGACTAAGCACCTAGAAATTAAGACTCCTTTATCGATTCAGCTTGAACAGTAAGTGGTGTATATTCATAGGAAGAAAGTTGACAATAGTCGAGTCACAAACATTCCAGACGAAGCTTTTTATTATAGATTCCTCCGATTCCTATGAGTGACAACATTACTTTAACATCATCAACCACTTCTCTACACCTAAAAAAAAAAAACAAAAGAAAATAGTCACGCACAGAAGTAAAATGAAATCGATATAAGAAAATCACACAACGTTAACGCAGAACAATTACGATCCATCAATTCTAATCTTCTTCACGTTGGCGCAAGAGATAGACCCAAGGCCAAGATATCACGACGCTGGATCCGCAGTCTTAGTTATCCAAATTCTCCCGGATCCCCGCGCTGTCATCGACAAAGTTCAGCCGTGATCCCTCGGGCAACCGCTCGAAGCCCTCTGGGTGCGCACGTCGCGTAAACGGGCGACGACTTGGGCGGGGAAGCGGTTAATATAAATTCACCGTGTATTCAGCTTATCCGCGTGGCGTGATCTCGGTTTAAGCGGTTCCGATGCACATGTCGCACGCCAACCGCCCCCGTCGAGTCGTTGCCACGTTCGAAACGCGATCGACGCGCGCGGCAGCTATTATTGCCGCGTTTACGCCACCGTTTCAGCGTTCACCCCCTGCGCTGCTCGCTTCGAGACCAGAATCGAACAACACGGATTGCGTGCTCGCGTTTTCCGTCGAATTTCTCCGACTTTTCATTCATGACTCCGCGTTTACGCAGTAGCCGTTCAGCCAGCTTTAGTCGAGAGTTATTTGCGAAGCGAAGCTACGATCGCACATGGAGTTTCTTTATCGTTAGAATTAGCCTCGCGTTTCCAGCACGGTGTATGTATAACAGTTAGACAGGGGGTGTGAAATTCGTATCTCAATTCACACGATCGAAATTAGAGGGATTCGAGCTGGAACACGCTGGAACTCGGGGAGCTCGAGCGGCCCTCGAGAGTTTAACGATTTACCAAATTCACCAGCCGAACGGTGGCCGCTAATTTTTTCGTGCCTCGGAGGCTAATTTTTCTCGAGTCCCTCCTTCAACTCTCCGACTGTCTTCTCATCTGTCGCACGGAACTTCGAAACGAGTCCCGACGGGCTTCTTTCCGCTCCGCGAGGCGACCCAATTTCCCGCCCTCGAAGACGCCTCTATTGACAACCCCGTCGAGCCACCACCCCTTTTTCTGTTTCCCCTTTCGCGAACGTTCGCCAACGTTCTGCCTCTGCGACGAAATCGGTTCGGTACGGTTTCTGAAACGATGATCCGGAAATCGGAACGTCCAAATACCGTCGAATTAGCCGGCACATGGTAATGGAACTGGGTCTGTTTGATGTCGCCATTCGGACGGACGTGCAAAGTCGGGCAAATTATCGTTTCGATCGAATTATCGCGCTAACGAGGAACCGGCTTTTTTGTCGCGACCACCCTCCCGATCGCTGGCGAACGTTTGTTTTATTCGTTCGTTTCCGGCGCGTTTGTTCAGTGGCGCTCAAACTGGATAACGCGATGGCCACAGGGCTTGGGAGCCGTCGTTCGGATGCAAGCTGACGGTAGAAGGTTTGCTCGGCAGGAGTCGAGTCTTTTGTGCAGGACGTAATCGAGAGATGGGATCTGTAGCTGCTTCTAAACAGATTTAGCGGGTTACGCTATCTCTTCGTCGAGCGACATTCTTCTCGATACGATCTCCCAAAATGTTTGCAGGAGCCTTTCTCTAATACCATTGCGAAGAATACATTTTAAACGTTCGTTGCTACAGATACGTTTAAAAGATTAGACTGTTTTTTTAGAAATTGCAAATGGGAATCTTCTTTACGAACCTTTGTTACAATATTAATAAGAATGCATGGAATTATTTATTTCTCGTCTTTCAGGTAGTTTATGAATTTGAGAACCGATTTGTTCCTCGTAAAAATTGTGTGCACAATTTATTTCAATAACTCTAGTTATTGAAACGAAATTTTAGCGAATACATTAAGTGAATTCTTGCCAGATCCATATTACTTGAACTGTCGCTCATTAGCGTCATACCAACACGAAAACTTGTACATAGTGGGGAGAATCAGTGGCCTGCTAATATGTGAACTGATCCAGTTATGCGAACTGTTTCCTCTCAAATCGTTCGGATAAATAGAGCCCCACTGTATACAGTGGTATATTCTATAATCATATTAACAATTCGTGCGCAAGATCTTCGTCGAAAAATTCAGGTTTCATTATAGGATTTACATTATCTGATTCGAATCCAAGAAGCTAGAAGTTTACTCTAAACTTATACGCTTTTTCTATGCCAACGCATAGCATTCTAATCCATAATTGTATTCGCCATTCGAGCTCGAGACCTGAACTTAACAATTCAAATTTCATTATCGAAGCTTCCTTTCCTATTGTGAAATTCTTCTATATATATGCATCGAGCTCGAAGCAAGGTAGAAGTCTGCACTTTTATCTTTCGAATTATCTTTCGAAGTCGTAAAAAATCCAGACTTTCCATTGCAAATCGTGAACCTTAAAAGGGTAAAATCATCCACCCAACGTCTAGCGTGTTCCAAACTTAATCCTTTGCACTCGAATGTCTCTTCTGAGGAGACATCAGCGTTGATTAGTGATTACGGAGGTCAAACTTATTCCACCGCAGCTTTCTGAGAAATGCACGTTTCCCAAAAAGTTTTCTATTCAAATCAAAATTTTCTATTGTTAAAATATTGCTGAAGTATTGTTATTTCCGCAGTGACCACGAAAGTTAAACTTATTCCACCACAACTTTTCGAGAAATACACGTTTCCCAAAAAGTTTTCTATTCAAATCAAAATCTTCTATTGTTAAAATATTGCTGAAGTATTGTTATTTCCGCAGTGACCACAAAAGTTAAACTTATTCCACCGCAACTTTTCGAGAAACACACATTTCCCTCAAGTTCTCTATTGAAATAGAAATTTCTTTTACTGCATTAGCAGACTATCGCTAAATCTTCCTAAAACATTGCTATCTTAGCAATAGTTTCTATATTCTGATTCGAGAGGGGCACTGGAGTGGGCACTGCAAGCAGCCCAGTGCAAAGGGCTAAAATTCTGATCGCTCTGAGTGACGAAAAACAGTAAAAAAAAAACCAAAAAAAAATAGAAATTCATCATCGAATCGTAAATTCCACGATGGCGGAACCAGTGGGGCGAGCGTCAGCCGCGTCCGAAATCTAAAATTCTAATCGCGGCAGACGAAACGCGAAATGTCAACCGCGGCTGATAGCGGTGGCAGCAATTAGCACCGCAGCTCCTTACGGTCGTTCGACCGTCGGGAGCCGTTAATTGTTCGGCAAACAGGGCGTCTCGCGGTGCGCGGCGCGCTGCTAATGAACTTGACAATGGTCCCGTCTGCTCTCGAAATGCAATAATAACGGTCGTTTGACACGGGCCCGGGTGTCATTCGTCGGGAAGACATCATCGAGACGCAAGTGGGCACCAACTTGGTGAGTAAACTGATTCCCATGCGATACGCGTACGCGGCAGCGATTTTTTTTCGCGGTTCTCGCGGCATTCGGAACCGGGCTGGCGCGCGTACGGGATTTTTACGATTCGCGGATTCGAGCCGCGAGAAGTTTGCTTAACACGCGCGCGAGGAACGTTTTAATACTGTTTTGTGAGAGCCCGTCGGAATTGCCGAAGAGGAGAGACTCTTTTGGATATTTTAAGACTCGCCTGGGTGCTGGTCTTTTTTTTTACTCGCGACGGTAGAAGTGGAAGAGGAACAGGCGGTGTTCTCGTGGCGCGTCGAGGTCTAGGAAGTCAATAATTGGGAGTAGTGCGCACGTATATTTGGTCCTCGAAATGGAATTCTCCGAGAGTGGCGCCATGTTTGCGTTACGGTTTGTGGGACATTCTTTGGTATACCATTAATTTGTTGTCACTTTTAATTAACGATCTAATGTACTGTAATAATTTTCAACGGACGAAAGACAAAGCTTGTTCTTCAAAACTGTTCCTATCTTCAGTTCTCCGAATTTCGTCAATATCTCTCGCTTGTTCCACGCGATGCGCACCCAGCAAGATGAAATTCCAATTTCATTTCCCAATTTAGACTATTCAATAACCACTCGACCACTTTCGTCGTCGAAATCACATTCGCTTACATAAAAGCATCGTCAGTGTCCAAATTAAACTCCAGCGATACCAACATTATTTCTCCGTCGTTGGAATACAGGCAACATAAATCAGAACGGGAAGAAGCGTACGCAACGCTCGATCCAATTCGTCGAACGGGAAACTCGAAGCGTTTCACCGCGCGAAATTACCCCTTTCGAGCGATCGACGTCCGCAGACAAAGCGGCGCGGGGGAAAAAGTATAGCTGGGCACAGTGCAACGTGTAATCAGCGGCGACCGGCATCGTTATCAATTTGGTCGTTTCCCAACGCGGGTCCTCGTAAATTGAATTCGACGAATGAGCAGCGGAACGGTCGCAATATCATATTTCTTCCACGGGTCTTAACGACCAGGCATCTTCGCTCGAACGACGGACTCGAGGGGGTTGGGGGAAAGAAAGAAAGAGAAAAAAAAAAAAAGGGAAAGGTCCTGGACGGGCACGGTAATACGGTTGCCCGATAAGTGAGATCACGTCGTTGCCATCGTTCATACCGAACGGCTGAACGAGCCCGTGTTTTCCAGTATCGGCACCCCGTCACCTATCGATCATTTCCTCCGACCCGCTTCTTCCACGCCGGACTAACAATTTCCTGTTTCCTAAAGAGTTTACCGAACTGAGTTACAAGATACTTCCACCGGGAGGATCGATCTTCCCTGCGCCCCACGCGGGACACTGGTCCTCGTGTCTCAGACAGCTTCACCCTTTCTTTCTTCCTCTTATTGTTTTCCTGAAAGGCTTTATGATTTGATGCAAATTTGTCTTCTTTGATTTTGGTAGGTAATTTTGATTTACACGCGATTCGAGTTTGTAGTTTTCTATTGATTGAGTTTATGCTTGGAATTTTTTAGAAGCGTGGTGTCTATAGTGGTATTGTAATTGTGTGTGTATCTTAAATTGGTTAATTTAATTTACAGTGATGTAAGTTGGTGCAAAGAGAAATGTAGTGTTTGAATTTTTTCTTCGTTAGATTCATTCGAGGCTTGAAAATGGCGTAGAATACAAGCTCCTCTGCAATCCGTCAGTGATTGATTTACAGCGAACGCTCCGCCACTTTTGGAGAAACTTCATTTAGAACTTTACTTGTTAGTTGCTCGTTGCTTCCTTAAAGATGGATCTGGTATCAAGCTAGAACGGAAATTCCGGTGCTTCAATTTTCGGAAAGGTATCGCGTTGCGCTCACGAGCGTTTAATCTCTGACATCCTTTCCTTGATTACGACTTCCGGCAAGTTGTTACTTCTACCACTTAACCTATATTCTTCGTCCAGAAAAAAAGAACCGGGGAAATAAGAAAATAACAGAAATTACAGAAAACGAAGCTCGATTTTTAGGGGATGGTTCTGGGCGTTTGAGGAACTCGAAGATGGCAGTTTAGAGTGAAATACGCAATTCTAATTAAAAGTTAATCTATTCACGACTTACTCTCGAACCTTCGTAAATCTCTGTTTGAGTCTCGATATCAATCCGTTCAACTCTCTATTAAAATCTGACTGATTCCTTTCGCGCCTTCACTCTTTAACCCTTTGCACTCTGCTCCTTCCTGAGCTTTGGCAATAGAATAGTTTCTGTTGCTAACGTCTCCCAGCAATAGAGAATTTCCATTTCAACAGAAAACCCGAGGGAAACATGCATTTCTCAAAAAGTTGCAGTGGAATAAGTCTAGTGATTAAACATATTTAGTGATTAATCAATTCTGATGTCCCCTCAGAGGAGACATCCGAGTGCAAAGGGTTGATCTTCCGTAATTCGATGGACGTTTCTTTTCTCCGCCAATTAGACGCTTCCAAAATATCATACTCCTACTCTCTCATCCCTGAGAGAACCCAAAACCCCTCATTTCCTCTATTTCTGCCTACACATTGCTAACCAACGAAGAACGAAATCCCATGGATAATGTAAAACTCCATCGCCATTCTCGAACCACGATGGGAGAAAAAAATCGGCGAATATTCGATGATGCAATAAAATCTCTCGTTCGGCTCGAAGATGATGCGGTTCGCGGGACGCGGCAGCGTTTATTGCGTCGCTTAGCGACATTTCACTCGCGCTCGTTTTTCTTCGCCCCGTTTTTTGACGGATCGCCGCGACGATTCACGAAATTGTTTCGCACACGTGAAATATAGCCCTGTCCGCGTGAAACGCTCGACGATCGATACGATGGCCGCGTGTGCACACGTACCAGTCACGTCCCCAATAAACCGGCATCAAACCGGAGGTTGACATTCAACCCTGGAGAGCCAGACACCTGCTCGAGAAATTTCTGATCTCTACCAGCTCGAGCCGCGATAACTCAGACGGGATGCACGTTGATTATGATAAATTTCGTTCGACCCGCGAGACGTTCGCCGGAAATGGCCGTTCCGCGCGATTTCAGAACTCAGATTCCGGACTTTGCTGGGACTCTCGCGAGCTCCAGCGTTTCCTGACGGATACGATGGTTCCTTAGAAAATTCTCTGTCTCTTCAGGAATTTATACTGCTACAACAGGATGAGTTATGCGTTCATCGATAAACTGTTAATATTTATTCAGCGAATGTTCGAGTGGCAGAGTACTTTTCGACTTCTCGTTAATTTATTCGCGTCGTTAGCGCATATGTACGCGCGGCTTCCCTGCTCGTTATCAACAGAGTGCATATTTGCGTTCTTAGATGACGTTCATAATGCAGGTGAATGGCGTGGTGGACGCAAACAAATTAATGTTATTTGTACTCGGTAAAGTCATGTGAAATAATGGACGAATGATGGAGGGTGTTTTAGAGATAAAACCAGCAATTCTGATTGTAGTAGGAAATAATTAATACTTGTTTGTATTTTTGTTCTTTATGAATCACAGATGTTTATTGAATTTTTGTTACGTTGCACATTATTCACTTGAGAAAATATCCTTGGAGGTCTATTTCTAAGAGAATAATTCTAAACAAATTGGTAACGAATCTTCTGTTCAATGAATTACTTGTATAAACTTTCGAACGAATATTCCAAATATTCTATCGAATAACATTACAGAAGAGAATTCTTCAAAACGTACGAATAATTAAAATCATCCTGATTACGAATCACACAGCAGTATACGATATCTTGCGATTCGTAATGAGCAACAAGAAGAACTCTCTTCTGTAATATAGAATGTTACATAGAATGTTCTGAATATTCCGTGTGATACTCGATATTGCTGCAAATAATTCAATAATATCGCGTACTGCCAATGACATTGCGATAATACTAATCTGTACCACCGCAGCAGTATTCATTGCTACCCCGTTCGCGAATGCTGCTGGCGATGATCCACGTCAAAATCGATCGATAAAATTAAACAGGCCGAATTAGGAAGGTAATACCTGACAGCCTATCCTGTTATTATCCTTCCAGATTACCGGTTACGTAATTAAAATCAGAATATTATACGGACGTGGCAGATGATCGGGTTGTACAGGATTCGCAGCCTATTCGAGATCGTCAATATTTGTACGCCCTTGCCGATCGAGGGAAACATTTTTCTGAACACGGCGGAATCGCGTGTGCAGTATTCAGATGGTACGCGAAGTTACACGGGGGGGGGGGGCTGGAATCGAACGAACGAACGAACGAACGAACGAACGGGGGTGGAAAGTAGTTGAGAAATTTCAATCGTTTGTGTTGACTCGTCTAATAGATTCCGAGGAGCAGGCAAACGGGAGCGCTGTTCTGATTCGATCAGACGGGAATTTCATTCGATTTGATGTTCGCCACGCTCTCGTCCAAATTTAAATCACGGCACATGCGATTGGATTCTCTTGTTTAAGTTATCGAACTCGCGCCACCCCGCGCCTCGCCGCCAGCACCCCGTCTCGATCCCTCGATATCGCTATTTTAACGTTCCGCTCCGCTTTCCATTTTCTGTTTCACCTCCTTCCGCCGCGATAACCGAACGCTCACATGTCGCCAATCACATCTTCTTACGCCATTGCGTCGTGCAAAGTCAAATTTCAAGCTGCCACGCGTTCGTCTTCTTCTTCTTCCTGCCTCGACACACCCTCTCGGTCGATATTCGTCTTCTGTCTACACGTTTCTTATTCAAACGCGACGTTACGTTTTTTTTTTTTATTCCACGCTAGTTCTCTTGGCATTTCCACTTTTCCTTTGAGTTCAGTTGCGGATAAAGTGTCGCAGGTGTAATTATATCGTAATTAAGTCACGAATGCGTAAATTTATCTGTCCAGTAATGAAACGCAAAGAACGATTCTTGGTGTTCTTAATTTCATGTTGCCACGGTTGAACGTGCTTCCGTAATTAATTTGATGTTTGAAGTAAATATTGACAATCACAATGTTATCTGATTATATTCTACGTCGAATGTGTGGATCTCCATAATTGATCGTATTGTACGTTCACAGGTTACGCATAAGAAGGGCGATATTATACTATACTAACCCTCATTGCATTATGATTCATAAATTATAACGCGTAACGATGTATACACGGTAGTTACCCGGAAAACAAATAATTATCTACTACAATGTACGGTTTACATTCACGTTTATGCGTGCGTGAACACGGAACAATGGACGTCGTACACATTGACTTATTACTCACTTATCTTGGTGATTTATTTCTCGAAAGGTGTCCTTCTCTTAAACTCCATCGATCCCCGCAATTTTTCCGCGTTATCCCCGCTCGAACGATTTTCGAAAAACAGACGACGACAGAATCGAAGCTTCTTCGACTGTTGGGCAACAGTGGCAATTTTCACTTCATCGATTTAGGACGGAACGCGCATAAAAACCGATGAAAACTGCAGCGGTCTCTTCTTGCGATTTTCTGGGAACGTTTTCGCTGCGGTTGCAAAACCATTATTCCAACGAAACGGTAGAAAAAAAAAACGAAAGAACACGGACAAACTTTCCCACTGCCGTGCAGCTTTGTTCGCGTGCATAAATATCCAACGTTAGCGACTCGCTGCAAGCACGAGCCAATTTAACGCGTCGAAATAATCGAATGGAATACGAATTACGAGCGGCTCGTGAAACAGTCGGTTCGAATCCGTTAAGGTTCACGTTTAGCTGCGCAAAGAGCCGCGAGAGTTATTAAAAATCAATCGATAGACGGGATTATGCACGCTCCAATAACGGACCCGGCTTAGAGGAAGGCAGAAGGGAGAGGAAAAGATTGACGGATGGCTGGAGAAATGGAAAAAGGAAGACGATTCCGGCGACGCGTACTCCTCTGATGCAGTTCCGCGTCTGTGCACGGCCCTCCTCACGCATGCAAACAATTCTTCCACGTGAAATAATCGCGGGAAAACGGCGGAAAATTGATGTTCGCCACAGGGAGATCAGACGAGAACGGCTGCCACCGCGCTCGGTTCGAGGTATTCGACAATATCCTTTTTGAAGCGGCAAAGGCGGGATTCCTTCGGCTGGGGAGGGGTGCAGACGGAAGACAGAAAGGGAGGAAAGCGTTCATAATGTAGTAAACTGGTGGGGAATCGTAGAAACGTGTTGTATTGTTGACGATCGTAATGTATTTTTGCTTTGAGAGAGGCAAAATCGTTGAGATTGGTTATTTGGTCGAGGGGAAAATAAATAATAATAAGGGATGAAATGGTCGATGGAAATGTTTGAAAAAGTTTTTCGATAGAAGTGTCTTGAGCGGCAGTAAATCCTGTTGCGAAAAATTAATCGTGATTCGTTGTCAGACGATGAGGTTCCTCGTCAAAATTATCAACCCTTATTCATCCCAGCGCAAACAGAGATGAGTTAACTCGTGTAAAAAATTATCAGCCAAGAAATTGATCATTTATAAATAACATTACGATACGATTGCTTCGCGTAAAGTGAATGAACTTACAATTTATTATTTAATAATACCAAGTACACCTGAACAGCGTCGTAAATCAAGAAATGTCCAAGTCAAGCGTTCGAGCAGCTGTTAAACCGTCTCAAAAACGAAGAGCTTAACAGCGGGTACCGAAATAGGAAATGAAGACGAAAGAACGATCGAACGTTTGGGAAAACGGTCGCCAAGCCAGAAATGGAACCGATGAAACGAAAAAAAAAGAGGGGTAGAAGAGTCGAGACGGTGCTCCAGTTGCGTCCAAAGGGGCATTACAGTGACGAATCGACGTGTAATCGCGTAGAAATGCTCCAATCTAGAAGACTCCTGGCGCGTTCTCATTCTTCCTGTCGCCGGGGACGTCCATTCACGAATTAGTGGCGATTTCTCGCGAACTTGCACGCAGGTACGTCGACGCCTGGCTGAGAAATCGCAGCCCGTTCGCGAAGTATGCAATCTGGCCAGGCGATTGCGCCCCCTGAATTCCCTGGCGAAATATCCAGCGACGGATTCCGGGCCCGGTTTCAATCTTCCCGCCATTGTAACCTGCCCTTTATAATATTAACGGGACCGTTTATCGAGCGGTACCGTTCGAGTGTGACAAATTATTGGGCAGCGAAGGGGGCGGCGTAACGAGTGGGGGGTCGAAGCCAGGAATCGCGGAATCTCGTCGACGGCTTCCATCATCGTCACGGATCCGTCACTTCTCGGATGTATCGAACCTGGATTATCGATCCTTTCCACCAGGCCGACATCGAATGTCCCTAACCCGGCCACTGTTGAGTCAGACGTGAATTATTATCCGGCGTTTCGTGTTAAATTGTTTGACCCCCGCGCAGCTGCTCGATGAACTGCGGCTGGGACGGGAAATGGCCGCGATGGGTACGCGCGAAGAAAGGGGGAGGTCGCTGATGAAATTGTTAATGCATCGCGCGGCTAAAGTTCAAGTTCCGCGCGGCGGAAAATAATGGAAGAACGGGGATCGCGCGGATGGTACGGAAAGTAGATACCTTGGCTGGAGAGTAGACGGGTAGAAGCAGGATAATTTGCATAGTTTCGAAGCGGGTTCGATTGTGTAACGATTGGTGACCGCGGACTACCACAGGCAGTTTATATCGGAAACTTTAATCGATGTTCGCGATTAATGATTTAGAGAGCGTTCAAAGTACCGTGTGACATTAAAATATGTTTAGCCGCTGCAGTAACGTTACGAAATAAAAATACGTGGAGACCACAATTTGTGGTGCCCTCGTGAGACAGTTTCTGATGCAAAAATATCAGCGCATGTGGCAGCAATGAAAGAAGAAAGACAGAGCGATAGATGTCTGAAGAAGTTAAGAAGATGGGTTCTCCGAGATGATTAGTAGTAGGTGTTACTGATGTAACGGAGAAGATGAAAGGGACAAAAATTGGCTACAAACGAGAGTGATTCGGGAGAAAAGGAAAGCAGCCAAGAAGCAAACGTTCAAACCAGACAATAACTCCAACACAGACAAGGCTAACACACCCCGTCCAAAGCAACAAAGTGATCGGTCAACTTGGAAATCCAAGAGAAATCCGAAACGCTGCCGAAAGTGAGCTACGACCATCGCGTAGCGATTCGCAACCGATTCGCAACCGATTCCCAAGTCTCTGTCAGTCGATTCCACGATTGATCCGCGTGATTCGATCTCGTCCGTCGTTGAGAACTGTTTCGAGACGTTCGAGGCGATCCTCCGTTTACGGTCCCGCTCTTCCAGTCAGCGATCATCGACGTAGTAGTGCAGAGCTTGCGATTCAAAGGTTCGCCAGCCGAGACCAGTATTATCTACGAAACGTCGCCTTTTATTTCACCCGAAGTCGTCGAACAATTTCTCATCGGATTATAGCGAGATTTGCTCGTTGAAAGTTGGGTAATTCCCTCGCAACTACCTGACCCAGGGAACAGGCAAGTCTGAACGCAGGCTGGCCGTGGCGGAAGGGCGGCGGGATAAATAAAATTCTCTGCGACTTGGAAACGATCCGTCGACTGCACGGGAAATTGTTCGTCCGCCGCTTGAAGCTCGGATTAATGGGACGTCCTTCGACGAAAGGGGTTGTACTCTGTCCCGTTTCGCGCGACAGTCCGATCCCGCGAGTGCTCGGATCGCGGCTCGTTTACCCCGATTCTAGACGGTTCGTTTAATGCCCTGCGACGGTTGACGAGCGGAAACGGGCGGAAGTCGCTTTGTTACAGAGAGCGGTCCGAGGAACCGCGATATGAGAACGCGAAATGAGACGCGCGGCAAAGTCCGCCTCGCGCGCGGTCCTCAGCGGTCGACGTGGTTATTTGGGGGCCAATAAACGAGACGGATACAAGGGACGACGGTGGCCAAAAGGGCCGCCGCTGGTTGATTTGACGGCGACGCTCCCGTCTGGCGGCTCGTTTGCTCCGGCGAATTCTTTCTACGGCTTTTGAATGTTAATAAAGTTCCGTCGGCGAGCGGCGGGGGAGGGTTGGCGCGCGCACGGGGCGGTGCCGCGATGTAGGTCAGCTGGTTCGCGGAATCTTTTGAATTTTCCAACGAGCAGACGAGTAACTTTTCACCTTTCCCTTCTTTCCTTTTCTCTTTTTTTTTCTTTTTCAGAGCCGCGACATGAATCGAAACGGACGTTGTTATCTTCTTTTAATGCTCCTCGTCCTCCCCCTAAGTGATTATCGAGTCAATTCAGACGGCGACACCCGTTTGTCGAGGAGGAGGCGCTACGTCGTTTTCCCGGAAGGCTCGAGTTTCTCCGTAAGTTCAATCTCTCTGCCTCTATCGAACCTCTCCGTGTACGTATCTCTGTGAGACTTAAGTCGTTCGAACGTAATACCGGTCACGCGTTCGCCGAACCACGAAAGAAGCCGGTTACGTGGAAACAGCCCCGAGGTCGCGATAACAATTAAATCGCTCGATACATCATGTGTTTCGTTAATTCGCGGACATTTTTAAGATCCAGCACGTGTAAACGACGAGAACGCAGAAACGATAACAACGACAACGGTGATAACAGCAGTCTCATCGCTCGTGGATGGAAAATGAGGAAAATTCGCGGAAAACCCGGGCATTGTAACGCTCGACCGTTGACGGCGGGCTCGTAACAGTCGATTAACTATTTATCGCGCACATTCAATCGTAAAATCCATACACACCGGCTCTTTAATATTTCACAGCGGAGACACTCGATTCAATAGGAAACGGGGCTCGAGCATTCATGAATTCCATTCTACTGCGACGGCTGCGCAAATTGTATGCTGAAATTTGCAATACGCGCGTCGCGGTTCATTACACGCGTCATAAATAAAATCCTTGTCCGGCGAAGGAACCGCGTGGACGCCTGCCGCCGCCGCCGCCGCCCGGAAGTCCATACGCGGCCTGAATTATTGCGATCCATCGGCTGAACGAGCCCGCCAGCGTTGGACGAACCCCATCGATCCGTTATTTATCCGCAGGTAGCGCTCTGCATCACGATGAACACCCTCTCCTCGGACGACATTTTCACGGAGGGCGTCAACTGGGGTATCTCGTACGACCTGCCAAACGAGAGCAAACCGGCGCTCGAACCGTTCCTGCAGCTGAGACACGACCAGGTCAAGCCAGTGGACAAACACGGCGGCCACGCGGGCAACTCGATCCAGAAGAACGTCGCCAAGTATCCCGGATGGAGCACCAACGGGAAATATTATTTAAAACCGGGCAAGATGAAGTATTACAAGCCGGATTACTATTATCTGCAACGAAGACATCGCAGGGAGTTGTACAGCAAACTGGAGAACATCATGAACGCGTAAGTTGTTGGCTGGATGTTTGTTTATGGCAACGGTGGGTGGAGGGGGTTGGTGGATTACGATTGATTCGAGTAACATATATTAATATATATGAATTATTATTTTTTATGTTAGTACGTTCGGTGCGAAGTCGATTACGTACGTATCGAGAGGAGGATGCTTGTGAGTGGCGAAGTCGATACGTATGCTGGGTGTAGTGGTACGCTACTTGTTATCGCTTCTGTTGTGCTCGTCAAAGGGAAAGACTCGATAATATTATAGCATCTAGTGCGTTGCAAATGTATATATCTGTCGATACACGTGAAAAAAAGACGCGCACGCCCCTGGGGTGATACGCTTGAATGTGTTAACGATATTTAGCTGTATAGAAAGTACGGAAAAAGAATGAAAGGGACGCAGAAAAGGAGAAAAAGAGAGAGAGAGAGAGGGAGCAGCAATAAAGAACATCCTGAGCTTGTTAGTTCGCAGTTTGAATATAAAAATAGTAGAGATGCGGTGTAACTAATGCTGTTGTATTTCATAGATCGATAAGCAAAGAGAAACTACAGAAGAATTAGAATATTGTCATTTGTTTTGTGGCACAGATTATTTAAAAACTTTCTCGATACGTTTACGACGGACACCGTCTCAGCGAACTCAGAAACGCAGGAAGAATCTGACGTCGAGGTAGCGAAGGGAGCGAAAACATTCGCGGGAAGTAGTTACGGTCCGTGCGTAGTCAGGCAACGTGAAAGAGAGGCGGTCCGTAGTCGACGAAGTAGAATAGAGCCGTCGCTTGTTAGACAGCTAGAATGGACGTAACTCGCAACGATGTCTAATGGTATAAAAAGGTAGCTAGGGTACGCGATTCGTCGAGTAGAAGTTAGTCGAGCTAGCGTCTGGCTTTTCTAGTGGAACGGCTCTCTGCGCTGTCAGACAAACCGTACGACATTCTCTCGTCGGTAGAAAAAGACGTAGAAACGAATTTCGATATTAACGACAATTAAAATTAGAAAATTTAGACGCTCGAACAGTCGTATCGTGAAAAATATGTAACGTAGACTGCGATAAACAAGAAACAATGATTGAACTGTGCTAGCAAAGTAGAAATGAACATCAGGATCACACTCGAGGAATCGTAAAATAACATTCGCGTCGCACAGTGTTATAATATGATATTAAAAAAATAGGTTCACCAGCTTTTAGAAGGTATCACCGAGAGATGCATCCATTTTGATGTCTTAAAAGCGTCGATCTTGTCCCATTTGAAAATCATAGGGACGAATAAATTTTCGCAAAGTGTGCCCGGCCGAGTGGCAGGCTCGATAATAAAATGTAACGGGGCGGCTTTAGTAGTCCGGGCGTGATCGAACGATCGTCGTCCGCCTTTATGGAGAGCCGTCGAGCCGTCTCAGTTTTTTCCGTGTCATCTGCGGTAATGTATTTCGTTCCCGTTAGTGTAAAACGTCGTCGTATCGCGGCACCGGTATCAACGGATCAGGACGTGAGTCAAGGGAGAAGGTGGTCTAGGCGTGTCTAGATCGAGAGAAAGACCAAGGTAAAATATCGATTCAACTCCTCTCTCTCCCTCTCTCTCTCTCTCTCCACCTCTCTCTCTCTCTGCTTCTACCTTTATCACGATTGCGGCTAAACGGAGGAAAAACGAAGCCCGACCATAAATTTCCCGCGCGGCACGAAACCGAGAATCGCATAAATTATATTGTTGGAAAAGATTCTACGTGCCATTTACATGCGTTCGATTTTACTTCGACCATTGGCCGACCAAAAAATTAAGCCCACCTCCCGTTGGTGGCTATAAATCTGGATATGGACAAAACGCGGAAAGAAAATAGGGAGTAGAGAGAGAGGGGGGGAGGGAAAGGGAGAAAGGCGGAAACTATTTTCCCTGCGGCCCCAAGAACAGATAAATGGTCCGCCAGGCTCGTTCAGAAACAACCCCAACTACCGACTGCCGCACCACCGACGTTCCACGCTGGCTGAGACGCCGCCCTTTGATTCATGCCGCCCTTAAGCAGCTCTAACGCCGCCGCGAACCTCCTTGGGAACCACCGTTGCGTCCCGTTACGCTAGCCCACCCTCGTCTAGCGTGTAAAATCAATTTTTAGGCGCTGCGAGATGACTTTCTATTTGTTGCCGCGCCCTCCTTATATATTTCGTGGGCGCGTTTGTTACGAGGGGAAGTTGTGGCTGAGAAAAAAGTGTATGAAAGCTGGAATGATTAATGATTGCATTCTAGAGATGATAATTGAATATTTGGAGCTTTGCAACGTGTATTTTTTGAATTTGGCGTATCAAGTTTTTCACTGAACGGTTCAGTGTTAATTTAATCGGTGATTAATTTATTTTTTTTACGTGCTCGACGAACTCGTGAGTAATTCGCGGGGCAATTCGAGGCAGTGAACGGGATCGATAGAATCTGGACGGGAACGGGACGCCATAATACGTTAGATAAAACGATTTGGAGAGAGTAGTAACATGTAAGGGGGTTGTCTGCGCGAGCTTAGCAAGCATCCTGGCATTAATTCTATCCTGTTTCTTCGGATCCACTGCTAGGAATCTCTATCCTCCCGTTCGAAAGGAGAATTAATGGCAGGCATTTACTCGGATTGGTGATCACAGGATGCGACCTTATTTCATGGGGTCGTGCGTTCCCTTTGCGCTGTTCTCTCTTTCTATCGCCCTCTTTCTCCGCGTTGTCAAGTAAATGCTGTATATTTCAATCAAGCTCACCGTTAATGTGAAACAATATTTCACAAAGACGTCAGCTTGATATTGAATCGTCTATAATTTTTTCTTTTTCGCATCATGCGTAATGCTTCCTCGTGTCGTTGTTCTTAATAGCGTTCTTGCTTCGGGTAGTGAAATGTTCTCGTCTCAGCTGAAAGACACCCTTGGAACGTGTAAATTTCTCGAAACTACCGAGAAGGGGTTAAGATCGGGTACGCTATTACTTTAGTATTCCGCGGGACTTTTAAATATTGATGCTGGTTATTATCTTGTTACACTTTATAACCTAATTCATTATTTTATATTAGTTTTTTCACTGCACTTTGACGTGGATCGTAGGATTATAACGGGTTTTATACGTCCCCGTGCACGGTAACTTCCTAAGGTTGATCGTGGCTCGTTCCTCGGCAGCCACTCAAATCAAGGGTGAAATTATTGGGGAGCGGAACGAATTTTTGAAACGCCCCTTCAAAGGAGACTTTAATCTTCCCGGAAGGAGGGTCGGCCAGATGAGAAAACAGCGCGCCGGCCCCTTTCACAGTTTTCTACGTGCATCCAGAGTCTTGTACAACGCCGAAAGGATACATTAATACGCGTTCTCATCTCCCCGCACCCGTTTTCTTCGCTTCAAATAATTCTGGAACACGTTACGCCATAATCGTCTCCCTAATTCTTACAATATCCTCGCAACGTTGCAAAAACAATCCATGCTCCCACTGCTCGCAACTCCCTTTCGTACAATCTTGTAATGCGTTCCTTTATAATTCCGCACCTTGGTGCTGTTCTTATCTTTCGCAATTTTCCAGTATCGTAAACAGCGATAATTCATCCCCTTTGATGGGAGCGGTTACGCTCAGTTGTGTTTACTTTTATCTTTAATTGATCAATTATAATTGTGGATGCAAGGGTATTAAATTTAATAGCACTCCGATTACAAGAATATTACAATTGTGAAATTGAAACGTGGAACTTGTTCAAAGAAGACACCATTGTGAAATATAAGCGGATGTAAATATTTCTCTTATCTAATTACATATGCATTGCAAATCAGTACTTTGTATCCATTTGTTCCAATTAATTTTTTCCACTAATCGCGTATTCTTTCAGGATGAACTTTGATGGCAGAACGTGTGTGCTTCGAGCGCTCTGCGAGGCCTCCCAGCGGCTGATGCCGAAAGGAAACACTCTCGTCGAGGAGATGATGAGGATATCATTCTCGTAAGGTTCAATAAGGGCAGAGATAAGAGAGAGAAAGAGAAAGGATTTTAACGACGCCGTCTCATAAAGTTCCCTGCACCCCCATCGCGACTACTTTCCCCTTTCTTTCTCTACTCGCATTCGAGGGAGTGGGCTTTAGTCAGGGATCGATGGGATTTGGAAATAATCTCGTTTCGCCAGAGAAGGAGGCGGGTCGCGGTAGCTGAGACGAATTTTATTAAGCAAATAAGGTTAAAAGGGTGCCCTTCGTGGATATCCCGTGCGTTACACCCCCCTCGATATAACTCTGAGCCCCGCCATTTCTTCGGATCTGTCCGGGTGTTCGTGCAAGAAATTACGCTGAGCCCTATGGACACCGAATTCTCCTTGACATATGGTTCCTCGTATATCCTAACTTGCGCTGTCTTTTATCAGCTACTTTTGTGCAGCGCGTGCTCGCAAAGCTTTATCGCGTTGTAAAACCTACAATCTTCCTGTTGCAAACCGTTGCAAAAATTCTCAAACCTTCAAGTAAAGTCTCGACTGAGTTTCCTTTTAAGCAAGGGGTTATAGAATTACCGCTGCTGTTTCGTTAGTTCTTCAACTTCCGTCGTAATATAAGAATTATTCGAAAATCTAATAAGAGGAGTAAGAATGCAGAATTGAAATTCTAGTTTTAAGAGTAATTCTATGTTTCGCGAGTTACGATACTTGACGAGATCCCATTGATCCCTTCGTCTCGACTCCCTTCGACTTTCCGTCGCGCGCAGGCCTTTCAAAGTTCCGCGAACACGTCGCAACTTTTCGACGCCTCTTCTCGAACTGTTCCAGCTTCCCTTTGAAGCGGTTGTTCAGCCACGAGCCGAAGGAGCATCACGCGTACAGCAGGGCTCACCAGGCGGGCAGCGAGGGCCACGATTGCGCCGCCATGTTCGCCGGGTGCACCTTCTCGCTGATCGACATGGCCCTCGGGAAATACGACGCCCCGCCGTCGCGGCAGCCGCAACTTCCGCCAGGCTACGCCAACATGATCGGCGCATACGGAGACCTGACCAGGTACAACATGAAATAACACCTCGCGTCCAACGTTGAAGACTCCGCGAGGGCAGCGTCCACCGACTGCTTGGGATTTTACGGAAACTAGTTCTGCGACAGAAGATTAGCCGAGGAATTCTTCTTGCGTGTTCGATATTGATAAATAGAAAGCACGAAAGTTTCGCGATGGACGAATGGTACGCGTACTACCAGCGATCAAGCAATAACACCTCGAAGCATGGAGTAAAGTCTTGCATCCACGTTGGATGGCGAGATTTTACGGAATATATTTTCTCGATGGAAGTTCCTTCGAATTGCAGGAATCTTTCTCACGAATTCAATGTTAACAATAGAAGATAGGCTTTAGGAAAGTACAGTGATTGACGAACAATAGAACAGTAGAACAGAAATAGGATTTAGTAGAAATAATCTTGGGAGCATTGTTTCAAGAGAAATGCCAGCGATTTATAAAGAAAATCCCGCTGCGGTCCCTATATTAACGGTTTAAGGTACGACGGTCCAGCGGGGATGGGCCACGGTGGACAGTATAATATAAGGGCCGGGTACGACACGATGGAACACGTTGCGTCTTCGCGGAGACATTCTAAAGATATCCAGTCTTCCCGAAGAATTCTCCGGATCCCACGGAATTTCCTGTTCCTCAAGAAAAATCCCTTCGTCTTGCGCACCGGGAGATCCTACTGGTCCTTTCATCGCTGGGCGACGAGAGCCCACGGAGAAGTTTAACGATCAGCGAACAATAATGCACTGTAAATAGCGTCTAGGAAGAAAAAAAAAAAAAGGAGAAGACCAGGCGGATTCCCCACCGGAAGAAACGTTCCGGCGCGCAACAAGGTTAAAAGAAGCTCGACAGGGGCGGAATGCTATCGCGGTGGCGTGCTTGTAGCCGTAGAAAACGGCGATGCCCGGGAAAATATGGCGTGCGGGGCTACATTCTCGGTAATTGGATGAGCTTATCTATCGGCGGAGGTGGGGCGGCGTATTAGAACGAGGTACGGGGGTTGAAATAAAGGGCGCTGGGCCACCAGCAGGGGTTGTCGTGTGGGCATTCTTTGTAATATTGTTACAGCGCGCGTCTATATATTGGACGTAATAGGATTAGGTGGCGCGTCCTGGCGAACGTTATCCCGGAATCGGGGAAACTATTTCCATTGGCGGGGGCGGCCGGGAGCAGACGGCCGCGAGAATAAGTCGGCTTTTGGCGGAGGGTCGCGGCCGGCTCGCCGATTTGCATGATTGCCAAACCGTTGCGGTGTGTGGACGCGTCCCTCCAGCGATGCAACGGGCCGATAGCCGTCCCGAAACGTTTGTTAACAGCCACCGCGTACGTTTAGCCCGAGCCATTAGAGATATTGATATTAAAGTCCGTAGCGGCGGCTTAACGAAATTAAACCATCGTCGATTCCGCGAGCTGCGCTGCGTGTACTGTCGCTTCTGTCTCTGTTCTTCTTTTCTTCGTTTCCTTTTGTTTTTTTCTTTTTTTTTTTTGAGGCTTCACAGGTGTGTCTGTGTGGAGACACCGTGCGAACAGAAATTAGCGACGATGAATTATGATCGTCGTCGGTTACTATTTTGGTATCGACGAGGAGGTGGAATGAATGACGAGGACGTAAAATTGAGAATTGAAAGTTGGAATTAAAATTGTATCCCGAACCGTTCGGAGTATTTCATTTAAATTCATCCCGCGGAAAGCTTAGCTTAAATAATGAGAGGTAGTAATTATGCCGTCGCGATCGTTGTTATTATTTGGATATTGATGGGAAGCGAAATAAGTTATGAGCATGAAACTGGAAATTAATATTTATGAGCCGAAGCGTGCAGCATTATACAATTCCACGGAAAATTTTTTACGCTAGGTAGTACGTTCCAGGTGTTTTTCCGAGTTCACGATATTAGAAATTCAAAATGTCTGAATATCTTCAGCAGAAATTTAATTCTACAAAAGTAATATAACTTACCTTCCGGAATATTTCTCCAAATTATTGTTGCAATACTTATTACGACTAAAGCTAACGAATATTAAGTTCTCGTAGCGTTTAATGGATTTGCCTCCAGAAAATGGAGAACTCGAACTTTTTCCAAGACTCGAGCTGCGAAACGGGCGTAAAAAGGAAACGTCGATCGTTTTTTCGCGCGCCCACGCATCGACTGGCACCGTTTCCACTTTTACCACGCAGTGACGGGGCGTCGTCGTCGGCGATAAGAGATGAAAAATCGTTCTACGTAGCCGGGCAGTGACGCGACGTCGTTTCTAGCAACGAGCTATGGCCGACCCCAGGACTCGTCCGCGGAGAAATTGATTTTGGATTTATTCGGTGACGTCACCAGCCGCAGCCTCTCCCTCGAGGACGAATGATACTTGCGCGTCGCGTGACGGGTCACGATGCTACCTGCTGCTACCCCACATCGATAGGCTAATCCGATCGATCGCGACATCGCGCTGTCATCGATTCCCTGCGCAACGATTGTTAAACGATGTATCCTTGATTTTATTTATTGCGAACCGAAGAGCCACCCGCTGGCTCGCACAGAGTGGAAACGTTGGAATTTTTCGGACGATTCGAGGATGCTTCGGTCAGAGTTGAAGGGCTCTGAAATTAA
This sequence comes from Xylocopa violacea, assembly GCA_963969225.1. NCBI lineage: Eukaryota > Metazoa > Arthropoda > Insecta > Hymenoptera > Apidae > Xylocopa > Xylocopa violacea. The sequence goes on along the minus strand of CAXAJV010000002.1, from coordinate 31,247,436 downwards.
TACGTTCCGATTGAATAATTCATCGCGCGGATGGAGATCGCGTGGTTACCCGGGGATTCAATGTCTGCAAAATTTGATCGAATCGAGCGAAAGAGATAAATGAAGTGGACGGTGAAAATGAAGAACTAAATAAATTTCAGTGGATACGTGTGCCTGTTTGCTACTTAACTTTCTTTTAACTTGCTGAGATTTTCTCTCGAAAAGGGAAGATTAAGAATGCGATAAACTTGTAACAGAAACATTATTAACAAATAACTGTGTGCTATGTATTACCTGCAGTGATTGCACTCGTTTCTTTACGCCTGGCAGACTAAAACAGAAAAGCTAGAAAGAACTCTTTAGATCTCATCCTTGCGGACATTTCGACTCATCCAGGTCAAAGGTATGTTAATAAGGGAAACTCGAAAAACCACGTGCACTTAAAAATATCAGACACATGGCAAATGTAGAGTTTTGCTCTGCTAGAAGCTCAATTGCTCGAATACAATTGTTGCAATGTTTAACGAAGAAACAGCACGGACGGCAGATAAGTTTAGCTCATTGACTCTAAACTGAGCTGTAAACTGGAGCGCGTAGAACGACCAGAGTAGAATAAGTCAGCACACAATCAGGCATAAGGTAGGTACCCCGGATGCAGGTGGATAAGTTGTCCGCGCGTGGCTAACGAAGTGGAACAACAACCGTGACTAGATAGGCGAGTAGAATAGCCTGGTACGTGGTCGGACGTATACTCGGACCAAGCCTTACGAAATGGGCGTCTGACGTCCATTGTACACCCGTGAAACGTGACGAAAGAGTAGAGGGTGGAATCGTACATTACAAATCGATCTGAATTACAAAAATTGGTTTTTCTCAGATTTCTGCGTCGTCACATTAGTAGAGAAGAATTCACACGGAGAATTCGTATCGATTAGCTTCTATTTTCCATTTTTCACCTGTTCGAAGTTATATTTTCGTATTTTGTTTTTAATCTATGGGGATCAAAAGATGAAGCAGAAAAGACTCGAAAGTCAGTAAATAGGTCGATATGATTTTAAACTTCAAGCGCAGGGTGTTTTCGGTACGAGTTGAAAGCGTAGTGCAGGTTTTTTGAAAATCGAGTTTGAAAATTCGACGAGTGCGCTTGACTACCTGATAAATGAATGTAATACTTTACAATCGACAGCGGGTTATTCTACATTTTCAAAAGAGCCGGAACTTTTTCGCGCGGAATTCTTTCATTTTCGAAAACACGGACAGAATCGATCGAACAAATAAATTGAATCTCGACCATCGATTTACTGGAAAATGAAATTTCGTATGAAACAATATTACTCCACGCTTCCGATTTCTTTTTTTTTTTTACCCTCCATTTTACACCACGCGCGTTGTATTCATTTCGCAGTTAGTCAAGAGCACTCGTCGAATTTTCGAACTCAGAGGCTTCATCTTCGTAATCGGCTTGGCTAATCAACCGCATGGGATGCAGTTCGCTAATAAATTTTATCTACGCGCGTAGAAGTGCATCGCCACGAATTTTCGTAGGAAGTGTCCAGAAATTTTCATCGAAAATTGACTGCACGCTACAGGAAATATGACTATATAGGACAAACAGATAACGAGGCGATAGGAGCAGAAGGGTCGCGGCTCTCCTTGTCTCAGCCGCGGAATAAAATTCAGTAAGAGTGAAGAGATATCGATTCCGTGACAGTGACACCGCCCCAGTTCACGGAACAAGCCGGGCGTGGTGTAGGCCGCTTATAACAACCCTCTTTTCCGCGACACTACCGATTCCGTACGGTTAACCACAATTCCCCCGGGTGAAAGAAGCAAGAGCTACTTCGCCATCCTTCCTCTCGAGCGCCCCATCCCACCCCTCGCCCTTAACTCTGGCCCAGGTTCCTTCGCCGCGCTTTTCAGCCAAGCCGCGTCGCAGTATCGAAGACGTCGGTTCTTCTGCATAAGAAGCCCTTTCAAAGCGCGCTTTCGGAATTACCAGTGTGTATCGCCCGCTTCGCGCTGACGAAAACCGGCCCGCACAATGGATCCATCATTTAAGCGAATCAGTTCTTTGACTGCGACCATGTCTAATTTATTTGTTGACAAATCCGCTTTCAGCATCGCCTCCTTTGTCGATCCTCCCTGGCGTCTCTAAACTGTTATTCGCAAGTACGATGTGTCGTAGAGGGTGGATTGTTCATAATGCACACTCGAAATTTGCAATATGGACTGATTGTGTAATTTAGTTGAGTATACGGGTTTAATAGTGCTTAGTATACGAATGGTACAAACTTTCCATTTTTTTATTTAATTAAGTACTATTTCAAGGTTTTATTAAGTTCCTGATGTTCTTTTGATTTGCGTAATGAACTAATGCATGAAATTAGGTACAAATTAGGAATAGATTAGGTTGAAATAGTTTCAAGATATCGTTAGCCAACCGTTTCGATATGAAGAGCGCAGGCTCTCGTTCATTTTCGCTGTCAACGATGGGGAAACTTCTCGACGGATCTCGCGTCCCAAGCCAACACAAACAAGCGCCGTTGAAAAAACGAAAAGCCAGCGACGTAACTGGCTGCCGCGACGAAGAAAGTTCCGGATGAAAAGTTCAGCCGCACAGAAGTGGCTACTGTATCGAGTCCAGTCGCACGGCGGTCGATTCGCCATCGAGGCTCCTCGTCACGAATCTGCTCGCTGTCTGTGTACACTCGAACCGAATCCCCTGCCTCTCGAATATTCTCACGGCTTACGGTACGATGCACTCCTGGATAACCGTGCGAATCCTAGTTCCACCGAATCGTATTTTGAGTTGTTTGCTGAAAATATTTGAAAATTCCAATAAAATGGAGCAACAGACATTCCGTTATTAATACGGTCGGCAGTCGATAGATATATATCTCAGAATGGCAAAGTAAAAATATAAAAGCAGTTGATCAATTAGTTATTAACCTTTCAGGTACGATGCGTCACTATAGTGGCTTTCGCGGATGTCATCTTCTATTATTAATGATCGCATCTTTAAGAAAAATTATAATTTAGTTATCAAAAACTTCATTCCAATGTGCTCGCGCGGAGAACAGCATTATCTCTCACACATTGCTGTGCTGTCTCGTTTACGAGTAATTTGCGTCGAACTCTGCCGTACAGAGAAACAGCTCGCGCAAAATTTAGTCACACTCAGAGGTTAAAGATTAAAAATCCTCTAGCTTGTTCTTGAATTAAAAGAATATTTAGAAATATTACGAGTTCAAAGTCGAAACGTCCATCTTTCTTCCTAATTCAAAGTTCACCCTTTGCGCAGCACCCTCAGCAACGAGCACGTTAGAAGTTCTACTCCTCAATTATACGGGTAGACGCGTAACGTTGCAACCGGAAGTAGAATCCTGCAGGTTACACGCGCGTGTCATGAGCCGTTCTTCAACTTCCGGCCATATTGAAGCAATTCGCGACGGAATCGAACGATCCTCGCGGCTGATTAAAAAGCTACAATCGTCTACTCAGCCCCATTGTCGTCGGTTTGCCTCTTCCCGCTTCCAGTTCGATAAGTAAATTTCAAGTAATTTCAGTCGTGGGACAAGCGAACGGCTGTCGCGAATCAGAGCCAGGGCTAACATTACTGAAACGGGCGCCTGTTTGATTATCCGTTCGCGGGCTGAACAATGGCTGGCAGAGACGGGAAGTTCAATCGGTTCGCCGGCTGATCCTCGCAAAGTGCCGTCGCGATAATCGACACCCCCGATGGGATTCGAATACATTTTGAATAGCGTGCGATTTTTATTTTTAGCCTTCTCATCAGACGATGCTCATTTCTTTCCGGATGAACGCTTTTTAATACGACGTCTGACGTGGCGGTGACAAATTTTAATTGCAGGAATACCAGTCGCAACTGAAGCAATGCAACATATTTGCATTGGTTTTAAAAGTAAATGAACACCGTACAAACGCGATGGATAGACGAATTGTACGAAGTAAGTTTATTTAAACATAAAATGGAATAATACACGGCAATCTCAACCCTTTACTCCTCGCACGGCTCTCTTACGTTGTCACACCCTCTGCACTCTCTCAACTCTCACACTCGACTCTGCACTTCTTCATCCGCTCTCGATACTAATATCATTCATACACTCTCAATCCCCAATCACAGATATTCAAACAGACACACACACTTTTATCTCGCACAAAGATCCGGAAACACTCTGCTCTCGTTCCTCGAAACTACTCGCTCTTCTAAGATTCAAACTATGACCTAAGTCCCAAACACTCGATATTAATTTTACGCATATCATTCACTCATCGCTCACTCGGTCCAAACATCCGCTCGCACCTGATACTCTCATTCGTACGTGCCTATCACCCAAAAATCTCACGCACCCCACAATTAACAATTTCCAATTCTCTAAAAAATATCTGTTAAACGCTTGGAGCGGTTCGCCCGCTTGATGGAACGCCCTATCAAAGCCAAAGGATTCATAACGAAACTGGTGCTCGTAAACTATTAAAATCAGCCCGCGCGATAGGATTAATCCTGTCCCAAGGATTTGTCCGCGTTAAACCACGCGGTGAAACGAATTCGCCGGCAAACAGGCCGGGAGAAAAGAGAAACGTCCAATAAACAATTTACTCCGATCCCCGACGGTTTCTCGTTGTTTCCTGCAAACAATCCGCCGCAGCGTAGGACGGCCCACGAGCACACAGTCTCCGTCGTATCCACCGTGGCCGCTTAAGGGTTTAATAATCTGTCTCGACGGGGACAAAAGGGCTCGCTCGTGCCGTTATCATCCGGCCTCCCAACCCCTTTCCCAACCGACCATCTACCCGCCCACCCCTGCTGTTTGATTATTCATTCACGCTTCGAGTCACGGCAAAGCTCGAATCCGCTTTTAACTCGCCACGGAACGGGCCGCGAAAACGCTCATTGCGACGGCCAGAAATATCGATCCTAATAGATCTTCCCGTTGTCGCGACACTTCTATCGACAAACTGCCCCTTTTCGATTTTTTTCGCCGATCGTTCTTGGAAAAAATGTAAACTGCAATGAAATGTCTGAGTTTCGTTTAGTCTTGGAGTGTTGGATCGGTTGGATCGATGAATCGGATGCGTTGTTATCGAATATTTTAATATTTATATTAAAAATATGGATATTTGAAGATTTCAAATGTTGACATATTTGAAAATGTTTAAATAATACTGTGTAATGTGTGCATGGAGATAGAAGTAGAGACGTACATCATTTAAACTTGATATACGCGCTAGAACTCTCGCGATCTGCTCGCTCTTAAACTCATCATCAAAGTTGTGCAGCAGCCAGAGAAAGTGTTTATTCAATATTTGCATACGCATTAATTAAATCTACTTGCATCAAACTTTTTGTCATTCGATAACACGCGTACAGTACGGAACTTAACCAAAGAGAGTTTGAAGTTATCTAACATCTACAATAGAGAGTCCATTAATTTCATAAGCCGCGACGAAATCATACCTCGATCAGCAGCTTCCGAATAAATAACCTTCCGTTTCTTTCTTCCCCGCCTCTGTGCACTTCGTTACAGGATTTTCCCACGGATTACAACAACGAACGCGCAGCTTAGCGATCGTCCAGAAGACAAAGAGTTGGCGCCTCCGGTTCTGCTTCACCCCTGACATCGGCTATCATTCCAGCGAACTTTCATTGTTAACGGAATCTTCCGTTCGCCGTTAAGTCCCGTTTCCACGCGATCGCCGCTCGTTTTAACTATCAAAGGGAAACTTATAACAATCCGTCTTTTAATGGCGATCGCGCGGCGTTTCTATTAACCGAAACTTCGACCCCCATTATGGTAGCAGGGCCGCGCAATTGTCTCGAATCCCTCGTGTAAGCCTCGAGATCGCAGAGGAGACGCTCGCCAGCGGAACAGAGGCCTGCGACGGCATCAGACACGGAAGAACAAACTTGTATCGCTCGCGTTACATCCTCTGCTGGAAGCCGCAAGCAGCTGTAACCGTTCTGAAGAGGTCCCTGGTAAAACGGGACGCCAGCGCTCCGAATCTGTTAGCATTTTCCTGACAATTACACAGTCGACGGCTTATCGCTTATTGTTACCGCCGCGGAACATAAGGCCGGATCGTCGCAATCTAAACTTTGCCGCGTTCGGCGAACAAGTTGCGATTTTACGGCGCCGCCGTCCGCTGAACTCCGCGCCGCTTCCGAAGTGGCTGCCGTCGCCTGGCGGTGAGTAATCTACGTTGAATTATGTTTGTTCGCGAGGGTGCCTCGGGAATTTTGATTGGTGGTTTTTAGGAATTATTGTACGGGTAATAGAAGCATTTTGGAACTCTCGAAATGGTAATATTTGAAATAGTTTGAGGTTTGAGGTACTTTAAGCTGTCCCTATGTGGCGGTTCTCCAACATCCACCATTAGAGGGACAGCAACTCGCGTCTGTCTCCAATACTACATAACAGACTTTCCAAACTGTTCCTAACATCCCATTCTCTCCCTTTTCTTCGTATCCCTTCTTTGGTAACCCTCACATCCTCCCTTATATATAACTTTGAATATCGAAAAATCGAAATGAAACAAATACTAAAAAATTCTCTACTTTCATTTTTATTTAAGTTACTTTCCAGTAACTTAAATATTCCCAAGCGAAACAGAATAAATTCTGATAGCAACCAGAGCCTCTACTGCATAACGCATCGCACAATTTTCTCGATTCAATTCCAAGCACAGTTTTGTACAAAGCGGACAACCCTCTCCCAGACAGGAACTGAAGTTTGACTCAGCCTAGCACCAGCGATACCTCATCGCAGACCGTATTACACTCGCGAGCCAGAATTGCTTCACGCGGTTACGCGTTCTGCATCGTCCTCAAAGGGCCGATTCCCGGCTAATCGTAACGAGATTTTCCAATGTGGGCACCATTGCGAGTAATCGTCTCGCGCTGACAGCGTTGTCCGCCATGAACGACGCGATTTATATGCAGCAAGTTTCACAGACAGACGCGGCAAGTGGCTAGAAATGGGGTTGAGGCTCGAGTAATGCGTGACGAAAGGGCGCATCGAGTAACTGTACAGTCTCGTCGTGAAACTGCTAGACAAAAGGGAATAGCTTAATGACATCCAGCGTCTTATGCCCGCTCGTTTTGTAGCGGAACGCTCGACGATGGAATGCAATAACGTGTCAGTGGCATCGCGTTTCAGGAATATCTTGGTACGTGGCCATACTCAAAAGGGAATCGTCTATGCCGCGCGATTATTCTATTTAATATAGATCGTTCAATTGCAGGCGAGCTGAAATGAATTGGGAGGTTCTGAGAGCCAAAGTGAGATACGAAATCAAGAATACGTAGCCTCTGTGGCTTTGTAATGATATATGGAAAAGGGATAGCATGGAAGAAGAAAGGAAAGGATTGGCTTGAAAAGGATTTGAAAGGGCTCGAGTGGAACGTATGATTTCAACGAACGGTGTCCTTCGTTTGACATTTAACTACGATATACTTAATATCGACGTCGCTTTCGAGGATTTCGATGGTTTTGCGCGCAATTCGTGGCAAGTTTCAGAAAATATTCAAGGAAGCGACTATATCCATTGACCCGAGTTTCGTTGCCCCTCCAACGCACAGCGAAACAACACGGTCCAAGAATTACTGGAAAATATGCAGCGGAACCAAAATGGAATCACCCCGGGCCCGGCTCCAGCCGCGCTCTTTCCACAACGCGCATCCCCTTCCGCGTGCCGTAAAGAAAACCCCTCGTAAAACCAAAAAAGCCCAAGTATGAATCTTAAACCTGGTCCACTCGTTCGGATGTTTCGCGAACGTCCTCGATAAAACCTCTCCCACTCGAGGGGAGCCACGAGTGCCGTCATCTTACTGCCGGAAGTCGCGTCGGTAAAAGCTTGGGAGGGGAGAGAGAGAGAGAGAGAAGAAAAAAAAAGGAAACGAAGAGGTTTGCCAGTGAACAGCGTTCAACGAGGATTCGCCTGGATAAAATTCAAATTTGCCACGGAATCCAATATTTCTAAGGCTTTCAAGAAAGTTCCGGAGAAATGCCACGCGAAACGATATTAAGACGTATGGCTGTTGCCTCGTCGGGGGTGAAAAACCTGCGACGCGGGGGATTAACGAATGCACTTTTCGGATCGAAGGATATATAAAATTTTCCGTCGCTCGTAGGATAAAATGTTCAAACTTATTTCCGCGGATGGTACGTCTCGCGATATGAGATAAATAACTTTTATGAAACGTATTCGTGAACAATGTTTCTCTGTTCACGGGTAAATAATTTTTATCCTGGATTTTGCGGATCATTTGCCGTTAGGTGGAGAAAGGAGAATTTTTAGAAAACGGAACGGTAACCGATCAGACGGTTCGATTTTATATACACTAAAAATAAAATAAAGGAAGCTTCTCCCGCGGAAGGAAAGAAACATTGCGCGCATATTTGCGCGCGGTATTCTAATAGGAAATTTACTCTTCAGATAAGAACATTCGCGTGGGAGAACGTCTGATAATGGATGTTCAAATAACAGGGGATCCACAGTGCTCTTCAATTTACGAAACAAACAATTTTTCCGAGTCTCGCGTATCACTTCCACCGGCAGAATCTTTCAATGCGCAACGCAAACAATTCTCACCAGCTATCAGCGCGAGCAACGTGCTTTTATTCGTCTGTATACACAAATTGTAACGTAAAAAAACCGTAGAAAGCGAAATGGAGTGTAAATCTTGCCATTGACCCATTCGTTCGAGCGTTTCGCGAACGACTCCGATAAAAATCTATCCCTCCGAAGGCGATCCAGCGTCGTCCCTGCGTTCTTGGCCGACGGCTAGCAATGGCGGCTCGAAGGATCGCGAAGGTGGACTACTGGATGGTGTCCAGCGAGGAATCGTCCAGAGAAATGGAAATTCCCGTTGAAATGCAATATTTCGAAGGGCTCGCGAGAGGGTCTCGAGGAATGGCGCGTGACGCGATATTACGACGCATCAGCGTCGCCTCGCGGGGGTGGAAAGCGCGCGGTGGACGGGTTGACGAACCGTCGCGGTGCTGGGACGTCGCGATACAAGTAGACGGAAGCCGTGCAAGGGACGGGAGAGGTCTGGAGATCCAGATAGTCGGGCTCCTTTAAGAGAACGACAAAGGATCTCGAACGAGAGAAGTATGTTGGGAAAGCACTCGAGAACGAGCAGAAAGCGTCCGTCAAAACAGTTTTACAGCGGCTCCGTCTCTCGAGTGGTCTTCTCTATGCTTGATACCCTTGCACGGCTGTGCGTGAGCTCCAATCGTGAACGCGGGGGGCCGTCGATATACCGTGGAAGCTTGCTTTCGCGCTGCGGGATAGCTGCTGGATGGACGACCGGCTGGTTACTCTGTATCGTGTTACTTGGGGCAATTAGCGGTGCTTTCTTTGTACAGACGAAGAAAGTGTATACTCTAGAAACATTAGGGGCTGTTATCAGAGAGCTGTATTAAGTTGACACGTCGAGTCATGAGTTGTGGAACGTTGGAGTTTGCGCGGCTTTCCTATTCGGGGCTTTCAGATGGATTTCAAGATTAGTTGGATGAATGTTTTCTATTTCTCTGGATGTATGATTTATGGCAGAACCGTCGCCGAGACGTAGGATAGATCGCTCACCCGATGCGCATTTTTATATCCTCCAGAATTCAGGGGCCCACGATTCGATATAGAATGGCTAGAATAGTGCTCTGTCACTTCGCGGGACATTATATTTAATAAAAATTGTTAGGATGCCTCATACTGTATATATATGTTAGATTAATATGCTGATTGGCTAATTGTTCTTTTCTTTCTGTTACAGGTGTCACAAGGGAGAAGATACGAAGAATTTTGAAGGACCAGTGAAGTTTAAGGAATCTCTTACAATCAAGAGAGAGAAAAGAAGAAGAGTAAAATTACAGTACAATTGTAACTTATTGTATATCTTATTAATTTTAATGAATAAATTAATTATTTAAACGAAATACAATAAGTATCGTCATTCTCCTCTAAGTCTAGCCGTCTCCGATTCCATTTCCTTGCGATTCCCACAAATGCGAATAAGATAGCTACCACAATTAATAGAATTACGACAATTCTTAGAAATGACGTCAGTTCTTAGAAATCTTAAAAATTCCTGGAAATGACGTCAATTCTTAGAATTTCGAGGCTTCCTGGAAATGACGTCATTTTCCAAGAAGTGGCACTTGGAATACCTCCTCGCATATCATGTTCTCCTAATACAAAGTCCTAAAATCAGGGTGTCACGCTTGAATGAGCACCAGAAACTGAGATTTCCTGGAAAATGACGTCACTTCTCAGAATAGCCGAAATTCCAGGAATTCTCGATGACGTCAATTCCAAGAAGTGGCACTTGGGATACCTCCTCGCATATCATGTTCTCCTAATACAAAGTCCCAAAAATCGAGGTTTACGCTTGAGTGAGCACCAGAAACTGAGATTTCCTGGAAAATGACGTCACTTCTCAGAATCGCCGAAATTCCAGGAATTCTCGATGACGTCATTTCCAAGAAGTGGCACTTGGGATACCTCCTCGCATATCATGTTCTCCTAATACAAAGGCTCGAAAATCGGGCGTCACGCTTGAGTGAGCACCAGAAACTGGGATTTGTATCAGGAGAACATGATATGTGAGGAGGTATCCCAAATGCCACTTCTTGGAAAATGACGTCACTTCCAGGAATCCTCGAAATTCCAGGAATTTTGGCAGTTCTTGGAAATGACGTCATTTTCCAGGAAATCCCAGTTCCTGGTGCTCACTCAAGCGTAAACCTCGATTTTTGGGACTTTGTATTAGGAGAACATGATATGCGAGGAGGTATCCCAAGTGCCACTTCTTGGAAAATACGTCATCGATAATTCCTGGAATTTCGGCTATTCTTGGAAGTGACGTCATTTTCCAGGAAATCTCGCTTTCTGGTGCTCACTCAAGCGTAAACCTCGATTTTTGGGACTTTGTATTAGGAGAACATGATATGCGAGGAGGTATCCCAAGTGCCACTTCTTGGAAAATGACGTCATTTCCAAGAACCCTCGAAATTCCAGGAATTCTGGCGATTCTGAGAAGTGACGTCATTTTCCAGGAAATCCCAGTTTTACGGACTTATTCAAGCGTGAATCCTGATTTTCGGACTTTATATTAGGAGAACATGATATGCGAGGCATTTAATTGGGTTCAGGGCTGTTTTTTACGAGTTTCTTCTCGTTAAAGGATTGGGACTGGTCACTCTAGGAGTGTTGGACAGGTCTTTGAATGATTAAACAATTAGTTAACAACAATTGAACTGTTTATTGTAAGTCTTTAACAATTTTTAACTACAAAAGTGTTCCTACAAGCTAATTTTTAGTTTGTATCTTTATAAACCAGTCTACAATACATATTATACAATTAAAACTTACGAGCTAGGACTTATTAACTACTTTTTATCTTATACAATTAAAATTTATATAAATTTGTAAGAATAAACTATTTTGCGAAGTTCTTCTTCGAAATTCTTGATGGGAGGGCAGTGCAGTGACCACTGGTCCATAAATTCTTAGCTGTTCTTGCCTTAATTCCTCGTTGAACAGTGAATTTTGTGGATGGTTCACGCTTTGAGTAGTAGCCAAAGAATTAATCTCTCCTTTACTAGTGTTGCACCTCTCTGCGTTGCAGTGTCTCTATGCGACCATGGAAGTAAAAGCCGCAACAAATCTGCACACACAATTAAACATATCAATAAATAACACTTATACATACATATGATTACAATTAAAACAAATATAAAATGCGATAGAAGCAAATAAAGTTATGGATAAGTACCAAGAAAAATAGTAAAGGGGTGAAGCTGTGTTATAGGGTGTGTTAAAAATACTCTATAAAACTGTCTCGCACACACTTGATGTTGATAAATCTGGCATTAAATGAAAAAATAAAGGATCTACTCACATTTCCCGATTTTATTATCTTCGACACACTGTTCCACAAGATGGATGGTCCATCCACATACCTTGTCGGTGATAGAACGTCTTATTGACCATAAATCCATGTCCAGTCTAAGATCACAGTGTTCTGCTCAAAAACAAAGTTCTTCAATTATCTAAAATGCTCAATGAACCTCGAACAGCAACTATCGACACGCTCAGTTCAGCAACAACATTTTAGCGGCAGAAACCGTCGCAATAAAGACGCATCGGCAATTTAAAAGGGCGGCGTGTACAACGAACCATCCCAGAGTGGCGAGTAAAAACGCGACGATTCGTCGAGCGTTAACAAACGGCCGCGAGTAACTTGTTTATCGCGAAACTTTTAATTACGTTTGCGTTTTCACCGTCCACTCTGGCTACGATTTCCGATGGAAACTTCGCGAACCTCCGAAAGCGCGAGCGGATAACTGTTTAGAAGACTTCGCGCTAATAAAAAAGAGGGGGAAAAATCGCCGCGCGGCTAAGCTGTTGACTTCAACTTCGCGAGATTACGCTGTGGAAGTTGGCGAGGGACGGACTATCGTCCACTTCGCGAACATTTCACCCCGTCGAAGTGGAACCACGTTCTTTCCTCGACTCCTCTCCTCGAAACAGATCGAGTTACCTTAACGAGCAGCCTTGTTTCCCTGCGAGATTATCGACTTCCGTCACCGTCGAATCGATTTGCGAAACGCGGAAGATTCGCGCTGCTGCGGTGGATCATCGAGATTCTGGATGGTTGACGAATCGTTCATCGGATAAAAGACACGATTTACCAGGGGTATCGACCAATAAACGAAACGCTGTTTGATCAATTGATCGGCTGCGCTTGATGGATGGCGACGAAGAGAGAGTGGCTGGCCAGAAGGGGGTGGAACTATTTGCATATTTATATGAGCGATCGTGATCGTCCCGATTGGAATTTATTCATTAACGAAAACTGGTTTATATTGACGTTTGACACTGAGACAATCGGAGTAACCAAACAAACGGCGAACGAATAACAGATATGGCGTGCGATTGTAGCAACTTGCACTTTCGATCCTCGCTTCTCGTGGGAAAAGCAGTTCGATGCTTCGATAACAATTTAACTTCAAATTAATGCAGAGCGTGAATTGTTTTATCACGTGCAACTGGGTGCGCGTGGAAACTTAGCATGACAGGATGTTTGGAAGGAGATAAATAGAGTGATTGCGCGCGATCGAGTTCGAGAGGTCGAGGTGAGAAGGAAGAGTGTTTGGAACCGAGCGACGAGACCTGGCGACAGGTTCGTGTGACTGAGAATGATAAGGGTGGCGTGGACGTGACCGCCAACGTTTGAGGGATGGATGCATGAGGGATGCATGAGAAATGCATGAGAAACAGGGTGAATCTTCGAAAGAGTTTAGTTGAAAGCGAGCAACGAGAGAGTGTAGAGCGACTAGCGATAGAAAGAGATATTAGTGACTGTTAATTTAACCCTTTGCATTCGAATGTCCCTTCCGAGGGGACATCAGCATTGATTAGTGACTGCAACCTCAAGGTGCATTCCTCAAAAAGCTGCAGTGGAATAAATTTAACCTCCGTAATCACAAATCAATGCTGATGTCCCCTCAGGGGAGACATCCGAGTGCAAAGGGTGAATATAGTATCCATGTATTAGTGAACGTGGAAATTATTTCTCCCCAGTAACATATTCCTGCATTAATAACATGCAAAAATGTATACAATTATATTGACCTGCAACTTCGAAAGTTATCGCTTTTAAAACGGCTGAATATATTCAACAATATTGTTGTTACATATTGAATTCGAAAAAGTCGAGCGCGCGTCGACACGATGTTACAGAAACGGGCGCGAAATTTATAATGCAACGCGTATAATTGCAGCGACTTCCAATTCCGAAATCGATCCCCTTTCGAAACGATTATTATTTAGAACGATAATTAGTTATCGCGTATTAAATTGGCAGAATCGAAGGTGCATTAAATATTACAGGAACGGTCCCCGCGTTAACAATGCGTTGTTGTACGACTGCAGTCGGGCTCGATGTTAAAACTGCCCTTTATTAAATGACTCGATATATCCGACGAAATATCTACGACACGCTCGATCGTGAAACATTTATAAATACGAATACGAAATTAATATCGCAACGCGTGCACCCGCATAAATTTGGATTTCCTTCACGCGAACGGTCTCAATATTTTCAGCCGAATAACTGCGATACATTAAGCTGTCAAAGGTGACAGAGCCGTTCGCGGGTATCGAGCGTTCACCCACGCGAATTCGAAATTAATTTCTCGCGAAACGCTCGCCACGGCGGGGTTGTAGGTGCGTCGATCCTCTGAATTGAAGAACCGTAATAAATGGAATGCCGCGGTGGCCGGTCAGAAGTCTCGCTGAACGTTATTTAAGCACCGCCTAGGGAAAAGCGGATGCTACGTCGTGGACTTAAATATCGAGCTGGGGCGTGCATTCTTTAGCGTGGCGCGGGGCAAAAAGGGATCTTGCCAAGTTCCGTCGGTCGAACACAAATTGTTCGCGAAACGCTCCGGCCGCAGGAAGTTCCTGGTAACTGCGCGCCAAACGAATATCATCGTAAACTGTTCCCTCGCAAACTTCCATTTCGCGCGGGCCGCTTCTTTCCGCCGTAACCGGGGGGCGAATCGACGCGACGTATTTGCCATTCCCTCCACCCCGTCCGAGCAGCGAGCGGGACGGAAAAATTATTTGCAGATGAGATTCCCGTAAATAACATCGTAACACGCGCGCATCGTTCGCCATCCGGCAACTTTGTCCGTGTTTCGCGGCTCTTCTCCTTCGCGAACGATTGGTCGACTCGTTGACTCGAAACATCCGTTACCATTTTCACTGCTTCCTCTGCCTGTCGTTTGGGATATCGAGTGGTCTGTTGGAGCAATTATTCATCCACGTTACAGGAATGCAGTGAGGAATTATGGTTCGAGATACTTTGGTCGGCAATTTGTTGGATTCCAGGTTCGACAAACTTGAAGGAATTAAATGCAACACGTATTTAGTGACTTTGGAGGATTATTTAGACACAAGTTGAGTATGCAAGTAGTGATCTGAGGACTATGGCGAAAACTATCTAGCATTTGTACGGTTAAGGATAAGTGCAAAGGGTAACATCGGTTACCATTTTCACTGCTTCCTCTGCCTGTCGTTTGGGATATCGAGTGGTCTGTTGGAGCAATTATTCATCCGCGTTACAGGAATGCAGTGAGGAATTATGGTTCGAGATACTTTGGTCGGCAATTTGTTGGATTCCAGGTTCGACAAACTTGAAGGAATTAAATGCAACACGTATTTAGTGACTTTGGAGGATTATTTAGACACAAGTTGAGTACGCAAGTAGTGATCTGAGGACTATGGCGAAAACTATCTAGCATTTGTACGGTTAAGGATAAGTAGGTTAAGGTGCAAAGGGTAACATCGGTTACCATTTTCACTGCTTCCTCTGCCTGTTGTTTGGGATATCGAGTGGTCTGTTGGAGCAATTATTCATCCACGTTACACGAATGCAGTGAGGAATTATGGTTCGAGATACTTTGGTCGGCAATTTGTTGGATTCCAGGTTCGACAAACTTGAAGGAATTAAATGCAACACGTATTTAGTGACTTTGGAGGATTATTTAGACGCAAGTAGTGACTATAGTAATCTGAGGGCTATGGCGAAAACTATGTAGCATGTGTACGGTTGAGGGTGAGTAGGTTAAGGTGCAAAGGGTAGTGGACAGGCGAAGAGCAGAGGACAGGATGAAGAATAGGTGACTACAGGAGGCTAGAAGAGTTGGAATTTTGGAACTATGATTAAGATATTTGTGGTAGGATGAGTCTCAAGGAGTTTATATTGCTTTGTCAATATTATCAGAGGGTTGGTCATGGAACAAATTTTTAATCGACTGACATTGAGTGACATTGGGCCAATTTGTGGCCATTTTTGTTAATGATGTATTGATACGTCAGACGTCTCAACAGTGGCATCCATGAGTTAAAATAATAGTACGAATTTGGAAATTAATTATTAGCAAAAGGTAAACAGTTGATTTTAAGTTGCTGTCTGACTAGTCGCGTCCCAATCTACTGTGGCGCTGTTCTTAACAAGACAACATCGTTACGATATACAGCTGCGTATCGATTCTTCAAGGAATCGCCATACCTGTTTCTCTGCACTGGAAAACGGGCGATAAATCATAGAAGAAATGTGGGGGACAAGCTGGTAAGGGTAATGGCTCGGTACTTCAGATTTACGAAGAAAAATTCACCCGACTTTCCTCCGCGGAGTCTTCCAGGGAAGAAAAAATAAATACCACGTCTCGCGACAGTTTCGAGAAGACTCCAAGACTTTTCGCGAGCAAGAGAAGAGGAAGTAAAACGCGAAGAAGAAGACGAAGAAGGGCAGCGAGAAGAAGAAGAAGAAGCAGAAGCAGAAGCGGTGACAGCGTTAACAAAAGAAATATAAGGCTCTCTAATGAGATTCATTTCGAAAGTCACCAGCGGTGGAATATACGATGATTTTCGTGCGGACAAAAAGCGTCGCGATGCCTTATGAACGCTTGGCTCTCGTTCGAGGAGGAAAACGCAACGAACATGTTAATCTCGACGCCGCTGGGACCTGTTATCCGAGCGTGCACGATCGCTGGTTAGAAGCCCCGCGAAAAAAAAGCAGCGGGGACGGTGGTTGATTTATTAAATACGTTATCTCGAGAAAGACGGGCGAGGGTCGGTTAAGAAAGCTGGATGAAAAGCGCGGCGTGTGTTTCAACTTCCACGGGGCGGAGGGAAACAGGGAGGAAGAGGGAGAGACAGAGGGAGAGACAGAGGAACGCGGTTAAATCAAGCGTTTCCGTGATGCAAAAACACGCTACCGCGTTGGGAATATTAATGCCGATGCTGTGCGCGGATTTCTCCGCGAAAACTGCCGGCGAGCGATCCGCGGGACCGCGGACAAATGTTTTCCGGCGAATTTTCTGGTTGCCACCGGGGGTAGATTGCGCGGGACACGGGAGGATTTCGTTTCCGCCGGGGAAGATTGAGCGCGACGATATACTCCGCTTCTGGTTCGTTTTACCGCCGGACGATTACTTTGCGACCGCAGTTTCGGCGAGTTTCGGGCTGGGCGGCGGGTTACTGGCCTCCATTTTTCCGCGGACGTGCCTCCGTCGAAGGTAAAACGCCGGGCGCAATTTGATCGCGCTGACGAAGCTTTCGTTGTTATTAATAGTTCGCGGTAGAACCTTCGTTAAACGAATTAATAACACGGGAGCAAGAGTGTTCGCGTATAGAACGCTGGAGGTCCAGCGGATAGCTTTTGCGTGCTTGTTGGAATTTTGTGGAAACTGTAGGAAGCTTTATTGGTGCGCGTCGTGGCGCGTGCAGCGAGCGTCGCGCGAGTCAGGAGCAAACAATATATCAGTGCAAATGGGGCAGTGCCCGCAATAGGGCAGTGCAATATTGAACGAGAGAAGGTAAAATTTAGCTAAGCCTTCGAGTTTCGTTTTACTTTAGCCACCCTGATTACGAGTACAAAACGAAATTTTTACTAATATGTAATTACAAAATAACACGTGCGAGCTGTGTAATGTAGGGTAAGATTGGAAAGGAGGTCGTTGGTCGTGGAATATTTAAAAAGTGATATAGTGTAAGTAATTAAGGGCGCGGATAAATACTCGTGACGTGCCTTAGGAGGATCGAACGCAACGTGGCCAAACAGAAGGAATCCTTGCTGGTTTCCACGAACCCGGCTAAGTATTATTGAAAGAGCCCACCTTTGTCCTATATATTCTTTCATCCAGGTGCCGTTTAATTAAAATGAAATTGTTTTTGTGTTGCGATTTCATCCGGCGAATAGACCTTCCGCCCGCGTAATGAGGCAACTTCCACGAGGGGAGAATCGGCTTTAATTAACTTAAATTTATTATCCGAGCGAGGTGGGGAAAGGGAAAGGGAATGGGAGAAATATATAGAGAGAGGAAGAGAAAGATAGAGTGGCTAGTAGAGAGATGGCAACGATGGAAACAAAGAGTGAGAGAAACCGACTTGTGTTTCACTTAGGGGCTGGAGAGGGAGATAAAAAAGGACGCCTTAATTGTTCTTTATATACTCGCGTTCCCGTGGCTTTTCTGGCCGCCGCAGCCTGGAAAACTTCGTCCTAATTCTTCCGTCGGGACGTATTCTTCGGCGTCCCCCGCAATTTCCGGTTTCCCGCCGCGGAAAGTGAAAATGAACCGCGACGGTTCTCTCCGCGCTGGACGCGAAATGACAGACGGAACTGTTCAGATTTTTTCATTATCCTAATAATAAAAATAATGAGGATAGAGTATAAGCAGGAGGCACGAGACGCGTATCGTTTGCGAAACTTTTCTAAACAATTTCTACAAAACTTCTGGTCGCGAGCAACGCTTATTCTTACCCCTTTTATCTCGCAGCGAACGTATAGTACAGAGTATAATTAAATAATTTATGCTGAGTTAAGTAAAACGATTTGCGTATCGATCAGACGCTCTAAAAACAGCTTGAAGAAGGAGATTAAGGAAAAATTGGCGTGCCCCAAATGCCTTCGCCGGAACCATAGAGAATCGTCTCCGGGGATCGAAAGATTACCGCGAGCATCAGAAAGTTTGATCGTTAACGGAGAAAAATGGTTGCACGGGTAATACATGGCCTCGTTGGTCGGGCTAATGCAATTATCCTCTCTATGGGGTGCGCGTGCACGTCGGTTTATTTAATTCAAAGTTTCTCCATAAAAAACGAGTCCACCGCGACACAATTAACGGAGGTGATTTCGCGGCGAGCTCAAATTTCGATGGAAACTGCTACGAGAAGCTTGATCCACGATAAGTGTTTTTTTTCCCCCATCACCATACAGAGTCTTGTACCACTTAGGAATCAAAATCTTCTTTCCTCTACTTTTTAGTTTCATCACAAAAAGAGAAAAAAGAAAAATAGGATAAGAGAAGAACCAGGCAAAATGCTAGAGCAATTGCGTGGCTCCCCGTTCCACGAGCACCTTTTTAAGGGCCTGTTTGAGCCCGCGTTGTTTGAACTATACTCTATTATACACGCCTGAATCGCGGCCGCGCGCAATTTTTCCTGGAACTTCGCCCTTTGCTCTTTCACGCGCGATTTTCGGCTTTGAAAGCCCCGCCGCGTACCGCGGGGGCCGCGATTAAACCGTCCCTTTTCGCGGTACAAAATTGATGCACCGCCCTGCTCTCGCCGTCTCGAAATCCTCCGCCTCGCTGAGGAACAAAAATTACATTCGACCAGCAGCTTTATGGGAAACGCGGTTACCAGTCGACTTCCAGCTGTGTCTCTTCGCGCGCGAAGTTCAAGCCAACTAGTTTTGATCCGTGGGAACCAGTCTCGACTGTCGTGATTCGTGTCCGAAACTAGCTCTCTCCTCGCCGATTATTACCCGGCTCCATCGTTCGAGGTTTGGCCAAGTTGCGGAAGTAAGACAAACAAAGATCGTTCGCGCGGGACGACAGTTGTCCGCAGCGTTCCTGTGATCCATCCAACTTCTCGACCGCTGTAGTATACCTACCCCCGTGGTTACTCCTGTTGGCTAATTCCTTCGTCGCATTCGAGGCTGCTTGCTCTGGGAACGATGTGCTCCTCGAGCCTGGTGGAATACACGTGAACGATGTAATAATTATTAACTCTCCGTTTGCCGTGTGGTCGGATCGACTCGAATCATGTCCGCTTAATTAACGTCCCAGAACTTCTCAGATACCATTCTCTCGTGCGTCAAATCTTTTTTTATTCTTACGCAAATGTGGAAGGTTAAGATTTTCTCAAACATTGTTCTCGTTGAAATATAGTGTTTGCGTTATTTTGGAAATTGTTGATTAAGGGATAGAAGATGCGTATATTGTGCAGAGACGCAGGTGAAAGAAGGGGTTGAAGCTGGGAGGCGAAAAAAGGGTGGGCGAATGAACATGAGCTAGCGAATGTTTTCGTTGGTCTAGCTTGGCCCATTTTTCAGCGAATATTAGTGGTAAAAGCCGTTGGTAATAGGTCTCTTCGTTAAATAAGGAAACAAAACGGCGGAGGGAAAAAAGTAACGTGTCATACTACTTAATGGTTTCGCCTGGCGAGCGCTTTTGTGCTGGAGCTGGGGGTAATTTTCGAAAATGGACGACGCTGCAGTTGCGACTAAAATCTTCCGTTCGATTAATAATGTTCGATGTCGGTTGCTTTTTATTTTGGTATTTCGTGCTGAATATTTCACGGCTGCCACGCAGAAAAGGCACGGGAGCTCTTCGAAGAGGATAGCCTGAAAAGAAAAAAACGAGAGCAGCGCTTGAAACGAGAAAGAAGAAGATACTGAACATCGTGACGGGTAACATCTGCGACGCCAGCAACATTTTTTCAATACGTTTATTATTTTTTAAACAATAATTTTAACCGCTCGTTTATTTCAATCGTTTTACATACGTGGATAGTTGTGTAGAGTGTAGACGTTAGCTTACAAATAGGTTAGTTTAGTTTTTTTTTTCTTTTATCCATACATAACGGGTATGTGTTCCTGTACTCCACTGTAAACGTGTGTGCTTCAATGCGACTGTGTGTGTACGTGTACGTGTGTGTGTGTGTGTGTGTAACTGTGTAAATATGTACGTACGTATGTATATGTATGCGTCGTCACGTGTGTTCTCTCCTCTCAGAGTATTGGCTCTCCTCCATTAATTAGGTAATTAATATATTACATAGCGTCTCTGCTTCCGTTCTCTCTCTCTCTTTCTCTCTCTCTCTCTCGCTCTCTCCTCAAACCTCACCCTTCCCCCGGAAACGATCTTCCTCATCCCCGCTATCGATCCCCTTTCCCTCCCCCTCAACCCCTTCCCAAGCCCCTTCTCAGAGCAGCGGAATCGTAATTGAGGAATGTGTAAGACGGATTTAAGTGCCATTTGCCCTTCCTTAACAGGCGACTGGAACGAGATCGAGCGCGCTGCGACGCCGAGCGTGTTCGACTGGATCGACGATCGAGCGATGTCCGCGAGAGGAAGTCCGAGAATAAGCGACGTGCTCGGTTTCTGTTCTTCCTTCCTTGGTTTTTCACTTTTTTCTCTTTTTTTTTCCACTTGTATGTACAGATCTAGAAACGGCTGTCCCCCGCGAGCCTCGATTGCGTCGCCGGATGCGCGAGAGGGGACGAAAAGGATCGCACGCTGGATGGAAACCCCCGACGACGGTGACCGTGATCGCGACGCGCGGATGGCGTTTCGTTAAAAATGGAAAAAGTGTCGCGTTCGGCAGATTAAAATACAGAGACGAGTCAACCCTTCATTGGCCGGTGTAGCTTGGCCATCGCGCGGCTAACGAACTTGAAGTAGATCGCAGTTAGAAATCTCGACGAAAATTACCAAACACCGCGACGGGAATGAAGAGCGCGGTACGATCTCGAAAATGTGTCGAACAATAAAAATCGGTGGCCTCCGTTCGGTCCAACGTTCGAATAATCGTCGCTGTTCGAGCCATCGTGCGCGAGCCCCGAACAATTATTCGTCGCGCGGATAAATAATTCACCGCGAGCGCGCGATCGTGCGGTAAAAATGGATACGGACAGTAAAGGGTTAACGTCGTAATTCGGAGGAACGACCGGTTCGAAGGGGGGGGTTGAAATCCCGTCGACGGACGTGCCGTCCAGGCATCGATCGCGTCCCCACCGGCTAGTCCGTTCACTAGGCACTACTGTCGCTGAGTGTGATGTACAAAGGGATTCGTAAAAGTTACTGTACAGTCTATCGTATGCGTCGGTGGCTCTGGAGGCTCGCGAGGGTCGCTCTCGTGTGTGCTCGTGTACGTATGCGTGTGTGTGTGTGTGTGCGTGTGTGTGTATGCGGGGGGTGGTAAATGATTGCCTTTGGGCGCTCACCGACGGAGACGCTGCTCGATCGACGGCCCCTGCCGAGGCGACCGTGCGTCCTCCCGTCGTTTGAATCGCGCCTCTCGTATTTATTCTCGATCAACGGATCGCTTCGTTTGGCGGAGGAATCGGCCGACAGGGGCTGTCGCGGAACAAATGTAGACCGGAAAAAGAAACGCACGGCACGATAACGCGTGTACGGACACGACGGGCAGGTGGCACTCGGTTTCGGAGACACAGCAGACACATACGCACGAGAAACAGACAACAGACAGACAGGCAGACGAACGGGCAGGCGGACAGACTGACAGACAGGCAGACAGACAGACAGATAGACAAACAGATAGACAGAGAGATCGGCATTGTTAACAACGGAAAGATTTCTCGATGATTCGTTGTTGTTTATTTAAATCAAACATCCTCCCGCTCTCATCGTGGATCGTCGCCTCGGTCCGCTCGAGGTTTCCCGTTGGTTTCGTTCAGTTTACCGTCGACCGAGCGTCGATCGATTCGCAGACGATCGCGAACGATGGATCGGTGACTAGCAGCGATGGTAAATAATAGTAACAGTCGCGGCAATAATAATGGCAAGTACAATAGTTAATTACGAGCAAGGATTCCGGTGAACGTACAATGATTAATCGCAACGAACGCCACGTTGGCTTTTGCGGTAACCTTTGCTTCGACGCTCCTAACATCTTTCTCGTATGTACATATGTATATTATTAATCGTCACGCTCTTCTTTATTACAATGCTATAAATGCGCGGAATCGGTTACGCAGGGATCGATCGAACGATCACGATAAAATAGCGAGTCGATTGCCTGCGTACTCCTCCGAGTCGCCGCCATTTATACGCGCTCGCAGCGACATCCACGAACTTCGCCGATGTCTCGTCGATATTCCGATTTAAAAATTGTATAAAACTCTCGCAGGGTTACGGAACATCGGTTGGTTTAAAAATTTCCCCTCGTTCTCGAGCAATGATTTCGCGGGGACCACGCTTCGAATTTTTTCATTCCGAGGAGCGGTTCTTGCAAAATAACGCGGTTAACGAAGTTAACCCCCCCGCTTTGACCGCGCATCGGTCGATAAAATTGTTAAAACGCGAGGAGGCTTCGACCAGGGGGGATCAACGCGCGGCCAGCCAGCGATTACGCCGACCTGATTTCACGATCGCGCCTCGAGTGTTCTTTTTCCTGCTGGCGAATTCGTAATTTCGATACCGCGCGAGCCATTAAGCCCGCGAACGTGCTAAAAATCGAGCGATTATGAATTTCAAATGATCTATCGTCCCCGATTTCCCCGTCGAAGCGTGGTTCTCCAATTAGCAAGTTGATTGTGGGTAAAACCGCGTCGATTCTCTCGCGATCCTTTTCTCCTTTTTCCCCCCCTATTGTTTTCCCTCTGCCTGTCCCGTGCGAAAAAAAAGAAACGAAATAAAAAAAAAAAAGAAAAGAAAAAAGAAGTGAAAACATACGGCAAGCCTTGACGGACACGCTTGGGACGAGCGTATCGGCGATTCGTCGATGAAATCCCTTTCCATCAGTCGCGTGGACTCTCTCGACGCGCGGATTTCGAGTCGATGACGTTCGATTTCGTTCCTTTCGTTTCCACTCGACACCGCGATCGATACGTACATATACATATACACACATTTACATGTATAATCACGGGCGAAACGCGGCCGGAAACTGACCGTCGAGAACGCGAGACGCTGACCTTTCGCGCGGCGATAATCGACCGGCGACGCTTGCGAAGACTCGAGCTGTAAAAAATATCCGAACACCTTCTGTGTGTAGCCGGGAGAAATGTATCAAAGTGAAACTTATTCACGAGTTTGTTGCGTAGGTACGATAAAAAATGTTAGAGCTACACACACGTATTGCACACTGGTCGACGGCACGAGGCACGATCTCATCGTAGACAAATTCGCGACACTTCCGGTACAAAAATTCAATGTGGCGTCAGAAGAAGAAAGGACTCGCAGGTAAGGTGCTGATGTTGTTTTAGAAAACGGTACGAAACAATGCGAATAAGGCAGTTCACGTGTCGATGAAACCGAAATGTGTAAAAACAAAATTCGTCTTGAAAAATGACGCGGAGTACCTCGCTTCTTTTCGGACGCCATATTGGTTTCGCTTGGGTTACACACTCTCTTTCTCTCTCTTGTAGTACATTCGCCGTAGGAGTGTCCGGATTTGTCTATACGAGATCACGATTCTCGACCTCGTCCGTTAAAACGGTTCACGTTGGAATTCGTGTCTCCGTATTGAACTAGATCCCGTGCACGCCTGTGCGTCGCTGCTCGCTTCCGGAGCGCATCGAGCGGTCGATTCGCACCGGCTGGTGACAGTTTCAGGTCGCCTCCCGCGAATTAAACGAGACGCGATCGAGTAACAGAAAAAAGATTTCCGTTCGCGACGATATCTACGTTTACTCGTTGCTTTTGCCGCCATTGCTCTCATACTCTTTTCTTTCTCCCCTCTCTCTCTCTCTCTCTCTATCTCTCTCGTTCCCTCGCTCACAACCTCTGTCCTCTCGCAGCATACACACGCGCGCAATGTCAAATAACTTACGTTTAACAAATACATCTTCGCTCTTTCATTGTTCACGTATCATTTAATTCTGCGTAATCTCTCTGTTATGCGGTATCGTCGTAACCATTCTCCCATATTCTCGCGGTCACTGTCAGGCATAAACACAGGCTAGTCAGGCACTCGGTATAAGTCAGGCATACAGCAGACCGGTCGCACGATAAATACGTATTAATCAAATATTTATTCCAAGCCGACTTAATATAGGATAACAGCTTCATCTTCATTTGTATATCTCGTTTTAGGTCGTAAATCTAGAGGATTGGCACGAGTCCGCCGTACGAATCGATTAGTTAGAAAAAATCTAGAATCTTCTTAATTACCCGTAATTTTATCGTAAACATTTAACTGTAGATTCGATACGTTTACTTCCTTATTAACACACGTTCCTTCGTTCTCTACGTACTTCCGTAAGCGGATATAACAAAATGTTCGTATGTTTTCGTTCTCCTTCGTTTCTCCACCCTCCTCAACAAACACTATATCGTTAATCGTTATCGTCAACATCGTCGCAAGCTTCTTCGACCCTCCGTCTCCTCCTCGCATTTCCTTCGTCTTCTTCGTCCTCTTCTCTTTCACTCCTCCACTTTTATACATATATATGATCTACGTGTTATGGTACGTGTGTATGGGGATGTGTACGTGTGACGTATGCCTCCCGTCGCGACCTCCTCGCCTCCCTCGCCCACCCCATCCCCGTTCACGAACGTTCGCGACTCTTCTCAAAGTGAACACTTGGAACCGTGGCAAGCGGAAAAGGGAGCGAAAGCAGGAACGAAATCGAAAGGAAGGAGAGACCGAACTCTCGAGGGTCGCGCTTCTTTTTTTTTTTCCACCCCTTGCACGGAAATAAAAAGTTCGGGGAGCCTGGCTGCAGAGCGAACGTCCGATGTCCGCTCGTTAAAAATCGACGTTCTTCCTCTCTTCTCTCCCATTCTCTAGGAATTCGAGATGCGTCCGACGAGGGAGGGTATCCACGCGTCCCCTTTTCCGTCGTGTGCGTGCCTCTGCACACGTGCGTAGTTCGCGTTTCGACTAGTAGCTCGGATTCGTTTAAGGAAATTATTCTCGACGGTCGCGCAAGGCTGAGGATTCGGGTTTAATTCATACGCGATTACACTTTCGTTTCTGCTTCATACAAAACCTATATTTACAGTCACGATCGAGAACGAAAGCGATGTCGGTCAGAAACGAAGCATTTTTTTTCTTTCTCCCCTTCTTTTTCTCTCTTTCTCTCTCTCTCTCTCTCTCTCTCTCGAACGTACGCACGAGTGCAACACGTGTGTGTGTCGTTTCGGTGAATACATGTAATGATGTGGTATGTGTCTTTTGCTTCGCGTGCGATCCCCGTCACTCGTATCGCCGCGCGCCATTTGCTGGCCCCATTCCTCGAAAGTTCCCAGCAACACACGGCACGCGATTAATTCCACGACGAACTCGATGACCGCCGCTCAGCGCGCACCGTTTCACCCCTTTGGCCCAGCTTCGTTCCCCGTACACGATCGTCCGTTCGCTGCCCTCCTGTGTTCTTCCCTTTTTTTTTTCTTTTTGTGTGTGTGTGTCTTTTTTCTTTTTGAAACCGTAGAAAAAATGTGAGGCGTAGAAAAAAGCGTTCCGCGGCATACTCGACGAACACGTGCCGTGTTCTCTCTCGTCTTCTTCCCCTTCCATCCATCTGACTGTATACCCTTTGATCGAACACCCCTTCTTCAGATTTTCTCGTTCCTTCTGCTTCGAACGAGGGTGGGTGGAACGGGTGGATGCAGGGGTAAAAGTCGAAGGTCTCCGTCTACATATTCTTCGAAAACTTCCATCGCTTCACTCTCTTTCTCCCTCTATTTCTTTCCGTTCTTTTTCTTCTCCCTCTTTCTTGTTTTTGCTAAAGAAAATTCTGTTCGAGCTTCGTCTTCGTCTCTCGTGCCCGAGCGAGAAGAGGCGCGCGACAATCGCTCGCACCCATTCCTCGTGCTCCCTTTCTTTCCCCTCCCATCGTCCACTTCCGAAATTTTCCGAGGGACAAACCTCGACAACAAATATTCACGGATGGCCATCGAGGTGGCCGGAGCAATAAGTGTCTGATTGTCTTAACAATACTATCAGTTTTACACGAGTTCCATCGGGTCCTCCCTCTCGAAAACAACAGTCGTTCGTTCCTTATTCCCGTTTCGTTTTGCTAATCTTTTCTTTCCCCCCTCCTCGTCTGCCTTCGATTCTCCCTCGCCTTTCGCCTCGTTTCTTCTCCACCTCCCTTGTTTCCCCGTTTTTCTCTTCGTCTTCCGGAATTCGATAACAATACACCGTATAACGTTTCGTAATCGTCGATAGTAGAGTTAGCGCTCGATATACTTGTTTTTAAGGATACTTCTTTTTTTTTTTCTTTAATTAATACTCGATATTTTGTTATTTAGCGTTATTATTTTCTCGTTTATTTACTCTTAGGTTTAACTCGTTTTTTTTTTTTTTACCGTTTAACTCGTTTTATTGTTTAAGTGGTAGTTTATTACTGCGTTTCATTTTTTTTTTTTTCTTTACTTCTTTACGTGCTATCGTTACTCGTTATTACTATGCTTCATTTTATCCTTACAGCGTTAGCGTCGTTATTAGTAAATCATTATTAGTTATCATTATTACTATTGTTTACCTTTAATAATCTACACACTCCCACCCCCGGAACAACCACATCTACCAATCCCCCATTCACGGCCACGTGGAAATCGCGTGCGTCGATGGTCGCCACTATCCACTACCCTGTTCCTCTCTCACCCCTTCCCACGTTTTTACTTCGTCCTTTCTCCACCACCGAGCAGAACCTCGGACCACCAGACAAGCAACGACGTGGCCGCGAACACGAACAGTTCTCCACCCCTCGCCCGTAGTTAACACTATGTTTCAACACTAGACGATAACATCATCTTACTTTACTTTATATGTTATATTTATATATAACACGTATGCAACGTTGAGCAAAGATTTCGATTTAATCCGTTCGAACACACGAAGAGATCCCTAGCCACCACCCCCTGGTTCACCTCCCAACCCCTCCCGCTTCCCGTGCCAAGAAAAAAAAATAAAACATGGCTGGTGCAGTCGCTGCAGAGCTGTACGCCGCGATCGCGAAATCGATCGATCGATCAATCTGCTCGAAACGAACGAAGAGAACGGTTTCGATAAGGGTTTTGAGCGTCGCATCGATTCGGAAACGCGTATCCCTCGATCGAGTAAAAGTGAAGTTCGTTACCTTCCCCCCCTCGTTGGTTGCGAGCGTGGAAATGTCGCGTCACAGATCCCCGGTGTTCAACCCTTAATTTTGCTACGAAACTTCACGATATCGATCTGGATCGATGCTTCCCCACGCGCGTCTCGACGGTAAAACGTTCGACCGATTACATTTCTGCGACGACTACGGACCAGCCATACGTGAGCTTGTTCCTTGTGATTCGATCGACCTGATCTCGCGTGGCCAAGTCGTGTGACTTCGATGATTATTCTGGCGAGTTTCTGATGGGGTCGAAGCGCACGCGGAAGTCCGCTGGCTTCGACTATGTTCTGTCTTATGCGTGTACACGTGTATGCATGTATATGTGTGGCTCTTCCCGACCTTGGTGATGGTTGTAAATTCGTGTTCGTGGAATACTTCCGGCGAGCGTGTCCGACTTGGAACGAACGCGCGCGCCATTGGACAGTGGTATACAATATAGCTTCGTACGATCGGCGCGTTTATTGAGGAACCTGAAGACGTTGTCGATACGATCGTCGAGATCGAAGAGAATTGGAAAAGTATGAAATTACACGATAGAAAAATACTGTGTACGTGTTCTGGCTCGTGTGTGTACGTGTGTGTGCATGCGTGCTCCGAGTCCAACGGAATCGATACGACTCGAACGGAACTGGGGGCAGGGTTTCCGGTATCCTTACGTCCGAGTTTAAGGATGTGTAATGCGAAGACATTTGTCGGGGGGAAGTTGGCATGAACGTCGATCCTTGATCGTCTCGCTTTTAAAATAAACCAAGCGTCGTCCCACTTTTCGCGGGTAAATTTGTTTCTTTATTTTATTATTTCGAAGAAGTTCTCGAACTTACGAAAGTTCACATTCCTCTGTATATCTGTATGCTTTTAACGCACACGATCCTTATCGTACTCTGCGACTTCTGTGCAATAGATAGCATCGTTACTAGAATAATTTATAGGAATTCGTGATCGTATCACTGTCACGGTAAAGCAAATATCATTAACTAGAAAATTTGTTCCATTTTCGTCTGATCAGTTCAAAACAAAAACAATTATTTATAAAATCTCTCCAGATCCGGATACTCGCACAGTAGCAACTTCTTTCAATCTTACATTCCCACGTTCCTACCATTTTGTTTCCATTTCTACGATACACGGAACTAATATCGTTCGTCCTACGCTCCCAGTGCAATAAAGAGCACCGCCACCGTTATTGTTGCTCATAAATGGTAAAGAATAGAGCTGGCGTAAAGGAATCGGCGGAATTCCCCAATGGAATCAACCAGCCGCGAATCAACGTTCACGCGAACTTTATCCATCATTCGGAAGCTCGTGCGTCAGAACCGGAAAGACCGCGCGCGCCAGCCGCGCGAAAAAAAAAAAACGAAAACGAAAAAGAGGGGAAAGAAAGAAAAAAAAAATAGTTCGAAAGGGTCTTTGTTCGCCGCGTGTCTGCCGACCCTTTCGTTTCCCCCGCTTTGTCTCGAGAAGACGATAATTCAATCGCGCCCACCGTTCGTTCCCCGTTCCGCCTGGAAAACTTTCGTCGCTCGATGTCCGCATCGAAACGGACGCGCGAGCGCGGTCCTGGCGGAACCAGCTCCTTTGGAAACGATCTGCCTCTCGAATAATCGTTTCGCCCGCTTCCGCTTCGGACCTCAAAGAGAAACGTTACCCGCAAACCGTTCCATACGCGAGCGTAACTTGCCCTCGAACTATTATTTATTGTATTTCGTGGCGATTCGCGAATCTCGCTCAGTTCTCCCGCGAAAGGAAACAGATTCCAATTGAATCGGTAGCTTGGAGAAGGAAATAGAGAGCGAAATTCTTTGGGCATTGAAGTCTTTTCGTCTTTTCTTGCAATAACCGCTGTCCTTATTGGTGATAACAAAGGAGTATAAATCCTAATTACGGAACGTTCCGATCTGAATCGAATAAACGATGGCGTAACGCGGTCTTTTCGGTTCGATTTCCAGAGGAAGCTGTTCTTTCCGTTGGACTCGTTACCTTCTTCGATCCACCGATTCAACAGCGTGCTCCGGAAGGCAGTGTACCGTGTTTCGTCTTCGAGACTCGTGTCGATCGACGACGCGTGGCTATCAAAGAGGAGGGTACCCGCGCGTGTGCGCCAACGGAGGAGGAAGAACGCGTATTCGAGGGCTGAAGTTTCATGCACAGCCTTGCCTGAACGGAAGCCACGAGGCGGATCGTGCAATCGCTTCCG
The DNA here is from genome assembly GCA_963969225.1 of Xylocopa violacea. NCBI lineage: Eukaryota > Metazoa > Arthropoda > Insecta > Hymenoptera > Apidae > Xylocopa > Xylocopa violacea. Next base: position 31,217,590 of record CAXAJV010000002.1, on the reverse strand, counting down.
CCCTGGAGACCTCGCGCGCGTGCGACGATTCTTCCGTAGAACGCCACGCGACCCGCGACTGTTCCCCCCGGTTCTCGTCAATGACGCCTCGCGATCTCTTCTCGATCGTTCGTTAATAAAAAACCTAAGTTCCCGTTCCTTTGTTTATATTTTTTTCTGGCGTTGATCCGCAACTGTTCTTCTCGTTATTGTTTCGCGTGACGATTGTGTTTGCGGTGTCTGCCGATGAAAACGTGAAAAATTGTGTCCGTAGCAAAGAGATGCGGCCCTGCTCCGATGGTGATTCGATGGTGAGGATTCGCGTACGACCATGGAAACGTTCGATGGTATGATTGTCGAACCGATGTGAGGAATTCTTCTTGTTTTGTAATGGAAACGAAAGGCGGAGGGAAACATACAGAGGGGTAACGAATCTCTCGCGTTGATACATATGTAACGTTGATCGATGGTTTTCCGATGAAAAAATACGGTGGTTTAAAAGTTCGGCAATTGAACGGAACGGAAAAGAAGGAGGGAAGGAAGGAAGGAAGGAGAGCGGGGAAAGGTCGAATTCTGGGGATCGTAAAAATAACAGAAACAATAGAGGGTTACTCGATCGGACGACGCAGTAAAACGTGCACTGGATGAAGTAGAAAATTCCCGTTCGCGGAACGGTAACGAAAATCCCTGTTGTTCGTCGTACTTGTTACGTAAATTCTCTTTATGGACGGTTTAACATTCCTCTTTCACGTTCCCACGTAAATCGACGGTGTGTGTCCACAGGACGACGAATCGGCGATTCTATATATATGTAGATACGTATATATAAACGCGTTCGCCGCGGCTTTCCCTCTTCTTTTTTTCTTCTTTTTCTTCTTTTTGCCTTTTTTTGTTTATCAGTGTCTTTTTTCTGCTTTTTTATTTGCGGTTCACCCCGAGAAAATCGTCTTTCTTTTGTCAGGAGAATGCCCCACGGAAGACTTTAAGCTTCTGACGATACACAGTACTTGGTTTATTTGAGCGTTTCACGACTGTGACCCAGGCTTGTTTTACAAAAAAAAAAAAAAAAATACGCCGCGGAATTCTGCGCCTCGGAACCAACCACCACGTTTGGACACATCCGGACGGCTCGTGACCGACGTAAAAACGGAGAAGCCTTCAGGCGATCAGCGAAGTGCCGCGGGACCCACGATCGGCCATCTTGGTGATTTCAACGACCGATCGCGCGTGATTTCTCGCAACGAGTCTGCGTTCATCTATGGATTCGCGAATGTTTATGCAAATTAACCGTTTCATCGATGTAACTTCTAAATGCAAGACATCAATAATTGTTGCACCATTAATTGCGTTAAAATAAGAGTCTCATAATAATACTTTAGAAAGTTAATATGCGAGTGCACACGCGTAATAATTAATTAAAAGTCTGCGTCTCAAAACCATGGCTTAAAGTCGAATTCTGAGCTTCGAGATAAATACTCCGATACTTCTTCTACTTCTTTGGTGCATAAACATCCACGGTACGTGTAATTTTCCAAGCAAAAATTAGTGGCAACGCAAACAAGTGACTGCACTTACGTTTTAAAAAATGCTCGATACACCGAACGGTAATCGTACGCGCAAGAAAGACAGCTAATCGGAGCGCGCGGTCGATCGCAAAAGGAAAAGAAAAACGATTTCTCGATTTTCGCACGTGCAATTTCATTCAGTGTCGCGCTTCGATCGCAAGTATGTATTCTGGGCACGAGGGTCACAATCAGAAGGGTGTCTACCTATTTTTTGTTTCGTTTTTAGTAATTAACACGCTTACGAGATTATCACTTACGCACAAAATTGTCGAGTTTCGCTTACCAGGCTATACGCGCGCGATATTTAAATACGCTTTTGTAAACACTTACTCTGTTACACGATTTTTTGTTGCTTTAATCTACGCACAGTCACACACGTATGTTTAATAATAATCCCCGAAGTAACGGTGTATCCGCGAGCGGATACGCGAGAACAGCGAGAAACTGGAGGAAAACACGAAGATAGGAAGACGGATTTTTTCATTTTCTTTTTTTGCTTTTTTCTTTTTCGTTTCTTTCGCACGACACGCACGCGTCTCGATCACGCGCTTCCGCGACCCATCGGAACCGATCGATCCCGCCTTTGAAAGCGTCTCGCGAACCAGCGAACGAACGCCGTCGAGTTCGATGAACACTGAGATCGAAAACTCCGAAGCGACGACGACTCCTTCGGTTAAACGCCTCGATCGAATTAACGTCGATGCGCGCTGCAACCGGTTCCACCCAACGGAAGGGTGAACGTGTTCGCGATAACCGAGCCGCGCTCCTACCCCCTTCGCTCCCGTGAGAACCGGAGGCGTGCTCGCGGAATCAGAACCCGCTCGCTTTAATCCATTTCCCCGTCGTTCGTTCGCTCGTTTACCTTACATGCCCGTCCTAATTTCCAGCTGCGGGGTTTACACTGCTAATGAATCGCGCCTCCGCGAGGAGCACGGGGCGACTGAAAAATTCAATTATGACGCCTGGCCCCGCCGTCCTTTCAGCCCCCGGCTGTTGAACGTCCGCGGGAGGACCAGGGCCGCCCTCCGCGCCGACCAGGACTTTCTACCCGCCGGATACACAATTATTCCGCGTCCCGGATCGCTTCTATTCACCCCCGGAGATTATTCACGTCCTCCTCGAGCGGTCTATTCAACGGAGACGCTGGGAAGACGCGAGATCCCCGACGATGATACGGTGAAAAATCCCGCAATACCCGCGGATGGAAACGGATAACAGGATTTTCGGCTGGGCTTGAATTAATCCGCGTTGCTAAACGTTGATACGCGTGGCCAGCGGGCGGCGTCGCGAAAAGGACAGCCAGGAGGGGCGGAACGGACGCGTCCGGTTATTTCTTTCCGGGAAATTATTCCGGAAGATTGATGGGATTCAATCCGGTGGACGATAAGACAGATGAATGCCCGAGAGATAGTCTTGAATTTCGTACGAATGGAATAATCGCGTACCGCTGATTTTTCTTTCCAGCTGTCGCTAAGAAAATTGCATCGCTACTCGAAAATATAGCTCGTCGAACGTGCAGGAACTTTGTAGATTTTGCAGACGTGTTCAATTATTTTCACGTAGTCTTCTAATCATTTTTCGTAATTCGATGTAACGAATGCGCGGTTTATTTTTGTCGTATGCGTTCATCTAATCGGTTTAAAAGGGTTGAATGGGTAACATCTAGCTTTTTTCAATGCAAGATGTCGGATAAAGAGAGAATGGTAGCGATGCATCATAAAAAAGATTTAGGGCGAGGATAATTCTAACACTTTGAATCGCATTTGCAATTTAACCAATTCATTACCGTGTTTGTTGTTCACTGGATTTTTGATACGATCGAAACTACCCCAATTAATCGTACCAATTATATGCTGCTCCACTTGATAGAGACGAACATGGTATAACTTGTTCGATGAGTCCACGGATTCCAAAAATGTTTCGCAGAGATTTTTACAATTACACCCTGTAACGTTGCCAATATCTGTCCGAATTGCGACGCACGTATGCGCGTAAATCATACAAAATTTCTCCCGTTTACTATAAATGAATGATACAGTTTCCGTTGATCGTAGAGAAAGCACGTGATCGGGCGTGGTTCGACGATTTTTAGGGTGAAAGTTCGCCGCTTAAGGGGCGAACAGGCACGGCAGCGTGACGAGGCTCCAATTTGGCGCACACGCGCACGAAACGCTGGCCCTTGCGATCGAAATCAGCCCCTCGATCGGTGGATCGCGCAAAACGACGCGCGACTCTAGCCACCTGGCTAAAACACAACAGCTACGCTTCTGATTTCTCTCATTTTTTTTTTCTTTTTTTATTACAATGTATACAGTAGAGTATAATCCTACCAATCGTACCGTGATGATTCGTTTAAACGCCGTCCGATCGACGCGACCGTAAAAATTGCACGCGAACTGCGCGGATCGGATCGACGCCGGCTACAGACGAGAAAAATCCCCGTTGATCGTTCGCTGTTTTTTTTTTTAGGTTTTCGCTCGTACCCCAAGTATGTTCGCGTTTCATTGTCATGGATCGATTATCAACGTTTATTATCAACGAGAGTACAGCTATCGTAAATCACTAGCGTAAAACCGCTTAAAAACCTGCCTCGCTCCTCCGTTCGATGATCGCTCCTTTCCCTTTCCATTTTCTTTTCCCCCCGCTCTTTCCCCTCGTCTCTTAACGTTTAATCGTGTCAATTGTCGTTCCGTCGTCGCGATCGTCGACGAAACGACAGGGATGGCCGAGGGGAGAGCCGGGTCCACGGCGGAACAATGGCCGACTTTCAGCCGCCGTTTTGTTATCGTTCAAATTACGCTCGTACCCGCGCAACGCCGCGTCGATTAACTTTCCCGCGCGTTTCACACGCTCGTCGCCGCCTCTCGTCAGCGCTCTCGCGGAAAATTTCAGCTGGTATCCTGACGCCACGAAAAATTCCCGCCAAACAGAGAACTCTCGAGCCCCGATGCTCGAACTTCGTATCGCGCAGTCGTTAATGTTAAGTTTCAATTGTTCGATGGCGGGGTTTCGGGGGGGATTATTCAGGATTCATTGGGGGGAACACTTTCGGTGGAATTTCATTTTGTACGATTCGAACGAGTGTGATGTATCGCTTCTGATTTCATTGTGAACGCTGTGACGTCACCTTGGGTGCCTCAGAGTTCGTGTACACGCGACTGTTAGATGTTGAGTGTTGAGCCGGTATCTAACAGAAGTACTTGCAATCAAAATGCGTGCGCTAATTGTTTTAAGGCAAATTTTACGTACGATTACACGCAGTGTTTACGGGGTCGTTCGTTTTTGGAACAAATGGGGGAGGCGATTTAACGGAATTACGTCGGATTCGTCAAGCTTCGAATATCGCAACTTCCCGTGCCATTTCTATTTTAATCGAGAGAGAAGTATTTATTTTTTTCATTACTAAATACACTTCGAAATTGCGATTTCATTATTTTCCTCTACAATAAAACTTAACCAATGTGGTAGACGAAAAGTGTAACTAATCAATCTGGAGACTCGTCGGTTGTTCTAATCAATTCAAGTACGCGCACACGTTCGTGAAACGGATTCAGATGGGAGGAAACGAATTTAGTAAGCTCTTAGAATGGAATATCATCTCGTTATTTGTTGGTAGTGGAAAGAATTATTTTCGCGGGGGGGTGTAAACCTGTGACCCAGTTTCGCGTCCAACGCGACACACCATACATTACTCGTCGCACCGTGACGTTCGCGTAATAACGTCACACGCTGGCTGCGTACCCGCGTTTGAAGTCTGATTTAAGCCGCATCGTAAATTAATAACCGGAAACGGGAAGCCAGAAATGCGGCCCGTAAACAATGGTGACGCCCCGCGACGCGACAATTTTCTTAACTCGACAAAATCCATTACGAACATCACGGTACCGCTGATTCGTCCGCAACGCGATCGCGTAATTCTATATCCGCCGATTTTTCAGTCTGTTCGTCGATAAATCACGATTCTCGAGCCGCGTCGTTGAACGAAGATCGCGACGCGAATTCTGCGACGCTTCGACGAGAACGTGGAAAAACGAAACGAAACCTACGAACACACGGGAGATCCGTTCTTCGAACCTGGAACACGAAGGTTCGTCGCTCTCACGACTGGGCAAACCTTATGGCAGTAATAAAGCTCTACCGACGAAACCAAGAATAAAAGTTGCGATATCGTGTCGAAAACGAAAACCAAGAACGGAGTTCGACGAGTCTCGTAACTTTTACGAACGATCACGTTAGGAATATCGAGTGAGGTTTGGTTCTAGGGGTAGGTCGGGTTCAGTTGGGTCACGGGCGCCTGTCCGAGCGTCTTTCAAAACCAAAAGACGTAACTCGGACCGTCCTCGTCACCTCGTGGAAAACATGCCTCGAATCGCGCGCGCCAGTGATAAACGTTCGTATATACGATGGCAGTTTGCTGACTTCTCTCGCGTCAGTCCCCAGCTCGATCCGCGCGCAGGAAAGTTAATCTCCGCGGTGGCGGCCGGAAGGAGATCGAACCCCCTTCTGTATCCTCGAGAACGCACGTATCACCCGGTTTCACTGGGATCGGATCACCGATCACCGCGTCTCGCACACGTGCGTGTGGGCTCGTGTCCGTTTGTCCACCGTGTGCGTGGATCCGCGTCGATAATACGTCCGCACGGCACACCATTGGCAATCACCACCACCAGCACCAGAGCACCACCACCAGCACCATCACCACTACCACCACCGTGTCACCAGCACGCACCAGCGGGCCGCTGGGCGAGCGAATAGTCCTCAGCTATGCGATTGATTAGTTTACTCGTGTAATTAACCTCGTCCGATTATACCTAGTATGCACGTATTAAATATATTATATCGTTACCATTACGTGAGCAAATAAATTGATTATTATACCGAACCGCGGAGAGAGGGAGAGCCTTGGGCGCGGTAGCGTTCCTCCACCCTCGCGTTTTCTTCTCGCCTCTTATTCGGGACCACTCCCATCGCCCTCTTTTCTTCTCTCCTCTCCTCATCGTCGGCGTACAAACAATGTCTCTCGGTATGTGTGTGTGTGTGCGCGCGCGCGCGTATGCACGAAGTACGCGCGCGTACGACGCGCTCGCGTGCCCATCCACGAGTTCTCCCTTCCTTTCCTTCCTCGTCTTTCTCTTATGTTTCTGTTTCTTTTTGTTTGTTTGTTCTTTTTTTTTTTTTTTTAAGCGCACGCGGTCAAACGACGGGCGTTCGACGCGGTGGATCGTCCGACCGTGGTCGATCGACGAACGTTCGAGTCCGAACCGAAACCGCTTTGAGCGTTTCTGGGCGCCCGAACCGGAGCAATGGTCGATGCTTTTTGAAAGACTGAATGGCTTAAGCGTGAGTTTCGTAGAACTTCGAGGCTCCCCTTCCACCAGGAAGTCCTGGATACCATGAAAGACTGTTGGATGCTTTCGAGACGTTAGACACGTCGGACGCACGGACGGGGGTTTGCAGGGGGGACACTCTGGGGGGAGGGCCGGGGCAGGACTTGTGAACGTAGAAATCGCAATGTTACCAAGGCATGTATATCGAAACGAGGTTCTCCGGGTTGGAGGTATGCAACGTCGTGCAGTTCGACTGACTCTAACGTCTCGAAACGTTCGGTATTTGTGTGTCCACGGGCCACTGACGATCCTTTCGCGTGTTCCCAAAGCGAGCCGAAAGCTTATCACCTGCATATCCCACGGAATACGATCTCGAACCGTGTTATCGGGGCTTCGTGACTCTCCCACGGGCAAGTAATTGCGTTCCCGATGTCCTCCGCTTCTGGATTCCGGCGTACCCGTTGCGCTTTCTTCCCAACGTCATCCGGTAATCGTGTTCGGAACGCAGCTCTAGGAGACACCGCGTTCCCTCCTCTTTGAGCCAGCCCCACCGCCTTCCTTTTATCATCCATCGGCCGTTTCCCTCGCTGCGCTGCCCGTATCGATCCACGGCACCCTTAGCCGGCTGCAAGATCCAGCCGGGAGACCACCGGAAACGCCGCGTATCTCTCTCTCTCTCTCTCTCTCTCTCTGGCTCTCCTTACGTTCGCCTGGCGCGAAACGTAGTCGCGTTTCCGACGTTACTTGGCTTCGTTTCTTTAACCCGGTGTTATTTAACAGGTTAACGGCGTCAACGTGCAGTTTTTGCGAAGTCGTGTGTTGCAGCGCAGAGTGCGTCGGATGCGTGAACACCTCGGAAGAGTGCTGAGTCGAGAACAAGATGGCTGTCACGATGGCCATCGTAGTCTATGGGATTGGCATTTTTTTTTTATTTTTTACAAACGTAATTAAAAAAAGAAACGGATAAACAGAAATTTGTTCCACTCTGTGTATATTCTAACGCGTATACTTCTATTCTGGGTTTGGTGCGTACTTCTTGCACGTTTCAATTTTCCACGAATGCGTAAACAGCTGCGGTCTGTTTACGACGACCTATCTAGGACTTCTCGCGATGAAATCAGTGCGCAGAGTGGAATTCGAATCGAACGAAGAGGGATTCTCTTCGGTGAGGTTTCGACCGAGCGAAGTTCAGCGGTATCGTGTAGCTTCCAGTGAAATCGGAGGACTCTTTGGTAACGAAGAGAGGATAGGCAAAGTTCATCAAAGATCTGAACACGGTCGATGGGATAATCGGTTAGTTCTCTCAGTGGTACCTTGGACCGGTCGTTCAGATAGCGATCGGCGAACGTTATTCCAAGGGTAGGACGCGCAATTACCGGTTGAAAATTCGCTCGGGTTCTATCGATACGAGCACGCGTTCCAACGTAGATCCCCCGGTTTTCGCTCGACGAAACGAAGAAAGAATCGCGGAGACGCCGGAATCTCGATTCAGCCGACGCTCCAGGTGGATCTGCAACGAAACAATTCCTCCGCCGCCCGGTTACGTCCCCTCGTTCGACCTATTCGATAACGCTCGCCTCGCCTCCAAGACACGGTTGGATCAGTCAGGGGCCGTTGCTCCTAAAGTTGGCAGTTGTTTGCGAGCTCCTCGGCTCGCGATCATTCTCGTCTCGCTCCGGTTTATTCGTCGGGAACACGCACGACGAAGGAGCCCCTTGCTCGAGAGAATTGCTCCTCGATCGATCATCCGATTTTCCGAACGATTTCGGGTCGCGCGTTCGCTTCGTTAACCCATTCGCGGACATTTGGAAATGAGAGAAACGCAGGATCGCGACCGCGAGTGTTTTGTCTCGTCGAACGGACGAGATTCGGTGAGCTCCCGCGAAAGGGTTAGATCGGATCGCGTTCGCGTTTCGATCCACAACACCGCAGCCCCGCGTTTGACCGAGATAATTTGCCTCGGTATAATTGACGACGAACTACTTCCTCGACCACCGACCAAAGTCAAAGTAACGTGTACGAAGTGAAATAAAAAATGGTCTTCGGCGAACATTGCACACGTTTGCTTCACGTTGCATGGTCCAAGTATCGGTAGAGAAAAGGGGGATGGAAAAGGAGAAAAATGTTCAGTTCACGCTCTCTCGTTCTCTTTCTCTCCGTCCCTCTCGCTCTTCCTTTCTCCCGTTCCCTTTCTTCGAATCCCCGGTTGCTTCAGCGGAGAGCGCACACGGTTCCCGGCACGATAATCACCCGAGCTCGTCGTCCACGACGACGACGACGAGCCTCTCGGTTATCACTGGAAGCAATTCTCCGGGACGAAGAATCCTCCTTCGTCGTATGGCTCACGCGAACAGGCTCCCTCTGTTCCCAGTCGACGTTCGTGTGTGTGCTCGGTTGTGCGTGTTGCGTGTAAGTCTCGTGTCCGCGCGAACGCGAGCGCGGCGCACCTCCCGCGATTATAACGATGTGTCGAAGGATATACGGATGAATATTTCGCGCGTTCTGTGCTCATATACGCTGTGTGAGATCGTCGAGTATATCTACGCACGTAATAGATGTATAATTCCCTATATATATATGTGTGTATATATATGCATGTATATATATATACCTATGTACACCGCGTACGGATGTGCACCATTGAACGGATGTGCACGCGTGCGCGCGTGTGTGTACGTGTGTCCTTCCCTTTTTCCCCTTTTTTTCTCCCGTTTCAACTCCTTTCGTTACGTATAAATGTTGACGCGCCACCTCCTCTCGCGCGTGTCTGCGTGTGCGTGTGTACACGTGTGTCGATGTGATCCGTATGTGGGTGTACGTGTGGCCCGTTGTGTTATTCGCGCGTGTGAATGTGTACGTGTGGAATAATTAGTTTCGAAACGGTTTACCTTCGTAGCTGCGTGTACGTGTGTGCGTGGTGTCGTGTGTACGTGTGTGTGTGTGTGTGTGTTTTAAACGTCTTCTTATATAAAATCGGCAGTTCGGGCAGTTCGACGTCTCGCCGCACGACTCTAGCCTTACGTATGAAACCAGATTTACAAAAATACGTTGCGCGTGTGTTTCGCGTATTTGGCACTTTTATCTCCCCTCTCTTGCCCCTCTCCTCTCACCTCTCCCCCAGCCTCGCTCTCCTTCGATCCCTTTCACCCCAGCATCCACGCACCCTCAACCTCACCCTCACCCTTTCGCCTCTCGTTCTTCTCCACGCGCCCGTGCACACCGTGATTCTTTCATTTATTTCTTTCTCATTCTCTTTCTTTCATTCACTCTCTCACACTCTCTCCCTCTCTCTCTCTTTCTCTCAGCAAAACTCACCGCACAAACGCACACCGCATACTTCTCTCCACACCACTCCGGCATTCCCGTGAAAGAGTACAGGATCGAGAGTATCCATCGTAAAAACGTGTCCATGGTACGTTATAGGAGAGGGAAAGATCCACGTTTCCTTCGACTTCGTTTCTTATTATTCCTCCTTTTTTCTTCTTCCCTTCTTTCCTTCTTTCCCATCGGTCGAGAATCCTCTGCATTCTCGTGCTCGTCCTCCACGATGACGGGTTCGCCCCATCATCTCTGGCAGCTGCGGTCGAGAGAGGGTCCTCTTCTTGCACGTCGACGCGAAAATCGGCAGTTTCGATGATTGGCGGCGGCCACCGTACGGCAACGACGGCGACGACGGCGGCGAAGGCGGCGACGACGATAAAGGTGGCGTCGTCGGCGACGGCGGCGGTGCAGCAGCCGCGGCGGCTGTGGACGCGGCGCGAAGCCGCGCGGGATCGTCGACTAGTCCTCCTCGGGGCCCATGTTCATCAGCATCATCTTCTTCTTCGCGATCTTGCTGTACTTGATGTCGATCGGCTTCGTGGTGTCGTAGAGGCTCGGCGCCTGGAGGATTATCAACACCGTGCCGAGCACGCACGCCACCGTGAATATCCAGAGGAAGATCCGGTCGAGCACCATCGCCACGTACTTCCAGTCCTCCTCCACCTGCAATCACAAACGTCGAGGTCGTGCTGGGTTAATTAATCGCGATTCACATCGCAGTAACACCTTAAGTAGACGATTAAGCAATCGATAGAGTGTATACAGTTATTATTAAATGCAATAAAGTTATCATTAGATATACTAAAAATTTGCACAATTTGTAATATCCCTAGCACAATTTTTTTCACACCATCCCCATAAAACTATTCTTTTCGTTGATTGAATAAATTTGCACAAAGACTTCCTCAACCACAAACCTGAATCCCGTATTCCAGTTCAATTTTACTATTATCCTCCCCTATTCCTAATAATTGCAACTGTTCGACAGCCACTTTCCGTTACAAAGTTTGCATCAGCTCGTACCAGGAACGGGTTAAAGCTAACGAGAGGAAGAATCCCCGCGCGAGGGTAGTTTTCCGTGGATCGAGGACCGTGAGGGTGCCAGCGAGCCTTCGAGCGCTATCGTAAATACAATACCCGGTCTAGCAAGCTGATCATACCTCCGATGCAGCCGAGCGCGACATTCCCTCGTCGCTGAGAACCGATCAGCGTTCATCGAATGAGAAACATTCCTCCCCAGAGTTTTCCGCCCTCGTCGACGTCCCAAGTATCATCTACTCAGCGAAGCAAGGATCCATCATACGTGTCCCGAGTCGCGCCGCTATAGCTAGGAGCGATACCTAGCTAAAAGGCCGAGCCCTATCTGCGAACTTTCAATCGAGCACCCTCGCGACGCGCCTGTACCAGCGAGAGAGAGAGAGAAAGAGAGCGAGAGAGAGAGAGACAGACAGACAGAAGGGTGCCTCCAGCTCTTTCCTCGCGCAGAGTGGCAACCGAGACAACTGATCCTTCATCTCGAGGGGCTGTATCGACTCCCTTCGATTCCCTCTGCGACAACGGAGAAAGTGGACGATAAAACAGACATCCGATACTTTTATGACACTTTCCCCGGGAACGCCACCCGGAATACGAGTTCCCCTTTTCAATTCCACGCGGCTATTCCACGTAGACTCACCCTCGGACTCGGTTCGCGCGCGCCCCCGCGCTTTTATCACGATAATCGAGCTTATACGCGCGCTCCAGGAATCCAATAACGAACCACGCCAGGCGAGCCGACCGTTTCGACGGTACGTTCTCCACGGGGAAACAAAGATCGAAAAACGCGCACGTAGACCGTGACTGCGCTCCGGTTAACGAGAACGGGAAGCTGGTGGCGATGTTTCTCAGCTGAAACGTACACGGGAGATCGGAACTTCGCAATGATGAAAGTTTTAGTTCAGAGTGTCGAATATCCTCGACTTCTTCCGTGGCTTCAGGATGTGTGCCGGGGAATAAATAAAATTCTGCTCCAGACCAAGGTTCCAATTGTTGAATGGATAGAGCGAGTGATTTATGCGGAGAAAAAAGAACGTGGAAGAGGGAGATCAGCCGCGGAGAATGGCGGAGGCTCGGGCGAGAGAATGGAGAACGCGAGGAGAAAAAATGACGGTGATCTAAAAAGTTTGTTTAATCCGGGATCGCGACGGGCAAAGTCCTTCTCGCTGGCACCTCCGTGACATCTACCTTTGGCGAGCGGCCAATCCGCCACTGGCGAAGAAAGCCCGCCACCGGTTATATTGTAACGCTTCGGGACCATAGTTCACCCATAAAACATAGTTCGCCTCTCCAGAGTCTATCCGACCCTATGGAAATCCGCGATGACGTCTCTATCGTTCGTTCCCATCCTTTCATACTACCCTTCGTTGTTCCCCCCTTTCTGAATTATTCCAGTCAATCATTGTGATTTTTCGTGCGTTTCTTTTTCACACGGCAAAGAAACATTGTGGAATCAGAACGCGTGGCTAGCATTGTTTTTTGAGCGGTCGTCGATAGAATGGAGCGCACGCGGACTCAAGATGGCCACGATTTCTTTCTTGGGTCATTCTCAGCTCTTCGAACCGACTGGGTGCCAACAGCCAATTTCGTTGGGTGCCCTTTCCTGGATCTACAGATGTCTATCCGTCCGCTATCGCTGGTAGGTTCCTCCTATTCTCACCCTCGTTCCCAACAGCTATCCTTGGCTATTTAAATTCAAAAAACAGCCGTGGGATCTCCGATCTAGCCAAACACCCTCTTTCCCCGCGACAATAGAATGAAACTGTTATGAAACGCGAACGATGAAATTTTATTCCTAGTCCTGTTACTTTTCATAGTTTCTGCCGCGTGAACCAGGAAACCTTGGACTTTTTTCGGCACCCGTAGCACCCGAGCGGCAAACAGAGAATAGCTGTGTATAATTCAGCCATCGTTGCGAGCTCGATCGAGAGCACGATAAAATAAAACAAACTTTTCTGCCTTAACGAATCGTACAAGTTCCTCGCACCTAAATTATCCGAGGAACGAGCGCGGCGAATAATTTGGCGCGATTCAAAGCGACGCGAGTATAATTGGGAATGAAATTAAACGATAAAATTGGACGAAAAATGAATGAAAATGAACGAAAGCGAATTAACGTATAATAAACAGGTTCGGCTGTGACAAACGCGCAGAAGGCGGACGGTGAAACACGCGTTTGGGACGCGCAATTTTACGGCGACGCGACGGGCGGAAGATTTTGCACGGGCGGCGGGAATCGAATGCGCGGCGCGTTCAGACGCGTAATTCTCCCGCGGAAAAAAGCGCGCGCGCCTCCTCGCGCGGGAACATTAACCGAATTAAGCGCGGTTAACACGGGTCACGCGGCTGGAGGGGTCCGCCACTCGCGAGAATACGGATGCACAAAGCCCCTTTCAGCCGTTTCCGGGGCTTCCGGTTGGTCGGCGACAAGACGACGCGTCTCCCCTTTCAGCCGTTCCGTTTCGCCGTTCCGCGAGGAGGAAAAGACGCGTCGCGTGAATCGCGGCTGGCGTCGACTCCTTTTCGGGTGCCAACTCGAGGGCTGGAACAGATTTTCGGGACGGGACAATCGGTGACGCGTGTGCGTTTCGATGGATGTTACGAGTTCGACTGTCGACCTATAAAGTTCGTTCGAAACGCGCTCGTTTCGCGGTGGTTTCCGTCAAGAGCGTGTATCGTTTTGACTATTCGGATATAACAACAGAGGGCACAAATTCCCCGCAGTTTTGCTCCCGATTATTTCATGGATCCGTCGTGCTCGCTCTCTCTAAAAAAGAAAAGTAGAAACGTTGAATGTACGCTCGAGCATCTGAGCAGAATATTGCGGAGAGATATTTGCAAAAGAGTTTTAGATGATTAATAAATTGTACAGGGATGCACGAATATGTAGGGCGAATATGTAGAGCGTAAAAGAGTAGAAAAATATTGACTCAATCGATACTGTTCCCTCCACTGTCAACCATAGAGGCCAAAAGTGCGTGCAGAAGGTAGACGCTGCGAGTGATGTACTACTACAATAAGTCGGCCAATTCAACGTTCGCTTTCACGTCCACAATTCTTTACATCCATACCTATATCGAATCATAAAAGGACGTGAATCGATAGTTTTTTATTCCTATTCTAAATCACAAATTGCGAACAACTCAATATGACTCACGAACCTCGATTTTGATCAGAAATTTATTTACTACATTTATCTAATTATTACATAGAAAAGCAACAACTCCATAAATTACTTAAAAAAAAGAAAACAACCATAACAACTTCAATTCTACTTCGCATATACTTTTCAAATCATTCCTCCGTTCGCCTCGTTTGTTCCTGCACGCGAAGTTAAGTAGAATAAGACTACCGCTGGTCAGACCGGCCCACCCATTGCGCCCAGTCCAACGAACGCGGAAAGTACGCAGGCTCGTGGCCACCAGGGGTACGTGGCCCTCTTTGTCACGCACACAGGAAGCCGCAGACGCGCGCACGGCCCGCGTTCTATCCGTTTCAGCACGCGTGCATTGGCGTAGACACATTTGGCAGCGAGGGCGGAACTCCGCCGCAGTGCGTACTCGCGGCAGACACACACCGCGTCGATAATTTATGAACGCGGCCGCGACTTTCCGCGTCCCCGAGCACCAGGTTCCAGCCACCGTTTGCAGGGTGAATCGACTCTTACGACGCAACCGGAAGTCGACCGGTTTGACGCGGCTGAGGCGCGCCACGGTACCAGAGTGGCTGAGCGCGTGGACCCGACAGAAGAGATTCTGGGCTCGATTCGCCTTGGCAGTCAGCGGATGTTTACGTCGAGTTTTTGGAATTGTAAAAAGTGCGATCGCTCGGATAATTTGAAATTTAGAACGAATTGAAGTAAGGCGAGTGTTCAGAAACATAGACGATCGGTACTGTTCGCTTTAGATGGATGAAGTTATTTTGAGGAACGAACTTTTCGACATCGAGCGACTAATAAAAGAAAATGACGATCGTAGGCAGGAGTGATCGATGAAATTTCACGTACAGAAAGTAACGAAGGGGAATGGCAGAAAGAGAAAGGTAGTGGGGTGGTTCGCGTTTTTACCAACGCCAGCATTGATAGCGCCCTTTTTGCGCTCGAGTTTCATAAAACACGCCCGTAATATCGGGAAAGTGGAGCGTGAGCGTAATAATAGGCGGCACGTTACGGCAAGGGCCTCGTTAGAACAAAAACGACATCCCCCGAACCACTTCCCCGAGTCCGCGCGCGCCCCACCGCGTCCCTGAATTATCATATTTTCGGCTGTCGAACTTTTCGGACGAGCTTCAACTTCCGTTCAACCGGGTAACTATAAAGTGTGCTAAAAACTACGGGGGAGCACAGTTGGAAACTTCGCCCGTCCTCCAGCCTCGCGCCACTCTTGACGGCTAAGCTCCGACTTCCAACGGTCGCCCTTTCCCTGACGAACTTCTACCCTCTCGAAATAACAGGTACCAGCTACAAGTTTCGCGACTCTACAGTTTTCTGTCATCGGTGTCTTAGCGTCAAGGAGAAGGAGACAGGGGCGCTCCTCGATCCACCATGAAATTTTCATCCGTTCTCCAATGTATCTCAAACTCGTGTCTTCGCTTTTCTTATAATGTTTGCCTGGAAAGTTTCCTGGCGCATCGTCCACTTTCCGACGACGCGGCTGGTTAAGCACGAGACAACGATGGATCTTTCGCCGGTGTCGCGCTTTGTTTGTAACGGGACAACAACTGATACACTTTGTCGATTAAGCACTGTACGAGTTCTAATTTTTCATTGACTTTTGCGCCCCGGGCTTTTCAGCTTTGCGTCCTACTCGTATTATGTTTCTTCCTGTTGCTGCGCTCTTTGTTCTCGTGCTGCTACTTGAAATTCAGCATTCATACCTTTCATACGCTTGCACGACGAGGGGAACATCGAGCCTATTAGATCCACCGAGCATAATTCACCATCGTTACCGTTATTATTCCGTTGTTGTTGTCATTATAAATTTCCGCGGTAACGCAGAGATTTTCCAGCAAGGGAGCGCCCCAAAGGGACGGGGAATAAACTCGATACAGAATGGATCCACGAAAGTGTGCCAGGGCGCTCGTTTCCGCGCAAATATGAAATAGGGGAGCATAAATTCGTTCGAATTTACGGCCGGTCCCGGACAAATGTCTCAACTTCGGTACGCGTACGCCCTACCGGGACCAACGTCAACGTCAGAACCAATTTCCCAAGTTTTACATCGAGCCAAGCCGCTGAACTTTGCTGCACCGCCGCGTAGTCGAGCGATTCGCTCCAACTTCCCGTAAACGCGCGCTCCTGCCTCGCCGTTTGTATTATAATTTTTCGAAAACTTCGCTGGAACACCAACTCGAGCTTTACTGTCCAGGTCACCCGTAAAAAGGGTTAACGAAACATACCACAGACCAGGAGATAATGCCGTTTAATAGGCTCCGGAGTTTCTTCAGTAGAATACAATGTCATATGTCAGCCATCCTATTAAAGTTTCAGCCCGCAACTTGGAAGTTCAATTTGCTTAATCCATTTAACTATTCCTGGAAGCTGGACTTTATCCAAGTACTCCTTATCGGATAGAAAAGGATACTTATCGAAGTTTCCGCTGCGCCCTACGATGGCTTGTTAAATCAAATGTTCCGACCCGTAAAGGGGTTAAATAGGAAAATAGAAATTTTGCTTGGGTCATAAAATATCGCAGAAACCTTGCAGAACTCTTGCAGATTGCAGACGAGGCGCGAGTTGAGACTTGTTATCGTTCTCATCTTCATTTTATGTACGATTTATCAAAAAAATTGATCTATTGAATGCAGAGTTTCTTCTGTTTCTCTTCTCTTGGGCAAGAAATTTCCATTTACGTATGGAATTCTTCGCAAATTTCTACTCTGAGACATGTATATACTTCTAAACATTTTATAACTCTTTGTGGGGTAGGAAAATTGTAGTACTTGTTACTTGTTATATACTCAGTTTGCTCTTCATATCACCTCGATATAAATGAACTAACAAAATAACTCGAAGCCCAGTGGCTCACAATATATTCCATCGATTTGATCGAGGTTTTTACAGACACAACTAAAGCCCAATCGCAACTCATCCGCAGCGATCAAATCTTCTATGCAAATCGAGTTTCTCTTCCTCCTGAAATTCTTTCTCTTCAAGAGCGCCAGAGGGTCAATTCATTGGCGGTTCACCGCGACTCCATCGATCTGTACGCCGCTGAAATGCGTCTCAAAACCTTCCACGCTTCCCTCCTTTCAATTCCAGAGTAGAAAAGCCCGTTGTTGGCCAGCCACGCGTTTCCACGATCCCTTAACAGACTTTCCACCCCCGACGCGTTCCACGTCGAGAAGTTTAACGGGTAGCCGGGGGGTGTAAAGCATGGCGTGGACGGTTGCTGGCCGGGAAGATTGATGGGGAACGATCGCTGGCGACTTTCAAGCAGCTTATCGAGAACTCCTCCTTCGATCCTCGACGACGCCGCGTGCCAGGGTCTTTGCGCCCGAGTCAAAGCGGACAGAGGGCTGGTTAACTCGCCCATTCACGACAGGACACGGGGTGGAAGCGCGCGACGTTAAAGGGGTTTGCCCAACTAATAATACGCTAACCACCAGGCGTTCTTCTCAAAGAACTCGACTCTTTCTTGTCTTTATCGAAGATCGCGCTTTTACTCTCGTCGACGAGCAACACCCACACTGTGGCAACGTTCTCGTAACATTCTCACAATTTTTGGTACCATCGAAACTTCATTTAAAACCCCTTCGCTGGCGAACAGCGGCTTCAGACATTCTAGACAACAGTCTACAACTACCCGATAATGCACAATCAATCGTTTTCTTTCGACGCACGGGCAGCACACGTTTCTTGCTCAGAGTTCTTTTTCACAAAAATCGAATATAATACCAATAAGTACGACTCGCGCGTCGTTTCTGAGCGCTCCTGCGCAGCGAAAGGGTTAATCCTTTTATTGTTACTTTCTTGACATAACAGATGTGTATAGAAATTTTTTATTTCAAGTAAACGCCTTTAAGAAGTTATCAAACAATTTGCAAAATCATTTCCAAGGGGTTAAGGAGAATAAAATCCTCGTTGAACGATCCTGATCGAGGTACCAACGCGGAGAGAACGTTCATTGGATTTCGATGCTCGGGAACAGAATGGAAAATGATCGCTCGAGGGTGTAACGATCGGTTATGTGGTTAAATACGAGCATACCGTTCGACAAAACGCGACTGATCCACGAAAGGGGAGACAGAGCACAATTAGCATAGTTGACGCAATCCCCGTGTCGAGCTTAGGACAAATGCCCGCGTTAAAATTAATGCTACCACTTGCCTGCTGTGACCGGTGGCCGGTTAATCCTCGACAGGGACGGACTTCGCGAATCGTACTGTTCTCGTCGCGGCTACTGTGCACTTGCTTTTCGTTCTTATCAATGAACCACACGTTGGGTGAGAGTAATAGAATTTTCTGCGTGAATGTGGAGTGTGTGGATCAGAACAATGTAAGAATTAGCTTTTTTAAAGAATGAAGGGAGGAAGAGAATTGTCAAGTAAAAATATAATGAGAATTAATCATGCGATAGAATAGAATTTAAAATTTTTGTCAAAATTCTGTTACGATTGAAAGCTAAACGAGAATTATCGATGACTGTCAGTGGATAAGTTACATTAGAAAATCGTCCATCATAAATTAATGATTCATGAAATCTTCAATTTCCGCAGACGGATCTAAAAGTTTAATCGCGCACCGTGCAAAATCGTCACCGTTGAGATATAATTATCGTTGTCCTAACGTCTGCAGCGCAACGTCCCAGAATTCAAGCGCCCATTCATTAAGAAGAAAATAATCAGAAAGTACCCGTGTCGTTGGGACGGCGCTACCCGATTAAACCTACACAGCGAGCGGCAGGAAGGCGCTTAACAAACTCCAGACGCGATCCAAGTGAAATAAGTTTAATTTCACGGAACGTTTGCATCGCCGCGAGGATATTCGAGGCGGGTGGGCGGACGGGACGGGCAAGAAAGCTTAATAAATCGATCGGACGGCCGGAACTAAAGCTATTAACAGCAATCGGATGCTGAGGTGTTCCCGGTTGATTAATACGATCCGATACTGCTGCCTGGCGGCCTATCACCACTCGAATCGCGGATCCTACGGCTGATTCGTTATAATTTGCTTTGCTGACCCGAGCCAGCCCGGCTGTCTGCTTGCCTGGCTGCCTCCTCGTAATCACACCGAACGGTAGCTGCGTGATTTGCACGCTCCATTACCGATCCCGTCACGTGGATTACTCGCCAAGATTAAAGAGGGTTTCCTCGATCGACCGTGATCAATACGAGCCGATCGCGCACCTCTCTTTCCCGCCGCGATATTCTTCGACGCCGCGGAGCTTTTATTATTATTTCACGCGCACTCTCCAAAATGGGGTATCGATCATCCGCCGACTGTTTCACGGGGAACTCGAGCGAACCGAGACGACGCGTTTCAAGCAGCGACCAACCTTTCATGTGCGCCGCGCTTGACCGCGAGCGGGTGCCCCTGGGACGACGCACCCTGGCCGCGGAAACCGTTCGCGAGGATTGCGACGTGCTGTTCGACGATAGCTTCGATGTTATCAGGGGATGTGGTTTAGACGAGACGAGTGAGAAACGAAGCAAAAAACGTGTACCACCGTCCAAAATCGTGATATCCAGGAAAGTGCAGTGCAGTGGCGTGCTGTTCGAATCGATGCTTTCCACGGGGAAGCCAGTATAGTGGCCTGAAATTCGAATCGACGCTATCCGCGGGACGCCGCTATGTAACGTGGCGTATCGTACCGCGCTTAAAAAGGCTATAAACGGCTAAAAGTACTCACGCTCTCGAACTTGTCCTTGTTCTTTGCGTGCTGAGCGATGAACCTGGCGTCGTCGATGGTCTTCTCGATCTCGCGTACCAACGGCTTCTCGAACGTGGGGCTGACGTCCTCGTGAACGTATGCGGGGCTGGCCGGGCCGAATAGGTCGTCGTCAGCCCCGGGCAGTGGCAGCGAGGGTAGGGGCTCCTCGAAGCAGGGCGCTACGGTGCCACCCACGGTGGCCACCGCGCCAAGGTCGTACCTGGCAGCAGACGGTGGCAGTCCGTGTGCAGGTATCTCGTACTCCCCGCTGAACCTCTTGCCGTAGTACGCGTCGTACTTATCAGTCTCTTGTACATGGAACACATCGGTGAGCATGCCCTCTGGCGGTTTGCCGTTGCTCGCCTCGACGTCGTCGTCGTCGTCGTCGTCATCGTCGACGGGCTCGCCGTCGGCGTTCACACCGGCGACACCGACGCCGTTTCTACCGACGATCACCTCCTCCTCCTCGTCCTCGTCGTCGTCCTTCTTCGGCCTCTCGATCAGGAGGAACCGCGGCAACACTTGGATGAACAACACCCGCACCCAGTTGGCCATGCGGTGGGTGACGGGCGAGCGGAAGTTCACGTTCAACACGGCTATCGTGACCACCACGGACAGCGTGACCAGTACCATCGTGAACAACAGGTACTTGCCCAGCAACGGGACCGTTAGCGACGTGGGCGGTATGATCTCGGCCAGCAGTAGGAAGAACACCGTCAACGACAGCAGTATCGAGATCGACAGCGAGACCTTCTCGCCGCTGTCGCTCGGCAGGTAGAACACCAGCACCGAGAGTATGGATATGCCCACGCACGGTATGATCAGGTTCACCGTGTAGAAGAGGGTCTTGCGGCGTAGGGTGATATTGAACACGATATCTGGGTAGGGCTCCTCGCAGCATATGTAGAACGCCTCGTTCCTCACGGCAGGCACTTTTATTATGTCCCACTCGACGGAGATGTAGTAGTCGGTCAGGTCGATCCCGACCTCGATGCGGTTCGAGTCCTCGGTCTGGGCCAGGTGTCGCAAGTCGACCTGCGAACAGACAACCGAGACAATCGTTTCGCGATCTGATTTCGCGGTTACTCGTTATCGTTGTTTCTTCGGTGCTCCTCGATAGCCCGAGGGCTAGGGGGTACGCTTAATCCCCCGCTTTATCGCGATCCGGAATCGACCGTTCGAGTAAATTATCGTACCCACCAAGAGAGCCGTAATTGGTTCGTTCAAAGATTATCACGGCGCAGTGTACCATCTAATTGAGGCTCCAGATAAGGGGCGTTACGCGAAACAACCCATTTGACAGAGGGCGCGTTATATATCTTCGCGCGTGTACGTGCCTGAGAGTGGATACAAAGACAGGGCTGGCTGATGAATAATAAGGGTGGTGGCGGCGCTCGCGAGATGTGTCGCCTAACTGGGAAACGAGCCGGCTCCTCTGGCCAAAAATAAAACAGAACCCGAAGGACGGAATCTCATTTGCCTCGCTGTTAAAACCGTACCCCCGAAAAATCCTACGGGGAGACCGAGTCCAACGTGACCCCGATGTGGTAGACCGTCCTCTCACATCCCGTTCGCTGTTCCCCGCTGCGCCAACGGCGGATCCGATTGTTTAAAAAAGAAGCAAGATGGCCGGGAGCAGAGCGGAGATCAGCCGGGGAGAAAAGCCAGGGCGAGGGGGAAGAAATTGGATACGTCTAATGGCCAGGTTTCCCTCGAATCTCGGAACGGGGAATAAACTCCGGAGAGCGGAGCCAAATCTCTCTCCCGTCGAACTTCCGCCGGCTGGAGGCCCCTTGATCCCCTCCGGACCATTTCTAAGATCTTTCGATAACTCCGCGAGGAGATCGCCGCACGTTAAACCGCACCTCTCTCTCTCTATATCTCTCTCTCTCTCTCTCCTCTCGTTCCTTTCTCTCGGTTTTTACCCCTGCTGTGCAACGGGAGGCTAGTTGCGGGAAACTGCGCGAGGATAACTTGGAGAACGGAAACAGAACGCCTCGGAAGAGAAAGCAGTCGGACGGCGGGGCTTGTTCGGAGGTGTTTTCCTCCCGATAGAAGAAGTGGCGGTTAAATTTTGATCGCGGACTTTCCGCTCGTTTTACGGGGCGTGTAAAAGTTTTTACAGGCCGATCGTAGCCAAACGGCCGCAAGAACTCTGCATTACATTGTCGACGCTACGCTCTGTCGCTGACAACGGCTACTACCGCCGATTGACGTCAAAGAATCCCGAGGAGCGTCTCGACGATTATCCATCGTCTTCTCGAGGACTCGTCGAGTCACGGCCGATCGTCTTGAAGGAAATAAGGAAAACGAAGCCATCGATATGTCCAAGTAGGTCGAGCCTGCTACTCGATGTCCTGCGCACTTCCTTTCGTCCGGGAAATCGCCGTGGAAAACGAGTAACGAGCTATAGACCGCACGGACCGGGATTCAAACGGAAACGACGACACAAAGGGAGGGGCTTCGAGGGGAATCCTTTCATCCCCATTTACCACTAATATTCCACCCGTTATAATTAATGAATCCGTTGCTTTTCGATCGAAATCGTGAATAATTACAGCTGTTTCTAGGTTTCGTTCTACGTAGCGATCTATATCGATCTACATCGATCCATCGCTGCATTAACGACATTCTGTGTCACGTAATTATTATTATCGTGAAACACGCACCGTAAAATGGGTCCACGGTGCTTCTTCGTCGACCAAACAGATTACGACGGTGGTCAGAAAAGATCGAAGCTGGACGATACGACCGCGAAACCGAGGGAACTCGAATCGAAATCATGGAAACCGGAAGGGGCGCGCGAGAAGGGGTCGGTTCAATGGCGCACCGGAACGGTTTATCGTTCCAGACGCGGGATTTATCCCCCGCAACGGTTCTACGGCGGTGAAATCCACGGACAGCTGGATTTGTTGGCCAGGGATAAATCTGCCCCTCCGCGAATGGGTCTCTCGGTCAACGCGAGCCCAGAAAAAGGGGTGAAAGGACTTCGAGACGGCTGAAACCCTCTTCATCTTCCATTGTAGCGAAATTATTCTTCCACCTTCCTCTCTCTTTTCTCTTTTCGAATATACTAAAAACTGGGGGCGGGAGAATCACTTTCAAATCGACTGGGCGTGGGGAGTCTTTGATCACTGGAGGGGGATGGAATGGAAATCGTTTCGAAAGGACTACACTGGACTCTGGTATTGAAACCGTGATTTGTTTCATCGGAATTAAAGTTTGGAATTGCAAAACTCGTTTGGGTATTTGTTTCTGCTTTCAGTTTTTCGCGGAGCATCGACTGTTTCCAATTCATTTATCATTTTGCAAAGCACCAGCATTAAATTTATATCGATTTCGTTCGAATTCGTGTACGCTTTACTGAATAAATATAATTAGTTTCGTTATATCACAATGTATTTTTGTAAATAAAAAAGACGCAATGGATTTCAAATATAATTCTTATTTCTTCTACCCAAAACCTTCGCCAAGAAGAAGAATATTGAATGTAATAAAAATGAAGTCAACAACATTTCAATAAATCAAGTCCGATGAAAAACGAAAACTCACGATAAATCTCTCAATATTACGACAAGCACCACCGTCTATATGTAAAATATAATGAAACGAACGAATGGTTCCTGCAATCTAGAATAAAATACTCTTCTTTGAACTTGGGAGCGGGAACGATTCAGAGTCGAGCATCGGAGGGATTATCCAGGGTGAGAAACCGAAGGGGTGGAAACCGTGCAGCGCACGCACCCGTCAACGAGCGAGAAAAAGTTTCATCGGTGTCCGGAGGGAAATGCCAGCGAGGCGAGAAGGCTCGTCAAAAGCGGGTCCGATGAATCGTGACGTTTTCCCGATCGCTGGCACCGCGTTCCACGTTCGTATTGAGAGATTGTACGTCTACGCCAGCCAGGCAAGGGCGTAAAATATTTCTCGCGGGAGGAAACGCGGCCGTTTTAGGCTGCCGTGGATGTTTAAGACACCGACTGATATTTTCGAGGGTCGCTAAGCGTGGAATTATACCAGAGCGTCCAAGTTTTTGACGCGACTGCCTCCAACGAAGTCATCGTTTTCATTTAATTTAACAAACGATGGGATCCTGGAAGCCTTCGAGATCTTCTATCTCTTTTTAAGAGCACCGCTTTCCGAGGGAACGCTTCAATCTTCAACGCGATCGATTCGAAGGTATCAATTTTATTCTAATCGAATAAAATGGGGAACGGAGGTCTTAAAAATTTTAAACCCTCTTCGAGAAGAATTTTTAGAGCGAATACTTAAATTTTTGACGTGATTGACTTTAAATTATCTTTTAATTTAATTCGACGAAGAGAAGGAATAAAAATTTGTTGGTATTCTTAATTGTTTTTAAAGATGCGATTTTCGAGCGAAATTGCAAGACGAAAGATTTCGACAGAAGCCCGTCCGAAACGGAATCGACGAATCGTGGCGTTTTATTGACGTCTGTTAGCACGTCTGAGCTATATCGAAAGACCGTCGAAAGAATGCCAGCGATATTCTTCGACGGAACAACGTCTCTCCAACATGCGGAAGAAAGCTGCCAAAGGTAATCGATGGATCGGAAGGTTTCATCGAAAACCGCTTGTCTTCTCTTCTCGCGTCGTTTCTCCCTTAACCCCTTTGCATCTACGGAAATGTCTGGGGTACAAATTTTTACCGATCCCACACCTTACAGTCCAATGGTCCTTCGTATAATTTCTCGTGTCTATTTTTTCCAATTGAACACAATTTCTTATAAAAAACGTGAAACTATTTTTACATTGCATCTATCGAAAGAGTTAATGTATTTTTCCTTCTCTCTCTTCCTTTTCCTCATTATTAGCATGATAGACAAATTTCACAAGCGAGAGACGACACTCTAACGATGATTACTGTCGATCAATTCAACGATAACGCGTTTTGCGCGCGCGAGAGAGAGAAACACTTGATTGCGCGGAAGAGATAAAGGGGGTTAAAGGGGGTTAAAGGGCGGTAAAGCGTCGACGACGAGTACCAGACGCGAACTTTCTTCAGCGATGAACACTGCAGTGGCAGCGGGAAACCTCTGACGACGCATTGTTCCCAGCGTTTCTCGGGAGCCTCTCGCTTGGCCGTTGAATTTACACGCTTTTCCATTATTACGCACGGTTTTATCAGCAACCAGGATGCTGTTGGTACCGATAATGACTGAGCGTTGATGAACCAACTCGCCCCGGGGATGAACGAGACTCAACGTCGCGACTTGCAAACTACCCAGTTGCGTCTGTCGCGGACGAACGAGGGAAACTTTTCGATGGTAGGGGCGGCTTCAAAGGGGTGGCACAGAGGGAGGAGACGCGGAGGAAACTTTGGACGCGCGGCGAACGGAAGATCGTCGACCAGGGAAGGTAACGAAAAGTTTTTGTTTCGGATATCCGTAATGGAGGGGAAAGTTGAATCGCGAAGATCGATTAAAGTTCGGATGCGGATCTACGTTGCATCCTCTTTGGAGAATTTTTCTGAATTTACCATTTCCTTTCTCGCGAACAATTATGCGAAGGTACGTCGATTAGTTTTAGTTGTACCGTATAAATTTAGAACGCTTTCGATAATGAATAATAAAACGAAATAAATTGAAAATCGAGAATGACCAAATTGCATTTGAGATAGACTTCTTTGGTGCATTTGCCAAATGGTAAAAAATCGACAAATCTTCGTAAATTCTTCCTTTTCTCTCGTTAACATTTCTACTATTCAAATATGCTCCCTTATTTTAGAAAATTTCTCAGAATTTCGCAACCCTAATTTCTCCTATCGGACCAATGCACGCGAACGCGCGACTCCAACGCGAACGTTACGCGGCGCGCGAAATTTAAACGAAAAGGAACGGCGGATGGCTACGTTGGGTTAAGTAATTCATCGAAGATTTGCGACGGTTCCGCAGCGGCATGAATTATTCGAACGCAGCGAAACGCACGGAGCGTTCGAGGCCCGCTTTAGAATCCAGGGAACTCCTGGGATTCGGACGGCCGAACGGCGGACCGGATGCAGAATGAAAGAAGAACCGCCGGGGAATGGAACTGTCAGCGTAACTTCCAGCGTAATAAATAGTTCAGACGGGACGCGAAAAGTTCAGCGCGGCGTTTTCTTGGCCAGCTGCCGCGCGCGCGTGCGATTCGCCAGGAATTCTATGAGCCACACCGTTTCCGATTCATCCATATTCCCAGCCGATGAATTTGTATCAACGGGACGGAAAGTGCCGGTGGATTGGGGTTTCCGGATCCATCGTGTTCGATCGGCGAATCTAATATCCTGCACGGATTAAATTAAGGTATCGCGGACAATTTGACATCCATCTGATTAGTCAGAGAGGGACGAGCGTGATTTTCTATCACGCGGACCGGTTACGTGTGAAATGTCCATTACCCGCGACTGAATATGAATACGCTTTCATTACCGATTTAATTAGAACGCGGGCCGTTCGGCTCGAGGCACATTTCCGCCTATCCGTTCTTCGATTCTGCTTGCTTTACGAGTAATTAATTCTCCATTTTATTTCGTTTCAATTTCCATACGTTCCTTCAGACGTGCTTTCTTCTCTTTTTTCACGGCCCTTGCTTCAGAGATAACGTATCGTTGAAAACGTCGGCGTACGTGATAAATCGGCGAGCTATAATCGGGGTAATCTCTCGTATTTTAATTCCTGCAACTTTTTTAATATCACCCACGAAACGGGTGCTCGTTAAAGGGGAATTACACTCGTTCGAGCTAGTGAAAAGTTTCCGTATCGCGAAACAAAAACGAAAATGACCGACGTTCAATTTTTCGTACAACGCGCGACACGCGCGCGCGAGGAAAATGGGGAACGATGGCGAATGGATGCTTCGCATGCGTTGGGATTCCCTGGTATTAGCCACGAGTCTCGCTGGAAGATCAAACGCTCTCGCGAAACAGCATATATTTCTTTTTTTTATATAGAATCGACACCTGCGGGGGATGGAGAGGCATGATTGGATGTACGGTGACCTGTTGAGGAATTTTTGATCGCGAAGGAAACCGTGGCAAAAGCCAGACGTGACCGGATTTATAACTCGATCGGTCTCTTAAGGAATACTTTATTAGACCGTAAGTGGAGCCAGATAGAAATACGAGCTAAGCCTGTAATACAATCGGGCTCTCCGTGGAATACCAAAATGTCGTCGCGTCTGTGACGTCAGTGGTTCACGCGCGGAACTGGAAGCCGTTCGAGATCGAGGAAGCGATCGTAATCGAACGCGTGTCCGAACGCGACACCCCTCGAAATGGGATTAACGCGAACTTAAACAAGAAACTGACCGAATGGCCAGCATTACAGGGTATCGTGTAAGAAGTTTTCCACGCGATTCTACGTAGTCGTAGCCGGGGCAAGACTGAAACAGGGCGTATTGAAATATAAATGTAATAAATTCATCGGGCTGAGGAAGGCACGTACACGCTGGCGTCATCAGAAAAGCTCGCGTCTCGAGGAGAACTCGGTCGACGTTCCATTGATGCGTTCTTACATATCTCTGCAGCATTGTAAACGCGGTTCAGCGAGCTCTCCTTCAGTTCCTCGCGCCTTTCAAGCGGACACCGTCACCGACGCAACGAAATTTCTGCACTTTTCACGACTTCCCGCGCGACGTTCCATTCGCAAGAACATCTTTTCCTCGCGCCCCTCCTCCCCTCTTCTTTCAGTATCATCTCGCAAATAAATTTGAATAACCGCCGGAGAATTTCTGAGAAATTATCGCACGCGACGATCATCAATCTTTCGGTAATTTCATTGAACCGTCACTCGAATGGCTGTAAAGAATTCTACTCTGTTAGCTTGTTAACCAGCACATTTTTCGATTCGAGACACCACTTGACCGAGTGGTATTAACTCTTCGCGGCTCTGCGTTCAATTAGGTTAGTCGTTCCTTTCAGTTTTAGCATGAAAAGCGTATTTCTTCATTTTGGAACTTCATTCAATGAGAAAAGGTTTACATTGCAAAGGGTAAACATCCCTTGACCAAAGATCAAAGAGAAAAAATATTATTATTAGATCAAAAGAGAACTTAATCAATTAAAAGATGTGCGATTAAAAAAAAAACCAAGCAATTCACAGCCGAACGAAAATTGCTACAAAAAGCTCCGACCATTCCCACCACAAGTTACAAACTGATTCCACTGGATCCCTTTGTTTAACATAAAAATATTACATCACTCACGAGCCGTACAGGTATTAGCCAGCAACTTTTACGCGCTGGTGTACGCGTAAAAATTTGCCCCCAGGATGTTTAATGCAAAAGGGAAACGAGTGGCGATACAGCGGGAATTTCGACGGGTCGTTCAATTTTTACGAACAACGTGCATCATAACGCTCGCGGTGAACGCGAATAAAAGCCACGTCAAAAAAAAAAAGAAAAAAAAGAGGGGGTGGTAGAAAAGAGAAAACACGGAACAACGTTGCGAAACCTGACCACCATTGTCGTATGTCGTTTACAAGCAGAGAACAAAACCACGAATATTCGGTGACCAACGGATGCGAATGGAACGTGGTTGTTTCGAGCGATTTTTGATCACCGGAACCGACGAACGACGAGGCGTCGCAGGGATTAGCCAAGTCGCGCGAACGGAAGTCGAAGTAAAAGCGTACGCGTCCGCGCAAGCACGAATTCCTCCGCGATGATTAATCGCGGTTTAAACGTAAGGGTTGGCTAGCTGGTCGAATCTTATTACTCACCGTGTACCCGTCGTAAGTCCACGAACCAAACTTCATGAAGCAAGTCTGCTCGTCAAAGGGGAAGTACTCCACGTTGATCTCGCAGAATGATTTATAGATCGCCGGCGGTTTCCACACGACCTTCCCCGTATGGTGCAAAATTGCCTTGGTCATAATGGTCACCTCGTAGTTGCCATCGGCGCTGAAAGCAAAATTAATGTCCACCCTTGATTTATGCTCCCTTTTTTTCCACGTCGCTTTCTCCCCTCGTTAGGAGGACGATTTCAATATCGAACACGCGACGTCGCTCGCCCTTGCGTCAATTAATCACCTCTAAACCCTTGAGCTACTTTCCGATCTTGTCTCTCGCGCGTCGAGAACAATTCGTACAAAACCGTCCATCGTTTTGCTCGCTTCCGCCACTCCTCGTTTGCTTGAGAATAGAATCGCGTTCTCTTGCGTCAAATCAGCATCTATAGCTCTCAGAGTTTCTTATCGAAGGCGAGAGCGATCTGGCTGTCGTTTTTGTTCAGAATAAACTTGGACTCGTGGCGTACAAAAGGAGCGGCGAGCGAAAGAAATTTCAGCGGGCGTCGAAGGCTGGAGATAAGAAAATCCTCGGGATAAACAATGGAAGGTAAGCAGCAGAAGTGCACGCTCTAGAGTCGACAGTCTGAGGGGACGGAACTCTAGAGGAATAAACTCGACGAGATAATGCGGCCGGATTTCTAATATAATACGCGAAGCCTGTGCAGCTGCAGCTGTCGTTCCTGCAACTGCACTTGTTGCGCTATTTTCGCTCCACCGTTCTCCTTTATTATTAGTGCACGCGTCGACCGCACATTTCCTCCAGGCTAATATTTTATCAATTTGCCATCAATTATTTCGAGATGTTGCAACCATTTGTTAGATTTAACAAAACTGTTTCGTGCCACGTTCTGTGCGTCTGATAAATATTAATAGTTCAACCATTGCAAATTCTATAATCACGTAAACCGATAAGGTCCAGAAATCCTTTCCTTCTATCTGCTTTTTAGTAATGTTTCTTTTAAATTAAGAGCGCACAATATTAACCCTTTGCACTCGATGACTTTTTCGGTCGCAGATCATTTTTTCTATTACTAATTATCCCTTACCATTTAATCTATTACTGACCTCATTTTTCAACAGTTGATAATCAATTTCATCTTCACTCGAGTTAGTTTCACCTTCCAAATTCATTTCTGTGGGGCTTCAAAACTTAAAATCACGAAAAACTCGAGTTGCTGCACGAAACTCCATGGCGACTGAGAGTCGCCCTTCGAGCGCAAAGGGTTAAAAGCTTTTAAAGTTTGTAGCACTAACGTCACACAAATTTTACTTTCATAATCGCGTTTATGAAGATATTAATATACGTTCAAAATTCCACAGCAGTTCACCAATGAAATGTTACTCTCCCAATGCGCAGCTCAAGACGTATACCCAGCAACAGCTTCATCAACGCTAGCAAAGAGCTACTCCATCGAAATATTCTCCCCACGGAGACACCCCTTTTCAACGAAAGCGAACAGAGTGTAACACAACAGCGAGTGCAAAAAAAAGGCAATATCGAGGCTGGTTAGCTGTCGCGTTGCAACACGACGAGCTCGATAAATTCCTGATTGAGAAAAAGGCGAGGGTGAACATGGAAAATCGGTGGAAAAATCGCGTTTGACTCTTAATTCGGTGGTAGGCCTGTGGCAGGTGAATCGCTTCTGGGATGAATGGACGCAGCCGCGTTTTGAGGCCACGCGAAATAAAGCCGTTCTGTGGCAGACTTCGTTCTTCTGTGGAGTTTGAAAAATGTATGGCGTGTGAAAGGGGCGTAAATGAATTATCTGCTGGCCTGTTGGTAATTGTTTACTGTGAAAACGTGCTTGCGATCGGTCAATCTACTTCCTTTTGTTGACACCACCGTAAATGTATATATTGTTGCTGGTGATTCGATGGAGAAATTTCATGCGATAACGTCACGTTAAGTTTAAACTTGTGGTACGCCTCGAATGTATTTTTTCTTTAAAATTGACGTCGTTTGCATAAATTATGACGATACGAAGTCATTTTAACTAGGGGATGCTTTGAGAAATATGTTTCTAGGGGAGGTCAAGAATTTTTACAGCCACTGAACTTGATTATGAGTTATAGTGTAAATTATAGTTGGTATTAATTTTGCCAATTAATTTAAAAATTGAGAGCTAATAATCGATACTATAATTGCTATGATTTTTGTGTCTGGATAATATGCACGATAATGTAGAACACAGGTACAGTGTCAAGGAAAAAAAAG
Organism: Xylocopa violacea; assembly: GCA_963969225.1. Taxonomy (NCBI): domain Eukaryota; kingdom Metazoa; phylum Arthropoda; class Insecta; order Hymenoptera; family Apidae; genus Xylocopa; species Xylocopa violacea. Next base: position 31,186,496 of record CAXAJV010000002.1, on the reverse strand, counting down.
ATGTAGGGAAAGGGGTAACTTCCAAGTCATGTCGTGCAGGTTCATGCATTCTGTATGGTGCGTGCTGAATATAAATGTAGGATGGCCCAGAAAAATGTTGGACACTTCGAAACTTTGATTTATCGACACGAAAGGAACAATGGAAAACGCGAACTGATGGGAAATATATTGCCCCGCCGTGACCAGCGAGGAAAGACTTTTCGAAAGTTTGATGGGGCTAAAAAACGAAATAAAAACCGAGAGCGTAAACAAACAAACGGGAAACATAAATAAACAAGCAAACCGAAAATGTGTTTTCAGATTGATTCGCGAGTTTTACTATCAATTTTTATGGTTTAAATTCAGCAGAGGCTACTGTTTTCTACGCATAAAAGAGAAAAAAGGTCGCGCAATATTTACGCTCGACGAAATTCCAACGCGAGCAACATCGTTCGAAGCTTCGATTCATTTGCTTAAGCAACGTGGAAACGATCGAACGTTTTTACTGGCAATCGCGAACGAAGACAGACTATTATTAACAGAGATAATATTCGAATCCCACCAGCGAACAGTATCGCGCGTCGAAAATAGTTTCGCGCGCTCGGTTCCGGTTGTAATCGGCTTTGAAGACACATGCAAGCGGATTTGCAGCGTTTAACATCAAACTGGGACCTCTTGATCGTCGCTCGTGCTTTGTTTGCTGCGAAGCTTTTGTATCGGATAAAGTTTCCTCCATCCCTTCTCACCCTGTAATCAAGCTACGCGAGCCTGACTACGTTAACGTAAATCTGTCGCACATCGCGATCTTCCAATAGCTTCATTTCTATTATCACGTCTCGCACAAAAACTACCCTCGTAGACACCACAAATTGCCAATATTTTCCATTTCAACCACCCTTAACGATACAAGGGAACCATAATGGCTGCTTGCAACAGAAGGCCACAATACTGGCGCCTAGTAACTGAAGAGTTAATCCTTTGCACTTGGATGTCCCCTCTGAGAGGACATCAGCATTGATTAGTGACTGCGGAGGATGAACTTATGCCATCGCAGCTTTTTGAGAAATGCATGCTTCCCTCAAGTTTTCTATTCAAATGGAAATTTTCTGGGAGACGTTAGAAATAGAAACTATCGCTGAGAATCTATTTCTATTACCAACGTACGAGAAGAAACCGAGTGCAAAGGGTTAATAACAGCGCCCTTGAACCTCGCGCTTCACACCCTCAGAGCGTAAACGTATTACACGTTCCCGTTCCTGCAGGCAGCGTCAATAATTCTAATCCTCGTGGCTAGACACCGTATCGCAGACTGATGACCGTGGACAAACAGCCACGCGATCGTTCCACGATATCCACGAGGCATCTTCGACCGCGCGATAAAGGACGCGACAAACGACGCGGATCGGATTGGCCTCGGTTCATGGTCCGCCCTCCATCGATTCGATCGCCGTGTATCGAGTTGCAAGCGCGACCGCACAGTCGCCGATTAGAGGGCTAAATCGGCGAAGGCTGGCGTCCTAATTCGCATAAGCACGGCTCGATACGCGGAGAATTAGCGGGCGCGGCCCACCCCCGGCTCAACGATGCAAAATTGCTCGCAGACCGACCGGAAGTCGACGCTCCCGGGCCACGCGCCCTCTACGCGAGAACAATGCGTCCGCTGGACGATAATTTCGCGGTGAAGACGCGAAACGCTGACGTTTTAAACGCACCGCGTCCCTGAGACGAGATGCACTACTGATCTAAAGACCTTTGTCCTTGCGTTTCTGGAAGAGCGGAGCTCGTAACGCTCTCAAGTGGACGTCGCGGAATTGCTGGCCTCGCGAGCTTAGACTCGAACTTTCCCTTCGATTGTCCTGGAGGACATTTAATAGTTTGAGCGCCTAGCGGAGATTTTGCGCTTCTTCTGTTCTGTTCAAAGAGTACCATTAAGACTAACCGCATATGTACAGGAAATAGCGCAATAGCGCTCCTTGGCATTTTTGGATGGAGACTGAGACAATCGCTGTTTCGCCGCTTGGCAATTTTCGATCGAGAAACAATAAAGACCCGTGACACTTAAACGATTGAGTTCGCGCGAACCTAAAATATGTCGTCTTAGAGCAAAAACGAGAACACGTTCGCATCGCAAACTGTTGGGGTGGAAGGCTGGTCGCGGTAACTCGAGAACTACCCTCGTGGACGGGACAGATATCGGAACTAATCACAGGAGCGGTCGAACAGAGAAATTCCCGTGTAGCCTGGACGAAAGAACGGGCAGGGAACGGTGGTGGCTGGGGCAAAGAAGTCTGCGATCTCACGATTAATCATGTCCTTTTTTCCGTGGACAGCGTGCCGGTTCTTGCTGGCAGACGCCGCGTAAATCTTCAAACTTGACGTCCCTTTTAAGCGCGGTTGTCTACGCGACCGACATCGAACGCTCGCGGAGAAAAAAAAAACCTACATTGTCCTCTTGCCCCGCTCGCGCGGAGTCGAGGACATTCAATTTTTCGCCCGCGTGCCCCGCCGTTCTCCATTTGTTACCTCGACAACGTTCGCGTCTATCTCATCCCTCCATTACGCGCGTCTGACGGAGGCCTTGGAACGGCGAGCCGGAGAACCGTATTCATGGTTCTTCGAGGATTCACCCTCGTTTCGATCGTGTCATCGATGTCGGCTACGGTGGACTCTCTTCTGTCGCTGTACAACCCCTGGCCACTGAATTAAGGTCGTTCGCAATTCTCAACACACTTTCTTGCTTTGTGTTTGACGAATGTGTAGGATTAAAAAATCTGAATAGATTATGTTAATTATTAAAATGTGTCGTTAAAATGTGATTTCGCAGTGTAGTGATCCTCTAACATACGCTACTAGAGGAGCAGCAGCACTCATTTCCGTCTCCATTTCTATATATCGAAGGCGATTTTAACGAGTTCTCGTCAACGACTGACGACTTGGGCTCGCTGCCCCAAGAACGCTGAAAAAACAAGCGAATATCAATGCAGAGGTGGGTATTGCCCCTTCTTAGGCTCTACGTCCTCTCTGGGAGGCGCTATCTCCCACAATATAAAATTATCCGACCCTAAAACAGGGTCTCCCAAGTAGCCTTACTGATGAAACCACTAGCAAGCCCAGGATGAAACGTTCTTCCCTCTCTTCCCTTCCTATTCCCTCCCTCACGCTCACAGCAAACCGAAGCAACGCGTTTTCAGCAGTAAAATTGAAATAAAATATTCTCATTATGCGTTTCGTATAACGTTATTTGCCTACGCTGAAACTGAACGCCAAATGTACTACGATACAATGGCGCTTACCATACAACTGCAATTACAAAGTCAATGATTTGAATGTAAAATACATTTAACAAAGTTCCTTCGAGTGCAGTAAACTCTCAGATTTGAATAGCTATTTAAGTACGGAGGCTGGTTACAATAGTGGTTTCGTTGCGAGATTGGTATTTCTGAAACTGTGACGCGATTCAGATAATTTGGCGAAATTATCCAACCCAGAACAAGTCGTGCGCGCATGAAAAGAGTTCAGAAAATGCAATTAGAAGGGAACTAGCAGGAACTCGCTATCTGCCACGTATCAGAGCGCACATGCGGTGGAAGCTCGATAGTTGCAGTCAAACTTCATCCGTTGCGCGTTCTCTCGATATATTTTTGTTCTACACGGTTGCTCGGTAATTAGCGAGCAGAATGAGAGACGAGAACAAAAGCTCGGGGGAATCGAGCGTCTTACGTTTAAAAGTTTGTTTCGTTTATTAGAAGAATCTTGATGCGCAATTATCGGATTTTCACGGGGAACGAACGCAATTGAAAACGCAGGGGACTGAAAAATATCGAAGCCATTGAGGGGGCGCAAGAAATTAAAAAGCAATCAACCGAAACCCATCGCCGAGAAAAACCAGCTCAATTTGTTCTTCTTCGGGGAAAAAGAGCCCGGCAAACGGGAAGTTAAATCACTCTGTCCCACATTTTCCACTTCCAGTATTCCTACGTAATATCGCTGGCTAGTAAGTGGCTGTAATTAAGGGTCCATTCCTGGTGTTTACAAATTTAAAGGAAGCAGCCCATTTTTCCACCCGCGGCTCAGCTGAAATATCGCTTCCTGCGAACGCTGGCGAGGTTCCTCCTGTTCCGCCGCCTCCTCGTCGGGGTCGCGCGGTGAATTTTGTGGATTCGGTGGAATTCCCAGCCAGGGTTCCCGCGGTTCTCGGGTTCGTACGCTACTGAACGCGCCGCGAGAGATGGGCACGGCCAGCGGATCGATATAAGTTTCAGTGGTACAACGAGGAAATTCTGCAGCCCGTTTTTGCTCGTCCGCCCGCGTTCCGGCCAATTAAAATCGGGTCGACGATAAATTCGACGATCGGGCCGACGCGATGTGAAATACGCGCGACGAGATTAGTGAGGGACATGAGTTCTTTGGCGTGGAAGTTACGCGATATCGGACCGCTTTTTGGTCCCGAGTTCGTGGAAGGACAGTTACTCGTTAAACTTAGACGCATAAATTTGTCCAAAAATCCGTGGAAAATATTATCAGTCGGTGGAGTCGTAAATGGAATGCGTGTGAACAGCGTGGAAGATCCTTCGACGGATCAGGATCATAGTGGGTATCGTATTATTGAAGGAACATCAATTTTAAGAAAAGATTTGTTAAAGGATAACTTAGAAAATTTGCAGCTAGCAAAAGAAAAACGAAGGAAACTTTGCAAAGTGTGTGGTAGATGGTGAGAAGAAAAAAGAAAAAATAGGGGTAGAATTAGGAAGACAAAGCTTGCGAAGAATCGTCGTCCGCGTGTCTTATCCACTGATAAATTCAATGTCTATTGATCGTAACGCGTACATGTTCATTTTCATTTTGTAAATCTCAATGAGCAACGTCAGGTAGCACGTAGAAGCTTTCTGATACGGAAATGGGAAATATCGAGGGCAATAAATCTCCCAGTAACGAATCTCGAATCATGCATCCCTTCGAAACGAGATATTCCTATCTCTTTTTATATTTGATAACGACGCTCGACTTTGATTTGTTTCGAAACGAATTTGTATCGAGCCAACTTTCGATTAGGGGTGGAAGAATTGGTTTTATCGGTTCCGATTTAAAACGACGGCGACGGGCCATCGTCCTCTTTTCATATCGCGTTGGCCGATTTCCGACGGCCACAGGAAAGATTGCTCGTTTGCGATGTTTAAATATTCAATGGGGGTCCGAGGAATTTCTATTTCCGTGGACTGGGCCATCGTTCCATGCAAATTCGCGCAATTTCGCGGGGTCCATCTGCGTCGCGTCAAAATTGAAAGCGCGTAACCGCGCCCACGAAATGTCCCACGTTATACCAAACCGAACCAACGTGCGACGAGTCAACAAGAGGTCAGCTGGCCATAATAATCGTACGCAGTTTCGAACAGCTGTACAATTTGCCCCGAGCAATGTAAAAGAAACTGAAATATAAAAAAGAAACGAGTAACAAATTTGTTGCACTTATGATTTGCTTTTGTTCAGAGAAGAAAACTTCTCAGGTGTTAAGAACATCATCCTTTCCCTACAAATAATCCACCACTAATGTAACAAGGAAATTAGAACGAAGGAACGCTGAAGAACCCTGTCCACTGAAACGAGGGAATACAGAAACGAGCAGCTCGTCGAATCAAGACAAACGATCCGATTGAAAGCGATGGCCTCTACCAGTAGGCCCGTCCGACGTCTGAGAAAGATTATCGTGGATTTCGTGAGAATGGTCAGCGATCTGCGACAATGGTTTGTTTCCTCGCGACTGCCACTCCATTTTCGTTCACCAGCGAAATAGCTACAGCGCAACCGGTGAGAATCCACTGTGCGAAAGCTTCTTTCTTCCCGAGGAATTCCATTTCCAAAGGAATTGAAAAATCCGTCGAAAAACTCTCGAGGAGTCTCTCGTTTCACCCTCTTCCTACTAAATTCTTAATCGACGCGCAACTCCCCGCCGCAACCTTATTATCTCGCGTTTCATACATCCTGCGAAATTAATTCCTCTAAGAAGACGCAGCGACGGGGGTTGAGTTCCGCAGCGCGGAATTCCACAACTCCGCAACAGCGTTCAAACAACGCAGCCGTCTCCTGTATCCGAAATTACTCAAAGGAATTACCTCGACTCCGCTTCGAGTCCGGGCCAGACACTCGTTTCCTCGCCCTTCCGCAATTTCTATCCCGCGCCCTGCAGCCGCCCTACAGCCCACCGCGAAACTTCACCCAGCCAAGTTCGCGCGGAACGAAACAGCCCCTCTTAGAACCAGACCACCCCTCCACACCCCCCCTCGTCGATAACGAAATCGCGTACTTACGCTGGGAACCGAAATACACCAATTAGCAATCAGCGAATGTATCAGCGGCTGCATCCAATTTACCAGCGACGAAACGCTGGCGCGCGTTTATGCGGGAGAGCGTGCAACTGCGCGCCACCGGAAGCTGGTTCACGGGGAAGCTGGATGGGGATGGTAGCTTGGATGCGGACCACTGAGCTGTAGATACGTGTACACGGTTTCTGCGGGCGAAAATTTTAGGCTCGAGTCTGCCAGCCGAGACGAGACGGCACTCGAGAATAATAGAATTGCGTTTGAGAGGCTCCGTTTTTAAGGGATGCGATTTAGAAAAGGCAGTGGCGGTGCGAGTCTATTGTTGGCACGACGTGCGACGAAATCTGTGTGCGCTTTCGCGACGTTGATGTTGTTACGGAGAAAAAACTGTGTATTTGTGTGATAAGTTGTATGGTGGATGTTCTGTGACGAAGATGTAGCAAGGTGTCTCCAGAAAATGGGACGATTTCAGTCTTACTTTGTACCGCGGAATCGGCCCTTAAAATTTCCCTCACGACTGGCGGAACAATTTGTATACTGTACATGGAGAGTATGTTGAGAATAAACCACTCGCGCGGTCTGAATGGAGCCTCGAGTACTACTGGATTCTATAGAATATGGTCAAGCTTTGCAGAAGGATTACACATGTACTGTAACAAATGCTTGAATTACAGCAAAATCACCGCTTTGCTGCGTAAGCGCATTCAACCATGGGAAAAGTGAGTTAGAACTGCACGAGTAATTAGACTGCATTCGAGTCTAGAAACACAGTGCTTGGGATCAATTTATCAGCCGCTTATCAACGATAAACTCAAACAATGTCCACGAAATTGCCTAAACTTATTTTAAGACTATCTCGAGCTTACCTTAACCTTTCTACAGCCTCGCGCGTGTCAGGGTGCGAGTCCAAGTAGCTTGTTCTCATAGATAACGATCTTCAATTCACCAAAGGGTCTTCCAACGCGTGTTAAGACTCGACGTCGTGTTCCATGCGTGGAGATCAGTGGCACAGGCCCGATTCTTAACAGGGCTACGTGTACTTGGCACATTTTAGCTCAGCCTAGGCCGTTATGTCGCGGCTGGATGTCGAGACACTCGACGTCGACGACGAGAACAGCCAGAATGACGAAGACAACGACGAAGGAGTGCGCTCGGTGATACGCGCGACAACCACAACGATAGTCGAACAAGCGGCAGTTTTGCTGCTCGAGGTTCGAGATAATTTCGTTTCGAGGGAACGTGAGGGTAAGTAGGATGTTGTTTCGGGGATTGTTCCTCCTCTGGGGATCTCCCAGTGCGAATAGGGCGGGAAAGGAAGGGTTGTCGTGGGTGGCTCAGCCCGTCTTACTCGTGTCAAGACGAAAGGTGACGACGCAGGAATTCTAGGAACGATGGAATCTTCGCTGCTCTTCCCAATTTTTCCATAACTTTACGCAGAAGATTGTCACTTGTGCACTTTGCGTTTTGATTTCTCCAGACAAACACACAAATATTAATTCACTGAAGATACAGCTTTGACATATTCCATAAATTTTGACACTTGTTTCGATCTAACAATAATAGCAAAAACTATTATATATTCTTCGATGTATGACACTCACTTACGTAGTACCATACTCACTAACTTTTAAACGATCAAACAAGAATCTACGCTGTCACACGAAGCATTCTTCAATCCCTCGATATCTCACTCGAACTCGTACGCACAAGAGTAGAAAGGCTCGACGGCAATTAATTTAAACGCACGCGAAGGAAACAAGGGGGGACACTAAATTCACACGCGAAATCGTAAGCGCGGTTAATTCGCTGAGCGGGAACAGTGCTTGGCGGCGGGCTGCGGCGTGACTTACGAGCATTTAAGTCAGAAATTTGATAGCGGCCGCGAACAGTTCAATTTCCTTTTAATTCAACGCGCTCGCGTGACGTTTCAGACGTTAAATGTATTACCACGCACGATAAGCCGGCGGAGTATTCGACGGGAGCGTGGCACGATTCACCGCGTGCACGATGAATCATAAACTGAGCACTGCGGACAGAACGACGCCCGTTTCGTCGCGGTAAATTCCACGAAGGAGCGGGGAAGGAATGTAATTCCGTCAGGACGCACGCTCTAAGGCATTACGGACGACTCTGTTATTTCGCCGTGTTTACCGATATCGTCGCCGCGGATATATTCTCGGAATTAGTCCTCGCGACTTTGTTATGAATACACTCGCGATGCAGATAACGCGTGTCGAACAATTTTTAACGTAACCATGAATCGTTGGATTATTCGCACTATTTTATATTGGATTTCAACGTGTCAGTGTGGAAACAGAAATGAATCTTGTGTTAAGAAATAAAATCTTAGTCCTCGCGTCTTTGTTATAAATACATTCGCGATGCAGATAACGCGTGTCGAACAATTTTTAACGTAACCATGAATCGTTGGATTATTCGCACTGTTTTATATTGGATTTCAACGTGTCAGTGTGGAAACAGAAATGAATCTTGTGTTAAGAAATAAAATCTTAGTCCTCGCGTCTTTGTTACAAATACATTCGCGATGCAGATAACGCGTGTCGTACAATTTTTAACGTAACCATGAATCGTTGGATTATTCGCACTGTTTTATATTGAATTACAACGTGTCAGCGTGGAAACAGAAACGAATCTTGTGTTAAGAAATAAAATCTTAGTCCTCGCGTCTTTGTTATAAATACATTCGCGATGCAGATAACGCGTGTCGTACAATTTTTAACGTAACCATGAATCGTTGGATTATTCGCACTGTTTTATATTGGATTTCAACGTGTCAGCGTGGAAACAGAAATGAATCTTATGTTAAGAAATAAAATCTTAGTCCTCGCGTCTTTGTTATAAATACATTCGCGATGCAGATAACGCGTGTCGTACAATTTTTAACGTAACCATGAATCGTTGGATTATTCGCACTGTTTTATATTGGATTTCAACGTGTCAGCGTGGAAACAGAAACGAATCTTGTGTTAAGAAATAAAATCTTAGTCCTCGCGTCTTTGTTATAAATATATTCGCGATGCAGATAACGCGTGTCGTACAATTTTTAACGTAATCATAAATCGTTGGATTATTCGCACTGTTTTATATTGGATTGCAACATGTCAGCGTGGAAACAGAAACGAATCTTGTGTTAAGAAATAAAATCTTAGTCCTCGCGTCTTTGTTATAAATACATTCGCGATGCAGATAACGCGTGTCGAACAATTGTTAACGTAACCATGAATCGTTGGATTATTCGCACTGTTTTATATTGGATTTCAACGTGTCAGCGTGGAAACAGAAACGAATCTTGTGATAAGAAATAGAATCTTGAAGATAAACAGTGAAAGAAACTTATCGATTCGAGCGGGCCTCCAATTGCTTGTGCTTAAGGGTCTGAATGAAAAACACGGACTTTGTGCCATTTTCTTTATACGAGACGAGCCTAGATTTTCTGTCGAGTGTTCTCACTGTTCGTATAGTTCTTGTAGCGTATAAACATTCTTCTAAGCTTAATTAATAAAGACTTTTTGTTTCAGAAGAATACCATCGAGGTTCCATTCCTCGCACCCATTTCCAAGATAAGGAATCATTGTTCAAAGACAGAGGAAAAGAGTGTGACGAGAATGTATCATACGTTCTTTACATGTACTTGCTTATTACGTGCATTCAGCATTATTGCGTTATTATATGCAGCAGATGCATCAACGTGCAGTCTACTAATTACCCCATATAATTTATTTCCCTTTACAATTCAATAATTCATCAAATTTAATTTCTGCGTTCACTTAATTTCGCATACCTAACATTAACCACACTGAAATTTATTAAAAGATACGTTCGAAAATAATATCACAAAATAAAACATGTACACGATGTTCCAATACAATTCAGTACACCCTGCTCCATAAAACAAGCAATAAAATAATATCAAAATTACAAACTGTCTACTTAAAAAGTACTATTCAATTGTATTCGAAATAAATCCTGATTTTTCAAAATAATATTCACGTGTCCATTTCATGAGCCCTCTCCAGCCTCCAAAAAATTCCTCGCCAACGAGGCAACGCCAACCACCCCAATAACTTGGCGAATTCGAACAACCCTTCGCCCACACAATCAGAACTCTCCGACATTGGCGTAACGAACTTCCAAACGGCACTCTGCTCGTACGAGCATGAAACGCGGAACGTTAAACGCGCGAAATCGGCGGACAATTGGCGGACACGTAGCAGAGGACGGACGTGGAAAACGCGTGTCTCGCGAGCCAGACTCGGCGCGGTTACTTCGAGGCCGTGTTACTTCGTTAACGCGGACCGTGGCGCGCGTCCCGCGACCGGATTACCGCGTCCGGGACGAGCTGCAGGCCGCGGTAATCCGACGATAATGGAGTAACGAGATTCCGGCTCACGTACGTTCCCTGCATATTTTAACTTTGCATTTCACGCGGCCGCCAGCCCGCACGTACGCGCCCTCCGGGTCATTGTACCGCGTACCCGCGTCCCAAAGACGACGCCCGGCATCCTATTTACCCCCGTTGATTGCACTGAGACGTCCGACCCGCCCCCGTATCGAGCAACCGGACCCTTTGTGCGCGTTCGCCTTTTTCAGCGGAACTCCCCTTTTCGTGGCTACTTTGCGGTCAGCCTGGATTAGGGTGCAACCAGAATTGCTTTCGATGTCTCATTGTTGAGTGGTTGATACGTGGGGGTGGGTTAGTTGCTATGTTCTTGTAGGGTGTGATTTTATTGCGAGTGATTTTGTGTGCGTGGAGAAGTAAGATGTACTTTTTCAGCGAAACTCCCCTTTTCGCGGCTACTTTGCGGTCAACCTGCATTAGGGTGCAACTAGAATTGCTTTCGATGTCTTATTGTTGAGTGGTTGATACGTCGGAGTGGGTTAGTTGCTATGTTATTGTAGGGTGTGATTTTGTGTGCGTGGAGACGTAAGATGTACTTTTTCAGCGAAACTCCCCTTTTCGTGGCTACTTTGCGGTCAGTCTGGATTAGGGTGCAACCAGAATTGCTTTCGATGTCTTATTGTTGAGTGGTTGATACGTGGGGGTGGGTTAGTTGCTATGTTATTACAGGGTGTGATTTTGTGTGCGTGGAGACGTAAGATGTACTTTTTCAGCGAAACACCCCTTTTCGCGACTACTTTGCGGTCAGCCTGGATTAGGGTGCAGCCAGAATTGCTTTCGATGTCTGATTGTTGGGTGGTTGATACGTGGGGGTGGGTTAGTTGCTATGTTATTGTAGAGTGTGATTTTGTGTGCATAGAGACGTAAGATGTACTTTTTTAGCGAAACACCCCTTTTCGCGACTACTTTGCGGTCAGCCTGGATTAGGGTGCAACCAGAATTGCTTTCGATGTCTTATTGTCGAGTGGTTGACACGCGAGGGTGGGTTAGTTACTATGTTATTGTAGGATATGATTTTATTGCGAGTGATTTTGTATGCGTGGAAAAGATGTGATTGAGAATATTCGAGAGTATTCCAAACTTTATGCATGAGTGTATGCGTGTACATGAGTGCCTGAAAAACAGGGAAACGAATGGAAATCTGGGGAATGATAAATGCATGTATATAAGAAATATTATAATACAATCCTACAAATTTACTAATTGCATATATTGTGCGGATAATTTTGAATATTCGTAGCGAGAATTTTCGTGACAGCTGAATTAACATCAGCAGAAGTAATTTACACGTGTACGAGTGCGAATTAAACGACGCTCGATGGATTTGTTTAGCAGAGCACGGCGGGAGAGAGAAAGGAGTTCGTAAAAAAGTTCCGTCGAAAAGGGCTTTTCCAGGGGACGGAAAAGTTGTCGACGGGGCGGCGGTTGGGAAGTTTTCGCGCGGAAAATCGATAAGCCGCGGCGAGGGTGAAGGCACGTTCGAGGGCTCGAGGGTTCCGGGACAGATCGCCGGATGAAATTTAATTAAGAAACGAGCCGGCTCGAAGGCGAAACGCGACGATCGATAACGTGTTTCGCTGCCGGTCGCTGCCGTAAATAAAACCACAGAGCATTGTGCGAGTTGCATTCGATATTAACACCTTGATAAATCTGAATTCGATATTTCGAGTCGATGTCTACGGGGCGAACCGCGCGATTCCGCGGCTTCGTTCGTAATTGAACCTATCGATTGCAGAACGCAGCTCGTAATCTATACCGTGGAATTTCTATATAATACTAAATAAAATAAATCAAATTGCATGTCAGCTGTCGATAGCTAAATCGTGGTTTATAAACTTCGTGGAAATATTTCGCTTCTTTTCGCTTTTCGTTCATTAACTGTATTGCACCCGTTGGAGGGCAATTAAATATACGGCACAAAAATTCAATAAATAGCACAATTTCATCATTATCGTAAAATAAAATGGAAGCCTTGTTGTTCATAAATAAAAGACACATACAATGATCTCACGTTTAGAAATGAAATCGAAAATAGAAAAATCTAATTAAGTATTTAAGGTGCACTTCGATGGAAAAACATGTTTTGGTGAATGCCACCGAAAATAATCCAGTACCGCACGATAGCACACGATCATGTAAATTTACACTCCAGTCGAGATCCTCCAAAGAATAAGACGCTGTTTCGCTAAAAAATTCAAGTCGACGGAAGATGCGCGTGCCAACGTACTAATATATATTCGCTGGGTTAACTGAAGGGCCGTTCCATTCCTGCCTCGCGTGGAAAAGAGTTTTACCAAGCGATGAGATACAGGCAACGAGGAACGGACAGGCTCGCGAGCCGAAACAAGGTAATAACAGTAACAATATTCGCGGTTAATCGAGTACCGGCCTTTAATCGGGGCCTGGGAAACATACGAAGCGTTATAAGACCCGATGGGAGGGAGGGGTTGATCCGGTCGCGGGGAAAATGAAAATTAAACGGATATATCCCTGACCGCCAGTTTCGATCAGCGGAGCCAATGGTCTTACCCATCCATGCATCGCGCGCGTTGAATTAATAATCACTGTTACAGTGGTCGCCGTTCGATTCCGTTAAAGGTACGCGGGGGTCGAATGAATATTTATCGTCCATCGTACGGTCCGCGCGTGGTTAATTGCGCATTACAGCATCGAAGGGGCGGGTAGATTGAAAAACGGAAAAGGAGAAATTGCTGGGCACGAGCCGCGAAAGACAAAGAGGGTGGCCCGAAATAGTTTGACAGGGGCGGGACAGGAGATGGTCGGGCGGGGCTCCGCGGGGGGGGGGGGGAAAGTTGAAATTACATGGAAACTATTTCCCCAGGGGCTCTATCTCTGCCTCCTGTATCGAGGAAAAACGATTTTCGTTGAAAGTGATCCAATAGCGGGGCGAAAAAGCGCAGAGCCGCGGCTGGCTCGTGTATTGGCTCGAAACAGATAGGACAGGATCCAATAAACTCGACGAAGCGTCGGGGCGCAATCAACGATGCAAATGCACGGGCCGCGTAAAGAAGGCCGCGCGCGAAAGGAGGGTAAAAGTGTTTTTTCTCTACGCTTTCGAGCTACATTTCTTTTTTTTTTTCTTTCTTTCTTTCTTTCTTCTTTTCGCGTCGCGCGGTCGTTTTAATTGTCGCACGAGTTCGTCGTCGAGTTCCTTGGCGTCGCTGAACTTTCGACGGCGGATTGGGCCGCGTATGGAGATGAGCGCGGTGTAATCAGCGCGAGCTGAACGAGATCAGGTTCGGGTGGAACGTCGAGGGGATCGTTTTGCATAGAATAAACGCGCACGTGCAATCCTTTCGCGACCGGTATAATTAATTGTCTGAAACTCTCTTACCGCGGATGGATCGTCGACGGGGTGAAAGCGGAGGATGCAGAAAAGTGGACGTTTGCGAGGCTTTAATGGCTGACTACGGGAAAACTGTACCTCACGTTGGGAAGCTTTTGCTGTGCTTATGATGTTATCAAACTTGGAATTTTATAATGGAGCATCACACCCCTCTCTGATTTCATTTTCATTTTCCTTCTTTCCTTTTTTTACAGATTCGGTGTGTAATAAATATTCATTGCACAAAATTACCGCAAATACACGGACTTTCCGACCGTCGATCATTGGTAACAAAGAGATTACTTTCTGGAACCACGAAGAACATCCCTTAGCTATTCTAAAAAAATATATACACTTCAGAGGAATGAAAAACTCTCGATGATATAGAAAAAGATCACCATACGTATCCCTCTCCCGCTCCAAGTCCTTCTTAATTTTTTATGCAAACGCGAGTACCTCAGCCAGTGGCCCAGCCCACGAAATTGAACGAGCTTATTATCCCAGTCGATATCGTGCATCTTCGAGGTCCTCGTGCGGTCTCAAGTGGCTGGGCGCACCACAGACGAGTGCAGTGCACTTCGAGTGCGCCGCCTCTTCGGGTGAAAATGTTTTTATTCATCGTTTTAGAAGTGTCTGTTTAGCTGAAGGGGTAGAGGCGAGCGTTGGCCGCGCGTAGGCGTCCGCTCCTTGGGTACCGGTTATACAGAATAACGAGAATTCCAGCGTGACGGAGCTCCGTCGACGGCCAAGAATCGATACGGGGATCGCGGCGTGAAAGTTATCGCGGCTGGGACCAGGCAGCACCGCGGGGGTGGCCACGATCGAACGCCACGCGACTCGCAGTCAAGTTTACCGGGGCAACTTGACTTCGATTTAATTGATACACCCTCCAGGCCTGGGGGAACCTTCCCACGGCCGTCTTCAGGGTCGACGACGAGCTGTCGGAGAGTGGCTGCAAGTCCAAGTTGGCCAAGAATGGGCGTTGACCCTCGAAGTTCCGCGAGGGAACTTTTGGAGTACGGGCCAATCGCGATGCGACGGCGGTAAACGGAGACGACTACACTATTTTGACTGTCTGCCACAACTGGCGTTTCTGTTGTCCGCGATAATAAAAATTGTTGGAGCTAACGAATGTGTTTCATTTTAACCCTCCGTTCTCGTTCTGCGTGATTTTAAATTCGGAATTTTTAGGAGAACGAGTCTTTTTTTTAAATATAATTAATTTCGACTGCAGTTTACGACCTTTCTATTATTTTCTCCTCGTAAATAATAAAAATTGGGTTAAAATGTAACCTTTTAACTTCGTACAACGTGCGTGCATTTTTTCCTAAAGGATGAGTTAATTTTCGAAATATGTTCGCTTCGAAATTGCTAAGACTTAATTTGACTCGAAGTACCACATTGTAATTCCGTCGAAACACATACAGGGGAGATTAATCTGAATCTAGAAACTACTATTTCACAATCGTTATAATCAGCTGGATTGCTGTTGGTAGATAAGGCGTACTATTATAATAAAACACAATAGCACAGAGTAATAACAAAATGAAACAAAGGTTGATATATGAAACTTCCATTTCATCATTTCAAAAAGTGTAGGAATTTGATAGAACGGCCATGAGGGGCTAGGCAACATCTAAAAGTACAATTTTACACAATAGGATCCAAAAATATTTCGCAACGATCCATTTAGCTGTAGCCGTAAGATTTGAACTCGATGAGATATGTACCACTGTTCCAGTATTAATAATATTAAGTAAATACGAGTTATAACATCTTATTTTCTTTCCTTCTCGTTCCGCACAATTTCCCCTAAAAACGACAACCCCCAAAAGTGACAATTACCGCGACCAAACTAAAGTTTTCCATTCGTTCTCGTCCTAAGCAAAAGACGGTTAAAACCGAACGTTTTACAAATTTAGATGGAGCCCGTCCCAAGCTCTTTGTGCTCCGCAATACACTGGCCCCCACCCGCCAAGCCAAAAGCAATCAACTTCCATCCTCCTTCCATCGGGACAACAAAGCCGTGACCAAGTTATTAAACAACGAATTGCCTCCGACAGAGGGTTAAAATTCGATAAAACGGGCGGAGAGACGCGAGGGCCAAAGGGAACACGGTCACCAGGTCGCGATCAAAATTCATCCTATAAGAATCTCGATATCCTGACATCGCCGAGGAATCCCTTTCGACCCGCCCCCTCCAACCCTGAATTTCGCCGTCAAACAAACGCCGCTTCCCTTTCGTCGCGGGCAAACTTCCAGCAATCCCCGTGAATTATTAATCGGATTCGAATATTCCATGCAAATTACTTTTCTCTCATCTCCTCCGCCACCCCCTCCCGTCCACCCGCCACCGCCGCTATCGACGACGAAGAGGACGACGACGAGTTTCGCTCGCTGGGCACATTTGCATGCTGTCGGCCTGCACAAAGCCCCGATACTTTGAGCCTTTCGAGCCGCCCCGCCAGGACAATCGATTCACCCCGCCCTCTCGGCCACTCGTACACCACCCCCTACCGATACCCACCCGGCACCCGCTCTGTTCGAGTAATTGAAACGGCGTAAGAGTTTCGAGTTCGAGAACGATCGAGTCGAGGACATTTTATGATTTACGTCGGACACGTGGCAGTGACGAGGCCGCCTCGTCGTGTAACCGAAAATAAAACTCGTCGACGTCGAGCCCCCGCTCGGATTATACAGTCAAGTTAATTGACTTCCCGCCGCCTCGACTCCGCGACGAACTTCTATTCGGGTCGCTCGAATTCAAGTTTGTTTCCGAGGCACTTCGCGGAAAGTTTACTGCCGGTTGATGGTGAATTTAATCGAAGTAATTACGAGCGCCGAATGTGACAGTGAACGATCGAGGGTTGCGAACTTTTTTTAGCGGTGATCGAAATTGCGAATCGCGTGAATTCATTCGAAATAGCTCCCTTTTCTCTGTTCTATTTATTTAAAGTTCACGCGTACCTTGTCATCATCCAGCTTCCGTTTCAAGGTAAGTAAAATTGAAAGAATCTCTGGTTTACAAGACGCTCGCATGCGAGAGGGACTCGAGCGGATATTCCAAGTCGGGTAAATAACACGCTGGATCAGTTGAAGTTAGGTTAAGTTCTAATATTGAGGCACTTTCGAGTAACTCGAAGTCAAGTGTCTCGAAGCATGAACATGATTAATGCGAACGAGGCTTTAGGCCTGGTAACAGAGGGCTGTTTGTACAGACGCAACGAG
Source organism: Xylocopa violacea (assembly GCA_963969225.1). Classification (NCBI taxonomy): domain Eukaryota; kingdom Metazoa; phylum Arthropoda; class Insecta; order Hymenoptera; family Apidae; genus Xylocopa; species Xylocopa violacea. Next base: position 31,169,206 of record CAXAJV010000002.1, on the reverse strand, counting down.
AGGCGCTGATCGATGCGAGCGAGGGAGAAAACTCGATCGCGCCTCCCTCGAAAGGCGGAAGGATTTTTACGGGGACAAATTGCGAGGCCTCGCTCGTGGTAAAGGGTTGAGAATTTCCGTCCCCGCAATTTGCTTGAAACTTCAGAAGAGTCAGCCTTCTGCTTCGGAAGCTCGTGGAACGAAGCGGTTTCAAAAGACCCAGACGGTTTACTCGGGGGGGTGGCAATTGAATCGCGACCGAAAAGGAGAGGGGGAGAGAGAGAGAGAGAGAAAGAGAGAGAGAGGATGTGACCATCGATAAATAGAAACGTCGGGAATGTGTGTCGAGCGCGAAGTGTTGGAGCAAAGTTTAATTCAGTTTCGCTTGGCGACTGTTTGCGTTTGTAGGAACTGGTCGGTAACTATTGTAGAACCAATTAAATTGCCGGGAAAGAATTAGCGCTCCAAGTATGAAAGAAGTCGATTACTTGGTACAAATTCACTTTACAGTTTACGACGGAGTTTTCTAGTTTGAGACACTCTGTCGGGGTGAAGTGCTGTTTGTTAGTTGGGAATAAAACGGAACAAGCGCAGCCAGGGCCATCGTCTACACTCGAACCATGCCCTTAATCACTTCTGCTACCATTTTACCAAAGTTAAACGGTGGCCATGAAAAGTATTGGCGTATCGTTCCATTAATTTCATCGACTGCATTTACGATTAATATCAAACTCGACTAGATTAAACCCTGTCGTTAAATAATACTTTTCCATTTCTACACCTACAGATTCGATCGATCCAAACACATCTATCGATTTAAAAACAAAATTATTCCACCCCCCGTCGAACCCATCGAAAAAACAGTTCGATCTCTCGTACCCGGAGCGAAATTTGAAAAGGAAAAAAAAGTAAATCCAGCGCGAGATAACCGCGTCTGAAAGTCGGTCGGGAGCCATTGCTGGTACAAGAATGGCGTCACGGTCGACACGACTCCGCGTTCCTCGTAAAAGTGTCGTCCTCGGGGGGCCAGGAAGGGGCGAAGTACATCCTATTTCTCAGCGTTAGCCGCGCGGAATACGTAGTGCGGTCTACCGTGTGTGGCCCGTTTCGGGCGTGGATTTCCAAAATGGCCTTAGTGGGCTCTACCCTGAAAACGTCACGTACCAGCGGCGGAATATTCCGCGGACGGTTTACGAGATACCGTGCTCTGCACTTTCCACTGAAATCCTATGAAGTATCGCCGGACCAGGGTGACGGACGACGTTGGGCGCCGTGCCCCGATACACCCTGCCGGTGAAAAGAATGGGGAAAATGGGATCAACGTGCGGCCAGATTAACGGGAAAGAACGGCTGAAACACCCGGAGCACCCTCTTGGACGGTCGTTTCTTACACCGAACGACAACGCCCGCGGTATTCTTTCCTGACTATTACATAGTGGTCCATTGTGCTACCGTAATTATTTGGTCACTCTGTAAGTAGACGAGACTGGTTACCTTTGTCCCTTCGAAACGAACGGAGCGAGGTAGTTCATTTGCAAGCGTTAATCAGCAATGGAGAGAGATTTTTACTAAAAAGGAATTTTGATCACGATTTTTTAGAATGTTCTCATTGCTTGCGAGATGTGTTATCGATGAGACTGTTAATTATAAATTATACGCACCTACATTGGAAAGTTTTGCTCCGAGTTTTCGTCGTTTCGAACAGCGTCGACGGAGAATTTCTCCGCGTCGACACAAGTCAGAATTACGGCGCGCAGGAGTCGAGATCGAGCATCAGGCAGACGTAATATCCCGCGCGACAGCGAACGTATCGAACAGCTGTTTAACCCGGCCCTTTTCCACTTGGAAAAATAAAACCGCCCGGACGAACAAATTGCTTCCACGAGCCAGCTCCGGCACCCGATTCAACGCAGACGCCGAGCCGGCAAATTGCTCTCTCCTCTGGTCACGATCGTATATTTTATCGGTTTTTTTTTTTTTTTATCGATGTAACGACGCTCGTACCCGGCAGCGCCGCCGTTTATGTTCTTAATTTCGTCGCTCGCCCCCCTTTAAAACCGCCAAGAAGCACCGCGGACTCGCCTTTAATACCGTCGTGGAGCGGTACGCGGAATCGATATCGAAATTCTATTTTCCGCTCTTATTAATTCGACCGCCAACGGATTTAACCACGTGGAAAAGTCGCGCGACCAAAAAGGAGGAGGCTGATCAGATCGACTTACTTGTTGTAAAGAACAATGTCCGGCAACCATATATGCTCCGACGGCACGTGGAGGGTGTCGACACCGCCATAGTCATCCGGGTTCCACTTCAGCTTGTAATCGTTCCACTCCTGCAAGCAGAAACAACGCAAAAATAAGTCTCGTTTATTTAAGGAGCGGCGGCCATGGCGACGAAAACGTGCCGGAGAAAATAGTTCGAACGAATGTTTTTGAATTGAACAGACGAGCATCGTTCGTAGTTCATATTCTGCTATAATCGCACGTTCAATATGGAGTTTGGTATTGAAGGGTTAACCCTTTGCGCTCGACGACTTTTTCGATCGCTGATCATTTTTTCCATCACTAATTCCTTCGTGAATACAACTAATCTCGTTGTTTCAACAGTTGAAAATCAATTTGATCTTCACTCGAGCTAATTTCACCTATCAAATTCGCTTTTGTAGGGCTTCGAAACTTCAAATCAGTCGGTGCAAAACTCCAGTTGCTGTATGAAACACCATGGCGACTGAGAGTTGCCTCCCGAGCGCAAAGGGTTAAGATCCTGTCGAGTGTGAAAACTATGAAATTGGTTTTTGCTGCGAATTTTGCGACGTTGTTTTTAGAAAAAAAAGCGGAAAGTTTCCACGACAGCAGAGATTGCAAAATGGAGGAAGAACAGTAATTAATTAGATGCAGGTGTCCGGGGATCGATCTCGAATACGAGGTCGAAACACGTCAATATCTATCTAACACCAGGTTACGAAACTTCGGACAAATCCTGATTGGGTTAGCCCTCTCGTCGTGGAACTAATAACTCCTTTCGAACACAAGAAACTTGCTACTCTCGAAAATAGCGTTGCAGCCTTGCACGTAGCCTAAACTCGTCTCGATTGACCATCCTTAAACGCGAAATCGAATTATTGTTCACCGTCCCCTCAAACAGCCCCACTGAAAGCTTCTCTTCAACTTTCCTGGAAATATCTCCAAGATACGTTTCCTATATTTAAAGATATTTAAAGAATGCTATTTCGATTTTCGCAGCGACTAAATTCTGCGACAAAGTATGTAATTCGTTACTCGTTTGTTACAAATGCCATTTCATCGTGGCGAAAATATAGTAAGAGAAAAAAATACTGAATATCAACGTGAGTGATACAAGTGAACAATAATTTTCCCGAAATTATTCAGAAATTAATTTCATCTTTCGACAGCTACCAGCACGAGGAATACTTTCTTCGAAATCAAAGTACACAAGTAATAATGCAGCACTTTCTGCGTAATTCCATGCAATTTTGAATCTCACAGGAAACGAATCTAAATGGCTTCGAATTATCCCCAATTACAGCTCGCGAGGGCACGCTGAAGCTAATTGTACCGTCGTTCGCGTCTCCACCTCGGCCAAATGTCGCAAGCCAGGCCCCGCGTTCTTCCCAACGTTCGCGGAATGCCGAATTGGAAGTCGATGGAAATCGAAACGAGAGGCAGCGTCTCTGCTGTGCGCGCGACAAAGTGGAATGACGTCGATCGATACCAGACACCGTCCGGTTGTGTCGCGCCCCGTCCTGTTTTGTCAATGAACTCGATGATTGTAAATAATTGCATCCGCGAACGGGCTGCACGGTTCGCGAATTAAAATCCTGTCAACGCGTCCCTGAAACAGCCACGGGCGAGGCCCGCAATTTTTAATAACATTTCGACGCTCGCGTAACATCCACGATTCGTATTCGCCTAACAAACCGTGCAGCATTTTTTCCGCAAATCAACAAACTCCGTTCTTTTTTTTTTTTTTTTCCTCCCCCTCGATACATTCTCGTTTCGTCGTGCTTTTTGGCGCGAGATATAGAGGTTCAATTAAATCGGCTGGCTCTAGGATTAAATGCTCGAACTGAGAGGGAGGGGGAGAGAATTAGGAGGCTCGTAAAAGTACACAGATGCGCGGAACGTTTCGGGAGACGTATTGATTTTCACCAGCATGAATTATTCCGGTTGCAATTAGCCAAGTTTCGTCGATTCGACAAAAATTCCGCGCACGATTCCACGGAGGGCCTTCGTCCGTAAATCAATTAACATTACGTGCACCAGAGACGAATCAATTCGGAGAGCTTCGCAAAAAGATGAAGCCTTAATCACCTGCGATGCCGCGTCACTTAAAAATTGCATGCTTCAAATTTATTCCGCCTACTCGAATCGTATTACCATAGACGTTTCATCGACGCGTTACTTTTTCGATTTGGTCGAAAAAATCGAACGAATTCGAGCTTTTTTTCAACCGATACCGCCGCGCCACGAATCTCGACGCGTCGAAGGGTGTAAAAGCTCGACGATGATGCGATTGCAGGGGAAAATAACGCGGCTATGGAATATAATTGCCAGACCGATAGGCCCTTTGCGCAGAGCCCTCATTGGCGGAATATATTCGCTCGATTACACGGTGCACGACGCGGCAGTCGATTCAATTGCGCCGAAGCAATTAACACTTCGGTCGCCGCGAGTGGCACGCGGTGTACTCATTAAACGAAACGACCGAAATTTCCTCGGGAAGCTACGTCTCGTCATTTCACGGACCGTCGTTCCTCTCTCTCTCTCTCTCTCTCTCTCTCTCTCTCTCTCTCTCTGAAACGCTCGCCTTTCTCGCTGTTCGAATTGGCGAAAGTGGAAGATTGGACGACGCAATCAAGTCCTCGGTCCGCGTCCGACTTATGGTTTATCTGTACCACGCACGTAACACTAAAACAAGGTTTGGATAGCTCGATTACATTTGTGGAGTCTAAAATCGTACAAGATTCCAACTTAGTTGCCAAGCTGTGAATTCTGCAAGCGTCTGGGTCGGTTTCTATTATTGTCTGTCTGACCATTATCCGACTATTCTCCTGGCAATTATTCACCTGTATCCTTCGCTTCTTCGATTCATTCTTTTCCAAATAATTTCTGTGCAATAATTTAGCCCTCAGATTTCGTTTTGCCATATTATTATTTTTCCTTTCGTTACTATTTATAACAATGAATTTATTCTATATAAATGACATTTATTGGTTAATGATATGTCACGACAAACACTGAGGAGAAATTTGTCGATAATCGAAACGGACCAACGTAAATGTCGCGGAATCTTGCTGGAAAATTATGAACCCGTCACTTTGACAGCTTCGCTGGTTCTAATATTAAACAGACGCTACTTAATCAAACCGTGTCACAACTTTCGAGTGATTCCATCGAGGCGAGACGAGTAGATCAACGAGAACTTTCGGAATCGTTCTCGATCCATAAAAATTTCCCATTCCTTGCCGTTCGATGATAAATTGCGCGTCGCGAAGCGCGGCGATACAAGAGGGGCTGCGGAAGCTTTAAAAATCGCGAGCAACGTGGGAGCCGATAAAAAACGACGCCAATTTAAGGGCGATGTTCGTTGTCACCGCGAAGAAAAACTTCTTTGGTTACGGCTCTCGCGTCTGCTTGATAAATGCTGCTTGTTAGTCCTCGAAACGGATATCGTTCATAAGATACGACGTGGCCGTATTTTATTCGCTCGTGCCTATGGAGAGTGAAAACGAAATTGCTCGACTTTCTTAGAAACGTTTACGAATTAAGCAGTAATTTCGTAAAGAAATCGTAATAAATTTATTGCTAAAGGTATGTGATTATTGGAGAAGAGAATAACTTTCTGTTTCAACCCCTCAACCTCTGTGCTTGCTGCTCGATAACAAAAAGGAAGAGAAATTAATTAATTGTATCTTAACAGTTTGCACTCGTATTTGTATTTGAGAAGACTACCAAGCAACTAGGAATTACTTTTTAACATATTACATCTCAACTTTTAACAGAAACTAGAGGAATACATTGCAACCCTTTTATAAAGAGGGTTCCTAGAGTGTAATACTAATATAAATATACACCTAATAATAAACTGTAGGATGGCGACTATATGGCGACGTACGAGCGCAAAGGGTTAATATTAAAAATAATTGTATTTTTTAATCAATCATTTTCCTGCGACTACGACTAATCTGCGTGGGACTTGCAGGGTTAAGAACAGCACGTTCGAAACGCAAAATATTGCGCGGACAAATACTCCTAAGGATATTTTCATCCAGTACAGCGCAGTTCTTGTACCATGACGAGCATAAACGAGAATCGATAGCAAGGGGAGGGTGCATTTTTGCTGGAACCTAACCGAAACCCAGTCTTATCGTCCCAGCTGAACGCGGCCGCGTTATATCGGAAAGCCATCGGCCTCGAAGTGGAATCGATTTACGGCGTGTAACCCTTTAAGCTTGCGGATATCTGAAAATTTGCGTATTTCCGCGGTGGGCGCCTGTTCCCCGCCATCGCTGGATATTCGACGGATCGGCAAGAATAAAGCGAGCGGCGCACGTCGTTGCCGTTGCATCGTCGCGGTGCATTTCGCCTGTTGCATTACATTTGCCTGAACGCGCCCCGAGTCGATGACCCTCTCGTTCACCTTTTCGTTTTTCCACCCCACGTTTCAAAATACACGCTCGGTGTCACTCGACGCGTTCGCAAAACTGTACCCGACAGATAACAGCTCGGATTAACTCGAATCCATTCTCGTTACTTTCGAACAGCGCAGAGAAACAGCAGCGGCTATATACTCGCCTGGCAAAAATGATTCGTCTCGTATTTAGAAAAATTGAAATTTTATAAAAATTGCTTCCACGAACGATACTGAATTTATTTACCCACAGACAGAATGGGAATATTGGAACTTTTTCTAAAATTGGATTAGACGAGCTTTTGAAATTGAAATAATGCAATTTATATCGGACCAATAAGGGTAAAGAGCTTGAAAATGGAATGCAGGCATCCTCGCGAACCCTTCGTGTACGCGCGACGTGAAAATATCGCGCGCCCAAGGCTAAGAACCGTGGCTCGAACGATGGATTAACGGGGTTTTAAGTTTGATCGATCGGTGGGAATCCCACGGCACTGTCTTCGTTGAGAAACTGGAGGGTTGCCAGTGGGAGTGACATTAGTTTTCGTACCAGAACGGACCATCGGGAACGAGATTATCCGAGATTGCCTTTAAACATCCCCTCAACGAGAAAATTATGCGACTTCAGTTGCCGCGGCTCCTACTTTCATTCCATACCTGGTTCAAATCCTGGCGTCGTTACTCGAGAGGGAAAATAATGGAACTGCCGCCTCCGCTTGAAATCCGTATCAATTTTCGCATTTTCGTACTTCCGCCATTGTTTCACGCCTTTATGCGACGGTACGCAAACGATATTAAATAAATCGCGAAACGACACTGGACGCACAGGGCGCGTCGTTTGCTTCTTAATCGTTCGAAATAGCTAGGCGATCATTTTGCAAGCCAGCCAAAGGGAGAACGAGCGTCGAAGCTTTTCCGTAACCGGCACAGTTACATCGAAAAGCCTCGACCCGTGGCGAAAGGCAGAAAAATAACGAGTCCCTCGTTATACAATTTCAGTAAAAGCTGTCCGCTCCACGTTCTAATTATTAAACAACCGCTTCATAAGCCGAAAGCGCGAGAACTTGATTATACCGACGACTCGTATTATTAAATTCGCAGTCGTTTCGCGAGCAGACGCGAAACGAACGGAGAGGAGAATTTCTCGGACGAATGGAAAAATTTCTGTCCCCCTTTTTTCCCTCGAATCGTTCATTCGATTTATCATTTCGAGAGACGTAAACGAGCTATGGCGCGCGGCTACAACGGACCAAGAAACGGAAGGCATCTCGACTTGGCATTCCAATTTAAATATCATCGGGGTAAATTCTCGCGACGTAGCCTCCTATTTGGCCACGAGACGTTCGGAACAGAAGGGGGTGGGTTCAAGATTCAACGACCTTGATAAAATCGAGCACGAAGTTGGCCAAGTGTATCAGAAGCCGATTTTCATAAGAACCGCGATATGCTCACGGGAGAAGGCGTCTTCGGTGGAACAGGACTTTCCACTTTGCGTTACAACCGCGATATCCTTTGGATGTCCGGTGAATTCCAATCGAATGCCTCTCGCGCTAGCGGAAATAACTGCTTTTCAAATATTGAACATACAGGATCCTCGTTAAAATACGTCGAGAAACATGTACGCGTAAAAAACGTCCAACTGACATCAACAGCTACAGCGGTGCGAAACAGAAAGATCAAAGGGACCGAAGTTTCTGTGGTGCTTCCGTTTATATTAAAGCCGTCCAATTAATCGTCGCGCTCCGAAATATTCGCCATAATTAACTCGAACGTGGACCGCCCTCGACTATTCACAAAATTTCTACAATAAACTGTAAATTCGTTACTTTGGTTGCTCGGGTAATTTCAGAGTCTATTAATGTTTTAATCTCCTCGCGCGCATGCATACTCTCCATAACGACGCGCGCGTTAATCACGCAGCAGCGTACACTTTCAACCCTCTTTCACCTCGTCGTCGTCGATACGACTCCCAGCAGTCCAACACCGCCAGCGAGCATCCGACAGCAGCCAGAGAAATGCTCGTCTTCCTTTGCCGATGGCGAACAATTCCTCGCGGCTGATAAAGGACAGCCACTTCGGTTGGCAGAGGATCCTGGCCGACGGGCACGGTTCTACCCTCGCCGTGTTACGCGCCTCCTCCTCCACCTCGTCGACCAGACGCGCGAAAAAGGGGCGCGAGGTCTATTGACGCGGACAAACGACTCGTGGTCCGCGCCAAGGCTGGAGAATGGGGACGAAAAACCAACAGGCTGGCAGCCAGTCGCTCGTCCACAGATTCGAGCAGACGCGACAAAAAAATTTCCAACGCCCGTCTCTCCTCGCGACTCGCCAAACGGGTGCTGGGATCCGCGACTCGTTTTGCCCAGCGCATCGACCAGACGCGCGGTTTCAATTACGATCCTTGCTCCGGAACACGGGGATCAGCTTCTTGTTCCAGATGGGATTGAAATTGAAACTTGCGGCGGAGACTTAGGCTTAAGGAAGCTTACGGTCGGTAAGTTGCCAGTTTACCAGATACACGAATTTCGGTTACCATTTTGGGACGATCCTGCGAAACTTGGGGGTTCGCTGAGTGCGTATAGATTTCGGGGACGCTAATTGCTGGCTAAGCGAAGCGTTTGCGAATTAATTATTTGGAGTAGACTCGTTTTTTGTTTTTTTTTTTGTAAGGCGTGCGCGTGTGGATTTAAGTGGGGCTTAAACGGGCTAAACGAGGGGCTTCTCGGCTCACTATTTAGAATGCAGTACCCCCTCGGTTCTTATTCAACTGGTTTTTTATGGTTTAGAATAGCTACTTGAATTTTTATCTCCACTTGTTTCAAAGACATACGTTTCTTTAATGATTGGTCACTTGGACGGTTCGGAAAGAATGGTACTAAAGTAAAGAAATTCTTAAAGAATGCTACACGTACACTTTCAGCTCCCTTTCTGTTGCAAATACGCGACGATACTACTTTGCGTGTCCCTAGACACACCATCGAGGCTCGCTGAACTCGCGAGGCGGATCGATGCGCCGAGAGAAAGCGGAAAAAGAAAGCGGATGAGGAGAAAAGTGTCTTCCTAGCGAAGAACTCGATGGAACGCGGAGGCCTAAAGAGGGTGGCTCGCGAGGAAGAGTGGTATGTCAATAAGGATCAACTATCGTCCCGCGATTCGTATCTCGTCGTAAACAGGCAGGGAATGAAATTCGTCTGCTTTGAAATTCCAAACCTCGCGAAAAGGGGAGAGAGAATATCGGAGGTCAAAGAGCTTCGACGCCCCGCCCTCGTTCCCTGAATTTCCCTCTTTTTACCCGGCACCATCGCGTCGGCCATCGTAACAGGAGAGGAAATCGCGTTTCCTCGACTCTTCGACGATCGTTTTCTAGCAGGAACAATTGGATGCCAGCAGATTCCGGAAGCATAAGGTCCTGGGACCCCCTTCGAGGCTCCTAGTTATCGTTCCACGAATCGTGGGATCCTGTCGAGGCAACCGCGTGGGGAAATGGAAATTCTGTACCGTGTAGAGTCACGTGCATTTTCACCTCTTGACAGGCGGATCATAATGGAACTCGATGTGATCGATGAATACGGTAGAACCTGGATTACCTCGTCAGCGAATAACGTGAGAAAATTGCTCGATTTTTCTCGAATATCTAACTCTACGCGGAAACAGAGGCGCAAAATTGGTTTATCTCCAACTTCATATCGTCACTGATATTATTATTAACATATTTTCGCCGAAACCAAACGCAGTAAATTTTAATTTCTTACTTTTAAACCGAATGGCTTGAAACTACTTGTTGGTCCAACACGAACGATGCGATATCCGTTTAAACGACCGCAGATTCGAGCTGCGTTCTCTACTTTCCTTCAAATAAACTAGAAGGCACAATAAAAAAGTATCGCGGTACTCACTTGTTCCACCCAAACGTTCGTCGTCATGATCTGGTTCTTCAGGTTCTGGAAAAGAAAGCAGAAAGAACAGAGTGAAGATCGGATTTCCAGAAGGCACTCGTATAGTCTCGAGAGTTTCTAGTTACTGAAGGACGGATTTATTGGGTTCTGAAGATACTGAAACGACAGTCGGAGGAAGAAAGAAAGGGGATCGAGCCCCTTGGCCATCGAGAAACCCAACAAATCATCTTACCTTCAGTATGTACGCAAGCTCGGCTTGTCAACGATGAGACGCAGGCATCGATGCCTCTCGCGGATCATTTATAATTACCATCGACAAAGGGACTCCAATTTTGGCGCGTTAGAACTTCGACAATTTTGATAGTTTCAATGTCAGAGCGAAGAAACCTTGATTATCTGTTGGTTTGTGTCAGGTTACAATTCTGGAGTGCTCTTTATCAATTATAACTACGTATACAGCTATTGTTTAATCGTAATACGATCGACTCGACGATACCACGAAGTATTAGGATATCGGAGTTCAGCGAACTCCAGAGCGAGGTTGATCAATGGTGCCATTGTTTCGTGTTAAATGGACTCGATTTAACAGTGCCACTGATCGCACAATGGAAATCGCGAACTCGTAGTTGCGATTTCTTCTCTCTTCTCTTTATTTGTTCATTTTTATGAGGATCAGAGTACTCGAGAGTAGCGACAATTTCCACGTCCTCTGTACGTTACGATGAAACGTATTCCGCGCGTGCTTAACACAAGTCTAGTTTTTAAATATGGCTTTGGACCAGTCTTTTTTAAAACGAGAACTATTTCCACGTGAGAGAAATTGAAGCTATTTTAATTTCAAACGAGAAGTGCTTCGTTATCGTTATTAGTATTACTATACTTTTATTGGGATTTCTGAAGACCTAGCAAACTTATTTCAAATTGAATCAAACTGATTTTGTTTATTCTAATAATATTAAATACTCTTATGTCCTGGTAAATACCGTTATTCGTCTATTTGTGTATCATCCCCTCGCATCAAAGCTCTAAACGTGCAATTTGATATAATTATAAAAGGAAAGAAGCATCGAACGTAAAACAACTTTGGAGATCAACATTTTTTACCTGCCATATTTACTTCAGAACTAAATTTAATTAAAAAGATTCTTGTGAATACGAAATTAGATGCAGAAAGAGGGATTCATAATATTCACACCACTTCCAACTCAAAAAGTAGAGTTACACATTCGTAATTTGCCACTGACACAGTCTCTGCTACTATCAACATTTCAATTAAATAAAGAAAATTGTGATAAAATACCTATCGACTGATAGCTGACGCTGTTAGCCACTTTTTCAGCGATCAATACCAGACGCACGCAAACGAGACGAATTTCTTTCAGAGAACAAGGTCAGAGGTCGCAATAACTCTCGAAGATAGGGGTGGAATCGTCCCCCGATCTTCTGCCCGATGGGAAAAAGAGGGAAAAGGTCGTTAAAAAATTCGCGGTGAAAATCCTCTGATCCCACAATTAGATCCCCATTTTCGACAAACGTTCCCGTTTCTTTCGCGGAGGACGCGAGAGGGTTTAGCGAAGACGCCGCGCGGCCGAGGATTTACCGGCGCGATTCCGCCAGCTTCCTGTCCTCCGCCGCAGTCCCCGCGTTCCACCGGAAAAACTGCAATACAGCGAGGGAAATAGGCGGCGAAGGTGGAGATAAACCGTCGCGGGGACGAAACTTACGACTGTTTTCACAAAGAGGCGAGAATTATGGCCCCGACCGGGGACATTGTCGCGCGGATTAGAAGAGACTGCCGCCATCGCCCGCAATTACACACGGTGATCCGGTTGCCTTTGTCCTTGTGAACAACGTCTCATCCGCGCGATAATTCGGTCAGCGGGGAAAGCATTCGAGTCTCGCGACGAGTTCCCACGAGATTGAACTTCTCGCGACTTCTTCTCCAACCCCGAAACTCTGGTAAACAGAGCTCGTCACTCCGAGGGTATTTAACACAGTTTTATTAGAGAAATGTTAATAAAACCGGGCCCGTGTCGTTGGTATATTTTAATAAACCCGCGATGGAACCGGTTTCTGCGCGAAAGGAAGGACGTTCTCATTGCGAGAAGTCTAAATCAAACGATCGCTATGCACGATCCCGACAGATGTAAAAATAATTATCTTATAATTAAGTTTTACGTTTCTCTTGGGAATGTCTGTAGAAATCGTTTAAAATAACGAAGATGGAGGAACAGGTCGAGCGATGAATTTAACCATGGAGCTAATCGTCCGCCCAAAGTTTAATTAATGATCTGCGCGCAAGCGAGGAACACTTGGGGCGTAAAGCAAGAGAGACGACATCGAACAGCCGTTACAGCAGTGATTATTATTATCGTCGCATAAATACATTTGATTACACGAGCATTCTGCTTCGAATTGCGCCGGAAATTGTTATTCCAAACGGCCGCTGTCTGCGTGCCGCAATTATGCAACGTAAATAAATTCGCCGCGCCGCCATGCGAACGGTTTATCTCGAGCGTTGTTTAAAACGTTAAGAAATTCCATGGATATTAACGCGGATATATGGGACTTGAATACTTGCGTCGCGGCCAGGCGAGTTAGTTCCCAGCCACCTACCAAACTTTTGTTATGGTCTAAAATACGCGCGACACTCCATTTATGGACGCTAAAACTGTTTGGTACGAACGCCAAGAGAAGTGCGACAGAGAAATGACGTCGAAAGAGAAAGAGAGAGAGAGAGAGAGAAAAAAGAGGAGCAAAATTTACTCGAGACAGTCATGGTTTGTACAGCAGCGTCCGGAACGTGGAGTACGTCTGACCATACACGTGTCGTTCCACTTGCGCGCATCGTTCCTTTCACTTCTCGCGCTCGACGCTTTGTACCCTCATTTCAGACGCAATATAAGAAAGCACCACGACGGTTTCTCTAAACTGCACACCGCCACGGTCCAACCCTCTCGGAAGGGTCGCATAATCCCCTCGAATGACGCGCCGCCGCCAACCATCGTTGGATGGCGTAAGACGACGCGATATGGGCGAGTCGCGCGCACACAGACGCGGTTCGGTTATCTAAAAAGTCTGCCCGTGTAAACGCGTTCCGCCGCGATCTCGTTCATTGCGTGACGATCCTAAACGGAAGCGCCGCTTGGGAAAACACGCCGGCGCCGGTTTACGTGTAAGCAGTCTAATGTTATGGAAATTGGACGTCGAAAGAAAACAGAGGGGTTCTCCGGCATCGAGATACCTTTCGGTGAGGAACGAATGGAAAGAATACGAGGGAACCGTGTTTTCCCGAGCTCCTCACACCCTGCCCATTACGATCCACTTTCCGCCCGTTACACACCGTATCTTTTACTCCTCCGCCCGTTTATTTCTCCTTCTGTCGCGCGTAATTTCTGCTTTTACTTTCATCGTGCCGGTCGAGAGCTTCGAGCGGTTTCACGCTCGCGGTTCTCAGCCGATTATTTCGTTGCGCGCTGCAACAATCGTGTCGCTGGATTTTTTTTCTATCCAACTATACTCTACGAGTTACGAGTGCGACTTTACGTTAAATTCGATTTTCGCGTACAAAAATCGACTTTATTCGATAATTCCTTACCAGTCTCTTTCGCGCGGCAATTCCATTTGATCCGCTCAAGCTGGTGGAATTTAAACAGCTCGAATTCGCGTAACTAAATTTCAACCTCGCGTCCTCGACTCGAAACGCCCTAAACGACGCGTATCGCGCAACCGCGCGCCAGTTAAATCCAGATTACTCGAATTAATTCGACGTGTAACTCGACGAGCCCGAGATCGAGCCGCGCGCGTCAAGCGCCTCGAATCTCCCCCGTAGCTTGTCGATCGTTGGTTTTTCGCGCGGCGATACACAACCCTCCGTAAACCACGAGCAGCGAGACCGCTTTTACACGCCTTCGGCTCCCACTTAACCGCGTTTCCTCACCTTCCACTTGCCTTATCTACCGTTTCGACTCGACCCACCTTCGTCTCGCCCCTTCGACCCGTCGTTCCACCCCCGGGTATCGCTGCCTATCCATTTACCGCATTTTACGTCGCGCATTCAGATCGCGCCGTGGAGGCACGCGTGCGGGGAATTCCGTCGGCTGGCGTACGTTTAACGACACCTCGGAGAAATTTTTAGCAAGACTGCAGCAGCCAACGGTGGGAGGAGAAAAGCGGCCCTAGAAGGGGCCATCATTCCGGATCCTTGCCACCCCGGGACCGTGGGAAATTTTCAACCGGCCGCGCGCCTCAACTTCTTTCCTGCCCGAGGACAGGAATTATGCACCGGGACGTGCATAATGCATACCACGCCGCGGAGGACTCGGTCACCGGGTAGAAATATTCAAGAGGGGCGTGGCGCAGCTCCCGGCTGCTTTACCCCTGCCGCGATACACGGGGATGAAAGTCTCAGTCGATTTAAGGGGCGAGAAAAACGCCGCGATCGAACGCCGCGATCCGTTCCACCCGAGGAATCGCACCTTCGACGAAGCGAGATACGCGAAACGAATTCTGAAATACGTATCTTCAATTTATTAACCCTTTGAACTCGGATGTCCCCTCTGAAGAGGCATCGATATTGATTAGCGATTGCTGTGGTTATTCCAGCGCAGCTTTTAGAGAAATTCATGTTCCCCTCGAGTTTTCAGTGGAAATGGGAAATTTCTATTGCTGAGAGACGTTAGTAGTAGGTAATATTACTAAAATATTGCTATTTTAATAAGGAGACGAGTGCAAAGGGTTAGATTGAAAAGTTTGAAAAAAGAGACAAGGCTGACTATTGTTTCACAGGCATCTCTCACGGAGACCATGTAATAACGTAAAGTCAGTGACTCTTCAACGGCGGTAAGAGACGTTCGTACGAGGCACGAAGCGTGGAAAGCGGCGGAAGGCTCGAGAGCACGAAATTGGACATGGATTTATTTACATTCGAAGGGGTGTCTCGCGGCCCTTTGACAAATCGAGCCTTATCCGACGGAACGCGGAACGTGGGGTCCGCCGTTTCTTCCACCCACCCACGGATCACCGTCTGCGAGACCGGTATGAGAATTCCTCGTAACGTTAGCGAGGCACGTCGACCTGTCTCGAAAACGGGGATCGTGATACGAATCGCGTAACAGACGGGGAAAAGGGTGGTGGTGCGCGTCGCCTAGATAAAAGAAAAGAGGCGAGGAGAGCGGGCGGCAGCCATCCTTGATGCTCAGCCGACGTGGAAAACCTACCAGGGACTCTTGTGGCAATTTGTCGCGAGGAATTTCATCGACACCACTTCCCTGCTTAAAATGGCACGCGGGACACGGCCAATCGATCGTTTCGAGTGCTCTCCTCTGCGAAAACTGAAATTTCTCTTAAAATCAAGAAGAAAAGACTTGAATTCTTATTCCTGACTGTTCTCTCTCGCGTTCTTCGCCGAGGAACTAGTTCTTCTTTGGCTTCTGCCACGAATACAGTGGTGATATGAGAGAATTTTTATTTTTTTTTTTTTTTGCGGTTATTAAAAAAAGTTTTTATAGTATTTCTTGGAAAATTCCTTTAATTATTCATCGCTCGAAGTCGAGATTCTACTGTACAGTGTTTGCAGCGATTATTTCTCAATCTGTACAGAGAACAGACAGCGTGGGAATGACAAATGAGAATTTTAGAGACAGATAGAAACTCGGGTTCTGATAAAGTTAGCCAAGCAGAGGGAGCGTGGTAGCGCCATGTCAAAACGATCAGACTATCTTCGTAATGGGACGAATATTTTGTGAACGATCGCGGAGAAACTCCCAGGACCAGGCATAAACGAGTTTCCCCTGCGTTATTGCACGTAGAATGATAAAAAAGGCTATTCCGAGGGAGGAGACCGCAGAGGACGTTGCCTGGCTGTTGTCTGGGAATTAGGAGAAGATGAATATGAACAAAAAACGTGGCATGCCTCGAACGGATCCTTCCTCGTCCATAAAACCCTGGCACGATCTTTATTAAACCCTTAACTACCCTGCTGGGGCTCTCAACTACCCCAAACGCGGTTACAATTTTCTCCTCAAGCTGCAGATGCGAAGTGACTCGATAATCTTCAATCTATCTAATAGACATTTAGTCGCTGATGGTTCGAAAGAGGAATTTCGTTTTCAAACCGCTTCGAAATGATGGAGAACAGAGTCCACATGTTTGACGTCAGAAATTACTGGATAATATGAGATAACGTTTGCAATTAATTCGAAACGCAAGCGTAACATCTCACAATTTTCTTTTTCAAAGGTGTTATCTCGAAGCTTTCAGAGAAATTAACCCTTAACCGCTGATGGTTCGAAAGAGAGTCTTTGTTTTCAAATCGCTTCGAAACGACGAACAAACGAGTCGATATGTTTAACGTCAGAAATTACTGAATAACATGAGATAACGTTTGCAATTAATTCGAAACGTTATCTCAAAGCTTTCAGAGAAATTAACCCTTTTCTCCGGCAACAGAAAAATTGACGAAATTTAGTCGAACGACTTCACGCTCTGAATGAAACCCTCGTTCTTATCGAAGCGTGAGAGAACGTGCCTCGAAATGACGCTCGAGGAGGAACGAGAACCGATCTTTTAAGGTAACACGAGGAAGAACGGAAGTTCCATCGTATATCAGACCGCGGTTTTCCTTATCGACCGCCTATCTGCCGGGGCTAAGCGATTTTTGAACATCTAGCCGACAAGAACGAGCCCCAGACTGGTGATAAAAAATGCTGGCCAGCTGGCGCGAAGCTGCTTTTTGTTCGGTCCTCCTTTCAGCCCCTTCCACACGGACGTCTCCTCGTTCGCATATTCAGGACTTGCCATCCGCGACAGCCTTTCGTCAACTAGAAATTTATTTCGAGATGAGAAAAGAATCTTTTTTCACTCTCTGTTCAACAGAAAAATCGCTTTCATTGGTAATTGTTTGCGTGGAAATTCATTAAGTGCTTGAAAATAAAGTTGGAGAATGTGTGCTTTTTCAGAACGAAGAGTAGAGTTCCTCAATTCCAATCGGAAATAAACAAAACTAGTATTTTATTTTGTAACAACTTTGATCGGAAATATTTTTTTCGATTTCCAGGTTATTAGTTGTTCCTTTTTCAAAGTGATTGATGTAAAAAACCAGCGGATGCATATAAAAAATATGTAGAATGTAATTACGAAAAAATAAATTTGAAACTTGTTCGAAATACCCAAATTTGTAGACCAATACCTAGATTTGTCCGAACACCTCTACTTAACTTTTCGAGTCCACTAAACCCAGCATAAACCATTATTCTAATTGGTGAAATCTGCAAATTTATATTCTCTGACAAACGCGCGTCCCATTTATTAAATTACACACAAAATTTTATCGAATAAATATCGTGCCGCGTCATAAAACCGGAAAATATTCCGCGAAATCTATCCTTCAATTTGCTAAAATTTTTGCAACCGTGGGACTGTAAAAAAATTCATAAACCGGCGCAGCGAAAGCGCCGAAAAATTTACAAACCGCAATTTCCTCGCGAAACGTTCGACGCGTCTGTGTGGCACGATTTGCGCGAGCGTACACGTTGGTCGAGGTATTTTTAAAAATCGTCGAGAAAAATTAACTCGACGCTATTGATTCGCGAGAAAAAGTTTGCCAGAGTACACCGCGCGTTGCTCTGCTTTAAAGAGCAGAGACATTATTCCTATAGGAATGGTGTTTTCACGCCTCAAAATAGCAAAGTGAAAACATGCTTCTGCGTTCTCCATTTTCCACTCGGTGTTACCTTCGACAAACTTTACTCAAATTGAAATCTCATGTTTCGCGTGCACCAGTCCCTCGCCAGAGCAATTCAGAATCAAGCACACGCGAAGCAATATTTAAATTAATTTAAGGTTAAAAAACTGCGTTTACATATTTGTTAATCGAAGCAAAAGGGCGGTTGCCGATTGGTTAGCCAAAGATTAGTCATTTCAAGGTTAATTTCTGATACGCGCGCGATCCCACGCCGGCGTAAAACCGGGAACGGAAATTCTTGAGCGTCCCTATTCCCGACACTCCACAGAAGGAAAAATGTGCCGCGTCAGAGAACTTATCTCGCGCGGAGAAACTTCTATTGCACTCGGTTGAATCGCGGCAGCGACAGTGGAACGGCTCCTCCTCGCGTATACCAGAGATTTCCTCCGCGTAAATATCACCGGAAATATGTCATCCGCGAGAGCGGCCCTCCTGACACTTAATTGCTCACCCCCAATTAACCACCTAACGCGTTGCTTCACTTCTCTCCGCAACCGTGTCCTCTCCCTTCCCCTCTCTCTCTTGCTCTATCTCCTATTTTTCCTTTCCTTTTTCTTTTTTATTAAATTCACACACACACACACACACCATCCGAATTCGCGGTTCAGACGCTGGCTCGGGTCCGCTTTTCATTTCGCCGCGGTTCATTCGTAACCTACTTCGAGGCAGGCCGTTGATTTATGCCTCTTTCCCTCTTATTTCCTTTGCCATGGTCCGCATTCAGCCTCCTTGTTTATTCGACTTTTCACCAGCCCGAAACCGGCGCTCCAGGCGTTTCCCCACGCTGCTACGACTATTGGCGCAGTATTCCGCTGTGGCTTCGGTAAACATCCGCGGACCCGCTTGCTGACTTAAGAAAAAAATACCCCGGATACAGCGCTAATTTTTCTTTAATACCAATTGCATCGAGACGCTTCGCGTCGCGAGGATACTGAAGCGAGGTAAATACGAATCGAGAGTAAACAGGCAGTTGGAACGAGAGAGAGAGAGAGAGAGAGAGAGAGAGAGACAAGCGCGAAAGTTTTTCCGCATTTATTACACCTCTTGGTTGTACGATTCCACGTTCAGCGCGATAAACTCTCGCGGTAATTGCAGCGAAAAAGCGCAACTCGGCGCGAAATTCTTTAATGGCGACGATCTAGAGGCAAACAAGAAGAGCCAAACGACCGCGCAAAGGAGCCAGGGACTCGTTTGCCGAATCGAACCGCGCCGAAAAGCCAACAATTACCCAGGCGCGCGATGAAAAAGGGCGCTGTTCGCACGTACCGAGGCGCATCTTGCCGGGGCGGGGACCGGAAGGCCGCGCGAACCGGAGGCCCGCAACAAAAGCGAGGTGCTTCCGGCACCGGGTCGCGGCAACAAAGACAAATTAACCGGTGGCAAGTAGAAAAGTTTTAATTGCATTCGGCCACCGAATCAGTCCGATCCTTTGTCGCCACCCCCTCTCATTTTACGCGGCCACGTACCCGTACTTTCATCCCTCTTTCGCGTTTAGTTCTCAGGCTTCCAGGCGCTGCTGCGACCGACTCTCTGATTCAGCCGCGATCGAAGACGACGTTCTCGAGCGCGGAAAGGGAGAAACGAAGGGGAGCGGTCGAGGGAACGAAAAAGACAAACGAGGACGAAGGAAAAGGGGTGCGGGATCGATCAACGATGGCCAGCTGCGAGGGGTGTTTCAACGGAGAATGGAGACTCCAGGATCAACCGTCGCTCGAGAGACGCGAAACACGTTCGAGACGGTAACGACGAATGGTAATGGGAGATTATTTTTATTCCCGGCCCCGTGAAATGTCGGGCCAGGGGCTACGCTAACGACTCTTTGAGGGGCGAGTTCGTTAAGTGGATTCGCCCCGGGAAATATCGATTCGCGATCCCCGCGACTTGGGACTACGGCTACCCTCTTGCTCGATGTTCTACTCGAGATCTTCCCACCATTTTTTCGTCGCCGCGGGACGATCGTCGGGGTGGGCGATCTGTGCTTTAGCGCGACTGCGATTAGAGTCCCGCGATTTATTCGAGCCACGGCATACTTAATTAACCCATTTGCATCGTAGGACGGAATGACAAGTGCGCTCCTGGCATCAAATGGCTTTTTATTGAATCCAAGTTCGAATATATTTGAGGAAGTGTCGCGAACTTAATATCTCGAACTTTTAAGGGATGAAAATAAGGGAAAAGTGTATGAGAAGTAGAATGATTAAGAACAACCGACGTTGCAATTAAACAGTGATGCTTCTTTTGTAAAGAAAACTGGATATTGTAGAATTGCTGTTTCCAACAGCATAGTTTCTATCCTCGATCTTTTACGATGGTCAGTCGATGGTCAATCATAGACCAAGACTACTGAAAAAAAGGAACACGCATTCTACAAACATGTTGCAATGTGAAATAAACGATTGTCATTGGAAACTGCTGATGATATTGCGAGCGAAATGCAATTTCCGTCGCGACACTAATCGCAAGGAAATGTCCGAATTAGACTTCGGAACTGTTCCAAAGAATCGCAGGAAGATCGAGACGGGCGTTGTTGAAATGGCCGCCGCGGACGCAGGCGCGAGTGCAACGAAGTCGGTAATTTTCCGCTCGCGAATAGACCGATGGAATCGGTAAATCGATTTAAAGTGCAGGCCCCTTTTTGAGAGGGTAAAATTTCATTCGCTGAAACAGAAGAAGCCCCGAGACGGCAAATCCAATTAAACCTCTACCTGCGGGACAAAGAGGCCGGTGTAAAGAGAGGAAATGAACTCTAACTACTTTCTGGACGCCGCTATGGAGATCTGTATCGTTAACAGGGCTTCGAGTAACGGGAACGTGCAAAACGTTCGCGAGCAAGATTCTGCGAGACGAAGACCGTGGAAAGTCCGGAATACGTGATTACAAGCCTCATTATGGTTGTACAATCGAAGATAAATAATAATACACATATTTTTTCAATGAAACTACACAATTGTGGCATCTGATAAAAGTAGTTGTATTATATACAAAATAAATATAGTTAATTTCTGAAAATGAATAAGAAAATTCCGAAATATTTTCTGTGGAGAGTCGAACAACCAATGTGGAATTATAACACATCTCGTCAGAAATAACGAAAGTGCTAAAGAGACTTCGAGCTCGAAGATCCACCGTAATCTGTACGTTTCCAAAGTTCGAAAGAAGTGACGTTCACCGCGCACAGTAGCAAGACTCGCGGAGAAGTTGAAAGAGCGTTTCGCGGACAGAAATCTCCGCGAGTCGTCTCGTCAGAGTCGAAAATAGAGCGGTAACGACCGTCGATGAACTTTCCAATCGATTCTGGCGATCCGACTGGTAGCCAGCCGTTGAAACGACGTCGCGGCGTCGGGGTTGAAAATTTCACGGCGTCAAAGCGCCGCGGCCGGCTACGAAAAAGGTGTACCGCCCGCAAAGAGAGGCAATTTTCGAGTTGTCAACGTCGATATCCGCGCGTTCTCGTTTGCAAAACCGGTTCAATCGGTATCGAAACTTCCTCCCCGCTTTTCCATTCAAACTTTTTCAATCTCGTTACACGTGCACGTCGCGCAGCGACGTCGATTCATGTAAATTAAGAGGAACGACACAGGACGCGTTAAACATGGCGATAATATCGTGCAATTGTTGGGAGTATGCAAATATTGGAAATGAATAATGTAGAGAAACGAGAAAGGTTCGCTGTTTCTTGTTCCCGTTCGAAATCGAGCGACGAGCATTCGTGGAGCATGGGAAGTGTGCGTGTTACAGTGGAACAAGTTAATCCATGGTCAGACGTGTCGTAATCGATGTCCATATGACAACTGCGACAACTGTTGCATATGTTTCGTATCGTGAAAGTGATGTAACAATATATATTTGATTATATTTGCGGATGACAAGTATTTTGGATTAAGGAATTAATCGAGTGAATGAAGGATATTTAATTTGAAGCAATGGAAATGTGAACGAAAGACTGTTCCAGCTGAGTGCATCAGATTGATACTAACGATGGACGAATGGTCATCTAAAGATTTTAGAAACATTTCTGCCTTGCACGAGATATCTGCTTTCAGGGAAAGAAAGGGGCAGAATATCGGCATGTATAACAAAGTGAAAGAGCGGCGCGTGAGTTGGTATAAAATTGAAAGTTCCTGAAGGAGCTGCGATTGAAAGTTCGGAATGAGGAACGAAAGTTTCCTGGTAAACGACAGTTTACCAAGAAAGTCTTATTCGTTATGTTTATTGTTCAATCTGTCTGCTATACAACGTACCTATAACATTATTGGAAAACTCGGCAGAATTTGATTTACGATACACCCCTCTTTCAGCCGAGGAGCCGATCTCGCAGTGATTAAGGATAATATTAATGGAACAGTCACGGAGAACTGCGGCTAAGCTTCCCTTATGCCTTCCTTCGGCCCCGTTCGACTCTCGTAAGCCATTTAGGACTAAGACGAAGTTCGTAACTTCGCTCAACTCGAACGTGCAGATGCGTTCCGTTTCCTGTGCGCAAATACCAAGTCTAGACGGACCCGTGATTCTCCTTCTCCGTCACTATTGAGCCTCGCAGAAGAATACTCCGACAAGCGTTAATTAATCACCCCCATAGGTCCACGTGATAGCCGAGTTTAAGTCTCGTTGGATGTCATACATCATCGGGATAATTCCGACGTTAAAATTTCAATTAATTACTTTGGGACACATTGGAATACATACGCTTCGTTTCCATCGTCTTTGCTTCCGCTTTACACTTTGCACAAGTCATGCTTTTTAATTTAGAATCCACAATGTCGGAATTTCTTCAGAACAGAATGTTTCGCGCAACTCGAAAGTTTACTGAGCGATATATTATTTTACACATAGTCGTATATAGGCATTCTAACAAAATTTTCTTTCACATTTGCAACAAACGTTCTCGTCAATAATAGAGCCCCATTCCCTCTCCGCCTGGTACCCTCCGGAACCACGACTCGTAATCACGAAATTAAGTTTCAACGAGCGCGTGGCCAATTCGCGAGACCTACCCCGCGGCGAAGCAACGGCGTTACGAATTCCCGACTCGGGAGAAATTCAATTCGAGTTGCTCGCGACGAAGAGCCAACGGAGAGCCTTTGACGCAACTGACTGCGCCTCGCCGGGACGATGATTCGATCGGCGCTTAAAAGCGTCGGACACGATCGCAGTGACTATTTCCGCGGGGCGGGAGCGAGGCGGCCCGGGAGATTATCGCGAAATTTATGGCAACGGACACAAATCCAATTAGTCCAAGGAACACAGTCGCTATCTAAGAGGATATATTAGTTTGCTTCGGCGCGGTTGAGCCTCGTTCAACTCTCTCTTCCGCCTCTCTTAAAGAGGATCTATTTAGCGACCGCTAGGAGCGGAGGCGAAGTTTCGCGAGCGTCCTCGAAACTCGCGTAATCGGTAAGTTTGTCCGCCGTTTACGAGGCCCAGTTCGATCCGTGTCTGGTCGTCCCTCCCGTCTACCATCCGTGGTCCTGGCCACGCTTTGTTATCCGTTTTCCCCCTAAGCAGCAACAGGAGCACTCTAACCGAGTTCCGCGAAGCCTCCCTCGTTACCCCGCTTCAACCCTACGTCGCGCGCCTACTCTGCCAGTAATGGCCCCGCTCTCTCTCTCTCTCTCTCTCTCTCTTTGTGGATGCTCGTGTATTATCCCAATTATCCGAGCTTCGTGCTCGCACGGCCGACGAACGCGTCGAAGACGTAATCCGTTTCGAGCAATCCCACCAGCTTCGACCGACGACGAGCGTTTCGTGTACTCGAAATGGCGGATGCTTATTTCCCGCACGGTCGAATGCGACGCGCGACCAAGAGCGACCAATTCGCTCGCGCGCGTGTTAAATCTTTCGCTGTTACCGCGACAAAGTAGAATTCTGTATAACGTTTACTAAATTCGACTCGACCATTTCGCAACGTCAGACGAGATATCGTGGTAACGGAAACAGGAGCAGCGAGTTGAACAAAAAAAAGAAGCGAGCACAGTGAAACAGCCCTGGAAAGGGCGCAATAAAAGTCAACGGGTGACGAGGCATCTCGCACGGGGAGGGCGGACGAGGAGATCCAATAATCCGTATACTCGATTCCACGTCGGCTGTTTATCGGCCCCGTCTACGGGTATGGGACGCGGAACGGCCTTACGTTGTCGCGCGTAACAAATCTGGAGGCGATTAAAGCGACGGAATCCAGGGTGACGGGTCACGCGAACAGGAACAGTCGCTGCGGACGATGCGAAAGCCAGCCAGCAGCGGTTCGAGGTATTTAAAATATCGGAAAAGCACTTCCCGCGGACGATGTACGGTATTCAATCGACGCCCCGCCGCTCCCCGCCGATCGGGAAGCCTACTTTTATTCCCAATTCCCAGTATACGTATATACATGTATATATATATATATCGTATCCATCTGTCAGCGACTACTTCAAATAAATCGACGAATTGCTTCGGGGAATCGCGCGCTGTCGCCGTCCGAAAAACCAAAAAAGAAGAGGAGAAACGCGAGGCAGAGAGAGAGAGGGAGGAGGGACACGTATATATACAGAGACACACAGATACACAGAGGGAAACGACTTCGCGTACGCGACAAAGTGATCGACGAGCCAATCGATCCTGTCGATCCATTTCGAATACGGATTATTGGTTCGTTAACAACGCCATTTGTCGCCGCGCCGCGCGCCACCCTCCGCCGCCTACGCTCACCCTCCGCCACCCCTGTTTCCTCTTCTCACTTTCTACGGTTCCCACCGGCGAAATTGAAAATTTCCGCACCGGCGACCGTTACGGATCTTGGAATATTTCTGGCTAAACAAGATCCACCAGCCCGTAACGCTCGGTTTCCGATCGCTTCCTATTTTGTTTCCTCCCCGCGGTGGAAACGGATTTCGAATCAAGTGTTCGGTATCCAGCGCGTCTCTGCCTTTCCGCGTGTGCTGCACACGGGGATGGGTAAATGGGAACATGCTTGCGATTGCTATGCGTTGCACAGAACGCACGACTGACGAGAAAAGAAGAGAACATTGAAGGAAATTACTGTGAATAATTTCTGCCAGCGTTGGGGTAAAATTTCATATAGATATATTTTTTTTATTTTAATGTTGCGTCTCTCGTTGCGTGTAGTCAACACAATGACAAAACGAGAGACGAGGAACTGAGATCTATAACTAATTAATAATCGATTGAAGAAAATTGTTGCGAGTAATTTTTGCCAGCGTTGGGACAAAATTCGATATAGATATATTATTTTTTTTAATGTTGCGTCTGTCACGCGTGTAGTCAACATAACAACAAAACGAGAGACAAGGAGCTGATATCTATAACTAATTAATAATTGATTGCGTTCAACAAGTATGCAGCAAAAAACGTGAGCACGAAACGTAAAAGAAACTGCTTTGATATGCATTCGTGTCATTAAATTGAGAACGCTGCAGGGTTAAAATATAATTAAAAGTGGTGGTATGCTTTTAGTCAACGATACAAACGTCTGGCATTTCGGAAGAATTTAAGAAATGCGATTCGACTGTGATTATTCGCAGCTGCACACAATGAAACTGAACTGCGCGAATCACTGCGGCTATCGATCCCAGGTGCGTTTCACGGGAAAGTAATTCGATGAACGTGTCTCAAATGCAGGGCGCGGCGTTTTATATGGGTTACGATCGCTATTTCCACCCTTTCCGCTCTCTGTCGCTGGAAATTCATCGGAACAAACAATTCTACGCGTTTTTTAATTCAACCTGTCCTTTTTCGAACAAAATATCCATATGAAACATGGAAACCAATATCAATTTGAAATCATCGCGTTCTCAATCGTATCGTACGATTAATAAAAATTTCGATATCGACGTCAATCCTCTGAATAATCAAATGATCGATAAAAAAAAAAAAGAAAGAAATTACCTGTTCGAATACGCAAACGCGTGAAGAAAGCTCATCGTTCGGGAGAATAAAAACGCACACGCACGCACACACGCGCGTAATTCATAAAATTTCAAATTCCAATATCGCTCGCCAGCGATACGGTTCATTTCGACAACGAAGCGCTCGTCTACCCTTCAGCTGGTCGCAGAATCCGTCGCGGTATTTCGAGCAACGATCGAGGCAAACGAATTAACGTGAATCGCGCGCGCGGTCGCAGAATTTTCATTGCTGCCTCGAAATTAAAATTAATGCCGTGCCGTGCGCAACGATTCCTCATTGATCTCGCGATGGCAAAGATCGACTAGCGGCTAAAGCCGTTATTAAACGAGCAGCCCGCCCAAAGGTGTCGTAATTAAAGCCACTATCAATTAACGCCGCATCAAACTGGAAAGTAATTCAGAGCTGGCGAATCGCTTCTGCAAACGCTATCCACATTTACGGGCGAATTTTACGTGTATTCGACGCGCCTCGTCGCTGACATCCATCCGTGTGTCGCTGTTCGTCCCGCGAACCTTGTTACATGTCTCGCGGTCGGAGACGCGACAAACAGAGTCGCACCCTTCTCGAAAATCGTCATATACCACCCTGCGCGCAATTAGAGATTCTGTTTGTTCGTGAATTTCTCTTATCACGGCGCGAATATACGACGAATTTCACGTGCGACGATTTAACCTCGTTCCACGAATCCGTGCTACGTGAAAGTTGACGCGGAACTTGTGTCATCGATCGTAAAATCTTTTGTAGTCGCACGGAGTCTCTTTCCGATACTTTCTCGGTATTTAATGATTATAAAATAGTAGTTTCCTCGAGTTTTTACCAGAACCGACGCGACGTCTGACTTATGGTGCACTCGTTCCACTGACGATGGCGTTCTACTCGCGAAAGCTTGAAACATCGCGTGTGAAACTGTTCTCGATAGTAAGCACGCGACGATTGAAGAGTATTGCGAATTAGTCGGGAGTCGAATCGAGGTTCCCGAAAAGCTCGATAGCTGAAGCATCGACGAAACACAGCACGCGCTACGCCACCGTAGCACCCTTGTCATTGACCTCATTCTCCCGCGTATTGTCCCGCGCGAACATGCCAGGTATTTCCACAAAAGAATCCTCTAACGATCCGCCATCTGCTAAAACTAACACCGCTACACTTTCGTCCCTCCATCCACCTTCGCCCGTCCCCCTTTCCCTTCTTTTTGTCCGAGTTATAAAAAAGAAGTCCGGATGATTTTTCAAACGAAATTCCAGCACTCGACGGAACAGCTCGTGAACAGTGGATAACGGGTCGCGCGTTAAACGCGCCAGGCACGAGCCTATAATCCATCATCGCTAAATTGCGACGGGGCCGCACGCTGCGTCGCGCGCTCCGGATCGCAACAGCCCGTGAATCCTCGTCGCGTCGATAACGGAGGGGGCAACCGAAACAAAACGTGGGAAAGAGAAAAAGGGAAAAGGGAGGAAGAAAAAAGCTGGACAAAAGGAAAAAGAGAAGCGCGAGGTGTTGATAAAGTTTGATGGCGCCGGAGAGTGGTCGGGGGCTCGCGCGAGCGCGTGCGCGCGTTATATAGACCGTGATACGCCCGAACGAGCGCGGCAGCCACTAATTAACCCGGCCTTTAATTACTGCCGGCGCTTAGCATCTCGACCGCGGATGTTCGCCGCGTGAAATCGGCTGGAATGATGCCGGTCGCGGCATTAGCCTCTAGCCGCTCCCGCCCCCCTTCTGCGACCACCCTCGCAACACACAAAAGAACGTGCAGCCGCTCCAAGGTGAAAATAAAGAAGAATGATGCGCCCTTAGCGGGTGCAACGGGTGTGCTGTTCGTTAAAACGGTCAAGGGAAAAGGGTTCCACCGCGGTAACGCGGGGAGATATCCAGTGGCTTTTAACTTCGACTTCTGAACTCACGAGCAGACTTCCTAATTGAGGGTTAATCGAAAAATACTTGGGATTCTCTGTTCTGTAAAACGTTGGAAGATAGTTGAGATAGTTTCGATATAGGGAAGATACAGGGTTGAGGTTCTATAAATCAAAGACTGTGGAATTTACGCCTACTGAGGGATGTAACTCGTTGTCTTGTCAAAGGTTTTAAGGGTTGAATATGAGTGTGAAATTTCTCTGGGGGGTGAAATTGTAGTAATAGGGAACGTGGAATAACCATTGCAGTCTAATTTTTCTTGTTTCTCATTTTAATTGACAAGATGAACACGAGAAGATCGAACTTAAGAAGGAAAGTAGAGGAAGTCAACGTATGGTCAGACATAATCTATCGTGGTACGA
The DNA here is from genome assembly GCA_963969225.1 of Xylocopa violacea. Classification (NCBI taxonomy): domain Eukaryota; kingdom Metazoa; phylum Arthropoda; class Insecta; order Hymenoptera; family Apidae; genus Xylocopa; species Xylocopa violacea. The sequence continues at coordinate 31,140,755 of CAXAJV010000002.1, read as the reverse complement.
TTCTCTTTTCTCGATATATTCCTAGGTAAAAATATATAGTATAAAATAGAACAGAGATAATTTCAATTACCATTACAGCTACCGTTCAAATCTCTCTTATTAAATTCCGCGTGTCTAAATTGGCAAACTTATCCGCGACTCGACGTTCCTACGATATAGAAAACGAGTCTCGAAATGACCAATATTCTACGAGGGACGAGGCGGAGTACTCGTTCCAGAAAAATCGTCTCGACGTCGAAATGAGAGGATTAGACTGACAGCAGTGGAAATGGCGGACGAATCCCAGGGAGTCAAAAGGTTAGCCACGGAGATCGACGCGTCATTTCGGAAAGTCTTCGACGAAGACGCTCAGGGAGGAATGGCGAGGGTGGCTGGGCGAGCTGGGCCGTATCAATAACCGAGCGTGACGGCCACCTGGAAAATACGTATCGATCGCTGATCCCTGGAACGGATTACCGTCAGATAACGAGGTTAACAATAACCGATCGCCGCCGATTCCTGGCTTCAATTTGCACGGCTGACAGCGACAGCGTTAGCCGTGCGAATATGCAAATGAAAAAAGTTTCCCACGCCCGGGTAACTTCCCTTCGTCCGTCCGACGGTTGTCGAGGAGGAGACGCGAGGCGAAGGGTTCGGGGAGGTGGCGAACTTAAAGAGGAAAACGTTGAAACGCGGCCCCTTTCGGCGGCCAGGAAAGTTGTAAATTCCTCGAATCTAAAACCTGCGAGAAACTTCTCTTTACCTTGGGATTTCGAGCATTTTTTATCGTTCCTCTTTCTTCTTACGCCCGAGTGGTAATGGATGGGGATAATCAGCTTTAAATTATCAGGAAACTACCCTTGGGATTCGATTAATCTCTTGCCTCGCGATTACATCGAGTTGGTTATTCGTAACTTTAATAGATACCGCGAATTGGACGAGATACCTTCGATTATCGGGTGTTTATTTAAAACAATTCCAATTATACGCGAACGAAACTGCAATCGATGCCACGAGCATGACTCGTTGCGTGCGTAGGCCACGACTGATCGATCGTCGATCCGTTTTAACGAGACTCTTCATACGATAACGCTCGAAATCACGCAAATTGCCCGCGAACTCCGTCCCACAGTCCCGATATACAATACGTTCAAGCACAACTGAAAACACGCCCGCGGGAACTGTAGGACCCGGCACTATCACACCTCTTCATCCATAGCGCGAGCGATCAAACCGCGCAGATTATCGGAACGCGAACATTCGGCTGAAACTTCCCGCGTCGATTTAATTAGGCCAAGCGTCGAACGAGCCGGTCGTAAAGTATTGCCGCGAATACAGAAGCAGAGATGCACGCACGGAGCGAAAGATAGACAGGTACCGTAATTAGCGAAAATGTTTACAGGTTGCAAAGTTTTGATCCTCATTGAAAGCAGCATTCTGAGGAAGCATCAAGTTGTAACGAGTTTGTGTTACGACAACCTACAAGATTTCAGGTTTCGATCAAAATGTATCCGTAGTACATTCAAAGTCCTGACTTGATTAAGATTTACCCAGGAAGATAACGCGAATGAAAATTAAAATTACAAGACGAACAAATATTCCTATCAACTGCTGTCGAGAACGTTCATCGCAATTTCGAACGTGTAATTAATACATCCGCGTAACAAACTTTGACACAAACCATCTAATTGTTCTCCAACATACCTAACGACTTATCGATCAAGCATCACCTTCGACAGCGAACGCAACAGAAATTGATGATCGATATCCGAGCTTCCCTCGTACGTTTATTTCACGATCAAGCACTTTTGAACGGGGGTGTATATAGAAGGGTATAGATAGATAGACGGATAATGAGAGAAGGAGAGAATGAGAGAGGGAGAGAGAGAGAGAGTGAGGGCAGAGATGGGAAGAGATCGTTGCCATAAATTGGCGAAACGGCCGGGTCTGCATAGAGGGCGCGGTCGTGGCGCCACTCCCCGCCTGTGTCCGCGCTCTCGCGCTGATTTAAGGGTTGTGCGCGCTTTCGAATAACGCGTCGGCGTCGCCAGCGTCCACTGGCGGCGTCGCCCGTCATTAGCGTAGTTAACAGGCATTATCGCCTCTAATCAGAAATATTTATTCGACGATCGTACCGCGCGAGAGGGTGTGCGAGGCACGGAGGAACGCCGTTGGAGAGGGCGAGGGCCCGCGGTCGCCCGGACCGCCACGCCCGTTATTATTTCACCGCGGGGCGCAGTTGTAAAAGCGACGTGCAGCTGCAATAGCTGCCGCCGTTTGGCCGTCCGTGGAGTCGTTGCAGCTGGGAGTGCAGCAGCAGCAGCAGCAGCCACGGTTCGATGACCCTCGGTTGGATTGCAGCGGCGACGCTCTCGCGCATCGATACGCCTCCATATTCGCCCGACAAAAGTAACGTCGAAACGTCTGCCTCTCTCTCTCTCTCTCTCTCTCTCTCTCGCGCGCACACACACAGACCTCCTTCCCGTCCTTTTTCAGCTGGCAACGCGGTTCCATCGTTCACGACAACCACCCCCGCGCTCTTCCTCTTTATTTCTATCTGGGAAATTTTCCAGCACGCTCGAAGCGTGTTAGGGACGGAGAAGCAACCGCGGGGGTAGACAAGGGGTGGCGTACGGGTATCACTGGCGCGCTACTCGCCCGTTGAACTTGCGATAAATAATAGGAACTGCCCCTGGGCTTGCGTTCTCACGTTCGATTCGGGATTGCGATTTCCGTGTTGCTTCTTGAGATCGAGGACTCGACAATGGCGCACCGTGGTTTCTATTAATCACTCCCCTCGATTTCAAGATACTTTAAAATAGAGAATGCGCTTAACGGGTAGAAATGTTGATGCCATATAGTTCTGCGGATAAGACGAGGTATATCTGTGCATCTGTCTACAAGACGATCCCCAAACTATCAACAATCTATGAATTCAGCTTAGATCGGAGATCATCTGAATAATAATACTGTATCGCATTTTCTTATGATTATTCTTATGATATCGCCTTATCTGTGGAAATATACTGTATTCAAATTACCATTTCACATCGTAATGTTTAAGGGTTGAAAACAATTTTCTGAAATGATTCGCGGTTAACTCTGACAGCGAGGAGACGAGCGATCTACGGTTAAGGGATGAACGTGATGTTATTAGTTCAAGATCGGCAGGGGCGAAGAAAGAAGAGATGAGAGAATGCTTTACGACTTGGATACGCGTCGCATTTGTCGCTCGGTTTACAGGCCACGTTACGACGGAAAAACAAGGTTTCAACGGCGAGAAAATCGGATCCGATGAAAGTTTCCAGCGCGTGGCAACAGTGTATAAAACATTAAGCGGAAAACCGGTGTCCTCGCACAGCCCACGGTGCGCGTACTATAAAACAATTTCCAGGGAACGGCGAGGTCACGCCATAAAACGATTGCTCGTAAAAGCGCCGGGAAGATGTCCCAGGAAATGTGATTTCGCGGCTACGCGCTATGAAATGATCGCTAACAAAATTCTTAACAAAAGAGCGACACACAGGCGAACCGCTCATCGTCCCTTTTGTCGTTTCATCGCGCCAACTGCGCGGCGAGGAACGAGGCTTTGGCGAACGTTTTAAATGCGTCTTCGACCCTCCTGCTCGGCCAATAAAATTGGAAACGTCGTCCAGAGAACGAATTTTTTCTACGTATATTGGATCATTCATTTTAGGAGAAAAAAGAATAATCAGAAAAATCATTCGTAGTCATAGATTCTAGTTACGCGAAAAATTAATTTAGGTGATATTCTTTCGCGCTATTTCATATCTCTTATTATTCAATTACCACTTTGTTTCCTTTGTTCTGGCGACTCGAGCGAACTTCGCAAATTTCGTCGGAAACAACTTCCCGTGTCCTCGTGTCCCTTTACCTTTCTTTTTCCGGGAAATTCATGGGGCGTAAAAAAGAATGAACGCAGACTCGCAGCAGTTAAAAATCTTGTTACCATCAACGTTATTCCGCGGTCGTTTTCGAGCGAACTTCCACTCTCGTGATTCGCGTCGCGGTTTATCGCCGCGTTTAACTTTAATACAAAGGAATTTACACCTGTTGTTGCGCCGCAGTCTCGATAATGGCACCGCGCGATTCCACGGCCGTTAAACGAAAGCACAGATCTCCGTTTCCGCCCGGAAAAGTTCGTCGAACCTTTTGAAATCATTTTTCCAGCGACCCACCGTCGCCATTCTTCTCCACGCCGAAACTGTCCGCGTTCCATCCTCAACAGCCAATGAAAAAAACGCGTGCAACTGGTTTATGAACTCTGCAAAACGCGTGAACTCGAACCCTTTCGAACGAAACTAAACCCCGTGTTGTGTAAAAAGAAACAAGTCCACATTTTTATCATATGGATTGCTTTTTACAATTTTTCTAGAGAAACACGAGTACGTAAAGACTACCCCTTTGCGTTGGACGCCTTTTTCGGTTGGGTGTTTAATTTCTTCACGAATATAATCGATCTTATTTTTCCACAGTTCCAGAATCAAATTCATCTTCGCTCGCGCTAATTTCGCTTCCGTAATCCACTTCTGTAGAGCCTTAAAACAACATCAGTCGACGAAAAACTGTAGCTACCGCACTAAACATCGTGGGCGACTGACAGTCGCCTCTCGAGCGCAAAATAAATAATATAGCACTGGTAAACGTAACTATTTAAAATAAATATACGATCTACCAGATTTCCTTTTAAACTCCACACAAAAGAACGTTTTCTGACCAAGGTAGATTTCTCGCCGCCATCGCAAGCACGCCTCCGCTAACAGCATTCTGTCAGAAACACCGCTGAAATGTTTCCTCGAAGCCAGAAGAGGTGGAAGGAAACATAAACGAACGGCGTAGAGGCTCTAAGCAACCCCGACGATACACGAGCGAACGATTCCAGTCGATTGCACGATCCGAATGACTAACGGGGTCCGAGCAACCACCCCCTTGGCAGCGCCACCCCTCCACCTTTTCCCTCCGTATAACGAAAGCCAGTTAATATCCGAGAGTAAACAAACCCGCGGATGCATCGTCTAGTTCGGCGGAATCAAATTATTATGATGAAAGAGCGGCAGCGCGCGATGGGGCGCTTTTTAAAATTCATTAGCAAATTAACCCGCCGCGCGCCATTCTTCCGCGGGAGAAAGCGCGGACGGAAGTGTACGCCAACGCGCCGGAGCCACTCGACATTTTTGCGTTTACCTGGGAAAATTGCTGTCCATCACTGGCCCGGGTGGACCTCGAACCGCTCTGAATATCGATATTACAGAGCTCTGCGTCGAACAGAATTTGATCGATTAGTGACGGGTTTAGAGCTGATGATGGCCGCGTTGATCGATGAACTCGGAGGACGTCGAAAAGTCTGTTTCAATTTTCTCCTTTTTTCTTCTCCCTCGCTTTTGTTAACCTCCCAAGCTACGAATTTCAGAAATTTCTGTGGATAAAACTTTTTTTCAATCGGTTTTTGTCATTTAATTGGCTGCTGTTTCGAAATGTTGTTGATATTTCGCTAGCTACGGAACAGACAGCCAAGAGATTTAATTACGGAAAACTGTGTGACTCAGGAACGAGTGGTTGTTACAGAAATTCAGTTTCGATGATTAATGAAATGTACGCATTACGATTTTTAGCTAACGATTCAATTGATGATACAACTTAACTCCTTTCCGTGTTATTTAGCTCGACGAAACTCGGGTCCAAGCAGTAGGCGACAAAGCATCAACTACGATTGTTATGTTACGATGTTTGTTTGGCCTCGACTTTCTATTCGCGAGCCAGGCTCGTGATGTTTATGTTTGGCCCGACTATCGCGAGGCTGACTCGCGATATTCATGTCTAAAATATTCATGGGCCAAAATCTTCATCAGACTCGTCAGACTCATTAAAACACGGGAAAAGATTAACCCTTTCACTGCTTCGCGATCTCGAAATAATCCATCAACAAGGATTTCAATGAATCGGTAAAACAAGAAAGGTATCAAAGTATAAAAATACGAATGGCGTACATTTACGTCTCTCGTATATATCGATGGACTCCTCACGACGTATATTTACGCCTTTCGTAGTGAAAGGGTTAATAAAACACTCGTATGCCATTGAAAAACATCGAAAATCGAGTTTAAAGCGTTGCACTGCGCACAGTTTTCCCGACTAACACAGTTTCGATCGCGAAGATCAAAGACTCGAGCGTAGTTTCCCAGATTCTTTTCAACGGAGCGTCGCGTGTCGTTGTTCCGTCGAGAATCAAACACAGCACCAACTCGAAACGCAATCTCTCGGAAAACTAGCTCACCTGAAACGTCCTGCTGCGAGTCGTCGACGTGCTTCCTCGTCCACGGCCTTCGACCGACTGCCGTGTGACTCGTTCGTCGATTCCTTCGACTGCTTGTTTACACGACCGACACGCCTGATCGAGGACACGTGCAATCGTGACGCAGCTTCGTGAAACAGCGCGTGGCCAATTATTTCGAAACGCGAGGAGCACCCTGCGCGTGGCACCCATACCGATGCACGTGATCCATATGCAGATCGTTGTTCGACGCGTCAGCTTAGAATTTGAAATACATATGTAGATTACGTTCCACGGACCCGATGGCCAGAGTTGCGCCATTTAATATACTGTGCCGCCACGACACTGTGGAATATTGAGGAGATCCTCGTGAACGCTCGCGAAAGCACCCCAATTTCTCGCTTCGTTTATATATATATGTGTGTCCATGAAATATATTTCTCATTGTGTAATTTGCTTGATTAATTGAAGAAATTGCGACGATAAAACATCCCTAATTTCTCGTTTACGCGGATTGAGTGTAGCTTCACTTTGATCCTTTGAGTGACTGCAGTCTCTTGGGACTGTGAGCAACTACTGGATGCATAGCGTGCGCCCATGGGATTGATAGAAACTATTCGATATGTGCTATGAATTGGTACACGGAGTGTCCATTCAGATAGTTTCGATCACTCTTCGATGGTTTTCAATGATGTGATAATGAAATTTATGGGTAAGGTGATTTAACTTTTTCAAGTTAAAAGAAGAAGCGGTGCAAGGATTTGTGCATTGACGAAAATATGTATGAAAGAGAGTATTAATAAGTAATTAAAAAACGAGGAAGAAATAATTGATCGTGAATCTATATAGCGCTACACTGTAATTAGTTTCGAAAAAACGAAGCGATACGATGCATCGCCTACTCGAAACGCCAGCCACGACACGTATACTCGTAGAACAGCGCTGAGGCATATCCCAAGTCACTAGGGGCTAAATTAATTACCGCTCGACGATCAGATTAGTCCAGCAGAACGCGGGACGGCGACGTCCAAAACTTTGAACCGCGGGCACCGTAAAATCAAGCCACGCGAAAGCAGAAACTTGGGTGCAACAACCGAGCGGCGCATACGAACGACTCGGACACCCTTCGAGAATAAGAAGAACTCTCCGCTCGGTTACTCGGAAGCGAAACTTCCTCGCAAGCGACGCGAAATCGCGGATTCGAATCTCGCAGCGACGAGCGCGACGAGACCGCTATTTCGACGAATACGAAGACGATGCGTTCGCGGAGAGCCATCTCCATCAAAGGTGACCAATTACCCGCGCCACCCTCGAAACTTCGATCCGTGGTGGATCTCGATTGCACGCGCGCAACGCCGGTTATTGCTGCCGGCAGCGATTCGGTTAAACGACGTCTCGTCGCGACGCCTTGTGCACATTCAGCGTTAAAGCGTGCGAGCGGAGTTTCTTCGGCTCGAGTACGTTCTGGCGAACCGTGGAGCTTCTGCCTCGCGTTTCGTCGACTCTGTGCAATTTAGGGGTGCATCGAACGCGGCAAGCGGGAATTTGTTGCACGCGAAGCGATCGTAAATCTGTCGCGGACAAAAGGAGTGGGATCGTTCGAGTTCTTGTCCGTTTCAATTTAGAATCTGTCTCTAATGCTTTCTAATACGCGTCTGGATGGGATAGAACAGTTTTGAGACGTCCATCTCGCATTCATTTGAACGTTTCCACCCCTTTTCTTATGATTTCTTCAGAGGAAACATGTTGGCTTTATCTATTCACTGTTTTAACTCTTTTTATCAGGTTCAACACGTTGAAATATTGTGTGCAAGTACTTTAAGACAGAGTCAGAATTAGTCCTCGTTACGGATAGAATGTGGTATTTAATTTTGGGTGTCTTCTGTGCGACGAATGCGATTAGCGTTTATAATGTAAAGGGTTAAAGACGTTGAAGATGGTACGTTGTTAAGATGTCCATCTCGACTGCCTTTAAAGCGTCTCGTGAACGTAAATCTTGAACGTAGCGAGGATGTATCTGTCTCGTACATCTTTAAGATCTCTGAAATGTCTCGGACAAGTGTCTTTAAGACGTCTATCAGTTGTCTGGGACACGTATTTGAGGCATCTTCAAATATTTATTTGGGACAACCAAAGTGTTTAATCTGTAGTGTGAATCGTGCAAAGAATAACCAAAGAAATGGTTGATAAAATAAACATATTACTTTACGTCAATGAAAACTACTTTGCGTCATTAAAAAAAGATTCCTTTTCATCACTCAAGGGATCAAATTATAATTAGATAGTTTAATAGTCTAGATTGTTGAATGACGAGCGGATCGACAGTTCTGGAAGCTCTGAAAAATAGAAGAGTCAACCGAGTCGAAGCGATCAACGTACGTCCATCGTACAAGCTGCTCGCGCAAAGCATCCAAACAGCCAGCGTGGAATATAAATGAGACATAGCTAATTTAACGGAAGTCACCGATGCAACCGACGACACACCGCTCGATGCGACGTCGACATGGATTCCTTATCAAATATACGCGAAGTCTGCAACGGTGCACGAAAGCCTGACCAGAATGCAAAGTTCACCGGTGCATCGACGTCCATTATCATACCTCGACTCGGTGATTCGCTCAGAAGAGCAGTTAACCCCTCTTCGACGATTCCAAAGGTGAGACATGCATTATTCTCAGAATGATACTTAGCGAATTCTCGATACTTAGCGAATGAAATTTGAAACGCTATTTTCTATTGCAATTTCTTCCCCTTTTTCTGTGCCCTTCTCAATTTTATTCAGTAATTTACATTCCTCTTGTATATTTAGTTGTTGCAAATTTCCAGCTCTTAGACATCATAGAAAGATTAATTGAAATATATTTTCCAGCAGGCGAACATCGCGCAATTACCTAAACTGCGCGCGATTGAACGATCACCAAGCTAACAAGTCCATCACCGTTACCAGTAATATAACGCACGGAGCAGAAGTCAATCCATTTCGCGAGGTCCATAAAAAGCGAAGGGTGGCCATCAAACTAGAGGGCCGTAAAACGGCCAGGTGACGGTGCATCGATAAGAAAACTATAATCAGAGGCGTTCACCATAAAATCCCGGGGTTTACGAACGCATTTTCACCCTCGTTGCCGTCACGCGATCGCTATCCAGACGCCTCGCGTCGTTTCACGCCTTCCGGACACGGTGCTCCCGGAAACCTGTCCTGGTGATAAGATAAAAAAAAAAGGAAAAAACGAGGGTGGAGAGGGAAGAAAGAATAGCCTGGAGATCGTGCGTTCGCGCGACGGAACGCGCGGTTGCCTAACGAATCGACAGATCGTCGCTGGGAGCTAGGAAAGCTCGCGTTCTGCCAGCTGTCAACGCCAAGATACCGTCCTCTCCACGGGTTTTACGCGAAAATCGATACCCTCGACAACGCGCGGCGCGCGCGAGAGTCCGGTACATAAATGCAGTCGAGGCGAGTGATGCGCTCTCATTGCTGAGATACTCGCGAGGCGTCTGCCTTATCTCTAATGCGCTCCCCTTTCTCGTTTTTCCCCCCCCCGTTTTTTCTTTTTTTTTTCTCCTTTCTTCCTTTATTTTCCTCCATGGCTATCTATCCCCCCCGCGCGTCTAACTACCGAGCATTTTGCCACTCGCGCAGCAGCCCCTGCTTTAAATCACTCCGGGATAAGCCCTGGCTGCGAAAACGTACCCCGTACAAGGTTGCGAGGTGCATCAGCTCCGCTTTTTAAGCGAGTCGATTACCATGAACCTAACTGCGCTTCGCGTGGAAACAGAGTTCTCCCCTTTTGTCGGACAGTCGACCTTCTCGCTTTTCTTCTGCCGTTTTCGAGTTAAATCGGAGATCTCGCTCGAGAAACACGATATCGTGTTAAAAGGGTGGTAAATGGAAGGCGTGTGCGTTTCAAGGGTTGAAAGTGGCGTCATTAATACTCGATGGAAGAGCGATCGCTATTAATTAATCGAGGGAACGGAGATTCGAAGACTGTCGGAGAGAAAATTGAAAGGGTCGCTCGCATCGTTCAAGATGGACGCGGATGGATCGCGCGGCGCTCGTTCGCGGGCGTCGCGCGAAGAACGAGACGACGTCGACGCGTGGAGGATTTTATTTACAGCCTCAATTTCGCCTGGCGTGGCCCATTCAGCTGCATCTCTTCTCGGCTCGGCGCGCAGCCAAGGTTATGCCGATAATTATGATCCCATTCTGCTTTTTGTTCGTTCGAAGGGACGGGGGTGGAGGAAAAAAAGGGGTAGAAACCGGAGGGAACCGACGGAGCAACGGACAGAAAAGCGAAGGCTTTTTTCTCCCTGGCAGCGAACTCCAGAGGCGTAATCCCGCGGGGCTGAGGGAATACGCGACGTAGCCGCGTCTAAACCAACGCGATTCTCGAATGGAGCCGCTCGTAAATCCGCGGAGATTATTGCGGGCCGACGAAGGTGGCCCTCAGGATTGCCAGCGGTTGCGCAAACATTGAAAAATCCGAGCGTCGCCGGTTAAACCGGCCGTTTCGTATCGAGCAGCGAGTCTCCGCGAGAGCCCACCCTTCGAATAACATTCTGGCTACCGTCGACTGTAACCCACCCTTCGTCCTACCTCCAGAAATTGAGTTCGTGCAGAATTTGAGGATCGAAGAGGATTGCGTTAGAAACGTGGCGACCACCGTAGTCGCGTTGAACCCCGTGGCGCAGACCGGAAACGCGCACTTAACCCTCGAAGCGAAGAGACGGGAGACGCTAAACAAAAGCTTTGTACTCTCAACTTTCTTTTCGTTTTCGAGGGCCAAGAAGAACATTTTCGAGAAATTTCTTCCTCCTTTCGAGGGAAACGAGTTCTCTTGAAGCTTCAGTGAGTTTTTACCTAGCAGCACACACATCCTTGGACCGTATCAGTTAATTTTCTCCTTGTTAAGCTTTGTTATTCGAATAAACCATTTTTGTTGTCGTTAAACCACGATCGCACTTTATTTGATTTACCATGTCACCTTTCCCAAAGAAATTTCCCGATTCTGGGGAAAAAGGGACGTCGAGGAAACGCCAAGTGACTATGCGTACAGAATTCTGATCGAACAATCTACGAACACCTTGTATATCGAGCTACCTATCAGTTCCACGTGAGAGCATTTCGGTAATTAATCGTCTCGATGAAGGCTCGAGAATGGGGGTAATCGATGGGACGTTCGCGCGATCGAGTTTCCGCGATATGCAACCGGCGTGGCGTTAGCGAGATACGATTCGATGAAAAAAGGGCCGTGTTCGGGGTTCGATTTCAGCGAGATTAGATGGGAACTGTAAGTGTAAATAGCACGACGCGAGATAACCGTTCCACGCATGTCTGACCTGTGCGGTCTGCTCTACTTAGCGGCAGATTCGATAGGAAACGGGGTCCATTCGCTGGATTACGGAATTACCGTGTACAGATTATGGAACGAAAGGCACACTCTCGTTTTCTGTGGCTCGAACGAAGAATCTCATACCGTGCGACGTAGCCAAAACTGTGAAAGGTCAACGCGTAGTACACGCGTGTCTGATTTACACAGACTTTACTACTTAAACGCGGTATCGTTCAACAGCTGTTGATCTTAAAAGTTTAAAACCTGAAGAATTCAAATAAACGCATGCTACCGAAGCATACGACGCCTGGTTCGCTACGTACGTCCAACCCGCGCTGCCTTTTCTACTTAAACCACCTACAAATATTCCAACAACTTCGAATGAGAAAAAAAGCTTCGCGAATACGCTCGTCGTCAAAGTTTCTCGAGAAAGGATAGCGCAGGGGAAAGCATTTAGTACGCACGGCGGATTCGAGATTACAGAGGTAAAACGCATCTCGCAGTACGCATGTCTGACCCTTCCACGGCCTCTTTCACTTAAGTCCCTGCGCGCGCCAACCAACAGCCCACGAAGAGCAACGCTTCGAGGAACAAACTCCGCGTTCAGGAGGGATTCCCAAGTACGCATGTACACTCGACCAAAGGTCCAATAACCTGCTCTCGATCGAGTGTTCTCGTACGCTGTTCGCGCGATCCCACGGCGCAGCATCGAGCGAGCCGGCACAGAAAACAATCCAGGCTCTCCCGGCGCTCCTTTGGACACCGATAATAACTCCGACTTGTGGGTCACCGGTACATCGGATGAAAGGGGACTGGCAGCAACGGGGACGTGGGGGAGCGCGAGATCGAATGACGCTTATAAAGGGAGGCAACGCTGCCGCGAGCCTGCGATTTCAAAGCCCGCGGAATTGAAGGGGCAGCTCAACCAGGACGGACTACCGGTCATGCAATGGTTGGATCGCTCCATAAGCTTCGTCGTGCATCCGGAGAGAGGAGATCGAGACATTCGCGACGCGTGCCGTAGAAATTTTGCGGTTGAACTACTTGACAAATCGAGAACGCTTGCTTCAAGTCAGCGACTTCCAACCTGGGAGGTGCGGACTATTGCCAGGGGAGCGTGCAAAAATTTGTAGGTTCTTCAATTTACGCGAACGGGCTTTTTGGTAGCTGCGATGAAAAGTAAATATCAGGTTGGTAGTCGAAAAAGAGAGGCGAGTGGCATTCTCCACAGTGTCTCCAAGGTTTGATAAACTTTATGTCAAGAAACAACTATCGCATTCAATTTTCATGCGATAAATGGAGTTGATTTAAATGATTAAAAAGAATGTAATATAAAATGAACAATGAAAACGTTAGTTTGTGAAGTATGCGTGTATACGTATTCGCATTAATATCACGACACCAGAGTAATTTTGTTTCCTTTTTTGTACAAGCATACAACCAACAACAAAATTCACAGCATCACACAATGCAGTATAGAAGCGAACAGTAGAGACAGAACTACGATGCTAAAATAGCCATTTTCACAGAAATCCGATCACCCCGTGTAGAATGAAAACTGATGGTAGAAATGGATGGCAGAAATCGCGAAAAAAGTAACAAACATTAAAAACCATTTGGCACAGGACTGGCAACGCCATCGATTTTGTATAAAAACTAATTTCTACACCCGACGAGGTGTACACTAAAATTTTATGAAGAAGCTCGTTATTACAGCTACACGCAGAAACATCAAAATCCGCTTCCTTCCAGTTCTGACACTCGAATGGTCTTTCGCTATTATCCCTGCTATCGCAAACACGACACCTATCAGAACATTTTTCAGCGAGGGATCGTTTTAATCCATCCCTCGATCTCCCCCCTAAAAAAAAGAAACCCCAAAAAACGAACGACAGCCAACGCAGCGATCCGACTGATTTCCGCCCAGCACGGAATCACTGGACACCCTCGAGAGGTGGATACAAGGGTTGCGGACGGTAGTAGTTACGCGAATTGGATTCGGAGCAGGCCAGCCTGGCCGCTGGCCTGTGAAAACTACAGGGAACTTAATTACCCGAAGTGGCCGGTAACAAGAGAGAAACCGATTACTAGCGGCGTTGAATCCGCCCTCCGCCCCTCCGTGGCAGTCGATCTGTCGGTACCGTCATCAATTTGCGAGCGGCACCGCGGCATGCGAGCCCGCGCGCGCCTTCTGCGCGAGCTCCTGGCCCCCGTAGCGTCGCGACGCGCCGAAAACGGATATCGATCGGTAGGGCATTGTCGCCGCCGCCGCCGTCGACGACGACGAGCAGCCGGAGCGTTTTGTTTCAACCGCTCCGCTCCCGTCTAACAGGAAATTACTGATGGCCCCGTGAACGCCAGCCGATAACCCCTACTAAACTATCGTCGCGACGCGAGATCGGTGAAACCGCGGCGAAAAAAACGTCGCGTCCACGGATTCGGCGGAAAAATCGCCGGCTCGAGAGCGTACGGGAACAGAGGAGGAACGGCTCGAGGAGCCTCGCGCGGTGCGCCCAGTTTTTCAGACAGCGGAGCCGTTTTGCCAGGCGGAACGCTCGAAATTCCCACGGTCCGGTTCCGCTCTCAGGAAAAACGCTGTAATTTGCTGCAGATCCTTAAACGAAAGTTTGCGCGAACTGGGTGAAACTGGGGCTCGACGGATTTTTTGAATAAACTAGGCGGTGGGGAAGGAGAGGGGACGAGACCGCGGGGGAATCGAGGGCTCTCGCAGTCCCATCGCGAGAAGTTCGACGACGAAGAAACCAGGCTGCAGGACAGGGACCGCGAGACGAGTGACACTTTAAAGTCGGTTTGTCCAAGGAACCGGTCGAACCGCCGTCAAACCATCGCGCGATCCCGATGGGAGACCGGTTCAGCTTCGAAATCCATCGAGTCGCCATAAAGGGAGACTATTAATGCCAGCCGACTTGCCTCCCTGATAGATCCCCGGTTTTAATAAGCGCCGTTCGAGGCGAATTGACGCGGCCGCCGACAGCACGATCGTTAACCCTACGACCCACTTGTCTCGCGTCGTTCCACCTTATTGATAGTTAACTCGATTGCGTACGTCCAGCCCCTTCTTCCGCGATTCCCGCTCACACCTGCTGGATCATCGATCGATCGATCGACGCCCAGGTTTATCTGGGAAACGCGAAACATCGCTCGAGTCAAAAATCAATCGAGAAACCGTGGAAAGTTGGCGAACAAAGGGGGCTTTAAACCGAGGTAAACTACGATCGTTTTAGCGTAGAGACGCCAGGGTATCAAGGTCCGTCCATTATCGAAAACCCTGCGAAAACTGCGCGGAACTTAATTATACGAAGAGCATAATCCCCAAGGTTTTATACCCGGTCGGACACGTGCGCGTGAAAACCGAGCGGAACTTAATTAACCAGCGACAGATTCCTCTCGCGGCGCGTTTAAATCGACGACCCCCGGCGGAGATTTCAGGAAATGAATTATGGAGCGACGATTAGTAATCGGTGACGAGTACGTGACGGGGAGAGACGGGTTTTTAGCGGATGGGTACGCGACGCGTGTATGGAAACCGCTCGATTGTTCAGCAAGGATGGAACGGTGGTAATAATCCCTCGGATAGGAATCGCCAGAATTGGGAGCTTAACCGTTACAATTACTCAGGGGTTAGTCGCGAAAAGCAAAGGAAAGCGCAATTATTCAAGCGGGTCCGTGGCGAGAATGGTCCGCGAGGAACATTGTTTCCCGCGCTATCGACTTTCCGTTCGAATTGTCGGAATCGTAGATCTTTTCGCGAGAGAGGGATAAGCGTCCGAATCGGGATTACAAATATTGTTTTTACCCCATTTTTCAGCTGAAATAACACGACGAACAAACGCGAGGCTTCCGCAGCGAAGTAGGCAGTCTCGCAGTAGTAAAACGCGGAATATGGTCGGGCGCGCGCTACTTTTGGACGTAAGATGATCCGCGTAATGTTATTCGCCTCTTTTATTCGAAGCGTTTCTCTTGTGCGCCGAGATAGCCTTTTTTTATGAACAGAAACTGTCCGAATGAGGGGAAGAGACGGTCCTTCTGCCTTGTTTTCCATTCGAAATAGCGTGACCAACACACGTCAAGCGCGAGAAGTGGAACGACCGGCTGGCAGTAGAATAAACCAGGATACGGTCAGACGTATCCCATTCTCTATATTTACGATTTTCTGTATACGTCGGTTCTACTTTTATTTCTCGTTGTCTACGGCGTGCTCCTTGTTTATGCTATGGGAAAAATAAAATGGAACGATATTTGGCTCGGATAAATAACGGCGTAAGGAAAAAATATTTACTCTGCTTCGTCACGAGTGAGAAAGAACAAATATCGTTCGAATCGACGACTCGTGAGAAAGTGTACGGACGAACTTGCTTGGAAACGCATCTCTCCAAATGCGAGAGAGATCGCGACTAGAAAATTTTCAGGGTCGGGAGTTCGAGCGAAAATTGTTGAAATTAAATTCCGAGTTAAACCTGTCTGCGACCCAGCGTGTTTGCGAGGCTGGAAATTCGCGTTCGTTTTCTCCAGGGGGTATCGCCTTAATTCGAGGTTTTCGGCTTCGCTGCATCGCGGCAATTACTCATGCAAAACGTTGTGAAGACGTAAACTCTATTTGGGAAAAGTTCCTTAGCCTGTCCATCGGGCGCCGCGACGTGCATCCCGCCAGAGATGAACGCGAGTTTCAGGTTCAAACATCACAATTAATCCGAGATCAGTCGCCTACAAAGCTCGAGGAGAAAATGAAATTACTCGCCTCGGCTGGTAACAAGCCAGAAAGTAATTGCTTTCACGGTTAAGTATGGTTGATCCGAAAGCAAATTCATAGATTGCTCGGCCAATTGTATTAAGCGTCGATAATCATCCGAATAATTAATTTTCTGCTACGTTCGAAGGTTTAAACGGCCGAATATATTATTAAACGATGAGTTATGAGTTCGTTGATTTTGTTCGAAGCAAATAGAACCTATTTTAATTTCATTTCCACGTGTACACGGTACGACCATAAACAGGAGACTGCGTCGATCGATAAAGCAATAAATTAATCGGGAGAGAAGGGGAAATTTTTACGCGGCCAGTGAATTTAAAAGATTCGATGATTCCGCTAATTTGTAGAACGCGCTAGGATCGTCCGCTTTATCGACGATCCTTTAACCCAAATTTAGGCCGATTTCCATTGACGTCACATGGCTGACAATTACGCGGAGGATATTAGGAGACACGGATACGCCTGGCTCGACGTGAGCCTCCATACACCCGTTGGTTTTATGCCGTTTTATGCAAATTTCACGCTGTCCTCGAAGCCCCGTCGAACTTAAAATTGACTTCGAAACTACGCCCGTGGAATGACAAGGTTGCGAACAATATTTTGCGAAAACTTCCGTGAACTTTGATCGAATGTTCTTAGCTCGTTTTAAGCGATACGAGGATAAGAGAATTCCCAAGTTTTATTGGATACCTTCGGGGATACAATTTTCAGCAGTGCCCGTGGATAATATCGAAATTATTGGCATCGGAGGTAATCCAGGATTTAAATTAGTTTCAAATACGCTTACCTCGGCTCGCTGTTTAAGTCGACAGCTTCGATTAACAAGAAAAAGGGACCGTCCGTTTCATCTTCCGCGTAAAACACACGTATACACGTGTAGAATATTGAATCGATTAAATTGAAAAGTTTAATCGATTTAATCTTCCATCTATAGAGGGGTGTAATATAATAAAACACGCACGCTTTGAGCAATGAATTTCTTTGAGACTTTGAAAGTCCTTTTCTGGTGAATCCTTAACACTTTCGATGCGAAGCGCTCAAAGACGATGCGCGGATCGTTCTTAACACGGATTTCTGGGTATTAGAGAAGAACCTCTGAGCAAGGAACGTGTGCTACCAGTGTGTCGAAAGAAAACTACTGAATATGCATTATCGAGTAGTTGCAGGTAACAATTCTGGCTGATCCTGAAAGCCAGAGCGCTGTTCGCAGCGAAAGGGTTCGAATGATTTGCCATTCTACACCCCTAAAGAAGAAAGTTCGAATCATTAGCAAGCAAGTTCCTCCACTCGATCCTAATGAGCGGAAACCAGCCTTCGTTATCGCGAAGCCACTGATAACGACAGGGTAACGCGATCCTTGTAACGGTATCTTAGAGTAGAACCGAGCACCCACCCGTTGGGTGTCCCTTCAGATCGCGATGATGTATTTCCCTGTCCGGCTAAAAAGGATTGCCACCGACGTACTCGTGTCGTCTAATTGCACGATGAAACCCGAGCTAATTGACAGTGATAAAAGAACGAATTAAACCGGGGACTTGAGTCCTGTTTCCGGGTGAAAAATTGCCGGCTAAATTGGCGTCAGCCGTGAAATTGAGAAAATGATAAACATGTTTCAACGGTACCTTATTATGCGCCGCTGCGTAATGGGACAAGATATCCGAGACCAATTACGTTATTGATTCCACGATGGTAATTAATAGTAATTATTTGTCGTAATTGAAAGCATTCTTGGAGAACATTTTACAGACATCGTTACGTAAAATTCTTTTACGGTAATATTCATTTCGTGCGCGGTTTTATTTGATAGGAGAATTTCTGAAAAAATTGCGACAGCCATAGCGCTTGTCCACGTGTGTTCACACTATGAAGTAACGAATAATTATTTGACAGTGTACCCACAAAAAATGATTGCAGTTGAAACAGTAAACGCAGGATATTATCCTTTAATCGACCCTTCGCTTCAACAGATTTTTCTAAAGTTATCCAAAAAATAACACGCTTTTCCCTTCGCTTCTCTTACTCCACATCGATAACATACTTTGGAACGCGGAATGCTTCCAAACTTTAGATCCAACAGCGTGCAACCGATTCCGCAGTGTCGCTAAACTCGCGCAGGATCGCCGTGTGTGTCTTCCAGCAGCCAAAGCGATTCGTTTCGTAGTAACCACGCGCAAGTAAGAGAAACAGAACAGTTGTAACGTCCGCCACGGTTATTTGCATCGCGTCGGTGTATAATGAAACGCGCGTAATGAAAAACGGCGCGTTTCGTTTAGCTCGTTCAATTTAACCCGATCGAGAAGTGTAATTTCCCGGCTCGATTTAGCGGAACGAAACGCCCAAGTTCCGCAGGCTGCATCGTTAATGTCGCGCGATCGGCAACGAAGGTTACGCGGTACAACTGTTTATCCAGGGTGCGGGCGAACCAGCACCCAGCGCCCGCCCATTTCTCCCTTCGTCCGCGAGTAATCCAATCAGTGGACTAATTTAGGGAATTGTGAGAACCGTGTCGACTAATCGACGAGGGCAACGAACATGCAACGGAATTCTACGCGTTTCCACCCTTTTACCTCGCGACTGATATAACTGGACGAATATCGAGGCGTAAAAGGGTGACTCCGCGTTGTTGAATATTCGCGTCGGTCTGTCGCGTGGCTACCGAGGAAGAGGAGTCGAACGAGGCCAAAGGCTAATTAACGAGCGTCTAATTAAATCGCCTGTCATTGGCTAATTAAGAGTTCGACTAACTTAAAAAATGCTATATAAAATTGTATTCGTTTGTGATAAAGAATTGTTCGATAAAAAAGAGTTTCTTTGTGTCCATTGCGTTACTCCTTTTTCTGTATACTTGCTGTGTAACTAAATAAATTGCGCATTTATTAAGATGTCGAAATGAAAATATTATTAAATTCTATTTCTAATGTTGTAAATGTATATTGTTGGTAATGGTTCTATCGAGTTTTCCGATTCTTGGATACGACGGGTCGACGCGAATTCCCGGCGAAAAATAGCCGGGACGTCGGTGCAATTAAACGCGGTAAGCTCAGAGGCAACGGGTATCTAATTAAAATGCTCTCGTCCAGGCAACTGGCCGTGATAATCGCTCAATCTAGCTGTTCGATCTTCCTCTGAAACGGTAGACGAAGGATCGTTACTATTTTTCACTCCCCTCGGGCGAGCATCGCGAGAGATCCGGGGCTTAATTAGAAGAAAGTAAGGGCTCCGTGTGCCCTTCGAACCGTCAAATCGTTTCCCTAACAAGACGAGAGAGCTCCGCCGTTCTCCTTGTACCGTGCCCGTACGTGCTCTTCAATTACACCTGGCTCGGTATGCTCGATTTAATTAGCCCACTTCGATCATCGACGCCGATTGCCCCGGAATTGCCTGCTTCTTTCCACCGGTGATTTCCTGATTGAACCACTCTCAAAGATGAATTCGCGTTCCGATCGCTTCGACAATCCGCGGCGATCTCTCGATCCGTTTCGAACTAATCGGTCCAGCAACGTGTTCGTTTAACGGAAGCGAATTCGTAATCGTACAATTTTATCAAATTAAATTACAGCTCAACGCAGCTACGATCTTCGAAATCCACTCGATCTCGCTGTAAATGCTCTTAATTGTTTTCTGTTTTTTCAATTTTTCAATTAAAAAGGTACGGCTCCGAGTCGGAAGTGACCCAGAAACAGCGCGCAAGGGTTAAACGAAACGATTTTTAAAACTAATATCCGAAATCTGGTGGAATCTAATATCTCCTGCAATATCGAAGCGACGATATTTAAAAAAAAAAAACGTTCTGCGAGGGAGAGAGAGAATTACTTTAAAAATAATCGATACCGCCCGAGCAATTTAGTTTCAACCCCCGACATATTTATCGCTCGCGAGCACCAGCGTTGCCCCGCCGAGACTTTCCGCTTTCGACCGAATCATCGAGCGTTTAATTATTGTTTCTCCTCGCCGCTCGGATATCCAGGACCGTATGAAACGACAATATTTGCCGGCGCCCTCGTCCAGCTGCTGTTTGCCGAGGGGGCGAAATCCCCTCGCAGCGCGGACGATGGCCGCCGCGGCGGCAGGGTCCGTGATTTCGTAGCGCGGCCACTTGTCCGGCTGAAAGTCAATCTTGGCCCGGTCGTAAATCCCTATAAAGTCGAGGGCCCGACCACCCCGTGGAGAACAACCGTCGCGGCACCAAAGAAGGTGTTTCCTTTGAAAAGGAGGCCGTGTAAATAATGGCGGCCCCAGCCAGGAATCACTCCTCTTATGGCCCTTCTGGGACATCATTCCTTCGTGACCAGACCTGCCACTTGCCACATCCATTAACCCGTTCCCGCTACCACCCTCTCGAGCCTGGCTGCGCCTCGAGCAACACGATCCCACCCCTTCCGCCAGCCCCGCGATTCCCTCGGTTCGACGCGGTTAAATTCCTGCCTTTTACGACCGCCAGCCGACAACTTCGTCGGTTCTTCTGCTTTATTTCGCCGCCAGATATATATATACGTGTACACGCTTGATGCTTCGGAGTTTCGTTCACCCCTTGAATGCTGAGAGAGGTTCGCGCGAATCTCTGGCGTTGCTGTCTCTAATTTTATGATCGACTTGACGTCTTCGTGTGTTTCTGACCGAAGAAGACGATTCGAACGATCGCGAGCCTTGAAAAATACAGCGGACGCAAACGTTTGACGACAGCTAATGCGCACGGGTGTTTCTGGATCGCAATTAATGCTACGCGGCGTCCAAATATGCATTCGATCGTATCCGCGGTAATATATCATGTAGTAACGTTGGTCAAGGGTCGTTCGATTAAACCAGATACTAAGACATTTTCGTGCAACGAAGCGTGGGATGTCCAGTGCGGATCGACGTCGACAAAAATCCATTGCGAGAAGCCGATGAACTCGACGAACTCTGCGCTCGCCGATCGTCCAATTTTGTTCCCGAGTGAAATCGACGCGAAACAATGCGACACGAGCGTTAAACAGGCCGCCGTCTGATGAGTTTCCACAGGTGTCTACGCGTCGCCCGAGCGAAACGCAAATTAAATCGTCGCGCGACGCTTGATCCAATAAAGGACCGAACGTCCTTTGACCCCCGGGGGAGAATCGCTCGTCTATCCTCCGACGCGCCCTTAACCGGCAAATCCCACCATCGCCGCGGCACAAAAGCCGTGTGTGCGCGATTCAAGCCGGTGGAATCGCACTCGACTCGAAAATCAGCTTCTCGTCAAAGAGCCCTCGCTCGAGTGTCTGCCTAACCGAAGGTGGTAGGTACAGAGGCAGCCAAGCCAAGCACGAGCCGACACCTTCATTGTTTCGTGGTGTACTCTGTGTCGAAAGCGGGGCCCTCGTTTTCTTCCTACAGCTACGTCCTGAAGCATGTCTGTGTCTCACCCTCTCTCCCTCTCTCTTTCTCTCTCTGGCTCTTCCGTGTGTGCGTATGCATGCACTTGGTGCGCGAACCGGCAAACAATCGGCCGAACGGTTAGCCGGCGATTATTGATCGGATAGCCAAGCATCCGTCGGCCGTGAAAAGTGGGCGTTGCCCGTTGCGTGACAAGAGAGAGTCGCCGGCTGAAAGAGGGAAACGCATCGATGCTAAGAATCGATTCGACGAGATCCGGGACCCGGCTACGAGGGGATCGTACTCGAGAGACAGAACGCTCGGTTTCAATAGGCGAGCCGTTCGCGCGCGCGGATATCCACCGCCCCGTCCGGTCTTTGTCCGCGTCGTTACGCGGCTACGTGGAACTCCCGTGTCCTTTTGTAAAGTAGCTACTTTCATTAAAACGGATACGGAGCGGGAGAATCGTCGGGTAACGGAGCGACGATGCAGCTTCTGCTCCAAAGTTCGTGTCTTCGGGTTTTGCATCGTACGTACAGGGGTTGGTGTTGCTTCCAGGGTGTGCTGTGTGTTCCTGAGGTCTCCGAGTACTTGACTTTCGTCTTGTCTTGGCTCGGATCGTTACGTCGCATCTTTATAATCGTTCAGACTCGAGCTTCGATTAATCAAAGGAAAGCGAGTCCACCCAAAGGCGTCCTGTTCTCGTTTCCAAACTTCCGGCAATACGCCTGTCCACTGCGCGTAACCAGCGCGATGAAATCTGCGTGCGTACAGCGCAGGCTAGCGTGGATGGTCAGCTTTGAATTCTGATTAATCAAAGGATCGATTGATTCATCCAAAGGCGCGCTTTCCAACAGCCATCAGCGTCGACGTTTCCGTTGCGTTGCATTAATTTTGTAGCGCTTCGAAATGCGTTTCCTGCGCCGCGCGGTTCAACCGCAACCCCCTTTTTTCCGTGCATCCCCGTGAGCCTCCGTCGACTAAATCGTAACGAGAAACGCGTACGAGGATCGACGATTCGCCAGCACCCAGATTCTTCGTTTACGACGCGGTCGTTATTGAAACGCGTAATCAATCCGACATGTTACGCAGCTTCGACAACGTACCCTCCAGGGATGAGAGGCACGGCTAACGAGCCGTTTGTATCGGCGACGTTGAATATTGTACTTGACACTTGCGTCACGTTGGAAACATATCACTAGACTGCAGATGCTCATGTAAATTCATACGTTGGCGGATGCAATTAGAAAGGAACAGAGAACGTAAACAGAGGTTCGTCTCAACCCTTGCACATTATGATACGAGATTTGTCGGATTAGGATTGGAGGTTTTATAGAACAGTATCAAACTGCATGGGATTACAGTTACTTATTACACGAACTATAACTAACCAATTCGACGCTATTTTCTACTTCGTTTAAACCTTCTACTCTCTACCACTTCCTATTCCACACTCTACGCTGCGTCTTCTACCTACGACCTCCTAGTTTACACTGCTCGTCCAACTATTCTCAATTACATTCGTCCTCATTCTCTTTCCCTCTCTCTCATTCATGTTTTAAGAACCAGCAACAAGGCTACTTTGACCATTTTTGAACAAAAGCAGGCAAACAGGCCTGCATCGCGTCACTCGACGACACCGTGAGTCGGTCATAAACCACCCCCTTAGCGCCCAAGACAGGGGCTTCAAACCTCACAGATTTACTTTGGGTAATTTCATGTATGAAGTCTGAAAAATTGCAGTGACTTTACTGTACGATTTACTTATTATTAACGTTGGTAGTAATTTTTCTTTTTTCTTAATTTTATTTTAATTTTCTTTTCGTTCTTATTATAGCTTCGAAGTTCTTTTTCCCAATTTTTGAGAGTGGTAAAATGAGGATGATAACTTGACCTAGTTTTTAAAAGGCCTAGTCACGTAAAACGTGATCGATTTCTACCAAAAAGAATAACGTTTCACCTCTTAAAAATCTATAAACAGTGCCCCTTATCTTTTGGGTCAAATCTCGTATTTTAGCGTATTGTATGCGTTCATAAAAATATCCGTAACAGTTCGACGAATTCTCTCAATCGTCTGCGCGTCCATTGCAATATTCTCTGGTAATTAGAATCCCTGGTCGATGTAGATGATCAAACAATCCCGTGACGTTCGTAAATTACGCTCTCGACGTCAAAGGGAACCGGTCCCACCGATCTCCCAACGAAAAACTTTCCGAGAGGGAGAAAAAACTGGTTCTCCATAACTTCGAAGCGTTTGATTTCCCGGCGAAACTGTTTCCTCGCCAGATTAATGGTACACCTTCGTTTAAACGGTTTCACACGAACGCGGAACACAGCTGGGGCGTTCCCAGCGTTCTCCGTAGGAACACTGGAATTTCCACCTTCGCTAAGGATAAAATAGCCCGCGACTAGCCAGCATTTTTTCAGAAATTCCATCAAACATTCTCACCCCCGTGAGCGCGCGCGTTGTACCCGCGCAAAGCGTCGGCACGAAAAACGCGGGTATCGCGGAGGGTTGCTCGTGCGCGAAATAAATTCACCCCCGTTCGGTGAACCAGAAATTTGTTCGCCGCTGGAACACTTTCGAACCGCCTCGAGATAGCTTTGGGTGGATTCTAAGCAGAATCAGATTGCAAAGCGCGGACAGACCGAGCGTCTTCGAATCTTGCGCTTCTTTCTCTTGTCGTCGCGAGAGTGCACGCACGTTTCAGTATCGTTTCAGCGGTAATTGTCGAATTAATTCTAGCAAATTCGTACACGCTCGATTAATCACTGCGTCGCTCGCGTCTGTCGCTTCGCTGTTGCGGCGATCAATTTTTCAGCATAGCTATGGCCGAGCGAAAGCCACCGCGCTACGATCGGTCGATTTTAATTTGATTGCAGAGACCAGGACACCGCGTGAAACAGCGAACCCCTTCGCAAACAACGATAAAGAGATTTAATCGAATATAACGCGGCTGATGCTAAACTTCACCGCTCTGGAGTTTATAATAACACCGCCAGCCTGCAATTATATTTCGTCCGCTTTGTACGTATCGAGAATGGCGAATTTATTTTGCATGAATGCGCGCCCCGGTTCCGCGCGCGATTTAACGCGTTCGTTAACCCTTCGTCCACGAATGCTCAGATCCATTATGCTCGTATCGTCGCGAACAGTACAGTGTCGTATGTTCGAAAAAATGCACCGCGCTTCAATGGACTATCGAGCATTTTTTCGTAAAACTCAGCATTAATTATTGCAGCGAATTAGGGGATGAGAAATTAAATAATTTATGTAAAATTCTGATTAAAAAGCTTAGAGGTTTCTCTAATCGCAAGAAATTGTTTTGCACGCGAACCCTCGAAACGCAGTTCCGAAAGGAAATTCATCGCGCACACTGGGATAGTAACAGCCCCTGCACGCTTCCCTGGGTCTCTGCAATTGGCAATTTTCCAACCGACTTTTCCCGAATTTCCATTCTTCCACGGCGATAATATTTTTTTTCACTGCATACAACCCAGGCGCGCGTTGTTTCCATCCACCGTTACCGCTTTTGTGTCTCGTCTTCAAGTTTCCAGTCACCCACGCCGTGTGTTTCCTTCTCTCAGAAGCCCGCGCCGTACGGTCTGGCCATGTCATTCCCATTCTACTTCCAATATGAACCATAATATCCGGTGGAAAAAAGAACCGGCGGTATTCCAGGCTTCGTATCCGAGACCTGATGGTTGGAAACAAGCACGCTGCCTATTGTGCCGTCGCATGTTAGCGTTGTCTTTTTATTTTTCAATATTATTCCTCTGCTTCCGTATGAGACACTTCCAACGTGCTGTACAGCTAAACCCACCGCGGTCCGAGCTCATTTCTGTCGCATGCGACAAATTTTCTCTCTCCCAAAATAATGATTACACGGCTGTACGTACAACTTTCGTATACCATTACTTCGCGTTTCTCCGAGTTAACCAAATTTTTCAAGAAACAAAAGCACACGAAACTTGGTGGTGTCGCCAATACCGTAATCCATAAATGCATTGTTCAACGCTTAAAACATATGTATTGCGATATCGTTCCTATTACCAGGAAAAAAAAAAGCAGTTTATCCGCACGCGTGATCCACCTCCATGCATTACTCTACTCCAACACCCCTGTAAACTCTTCACCCGGAAACGGTCCGACTTCCATCCGCCGCGTTTCCCAACGGTACACACCAACAACGCTCTCGAACATGTTCGTAACGCGTTCGTTCAATCCCTCGGAGCGTTTTCAAATTCGAACGCGAAAAAACACCCTCTCGACCCGGCGACACCGAGGAAAACAGCCCTCGAAACTCGCGATGGCGGGCAGGCCGTCCGAGTCCCCCAGCGCGGTCAGCTCGAATCGCGAGCCAAGCGGATCCGCAGAGCCGCTAACTGCCCATTCAAACTACGGTGTTGATAATACCGATCCCGTTGATAATACCCAACGCGACGGTCAGCCCGGACCGGCCGATAACAAATTAATTATAGCCCAAACGGGCCGGGAACACGTATTTAGTCTATAGACATCCGTGATCGAGGTAATTACAGCCGAAACTCGGGCAGGGAGCCCTATATAAGCATGTAACACGAATGTAATAACCGAGGACACAATGCGCGCGAGGCGGAGGGGTTCTGCGCTGCCACGAAGCGGAGGAATTGGGGGGAGGGCGCGGGTGGTCGAAGACGGGGTGGTCGAGGTGGTAGACAATCGCGTAATTGTAGCACATTGATCCGTCGAGAAGATGACCTCGAGTGGGTATAGGTAGCCCGTTCGAGGTCCGGCGAACCTCGCCACGAGACACGATTGATTGCTTGCGATCAGATTATGCCAATTAATGGCTCGAGTGGTGCGGATCGGGCCGCTTGTAAATTAGTTCCGGTTCCGCTCGGAAACTCGCGGAATTCAACTTATCGCCGCAAGTACGTGGACGCGCCGCAGGCATGGACAGTGCCTACGCGTTCGCTGCGTGGATCCGTGATCCATCGGGCGATACTGTACGCGCCAGCCATGAAACCGAGTGTCCTCGTGCGCGCGGAATGGCGCGCGTGTGATCGACGGGCATGTTGGAACGGATATGCAGAGCGTCGAGGCGCGCGTTTATGTTCGAAGGATATGCAGAATTCTCGTGGAGCATTTCGCGGTACGCCTTTTCGCGTTTCACCCGATCGAGCGCGTGTAAATAAGCTGGAATTACGAAAGGGAGCGAGAAGTCGGTTCAGTAAAGCTGTTAGCAAAATTGCTGTGCTTTTTCGACGTTATATTTGGTTGGCTCTCCGTGAATTGGGTGGGGAAAAATTTGCGAACGGAAATTTTCATGGAACGACTTCGTAGGGTGGTTTGTACAGTTTAGTAGAACCTCGGCCATCGGAACAGAGGTTGGTAGGGTTCTAATGTACTATCGTAATTTGTGCGTTTGTCGCAACAAAAAGAAACATCAGTTTTCGAAGAGAAAAGACGTGCACCGATATTTCGAAAGAGCACTACTTCGTGGGATCACTTTGGAATACCAAATTGACGCGATAAGATATTGAACTGTCACAAGAGAACTGTAATATCGTTATTCAGTGCCATGAATTCTGAAGAACCATTTCTTCTTGAGCAACGCACAAAGAGCTTTCTCTTGCTCCTACCTTGGAATCTAACGCATCGATTTTCAAATATTTCTTTTCAGTCTATACACCAAATAGGAATAACAGATATACAGATACGTATTGGACTCGAAAGAAATATCCGTGCATCGCGAACTCTTGAAAACATCGCCACCTTCTATCCTTCGATCGAAGTGCATATTAAAAGTGCATCGAGCTTTTAATTTGGCATCGTCCATCATCGTGGTCGAGAAATATAAAGCGATAACTATGAAATATTTAACGAAATAGAAACACGAATTTCTCTCGACCGGTGCAATCGAACGCGGTTGTTCGAGGGTCAAGTTATCGGGACGGGGCAGGGAGTAGCGGCGCAATTTCCCGCGTAAAGTGAAATCGAGACCACGCGCGAGCGAACAACCCCACGTCAGGGGCCGCCGCTCTTGTTCCACATATCTACCCTACGCGTTCCAACAGCGATTCTATAGTTTCGAACGGCTATTCATACGCTGGTATATAATGGGTTAAGTGGGTTCTACTCACAACGTCGATGAGCTGGGAGAGGCGTAGTCCCATTTTGACAGTGAGGCGATCGCTGTTGTTGCCAACAGGCCGGATGAGGCGGTTGTAGTTCGACAGCAGGTCGTCGTAGAGACGCTTCGCTTCCGGATTGGCCGAGGCGCCCGGAAACGGGGCAACAAGACAGGAAATGATCGTCGCCATCGCCAGCAATCCGCCCAACCTAGACCACCATCGCCACCAGCCTTTCCCACCGTCGTTCGACCAAGCATCCCTAAGCATCGTACGCCTTGTCCACCCCTGAAACCAACATATATACGTGTCCGCCATTAAACCTCGTATACGTGCGCCCACTGTCCTCTATAAATTTTCATTCTCGTTACATCGTTCCTCTGTTTTGTCGCGCGCTCAACCTTCTTTATCGTAACGCGGTTTCGATGTCGGAAACAGCGTCAGAATTCCGACATTCGCTGTAACGCGGTTCCCATATACTACTTAATAAACTTGGGCAACTCTCATTAGCAAGTTTTGCTAAACACGGTTTCGATACAACGCGCGAACGAATTAATCTGTTTGGAAAGGGTAACACACTGGCGCGTTAAAGTGGTATTGGTTACTTTTGTAAACGACGCGTTGGTACGTCGAAAGTGCATCGATCTTATAATTTATACGTTTTTTTAACGATCAACTATAAGCAAAGGTAATAGCATACATTCGTCTCTATTGATAGTTACGGAAACTAATTGTGGGAAACAGATAGACAACCTTAAGCAGCAAACTGTCTGACTAAACTCGATGCAAACTACCGCGACGCTCTGCTCGCAGAACCGATACCATCGCAACTGATTTAACCGTGTTGCGACAAGATCGACTGCACTCCTCGCTCGCTTCATTGACGTTTTCCGCATTTTCGAGCTTATTATGACAAACATCCCCCCGCGCGACATTTCCTACGCGCTCCTCCTTCCACGACCGCTCGTAAATTCCACGGCCCTCCGCTCGTTTCCGCGTGAACCGAACAAGTTTCCGCGGCAACAAGAAAACTTCACGGTTCCCCGATCAACAATCAGTCGCAGCAGCGTAACCAGAGTCCCCGTATTCGCAAGACACCGAGGGGAGAGTACGTGCGCGGGTGAGACACGTGCTCGTCCGCGTCTCATAATGCTTTGACGTCAACTTTTCAAGCGAATCATGGTACACGGTAAGGCGTAAGTTGGTTGCCAGACGAAGTCATTTACTAGCCCGTGGAGGAGAGCGTAACCGCCCATAAAGGAGGGCTTGAACGGCATTGTTGTGTCGTTGAAAGGATAGGAGGGGTGGGCCGGGGTGTGGCGGGAGTCTCTTGAGGAACTTTTATCGCTTCGTTGCTGACCTACCTGCGGCCATTATCAGCGTACGCCTATACGGCTGGAAAAGCTACTTCCACAGATTACCCGGGGATTTACGCTGCTCGGCTGCTCCTTCGTTGATTCTCGAATATAAACGAGACTAATCCGCGCGCGACTACGCGCCGCTATCGGTTTACCGTTTTCGTTAATCACCGTTGAATCGTGGACAAGATGTCGCAACGGGTGTACCACCAGCGTCTGCGTGTTTGCTGAGCGTTCAACAGACGAGAAAAATGAAGCACAGAGTGCTGTCGATGCGTGGGAAAATGTACAAGTGTTCGAGGTAAGATACACTTTGCTATGTTTGGAGAATGAGGCGGATGAAGCCGCGATAACGATAAATCCTCCGCGGAAGGTTTACACGGTAGAATGCGGATGTTTGTGCGTTTATGAAAAATCTGAATGTACGCTGAACATGGTGTACATGGAGAATGAAACATTTATGTAATTTTCAATTGAACAGATTCTCGGTTGTTGATTAGATGCCATTTCACAAGATTTCTCTGCGCAAAAATACGATCTCGCGTTCGCAATCCAGTCACAAAAACAACGGTTTCTGAATTATTAGAAAAAGAAGAAGCACAGAATGTCGATACTTTTTCATATCGTTCGACGATCGAACGATAAATGTATTCTCATCGTTCCACTCGTTCCTCGCGCTGGACGACTCGGAAAATCGGCCAGCAGAAAAGGGTGGCTCGCATAAAAAGGTGTAGATGCCCGTTATTGGCATGCAAATGAATTTTTCTACATTCTACGCCGGCTGGGGAATAAATATCCCGTGGATACGGGCCGTTTCATTGATACTGGGCATAAAATTACAATCGGCGCCGTTGAAACTGCACATCCGCAGGAACCGTGCCGGCTCTCGTATTTACAATTTTATGGGCCGCGGTATCGATCGTCGACCACTGGCAATTCGCGTCGCGTTCTGCTCTTCTGCTCCAACGTGGAAAATTATGCGCTGATTTCGAACGATTCTGCCCTGAAACATTTCTCTCAACCTCGTCTCTCGCTAAACAACCCCTCTACTATCGACCATTACCATCTGACGCTGCTGATGGTGTATTTTTTATCCAAAGCTGCTCCTACGATTTCTGTCTGAACGCTCGTGTTGGAAATGAGTGCGTGGAATAATAGTTTCTTTGAATCGTTCAACAACAACGAATTTATCTTTATTCTACGACTCGAAAGAACGTCTGCTCGCGACGAGAACTACGCGAGAAGTGAGGACACTCGACAGAATATCTGAGGTCCCCCCGCTTGAAGGAAAGTGACGACGCAAAGTCTGCGAGTGTTTTTGTTTCAGGTCTTGGAATGTAAACAGTTGAAGGCTCGCTCGAACCGATAAGTTTTCTCTCACTGTTTATATACAGGCTCCTATTTCTTAACACAAGATTCGTTTTCGTTTCTACGTTCATATGTTGAAATAATCCAACAATTCGTTAATTACATTTAACAAAACGACATCGAAACGATTTCGAAATCGAAAATTATCATTCAATTAGAGGCTCTGATTTTTTTATACAGTCGTCAGTAGTCACAGCTTCGATACAGTGAATTATATCTTAATTAAAGACGTATCGTGACTGATTCTGCGTGAACATTTAATCTCCAACACCATCGATACGCGAATCGGCCGAAATATCGATACAATGCGAAGCAACAGACTTATTGTTAGACTCTATTCACGATAAACTGTGTGCTCGTGACTCGCTGACCCGTATAACGACAGCATAATAGCGATTAACTCTGTTGTGGCGAAGGGGTTAATAATCTATGCGTCGTATAATGCGCGGATTGAAAACAAGCGACTATAAAAAAACCACGCGTGGGATAATACCCGCAGATTATAATTACTATACGCTCTCATCGAATGAAGATTCTACTGAAATAAAAAAATTGGTATTAGCTCTCCAAATAAATTAATACCCACGAATTAGCCATTTCCATTCGTCGACTCTACGATCCAGAATTAACCCTTCACAATCCCACGTATTTATATCTTTTCATTCTCATTTTATACACCAATTGTCCATCACCAAACATTCCATCAGGCAATACAGGAACGAACGGAAAATTGTCTCGAAACTGTGGCGATTCTCGCCACTTGGGGAACAGCACACTCGTCAATTTCTCGCGAGTACTCCATGTCCTACACCATTTCTATATAATAGAAATTCTGACCTATTCCTACCATCCCAGCGTCTAAGGCAAGGTCTGCTAGGTAGCTAGGTGTAAGAATATCGGGTCAGGGTGCACGAGTGGCCGAGGAGGACCATGTGCATTCCTGTGCGACATCATCCCTCTCTGGGGCCTTGCCTAAACATTTGGATGGGCCATGGCGTCGGGGGTGTCCTCGAGGCTAATACGACTGGCCTAAGAAGGCATTCTTGTACGAACCTGCGTTCTTGCAAGCGTGTCTAATAAACGCCCTTACAGTCGAATATACACCTAGTACATTTCTTACGAACTTTACCGTACATAGGACTATTGAGTCTTCTAGCAGGCTCAGGACGAAACGTTCTTCCCTCTCTTTTCCCTTCCTACCCTCTCTCACGCACACATTACAGCGATAATAATTGAAACCAGGCGTTTTAGCCCAACGCAGTGACGCTTCAAAACGAAGCAATAAAGTAAAGAGGAATTGGAGGAAATGAGAGGTAAAACGTTCCACGGCCGGACTCGTTCGGCTATTATGTAAAACAGCAATCACGATCGCATATTTACAACGGCGCTGGCAAATTTACAAAATCGAACGTCACGATTAATCATTATTGAGAATCGTGTAGCGTCTGTTTTAACGCGGCGCGCCAAACACGCGCGGTGACGTTAAGTATCAGCGTTCCCGTCCGTTCGGCTAATGCGTCGAAATGCGCCGATTTATTGATCTACCCGCAGTCATTTGCATTTTGCGTGTCCGCGGAACCGACAGCAATTACGCAGCGGCGTACGTACGTAACAGCGAGCGGAAGACGCGAAACGAGATCGTGGAACGATGGCTACAGCTGTCCGGATATCGTTTTAGATATCGTTCGCGATACACTCGAAAATAATTTTATCGCGGAGCATCGTGGGTTGATGAGCCACGAGTGCGCGCACTGAAAGCAGAACGATGTCGAATCGTGTTCAGCGATAATTACACCTCCCGTCGAAACCACGAAAAACGATCAGACTTTACATCGCGTTCCCCGTTGCCGTTGATTAAAAGCTTTAATGCATAAAATAATATCGAGTTGTCGGATAGTGTTCAAGAGTTGTGATTGCGATCTGGTGTGTTGTTAACGCTTATTAGGGGTTGCGATGCGTCCATGGAATATTAAAGGGTAATTGGTGAAGGAGTTAAGAGTGCGCGAGGTATCGAAATTAGAATCTTGGATGGAATTGTATTATTGATCCAAGTGGGCGTGATTTTTTAAGGAATAGGTTTTGGGAGTTTGGATTTTCGTTGATTGGTCCCTCGAGGTGCAAGGTTTTTGTCGATGTAACGTACTTCATGGTGGACGTTGTCCTAAATACTAGATCTCTCTCTCTCTTTTTCCCTCCCTTTATAAAATTTATTTTAACTTTTAATATTATCCTTTTGAAAACAGAACACTATGTATATTCCACTGGTATTCGTTAAGGAAATTGAATTTCTAGAAAAGTGTTAGATAACCCTTCCGTTGTAGAGAAATTTCGATTATTTTTAATTAAAAAATTTTTAATTTCATTTCATTTCGTTTCATTTAGAAATCTTTCCTGGCCAGTGAAGCGTAGAGTTGAATACTGAAAAAATTACGTGGAGCCAGAATAGAAATTAGAGAAAAGGACAGGAGTTAATTCAGTTGCAAATGATTTAACACACTTCTACTGCACAGAACTAAACGCGGACAGAATTTGTTCACCACACTAGCAGCAAGATCTGTAACGAATCGTTAGAGTAAAAAAGGGATTGCTTTATCAGTAAATAATTCCTTCTAATCATCCACGCGATAGAATCTACAAATTTGCAAGACGATACTAAAACAGAGAAAGAATTTAATAATCAACGATGTGCTAAGATTACCCAGCGATAAAGTTGCTAATGAATAACCATCGAAATGCGAAGTTTCATAATTACCCACGCAGAGATGGAATTCGCTCGTCACCGATTTTTGAGATGACCCAGCGGAAAAAGTCTTCGCTGAATCGCCGCCGGGGAGGGAAGTTTTATCGGGGGTGCAAATAATTACACGGGCGAGGAATTCGATCGCCATCGATTTTCCAGGATGAGCTGGCAAGAAAAATCTATAACGAGCGCCCAGCGAAAAAGAAAGTTTTATCGACGATCGCGACTTTTTGTCGGTCCATGGCGCCTGACGGACCCTGTCCACGGTATTAGAAAATGAAAAATGGCGCTGGGCCAAGATGGCCCAAGTCGGTCGGAGACCTCACGGGACCCTTTATCAGCAGCGTGTCGACCTCGACGTTAGATAAGACGACCCTGCGGTCGTTATCAACCCGCTTCGCCATCGCCTGGCTCCACCCTCTGGACATCGTCGAGTTAATTACACTGGAATTTCGCGCACCCCAAGTTTTTCCCCGATCCCTTTCGTTGCGTTCTTTTTTTCTGACTCGAGGGAGATCCCTTCGTCGTCCGTTTGTCCGTTGGCCACGCCACGGAGCCGTACTTTACGAGCTTTATCAACCCCTGTCAATCTCTTGGGAGGTACGGCGTTGACCGACACCAGAGTGTCTCCGACTCGATACGTAGTTATGGGAATTTAGTGGGGATCGTTGTCGTTGCTGGATCCCCTGGTGACGGGTTCTTCGTATGATTTACGATTGGTTTCGATGGTTTTGTAATTGATAAGGGCGGACGCCTGGTAGCTTAGGGTCGTAACGTTTCGAGGCTCCCTACGAGGCGTCGAACAATTAGACGCGAAGGGAGAACGAAAGATGCGGGACAACCGTTTCGTTCACTTTGGACAATTTGGACAAGCGGAATGTATCGCGGACAATCGCGTGTAGGATTGGCCGTGATTCGTCACAATTTGTCAAGCCGCTCTCGCGAAACTTTTGTCGCGGCTGACGGCCCCGCTCAGGCTTAATTGTCGCCAGACCGATCTCGCTTGTAATTCGGCAGGAACGCGCGATGGAATTCGGATCGTGTCCGATATTTTTGGAAATATTCATTTTCTTGATACGCGAGAATGTGCGGGGGTATATAGCGGCCGATCGATTATATCAGGGACGTATTTTTGATTCGCACTGCGCGGCGCGGAAGATGGCGGCCGGAATGTAATAACGTGAATATTCTGCGCTTTTGAAAGCTGTGAAAAATGTTCGCGGCTCGATGAAGTCTTATCGGTGAAGTATTTCGCGTCGAAATTAAACCCCGGAGAAGCGAGAACCAAGCAGATTACCCGGATTAACCTATCGATACGCGACTTTGTCCCATCAAACGCTGTTTTCTCTACCGAAAACTAAACTTGTTACTATCGATTGCTATGATTATTAATAAGCGAATCAAGTGCTCGTTTCGCGCAAATTTTCGTCCCGCAAATACTTGGGCACTCGGTAGTAATCGGAGACAAAGAGAGTGAGAACCGTGGTCGATGGTCAAAGGGTTAAACGTCTCTCCCAAAGGCAACGCTGATTAGACGGAACAGGATGGCGAGCAGGGGGCGATGGCAGGACCAGTGCATGTACGCGTAATCGTCCGGTTTATTAGATTTACGAGAAAGTTTGCGCGCATTTATCGAAAGGAGAGGCGGCGCGATGGGTGGGCCGCGGCATGAATGCACGTCGTCATCGTTCAGTGTCCCGACGCAGCTCGAGCGTTGCAACTGGGCTAATCGAATCTCGCGCCACGTACAGCCGCTAACTAAGCTTTTATACACGCGTTCGGGTGGGCGCATTAATTGGACCGACTCTATATTTCGTTCCCGCCCCGATGGTACCTATTAGACGTGAAAAGGGTGCGAAGAAAATAAACGCCCGGTCGCCTTAGCGGCACCGTAAGAGGGGGTGGGGGCTTGGAGCCGGTTGCACCGCGTTTCCTGCAACCGTGGGAAAGAAATATAACGGAAGGAAACGGCTTTGAATTTCGAGTTAATAGGAGAGAGCTCGAGAACCTTCTCCGGTGCTCTGAAAAGACTTTGAGAGGTAATACCTCGCACTACCGCGGGCAAAGGTTAGTTCCGAGGTTCCCGTTGGCCCGTTCAATGGACTATCGATTGCAACAATTAACGGAGGATCGCGAAGGGGTGGGCGGGCAGAAGCGACGCCGCCCCAAGGCGAACGAACTTACCCCTGACCACACGACAGGGATCGAGGGATCCCGTGGGGTTAATTAAAACGACACGGGTTCGAGGGAAAAAGCAACAGCGGCGACTGCGGCTTAGGGTGTCGCGTAGAGGAAACCAGGGCATAAGCGGGACGGCAATAAAATCAACGTCTGCCGTTGTTCGCTTCTTTTTTTCTACGTTTTTGTAATGCCGCGCGCTACCCTTTTTAGTCGACGAGACGCGGCTTAATTTAGAGCGCCCGGCTAGATTTACCGTGGAGAGAGAAAGAGAGAGAGAAAGAGAGAGTGCAACCCTCTGCCTCCGCCTCCCTCCAGCGAGCTTTACAGGTTATGGATCGTGTACCGCTTGACGCGTGACAACGTGGCAGGATTGGAGATTGCGAGGACCGAAAACGGTGCGCGATTGTGTACGCGCGCCATGCCGCGCGATCCGCGCCGTTCGATGCCAGAGGGGGGTGGTGGGAGTCGATGGAAAAAATCAATTGTCTCCTGCATCCATCTCTAGCAAATCTTCGGGAGTGCAGCTTTTCAGATAAATCGAGGGAGGATGAATTGCCGTAGCCAGCCCGTACATACATCCTGGCTCCGGTGCAGCCGGGTACGCTTGCCTGGTGCGCCGTTCAACGATCGATGATACTTCTGTCCCGGCGATGGCTGCGACGAAAGTGCCGAGGATTTCAGCTCGAAATTACACCCGGAAAAATATGACCGGTCCCCTGGCAGCGTCGCGAATTAATCGACGACTCGGGGGGGAACGTCCGCGCGCGCGACGGACGAGCACCGACCAGGGGCGGACTGTTCCAGTTTCGCGATCGACCGGAACCGCCGCGCCGACGTTACCGTTTTCGCGGGGCACCCGCGCGTCTCGTCGACTAATCGCGGCGGCGGTACTCGGTGTTTCGCGACGAAACGGTGGCCCCTCGCGCGGACAGACGCTGCGAGAGGCCCTAAATCGAGGGATCAAGCGGTTGACTTGTCCACCCATACATCCTCATTTTCGGTCGATGAAAATTTAACGTTGCGATAAATCAAATCGTGATTTAGGGTTCCCGCTAAATTCTCGTTGATCTGTTTTCGCGAAGCGCTCCAAGCAACGAGCTTAGGATCGAATTCGTTTCGCGCAGCGGCAATTTTAAACGTTTACGCCAGCTCTTGCGACAGATGCACGCGTACGCTTTCGAACGGAAATCGGATCGTTAAAGCCGGGAAGAGACCGTGGCACCGTTCAACGCTTCCAGCCATAAACCCAGCCGAGACGCGCGTAAGTAGCTCGAGTCGCGGCGGTCGCGATAGGAACACGAAGAGCTGGCGCGGTTTCCCAGGGGCCACAGCATTTTCGCTGCTCCTAATGACCGACACTTTTTACGAGCCCGAAACGCGCGAAAGAGCGGCTCGCAAAAAGGCTCGCTGCCGCGAGTTCTTGCATAAATCGTCGCGAATGAACGCTCGCCAAACGCGGATTAATTCTCGGCCATTTGAGAAGAAAAACTGCCGGCCCCAACGAGGCCGGATGGAGGAGAGCCCGGGAGCTGACAAAGCCACGAAACGTTCGGAAGCCAGCCCCGGTGCGAGCCATGGAAATTTCGATCCCGTGGCATGCGACCAGGACAATGACCGGGTCTCCACCCAAGGAATGACAAACGTCTGCCCCTTTACGGGGTTATAATTATTCGAACGGCGCGGCTGTTAGTGAAACACGAGCAATTTCGAGCGACCCCGCGCTTCCATTTGCACCCTCCAAGCGAGCGAGCCGCGGGGCTGGGTCTCGTCGTTCAGGCCCGAACCGGGGACTAACTATCCGTATATCCGGCGCGCGGCGACGTTACGGCAATGAACCCAGCCAATGTTTTATCGCGCGAAAGAATAACACTTTATTATGCGCCGGATTATCGCAGCGACCCACGACGACACCGTGCCAACGATCGATTCTTGCTTCGCGTGCGTGGAAACGGTACGTGTA
This sequence comes from Xylocopa violacea, assembly GCA_963969225.1. Classification (NCBI taxonomy): domain Eukaryota; kingdom Metazoa; phylum Arthropoda; class Insecta; order Hymenoptera; family Apidae; genus Xylocopa; species Xylocopa violacea. The sequence goes on along the minus strand of CAXAJV010000002.1, from coordinate 31,103,328 downwards.
GGTGTACGCGATTGTTTTAGAACGTTCGTATGTGCAACTCCAATCGCTTTTTCTACGAAAAGGAAATTTTCAGCGTGGATATGCGGAGTATTGTACGAATATACTAGCGTCCAAAAGTAATCACTGTGCAACGATAATTGACCAATGCGTCAGAACGTCCTAAAAGATTAGAATCGCTAAATTTAGTCCGATTAGAAGTTGCGAGGAGTAACTGGCTCCAAGATGGATGCCCGTCAGGCGCAGTCGATACGAAAGGTCGGCACTTTACCGACCGAGTGTTCGAATAAGAAAGGACTTGCAAACCAGAGAGGCACGATCAGGTGAGAAGCGGGCGAATCGTTGAAAACGGCATTCGCGTGTCAAGTGTGGAATAATTCAATAACAGGGGGCGTGCGGGAACGACTGATAGAACGGGCGCGAGTCAAAGGAGACAAGGGGAAACGAGATGGCATTCAGATGCAAACTGAAGAGAATGGCCGTGGGTCGAACGAAGTGCGCACAATGGAAAGCAATCCGGCTGATCCACGGGACCCACGGCAACGACCATCTCGATCCATATGGATAAACTAATTCAAGACGCCGCTTTATCTACGTACACCGACGTCACAATGCGAGAGGCTTCGATTCAATGGGGAACGCCGCGCGATGGAAAGGGGGACCTCTACTTTCGAGGACGCGGCACTCTCTGCAATAACCTCGATGTTGCTCGACGTTACGATAACGGCGAACCGTTCAACTTAAACCATTTACGGCGTCGTCTTCAATTTTCTTAGCTCAGAGGTACGACTCGCGAATAGTTTAAGGTTCCTCTGGAATAAAATCGAGCAAAATTCGTGTCAAAGAGTTCGTAATCTCGGATTTACGTCCGATTCGAGTACACGCATATTATGCAGGTAATCGTGCGAGTTGTTGAGTTCAATCGTACATCAAACGCGCATTCGATCTGACAGCCAGCTCGAGAACATTCAACGCTCCTCACCCCCGTCGGCTATCAAACGCAGTTACGATAATCGCCGTCATCCCCTAACGTCTGACAAACGTTCGAATATCTTCCGTCGAAATCACCGACCCTTTCGACCCGCCTCGATTCCAACGAATTAGAACCAACCTACGAGGGATACGTGGCAAACGCATCCTTCGAGCGATTCGAAAGAACTCGAGAGAGGGGCGGGTCCTCGCGCGCGCGATATTTCGCAGCGATTCGCCTTCGGGAGGGTAACCAGGAAAAGTTGCCCGACGTCGAGATTTAAAGGCTGCTGCAAGTGACTTCGGGCGATAGGAATCAAAATTCGGTGCTCTGCGTGATGCGGTGACGCCGCGCAGGGCGGAACGCGGAGGGGTGGGCGAGGGACGAGGGCGTGAAACGGTCCTTTTACTCGTGTTTATATGCGGCGGCACTGAAATATCGGTTTTGCAACTGACGCGCAGCATATCCGGGGAAAGATATTTCAACGGCTCTCAACGTCTGCGCGTGTACACGCGCGGCGCATCGTCGAACGCGCTCGAATGTACGCCGGCGAGGGTGGTTTCCATCCTCGTCAAGTGTTTTCCTGTTTCAGAAACAGAGACCCGGGTCTGTTTTCTTGCGCGAAGGGAAGCATCTCTCGGGGAAATGGCGCTCGTACCGGGCTTTCCCACCCTTCCCGACAGGAGTTTCGTCCTTTCGAACCAATGCGAAAGAGCCGAGGTGAATGATTCAGAGATGAATAGAATCTCTGGAGTTGTCGAGGAGCGCGAGCATTGCGCTCGCTACCGCGAGGAAATCTGACGATGAACGTTGCGCGTGTAACAGTGGAAAATGTAAATAACAAGGTTCGGTTGCCCCTGCGTTGCTGCGAATGCTTCGTACTTAATGCGTCTTAATGTAACTTCAAAACAATACTGCATAGACTGATGTTGGTCTTGGCTGTGTCATCTTCGCAGCGCGCTATATCGACGCGACAGCGACGTAGAGAATGTACAGAACATGCTGTCGAGGGATGCTTAATAGATCGACGACAGCTAGGCGATCATAAACCTTGGGTCGAACCAAAGACTGACCGACCAGCACTCTAATTCTAACCTTTCACCCGGACGCTCGCACAAAACACCGGCAAATTTCTCGAAAAGGAACGAAAGAGGGGTAAACACGGCGCGCTTATGACACACAGTGGGTGGAGACTTTTCCTAATGAATTTTCCGGAGCAGCGGGTCCTTCGAATAACGGCGGGCTGTCATTTCGTACGCCAGGTCCATCGCCTCATTAACCCAATTAAGCAACGAAGCTTAATAACACGCGGGTTCTTTTCCTCCTTTTTCTCTCCCTCTCTCTCTCTCTCTCTCTTTCCCTCTTTTTTTTTTTTTTTTTTAATACGGCAAATTAGTGAGCGAGCCTGAAAGAGTCCGTTGAACAAGCGGCTGTGATCGTACAAGAGCTGGCTCGATTCAAAAGCCTCTGTTCCCTAAGCTTCGCCTCCTTTCACGCGCCGCGAGGGAAACTCGCGTCGTTAACGGATCGCGGCAGCGGTTTACGACATTGGTCGGTTCGACGGACAGATCTGAGATCGTCTGCCAGCCGTTTTTCGAACGGCGACCTCCGCGGCTGGGGTCGCGAAGGGACGAAACGAGGCTGGATCGAGGTGGCGCGCGCGTCTTTCGACCCTCCGTGAAAGGGGCGTCAGCCCACGGAGAGACAGAGAGTCGGAGAGAACACGCGGCCTGTTTAATTGAAAGGCAGCAGCGCGTGAAATAGTTGTATCAAGGGAGAACTCTTTAAATGGCGAATGCAAACACGGGGGAGCAGGTTGCCGCGGACGACGGTTTTCAGCGTGTCGGTTGAATTCAGGCCCGCAAGACGCGGACCAAGGAGCGAACGCGTATCAAAAGTGTATCCAGGGAGAATGAGAGCGTTTCGCCTGAGCAAAACGTTAATGCGCGGAAGGCAAACGTGGTTAATGCGGACCGCGAAACAGGTCAACCTTTCTTTCTCCTCTTTCCTTTACGTCGCGTGAAATAATTTCGATAGAACTCTACGTGTATATTCCTTTACACAATTTCAATCCCTTTCGTGCAGATAAACAAGATGAAACCATCAATAACTCCACTACAACGAATGAACAGGACAAGAAAAAAAAACAGCCTCTCTCGCAAACTACCCTTCCATTTCATCCGCCGAGTCCAGTGACGTATATTTCACCGCGCGACCGCAGTCGATGGAAATCTGGTGTCCGCCATTTGACCCCACCGATATGGTACGCAGCGAAATAATCCAGGGGCCAAGATCTTGAACGGAGATCGCAGTGTATTTGCCGGAACGAGCCGACCGAGGGACGGCGGATTAAAAGATTACGGGGCGAGCCAGGGTCGATACACGAGCGTGACGGGGCCGAGAATAAATCTTAGAACTGCTGGCCGTCCCGCGGACAGGCCGCAGCAACAATTAACAACTGTGCCGTTTCCACGAAACACGCTTGATTGCCCGCTGGATTCCGCCAGGATCGATACGCGCCGACTGCCGCTGTTTTTTACCCCTTTTCCACCCCCAACCGACGGGACGAGTCTTAATGCGAGAGGACTGAACCTATCGATAAATCCAGGACAGCTACCTGGATCCACCGGGTGTTCTCAGTCCTCTGGGCCTGAAATATTCTGCGCGCCTTCTCGAAACGCGAAACGACGTCCATTGAAACAAATGGTGTGCAGCGTCGTTTAAAAGTTTGGAAGGCTTGGTTGATTTCGAAAGAACGAATATTTCCCTGGAATTTGTCTCCATGGAATAATCGTGCTACAATGTAATTTTTGTGTTTCGATCTCAAAAGTGAATATTATGCATCCACTTCTACCAACGAATCGTACGACGAGCTTTCCAGCGACGCTGCACGCCGTGCTGTCGATAAAAATGTCGTATATCCTCGCTGCATCTTGATTTCGCGAAACGTTACTTCGAGCGTTTACCAATACGCGACAAATCCACCGTATGTTAATTCCTTGGCGCGGTGCTGTTGTCGTAATACGGTTACGTAATACGTAGGAAATTTATGGTAAACGCGAGCACGCCGAACGCGACTCTGTATTCGAACGGAAACGGTAAAACTTCGATCCATCGTGAACCGAAATTGCATTTACTAGCAACTTTTGATACAAATATTAAAGCGTTGAGAATTGTATCCAGCGAGTGTCGCCTGAATTTTCTCCTGCTCCCTCTATTTCGATTTATACTACTTTTCTAGTGTTCGAAAGTAAGGAGAGTATTTTGGCGGGGTGGAATTAAAGACGAGACACCCTGTACAGATGTGTGTGTGCGTGACACGTATCTAACCGACAGCTCAGCCCGTCCCTTCCAGTTTTTTATCGGAGTTCAGCCGGTTGGTCGAACTCTAATCACCAGAAAACGCTCTTACCGCTCCGGACCCTCGTGGAAAATCCCTTAGCCCGTTTCTCTTCCTATCGAGCAGCCTTGGCGCTGGTAATTTTCGAGAACCGCGCGCCACGATAAATCCCCACTTGGCGGAGTTCATTTCGGAAGTTTTTCCACCGAATCCAGTTGTATCCTCCGCAATATACCCCCTCGATTATCTACATACGCTCTCAGCCATTCTGAGATACCAATTTAACCTGCCACTGGTGTCCCTCGATTCGCTGGCTTTGCGTTAACGATCGTTAAAAGAAAATGTTAGCAAGGAAAATTAGCGATTATTTGTGAACGCTAGAAATTTATTTGTAGATCGAAGAAATAAAGAACACGAAAAGCGTGTGAAAAATAGACGAAGGGGATTAAAGGCGTGTGAAATAAACGAATTTTTATCCCTATTTTTTACAGAGCAGTTCGAAGGATTGCCATGCATGGAAAATGATGAACACGTATGCGCATCCAATTTTCATGTCTTTTTTCGAGCGCTCTTTTTGTTCAGAACAGGTGAAAAATACTCGACAAGCCGGAGAAGAGAATCAGCGTGGCGGCAGCCTCGCAGCTGGTAAATTGCCCGGGCGCTTGGATTTTTATGTGTCGAGGATCAACCCCTCCTTCACAACAATTTGCGAGCAATACGCCGCGGAAGACTCGAGGAAAATAACCAGGCGAATTGTGGCCCGCTAACAAACGAGTCGAGTTTCGAGTAATTATACGGCTGAGAGAGCAGCAGGATGGGTCCGATCCTTGGTCGCCCTTAAACATATTCCATCGAATGTTGGTCACGGTACTGAATGCGAAACGGAAACGACGCGTCTATCTTGTTCAGTCCTTTCGCCACCACGTACGAGATATCTCGCAAATAAACTGATTTTTTGCAGAGATGCAAACGAAAAATAAATCACACGCCTAAAAGAGAGGAATATACACGTACTGTGAGGTGTCAGATGGTAATTAACCCATTCGAGATGGCTCAGTTTTTTGGAGACCAACCGCAGAAGCTGAAAGCTCATTTTCTGCGTTCGAGATGATCCTGGCTTTGGGTCACTCATTTTGGGGATCAAATTGAAACCAATATCAAATATTGTAATTCAATATCATTGCACACACGGTGTGCAATCCGTCAAAGATTTTTGTAATATACGAAATTAAAGCAAATCCACTTGTTACTTAACTAATTAAAATTCTACTTGTCCCTGTTCCACGCGGTATCGCAGAACTGTTACAAGCGAGTGGTCATTAGTTGTCGATTCAACGGTCGGGCTATTGGCATACGCCGACGTCGAGCGCAATATTTTTTCCATCTGGCCTCGCGATTGGCCTCGCGTATTTTATTTCTGGCTGACACGCGTGTACACTACCAAACGGAAAACGTCGATTACAATATTCTGTCCGTCTGCCTTCGATTGGCCTCGCGTACGCTGTTCGTAGACATCTGACGCGCGTGCACACTGGCGACTAAAAATTCCGTTCGACGGACGAGGCACGATATCGTGGCAGGTGCTCGCGGACATGAGAATTTGTCGGCAATTTGTGGACTCGTTGGTTCCGTCCAGAATGAATAAGGTCGAAGGCGAGGGGCTGAAACGGTGGTGCGAGTGGAATGGCGACGAGGGCGGCTCGTGGAAAGCTTTTTCGGCAGGTTTCTCACGTACCAATGTTATTTATAACTGGAACATCGAGCAGTGACGTGATCCCTTTAAGATGTACGCCGTCGAGATGGAGGATCGCGTTTGAAACATTCTGGATCGCGTTTAGAAGTTGAACGAAGCGTGTACAGAGGCTTCCGATACCATGGTCACGTAGATTCGTAAGAATAGACGGTGGAATGTTAAATAATTGCGACAGAATCGCGCGGGAAGGAACGACCGTGGTAGAACAGCTGGCACGGTGGAACGGGGGGCCATTAGTTATGGACTTTAGCGATATAAGTCAACGATATCGCCGGCCACCACCGTGAAATCACGTAATTTACTTGGAGATAACGAGAATTGTGAATAATATTTTAGTACGGTGCGAGTTTAATATTTTTAGGACGTTACTGCGTGGAAGAAACGTACAGTTAACCTCGTGACACCATAATCGTGAAGATTCGCAAGAACTCTGTGTAGTTGAAACTGAAACGATTACGATAACAGTACATGAAAGATCGTGAATGTAAAGCGGTAGGATAATGGAAACGTTCGTGTAATGGCGGAAATGATAACTGTAGCGCGCACAATTTGTACAGTTCAGAAGACATTCTAGTAGTACGAGTCAACGATATCACCGACTTCGACGTGAAATCGCCTAGTTGTTGCAAATAACACGGATTATCGATCACATTTTGATGCGAGAATAATTGGCGCAGTAGAGAAGACGCTCCAGTAGTACGAGTCAACGATATCGGGGACCTCGTCGTGAAATCACGCAGCTATTGAAGATAACGCGGTTTATGGATCATATTCTGACGCGAGATAAATTTAGAATTACTACAATCACTTTAGATTGCAAGAGAACGTAACAGACCATTCAAAAGTTACGACGACGTTACGACAAACACATGTTAAAGGGTAATGCTAGTAGTACAGGTCAACGATATCTTCGATTTCCACGTAAAATCGTGCATCGCTCGAAGATAGCGTGAATTATGCATCGACATTAACATAGCGCGTTGAATTTCAGAACATTGGAGACTCGCGAGAGAAATATTCCATTTGTAAAAATGATTAAGTTAACATTCTTTTCCATCGTCAACTTTAATCGGTCCTGAATAAAAATTGAACAAAGCTATTATCGCGAATTGCTTGGATTTGATCAAATATGCAAATTCATCAGCCGAATGGTAAAGTTATAAAAAGTGATTTCAATTAACATGCCAATTATCGTCCGTCTGTGTGGCAAGTGAACATTTTTCGCGAACAACGATCAACTGGAGACACCGAATAATTCTCGTTGCGATAAAGAGAGAATCGACACGTGAATAATACATTCGCCCGCTAAAAAAGTACGGAAGATACCATAACGACACGATGATTTTTAATCGGACACGCGTCTCTCCGGGTGATATTAAACATTCTACGAAAGAAACCTCGACCGTCGCTGGATTAGACGAGCGGACGCCTGTACAAACGGTGCGCAACTCCGACCGAAAGTTTAAACAACCTTAACGTTTGTTAACACCGCATTAATATTAATTAAGGGATTAACATTAGAACTAAATATTCATGGCCAGGCTAATCTGTTTACTTTGTAAATGGGGCCATACCCCGGTGAAAGTAATGATTTTCTCGATTAGGATGCAAATTAATGGCTTCCCGGGGAAATACTACGCGGCAGCGTTTTGCGATGTATCCGGCGAGTATCTCGCGGTGAATAACAACTAACAGGATTTTAATTAACGCCCACCGTGCGCCAGCCAGTCGCGTCCGCGGTCCACCTTAATAGACGCTACAAGGAAAACGCATCCGACGGTTTCTTCGCGGCGGGAACGCGTGGTAAACCCCTAACAGTGCTACGAATAATTGGAAACCGAGGTCCTCGAGGTCCGCCACCGATGATTACGTATCGAATTTCAAACAGCCCGCGTCTCATCGCCCAGTGGCTTTGGTTTCCATTACGAACTGCATTCGGCTAGGTTAACCATCGAGTCTCCTCTGTCTCTCGCCGCTGTTTGTTAAATTACTGCGGTCAGCCATCATTGCATCGGTTCATCCCCCGGTTCGTTCCATCGTTCGCTTTATTTCGCGACAACCCGACGCTATCCGCTCGTCAGCGTTGCGTTGCATTGTTCTTTCTCGCGGTGGTAAACGCTTCGATGAACAAACCGAATCAATGAACGCGAGAAACGCCGTCCAATCGCGAAGCGAAACCCAGCTCGCGAGGAAACACAACGATTAACTTCTTCCAGAAGAACTGATTATAATTTCGCGCGAAAACGTTCATCCTGCTCGAGCGGAAGGGGATGAAATGGTCGTCGATCCGATTTTGCCGCGGAATTCGTTGGATTTCTGAATTCTTTATCTATTTATTCGTAGAAACAAAATCGTGTATCGTATTTTAAGAAGTAGCATGAATTGAAATTAGCGACGCGATAAAATAATATTTCATATCGCGAGCAGAAAATCCTTTTATAACGTGTAACAGTTGTTTTAAAAGAGGATACTCGTGAAAAATTCGTTTTTTTTTGGGGGGGGGGAATTATTCACGGGTGAATATGTGCATCGTGCGATAAAAACCAGCGAAAAAAGATTAAGCGCACAATGACTTTGAATGTAATTGTTACAGGAGCAATTCGCAGGATTAGAAATTCAACGAACGATAGCGAGGCAGGAAACAATTGCATTGTTCCAAAAAATTGCGTGTTACTTTTTAATTAGAAAAAATATTAATACGTTCTCCAATGTCGAGATTATCTTGTCAAGCAAAAAGGGGATTATTCCAGCAGCTGTTCCGAGCGTTGCAACTGTTTATGCTTCATTTGGTTGAACCAAAACGTTGCACGAAGATTGCTCTTTCCCAAAAGTGTTCTCATCAAATTTTAAACAGCGCGTAAATCGCGATATGTGAATCTATTCTAACTGTGTAACAAACGGCGCGCGTTTACAGAAGTATTCGTGCTGCAGCGACGATACACGTTTAATCGCACGAAATGCAGTGTAAATCGAGGATCGGAGATAGATAGATAGACGGGCAGAAATGGCGCCTGCGGGGCAAGCTAAGCGAATCTAATTAATTTCCAATAAATTAAATAACTACAAATTCAGAGAATCAGAGAGAGAGAGAGAAAGAGAGAGAGAGTAAGAGGGAGAGAGAAAGGGAGAGACGTTATACCACGAACCGAAGTTTCGAATCGGTAAATGGAAATGATAGATGAGTTGCGGAATTTCGTGCGATACACTGCCCTGCGCAACCTGGATTCTTTTTTCTAGGACACTAGCTGCATCGATAAAAACAAAAGTGTATTCCGTTCCGCGTAAATTACGCGATAAATTATCGCAACGTGTGTTGGTGGCGATTAATCCGATTTCGTCGAAAACGAGACCACCATCCCCTTCTGTAATTACAAATACAAATCGCAGTTAGCGCGAGTGCGCACCTCTCGGGTCTTAAACCATATATTTCCCAGATTTAATGTTGTCCAAGTGTTCTCCAAACGATGAAACATCTGGTGTCGGTTAAGCTACCGAAATCCAGGAAAACGGACACGGATGTAAACTAACTTTCGATGCAGATGTTCGAGGAGGCCGCTCCATGGGGAAACAGGGGTAGGAATATGACACGGTCAGGTCCAGTGGAAAGTTCTGCTGTCTTTTTTCCTTTTAACTACCCTTCTCGCGATACCATGCAGCGTTACACACGCTTATGTAGTCACCCTTAACGCAACGTGTCAACAGACGCCTCTTGCACGATAATGTACAGTCTCGCTCAAAAGTGCGCAGCACCCTTTGCTTCTCGGACGTTACTTTAAATTCAGCTTTTTTAAGAAACAAGGTATAGAAGGACTTCTAGTTGGCCCATTTAGAAACATTATAGAGAACGTAAACGCGTGCTTGATCAAAATCCAACGTTTCGCGCACAGCACCCACCTGGCACCAAAAACGCTCGCGGCACCTCCCGTTTGTTCTCGATGGAAACGTGCCATGGGAACGTATAGATGAACCGATCCGAGCCATTAACCCGCATTTGCCCTCTAATAAGTATCCGGACGCTTGCGTAGGCCCCGCGCGCGAGAAAACGCGTTCTCCTCGTCTCTCTGTCAATTTACGCCCCTTCGTACCCCTGGGCGGCAGCAGGGGGTGAGGGGGTGCGCGTATAATGTACACGTAGCCGGAGCAAAACGCGCGAGCGTGCGGCAGTTACGTGCACCTCTGTTCCACTTGCAGCGATAGAAATTATGCAAAGCGAGGCTGCGCGGGACGAGAGAATGGGCGGTGGCGCGCGGCCGCTGCCTTGGAAACAGGTGAAAAAGGAGAAAACCCTGCGAGAAATGGAGAAACGGAAAGAGCCCGGTCGACGGGAGCTTCTACAGGCTTGCCCAAAACTGCTGGCCGTGCGCGTTTCTAATCCGTGACCGAGTTAGTCGAGGAACTGGGGGAGAAGCGTTCTCCAATATGGACGCCTTGGTGCGAGACACGATCGAAAATGTGCGACTATCGAATCTTGCGCGACATTTGAGATAAGACATTTTTTTGTTGCGTTGATGCACTCGTTTCTGACATCCCTGACAATTTTCGAACCATTTCGTTCTCTTATAGGTGTAAAATTTTATATCTACGTACAGTGTCTATTATAATCGAGGTCTTAAGAGTATCGCTAGTATTAAATTATACAATAAAGCAACGATTAATAATATAGAGAGACTGTTCTACAACTCCAGCAATTTTTCTACATCTCATAATGTCCATTTCGATGATGCACCAACGTACGTGGCGTTATTCGTTCCCGAATTCCTACCAGAAAATGACACAGCAACCACACAGTCGCACATATGATTCCCCCTTTCCCGAAACCGAAGAAAACAATGAAACGGAACGAAAAGTCCGAAAAAAATCACCGCATTAGATTCCCGGATACTAACAAAAAGGCCATTCTGGCTTAAAATAATCCGCGTGCGGTGAAATCGTTGTGTTTGGGGATTAAGTCCTCGCGAATCGGTCCGCGGCAACGCGCGGGGCTTCGAGGATTAAATTCTCGCGAGTTCGACGCGTGGCAATCTGCTCGATATACCGTGGGACATTTTTAACGAACCGGCGAAAGCTCCGCGTCCGTCGCGGGGCGGAAAGAACGAGAGGGGGAGCGTCGCTTCATTACTATCTTTGGCCAGGACGTCTAGACGGGTCCCGTTTCCGCGGCGGCTCATTAAGACGATCAGAGGGCGGCTGTCGCGCTCTATTTCCATCAGACATCGAAGGTCAAGCATCGTCGTTTAAAGTGGCCGCTTTATTAATTTCTTCTGCGCCACTGGAACGGAGCTAACGATCACGCTCGCCCCGACGCCGTCCCCGCTTCGTCGACTCCGTCTAAATAATTCAACGGGACGTTTGTCCGCGTTTATTTGGGCCAGCTGAAACTTTTCGAACCTCCAAGCTCCCGAGCTTCGACGACACGCTGCGGCGCGGACGTGACGCGTCGCCTCGATCGGCTCGCCACCCCCCTGGGACAACCATTCGCGGAGAACTTTCCGCGGCACGTCGCGAGAATCGTAACGAGAAGAGGCGTTTTAACAAAAATGAAGTAAACGAAGTGGCAAGTCGAGGCGCGAAGTGTACGGGTTGGCTTTTATTACGTCGACGCGACGGATGCGATGATTCGGTTCTTGGAGCAATTTGAAAGAATGCTGGGGGTGCAGGGTAATACGTAGTAGACACAAAATTAGTCTGAAGAAACTAACAACTAGAAGGTATAAAAAGTATGATCGAAAAAGCTGAAACGGCACAAACAGTAACGAGATTCGAGTCGAAAGTTTCTCGCTGGATAAACACCGACTCGCAGGAACTGCGGCAACGAGCAGAGATTCGCTCTGCGCGCGAATCGTTTCTTCGTCGATCGTGGCTCCAACGAACAGCCGTGGAACCAGTTGTCGAGCGACAAAAGTTCCAGCTGTACAATGAGCCGAGTTCGCGTAAAAATTTAATCCGCGTACAGCGCGAGTTCTGGTCGCGTCGCTGCAAAGGCAACCTTATTACGCTCGCGGAATCTGTCGCTCGCGGCTGCCAAGCATAATATATACGAGCCGTGGCCCATCGAGGCCGTCGACGCCGCTACAACTGGCGGGCAGAAAATCCTTGATGGTGTACTTAACTCGTAATGCCATTCACCCTCCGGTCCCGCCCACGCAAATTACTTTCATCCACGGTAAACACCCCGCCGCGCGATCCTCGCGAGGCCACCCCGGTGGCACCCTTGCGACGCGCGAACGCGAGGCTTTCATCGACGTCGAATAATCAGCTTTCGTTCGAGAGAGGGAACGGACAGCTGGAATTTACGCTAATTCCAAGGGACACGGATCGAAACGTTTAAACGGTGCGGATGACGCCGATATGCGAGGATCGAATTAAAGAATCATGGGTCCGAGAATTTGGTCTGCGGTATTCGAGATTGCTCTGACAAGTATTTTTACAGGCACTCGTTGCTTGCAACCAGAGAGAGAGAGATATGAATATACAATTAGTTGAGAGTCGTTTTAACCAGGCAGTTAACTGTGTCAATCTTTCTCTGTTTAGAGTTTTCTCCTCGACTTTTTTGATAATTATCGTCTTCCCTGTATTTCTGTAAATGGTCCAGAAATCTGTCTCTTCATAAGCCATTTACGTTTGCGTCGTTCCATTGAAGTAATATTAGATATGAAGAAACAGCCTTCTTTTAAATCCTGCTACAATGGAATTTAAATATACAAATCCTTACACTTGGGTTATTAAGAGGAGCTCTTTAAGGACGACAATCGTCGCAGTTCTCAGTGCGATCATTAGAAAACTTTCGAATTAAGAGCGCTCGATGCTTAAAGGAACGACAATAAGCAAGCTGGCGGAGAACGCTCGGTTGGGTAGCAACTGAACAAATTTTAAAAATTATCCTCTCGCTTAGACGGAAAACAGTTCCGCGGAATTTCAGCCGCGCCATTCGCGGTAGACACAATGCAATTAACCGATATACCACCCCAGCGTTGCGTACCTCCGCAGACTGTGCCAGAGCCAACTCCCACGGAAAGAATTTCAGCGAACGGTTAGTAATATCGTTCCCAAGTTTTCCTGAAAACGTAATTACGCTCCTCTGAACGAGTGAGAAACCCAGCCCACGGTATTTACGCCGGTCGCGGCCGCCATTTTTTCCGCTTCCCTCGAATGGGTTCCATGCAGGTGATAGAATTTTCCATGTAACCTCGAGTGCTGTTCTTAGCCAGGACAATATGCGCCTGTTCGAAAAGCACACAGAGCGACTTAGAGGAGAGACTTTACATTTATTAAGCGAGCAATGTCGTAGATGTTGAAACTGAAAAATTGAAAGATGATAGATCGCCATCTTGCGTGCTTCGCTGCAAGAAGATGGACGTGTTTCTGAGCGATAGAATAGCGATGAAGAGTGTGGCGAAGTTTCTATTTTTCTTCGTAATTTTATTATCTACGATATTGTTCTTATTGTAAGAGAATGATCAGTACGCGTTGAGATCACCATTTCCAACATTTGGTGACCAGAGAGGGCATACTCGAACAGCGTACGCTATTCCAGCTATATTGAAGAGATGAAAACTAATCAGAAGAGAGGCAGAAGACAGTGTAAAAGCTATAACTAAGCGTGGAAAACGAACAGAGTTAGAAGAGTCCCTCGCAAACCTAGTTTCCAGCCAATTACGAGACAGAGTGAGATTTGAAAAGAAGAACTCCATCGTTTGCTGGCTATTGTCCCCAAAACACGGTGCACTCGTCAATTGATATTGTTTGTTAATTTTGAACGAAACCACCGTCCAGTCCGCCATTCCCACGATGCTATCCAGGAAGCGGAACCGTTAACGCGTCGCACAAAGCAGCTTGAACAGTGCAGAGGGCCAAGCAACGGGAACAACAGGATCGCTATCAATGCCGCGTCGCGGAATCAGTTTAGTGCCCCTAACTTGTCCCATGTTTCAATTCCAGCTCGGTACGCGTTCCATCGACGCCGTTAAAACGATCGTCGCGCTCGGTTATCGTTGATTTCTGCGGGAAAAATGACGTCGTGTCGACGGTATCGAGCTGCTTGGCCGCTGGTTTACCGTCGACGATAACGGGCGACCGAACAAACCGGTAACCCCCGATAAACATACATTTTGCCCGGCGTAAAACGCCATTTTTATATCTATTGCCACTCGATAAGATTGGCCTCGTCTCTTAGCTTCGGAAAAGCGTACACATTTGCAAGAGAAATGAGCTAGCGTCAGTCTAGATTCTGGACTCGAGCGCAGAGCGGTGGTTGAAAAATTAAATCGATCGATCTTTCGAATTTTACAAAGTCTGATTAATAATATAATCGCCTTGGACATCTTAAAATTCGTTCGCATTGAGCGTTCAGCGTCTGCTTTGAATAATTCTAATTGCAACTCTAAGTTTCTCTCACTAGAGTTGCATGCAGCATCGGTACACATATGTCCAGGAAAAAGTAAATGCTATTATAGACGAAGTGTACATTTTTAATTGCAAAGATGACTGTTTTATTGTGCTGGCGAAATCGTCTGCGATTCAAACCCAGAGAAATTCACAGAAAGTAAATTTAATATCAATTTGAGTTCAGAATGCATCGCATGACGTAGACTCGTCCTGCGTGTCTCAGCAAAAGCGCTCGTGACAAAGGACAATCCATCGACGTCGAACAATGGCTACTAACCGCAGGTTACACAGCTATTGTCCCTTGGTTGATCGTTTCGAAAGGAGACATTAAAAAGACCATGTCGCATTACGTTAAGAATAAGAACGCATCGTCCCCATTAAAGCTGACGTGAATTTTATTCGACGCTTTGTCGAGTGCGTCTCGAAGGAGGAAATCACTCGGCGAGATTTTCAATTTAAACTTGTCCAAGTTCGAAAACATAGAACTATTTGCAAAGATCGACGACGAGGCGGCGCTGGTTTCTTCAGGCGAGATTTTTGCCGGTCGATTAATTCGAAGAAATGAAGAAATTGAGGATTCGTCGCTTTATTCTCGCAATCGGTCGCACCTGTGCTTCCTTCCGCGCACCTGAAAACTCGTCGCAGTTGCGCAAAGCGGAAGTTGGGCGTTTCAAACGCTTTCGCAGCTTCTTCGATGGAACGTTCGGAAAGTTTCCGTGTGATGAATGTATCGGAGGAATCTTTAGAGCGCTGATAAAGCATCAAAGAAACGTCAGCAAGCTATTTCACCAGATCGAATACCCACTTCGCGATGGTAAAACTTCTTCGACCAGCATGGTCCCCTTCGACTGCGCGAAGTGATTTGAATGTCTCTAAATCGCGTCTTATATGTCGATCGACAAGCGAACGCATCGTCAATATCATTTGACGATCGGTCAAATTGTACAAACCAAAATAAAACTAAAATCACTGTTGAAAATGGCTGCGTGAAATAAAAGCTTCTCAGAATTCTTCAAAGGAAAATTATTCTTTATTCTTAGACTCGGAAGGATGTCCGTACGCTACAAAGGCTATACGAACTGTGAGGACATTCGACAAGAAATATGGGGTCCTCTCGCCTAAGAAAAATGACGACGCAAAGTCTGCACGTGTTTTCTTTCAGACCCTTAGCTATGAACAGTTGGAGGCACGCTCGAATCGATAGGTTCCTTCCCTGTTCATATCCAGGACTCTATTTCCAAACGCAAGATTCATTTCTGCTTCTACGTCGTCATATTGAAATAATCCAACAATCACAAAAAGAGATTTCGTTTTTTGAGGAAGTCAAACCCTAAAAAAAGACATCTGAAGCACCATTTGTCATGGCTTGCGTGTTGGTACTCGGACGGAATGCGGGTTTAATTGGTCAAAGTGGAATAGGCAAGCTTCTTCTGATGAAGAAGCGAAGATGTACAAAGTACTGAGACCAAGCGAGACAGCGATGCGATTCTTCTTACCCCTTTGTCGTCCCTAGTGCCAACTTCCTAGCCGCAGACAGTACTTCAGTAGTCAAGAAGTACCTAATGGATTTTGAAAATTCTTTTTCGGTCCGTATAATCGGATATTATACTTAAGAACGAGACTAACGGAAGTCCATTTTACAAAATCGAGATAAATACACATATTATTTTACTGTTTATCCTTTATTTTATAAAAAAGATGTATCAAATCCTTTATTTTATAGAAAAGATGTATCAACTGAAGTCGTGTTCGCAGCAACAAAAAAGGAAGCTTCCAACGTTAAATCGATGTATACAAACACCAAAAATGGACGAAAAATCGATGCACAATCTCTCCATACAAGAGAGCCAATGAGTCAAATGAGCTCGTCCAAAGACATTTCCCCAAATACCAGCATCAAAGCACAGTTTCGATGGTTAGGGGATCTAAAGTGGCGAACGAAGTGGTTGCATCGGTGAAAATTCTTGCACGGTGGCTAACGGAAGTGGAAAATGGCGAGTGACACCGCGCAGACATTTAAATCCGGTATTCGGAAGAGTATCGCGCGAGCGAAAGAGCTCCGAGGCGGGCATAGAGAGAAGCGGTTGGGAATAGTCGGTGTCGGTTTCTAGCTGACAATATCATCTCAACATCCGCAATATTCCGTCCACAATGTTCCATGCGGGAAGTCTACTGTAAAGGGGGAATGTACACGCGGAATACCAGTCGCCCTGCTAATCAACCTCCACCTCTAAGGCTTACTGCTAATATTGATGTACGAGATTAGCGAAACACCCCGAAATCTCGCTGACCCTTCCGTCTCTGTCCCCTTTCCTGTCTTTTGACGTAATTTCGATACTTTCCCGCGGGCTTAACCTGTTAATTAAGACACCTTTCGACTCTAGCCGCTGCTGGTCCACGTATCGTTAAATAATTACCTCTCCGACCAGAGCAAGCGTGCCCTTGCCAAAGAAAGCTGAAGGATTAACGAGCGAACAGTTTATTCAGACTGGACGGATAAATTGTACGCGACGAGTGAACTCGTTTTCTCCCGATTAAAAGATTGAGCCCGACAGACCGCGTATTGTAATTAAATCTCGTATTTGATCCTGAAGCCCTTGCGTCGTTTGTACGAGCGCGTGGAACGTGAGCCCTCTCTGAGCACCGCGGACTCGACGGGGAAATAGAAAAATCGTGCGGTAAGTTAATGCTGGCGCTGCGCGAGTTTAAGGGAGCGAAATGAAAAAACACCCCTCGGCTGCGTTTCAGTGCTCCCGCGAATACGTGCCCGCGAGTAAGTATTCATTTTCGACGTGGTTACGCGATTCGCCAAGAACTCGACGTTCCCCCGGACAACTTTTTGCATTTACGAAACTTTTCCATTTCATCTGGATGACGGGACAGCCCCTCCCCCGCTCGCGCGAGCGCCAGGGAGAGAAAGAGAGAAAAAAAAAGATAATTCGAGATTAACTTTGCCCATTACGAATAGGTAGCGAAGCTATTTCCGCGGCGATCGAGCAAGGATCGCGGACAAAGTTCGGGAAGGACTTCGCAAACGACTCCACTTCGGTGCCTAGTGGGGCGAGAAAGCAACCCCTAATGCGGCTGGTTCGATTCCAGTCATAAAACGACTCGTGTAATACCCGCGCATAAATACTTGCGCGCTCGAACTTCCCCCGTGAAACATTCGTTTTTTTACGATATCGTATGCAAAGGACGGTAACAGCTTCCTGTCGAGCGCGTAGAAGCGCCGTTACAATTTTATCCGCGAGTGTGGTTCGAATTTTTGGTAATCCCCTTTCGAGAACACAACGCAACTCGTGTGTAATTTCATATCGTGGCGGTCCTCCAACACCCGCTGCTAGAGGGACAGCAACACTTACCATTTCCTACAAACACTCGTTTCCGTCTCCATTCCTATGTAATAGAATTTCCGACCTGTCCCTGACATCTCCGCATCTAAAGTAGGGTCTGCTAGCTAGCCTCAACGATGAGTCCACTGGCGAGCCCAGAACGAAACGTTCTTTCCCCTCTTTTCTTCCTACCCTTTCTCTCTCGTGCACACAACGACCCGAAGCAACGCGTTTCGATACCATTCGAGTCTGATTCGAATTTTGACAATACTTTTCCAACAGCACAGTGCAACTCGCGTCCAATTTTACGCCATTCGCGTTCTCCTATTGCTAAGTGTCGTCAGTGCCGTTTACCATCTAATTGCATAATTTTCGCGACGGTGCAACTCGAGCGAATCCGTTGCATCGACTGGAAATATCTAGGTTAAAGGAAATTGTTTCCACGGCTATAATGTTCTGGCGATGTTTGCCAGGCGTGGAGGAAAAGCAGAAACTAGCCAGCCGGCTACGCGGTGCGGGAAAATCGACGCCGATTGTGTGTCACGAGCAGCCTGGTCATGCCACGTTGCGTGGACATTCGCGGAGTCGACATCGTTCGAAATTGCTGCGTGCACACCGCGAATCGCGACCGAATTTACTGCGATCTCTGATCCCCGACAACAACGCGATTCGGTCGACTCTGAAGTCGTAGCTCAAAATTAACAGCGTTCGAACAAATACTTGGAATGCTGCGGTGGGAAGTTTGAAAAATTTATCAACATTAGAGCACCACTGCAAAGTGACAGAAGGAATTATATCATCTAGCAGTAAAGTGGCGACGTTTTTTTAAAAAATTGGACTTGGCATTGGTTTGCCTCCAAAGTACAGAATTATCGATGGAAGTAAAAGCGGAATCGCGATGGTTCCGCGTTGACGAAACACGGATATCAAGTGGCAGCTCCTCTCGCGGCCTATTTCGTACGGTTTTCGTCGATTTCAATTCCCACGGGTGGAAAAACCCCGGCCGCTAAGTATTATTTAGTGGGGCTGCAGCGCGCGGCGTGTACGGTGGAGTCGAGTTTCATTAGGAAGTCGAAAAAGATAAAACCTTCGATCGTGGAGCCGCAGCTGTGACCGACTCCGATTTACAACCGTTCGAAGGGGAGAAGGAACGGTGGTGGGTGATACGAGGGTGTCGTGGGTTGGGAAAGTGAATAAAACGTGGGACGTGGGTGCAACAGACAGAACGCCGCGGTGCACAGGTGGAAAACGAAAGAGAGGAGCGAAGCTGGCGTCCTGGTACGCTCCATTCCATAAGTCACTGGAAGCTTCTGAGTTTTTCGAACTAAACGCTTATTTAATTAAGCTCCCAATAAAATAGTGGAACGATAATACGATACGATGTCTTTACTGTGACTAAATAACATGGATTATTACCTTAAAATGAATTCTGTGAGAACTACACCTACGATATACAACGTAGCTGCCTCGATTTTGTAATTTCAACAAATTCCTAGCTTCGTGATCTTCGATTCTATCCAAACAATTTCACTGGTTTTTCGGGAACGCTGGCAACTTACTAATAAAATCGAGAGGAAACTAATTCTGACAAGTTCGTAAAAGTAAATGGAAAGGAGACGCGAAATCGTGGAGCTTGTCGACCGACGCAATTACTTTCGTTTCGTGCGCGCTGCTCGAACTTCTCCTTGCCCTAAACTTGTCGAGCGTCCGATAAATTATAGACGGGGGTGTACGTGCGCTCTCGAGCCGGGGCGCGAGTTTTGCGAGAGCAACGCGCGCCAGTCGTAATCGATTAACGGGGAATTAGGCGAAAAAGTCAAGTCCCCGCCGGATGAAATGTCGCACCCTGGCCTACTCGTGCCTAGCGCGAGAACGATTTTCACGCGCGCGTTTCGCGAACCGGGTCACGTTGCTCGAGTTCTCGCCGGAGCCGCCCCCCTTAGCCTTCATCGGCCGGATTTCCACTGCGACGCGTTGAAATTATAATGGTTCATCGAGTACCCGAAGAGTCTCGGTTCGCTCGACGGCCGAGACAAAGGAGAGCGTTTTCGTTCGAGACGAACGAACGTACTTCTGAATAGACGCTAACCTTCTGTTTGATCAGGGACAATGCATCTCCCTAGATTTCCTCGCACGTTTTTCATCTGAGACGCGAAGGCAGGGTAGGATCGGTTCGTTGCTGAAAAACGTGCCCTCTGTTTGTTGGAAGGGCCACGGTACGCAGTGCTTATGCATTTGCGAGAAAATTAAATCTGCAGAAAGTTGTCGTAAAAATACGTGAAACACTGCATTAACTTAATTGTAATAGTAACTAGGGGGAAAATGAATCAGAAAGTCGTGCAAACGACAAATACATTATAAGATGAAATATAAAGAAGGAAAAGAAACAGAAAAATCAGGCATAGAATCGTCCTACGTCGAGAAGTAGAGTACGTCTGACCATATTCTGACTCTTACTACTGCGCGACTGTCTACTTCGCTGTACGAGCTGTACGTTCGTTTGTTGCGTTGTTTCAACTGAGAAATGAGATAAAAAGCGTGTCTATAGTCCTGATCCAGGCACTTAGCACTCTCACAAAAGAAAATCCACCCCATTATTGCAGGAAATAAGGGATGATACCTCGACGAGCATCCTAGCAATCGAGAAAACTATTCAAAGCACGGTCGCAATTCAATTAGTTCATAAAATTCTGCGAAAATCGTGCCCATGTTTAAGCTAACAGGCTTTCAATGCTCCCTTCAATTTACTCGCGGAAGAAGCGTTTATTCATCATGCTCGCAATCAAATCGTGCCCCCTTTGCCACGGAACAAAAACGGCTGGCTACCTGGGATCGATACGCGTGAAAGCGGCAGAGAACACGGGCAGCGATAAGATTTAATCGTTGCTTGTTCCTGACGATCGCGAGCAAAAAAAAAAAAGAGAAAGAAAAAAGGGGCGAGCAGAGGGAGAGAGAAAGGGGTGGATGGGGTGGAAAGAGAAAAAAAGTGGGGAAAGCGAAAAAAACGAAACGGTTTGTTGCGTGGAGGGTCGACGGACGGTCGATAAAACATTCACGGCGTGTCAATGGCGTCTTCGCGGCGCGTTTTTTGTGTCGAGTTTTCAAGCGGACCGAAACGGATCTGATGCGTGTCACTGGGTCAGCCCGCACGGTAATGGCAGAAGCCTGCGTTCCTTTTCGTGACTGCATCAATCTCGCCCCCAGCCGCTTTTAAACCAGCGAAATAATCCGCACGCGCCCGCTTCCAACGATAATCCCTCGTTATTAGTCGTACCCTGTTTCGACGTTCGATCGCATCGCAGCAAATTCGATTACGAGCCAGCCGAAACTCGAAATCCGTGGAACGTCGATCCAACTGCAGCGACGAACAATAGAAAGTTAAGTGAATCGAGTATTGACAGATTTCATGTTCTGGCTATTACGTGGACACAAAATTTCATATCGCTGGAAATTATTCGACATAGCAATTCACACTGGCTTAGTTCTACACGTGTTCCGTAGCCCTGTCTATTTAATCGGGAGAAAGACGGGGGGGAGGGGATAATACGTGCAAAGAGGGGGCGGAACTTTATGCACGGCCGAGTCAGGGCCTGGACAATGGCCTGGAATCCGCGATAAGGGTAGACAGGGTCCACAAAGCTGTTCTTCCTTCCCCTTTCCCTCGTCCTTTTGCTTGCAAATTCAAGCAACCGTGAGTAAAGCACGGTGTCCGGAATAAACGTGGAAAGAATTATCCTTCTCGGCCCCAACCAAGACCGATTTCCGCGCATTTACCTCAACTCGTTGGCGTAAGTCCACTTTTGGCCCGTGAATTAATTGCTATAGTCCAAGGCCCGACGAATATACAGTAGATATAGCGTACGTGCTATATGAGAGTCTCAATAATTATCAGAATAACGAATAGCCTAAAGTGTTCCATTTTTCTCACAGAAATAGTCCCATTTTGTCGTTCTTAAAATATAATCTGGACGTCTACACATATTCTCCTTTCTATATTCTGAATCGTGAAAAGTTGCATATTTTGAGCTTCCCACTTCTTACTCTAAATTGTACGAACTCGCCACCAGCGCGCAGTTCGATCCGCCATCGAACAGCATCAAAACTCGACGACTCGACGAATGGTACCCGCAAAATTTGCACAAGCTAAAGAAACGGGGACAAAGCTGGATCGAAATAAACGTTGAATACGGTCTCGTAACCGTACACCCGTAGTTTTGCTCGAGCATAGTATGCCACTTCCAAAAGGCGGAAGACCTTTCCATTCAACTCATTTCGTAAGTTTCAACCCCTTGAACAACGCCGTGTGTCTCGACCGCGCCCCTTCATTTCCATTCCCACATGGAAATCTAGAGAATAGAGCTAGGCAGACAGAGAGAGATCGAGAGCGAGAGAGAGAGAGAGAGGGAGAGAGGGAGGGAGAGAGAGAGAGAGAGAGAGGGAGGTAGAGACAAAGCTTGGAACGAACTAATTCCCGACCTTCTATCGATGAGAAAGCAGTTAGCCTGCAGGAAGTGATATCGGCTCGCCGGAGTCCTTAACCCTTCCACCCCCGGGTTCGAAGATTCGTCGATAGGTCGATGCGGCCCTCTCGCATCGGAAGCAGCTAGTTGACAATCGTCGACAGAAGCGAAATGGCGGCGAAACGACGGGAGTAGGAGGATAGGAACAGGTACTAATTGTACGTCTGGCCCTCTCATCCTGTCTCAGCCAGCCTGCAGCAGGCCTCTAAAAAGCAACCAGCCCGGTTGCTAGCAGCCGCCCTCATCATCCTGGAAAATAATACGCGCTGGATGCTTCTGCTTCTTCTTTTCCATCGTTTTCCTTTGTCTCGCGCGTCCACGTCGTGTCTGAGTCCCTCTTCACCCTCGCTGCACACCCCCCCTCGTCGCGATTCCTCCCTCTACCACCCTGCGCAGCCACCCTCGCCCCCTCCCCTCCTACCGCATCCCTCGCTCCCGCCCTTTATGCGCCTTTCTTCCCAACGCGCAGACACGGGACACAAAGCTGGCCAGGATATTTCAGATGCGTTCTCGCATCTACGGCGAAAGATTTCCACCCTCCGCAGCCTTCCGTGCACGCGCACCCAACCCCGAACTCTTAGCAACGCCCGCGTCGTTAACCCCTAGCCGGCGTCTAATTAAGCGAATTACCAACTGGCCAGGTGCTCGCGCAGAGACCTTGATTATCCCGGGACGGACCGCAGAGAAAGAGTCGAGCAACCTTGAATAGAGTCGCGTTAGACGCTGCCTTGGGTGCTGGTTTGAGATACCATTAAAAAACGAACGATAATAATAATGAATCGACTAAATTGCAGTTCTATGATAACTAACACTCTACATGAGAGACAAGAAATGTACAGGATATTCGCTATCTTTCTCTAGTTATTAGAAACTGTGCACGTGTCGTCTGCCGTCTGCGAGCCAGTATCAGTAGTAAAGGTCAATAATTGATGCTGATCGAAACAAAACTTTCGTTCCACGCGTCCCGCCGCACACTGAACGGCTCTGTACGCAAGTGCTGAACAACCAGCCGAACA
Organism: Xylocopa violacea; assembly: GCA_963969225.1. NCBI lineage: Eukaryota > Metazoa > Arthropoda > Insecta > Hymenoptera > Apidae > Xylocopa > Xylocopa violacea. The sequence goes on along the minus strand of CAXAJV010000002.1, from coordinate 31,080,015 downwards.
GTAATTCAGAAAATGCAAACAAATCAGAAATATAAACGATAAAAACGAAGAAGAGCAGAGTTTCGAAAGGACAAAAGCACGAGTGTGAATATTCGTGTCATTGATTTCCCGGACAAAAGAAACCGTTTCATCGATGTGAGGATTTGGTGCGCGAAAAAAAAAAACGAGAGCACCAGGATACAGCGAAAGGCAGGTGATGAATTGTTATAAACAAATTTAACATTCCGGCGAGTGTTTCCCCCGAACCAATATTTCCGGTGCATTTCGCCGAACGCCGTGAAATTTCGAACAAAAATAACAAACTTCTCAACTGGTTTGCCGATGCGCCAACTTTTTCGCCTATTTTTTTTCTTTTTTTTCTTTTTTTTTTTTTTTTTTTTTGTTCTATTCTCGGAAAGCACATTTATTAGTCTTCCGGCTCTATCCGATACTGATCGATCCGGTTCAGGGGTGAAACAAAATATATGCGCATACACGTACATCGCGCCAAAGTTTCGGTACGCTACGCGCGGACGCCGCATGACTATTCAACGATCGTGACAAACGATACAGCGAAAGCCGCGCGATTTTATATAAAACCGTGCTTGCGAAGGGTTAAAATTCTATCGGAACGACCAAAAAAAAAAAAAAGAGAGAAAAAACTGGGATCACACGATTTCGCAGCTGCGCGATTAATGAATTCAGTCATTGAAATCCAATCGCGCACTTTAATCCTTCATAACCAGAACTCTGCTCGCCGAGGGAAAGATCGCGATCGATTACGACTCTTTTATAGTTTTTAATTGAGGGGATTTTACGAACACAAAGGCGCGTCGTCTTTAATCTTTGCGAGAACGTAGGCTGGCAATTGAATGTACTGTCGACCTTAAATTCGTACCTGTGAAATCAGTTCGTGTAACCATCGCAAAGAAAAAATAAAATATAATATATACAGTGAGGGAAACATGATAGTACCCGAAGGAAATGTATTAAAAAGAAAACAAGTCCCTAATTTTTTCACGATTCCATCTACCACGCAAAATTGACTAATTAATTTACAAAAGAAAAGGTGCTCTGGATGAACGTCCATTAACGTCGCAAGCTATTACGAAGAGTTAAAAACCCTGGAACCCCAGAATTTCTTCGGGCCAGCCCCCGGTCGACGATGAAATTAGCCATTTGGCACGATCTCGTCGCGCTCCGCGCCCCTCGTCGCTCCCCAAAGTGTATTCTATTTGCTCGCTTAACGAACCCGAACAGCAACACCACCGTCCACGAGCGTCGCAGGGAGACGTGGCGCGGCGTGTCTGAAAGACAAACAAAATCGTGGAACGGTGGGGGTGGTTTCCCGGCCGCAAAACGTTCCACGGGAGGCATACTGCAGTTCCGCGTGACCAGCATCAAAGCGGGCCGCGGCGCGTTCAAGACGACTCGGCTTACCTCGAGCAAGAAATCAAGACGGAGCCGGTCGACGAAGGGGGTGGGCGTTCAAAGCGCGCGCGGCTGGTCGATTCAGCGCGACGTGGGGCGGGGAACGCGAAGCCAGGGGTTGCTATGGGTGTGGGGGTGGGTAAGGGAGAACGAGAGAGAGAAAGAGAAAGGGAGAGGGAGGTACGGAGGGAGAGAGTGGCTCGTTCCTCTCGTTGGAAAATAAATCGCGCGTGCATGTGCAAACGTCACTTCCGGCGGCTGCGTGATTCGCGCAGTAAATCTGCAAGGAACGGTTCGCGCTGACGAAATGAACAACCGGGTCAGAGCGACCGAGCAGATTCTGCTGCCACTACTTTCCTCCCTTTCCCCTCCGTTTTTTTTTTTTTTTTTTTTTTTTAATCCAAATATGCGATGACGCAAATGGAGAATTGTAACGTGAAATTTAAATGCGAAGATCGCAGGGGTTGAATGTGACGTATCTCGTTTCTGTTGACGTTCGAGTGCGTTGATACGAGCGACGTTGCGAGTAATGGAAAGGGAGCAGATTCGAGATCGCGAGCGATGAGAACGACCGAGTTCGATTTGCCAATTTGTCAATTAAAGAAATCCGAGGGTTGCACGGGGTGGAACGCAACCTATAATTAGACACGAAATTGCACGCGATAATGGTGGACGAAGTCTACTTTGGCAACGTATTGTGCGGTCGAGTGCAGCACCGGAGGGTGGATGAAAGAAAACGAGGAAAGGGGTGGATCGAGGCGGACCATTGAATATCCCCGGGAAACCGAACGGTCGCGGTTCGATCGGTTCGTTTGTCGATTGGATCCCAAGTTTGTCGAAAGGAGCGCGGCTTTTGTAAGTAGAATCCTGCGATGGCGGCGGGCGGGGGTAGAATTCGTACCGCGGTAAAAAGCTCGGAAGATGGTCTACCGCCGCGGGAGCGCGGCGAGTGGCCGTTGCGCCTCGAATCGACTGTGAAAACGTGTCAAGGGGGTTAAAGGGGAACGCTGCTGCGTCGGACAAGTATTCCGTTCCGCGAGAAACTTCGGATCGCTGTTAAATTATAGATGGCCCCGATGGGCACCGGCGTCCCACGGGATTCTGTTTGAAAATCTTCGAGCCTCAGCATATCTGGGCCACGTTGTCATTCTACGAAACTTCATGCTGCGCAAACTATAAGAACAAAGTTTTTCCCTGGTACTTTATGTGCTTTCGAAAATTTCCAAGTAGCTCCGAGGAACCAGAGGGTTGGCCGTATTTGATCAGACCGGGCTGATACTCGTGTACAAAAAATGGTTAACGATGGATTGTTTGTGCACGCGTTGCTAGAAGAATCACACATAACTGATTCCATTCGACGACAGATGACAATGTCAGAATTCTCTAAGATATCTAAACTCCTCCAGCCTTATTAATAAGTTCACTCTCCCACTTTCCTCGCAGTTCCTCCCACCTCCATCGACCGCACTCCTTTGCAACGATAAAAACAATCGTAACTCCCTCGAAGAGTTCCTTAAATAATACAGTCATATTTAAGCCTTCGCCTCCGTACACCGTACTAAAGCTCGATGCGCAGCTACGGCGCTATAAAGATACAGAGCTCCTCTTTCGTGATAAAGCTCGATGCTAACGACGCATGGTTCTGAGTGGCCATAAAATATCTAGGAATTCGAGTCGCGTTTAGTAGCTCGCGTATAGCACTTAGAGTCGCTCGAGTGAAGAGAGACAGGGGATGCGACGAAAAAGGAATAAAAAAATAAAAAACTGGATCCATTGTCGTGCAAGCTTAAACATTTACAACGACAGGCATCCTCCCCGCCGACGATGATCTCGCAAGACGAATAACGAAGGATACAGAGGCGCAGCATCGAGGTTCCGCAGACTCGAGGTCCGCGTCTTGTCTCATCAGTCTTCCGACATCGCTTATCTCCCATTCCGTTCCCCTCGGCACTTTAAACCGCGACGAAAGAGGCCACATTAATTAACTGGGGGGTGCTCTTTAATCCCTCAGAATCACGAGAAAGGAAAAAAGGAAAACGGCGACCCCTAGTTAGTGGCCGCGTCTCGCAGTCCTTCCCTTCGGTATTTCGTGCTCTCGGCACCGTGGGCCGCGTACACGTATCCTCGCCTATCCATCCGCCCACGCACACCCTCGAACCCCGTACGTACGCTCGCGTATTACCGTCCGTGTGTATATAGTTTAAAGCGCTTTTAGTTCACCTCGGCTGCCGGGTGCCTCGGGTACTTTCCCTGGAAGCTCGTCATATTTCCACCCGCACGCTGGCATGTCCCCATCAAGTACCCCCTGGGCTATGCATAGTTTTACAAATATTCCACCCCTTGTCAGCGAGCCGTTAATATTCCTCGCGGGGATGGGAGCAGGAGTGGATGGGCGTGCAGCCCATGAATTAAAATTATCCGACAAGACCGCGGGGCCGGGATTTAAGTGAAGCAAAAGTTCGTCGACGAGCAACCGACCTGGCGGTCGGCGCAGCGCGCAACGCGAGGCGAACGCGTGTCGACCGTGTACAAGAATTTTGATAATTAATTATCCGCCGGATGAAATCCATTGTCCGCGATCGGTTGCGCGGCAGTAACCAGAGGCAGCGTACCGCGAGAATTTCGAAGGCGCGTGGCCCTCCAGCCAGGTTCGATTGGCCGCCCGCCCGCTAATTTCCCAACTATGCGCGAAATCGTGACGAAGGAACAAATGAGACTTGTAGCGCGAAACGGGCGAAGAATGCAGCGGCTAAAGTACTACGGGGAAACGGGGAACTTGGTTCGTCCGTTCACGAGGAATTTAATTAAAAGACGCGGGGCAGGGAGCGTGGATATGTTCGTTAAAAGTAGAGTGAATTCTTCGACACGATTGATCCGCGCGGTATTTAATGAGTCACGCCGGAAAAAGAGGCTGATGGAATTGCCAGGTGGAGGGGTGGCAACGCGGATTATGTAAAACTGCGTTTAGCGTATTAATCGAGGCGTGATTAATTGGGCGAGGAATTAATCTGAAGGCAACTGGCAGCGTCCAGAAATTCATCTGAAGGCAATTAGTAGATGGTTCCGATTGATTCTAAACCACCGTATTGTGTACGAAAGCGCGGCGCGGAATAACGGAGTACAGAACGCGGAATAAAATAAAAGTATCGCGAGCGAGCAGAGACAGAAATTCATATTCTCGTTACTTTGATCTTCTAATATCCCGGTAAATCGAATGACAATATTTTCGCGCTCGAAACACAGCTCGTGCCGGCGGCGCGCAGCGGCAAATGATTTCATCCCCCGGTAATACGAAATCGCGAATTACAACATCGATGACCCCGCCTAACGCCGCTGCGAAATCCGTAAACCCGTAGCTTTATCAAAAACAACAACGTTTCGAATATCTACAAATAACCGAACAGCGAACTTCGTTTATCTGATTGCAACCGCGCGCGAATCGCCCCGCGATAGGTGGAAAATTTCGCCGCGTATATTCCGCGGAATTGTCGATGAAATTCGATGTTTTCCGGAGGCGGGGTGGACGCGCGGGGTGAATTTTCAGGGAAGCCGTCGAAAAATCGAAATTGCAAGATCCCCAGGGGGTGCAAGCGGAGGGTCACGCACCCCCTTTCAGAATGCGGCTGGCGCATCGATCTGCCCGACCGCGGCAACTTTCCAACGCGAACCAGTCGACGACAACGTGCCAGCGAACGGGGAAATAACCGATGATATTAAAAAGTTTCCGAGCGGTGACTAAATTAACCGGCGCGTACAGCGCCGCCCGTAATTATTCGAACGACAGTTTTATACTTTACTTCGACCTTATTATTATAAGCGGCGGGTACGTCAAATGAATTTTCCGCGTTATTGTTAGTAGAGACCGTTATCAGCGATAATTAACACTCTTTATTTTATTATCAATCGGTTGCGCAGGTTTCGCTGTTACGTGGCCATAAAAAGCTACAACTCTTGCTGTCATCGCGCCGTAAATTTTTTACGCGATACGAGGTTTTCGCGTTAAAATTCGCGACTTTTATTGCCGCTATACAGATTTCGAATTCTCGTGACGACGATATTCACAATTTTTCGAGCGATGATGGTCTAATGAATGGGTCTAATGAATTGGCCAGCGCAAACGCTGACCTAACCAGTGTCCGGCTGAAAATGGCTTTTTCTACTTACGATCATCGTTTCTGACTGAATGCGCGAAGAGATAGGATTAGATTTGAAAAGTAAGAAGTAAGAGTGTGTCTTCTTTTAAACTGCCTTCTCCAAATCTCGTAGACGCCCGAATCCTGGGACATCCCCACAATTTTGTAATTTACACTTCGCACTTGAACGTGTTATAAATCTCAATTATTAGATCGACTTTTACATGTAAAGTGTAACCCCTGTTGCTTTTCTATTCTACTGAAAAGTGACGAAAGACTTCCACTTAGGTGCAGAGTCATGAACGACAGCATACGTTCCCACGAATTTTTTCAACCAGAGGGATGGTGGCGAGGGGAAAGTAAAAAATAGAGGCCACGCAAGCGAAACCAGTGGAGACAGTGAAAAGGAGGACAGGAGTGTATTAAGCGAATCGCGCTAGTTCGAAAACTTTGTTCAAATCGGATGTGAATTATGAACGATCCCGTCGGGTGAGCACACCTACAGGGAGTTTCAACGAAGTGACGGGAGTGGGCAGAGTATTTACGACGCCCCAGTGGCGCGGCTTACTTTCATTGATAAATTTCCCAGCCCTGGCCGCTTTTTCTCGGCCATGTGGGTGCACTGTTCCCCCTAGCCAAGGAAACGCTTCGTCCACGAAGGGCGAACCGAACGATTTCCCAAGCACCCTCGTTGGGCGGATGAGTCATGGTCGTTCGACCAACTTTGACTACACGTACACGTACGTACGTGCAGAATGTTGGTGGACAAGCATGAAAAAAATGTAGAAGACAATGTTAAAGACCAAAATAAAACGAACGCGAAGAGCGACAAAATGAAATTTCGTTATTTCCTGTCGAAGAACGGAAACTTTGAAGATACTCGAGAACAAGTAGTACGAGTCAATCGCAGACGCGACGCCAACGAACAGCCACAGACAATCTCTCTTACACTTTCGGAGATTCCACCGTCATTTTTGTCAACGACCGCAATTCTGTTATTCCTGATTTTAATCTCACATTGTCCACAGACTCTTCCAACTTTCCAGCAACCGTTGTCGAGCAACCCCCTGTATACACGGTAGCAGTGATTCTGGCTCCACGGTCCAGTCTCTCCCGGTTTGCTTAAAGAAATTGGCCGGCAAACTTTCCGAATACAAATGAATCTCTAACAAACGGTCGAGTGGCAGCCGTGGAGGGGTACGGCGAAGAGGGTGAAAGCGGGCGGGACAAATTCAGAAATATCCATACCACGCTCGGAGAGAAATATTTAACTGGATTATGGAGGGGGCTTTCGCGTAACAAAAGGGCCGCGCTGTGTCTACGTTGTCTAACGGGGGAGTGCTCGAGGGACGAAAGGAAACCACTTTTCTTTGCCGGACTCGCCCAGAAAGACCCTGGCCCGGCTTTCATCCGGTAGAGTGCATTGAAAAATGCACAGTCGGAGACAACGGTGGCTCGCGATTTTGATCGAGAAGAGACAACCCGGCCAGGCTGGTGAAATCCGAAGCCACGAAAAATTGATGAATCCCGCCCGGCCGCGGAATGTTGTTTTTCACTTTCCATCGACGCGCCGTGGCGAACCGAGCGGGCCATTTATCCGGATTTCGTGGCCGATAAAACGACTCGTGAGGAGACGAGAGAATAATTGAACGACCGAACGGGAAAGGGATAACATCCCGCGCACCCTCCGCGTTTCGGGGAAAACACAAAAACGCTGTTTGCTAACCGAACCGTCGGCTACACCGAAAGTTAGAATTCGATAACTAAATCGATAGCGCGAACAGGCGAATGAAAAACGTTTCGCCGAGAATCTGAAACCAGAGGGGGAAAAAAAACCGCGTACCTCGTCGAGGAAGAAAAATTTTTGGGAATTAACGAACGTAAGAAGGCTCGAGAAATGATTGCGCTCGAGTTTTTTCAAAATATTTATAAAATATACGTGTATTAAAGTACTAACTATACGGTTTTAAAAAATAATCTTTACTCGTGGAATCGATTTAACGAAACATAAATAAACAAGGCGGTTACAGTGGAGCAAGGTAGCTTTGTGTAATCTACAAATACAAACAAACGCGTTAATAGAAACGCAGCTGTCGCCTCGAAATTGACAATTAACACGCGGTGTAACCGACAGATTTTCGAAAATGTTATTCTGCACTAGCGACCTATTTCTACGTGGAAACGCAAGCACGGTTAATCAATAGCAGGTCGTTAATTAAAAGTGTCGAATTACCTTCGACACATTTGAAACGTTACCCTTTTCCCACTCGTTGTTACCTATTCTATTCGTCCAAGGCATTTTCCGACCGCCACGACGCGTCTCGTTTCACGCAACACAGCACGAAGGATTCCGCATATCCGATTTCCTCGTTGCAGCCTGTTTTTCCACGCAAAGCGTGGTGTTCCGTTAAGCGGCAACGATTTTTCGAAAATTAACGCGAACTCGTTCGGATAAAAGGAAAGCGTGTCGCGCACGCGAATCGAAAAGAAAGCTCGGTAATAATAAAACGTTCGAAACGAAGGGGAAATGAATATGAATGCGAGAGCCATTAAAACGTGCGTGTTACGCGGAGATCGGTAAGGGCGATGATTTCATCTCTCGCGTTTCCATTTCGTTCCAATTTAGAGGCGGAAGGTGGAAAAAAATGGAACATTGAAGTCTTTTGATTGCGTATGGAAATATCGTACGTATAAAAATAAACTTTATAAAAACTGGAAGAGTATTATTAAAAAATGCTAGAAATTGAGACAGTTTGACTTCGCGCTCGTTCCGCTGTGTTTCAAAGAAAACTGTAGAGGAATCGAAAATTCGAACAGTCTATCGGCTGTACGAAACGTATTCTCCTAGAACGCGAGTGTTCGACGTTCCATGCATGCATCAAGGAGCCAACGATGATGAAGGAGGATCGCGGAACGAGTTTGAGAGAGGCACCTCGACGCGTTTCTATAGTTCATCAGAACCACCATCAGCTTTCTTATCGCCTCGAATAGCCTCGGTTCATTTCGAACAGCCGAACGCCCACCGCTAAATCCTTCGTCTCGTCTTTGTTCCATCGCGGTGATTAGCTCGCAAAGAAGCGCGAGTATTCTCAGTCTGAATGGAAAAATGCGAGTGGGAGGGGGGAAAGATGGAGAGAAGAACGCATTCAAAGGATGCAAGAAAGGTCTGCGACCATTCCCAAGTTTCTCTAAGTCCGGTAGTTCTTTTAATTGTTTCATGCGAGTTCGGATGGCCCTGACGATGTCTGCGCTTAGAAAATGAAGTCTTTCTTAGCGCGTAGAGGAAGCACAATTAGAAAAGGATCTGCTCGTTCAACGGTGAATCGTCTCGAAATAGAAATCGACTCGAACGAAGCTGCACAGATTCATAGAGCAGTCAAAAATGTTTCATATTTCCTCGAGTGTCGAAGGGCGTGGTCGGCCGCCAGAAAATACTTATTCGGATCGAACGACGAACGAATCATTGGAAAATTGCTATTCGAAATTTGAAAGCTCCCTCTGGTGAGTGCGTGGTTGTAATTCTGGCGTTAATGACGATCGTGATTCGTGGGACATCGCTGGACTTTGAATCAGCTCGCTCGATGACCTCGCCATCGACAATTTTACCCTCTTCAACAGGGGTGTGCGAGGTCGAGTTCAAAAGTTAGGAGATATCATTCATAAATCGCGAGTGATATATACAGGAATTTGAGACTTGGAGGGGTGAAACGCTATCGCTGCTAGAAACTGACTATGCTTTGACCTCTCTGTTTGACTAGGTTTCTTGCTGGATGAATCATCACCCCTTTGCAGAACCTGGTTTTGTATCATATCTATCACGATTTTTTGCACACCTGATTTTAATACCAAATTTCGAATCACAGATTCGAAGATCCTCCTTAATATTTATGAATCAAGCTTTTGAATCAGACCTTGCACGAAGAAATTACCTCCTCTGGCTTAATCCTATAAATCCTGCAGCCATTAGTTACAGACGCGACAACTGGAAATAGAAACAATTATTTTCACTGTTATGTCATCGAGACGTTAACAATATCGGCAACGTCCTTCTTTGCTTCGAAATTTTCTTCCTTTTCTCATTTTTCCGCCAAATGGTGACCACGAGGGCGAAGGGGTTAATCGCGTCCGGAGACCAGACAACGATGTTCGAATTTGTTCGAGGGGCGATAAAGAAACGTTGCATCGTCAGCTCGTTGCAACGTTCCGTATCTTTCGGTAAACACTGGCTCGTTAAACGATGGCGAACGCTAATAACCTTCCACTCGATCGTCGTACCGCGGAACGCAAATAAAAACGCGACCAAGCTCCGCTCGCCTTCCTTTGACGTAAATCACCAACCGAGATATACACGGCTGTGGAATTTTCACAATCAGGGGTTTTTTATCTCGAGAACGAAGAACGGAAAGGAAAGGGGGGGGATGAAAGATGACTTGGAAGTCGTGGAACTCGTAAAGAAACAAGAGAAAAACTGTGCGACCGGCAACTTCGAGCGAGATTCAGTTGGTAAATGGGGTAAGAGCAGTTCCCTTGCACACTGGACCCTCGAAACTTTAACAGGCTCATGCAAAAGTCCTCGTGAAAAGTTCATCCGGTCTCCAGAGCTCGATAACCAACCTTCGAGGGCCATTTCACGTCTTTGCGAGCACACGCGTAGGCCAAGATATCGTGTACGGATCGAACGATCGCTGCTCCACTTGACGTCGATTCCTTCCGCTACTCGAAGGATTCGTATTTCTACGCCAACGTCCATTTTTAAGCCTCTCTACGATTCTTATGAACAGAAATTAACCCTCTGACAGTCTTTGGGTCGTTTTTGACAAAATTGTGTTCTTATTTCTTTGACAAGACATGCAGGAGTTGCTACTGTTACTTCTTCTTATGCAATTAAACAAAGTTTTGAGGGGATAAAAATAATCGAACAAACTTCGAAGACCATAACGGGGTTAAACGCATGAAAACTGTTTTTCAGTACGATTTACTTGCACGCAAAAGGTTTATTTGCAGGCATTAGCGTGGCGTCCATCCAGTTTCGTGAAGTTGCATTAGTATCGATATCGTTTCTTTGTGCTGAAATACGAGTATTCATACTGGCACGAAACTGCTTCTGAAAGCACACATTGCTAACGTCTGTAAATAGATCTCGAACTATATTCCCGTACCATGTTATCGTACTGCAGAAGAATATTTCGAGATTTGTTATTACACTGAAGCCATATTCAACAACACTATATCCAAGAAACTGATCACTCGTATCCTCGATTAAACGCTAAACGTTCAAACAAAATGATTGACTCGAAAAGAGGCCTTCAACGAAAAGATTTTATTGTTCTACCACGAAAATTTATTTTTCCACGCAGAACCACCCTGTCCACGCACGATAATCAGAAAACGAACAGTGAAAAGTTCCCACTCGAACGATTAAAGATGGTCATTCACGATCGAGTATAATGATCGGGGTTTCGATCGTTTATTAAAAATAATTCAAGACCTCCCACCTCCGGGCAACCCCGCTGTTGGTGGCCATAAAATCTCTTTATAGCGAGACAAATGGAGGTCGTCGCACTTAACGAGGACAATTTTTTGCTGGCCGTTCTCTCCCTTTTTCCGCCCCCTCTATCATCGCTCAGCCGGAAAGCTTCGTCTGAGCGTTCAGTGAACCCCGTCGATTCCGGGGCGGCGGGTAACAGACGAGACGCGTATAAAGTCTGGCATCGTTAAGCGATTCGGACCGCTATCGGCAAGGCGAAACCATAAACCGTTATCGTTCGCCGTAGGCCACCATTAAACCTACGCGACAACTGAATTCAACGATCCCGTGCTCCTCGGTAATTAAGGAACTGCCGCGCGATTCTCTTTTCTACGTTTACTCGCCTTCGATCTATCGCTCGTTTATAAAAGTAAACACCGCAACGGATAGACTGGAATTTTATCGAAACAATTCCGTCGGCGAAAGTGGTGCGCAGCGATGATGAATTTCGCGGCGAAAAAGCGTGCACGAATTAACGAATACGCGAACAGCGATACAAGAAAGTGATTAACTGCATTGAAACAAAAAACACGGAAAATTGATGCAATTATAAAATTATGCGGCAGGCGGTCTGGCGGTGAAGTTTTAAAATAATCGCAAAGTGGAGTTGATTACTTTCGCCTGTGAACGAGTGGTATGTTAACACGTTCGCGGCAGGCAATTGTGACGCGAAAGCCTCAATTGAATGCCGCCTACAATTTCCATGAGCTTAAGTATACCTGAATGCCGCTGGGTGTAGCCGTTGAAACGGAAGCGAATATAAAAAAATATGCCGCTTGTTGCTTAAAATTCGGAATAATTTATCCATTATTAATGCAAGTTGGTAAAAATTGCAAATTTCTGAATGTGGAAATATGAAATGCATCGAGAAATTGTATTACTGAATTATTTCGATCAGCCCATTGTCTCTCGCGATTCATTTTCGAGCGAACAACACGCTCGAAGCCTTTCGCGTTAGATGTGATAACGCAGCGGCAATGAAAAAGGAAAGAGACGCGAATCCACGTCAGCGACAACAGGAAACGGAATTTAAAGTGATGCGAATTCACGTCAGCGGCTGCGACGGTCTTAACATATGCGGAATGTATCTCTGTGCTCGCGATCACTTGAAACAGTGCATTTTATTGGACGAAGAGAAATAAAAATATCAACTTGAGAAAGTTGAGCCTCGAAGTCAGCGTACGCGTAAAAAAAGAATGACGATCTTTCGAGGGGTGTTGCTCCGCTAACGATGTGCTTTCGTATCAATCTCTATAGCACCGAATCGAGAAAAAACGAAAGCGAAGCGAGAGCGATTCAGATCGTCACTAGGCACAAAATCTTCGACAATATAAATTGTCATTCGGTGCCGTACACTGTGCGTTCAAAAGTGTTGAATCAACCGCGCCGTTCCAGCGGAACGAGCGTGCATTTGTCCCCCTAAAAATGAATGAAACCTCCCGTAACAAAACCTAACGATCGCGCGTCACATATAGATCGACCAACCCGCGATACGCAACGGACGCATAAAAGATAACAAAGTGCCGCACGACTCGCTAAATATACCATTGAGCACTCAACACTGCTCGATTCCACGATCGTCCATTAAACGGAGGCGAAAGGGCTCGATCTCCATTATCGAACGAAAACTCCAAATTATCAAATCGAAACGTCAACGCTCGAGCCCCGCTGGTACAGAATAAACAATTAACCGCCGTATGAATAAATCGTTTCGTCCAGACAAATGCACGGGGATGAATAGCCCCATCAGCCGAGCGGAGTAACCACAGTCACGGAAACAGACCGGGTAACGAGCGAAAGAGGAGAGACCGAGGCGGAATCACAACGATTAACACCGAAACCGTATTCTCGTTCAGCCCATTCGTCGACAATTCAGAAGCGAACGGATCCCTTAAAGCGCCTAAACACGCTTGGCAGCCACGGTTTGCTGCTTAACCGCGGAATCGGCGATGCGAGGGCGTCGCGGGGGTGGATCGAATCGGCGGAAGGCGAGGAACGAACGCGAGCAAAGGGATGAAAAATTCTGAACGATGCTGGGCGCGATTCCGTGTCCTCCACACCTCTCGATTGTTGAAATGGGACCCGCTGTCAACGCCTCGGAGGAACCTGGGTCAATCTCAGATTCCTCTGAGGTGGCTAAGTGGGTCGCCTTCCGTACGGAACGGTCTACTCTCTTGATGATCCGAAACTGGTGAGAGAGGGGTTTTTCCAAGCACCGCCGCACATAACACCGACGTGCGTGACTCTTCGCAGTGTGTTTAACGCCCATAACACCTACTGGTACAGGCAAAAGCCTAGGTACAGTAGAGCGAGCCAAAGCGCTCAGTAACGCTCAAATTAGACATTCATCTGTTGAAAGGGGACCGTGGGTACGCGTTATTACGCGTGTACCCGACCGCGAAGCGAATGGCGGCGGGGTAACTTTTATTATTAAAAACCGGCGTCCTGCGTTCTCTTTATGGCGCTGTCGATATTTTCGCGTTAATACATCGACGAGCGCAAACGACGCTGGCCTATTTTAGTAAAGCAACGGCGTTCGCAACCGCGACACCCGACGGTTGCCTCCGCGGCTGGTTTTATTGGAACGCGATCGCGCTCGATGGTAAACAATAATCGGGGGGATATCCGCAGTTTTAACACGCCTATCGATCTCCGCGACGCGGATGACGCTGTAACAGGTGGGTTACGCGGGGATGATTTTTCGCCGGGGGAAATAAATTGAAGAACGAATCGAGCGAAATTTCTCGCGACCGCGCGGCTCCGTTTTTCGAGGGGGATGATTTTTCCAAGTGTACGCGGGATTATCCGTGGCGAACGGTGGCGGTCGATGGGGATCGACAAAGGGGTTGAATCGTACAGTATTATTCCAACAGTAGATCGATTAATACCACGCGATAAGATTAATTTTTTAAAAACTATTCTCTTTTTCTGGAATTTCTTCGCGAAGAACGAATGCTTCGCGTGGAGAGAAAATCACCTAGAAACTAGCTCCTAACGTCAACAAAGTGTAGTTTGGTAATTCTCAGGAACATCAGCGATAAGAACGTGGAATCACGCGGGCTGTTACAGCGTGCATGTATATAAAGTAAGGCGGGGGGTGAACAGCAAATATAAATTCAGTCGCCGCGAGAACTCAACGCGCGTTGATCCCGAGAAAAAGTTGCCCAGGTAACGGTGCAACGTAGTTCGGTATAACGACCATGTAAAATATTACAGGGAAGCTCCTATTTAAATAACAAATCGTCGGAGCAAGAGTACCGGTAACATTATTTGCGCAGGGGATTCTCGAAGGCGAAGTGCACCTCCGCCTTCAGATTACAAACTAACACACCCGTCTGCAACCCCCTGCCGCTTAAGCCCCGTCTGATTAATAACTGAGCGATCTTTATCTTGATTCAACTGGAGGAATACCCGCGAGAAATCATGAGGTAGCCTCGCTAAACGGTAGACGAAATCGCGCGAACGAGTTAACGAGCCGGAATTTACGGCGCAAGTTCGATTCGCTCGAAACAGAAGAGTGGCGGTTTAATATATTTTAATCGCTCCGCTGGCCAATTAAAGTCCTCCGAATGGCTATCGATTGGAGCACGAGGAATTAAGCGCGTCACGTTACGGACAGATCGCTATGCGGAAAATTCGATCAGCCCAAAGAGAAACGTTCTAGCGGCAATGATTTCAGCGGCAGCCGCGATACTCGCGAAACTGTACGCCAATTCGTCCGTAAGGGCGCGTCCGACATCGGAACGCTTCGACAACGGCGAGTTCACCGTTGGACGGGCTCATTAAAAAATAACAATCGCACAATCCCAGGTAGACGAGTGCACCTTACTTTTGGCGCGTCCCTCGTGCATCATTCACGATTATGCGCCAGTCAGCAGCGTGACTGAGTGGTTCGCAGGGGAGAGACTCGCCACAGGCTGTTCTGAAATTCTTATTTTCTCATTTCACCGGTTCCTCCGGGACTCGGTCAACACGTGAAGGGCACGCGGCACGTTTTTATTCCCTCCTTTTTCGGCGGCTGTGACACGTGCGGACGCGTATACATATTACACGTCTATACACGCATACATTAGCCCCCTGGTCCTCTCCATTTCTCTGTTTGTGCACGCGTACGTAGGTACGTACGACATTTAATACTCTCCGCAGAGGAGCCGTATTACGGTGGCCGACGGGATGGAATTATTATTGCGAAACATTTGCATTACAAAGTGGTCTGCCATCGGGGGTGCGCGTCGGTGGCCGGTGGCCGCCAGCACGGAACCGGCGAAAGGGGAGAAAAATGGAGCAGTGCCGCGGATACGGGTTCTCTCTTGGCCTCGTAGCGCCCAACACCGCCACTTCATAGCGAGGGGCCAACTCGGTCGCTTTAACCTGCATTCGCGACTGCGCCCGGCAATAGCCTCGAAATGAAAAATGCAGTCTGTGCATACTTCCCTCGGCGCGGATGAAAAATCAACGTCCCCGATACAACCGCGATCAAACGCGCCCTCATAGATTCTTTCATCGCTCGCTCTTCGTCTCTCGCTCTGTTAGATCGCGGCGCGCAGCGAACGGCGACGCCATTGACAATCGATGCTGCAATTCGGTCTCCGATAAATAGTGGTCCTCGACTACTCGAGGCTATATTTTCCGATGTAATTGGGATATCACGTTCGATGGAAATTAACAGAAGCAAATTAACCGGTGCCGTACTTTCCGCGAAGCGTGGAACACCTTGGAAGAAACAACAAACGTCGAAACTAAATACATGAAGATATTTTATAACTGAGCTGTCTTCGAGTTACTCGTCGCTTGCGAAGTTCCTCGACGGTAATTAAGATGGATGAGAAATTCTCGAAAGTACGGCGAAATTAATTACCGCTTTCCTGTTCAAACGAAACGAATCGCAACGCGCCAGAAAAGCGGCGACAGCGGAAAAACGGCACGCAGCTGCCTAAACGAAACATCTCGCGCGATGGAATTTAAACGACAGGGAAGACCGTGCAATCTCGCGGCGCGCGTATCGTAACCGGCGATACACCGCTTGCTTCGAAAGCAGCTTTAACCTGCAGCCACCACTAAATCGGTACTGACCTCAAAATGAAAAATGCAGCTGGTTCTTCGCTTCTCACAACGCGGCCATTAATCTTCTACATCGGACGTTAAAAAGTGTCGCAGATTCCACGGCGTTGAGTCAACTCTTCCTATACGTCGCGATAATTCTGATCCCGGCTTCCAAAGGCTTCAGAATTCAGTTTAACCCCTTCTTCTATAGCGTAACGTATTTATTCTACCCTTTCATTCTCCTTACGACGTTGCGGGAAATTCACTTTATTAATCAATTGATCGATTTCAAAAATTGCTTCGATGAAACAGCAAGATTTCTCAGACAGCCTACGACATCGTAAAGTTCTGACGCGAGCAACGCGGATTTGCATACGCGGGTTCGGATATCGGTTCGAGTGCATCGCTCGAGAGCGATCGATGAAAGAAAGCAAGGAAACGAAGCGCTATATACGCACCCCCGACTCGTTAAACAAGCAATTTGATGATTTCGCGGTACAACGCCGGGTGCACGCGATTCCTCTCGTGTTTTCGTGACTTTCGTCACGACGAATCTTGATACGCAAAGTGACCAAACTTGGATGGCTTGCGATCGAATGACCCGACGTTGATCTCGTCGCGAATTGGGTGTACACGTTAAACAAACTATGGTTAGACTACGCAATGTCTACCACCAGTAGAAACGGTCGATCGCGTTCAGCCACTCTGACCCACGAATACATACGCGCAATACCTAGTAAACGTTGGGGTTTCTGTCGTAACACATAGTGACTACGACAAGTATTGGCATACGTTTCCCAACGAGACGCTTTTTAATCAGCTTTTATGCTTCGCTAGCGCGGTACCAAATTTTCATGGCCACGTGAAAGCAGCTACTATCAGCTGTGCCACGATCTTCGACGTTTTCCTCGATTCTAAACATACTATACGTCCATTTGCTATCTTTTAATCTGAGAAAAGCAAGCATTATCATAAATTATGCATAAATTAAAATGCAGTATTATGAATAACAATAATTGCGATCCATTTTGATTTCAATATCCGCTCGTTATTATCTTGTTGTCGTACGCACTCGAGGGATTCGCGAGAAGGGATGCAGCGTAACGCGTGAATAAAATCACGTCCGGATAGCGATTTTCGAGGGGCTGTAAACGGGTCGAATCGAAAATAGCGAATAGGAAACGAAATTTTGTCAATATTTGCTGCCAACGCCCAGCACGAAACGCCGCTGATTTTGACGTCGATTACGTTAAACTGAACGAGACAACCCGATTCTACGCAACGGCGTCAAATGCTCCCCCGCAGCACCCTGCGTTCGCCGCATCATCGAAAGCCCGTAATTTCGAAACAATCGCGGCAGGTGCGAAATTGCAAATTTAAAGGGCACGGTTTATGCACGAACAACTATAACACCGTCCCAATTTTCCTTGACTACTCTACCGGAATCGAATACGTTGCGCGCCAGGAGCGTCACGTAAAATAGAAAATAAATAAAATTCTAGGAAACTCGATAAATTTCCCACAGGATTCCGCCGAATGATCTCGCGATGCTCCGCGATAGAGTCGATCGAATAGTGCGAATCCATGAAATTGAAACGATGCACGCTCATTTATCCATATTTTTCGAATCTCGTTCCGCGTATTTACACCATTACTATTGCACCAAGATAAATGGGAGCAATAATTCCTGTTAAACTCCAACCAACGCAGACGCGTCCAATAAAAAACGTCGTCAGTAAATAAAGTCACGATCAATCGCGATTTCGTTTCCCGTTCCAAGCAACGATTAACAGCGGTTAACTTTTTCCAGTCCTAAGACAGACTGGGAATAAATTAACCACTTCCAAACGATCGAAACTTCCAGGGTAACGGATCCATCGGAGCATCTGAACCGAGTTGGACAGCGGACACGATATATTCAAGCGTCGCACTCTATCACTCAATTACGTTCGAGTAAGAAAATGGAGCAGTGCGGTGGGTGCGGTTCACTTGGTTACGTGGTGTAACGCCACCACTTCACAGTGACCGACCAACTCGGTCGCTTTAACCTGTATCCCCTGGCTACCCCAGAGCGGAGTCGCTACCTTTTAAGTTAAAAAAAGAGGGAGGGAGAAAGAGAGAGAGAGAGAGAGAGAGAAAAACCGATAAAAGTGCGCTTCGACTATTAATTATTGACGGGTTGGCGTTCCGCCATTAAGTCGACAACTTTATCGCGCGTGACGCGAAAGTGTTCTGCCGGATCGTTTCCTGATTTCAAAGACCCCGGGTTCGATCGTCGACACCGGGCCTCTTAGGCGCAACTATGGCGTTAGACGCGCCATGCGCGTCCTATCTGTCGCGGATTAACGACGTCTACGTGCCACGGTAATTACAATAGGAAATTATAGCGCTGCGTTCTATGGGATGAAAATAATTAACGTCGCTGGACAAATAGATATTAGCTGAATGCCGCTGTGACGCGAATACGTTTCGCAGGGGGTGGAAGAGGGAGAAGGTGAAACAAATCGTCCCGTTTCGCGATCGAGCTGGACTCCATTAATTTCAATTCCGTTAGATTCACGTTTAATCGTACCTTTGTTCCGCCAGATACGTGTCTATAATTTTATATTCGCACGATGGGACGGCTGCGGTTATTCAATGGGAACATTGTTGCGCAACATGGATACTGGGATGCCTCGGTACGTCCACTTTATGAAGGTACGCGCCTTTTAAGATTAATGGATCGATGCCAATTGTATGTGATAATTACATAGAAAACTGTGTAATTACCGCTGTAATTTGAGTAATGCAGTTTATTGTTGTTCGGTGATTGCCAGTGTATTTATAGCTGGATCGAGGTAATTCATCTAACGCGAGCTAACGTGTAATTTGCGTTTGCGCTGGGAATGGGAACGAACAAAGGGACGAGAAGACGAGTCAAGAAAATTTTTCAACGCGATCCTGTAACTCATTTGAATAAACTAATTTCTGTGCCCAGTCTTCCAAATTTCTTTCTAAAGATCCCTAACAGACCTCCTAGGCTAGACCGCCAAATGAACTCGGCGCTTGCATTTTTAATCCGCGTCGTACATTCGATATAAAAACACCTTCGGAGCGTATAAATAAAATATCAATTAATTAAATCCTCTTACCGTTCCACGGTAATCGAGCGATAAAGCGAGCAGCTCGAGTAAGTGCCGCGAGAGTCCACGTTCCTGAAACTTTTATATCGCCGATGTCCCATTTTACATTCTCCTTTTAAATCGCGAATGGAAAAGTGAAAATGGACCAGCGAAATTATTAAATACCGCGACGTGTTATTCCCCGCTATGAATACTAATTTCACGATCCCATCCGGGCGAAGAATTCACCGTCAACTCTGCGAAATCGTAATCGAGCGGATTATACGGTCGATGAGACGGGAATTCGGCCGGGTTCAACCCGGGAGTACTCCGCTACGATTAAAAAAAAAAGGAAAAAGAAGAGGGTGGTACAGCGGAAAGGGAAGAAAATCGTAATCGTTCCGGATTATACGATAATACGCGTTGCTGATCTACCGGAACGGAAAATCGAATCGATTGTTAGGGATGGAACAGAACGTTGCGAGACAAGCGTCTCCGAGAACAAACATGGTAGCATGGGAAATTTGACGATGATTACCCTGAGCTTCGAGATCAACTTCTTAATGGACGTGCAAATTAAAATACCATATGTTCTTCAAACTAATATTTGACATGATACTTATATTATATTACTTTGCATATCAAAAGATTAATGAAAAATTGCAGATACGAAGCTGAAAATGTACGCAAAGGAATGATACCATAATTCTTTCTCGTCTCATCGAGATAGAAAGAAATGAACTCTTAAGTGCCCCTAACGATGTCTGAAGAGGAACGAATTGTTATAAAGGAAGTAATTCCATTGCACGAAAGTACGCAGACATTTTACGCGCAGGGGTTGCAGTGGCTCGTAAGAAAAGATCAACAGCCGCAATTGTAGACCGAAGGAAGACGGCGGATGGCCTCTCCGGCCATCTCTTCGGTCTGGTATACACGGTGGAATTAATATTCGCGCGATAAAACGTAGAAACTTGGCGAAATTAATTCCGTCCGCGAGCGGTTGGTCCCGCGTCTTCCTCCCTCGAAATACCTGGCGCCGGATCAAAAGAAGGAAGGAAATTTCCGTGGCACGCGAAGGAACCGTGGCGAACGTGACAACCGAGGGAGGAAGGAATCTGAATACGTCAGGAATGGCGGGCAGACGTTAATTCGAATGTAAATTTTGTCCCTGCATAGAGCCGTGACGGGCGGATCATAAATTTGAATAATATCAATATATCCCGGCCACACACTAAATCATGCTCGCGTCACGCCTGGGCGAGACGATTGACTGACGATGACAGTCCTCTCGCCCCTAACGGCGTTTCTTCTGCCGGCATTTTACGTATCCAATGGCCTCTGTCGCGCGGAAGAACTCGCACCCCTTTGTCGAGGCGGAAGATCGTCCGTTATCAACGACAGATTTAAGCACCTCGAAATTTGTAATTAAAATTAATCTCTATATCGCGATCCATCGCCTTAGAAGGTGAAACTATAGCGGTTTGACCGAGACAATGTATTTTACATATCGTGTTTCGGTTTGAATGGAATTAACGATTATCTATTCGTTATGAGCGCGGAGTTCGCACGATAATTAACCTCGAAGCTAATTAATACGGGAGTAGGAAGTTGAATATAAAAAATTGAATACGTGCCGGAAGGGTTAATCTTGCGAACTTTTGCCATTTCTCGGGTTAAAATGCACCGTTTCAGGTCAGTGCGCGACAAAGAAAAAAAGTGAAACAAACGATGAATGCGGAGTACCTTTCGTCGGAGGATATACGGTAATACCGGCTTCTGAAAAGCCGATATTTCATCGAAAATTGAATCGTAACGCGCTAGGATAGAGTGCTTTAATCAAGGGCTCGACCGATAAAATGACATCGAATCGGGGCGGCTACGGAAGTGCCACCGCGTCAGCAGGTTTTGACCATTCGCACTCGCATTTCCATGGAGACCTGAGCTCGCCTGTCGGGACGGAAGTGTAACGCTTGATCCGGAAGCGACGATGACGGAACGATCGAGCAAATCGTCGATCGAAAACTTTGAACCACTTAAACCCGCCCTGAAAATCCCAGAAGGGAACCATAGAATTCACGTACTTGGATTTTTCTCGCAGCTGAATGTAACAGCACGCATTTCACTCGCATACAATTACTGGACTCGGAAATTCAAGTAAACGCCCCTTTAGAATTTCTAATTATCGATCGAAACGTAACAATGGCGCTAAACACTTTCTGCAGACAAATTCATTAGTTGAAATCGAACAGACATCGAAGCCGTTCGCGATCGATGCGTAGTGGCCATTTTGGTGAACGATGTACCCTCAAGACACTGGGGCTTTTGCGATCAACTGTGCATACGTAATTCTGACAACGGTATCGCGTAACAGCGTGTTATTGGGGACGATAAAAAATGGATGAGAATAAAATGGCGAAAGAACATGGATTTGTTTCACGAGCAATGAGATTCATAGACATCCATCGAAACGTTCCGGCCGCGATGGCATCGATTTGTATTTATTGGCCGCGTAAATGTACAGGGATGCGATCGGAGCACGTTTGATGGACATTCCACGGATAAGGCATAGAAATTTCGATTACCAGACAAACGACGATGGAATCTGACGATCACACAGCTCTCTCTCTCTCTCTCTCTCTCTCCCTTCCTCTCTTTCTCTCTCTACCTCTCTGTTGTCTCTGTAAACTGCGGCTAAGAGAAATTTGTTTACGCTTCGAATTAACGATTCGAACCGAGAGATCGATATTAGGGTTTGAAAACGATGGCGAGGGGTTGGTTACAACGGGCGTTAAACCGCCCGTAATAAACACCATTATCGCGATCCTAATTCGAGGATGTTATCTTACGATAACACGAACGAATGAGAGGGATTAAACCGCTTTCGATGGAAGTATGAGCGAATTAATTCGACGGTTACAACGGCGACTGTGCGCAGTTATTGCGACGCAGTTTGCATTCCGTGGGCACAACGAGCGTGCCGTCGATCGGCCAATGAAAAATACTGTTTCCGGCAGATTGGCACGTCAATTCGCGTCACGCGCGAGTACAGCACAAATATTGCCGGCAAAGCAAACGCAAATTTTAATCGCGATGGATTCATACATTGGAGGACTCCGTATTCAACACCCGATGCCACCCGCGACGCATCCAACCGTGCAAGAATGACACCGCCCAACGATAATAAAATTGTAGAAACGACGATTTTTCACTTATTAACTTCAAAAAAATAAAACGAAAATATCGTCCACACGAATACCTATCCTTTTCTCATTCTAGTATCTATTTCGTTGCTTCGTTGCTGTCCTCTTAATTATAAGAGTGGGTGTTTTAAATGTGCAAAAATATATAGTAGAGGGAAAGCTTCGAGTCGAGTTTCAGCTCGTGTTTTAGCTCCTCTGGCCGTGTTTCTCTCATAATAGGATCACGTCGACAATTAAATAAATAAATAAAATGACGTTTAGCTTTGTTTGGTAATCAGCGAAGCGTGAAGTATCAATAAAGTATCGAGTGAGCAGGGTACGACATCGAGAGGAAAAGGACCGCGATAGAAAGACAGTGCCAGAACGGGGTGGATAGCGAGAGGGTGAAAGAGCGAGAGAGGGAGAGACTACAGGACTACGCCCAGGACCACGGCACCCCTTGAAAGCACTCCGACGTTTTCGCGCGATTCCATAGAAGCTTTCGAATGGCTTTCCTCGGTAACAGTTCGAGGGAAGAAGCAATTTATTCGTCGTCTCGAGTAAAGACGCGCCGTGATAGAGTAAAGAAAAAACATTCCCACCCTGTATTTAACTAGGATTTCATTCATCGATCAATCCGTCGGCTCGTTTCGCGAATCGATCCCACTTTCGAAAAGGGGATGAAAACGAGGTATCCCCTCATCCGAAGATACGCGCCCTCTCTTTTTGTTCGCAATCAGATTTACATCGAAAGGTAGAGGGATTAATCTTTAATTGGAGAACGGACGAAAGGGAAGTTCCGGACAGGAGCGTAACAGACAAACAACGAGCGCACGATTTTTCTCGGCGTTGCGTTAATTCCGGTTTTTCCGCCAAACGGGAGGGAAGAATTTTACTTCGACCCGTGCGCGAAGTTACAAAAGACTTTATGATTCGCGGGGGCGAATTCGGCAGTGGGGAAGGACTAAAAAGGAGAGCCTCGAAAGGAGGAGGGAAGAATGCGATTATTCGTCTGTCAAATGAGAAAAGTTGCGTTTGAAAGTTTCGCCCCGGCGGAAAGTCTAGAACGGGGAATTCAATTACACGCCTTTGTTTTAATCGCGGGGGAGAAGGCGGGTCCCGTGACAACGACAACGCCCTTAAAATTATTCGGTTCAACGGACTAATTAAATTAATTCACACGCACGTACAGGGCGCGCACGTATCGCTCCGCGGGTTTGATCGTTGCGAAATTTCGGGCGTTGTTACCGAGCCTTTCATTTATTTACGTAAACGAGACGCCCCTCTGGAGTTTTATTATCACCGCGGGAGCAGCTGCTTCAGTTTGCACGCTGAATGCATTGACATAATTGCACGAGAATAGTTCTATTACATACGTGCGCGTACGAAATAGAGCACGAAGACGGGGAATCGAAACAAAGGTCGACAACATTGGCCGTAAGGAGAATGCGCAGTGGAAAATTGCTGTATGAAAAACGTAAATACGTCGCGTCTCGTGCCGCGGTAATTTCTGAAAAAAGATGCGTGCGCAGTACCGATTGAAACGTTAGGAATAGGGGAAGGTTGGAGATACGAAGTTTAAGAGGCACGAAGTTTGTTGTTCGAAAGAAAGAAAGAAAGAGACTCACGTTGCTCTGCCGGCGGGTGGGCACATTGCCCGCGGGCGTCGATGAGGAGTAACGGTGAAGGACGAGCTACCGTATCCCTGGCGTGCTGTGTAGGGAGCACGAGGACTTGGTGCGCCGTGCCGATTTACCCGCAGCAGTCCCCAGTCCTCGTCGCGTGGACGTGGCGCACCCGCACATATCCCACACGTACTCGACGTCGTGGTCGTAGTGGCTGCTGTCGCCTGTGCCGTCGCCGCCGCCGCCGTGACCGTCGTCGTCGCGTCGTTGATAGTCGTCGTCGTCGTAAACGCGTGTTAGGCGCGTGAAAACCGGACACGTAACCGGAGACGTCGCGGTCGCGGGTCTAAGTCGTGGTCGCGGTCTTGGTCGTGGCCGTGGTCGTGGGGTCGTGGTCACCGAGACACGCGCGGACACCGGTCCGCGTAGTCAGCCGAGATTCGACCGCACTGCGGGTACGCGGCTATCGAGACGAGCGACCGGCCGGCCGGCACCAGCGAACCTAAACCGTCGCACGCTAAATCGGTAGACGGCGCACCAAAACACCAACACCCACCAGAGGACCACGCAACACCACCGATATACAATGTAGACGATAG
Organism: Xylocopa violacea; assembly: GCA_963969225.1. NCBI lineage: Eukaryota > Metazoa > Arthropoda > Insecta > Hymenoptera > Apidae > Xylocopa > Xylocopa violacea. Next base: position 31,055,398 of record CAXAJV010000002.1, on the reverse strand, counting down.
CCCCGTGTAGAGATCCGGACGGCACAACAACACCACTGATACTAACGAGTAACGAGACAACACCGTACGACACGCGTGACCTCCGCGCTACCAGGCCTTCGATGGCCCGAGACCGTACGAGCCAGCAACTGCGACACCGCCGTCTACTACAACTACCGCCAGCGTGAGCGTACGAGACAAAAACATTTTCGCTTTCCTCAGCATCGTGCTGCGAGTGGTAACCGTCACTGCTCTCGTTACTGTCGTTGCTGCTGCCGTTGCTGCTGCTGCTGTTGCTGCTACTACTGCTGCTGCTGCCGCTGATACTGGTGCTGATGCTACTGTTGCGTTCCTCGGCGTCCTGCTCGTGCTCGTAGTCGTTAGCGTGTTGCTCGTCGTCGAGATCGTCGTCCTGGTCACGCTCGAGCCGTTCGTTCGCAACCTGTTCGTATATCTGGACGACGCGTTCATCGTGGTACTCCGACGAAAATCCAAAAGTACGATCCTACTTGCCATAATCGGCGGGATCTAGCGGCTCCTGCCAGCCGCCAGCTCGACGACTGCGGACTTCTACCTCCTTCTCCTCCTCCACCTCCTCCTCCTCTTCCTCCGCCTCCACTACCTCCTCCTCCTCCTCCTCCTCCTCTTCCTCCTCCTCCTCCTCCTCCTCCTCCTCCTCTTCCGCCTCCTCTTTCTCCACTTACTCGTATCCCTTCGACGCGAACTTCCACCTTGCGATGCGATGCGACAATCGCGATCCCGATTCTACGAGGATCGGTAACCACCGCGTACGCGACTCCCTTCTTCCCTTTTCCCTTCTCCTCCTCCTCCTCTTTCCCTTCGATCTCTCCGTACCAACTTTCTAACCACCGCGGACTCGTATCATTCGCTGGCGATGATGCGGCACGCGCGGCAGCCCGCATAAGCGGCGGCCGCCTCTTCCACGAGGCTGACGACGATCATTCACCGCTCGGAGCACCCACCACTACACCACTACCACCACCACTACTACCATCACTATCGGCCACCGCCACCCTGAAGCCACGCTGACCTCCTACGGACTTTCGTCTCCTCGACACACCTTTCTCTTCCTCCTCCCTTTCCCTCTCTTCCAGCTTTTCTGTCCGCTTCTCCGCGATATATACGCACATACGTGCACCGCGGCTACCCGACCAAACGAAACGTTGCCGTTTCAGCCGTGTCGACCGTTCCGACCAGCCTCCCACACCGCTTCGATTCTCTCGTCATTCCAGCGGCGCATGTTTTCGGGGTTGCACGGTATCTCGTACGAAAAAAAAAAAAAACCGAATCCCACCCGTGCCACGCCACCCGTTCTCGCGACGCACTATACTACCCCTTCGAACAGCAGCGCAACTGTCTCGTTCTTTCTCCAACGGGCAACCAAAAATCCACCGCCGACTTCCTATGCGCGAGGCTGCTGCCTCCGTTCCTTCCGTTTCCTCGAACGCGAATGCTGGCAGCTGGCTCTCTCTCCCCGTGTTCCCGTTCCCGTTCCTCGGTTTCCGTACGTGTGTATGCGTGCTTCCCTCTGGACGTTGCTCGCAGCGTGCGTGCGTTGTTACGCGCGTGTTACGTGGGTATTGGGGCGCGTGTCGATCAGTCACAGGCAAGAGTCAGTCACTTCACTCCACTCACTTTTGGTGCGCGCGTTCGTCTCGGATCCTTGTACCGCTGCGGGTGCTGCACCAGGGAGTCGTGTCGGTGCAGCAGGCACTCCCAGGACGTGTCTCTCTCTCTCTGGCAATGTTCCGACCGAGCAACCCACCTTAGCACTGACGCTCTGCCCGTTCCGAGGGTGGAGGAGGTGGATGAGGAGCAGGAGGAGGAGGAGGGGTGTTGTGGCGAGCCGTATCTACCCCTCTCGTTCACTCTCGCCCGCGCATTCTCGCCCTCTTCCTTCTTCGCTCTCCCTCCTACCGGTTGGCCCGCCGCTTCTTCTCTTTCCCACGTTCGCTGCCTCGCTCTCGCTGTACTCTCGACTCCGCTTAGAGTCTCTCTCCGGTTAGAGCCCCGCCGCACAAGCCACCCTGCGCCCCGGGAGCCAATACCAACCCATGTGGAAGGCCCGACGCGAGACGCTGGCGATGACTTGCGAAGTCGACCGAACGTACCCGAGCCGCCGCCACCCCTGCGCGCGCGACCACCGCCGCGCTTTTCCACCCTTTCTCGCCCTCTCTCTCTCTGAACCGATCCTGTACACCGACCGACCCCGTGTGCATCCCCACCAGCCAGGTGCCGCCCCTGAAAGCTTGCGAACCCCGCAAAACACGACGCGCGGCCATGTGGCAGCACGAGACAGGACCGGCTACGAGCAGCTCCGAGCTTCCACGAACCAACCCCGAGAGAACGCGAGACCATGTGGAAACCTCGAGGCGGCGACGCGCCGACAGGGTCGTAAGCTCCCTCGTTTCTCTCTCCGAGACGGCTCGCTCTCGCCCCATGGATAATGTTACCAACTGACCGGTTCCTTCAACCGGAACTTTCGATATCGAAAACGGTTGCGCATCGTTTTTAGGCGATCTTCCCTCCTGTTCCTCCAAGCTCTGCCCAACAACGGCGAGCGGAGCGTCTCTGTTTGTTCTTTCGTTGGTATAATCGTCTCAAAGAGGCTACAAACACCATACAGTTGACTCTTTGAACGTTCTACAGCGCAGCAGGATTCGTCCAGAGAATTGTCCCAAGGTGGGTGCACCTGAAGCACGGCACTGGTGCACGACGCTTGCCGAACATCGACGAACCGCCCTGTGCGCGTCTCTCTCGCCCTCTCGCTCCCTTCCCGATCTACCCTGCGCTTTCCGTTCCACTTGTATGTGTTCAGCGTCTCGCCTACCCTCTGTCCTTCCTCGTTGCTGTTCTCTCCACGAGGTATCCCAGTCGATACTGACACTGGCGGTGCGAGGTCGACTCGTCAGAGGGTGCTGAACGGAGTGCAGAAGCAGCAAAAGGGGCCCAGGGAGGGTGGTTACGAAAAAAAAAGACCAGGGAGAGTGGATGCCTTACGTTGCTCCCATCGTTCTGCCCTCTTCTCATCCACGTTCCGTTCCATCGTTTATCCCTTTCTCTACTTCCGCCCCTGTTGAAATTCTACAATAGACGCGAAGCCTTATCCGATGCGGACATATCGGGCGCAACCCCCGCAGTCTCTGTCTTCCTTTCTTCGCCGTATTTCCACCCGTTCCACGTGCCCCGTCGTCCGTCTTCTCTCGAATCCTTCACTCGTTGACGAGCTCGAAATTGTTACGTTTAATGAAACTGCGAGAGGGATTTTCAGAGCCCTCCGCCGCTAAAGGGTTGGGACGTTACTGGGTCAGCCCTGTGAATGGGTATCGTTGTCGATGATCGTTGCACGGACGCGTAATCGTTCGCGAAAAGAGATGTTGACAAATAAAATCTTCGAACAGTCACGCTTAACAACGTGGATCAAACAGTTTGCGTGGATGTTCGCGTTTACGTCGTTTACGTCGAATTAGATGAACGTTAAGATTGGCGCAGCGCTTTGTCCCGCTCCGGTGTAATTCTTTCGATTGAAGCACCTTTGAGGCAGGTTAAAAGGGACGACCTTCCTACCGCACGACTTTCGAATAACCCAGTAATCTTTGCACGGGCCTCTAGAGCAGTCGAAGAGCGGAATAATGAAACGATACGGCGGCGGCAATTCGCGCGGATTAACCACTGTCGGAAGCACGAGATCTCGAGGAGGAACGGGGGGAAAAAATGAACGTTCCATTGAATTATTAAGAGCGGGAAATGGTGCTGCATTAATGCCACGTCGATGGCACGGAGGAATCGGAACGGAACGATACAGATCGAAATATATCGTTGTAACTTGTTGAACAAGCGTCCAGGACGCGTCGTCGAGCCGCGGTATTGACTCAGATTTGTTTGAGCGAGGACTCTGGAGATCGCCCCGGCGCGTTACGTCCGCGGGAAAAGTAAAGCGGCTCTCCACAGGTTTGCTTGACCTCTTCAACCTCCGCGCTCTATGTATTATGTATACACCTATCGGGGTGAATTTCAGAGGGTAGTCCGAATCGAACGCCGACTCTACAGGTAAGAATGATGGCGTAATTATAGCATGACCGTGCAAATATGGCACCGTTGGAAGGTGTCAAGGTTAAAAAAAGGGAAAATCGAGGAATTCGCAAGATATTTTCGATTATCGATCGTTCAATCGTAACGCGAAAGTTTTGCGAACGCGACCAGAATGTCATTCGCAATAGGTGACGTACTGGTGCGTTGAAGTTCGAGTGACCATATCAACGAATGACGCACTGGTGCGTGGAAGTTTTACTGACCATTTCGACGAATGACGTCAAAGATTTACTAGCTGCTTTTACCACGATGAATCACGTAATGGTATCGATGAGCAAAAAAGTGATGGCTTGCGTTTGTTTTTATTGATTGGTATGGGAATTAATGATAGGAAAGAAACAGTCAGTAGTAGGTAAGAGGCTACGTCTGACTAAACTCGATATAATCCACTGTGGCGCTTGGGACCACCGCTTGCGAGAATGGATTAAGTTGAAGAGAGTAGACGCAAAGAAAATTGGTTAATAGGATGACAGGTACATTAAAAATTTATTTAGATTAATTCTGCGCGTCGAAAGATGGCGTACTTTATCTCTGTAAACCCCACGCGCAGTAGTTGTATTTGAAATACCTCGAAACAAGTAGAGGAGCATTAGTTTAGGCAAACATAAGCGTGTATCTTGTTTAGAACATAACTTCGATTTTTTGTATGAAACACAATTTATTTCTAATCTGGTTCTCACCATTGGACTTTCAAAGGAATTTCTAAAACCATACGACTAACAATGAACCAATAGCAATGAACGAACGTTATCCCCGCAAACTTTATGCATCCCTCTCTTTCTCAGAGTAGACCCGAAGAAATGTTCGAGAGCGAAGTTAGGCTGATGATGATCTAGATTAGAGTTTCTCCCGAACTTTGGTACCTAAGTGGCCATCATAAATCTAAGCCATCCTAATACCTGATAATCTTCTTGTTCTCTTACAAGATACCTACTTATAATTGTTTCTATATTAAAACTTGCAGTAAAAATTAGAAACCCTATAATTGTCCCTCGTATACTTAGACCGCGAAAACATTCGAAACCACCCTTGCGCTACGTAGAACCACGAAATATCCTGCAACATGCACAGTAAAAATACCACTGTTCTTCGGTCAAGCAATACGCTCCATACTGATCTCAAACACCTTAGCTAAGAACGAAACGAAACAGCAAAGGAGCACAAGAATATTCGAGGAAATCTCGATCGCGACAGACGGAAGTGACGCGCGCGACTAGACGCGAGCAACGCGCGGTTACCGGTCCCGGATGCGTGCGTTTCGAACGTATCGGTGGTGAAATATTCGCGTATCCGTGAACCATCGTGTCCAGCCGCTGTTAATCGGAGCGGAACGGGTGAAATCGAGGAAAGTATGTGACAAGCGCGTACACGTAAATGCAGGCAGGTACGCGGGACAACCTCAGATATGCGGCAGTCCGTTGCCACGCCGGCCCTGATGGGGTATGTGTAAGGTATTTCCGGAGAGGGGACCCCGATCCACAGGGTATTCTCTCTCCAAAATAAACGGGTATGCGTGAAGTTCTTGTTTCGGGTGGCGCAGACGCCGGAATTCCTCTCGAGGGCTGCCGCGTTCTGCATTGCCTTTGGACTACGCGAACACGCCCTGTTCCGAGGGCCGTCCACCCCCGGCCGTGGCGCTCACTGAAAATTCGACGGAATTCGAAACCGTCCGCGTATCCAATAGGCATCCGCGTGAACACGGCTCCTCTGTGTACGGTACGAACGGTACGAAACGAGCATTACCGATGCGCATGGTGATATCAATAATTCATGCGACCAGAGGGTGGGCCAAGCCGATCGGTGACCGACTGGCATTTGCGTTTGCGGCCCGTAAATTGATTCGTTATATTTGAAGGTGTCAGAGGATTATCTAAACGATCTCCTCTGGTTACGTCGCCAATTTACGGACCCGTGAAACACCTCCAGAATGGAGTCGTTCGAGTCCGTATTTAGCAGAAGCAAGTGGAACGTCAACGCGTATTTTTAATCGTCGTTCCATGAAGCGATCCGGAGCGATTGTTTCGATATGGTGAATTATTTTTGGTCGCGTGACGGATCGTTGCCACGCGAAAATATTGTGACTCCAACAGATCTGATAATATATGTATGTATATTCTAGTTTTGTGTGAACAAAAAGAAAAAGAATACAGAAAGAAGCAGTACAATTGCAAGTTAGTTCTGAACATCTCTGCGAACAGATATTTCGAAAAAGTTCAGAAAACGTAGGAATAAGTTGGAAGAACTTTTATACCTTTTTTTACTGTTTTAAGTACCGTGTATTTTATTTATGTAAGAAAACGTGTGTCGTGGTAATGCAGGTACATTCCTAAATAAACACTTGGAGGTAGTAACTCCATAGACTGCATAGTATCGCAATGTCTCGCGAAAATGGAAACGACCCACTACTACTCGGCACGTGCCGACTACTGGACGTATTTCCCAAAGGTGTTCTCAATCTAGAAGACGGATAAGCTGCCTTCGAATATCGACATCCCTGGATTTGCTCACGCATTCGATACCGTTATCTGAAAGCGTGGGCGTTGTAACACGGGCAAACAATTACACGTGAATGGGAAAAACATTCGATATCGCATTTGTCAAAATTCACGCGGCATACTGTGTAACTACTACATTATTTTTTTTTAATACTACAAGCACTTCCGCTGTATGCGCATGTAATGTGATAAATAACAAATAAAACGATGCTTCCTTCGATATTGTCAACATTGTTCTCCAATGAGTCACGAAATTATTATTTATACAGCTGAGGACGCGATCAAATGTACATAAAATAATAAAATAAAAAATAAAATAAAAACGTACGGTTTACTAAAATCTGAAATCGAAAGCCTTCGAATTCCTTCCAAAATTTCGTTGCATCAAAGTCTGAACCATACTGAATACGTTGCGTTCTCTATTGTGCAAATAAATTCGCGACCGTTGTACTTTGTTAATGGACGCCAGCATGATTAAGAGGCTTGGGACAATTGGAAGAGGCACCGATGGGGGAGTTACGATAACAGTGTTACTAAATTTAGGCGAAACTTTTGGATTAAAGAAGAACACAGTGGGGCGGTAATGTGGAATATTACGAGCCGTATGCCGCCCGCGGCCCACTTGCACAAATAAATTCATTTTGAATATTGATTCCTCATTGCGGTCGCTGCGGTCCCCGTGTAACACTGGCAGATAATAGAACCGCGACTGTTTTCAAATTTACCCCCGCAGCATACGGGAGACGTATTTGCAACCACTAACGAGCGCATGAACACATCGTATCCCACCCCCCAAACCCGCTTAATTTATAACATATAAGTTTATAACAAACCCGCCGCCCAGGCAATCGCGTTAATTCCAACTCGACAACAAACACTCCCTGTTACGATTAATTAAAAGCTATATCGCTGGTGCCGTTCGAAGATAACAGCTTAGAAGGAATTTCCTGGGATAAATGGCTATCGAATTCGGTGACCCCTGTAAACGACGATCTTCTGATAGCGCGACTATTAACGAAGCAGATTTCTGTTACAATTCTGCAATTGTTCGTAGAACAGTTTAAAGGAAAGATGG